>JAQFVV010006203.1:7022847-8310875 GCA_028023455.1 Epiperipatus broadwayi
TGTATATTATATAAAACAACTTTTATATAATATATGTATGTATGCATATATAAAAACTTATATAATTAATAGATAGCTAATGATTGTGTATAGATTGAGGTTCTCTTTATTCTCACTTTCTTCGGAATTGATTTGCTCTTAAGTAAAAAAAATATATATAAATAATGAATGATTGTTAGTGTAGATTAACTTTCTTTCCTCTCCCCACTTTCTTGGGAAATAGCTTGAAAATCTTAAATTCTTAAGCCAGCTATTTATACTCATTTAACAGCTCATGGCAAAAAATAAATAATTATATATATTTAAAAAAAAACACATATTAAACATTAAATCATAATTTATGCGATGAGGTCTAAAAGACTAAAACAATTGCAAGTACTGTATTCTAATTAACATTAATAAATTCTGTTCTCTATTTTAATAATTGATTGCAATGAGATTTTTTCATCAAAGTATGAAGCATAAACACAATTTATGCCTGCCTTTGTATCTATATATATATATGAATACTGGTCACCCAGAGTTAGCAGATTGCCTTTGACGAAGGAAAACATTATAGATATCATAAATAAAGCTTAAACCATACTAATCTAATAGTTTACATAGTTCTTGATTAAAGTGAAAGGCTGAACAGCCAATAATATGCAATGATGATTGTATAGGGAGCTCTCAAGTCGCAACATGACAGAGATTTTATAAGAAAAAGGTGGAGCCATCTTCTTCTTTACTTAAATTTCTATATAAATAAACCAGTCTGAAGCATTTGAGTGTGAAGCTTTTAAACATAACTCACTGCATATTATTTCTAAATCAACAACGCAAAATCTTTCTAGTAAGGTATGTACATATTATTTGTAAATACATTGGAACAAGGCTATTATGACTGTATAAATGATTCAGGCAGTCCCCAGAAAAGAGATAATCTAGTTAATATTTTCTCTATTAAGTTGTCTTGTCTTCATTAGTGCAGTGGTAGGGTATTAATTCAAACTAAATGTTCCAGGATCAATTCTCACCAGAATAGTATAGGTAAACTAATTATATGTATTTAAAAAAAGCATTTGAGTATATTAAAAATATTAGTATATTGTAATTTATACTTTTGAAGAAGATTGCTAGATAATTGAAATATTGGTGAATAATGAAATTAATACTGATATAAAATTGTTGTCATATTTTAAAAATCACATTCAAGTTGCTTAATGCTAAATAGGCAAAAAAAAAAGGTGGAATATTGATAGTGACATATCTGTAGAATATTTGATGATTTCATTTTCTACAGCCATAATATGTATACTATTTTCTTATTTATTGATGCCAATGCAATGTCAATAAATATTCTGCAAAATAAGGGGAAATAATATTTTAGATGGTACTGATTATTGTAAATTGTTATATACAGTAAAAATAAATAAATACTCTATTGAAGCTTATTATTATGGCACGAATAATTTATGGATACCTTGCAATATTCTTAAAAGTTTATATTTTTGAATTATGAAGTTTAAAATTTTTTTTTTTTTCTTGAGACTTATTCTTTTTGAAGGACATAAAATTGTTATAATTAATAATTACTATTTATTGATATGAAAGGGTATTATCTATGTCTTGTATATATATATTTAAAATTCTCAGCCTGAAGGGAGTTGAAGTAACTAAAGCAATGAAGGGTTAAACCAAAGAATAACTCTTGACAGTCATTAGTGATTAGCATAGTTTTGTATTGACACAATGATTTGAACATTTTTTTCTAATATCTCAATATTTAGAGCCACATTATTAACTGTGATGAACTTTTATATCATTAAATACATAAAAACAAATCATCATCTCCTCTCCTCACTTGTGAATGTACATATGTATATTTTTATTCTATCCACTTTCAAACATAATTAATCTTTAAATTAGTTTTTTTTAAAATAATCAAGGTTTGTTCATTGTAGTTATTAATATTTTGAATAAACATGGAATCTTTTTGAAGATTTTTTTGAAAGTATTAGACATATAAAATTCATTTTTATTAATCTTTTAATTTAAATTAGAATAGAATTATTGCCAGAGTTATTTAATGTGTAGATTTTTCTTTAAAAAAGCAGCTCAACTTAATAGTTAATATAAAGTACAATAGAGGATTTTGTAAAGATTCTGACTGGAGATAGATTCACTAATAGACCCTTCAATTCTGCCACTGTATCCATAAATTTGGCAGAGAGAAAATAGATTAGTAGTGGAGGTCATTTAATAATAATAATGAGATTAATTTTTATATAAACAAAGTGGCCTTTAAATAATCAAGTACAAAGCTTGCAAAGCAAAAGCCTACACATAAGCCCTTCAAAGAAGACTAGTGAAGGAAAGATATTACTCATTATCAATTTCCAAATAGTGAGGTTTTTTAAAACTGTTTTTTTATTCTTTCACTATTTTTCTAAGATTAGCTTGATCTTATTTATTGGCCAGTAATTAGTTTGTTTAATTCTATGTGGAATCTAAAAAAAAATTTCAAGTTTTATCTCATTTGGTTTTGATATATCATAGTCATAGGAGGTGGGCAGTATATATATAACATGGCCCAGTGAAAAGGTGGTTAGTTCTCTCTCCAAGCCATCTAAATCATCATTTCTGAATCAATTTATGTGTTATTGTACTGATAGTCTAGTCATTCACAAAAAATGTAAGAAGCTATTCTGCCTAGATTACAAGTTTTGTTAGAGAATGTGATAGTGTATTTCATAACTTTATAGCTCATGTTCATTGCTTTCCTTGCTATCACAAAATCTTGCAAATTACCTGAAAACATTTTTGAGACTTATGACTTAAATGCCATACATAATTTGAATCAGTTTAAATATTTCCGTAGCAGTTTTACACAATTTAAAATAAATTTTAATGTTAGCACATTGTTCCATTGTGGGTTAAGATACAAAACCTATAATTTAAACTCATGATCTAGATAGACTAGCACCTTAAAATGTTTATGGTAAATTATCTAAAACTATGTCACTATGTAAAATATACATTGATTCAGAGATTGCATTGCAGGAATTTTGGAGAGAGCTCTAGTCACTAGGCACATTTTTTTTACTAGGATACACTGTGTATATACTGTTGGTAAAATATGATCTATGAGTGTCAAATTTCCTGCACTTTCATTTTTGACACTATCTATGTGAGACAAACATTTTAATAATATCACTAATCCTTTATTAAGATAGAAATTATCATTTTTAGTTCAGACAGAACTTTTAATTCCAGATGAAGATGTATGCTGTTATGAATGGGGCAATTAAATAATTCTGGTTCAGCATGAAATGTATCTTGGTTGTCATTTGCCTTTTTAAAATGTCTTCATTTTTAAAATGTGAGGTTTTACTCATATATATATATACTGTATGTATCAGTGGTAAATTCTAAAAAAAGAAAAGTAAAACAATAATACCAATTTATCTTCTTTTATTTTTTTAATGTTGATTTTTTTAAAACTAAAGATAGAAAGAAATTTACTCTCACAATTCCAGATGTTTTATGTTACATGTGGTTTTTTTTTTTTTTGTTATTTTAAAGAAAATCATCTTACACATGCCCTAAATGAAAAGATACAAATGTAAATGCATTAAGTATATGATCAATTTTTATTTTTAGTCACTGCATTTGTTTTAAAATAAGTAAAAAAATAAAACAACCCAGAAATTTAATTCCAGTTGTGTATAACATTAGTGCAAAAATGCACATATGCATAAGAAACTTTTATATTTGTTAAATTATAAATTAAAACTATAATAAAAATAAACAGCTCTAATCTTTTATTGAAAAATCATGTCAGTGACATAACCATGTGAAGCAAACCTGCATATAGTCTTTTACGTCTCAGGTCTGTTTTGTCTTACATACATTCAATATATATATATTAAGTTAATATTAAAAAAAAGGACATTTTTTGAAATTTTGCATAGGTCCCAAAAATTCTATCCATACGTCTATTGGTAATCAATTTATCACTGACATGTACACACAGAGTTAGTTTTATGATAGCACTTATTTAGAAAAGATAATTATTTAATATAATAGAGAGTATTATTTATGACAGATTTCAATCAGTTGTTAACATTTAAAAGTAGCATTTAATGCCTTGCTACAGAATTTGTTAAATATGAATATCACCACATTTGTAATTTTTATTTGAATTCATCAATATTTCACTTTTTAGCTGTAAGACTAGTTTTTTTCATCTTATTTCATTACCAGAAGATGTTGAGGTCAGATCAGGGTAATGGGTAAGGCCATTGCAAATAAAAATATTCATCTTTTCATATCCATTTTTTTGAAAACATTTTCTCTCTATAAATAATAGGTTACATCATTTTGCTGAAAATATCTTAATAATTATATTGTTGTTGAAAGTTTTTCAATAGTTTGGGACCAAAATATATGTAAATTTTATAATTCACCACTGATGTGTCAAAAAAAAAAAAGAGTTATCATGATGAACAATAAAAGAACAATAGTCATTCATCTTTCAATTGTTATGTCTGTGTTTGAAAATTATTTGTGAATTTTCTATGCCTCTAAAAAACTTTTTTGTATCAATTAACAAGACTTAGTTTGAAAAGTGTTCATTATTTTATGCCAATTGGATGCATGAAGATTTGTCTCTTCTACATGAACATTTTTTAGCATTTATGTCAATGATGAAGATGTATTATTAGCTCCTTTATTAAAATTTCCCAAATTTTCTATAGAATGTAGACTTTCTCGAATTTTTTAGAACGTAATGCTATTTCACAACAATGTTCATTTGCTTCAGCATTATTTTTTGGTTGTTTTTCACAATCAAGTTTGCTATAACAATTATTTCATAGATTCAGTAGATTCTGCAAATCATTAAGCAGTTTAGAGCATCTTATTAAAATTGTATTTGAAATTTCAGTAAACTATAGTTGAAAAACAAAACATCTGCATCAAACTTGACATCACTTTTTTTTTTTTAATATTGATATGTTTGCCTACTCACTTGAAAAATATATATAAAAAATTAACATTCTTTTTTTATAAATACACCTATACATTTGAAGATAGTCGGAATAATGTCATTAATATAAAAATTATTTTAAAATTTATTGTGGTAAATAAACATAACTCAATACATTTTTATTTTAATTAAATAGGCTACTACAATTCTGTCAGATTTCAGCAATTCATAATAAAGCAAAGTTTCTCAAGCACTTTAGTGATAAATAAATCATTAAGATTAGAGATGAATATATTTCAAACGTTAATAAAGTGAGGAAAAAAAAAACTGTTGCTAGTTATTGGAAAACCTTGCAGTGCAGATGTTACTGTATTCGTCTGCCATGCTGATAACCTGGGTAATACTCTGGCTTTTTTTTTTTTTTTAGATAATAGAGGATTCTCAAACAATTTTACTTTTTTTTTCAAATTATCTTTTCATAGCCAATTTAATTATTCAATATTGATTATTAAGTTTACTTTTAGCTATTTTTTGCTTAAAAGATTTCAAGATGATTTGATTAGTCAGACAAAGCTTGCATTCATGATGAAACAAAAACATGCAGTGTCAGATGCCTATGACCAGTTAATAATCCATGGATAACTTAGTGATGATCACTCTTTATTGATGTATGGATTACTTTTATGCTATCAATAGATTTCACAATCTTTTATTTTAGCAAAAAAATACATTTTTCTAAAATCAAATAAATGGTTACAAAGATTAAAAAACAAAGGATTTCAACGTGAATGTAAAAATAACATCATGATTGACCGATAAGTTGATTTGAGAGATTAAATACCCATTTTCCTGTTATTAATAAAATTATTAAGGCTTATGGGATAAATGAGTTATGGATATCTTGTATATAGACAAATAGTAAAACACTTTTTTATATATTTATATTCATGCAACTTTTGTTTTTATATTTATGCTAATCATTTCAATTGTAATGTCAATCTTCTTAAGTGCTTATTTTATTAAAAAAAGAGAAGCTCTAATGAAGACTGTTGTTACAGTTGAAATATATTGAAGGCCTTACACATGAGGGGTCAGAATGACTTACGGTCAACATGGGTATGATGATAAAATTGGCGAACAAGAGCTTTGAACATGTATCATTAGATTTTCAATGACATGGGTGGCTGAAGTGTTGGAGGGTGAAGAAGATTGAAGGCTCTCCAATTAAAGTTTGAAGATTTGCTATTTTAATATAAATTGAGCAATGATTATATATGTGTGTGAGATAATGATCTGGATCAACTGATGAGTGCTGGTTCAGCACAAAATACATACATCGGAGATCATTTATCTTTTTCATATAAATGTGTCAAGTATATTGGTTGTATAAGATGGAGTGGATGATTGAAGGGAGCTTGAAAGTCCAGGTTCAAATCCCCTCTATATTTAGCTTAAGTATATGTACTATACTTGTATTTAAATATTGTTATATATATTGAATATAACTAATTCAAAAACAAACTCAGAGAAGTAGATCTTTTTTGTTGTTGTATATATGTGATATGTATGAAATAAATGAATTATTAAAAAAACAACAACTTTGAGATTTATTATGATTATCTAAAATTACATTCAAATAATGCCTAAAATGTTCCCCAAAGAGAATTTTTTTAAATATATCATTCCTGTTTATTATGAACCAGATATTTAAATACAATAATATTTTTCTAGAGTTGTTGATGACTGATCAATAATATATCAAAAATAATTTATAGGAACAACTTTTTGGGAAAACTGGCTAGCTTTACTTGAAGATTTTGATGCAAAAATTCTCTAAAACAACTTTCTTAGCATTATACATTTATTTGGAGAAAAAGTGTTCACATTCATTTTCTAGATATACAATTAAATATTAACATGAAAAATATTACTGATACACTCAAGTCTAACTCTTTGTCATTGTTTTCTAATCTTTTATATTCCTCCATAAGATATTCAGAAGACAAGTTGTGTCACAGAAAGTGTATTAAAGACTTTTAAATAAATCAGACTGGCACTAATCAAATATATATATATTCACTGCCTAAGACACACCCCAAATCAAGATTTCCTTTCTGAATTTCTCAAACAAAAATCCTTCAGATACTCAAATAAATGGGCTTCTTATAGGGATCCCCCAAACATAATTTTCAGATTCATTAGTAAAACCTATTCTTCCTAGATATTACTACATTCTTATTAGCAGATTTAGAACCACTTACTGGATTTTCATTAGTGGATTTAAGTCCAGCTACTTTTGCTGTGTTTATCTGCTACCAAAATAGAATTTAATAGCTACTGACTTATATGTAGTTATGAATCAAATACAAACTATTAATATATGATGTCAAAATTGAAAGATTTAGTAAAGGCATTAATGAATCTATTTCCACACCTCTATAGTTTATAAGTATAATATTTGTTAATAGATATTTGCCAAAAAAAAAAAAATTCTCACACTAAATAAATAATTTTAAAACGCCTGCATAAGATATAGTTTTTTTAAAATATTTTTAATGAAAATTGAAACACTCATAGTAACGAGTTTTTTTTTTGTCAATTAATGAAATTGGATTAAATTATAAAGTTTGAGAAAAAAAAAAATTGTTATCTTTTTAACATCATGATGGATGACTTTGTTTTTACTGTTTTTATTTAAACTGAAGAATGCTATAAATCATTTAAAGAGATAATTTTCTTTTAAATTCTAATTGAAATAAATTAAACTTCAAATAATAAGTATGAAAAATAGTATTTAAAAAGTATATAATGAGTTTAATCTTTATATAATTTCATGAGTTTGAATGACCTATGACTCACAATTTTTCATATAATTACCATAAGCATCATTACAATTTAAAATGAAAATATTATTATTGCATTAATTTTAATCTAGGAATTTTTTTATCACATGAAATTCAAAAACTAGAAATAAATTAAGCTGGATTCCAGTCTATAGGCCATAAAATCTGGAGTCTGTCAATCTATCTCTTCTTCACACTGAGCATGTTAATTTTAATTATTTTATCTATTAATATTCATGTGTTTACATTTATTTTTAAAGAACATTACAGTCTTGAAATATGTATTTTTTGTTAGTCAAAATATAATCCAATTTTTCTGAACTTTCATTTGGCTGCTTCCATGTCCATTTCTATTTAGCATTTTATTCAAAGAAAAATATTATTCAGGTTTTTCTGCAAACTTTTCAAGTCTGTCTCCTTTTTATTTCCATCACTATAACCAAATTACTCACTGCACTTTCATCTTCTAATTGTTTACCAATTCTAACATTAATGTCTCATATGGCAATTTTAAAATACTGAATGTTCTGATAAAAGCCCTTTTTACATGCACATAAAAATCTTCTACTTCATCACAATAAGAATTTATTGGAGCACAAAACCTGAACTATCTGCAGTTGATATGTTCTACTAAGTTGATAACTAATTTTGCACCCTGTTTTATAGCTTATCAATCCCTATAATGTTGTTCTTCCACTTTTATTGATAATGAATCCAGCTCCACTTATGCTTCCAATATTTTTGCATTAGTAATAAAAATACATGCTCATCTCTTTACCTTTTCTTCTAACTTCACAAAGTCCAACAATGTCTTATTTAATATTAGACATTTCTTCAAATGAGAACAATATTCATTCACTTGAAAATAATCTGCAGTTGTAAGTATCTAAATAAAAAAATCATCATCAAATATTAGCTTGGACCCACAGTCAGATTTTTAGCACCCTCTGTCTGTCTTAGGCCATCAGTTGCTGTCTTAACTATCAATTTTACACTCTTCCATGTAAATAAGGGCCATAACTTAGTTTTGTTTATCATAATTGTAAATATCTACTTTAAGAAAAAGAATCTTATTCATACTTTAAAAAAAAGAATCTTATTCATACACCCATTCAATCTACCTTCAAGAAAATTTAACTGATATTTCAGTTAAGAATTATCAGGCATTAGAAAAAAAAAACCCGTAGTGTTTCTTGATTTTAAACTCAGAGGTAAAAAATTCAATAAATTCACTATACTGACTATGTATATTGGTGAGTAGCCACCCATATTTTATACTATATAAATAATCATTTATTAATAATAATTGCAACAACAAGAACATATGAAGTTGGACTTTAGGAATGTCTTTTATATTCTAACATAACTGGTGATGCAGAACAACTGTCATATAATAAAGTATTATAGTTGTTAATAATAGTCAAATATTAGTTTGAGATTTGCATTATAGCATGCAGATATGTTTTCTGTTGGTGGGGGGAGGGGTTACAAGTATGGAACATTACTGATGAGTATATTATAAAAATATTTATAATTAAATATTTATATTTTTATTATTCCTAATTAATCATATTAGCTCATGGATTTATAAAGCTAAATTGAAAGTTGCTATTTGTATCCTGCCCACTTTGAGTTCAATGTATCATATTGTTAAATTTAGACAGCTCCATAGCCATTAATGTAGTGGACATATAGCATTTTGCTATATTGTATATTTCCACAGCAGATGTATGGCATTTGATTTATACTATAAATTAAGCTGGCTAAAATGCACCAAATATGCACACCTGACAACCTTGCATAAATAATAAGTAGTGGGTATGTTCTAAGTGATATCATTCACAGGTGAATTCTGATTGATTTTGTGATTGATGCATATTTAAAATTTCTGTGTTTTCCACTGCAATTTTCTTAATAATCTATAATGCTATTAAATTTATATATGTTCTATAATGTAATTTTTAACTGACCTGCGAATGGTCATAAATGTCATGCTTAATCGCTATTTAAGTACAATATATATATATTGTAAGCAAAATATTAACTTTTTGATTTACTGTGATTTTACTTATTACTTTTTCATGTTATAGATGAAATAAAAAAAATCATTAGTCTATAATATAATTATTATTCTATAAATTTATTGCATTAGATTTTTAATAATGTCTGCAAAAACAAAAAATTCAATTTGTAAATTTCCAGAAATGTTATCAGGAGTTTCAATATATAAAGAAAACAAAAAATTGAAGGAAATGCTCAATCTGAAATATAACAATGGAAATTTTTTCACAACATGCAGAAGAAAATGAGGTATATTAAAGTACAATCAATCTGGAAAGTTTCTACAAAACTGATTTTTTTTTTTACTGTAAAAATGAATTTAGAGTAAAATGAATTGACAACTGCAGAAACTATTTTCCGGTTCCACCCTTTCTTACAACCATAGTTTTCTCTTTCTGAATTAGACTTCAAAAATGATTCAAAAATTATTTGAACAAAAATTTTTTTGTACCTTGACAAAAATAGAAGTAGTTGTCAAATTTTTTTTTAGAATCATACACAATGAAATGTCAAATTTGAATTGCAGGATGTTAGATACATATCTATATTTTCTAATGCATCCAGTCATAAGGACATAAAACTGTTTCTCTTGCTCATTCATTTTTTTGAATCTGAAACCAATATGAAAATAAAAATTCCGGATTTTTATGTCACCATTGAGAAAAATTTCTGAACTTGTTTTCAGTTCATTTCACAAATCGTTAAAAATATAATTTATTGAAAAAATCAGTTATGTATTATTTAAATATTATAATTTCTCTCAGTGTAAACCAGAGTAATCAATAGATGCAGGAAGGTGTGTGCAAAAAATCCCAATCTAGGTGCAGTGCTCTCAGATCCAAGGCTCCTCACTGATGAAAGCCACAAGCTAGAAACTATTCTGGGGATATTGGATGAATAGGCATAGATAGGGATTTTATACACAAACCTTCCTGCAACCATTGATTACTCTGGCTTGCATTGAGTAGTGCTACTATATAGAGAGTTTTGCCTTTGTGAAAAACAGCTTGTGTAAGCATAAAAAATGGAGATCATGTGATACTTCTTATTCCTTTACACATTAATTTGTTTATACCATTTACACATTTTCTTTAATCACTTTACAATGCAATAAAATAAAATGTATTATTTGATATTATCTTATGATTTTGATTGACCAACAATCCATTCATGTATATATGCCTATACAATTAATACATATTTATACATAAATAGATAAAATTATATAACACATTGTATTTAATATTTTATGTTATAGATTTTACACAATACAATATTTTAATGAACCTAGTTATTATATATCTTTATACATTTTTAATAATTTTAAAAATATTGACCTTCGTGTTTTTTTCTTATTTTTGTTTGATTTTTTGTGTATAAATTGTTTTATATTTTTAATATATATATTTTTTTCTTTATTTTACATTAATATAACTTTTAAACTGTTTAATAATCTAATTTTTTATTATCATTTTAAAAATAATATAAATGTAAAATAATAAAAAAAAAATGTATTAACAATATAAAAGAATTTATAGAAAAGAAATTGGACATAAATTAGAATAAAAAACAAAGAAGATTAATATTTATAAAATTGTTAAAAATGTCTAAAGATGTATAATGTTTTATATATATGTATTAATTATACAGGCACATACATCGTTATGGTGAAGACTGTTGGTTAGTCAAAACTGTAAGAAAATATCAAATACTGAACTTTACTTGATTGAATTGTAAAAAAGTCATTAAAGAAAGCGTATAAATGGTATCACATTGTTTAAATATTATTAATGCTACTTCTGAAGCATTGCACAAACAGGTATCAACGATATCTTAAAATTGAATAATAGTATAGAGCAAAAAGTCATAGAGTTCGTTGTGCAACATACATAATGCACAACTAAATTCAGACTAACTGATGTTTTATTTATATATTTTGAAAATATAATTGTAAAAAATTTGCAGTCTTTTATATATATACTATTAAAATAGAATCAAAAAATTTTTCTTGACTGCAAATGTAGAATATTACAAAATCTTAGGACATAATAAAACTAGATGTGTTGCTCTGGTGCCAGCTATTGAAAGCATATTGAAATTGTATATTCCTTTGAAATTATTATATATTTTTATCTAACAAAAAATATTCACTCATTATAGATTTTTTTTTTTTTTAATGATTGGAATTATGGCTAAAATTTGTGGCAGTGAGGCCTCTATATTTCATAATGTTATTACAAATGTTGAAAGAAACACAAATACAATTGTGGAACTAATGAATTCATTAAAAACAAAGTACATGAAAAGATCAGAGAATGATTATATGCCAATAGTAATTAGAAATTATTTACAAGCCCAGATAAAAATTGTATTGTTAATAAAAATTAATTTATAGCCATATCTTTCTTATTGCATTGCCACATTCATATAATATTAATATCATTTACATTCTTCATTACTTTTACAATGCTTTGTATAATTTTAAGATTTAAAAATAGAAGTAGAAGTTAGGAAGATTGCTAGGGCAATTGAAACTGTCCATAGTGGGTTGTAATTATATGAAGCTTGTAAAAGTAATAAAGAACATAAATGTTATTAATATTATAAAAATTAATTTACATAAAAATTTCTTTGGTAAATGTCTTTAGTATCTCTAATATTTAAAATTGTGGTCATCAAAATTTGCAGAAATGCACAAGTTTCATTGATTTAAAATCAGATCCTTGATGAATTGGAATAATACAAAAAAACAAAAAAATCTTATGAAAAAATTCTTTTTTTCCAAATCGTACCATGAAAAAAAAGATTTTTGATGAAAAATTTTATTTAAGGAAGTATGTTAGTGATGAAAAGATATTAATTTGGAATGTGAAAATTTTTTTTTCCAATATTAGATGGGCATTTTGCTCGCTGTATACCCAGCA
The DNA here is from genome assembly GCA_028023455.1 of Epiperipatus broadwayi. Classification (NCBI taxonomy): domain Eukaryota; kingdom Metazoa; phylum Onychophora; class Udeonychophora; order Euonychophora; family Peripatidae; genus Epiperipatus; species Epiperipatus broadwayi. The sequence goes on from JAQFVV010006203.1 coordinate 7,035,645, forward strand.
AATGTGCTGCTATTGAAAGGATTGAAACTTAGTGAACAAATTATGAACCACAGAGAAAACCTAGTTTAATATTAATACAATAAAGGTAGCATTAATTATAATTTTGCTGCCAATTATGAAGAATTTTTAAAGAAATATCAACCAGAAATTATTTAATAAGAAAAATTAATTAGATGAAAAATATTTATATAATATTATAATAATTAAATATAGATATTGATTTTAGTTTTATTATATAATTTAACTAATAATTAAACTTTTTATTTTATAAAATTGATAAAATATTTTTTTCCCAAATGCTTGATACCCATGTTTCTTTTGTTAGTTATTAAATATAAGACAATGATCAAGTTTTCATAATTCTAAAATTAAGATATTTGAATCATTATTAGTGTAATTGGACCTATATTATTTCATTCTTATCCAGCATTGAGGTTTCTATGATCTGGTCACTTTGCATTAATACATAGTGTCATGTTTTGTATAAAAATGTACATGGAAATTCAACTATAAGTTTTGTACTCCAGAAAAAATAAAGAAAATATATTAGAAAAATATATTTTAGATCGATAACCGGTAAGGATTTAATTAGTGATTAAATTTGTGTGGAGAATATTTATAATTGCCAAGAAATATTTAAAACTTAATGGGAAATGCAAGACTGATAACGATCAAAAATGAAGCCTGGATTGCCCAAGGCCAAAAGGTGGATATAAATAGTTTGAACAATGAAGTGTGTGATTCTCATCTCCAGTGAATTTACCAAGTGAACAGGTGCTGAGAGATTTTAAGTGATAATAGCTGAAAGAAACTTAAGTGGCAGTGCAGTGCTCTAATGTGAAGCCAATGTGTTCACAAGCAGCAGCAGAACCGAGCCAAAGAGTTTGGGAAAATGTGCAGAAGTTGATAATAGTGAAGTGCATCATAGGAAGTGAACCAAAAGTGAACTATATATACATTGTGTGCAGTGATAACTTTTTGCTATTAATTATTTTTCATTTCTTTGTGATTATTATTTATTGTTTTATTTGTCATTATTCTTAGTGCTTGCATTTCAAATACACAACAAGTTGGCGCAGTCATCATCTCAAAACTGAGAATGGCGAATAAGTAAAATGTTAACAATGTAAGGAATAGTGAAAATGTTGCCAGGTCAATCGGTAATAATGGAATTTGATGTGACTAATGCAAGTCATTGGCAATAATGGAATTCGATGAGACTAATGCAAGTCATTGGCTGTGGTATGTCACACAGTTGGAAAATTTCTTCTTATTAAACAGAATCAAAGATAATAAAAGATAACTGTTTAATGTGTATGTTGGGATTAAGTATCATTGACATTATAAGCAAGTATTTTGACATATCCATAGCAGAAGGAACAGTGTGTGAAGAAATAATCAACATGCTGAATGAACGTTTTAATCCCAGGTCATCGAGATGTATTGCCAGATTAGCTTTAAGAAACAGGAGGCAGTGGAAAGGTGAATCATGAAACAGTATGGAATCACATTAAAAGAACTGTCTAAAGAGTGTGGATATGGTGTTTGTAGACAAAATTCTGTTAGATCAATTAATCTGGGGCATATCAGAAAACAGACTCCAACAAGACCTGCTTTCTGATCCAGAATTAAAGTTCAAAGAAGCCATTTAAAGGGAGTGGCCCAACAAGCGGCACTTTTTGATAATGGAAATTACAGCAAAACAACAGTATACAAGATGGAGCATGAAACAGAAATTAAAAATAATTTCTGTGCAAACAAAGATTTTAGAAAAGAATAAAGTGTTTTTGTTGGTGGAAAATTGTGATATTTCAAAAAGGACTATAGATTTAAAGACGGACGATGTCATATCTGTAAATGGAAAGGTCACCTAGCATGAACATGTAGAGAATCACCAGAAAGTGATAGTTAAGAAAGACATTCTAATCCAGGCACAAATGATAGAATGTATAGCATTAACTATATATCAGCTAAGAGGCAGAGCATTGCCTTGAGGGATAGGACCAACTCGCAAGATGACACCCCAAACATAGGATCAGAAAACAGAATAATGTTAAATCATATCAAATAGAGATAACTGAATTACAAACAGAAAATAAGAATTAAAAAAAAACTGAATAGTTGTCAGATACAATTACAATGCCAAAACCATCGTGTGAATGAAAGACGAAAATAATATGTGTCATTACAGAATAAACTGCAAGAGTTAGAATCAATGGTGAACCTACTAGAAAAGAAATCAGAGGTCTTACAATCCAGAAATGGTGAATTATATAATGGGCTGGAGCAGAAAAAGCAGAACAATAATCGGCTGCTTAAGAAAGCTGAAGAATGGAAGGAAAAAGTAAAAGAATTATCCAAACAGGTAGAGAGTTGGCAGCAGTATGAAGTGGAACTACAAGAAAAGATGGCCAAAAGTGAAAATGGAAATGGACACTTTCAAAGATTTTTTTTAGAAGAATGACAGTCTTTAGACAGTGAGCTGTCATATGCAAAAACTAAAGAACAGGGAAAAACCCAGAGTTTCTCCAATTGGGAGAAAAAATCACCCAAGGCGGTGAGAAAGAAAAGAGTTTAAATAATTTTTAAGGTTACATTGATTAATCGGAACAATGTTTTTTTTTCTGGAGTGGGGGAGATGTCATGTTTTGTATATAAATGTCTATGGAAATTCAGCTATAAATTTTGTACTCCAAAAAAATATACAAAATATATTATAGAAATATATTTTAGATCGATAACTGATAAGGTTTTAATTAGTGATTAAATTTGCATGAATATTTACATATTTGCAATTAGAAAATTGCGTTTGATAATTGCCAAGAAATATTTATTAATTAAAAATATTTCTTGGTACAATGGAAATTGAAAATACTGATTAAAACACTAATGGGAAATGCAAGATTAATAATATCTGGATTGCTAGAGGCCAAAAGACAGAAGTGCGTGGTTCTCATTTCCAGTGAATTTACCATGTGAATGGGTGCTGAGAGATTTTAAGTGACAGTAATTGATAGAAGCTTAAGTGGCGATGTAGCACTCTAGTGTGGAGCCAATGTGTTTGTGAGCAGCAGCAGAACCAGGCCAAAGAGTTTTGAGAAACCATGCAAAAAACAGACAGTTGTGAAGTGCATTGTGGGAAGTGAACCAAAAGTGAACAAAGGGCTTTGCTAATTGCTCAACAAGCTTTGTGATAAATGCTTAGCAAGAGAAAGCATTTAAAATATCTCTATCAGAAACCACATCCAAATCCCAGACCAATGATTTTGTGCTTTGGCACTTCTCAGTAAGGTGCTAAGGTAGTTTCAGACATTAGATCTAAAAATACCAACCCAAAGCTAGCATTTATCTAAGAGCTAACCATTGAGTAGAAAATCTGAAATTTTCAGAGACTTAAATATCTTCAAACACAGCTATCTAACTCAATTAACTATATGGGGCTGAGAGATCTTCAGCCAAACCATATATTAGTAGTCGTAACAATATAATATCACTTACAACTTAAAGGCAAAGACTATAAATAGCAAGAGAAAGCTCTTTGTTTATATTTTACAAGCTTAAAAAAGAAATGGGGTACGTAATATATGACTATTTTTTATTGATTATTTATAATCTTTGCTTTTAAGTCTTAAGTGATGTTATATGGCTAAGACTATTAATATATGGTTTGGCTGAAGATCTTTCAGCCTATATAGCTATTAGAGTTAGATATCTGGTTTGAAGACATTTAAGTGTCTGAAAATTTCAGATTTTCTACTCAATGGTTAACTCCTAGATAAATGCTGGCTTTGGGTTAGTATTTTTAGATCTAGTGTCTGAAACTATCCTAGCACCTTACTGAGAAGTGCCAAAGCACAAAACCATTGATCTGGGGTTTGGATGTGGTTTTTGATAGAGATATTTTAAATGCTTTCTCTTGCTAAGCATTTATCACAAAGCTTGTTGAGCAATTAGAAAAGCTCTTTATTTATATTTTACAAGCTTAAAAGGGGGGGGGGGTCATGTGATCCTATGTCTATTTTTATTGAATATATATTGTGTTTGTGTGTAGTGATAACTTTTTGCTATTAATTGTTTTTCATCATTTTTTTGTGGTTATTATTTATTGTTTTATTTGTTGGTATTTTGAGTGCTTGCATTTCGAATTCACAACACATAGCATTCATGTATAAGAAGCTTTTGCTAAGTTTTTTTTTATGTGTGTATAAATAATCTTTCTTCATGTGAATTTTCAAACAAATTAATAAGAAATGATAAATAAAATAATAGTTTATTGTATTTTCCCAAAAAATATCTATTTAATTGTAATTATTAAACTTATAGTCTTTTACACAAATTAAGAGGAATGCATGCTACATAAAGCTAAAGAGAATAGTTATATTGCATCAATTATGAAAATATGCAGTTAGCTTGATTAGAGCCCTTCAGGGCTAATTTTTATAAAATTATCAAATATAATACTTTCAATTTGGAATAATCGCTTTTGAAGCGAAAAAAATAAGAAAAGCTTAAATTGGAATGCTTATATGCTTAGTATAGCATGCTGAACATGTTTTTGATCTCTTTAAAACGATGTCGTAATCATAGCAATACAGCCACAGCGTAGAATACTAAGCGTATAAACATTCCAGTTTAAGTTTTCTTAATTTTACGCTTCCAAAGTGATTATTCCTAATTACAATTCCATAAGAAAGCAAAAAGTATGAGTGAATTAAAAATACTTTTCGTAAATTCTATTTTTGTTTTACTGCTTTTATTTCAATTTAAAATTAAATTTATTAAATTCCAAAAAATATATTTAATAAACATTTGAAGTGAGTTGAGTAAACAAATATGAATTCTTTCTTTCAATTACCAATTAAATCATTTTATATTAAGATTATCACAGCGCAATGTACAATAGTTTCATTGATAAAGATGCGAAATTCTTTACGTTCTTTAATTTTAATTGAAACCAGACAATTAAAGGTTTTAAAAGAAGTTTTTGGTAAACTAGATTTACCATATTCTTCTAATAATAGGAATTGCAATGTCTTAATTGAAAATTATAGTTTTATTCATAAATTCTTTAAAGTTCGTTAAAACAATCAATCATGTATATATTATACAACTCCTTGATTGGCATGGTTACATATCCAAAATTCATCATCTCTGTAATCTAACTCATCTTGGTCACTTTAAAGGATTATCTAATGAAGATAGCTGTTTTATTTATGTTGAATAGGGTAAGACCTATCTCAAATCTATATCATCTTCCTCCCATAGAGATTCAGGGAAAGAAAGGCATTATCAATATTGGATACTTTGGCTATGGGCTGACCTGAAACAAAAATCCTATGCCTGATTATAGTTGAGTCTCGAACCCAGGTCGTTAATACGACAAAACAAATAGATTTCTATTGTACCACATGGCTCTTCTGTAATATATATATATATCGAAATATATTAGTTTAAATTTAATATTTTGAATCGATAAAATTGATAACAAAATTATACAAATTAATCTGGAAAATGGTTTATTAATTGGAAGAAATTATATTTCTGTATGAAACAAAGTTTTTTTGTGAATAGAAGACTATTGTACAATCTCTTCTATATCACATGCAAGTAAGAGTCTGCTGAAAATCATTTAGCACAGATTACAATTTTACATGAAGAGAGACCTTTCAGAATGTATCATCTGGTTTTAGAAAAGTTCAAAGAATAAGGCACCATTGCTGATGTATGATGATAAAAGAAGTGTCCAGGAGTACTAGAAAGAAGTCAACATATGTTTTCTTGTTACATAACTTTTAATTTAATTATCCATTCTGAATTATAGAATGTTTTTAGGATTGTGATTGTATTATAAGGAATTTCTATATTAGGATAAAATACAGAACTAAAATAGATTACAAAGAAAGAAAATGGTTTCATATTGATAAACAATTACTCAGGAATTACTGAAGGTAATAGCTGGGCTGCAATCCATAGATCTTGAATTCCAAAATCTTCTATTCCATCCCTGTATCAAATTATGCAGGACAAATGAATACGTTAAATTCTGTAACAAATGTACCATTATAAGAAGCAAATGTAGCCATAACAACTATTTATTCTCTACTCTTTAAAATGGCTACTTTAATAGAACAACGTGCAATTCCTTTTTAAATATGCTCATATTTTAAATCCTGAACATCATTCAACACTATTTTATGTACTGTAATTTTTAGAAGATATATTAGGATAGTCAAATAACAATGAAAATTGAATTATAACTAAATGGAAGTCATTGATTGTTTTGCCTCCTTTTTTATTTTTCAATAATGGTTGTGCGCTTAGATGCAATGACAGAATAGCAGACTGCAGTTTAGGGTCAAATGTCACAACCCACCTGTCATTTTCACTATTCAAATTTCATATGAATTCTCAAGCAATAAATCGCTCATTATTATTATCTATGAATAAAGAACGAGGATTTCAAAAAGTTCTTTGCAATACAATCAATAGATACTTTCATTATAAATATATAGTCTTGGCAGAAATGCAATGAAAAACATTGAAAAAATCATTAAATATAGGAATATATCTTTAAATAAAAATGAAAATCAGAATTTTGAATATCAAATAGATGAATGAAACTTTATATAGCTTATCTTTCAACATTACATTACAAAGTTTTTATATATAGTAGGGAACAGGAAAAGGTGGCAAGGGTAACTTTTTATACATAATACATTAATGAAATAGGGAAATATTTTTTTGAGAGTAAAAAGGAAACCATACATTGTTCCAGTGTCTAAGAATGAGAGATCTATATATGGCCGTACTCTGCCCCAAATCTGATTATTTAACCTAAAAGAAAGATCACTATTTGGATATGATTTTTTTAATGGCTTAAAAAATCAAATATGATAGATATTCTTGAGAATTGCTATTTATATTGATGTGAAGTCTTGATACTGACTTGACAAAAGTAATAATAAAAATAACAGTAGCTAACTGAATTTAAATAAAAATTATTCATTTGAATTACTATCAAAAATGTGTTATCAATATCCATGGATAGGAACTCTCCTGTAATCACAACTAATACAAAAGTTTAATTTTTATTTTCTGCAAGAGATGTGATTTGTTTTAAAAAATGTAATTTACATTTGACCTCCTTTATTGAAGATATGAAGCTGGTCCTATATAATAATGTATAAACTCATTAGCCCCATTCTACCATAAGCAAAACAATTAGCTTTATGATTCCTTTTTTTCTGATTATCACATTGTACCATCTTCACAACACTAACTTCATTTTAACACCATGATTATTATTTCTACCATAGTATCATCCAAACCCTCCTAAAGATCATTTTCTGCATATCTATCTTTTCCATTTTTAGTCAACCAGTTATTAATTCTCATATTTTCTTTATATAAACATCAACATTATAACATTACATATTTAAACGTTCTAACATCATTCCCATTTATTCATATTCTCTACCATTATTATTACAAACTATGGATTCAGAGCTTATGATTATGATATCTATCAACTATTAACAAAGATGCATCAATCAAACTATTCTTTTTTTTTAGCAATACATTGAGAGTCTGTGTCTAATCCAAATTAACCTGAGTTTTTGCTTTCTAGTTAATAATCTTGAGTGGAACCTGAAAAAAATCCAAATTTCAGTCAAATTTGAACCCCAGATCATGGGCATGGCAAATAGACATGTTATTCATTATGTCATAAGATTTGCATTAATTAACAATACTTTTCAAGATTCTTTTCTCCCCTATTTCACACTAAGATCTATTTTCCATACTTTTTACCATAAATATTCTCACTTTTAACTAAATATTTATTTTTGTATCTCTAGTTTTTTTCTAGCTCTTTGTCTGTGGATTTGATTATTCTCTTATCTCAGTTTTCTTTATTACAATTAATAATTTTCATTGCATTCTATACAAATATGTAAGCTTTATAATCCTTAGTATAAATTATTGCTTTTCTCTTCAACCCTGTTGTTTGACCATTTCGCATCACCACATCATTTTATTAATTTTAGTTATTTGATGTATTTTTATTTTATTTGTACAATTATTAATTATTGTGCTAAACAAATTGTTTTGGAAAAGCATTATTAAATCTCCAGATTTACTGTATCAGCCAAGGCTGCTTAATAACTATAATATGATTTAAATAAGTTTATAATTTAAAAAAAAAGTATAAATGAAATAGGAAATATGTGTATAAAATCGTTAAATTCTTTGATGTTTAAAGATATATATATACCTATTTCTACTTGAAAAAGCAATAGTAATTTATTATTAAATAATTCAACAATTGTATGTTAATCATTAATTATATCATTTTAACAGTTTGAAATCAAAATGCTGAATTTAAAGGAATGAAATTTAATTGGAGTCACATTTTGTTAACTGTAGTGAATCCATTAACATCTGGAACATATTTATTTAGTAACGGTAATAAAATTCATGTTGTCATTACATGGTCATGCAGGTTGAGCTTTTGCCATATTATAATCTTTGTTTATGTAAATAATATTTTCATATTTACTGCTTGATTTTTAACACATGCCTTATATATATACATACATATTTATAAATTTGTAAGATACTATTTTAAATTTTTCAAAAAAAAATATATAGATGTGCTTAAGGCTGTTTAAACCTTATAGTCAAGTGACTATAGAAATGAAATCTGGCTGAACCAAAATATTCCAGTTGCATGTGGTAGTAAGATTATACATGTATATAAAAAATTATTTTTTTACCCAGTATTCACTGACATTAGCATATTTTCTCTATTGCTTTACTAATTCTTCTATAAAGGGCAGCTTAGAAGTTTTGTATCCATTTCTATAACCACTTCCATGTTTCTTATTAATCTTATACTTAATTATTAATAGTTAAACATGATAAAAAATTTTTTTTTGCATAAACAAAAAAAGTTTTGTTATAAGTACCCTTGCCCACAAAAGCCCAACAACACATTCATTTTAGATAGTGCATTTCATATGTAGGATCATTTTGTTTTTTGAAATGAACCCATATATATATATATTTGATATCTACATTTTAATATACAAATATCATACTAGCAAAGAAGAAAACATTATGCGTTATGTTAGTATATTAAAAGAAGGGGAAAAGACAATATGAATATATATGAAACATTTTCATTATTTTTGTTGCAGTATTTTGTATTAAAATTGTAATAATTTCTCTTGCTGTTTTCTTAAAAATATATTTATATCAAAATCATGAATTAGATAGAGCTTTCTGATAAAGACAGACAAAATAAAATAACTATTTTCTAGTATGGGTATATATTGCTTTATTTACTAAAGTCCTGTATATTTATTGTTTTTATTTAATGTGTGCACTTTCAAATTAAATAAAAAATGTTAAATTACATAAATGACAACTTTTGTAGTGAATACTTAAAAGATAAAAAAGGGATTATTTGAAGTTATATTTATATAATTACGATTTTTTAAAAAAATCATTAATAATAATGGAAATGATTTATTGCTTAGGATTCTCACATGACCCTCAACTCTCCATACTATCTCATACCACTGATACACTTGACCACATATATGTTTAAAAGATAGATAATCACCAATATGACGAGAATGTCGATATTAGTGTGGGCTTTGAGCATTCCATCATCAGATTTTCAACAGGATGGATGGCTGAAGAGTTGGAAGGTGGAATGGATTTTGAAGTGGATTGAAGCCTGTCCATTAAAGTATGAAGATTGGCTATCTTAATATAAATCTGAGCACTTATTGTATATATGAGTAGAGATGATAATCTGAACCAACTGATGAGTGCTGGTTTAGCACGAAATATGTATATTGGTGATTATTTATCTTTTAGACATATATGTGGTCAAGTGTATGTGTATGAGATAGTGTGGAGAGTTGAGGGTCGTGTGAAAGTCTGAGCTCAAAATACCCTATACATTACATTGTATGTACAGGCATAGATATAGCCTGTATGTTAGATATTAGGATTTTTTAAGTTGTTTAAATACCAGATGTGCCAGAACTGCATTACGATCCATAGATCTTGAGCTCTAGAGTTTGTCACTCTTATCATGGCACCAAAACACATAGGGCATTTATAATATAGAGCCATATAATATCTTCTACACGAGATTTTTATTTCCTTGACAAAGATAGATACACCAGTCATGTTTGTTTTATATGAATAGATTAATTTGCTATTTGAATGTGTTTATGGAATAAAAATTTGTTCTTTTTAAGAGAATGATGATATGCAGTCAATTTATATTCATCTGTTGATAGAATAATGGTATTGTTAATTATTCCCTTCTTAATTATTCAAGCTGTCTTTCAAATTGATTTTTTAAAGAAACAGTAAACAATAGTCCACATTTAATTGATATTCATCAAGATAGTTAACTATAAATAAATAATAATAAAGGAAATTGTGCAAATAGTCTTAAGTAAAAAAGGAATACTTGAAGTTAAGAAAAGCATAGTATGAAAAAGTAGATTAAAAATAAAATCCATTGAGATCTGTTGACTGTAATAAACCTAAATAAAAGTTAGGTCAACATTGAATAATGATGTCAGTAATAAAGCTAATATTAGCTTAGCTGTGGAGTTAAGATGTGAATTTTTAGAACTTTAATAAAGATGGAAATCAACAACATAACTGGAAAGAATCTAAAATATAAGATTATTCAAGTATATAATAATAAAAGTTAGAATGAAATGGATAACACTCATCATTTGAAAAATTCTGGTGAGGGAGAAAAGTATTTGAGTAAAAAGCATCTAAATTATTACTAGTATTATTTATGATGATTTGAAAGCTATACTCTGAGAATAAAAGAAAGTAATTAATAATCTCTTATAGAGTGAATAATTTTGAAGAAATGTAATTGAGATAGTATGGATCTTCTCACATTGATGTGCGGATGATTAATCTCAAAATTCATTAATCTTTTAGTTTACTACATACCTGATAATGAGAAATTATTTACCAGAAAATATGATAAATGAAGATAAGATCAATACTCATTCATCCACAGAGATTTTTGGTGAAGGTATGTAAAACTGAAATGGTTAAGAAGACATATAGAACCATCAAACACCACATGATCACCATTCTGATGCTTACATTACTGTATGGAGAGTTTTACCTCTGTGAAAGGCATATAGCAGAGAATATTTAACCATGAAGCCAAGAATATATGTTACTTGAAGAAGTAGGTCTGTTTTAGAGCTTGATATGAAAAATTGCCTTACCAAATATCAAATATATTTTGTTAAATTAACCTGAAATTTTATACATATCTAACCTTAAAAAACAACGTCTATCATAGTGTCATAATTTGAGTGTGCTTTCATAAATTTAAAAAAAACAAGATCTATCATTGCAATTAACAGTCAGTAAGCAGCAGGTTGAGTAATAAGAAAGAGCAGCAAAAAATGTTATAGGTAAACAATAAATTTGCAGAAATTTTTATGTTATTTTAGATGAGAAAATGCAACTTTTTACATTTTTGCATTTTTTTTTTTTTTTCGTCATTAAAGTCTTATTCAGTCCAATAAGTTATAATCTATTACAAACTGGAAATTAAAGAATATAAAACATCTACAATTAAATTGGCCCAGTGCTAAATTTCATCCTAGTGAAAAGTTGTGAAGATAGAAGGGTCATTTCCAAGTTATCAGTTTCTTGCTTATAGAAATCACAATGTAGCTGAAACACAAGTAAAAAATATATTCTTATAAATATATTTAATGTTAAAGATAATAATTTCAAATAAAATCATTAAACTACTTAATTTTATAAATTGCCTTAAATCAGAATTCTAGAAGAAAATTGCTGTTCACTTCGCAAGAGTTTTAAGTTAAAGCTAATAATAGTTACTGATAATAGATATTTAAGTACTGTATAGCACATGAAAGATTTTACTTTTGCATTCTTTATATCCGTGTCTTCCAAACTATGTTCTTAGGAAAGTCAGTTAGCATTCCATGAAAAATTATGAAAATTAACATAAACTATACATGATTTTAAATGCTGTGCTGAGTTGAAACGTATGAAATGTTGAAACATGCTGGAAGGGCAATCTGTATGTGCCCAGTGATGTCAAAGTAAGCAGACATTCACTTTGCCAATGAACAAATATTATGTATAACAATATTTGCTTATTAAACACAATGTTGTATTTTCTTAGATATGTAAGTTTATTATTATTATAATCTTTATTGGCACTTTTAACTATTTTTTATTATAATAGATTTGAATTGATTCACATAAATTTTGTGACTGAATAGTTTTATTATTATAATTTTTCTTTTATAATAGTTATAAATTATTTCTCATTATAATTTACAGTATTTATTTCAGCAGTACAATTTTCAACCATTTTACATTTGATTTTATATATTAAAATCTTAAGCCAATAAACATCACACGATCACCACTTCCTATGCTTGCTTATAACTGTTATTAAAACAGGCAAAACTCTCTATACATATTGCCACTCAGTGCAAACCAGAGTAATCAATGGATGCCAGAAGGCCTGTGCATAAAATCCCCATCTAGTGCCTACTCATCCAATATCCCCAGACTAGTTTCTGGCTTGTGGCTTTCTAGTGGCAATACATATAGAGAGTTTTGCCTGTTTTAATATTACAATCTTTTTTATTTCACAATTACTAAACATTTTATCTAATCATTTTATTATTATTGCTTTTACATTATTGATATGTTTATTTTGTGTGTTGCAGTATTTTTTATAATAATTTTTTTTTGTTTCTACTATAGTTCTGACTAATATTAAAATTTAAATGTTATATATATGTGTGGGAGATGATAATCTGGACCAACTGATGAATGCTGGTTCAGCACGAAATATGTATATTGATGATTATTTATCTTTTTTACATGTGTGGGGTCATGAGTATCAGTGGTATGAGATAGTTCAAATCTATATTTACAATTTAAGCTCTAGATATATGAAGATTGCCTGTATTTCAAATACTTACACATTAAGCCTGCACCCTGCCCATCCCTCTTCTATGTATTTAAATGGATAAGGTCCTTTACATGAGGGCAGAGTGACTTGAGGTCAAGATGGGCATGGCAATAATATTGGCATCAGCATGGGATTTGGGCTTTCCATCATCATATTTTCAATGATATGGATGGCTGAAGAGTTGGAGGTTGGAATGGATCTAAGCCTGCCCATTAAAGTATGAAGATTTGCTATCTTAATATAAACTGAGCACTGATTATATATATGTATGGGACATGATAATCAGGATCAACTGATGAGTGCTGGTTTAGCATGAAGTACATATATTGGTGATCATTTATCATTTTTACATGTGTGTGGTCATGTGTATCAGTGGTGTGAGGTAGTGTGGATAATTGAAGGGTGCTTGAAAGCCTGAGTTCAGATCTATATTTTCAAAAATTGACCATGGCTTCTTGGTTAAGGAAGGGAGTTTTAAAGCAAGGAGAGGCAAATACTTTTTCTGATACTTCTAAGAAGCTGTGATCTCATGAAAATGTAATACTAAAAAGCAGGTATCATCTAAGAGCATACCAAAAAAAGATATATGATGGAAGTTATTTAAATCAGGAATTTATGTATATTAGCAATATAGATATTTCTTGATTCATTGTTTTATAGAATAAAATATTAGCAAACAATTCATTGGCTTCAGCAGAAGTCTTAGCCATTATTGTAAAGAAAAAGATATTTTTTAAAAAGATGACATAATTCTCTGGAAAAATCTAAACTTCAAATGATTACAATTTCTGAAAGTGAAAATGAAAGTGCAATAGAAGCATCTTTTTATGTGAGTTACCACATTGTGTACTTAATGGTGAAGCTCATACGATTGGTGAGATGATTATTAAGCTTTGTGTGAAAGACATTGCATCATGTATGTTAAACAAAATTCTGTCAAAATAATAGTTACATTGCAGAGATCTTTTTGCCAACATAAAGAACTAATTCATTGACTTAGATTTTGCAATGAATGTGTGTTTGTATGAGTCTATAGATAATGCAGAACTTGCTATTTTACTGATGTTTGCTTGTTATGTATTTGATAATAGTATGAAAAATATTTATTTATGTGTAAATATCTACAAGGAAGAACTACCAGAGAAAATATATTTAATTGTATTAGTAATTACCTTGCAAACCAGGAAGTCAGTTGGGAAAAGTCTATTGATATTTGTACAGAAGATACTCAAGCAATGGTAGGAATGATGAAGGGAGTTCTGACATATTTTGCAAGTATCTATAAAAACTACAAAAAAGTCATTGTATGTTACATAGGCAAGAATTAGTAGCAAAACAAAATAGTCATATTTAAAAACTATTTTGGATGAAGCCATAAAAATTATCATCTATGTAAAATCTCAAACATTTCGATTCAGATTATTTAAAATTTTAAGCAATGAAACAGTAGGAACATACCGCTTTTTTATTCCATATTGAAATGAGATGGCTATCCAGAAGAAAAGCCTATTGAAACTTTAAGAACTTCATAGTGAAATATTGTTTTTTTCATGTCAAATAATAATTCATAGTTGATGAGTCTTATATATTTGCAGATATTTTTACTCAGCACAGTATCATTAGAAAGAAAGAATATTACAATTCTTAATATGAGATAAAACTGCATCTTTTGATAGGAAGTTACAGTTCTGGATTTCTACAATTGAAAAGAATAAATTTGACTACTTTCCTACCTTGCATGAATTTTCAACTGAAATAAATTTTAAAATAGGTGATGAAATTTCCAACCTAATTTCAGAACACTTGCTTAACTTACAATCAAGTTTTTTGCAATACTTTCCAAAGTCTGATGAGGATAAGTCCTGAATTTGGAATCCATTTATAGTGACAGCTATGTTAATAGCTTCAGTATTAATGATCATGAAAATCTAATTGATTTAATTAATGATTCTGATTTAAAATAAAAATACAAGGAACTGGCACTAAATGATTTTATGACAATTTTAATAGAAGAGTACCCCAATGTGTTGGAACCAAATATTTGTGTTTTGCTTCCTTTTACAGTGACATAGCAAGATTTTCATATTATATTGTAATCAAATCAAAGTACAAGAACAGAATTGATACTATAATGGATATAAGAATTCATATTTCTAATATATATTGTACCTGTTATCAAAAGAATTTGTAATTCAAAGATTCAAAAACATCAGTCATTAAGAATGTAATTTTACTTATATATGTTTTGTGTTTTACTTAATTAAAATTGGAGAATAAATCTTTTTTTTTTTTTTAATTCTTATATTTACTTGCTTAATTTATTTATTATTAATATTTACACACCCTATAAAATAACCAAGGTGTTCCATTAAAATTTTAGGATTTGCGATGTATTCCATCATTTGAAAAGTTTGGGAAATGTTGCTTTATTTTGTCATAAAAGTAGTATTAAAGTTTAGATAATTTTTAAACTGCTGATTAAAAGAAGTCAGGTTCAAGTATATCTAAGTGAAATATTAAGTTAAAATTATACACTCTCACCCATAGCCATTAAATAGTCCACTGGAGAGTAAAAGCCTTTTCAACAGCCCTCTTAGAGGAAAAATTAAGCCAATTGCTTGGTGATAAAGATTTGAGCAAGTTTTCATACTTGTTTTATTTTGTATATATAATTATAATTTAGTTAAGTTCACAGTGGACAGCATACTTCAATGAAATACTCCAAATTATTTCAAAAAAATGTTTAAAATTTCTCAAATTAGATTCATACTCAGATCATGGGTATAGTGAGAGAATATGCTAACATTTCAGCACAAAGCTCTTCTGCTATATATAGACATGATAGGTAATGGAGGTTTTACTTACCATTGTCAATAACACTAAATCTCAAATTCTGTCATATTCAAATCGAACATTGCTATTATGACAATGATTTGAGATTTAGTTATCATTTTCAAGTAACATTTCCAATTTTTTTATCATATATCTTACAGAAATTTTTTTAATATTATTATGTATATAAAATAAATCTTCCACTGTATTTCAGTTGAGATATTCTTTTATGTTTTTTGTCACCATATCTTAATCTTAATGTGATGTAATTAAAGAAGTTTATCAAAACTTTGTCTAAAAGATGATTTAATATATATAAATGATATACTTGATATCTGATGCATATTATTCATTTTATACAGTATCTAAGCAATCATTTTATTCATTTTGTTCACTGACAATCTATGCTTGTTTTACTATTTAATCAAACCTATAATATTCAGTGCATCGGTGCCGTGTATATACAGATAGATATTCTCTCATACTAATTGTTCAAGAAAGGGTTGAGTACTAAAAGTATTGTATTTGGCTATGAATCTTTGTCTCTTTAGTCCATTTCTCTACTCACACATTAAATTTCACTAGAGAGAGTAATATGTTGAAATAAAGATATTTCATATTTGATCTGAATATCATATTTATTGATAAATTTAAACTAACAGGCAACTATTTAGCTTTTCAAAGCTCACCTTCTTCATTAAATTCATGATTTTTTAAATCTGATTTACAGTAAACCTATTAATTCACTATAGATTGACAAATGAGTATCTAATTGCTATTAACTGAAGGATAAATACTTTTGGATAATTTGTAATAGTCAGATGAGTGTTAATGCATTAATTAAAAGAAAGACAATTATAATATGATGTAATGTAGGTTTACAAGTACTGACCTCGTAGTTAACTTATATTTTGCTTTCAATAAAATTTATAATTTTTTTCAGATGTACTTAAAACTTCCATTTCATCACATATTCTTGAAACATAAGAGTAAAGATATCTGAAAAAAGAAGTTTCCTTAATATTCATGTTTGAAGAATGTGTGAAGTGAATATTTTAAATACATCTGAAAAAGTTGCAACACAGAAAAAGAATGATGAAGTGGATTAATGATACCATGTGGTTATGTGTGATAAAAACAGATATACTTTTATCTTAAGTTTAAAATTATATTTAAGCTAGGAGTGATATATTTTCTAGTCTAATATATGATTAGTAATAATTATTACTATATATTTATAAAGTCTATGATATCAATAATATGAGTGAAGGAAATTTGATACTTATAAAATGAATAAGATCAGTTTCTAAATTAAATTTACATAGACATGTGATGAAATACAGTCATAATAAATATGATTTCATGTAATTTATTTTTATTTGATTTACACAAAATTTTAATTTTTTTTTTTTTTAAAAAGATATGTATTTAAATGTATTAATGCCTAAAAATAAATATAAAAAAAGATTAAAGAAATATTTGATGGATTTTCTCAGAAGAAAATAAAGATAATTATTAGTTAGAAGAATTTAATTAGTACAAATATATTGATCAGATTATTAATACTGATGGAAACAATGGATAAAGTTAATCATAGAATTAAATTTGGATGTAGTGCTTTTAGTAAAAATAATATTGTAAGGAAATATATCTGTGTTTAAAAAGGATTGGACACTTAACAGAAGAGCACTACAGAGACTTCAGATCATTCAATAAACTATGCAAAGATTTGTGTTGGGATTAACAAGAAAAGATCAAAAGCAGAATACATGTGTGAGAGAACAAACAGATATCACAACACCATTGAAAGAATTGAGAAATTAAAATGAAGCTGAACTGTAATGAATGGATGAATAAGAAAGTTTGCTGGTATGATATGGAAAAGAATGTGTTTATGAATTAGAGAACTGAATTAAACTTGAAGAAATCTTCATCTTGCAGGCAGTGATAATGTTTGAAAATAGTAATGATATTCCATATTATAAAATTTAATTTATTGCTCAATATTATTTCAACAAGTTATAGAATCAATTAATCCTTTTTTTTTAACCTGTGCTTGCCCAGACGTTTTGCATTGCTTGAATCAGGGACTTGTTTTTGCATATGATATCTATGTAGACCAAGTTTTAATTAGAAAGCAAGCATTTGGGTCTTAGACAAAGATTTTTTATAGACATCTTTAATCCCTAATAGGCTAGTCTTTCTTCATTTTATGAGAACAGTGGGGATGGAAGGTTCCTGCTTCTTTCAAGGTAAATATTTACTAAAATTAATAAATACTGCCTGTTATCTGTTTTTTTATCAATGTTCTTGGAAATATAATGAATAAAATATGGCCAAAAGAAGTTTTAAATTCTTTATATATATAAATAATCTAATATATATATATATATTGTACCGGACGAAAGCTTTGGATTTGCATATACTGACCACAAGGGCGCCACTAGTCTGAAAATCGGAACTAGACATTTATTTTAAGGGTGGACAGGATATAGAAATCCAAATGTGCCAGACTAGTTCAATTAAGCAAATGAGATCTTATGTTTTGTTCAGAAAGTTGGAAAGATAGCAACAGAAAACAAAATCAACTAAGTAAAAAGGAATAATTATTTTATTAGTAACATGGTTAAATAAACATAAATCTAAATAATAAGCTTTAAAATACACTTAAAATGTAATACTCGTACATTCGTCAAAATTAAACTAAAATATTTTATATGGCTTAGAGAGCGATTTCCTGTGCATGAAAGAGTGCAAAATACTGACAGTAGCAGAAGTATTAGTAAGTATATAGTGATCTCACGCAAGACAAGGGAGGTTAGTTTCCTGCTTATAACCCATTGTTAGGAAAAGGCTGAATCTCCGTATTTGAGATTTATGCAAGCTTATGTCGAAACAGAAGAAATGCGAAGGTAACTTCCAAAACCTTAATAAAAAAAAAGTGTTGAAAGTTATTACTTTCAATCGACTTCCCTCACAGTGAGACAGGCTAGGAGCTCATGATCT
Organism: Epiperipatus broadwayi; assembly: GCA_028023455.1. Lineage (NCBI taxonomy): Eukaryota > Metazoa > Onychophora > Udeonychophora > Euonychophora > Peripatidae > Epiperipatus > Epiperipatus broadwayi. The sequence goes on from JAQFVV010006203.1 coordinate 7,054,510, forward strand.
GCCTATTGAAAGGGTTGTAACGATCGTACGTGCCCTAATAAACGAATTGGAAGTTCGAAATAATAAAACTAACAAATATTATATTTCATAATAGTCTCTTATAAATAATTATAGTTTCTCGACATAAGTAGAACTAATAATAAAATGGGTCACAAACCGTTAATTAAAATAGTCTGTAATATCCAGACTGCTTTCTATAATAAAAAAAAGGAATATGAGATTATAAATAAAACTATACTATTTTACTTACTAAGACTTAAATGGGACATACAGTATAGGTTTGAAACTAGCACTTGTACAAAAAAAAGCAAACGCACAGAAACGAATTACATTAGATAAAACTTGAAAAACATTTATATTTAAAAAAAAAAATCAAATTTAAGACAAAATTATTTAAATTGTAAAATGTAAGGTACCTTAATAATTTATTTAAATGCTAGTGCACTAGACTTCTTGAATATGGTCCATTAATCTGGATTCCCTGACGGTAGACTTTGGCAAGTCAGTTAGTGGTTTCTTTGTAGCGGGTTCTTATGGCATTATAGGCAGTTAATGGAGACGCAGGAAGTCCGAAGTTGTCCTGGTGAGACGCTTAGCACATCATGCTAGGAGAAAAGACCCTTGCTGTAGGTTTAGCGTTCATTCTAAATAGAATTGCCGGATCGGCTTTGCTTTCGGAATATGCAGGAATTGTTCTCTCCTAGTTTTGCAGAAATAGTTTTTCTAAGTATCTCTCAGAATTTGTGCAAGTATCAGAGTTTGTGCAATTCTATTTCAGAGTTGGTGTCTGTATCTCTTGGAGTTGGTGCAAGTATATCAGAGTTAGTGAAAAAGATAATACAATGGCCTGATTAAGCCTTTTATAGCTGAATCATATCTGAACCAATTACAAAACTTTTTTTTAAAATTAAAATTTATAAAGTTCTCCATCTAGCTAACAATAGTTATCTAATTAACGAAAATAAATTGTCTTTTACAGATCTAGGAATTAATTAATGAAAAATTCTTTTCTTTTTGTTTTCTTTCTTTTTAATTATTCTTATCAATCTAAATCCCCAAATCTGAAAAGCAATTTATTTATACAATTTACTTTTACATAAATTAAAAAAAAAATCTTAGTTTTTTTTTTTTTTAAAAATTAAAATTAAAAACCAAATATAACTGTGGTATTAAAATATAATTCCCACGTACATACATATATATTTGTACAAACATAAAAAAAAAACGCAAACTTTTAATCACGTTTTATAAAAAAAAATCGACATTTATAAATTTATTTTTAGCCCTGTAACACTTCAACTTTGTAATGGTGTTTTTAAATATCCATTACAATATATATTATCTTTTCATTAATTGGAGAGAAAATTAAAAGTATGAATTGAAAATAATTACTATTGTTAATTTTTGATCCACGATCTTTGATTCCAAATCTTGCTCAGATATGGAAATTTGTGGATAGCGAACCATATATAATATACTGTTTTAACATATGCACATATTATTTTAAAAATTAAACTCCAGCCATCATTTTTTTTTGGTAATTTTAATTTATTGATGACCTACATTTTTATAGTTATGTATAATATTGTGTATACATAAGGGCTGGCTCAAAGATGATCAGCAATTTGAGATCAGATCCTCACATTTTTCCGAAGACCGAAAAAAATAATGTGTAACTAAACCTTTCACTTGGAAAGTAAAACAAAGACAAAATTGTGTTAAATATTATCAAGTGGGTTTTTAATAAACGTAAATTTTTAATTTATATATTTTATCTTTCTCGGTGTAATGTATCCAGAACCTTATCGCCGTAAGCCGCTGCCCTTTCTTCCTAGGTGTAGACCTGGCCCTGTATATACATGTTCAAAAGATGTACAATGCACACACTTAGGTATGTGTATATATCATGTATGCGCTACGAACTCAAAAATGAAAATTTAATTTTTAAATTTTTTATGTGATATTTTTTTTTTGGAATCGTTAGATTCGTTGATAATATGGTAATTAATACCTAATATGTTTTATTTTATTAGAATACTCTTTTTTTTCTTTCTAATCTTTTAGATTTAAGGTTTTAGTTTCCTGAGAATGTTTGAAGATTTAGACCGATTAAATCTCAATTATTTTTTGGTTTTAGTTTCCTGAGAATGTTTGAAGATTTAGACCGATTAAATCTCAATTATTTTTTTGGTGTTTAATTCTTTATAATACTAACTATCATACATTTTAATCTTATCGATTGGTATTGTTCATTCGAATTTTCTTTCTCTGGTTAGGTTAAAAATTAATGTCTCATTTTTATTCTTTGATTTATTGCTTACTGTATGTCTACTAGTGGAAAATATAGAAATTTGTTTGTTTCATGGACATTTCATATATTTATATAATTATAAAAATAGCTAATCTTTTGTGATATTTCACATGTTAATTCTCATTTTTATCATTGCAGATATCTGTTACTATTTGACCTTTAAAAAAAAAAAAGATTACGGTTAAAAAACAATTGAAAGTTGATAAATTTACATCAGGCATGTATCCTAGAATAAAAATTGTAATATGTGGGAAGAATATCTTCCCTTCCGGCTCTCCATGTAGATTTTTGTACACGCACTTAGAGCTTACGAGATATATATCCCACATCATGACATTTCATGTAAATTAGTAATAGGCATTATTTTATATGAACACACAGACACCTTTAAATATCTTTGAGATAAAAAAAAAAATTAATGGGAGAAAATGCATTTTAACTTTTTTAAAAACAAACAACAATACATATACTGTACATGAACTCCTCTGAGATTTAATGGATTGACCTCTTGGCTGGTTCTAGCTGGCCATGTGTTTTACCTTAAAATTTATATATATTAATTGTGTGAAGCGTTTTATATTCATGGGAGTGTGAAAAGTGTAGCTTCACAAGACCCAAGGATAAAGAGGTCTGTGATCAGAGCATTCTTTTTTTATTCTTGGCATAATTCTTAAATAGTTTATTGATTTAATTGAATAAATATTTGTTTAATTTTATAATATGATTTGCTTGAGAAGTTGTCAACTGTTGTCTTGAATTTTAAAGAATTTATACATCTGTAAAAATTTTAATAATTAATTTGATAGCAGCATGGTTTTCCAACGGGGTTTGCTATGTGGAATTCCATCTAAGAATTTACAGCTTATTAAACAAGCTTTTCTGTCTATTAAGCCATCTGCTCATGGCTTTATTTAATAAAGGGATAATGTATTTTTATAACCCCCCTCCCTTTTTTTTTTTCCTAATACAGAATTATAACTAAACCATTATTTATTTTTAAGATAAGTTCCTCAAAGAAATATTCTTGGGCAATATCAATTCAATTTATAAGTGTTATTTAATCAGTGCACTCTTATAGATAATTGATATCTTTAAAAATAACTTTTATTTTATAGACTTTAAATTTTATATTAAAGATTAAACATATCTATTAATTTTTATTAACTCATGATCACCTCTTTTATTAAACAGTTTTTCAATACACTCTCACCTATTAATTCATGAGCTAATATTTATTTCTCAATCACATAAATACTCGTTTCTTTTTATATTATATGATTATAGATACAGGAAACAGTATTAAGAGATGCTTTTTTACGTTAGCCATGTCTTGTCAATTGGCTCAAGTCATCACATGAGCCACTGTAAATTGCCGTTGTTTTCTATTTATCTGATAATAATTATATCAATTTTATTCATTGCGTTCATAGATAATTGCTGTCTTTAAATAACTTTTTTTATTAATTAGTAATATTCATTTTAAATAAAAATTATTTTTAACTCAGGCGTATTTTTGAATTTTATATTAAAGGTTAAATATTTGTATTTATACACCGTCATTTTTTAAATACATATTTCAACATTATTTCTATTTATGCTCGAGTTCTTTTCAAGTTTACTGTAGAACAATATACTATTTGTAGTACCATTTACCTAATGGAATACTCTTATTGTTCATTTTGATGATCGTTATAATTTTGAAATCAGGTATTAAGATTTCTAATTTGATATCTGCAACACAATATGAAAGTCAATATTGAAAAATGCTGGTCTATATGTTTTTCTAAAAAATCACGAACTGTACCCATAGGTGAAGCCATCGCCTATATATATATACGAATGGAGCAAAGAAAAAACTAATCGATAAGTTTCATAATTTTTTTTATATAAAAAAAATTAAAAAAGAAAAGAATGTTTGAAAATATGAAAATAATACATATATATTCAGAAAACAAATGCAATCAAACCAATGCAGAATGATTAAAAAAATAAATATTTTTAATATGTATACCAATGCAAATATTCACTAACAAATTTTATTGGTGCACATTTTTCATTTTTCTTCAAGATGGGCACCTTTTAAATTTCAGTTTGTTGGGTTTATTGCCTTCAATTAATTTCTTATTGATTATAGGGAATATTGTTTACACTGTGGGGCTTGATAAATCCTTAATTATATTCAATCCACAAATTGGTTTTGTAATTTAATTTATTATGGAATTGCATTTTCCCTCATATAAAATGAAATTTTTTTCTGAATGTTTGCATTGATTGCATTAATTTATTGATCTTTGTTTAGTCACTAAATATATTATTTTCAGGTTTGTTCTTTGTGATTTGGAACTCCAATAACATAAAACAGAATAGTACTGGGAAAAAAAAATTGTAAAAATTTATGTGATATCTTGATTAATAAGAAATAATTGCAGAAAAGAGAAATGATGTTATTATATTAAATTGAGCCATAAAGAAATAATAGACTTCTTAATTAAAATAAATGTCAAAGACTTTCCTACTAATTATTTGCTCTTCTACAAGCAACCCTTCACAATTATAGATCCATTATATGCCCTCTATCATAGAAGTGAAGAAACATTGGAGCACTTTCTTATGGATTGTTACTCACTTTTTTCTTATATTCTTATCATTAACATGTCTCATTTAAAATCACTAACAATCAAAAATTGCATAAAAAATCTACAAAGTGGCCTTTTTTCCAATATAAGAATTACTGTATTCATTTTTTTCACACTCTGGTTTGTAAGATGCTATCTAAGCTTTAATCCCACATCTCACAATACCAAATCATTTTTTCTAAAAAAATTAAGACCAGAAATCAAACCCATGCATCAGTTGATATTTTTGCAGCTACATGGAATCTGATTTCATTAACAATAATCCAGTGACTTATATTGATTATTGCTCAATTATATGAACACATATCTTATTGTTTTCTACTTGAAATCTCTTTTGTTTCAGTAAGACTTACTTGTAAATAATCTCCAATGTATATAGTAAGCCTAATAAAGTTAATTTAAATCTAAAGAAATAATGCAAGACAATGAAAAATATATAAGGATAAAAGCACTGTAAATTAAGAATAGATTAAACAGATTTCTGATAAAAAGTTGCAAGTTTGACTGAAACATATAGTAAAGAAAATAACACATATATAAAAAAGAACTAATATTAAAAGAGAAATAAATGATGCTAATGTATTTTATAAAGAAACACCCCCCCCCCCAGTGGGATGGATGCAAGATTTAGTCAAATTCAACAGTTTTAATAGTTCAAAAGTGTATATTGAAAGACTATAAACTTAAATCCATAGATCTACCCTGTTTTATACAATAAGTATTTTAAACATTTTTTGAATTAAATAAGAATTTTAAAATTGATGTATTCAAATATTATAAGTTTAAGATTATAATTCTATTAGTAGTATATCTTCTTTGGGTCTAGATATTAAAAAAAAAAGGTGAAAACAGTCTTTAAACAACCCATTATTTGTAAAATTCCCTCCAACAGTTTTCCATAAATGAACAATGAAGAATGAGACAGTAGTTGCCAGGCTGTTGGATGTTGATAGTTTGGGTGGTCTTCCATTCTTGTTTTACTTTTTTTAATAATAATTAGATACCTATATACCAATCCACATTAGTTAGCTCTATTTAAAAAAATGTTTTAAATCTGTTGAAATTTTTTTTATTAATGAGCCTGGATTTGAATCTAGGTCATATGTAATACAGTAGGATGCACTACCATTGTACCATAAAACTTATCTTTAGATGTAATATCTGCTAAAAGCATTAGAAGCTGGATTATTAACTTTTTTTTTTTTTTAACCAAATATTATAAAATGGAAGGAAGGGTGGGGATCCTCAAAATATCTGTTCTTTATCATTTTTTCACTGCTATCTATCCTATATCCATTAATTATAGTTTTGCTTTATATATATAAACTTTTTTTTTTCCAAATATAAATTCATTTTTTAAATTAATTATTGTATAAAAAGATGGTGTTAAATAAAGAGCTTAATATTGTTGTGATGAAGGTTGTTCATCTTACATATCAATCCTGAGTGAGCCTTGTTGCTTGTTATGTATGTTTAAACTTTTATATATTTTAATTGTTACCTCAGTATTATTACAAGCTTTTCTTATATGAAAAGTGTGATTGCCTAAAAAGTAACGATGGGGGTGGGGGGTGATGCAAGATTATGATGAAATGGTTTTTGATTACATTTTTTTTATTGCTGTTAGGAAAAAAACCACATTGAAGAAGTCTAGCAGGTTAAGAGTAGTAATTCACCCTATATCTATATTCTAGAATTATCTCTCATAATAATCATTGAGTGTCTGTGTAATCCAATCCTCCTCAGTGGTGGAAAGTTATTAGTCAGAAACTATTTTCTATTATCCATTGATTACTCATGCTTGAAACCATATCTCCCAAGTAAATTGATTAAGAATGAATCATTATTGATAAACGTAGATGCTGAATGTAATTTGAAAGTTATGTGATATTTTGTTTGGTAAATACCATGCCTTTGACAGAGTCAAAGGAGCAGTACTTCTGAAAGTTGCTGACTTATTTTAAACTTTAATAATTATATAAATAAGTTGTATTTGGCTTTGATAAAGCTTAGAATCTTTGACTAGGATTAAGAAGAAAGAAGTAAAAATACCTGTTGGATGTTATTAAAATTGATTGTCAAAAATTTATCAGGAATTTGATTGTCATTGCCATCTCATGTGTATTGATTAATTTAGTTTACAATAGGCAATAGAGTGAATTACTACTCTTAATGCATGTTGAATGTAAACTGGGAATTAGTCATGTTTTATTTGATACAAGTTTAGTGAAGCTAGTTTTATTTAATTGTATTTTATGAATATGTCAAAGTTATTAAATTATTATCTCAAAATTGATTATGTTTTGTTGTTATTATTTGCAAAACTTGAATTTTTTGGTATAAAAAAATTAAAATAAACATTCTAATATATCCATGGCCATCTAAATCAACAAAGATTGAATGATTTCACAAAAATACATGAGTTAAGCAGAAAGAGTTAGTGATAAATGAAATGTGATTTATTCGAGTATTGTAATATTGTTAAGATTTTAGGACAATATTGATAACAGTTTATTAAGAAAAAGATCCTTCTCAGAATTAAAACTTTGTATATTGTTAGAAAATTGTGTTTCACTTATCAAAGACTTTAAATGTTACTTGCTATTATTTAAAGATAGAATAGGCAAAAACAGCTTTTGAAAAATCCACTGTGAACTAAAGGGTCTCTAATATTACATTATAAAAGAATAATGAGGGAGAAGGCACTGCTCACCAGACTTACCAATTGCCAAAAATGAAGATTTCAGCAGTGGTTCTAACACTGTTTTACTCTTTAAAGCAAGAATAGCTACATTCTCATTTACTGGCCAACATTGAATAATTAGTTGGGATGATTATAGGTGAGATTGCTGAAAGAAACGTTTCAAATTTTGAAACTTCACTTTATTTAGCCCAGATTTAAACTTAAATCACTTCACCATGAATTCTATAACATCATAAAGAGTAATAATGAAATTGTGAAAGTTCTGATATTTTAATGATATTGCTAGAACTTTTTTGAAATTAGGCATTATTTTTTCTGAGGAATGAAGGTATTATTAAAAATATGGAAGTAATAATTTATTGTGAATCATTGTTTTGTCTTTTATTATTTATATGCTAACTGTATTATTTAGGAGCATAAAAACTGGGAATAGTCTGTGCTAAATATATTGAGTATCCATGTAATAATATCTAGAGCTTATGTAAAATATATATCTCTAGGGATTGTGCATCTAACCATTTGGTCGATAAAGGAAAAGTCTTATAGAGAACAACCACAAGATTAGAAGCATATATTTTCTGCATCTAATGCAATAAAGAAGCTCATGTGCTCTAGATAATAAGTCAAGAAGCATAATATAGTAAGCATTCTAACTTAATGAAAAAAACTTTTGATAGGGAGAGAAGAAAGAATACATTTACCATTGTGTAAAATATTTCTATTAAAATTATAATTCCTTTAATAACTTTGTTCTAATAATACTAATCATATAATTAATTTTCCAGACCATGTAATGTTTGAGCACCCACTTGGCAATTTAGTACAAGAGTGTCATGCAGTTAATTGAACTGATATATATATATATTGTACCGAGACAAAGTCGGTACAGGTATATACGCACACACACGAACAATGTAAACACCCTATATTTTTTTTTTACTTTCAACTCATGATAAAAAATAAATGTAGTTTTCTTTCAATGCGTTATAAAATACATTGTAAAATAAAATGTTAATATTTCTGATTAAATAGTTTAAGGCTTTCATATAATCTACTATAATAATATTCTCTAAAAAAAAAAATAAAATATAAAGTATTACTAATATGCCATTTTAAATCTCAATAAGTGATTTCTACTTGTATATGCCGCGGGGGTAATTAAAAGGGGTTTGTTTTAAATTATAACTGTAGTGAAAGTTAAAAGCTTATAGAAGTGATTTTGAGACAGATTAAATGCTCGACTTTTAAACTAATTGTTCTCTTAAAACACGCACACATGTATGCATAAAAGGTGTGAATAAGTATGAATTTTTCTAACTGAGATTGCAACATGAGATTGCATAAACCTAAGATTGCCTCAAGCATATGGATTGAGTGGACATTACGTAGGACACGGACCCCAACGACAACTCAAAGAATATTGAACTCTGGGTGGAGATTCGATCCTCAGATAATAATCAACCCATATAAATATGAATCTAAATCTAAAAAAAAAGGCTTATTACACTCCCTTTTTTGCTTGTATTTATGCTTATGCTTATAGTTTTTTCCTAGATTCCTCCGGAAGCTACAACTAGAACCTTTCTTTTTTTGCTATCCGGTTTATCCAATATGATCACTGTGAAATTAACATTTAGAGCGTCGATCGTCATGATGGGCTAGGAAACCCTTCAGTGATTGACCGACGCTCCGCCGCCCGAACATCTCCACAGCTATGAATGATCAACAACAGTACCGTCCGAACATAGTGCTCCAATCAGTCTAAGGACGTTGTTCCGTTTAATATATAAGAATCGTCCAAACATACTACGCTGAACTTATGTGAAATGAATAACCATGTATTATGGAAACATCATCTATCAGGTTCGAACCCTCACCAAATTAGAAGCAGCAGAAGACTAAGCAAAATCCTAGGTAAACATTTTTTTTTATAATGCTTCCATTCATTCTTTACGTAAACTTAAAAGGCAATCTCATAATTAATTAAATTCGACTTTCGTAAATCAAATATAAAATGATCCGTAATCCCTCATATTTAAATCTTATTATTTTAATCTCAATTTTCGTAAATAAAATGTCAGATGCTCCATAGTTCCTCATATTTAAATCTTAGGACTTTTCCAGTTATGAACTTTGATCCTAATTATTATTTCCTTTCGCAGATAAACTATAACACACACCTAATTTCAAAATGTAAAAGGAGGAAATATATTTTATCAGCCATGTTTATTATGTATAATATGTTCTTTTCTGTGCGAGTGCGAGAATGCGTGTATGTGCGTGCAAATAAAGCTATTAATCAATGTTTCATTTTTTTATAATCAATAAATTTTTTTTTTAATTTAAACAAGTCGAGCATTCCTCAAATCATTTTCTATAATTAAATATATATATTTTTTGAAATTATTATTAAAATTAGCATTTATTCATGCAATTAATTATTTTACTTTTAAATTTGTCTTTCTTATATTTTTTTTTTGTTTTTTTATTTCTTTTAAATTTCATTCATAAACATCGTGCCGTAAGTCACAAATGTTTATTTATTATGTAATTAACATAGGTTTAAGAGTTGGGAGGGCCTATTATTAATAAATATAAGTTAATGTCAATAGAGCTAGTATAAATAATTCTATTGGACTGTATGATAAAAGGGGGAAGGATGTTATAAGCATCTAATTGTTTATTCTAATGATGCCTCAACCGAACATTCGTATTAGTTATAAATAACCAATGATCCCGTCCAATGCTTGGACCGATCTATTAATCAACCGATCTTCTTATCCATTGGTTAATATTGTGTCATTTGCCAGAATAAGAGTCTTGAAGGCAATTACATCGCGACCCTGAGTGACCCCTATTGGTCCATGCTGGGAGTTCGAGCTTATGGGCAGGGATTAGACTTCAAAATCGTTTTGATATGACGTAAGGTGATGCGAGAAATTAAATTGTGAATCAAATCATCGTATCTGGCGCCCTCTTGTGTTGATAATGAACAACTATTGATATAAGAAAAATAAATAAATCTTTACGCTGTATCATGTTTATTTTGGAGCTCACAATCCCTTTTAGGAACGGTTTAATAGGGAGCCGGTGCAAAGGGTAAAAAGGGGACGGTAGATAAAATGGCGCTTCCAAACGTGAGGCTAATATAAATAATGTTTCGGAGAGAAGCAAATCAAGACATTAGCCAAAAGCGGCCGAACCTCGTGAAAGACGCAAAACTGAAAGGAAGAAAAAATCTTTTTTTTTTCACGTAAATGAAAGTTTGGACGAATAGAAAGGGAAGGAAAAGGGAGAAAAGGAAAATAACAAACGGAACAAAATACAGCGATTCACAATATCGCAAATCTTTTAATAAAACACTTGGAGCCGGAGCGAAATAAATAAAAAAAAAAAGGGGGGGAGAGAAAAAAAAAACATAGCGGGAGATGGGGGCGCGGACATCGATTAATCACTTCTTATCATAAATAAAAGAAAATCACGTTCCTTTAAGCATCAACAAAAAGTTGTAACATTTTAAATATAAATAGAGAGAGGAAAGGAAGGGAAGAAAAAAAAAAGGGAAAAATTTTTTTTTCCTTTATTAAATCATAAATGGACAGCAATAACGATACTGCATGGGAGGAGACAGGGGAGAGCCCTATAACGTTCAAAAAGATAGATGTTAAAGAAGAGGCTGAATCAGAAATAAAAATGCTTCTTAAAATGATGAGCCAAATGATGATAGAGATGAGGGAAGATAGGGAAGAAAGAAGGAAGAGAGAAGAGTACAGAGAAGAAGAAAGAAGGAAAAGGGAAGAGGACAGAGAAGAAGAAAGAAGGAAGAGAGAAGAGGACAGAGAAGAAGAAAGAAGGAAAGAGAGAAAGGAGGAGAGAGGGGAATTCATTAGGGAGATACGAAAATTATTGAAGGGAAACACAGGAGAGTCAGAGGAGGACCAGAGCAAAGAGGAAGAAATAAAGATTGACGAAGTAAAGACGGAGATTACCTCAATAAAAATAGAGATCGGTGCAGCAAAAGCCGAAATAGAAGAAACGAAGACTGAAGTGATAACAGCAAAGGCAGAGCTGGAAGACGTAAGACAAAAGGTGGACGCGATAAATAGAAAGGTAGAAGGAATCGAGCCACAACAGAACGTACCGAGAGAAATTATGGCCAAACGTCTGGAGGAGTTGGAAAAGAAATTTGAACTGAGAATAAACCTGTGGGAACCGAGCCAGTCGTGGGCCGAAAGGCCAATAAAAATTGAGATCTTCAGGGCAGGTGAAAACGAGAGTCCGATGGACCACGTGGAGAGTGCCCGGAACCTGTTTTCTGAGCCCTCAAAGCCGGAGCCAGACAAAATCAATATTGCCAGCACATACCTGCAAGGGCCAGCTAGAGATTGGTGGCGAACGATCGAGTTTAAGCCCAGATCGTTCGTAGAATATCGAGAAGAGATCCTACGAAGCTTTTGGAACACTACCAGACAAGAGGGGATCTACTTTCACATCACCAATGAAAAATACGGGCTCAAACCTAACGAGACGATAACGCAGTTCTATTACAGGCAGGTGGCCGGCCTCCAGCAGCTACCGGCGTATCACATGACGGAGGAGCAAATCATCTCGACCATTAGACACAACATGCCAACAGACATCAGGCGGATGATGCTAAGCCGGGATGACGAGGGCATCCACAAGATGGGGGAGGCCATAGCCAAGTTCGAGCGAGCGGAAGGACGGGAAAGGCATATAGAGAGGCCGGAACAGGAACCATATAGAAGAAAGCTACCACCAGATCGATACTGATGAAAAATTAGTCTAAAAAACACGTTGACGAACACGGATTTGCCACAGGAATACGATTACCGGAGTACGCTTCATAAACAATGGTAACTGAAGGAAAATGACCTCGGACCGGAAAGGACTTACACATCGCATCACATCATACAATAACAAGGGGGGAAGGGGGGTTGATAAAACATTATTTTAAACCAAAGCAGACCGCAGATAACTAAACACGAGAGAAAAAATATAATTTAAAGAGAGAAAAGGGATAAATGTCATAACTCTTCTAAAGAAAACTATTCGAGGTAAATAAGTTAATATTTCTGAAAGCCAGTTTAAATTAAAAAGAACGTCGCCCGCCTTCGACTAAAATATATGTTGCTCAAAAACACGCGGAGAAAGGAAGCGGATGCCGCCTAAAGAAAGAAAGAAAAGCCGGATCGCGAGAGTGCGCTATTATTGTTCCTTCCCTCAATATTTCCCATTGTGCTAGGAGGTACAGAGCTCGGATATTTTGAATGCTTATTGTTCTATAACTCAGATTATTCGCTACCTCGTAAATGTTGTCGTATTTTGCAGAGGGGACTTCGGAAATGACCATCCTCCTGTCTTCCATTAGATAGGCCGTAAGAGAATGCCTATATGTTCGTAACCTTGCATCGCGGGACTTCGGAAAGGTCCATCCCCATGCCAATCTTCCACCCGGGGTGCCTGTACCAGACTGGGCAAGATATCTCCTATTATGGGGAAAAAAAGAAAAAAAAAAAAAAAAAAAAAAAGGGATTTTTTCGAGTTTAGTTCGCAAATGTAAAGTGTCAATCCGAGCCTGACCACATGACCTGCCACTTCGTTTCTTTATGTGAGGGGGAGTTGAACTGTAGGATAGTCGGCTAAAATAAATGATTAAAAATCACACGAAGCGGGGTCAAAAATAAGGAATTTTATTGTGAAAAATTAAAATGCCAAGCCTCGCATTTTAATTTTAGACGGATCGCGGGGATATGTACCGAGACAAAGTCGGTACAGGTATATACGCACACACACGAACAATGTAAACACCCTATATTTTTTTTTTACTTTCAACTCATGATAAAAAATAAATGTAGTTTTCTTTCAATGCGTTATAAAATACATTGTAAAATAAAATGTTAATATTTCTGATTAAATAGTTTAAGGCTTTCATATAATCTACTATAATAATATTCTCTAAAAAAATAAAATAAATAAAATATAAAGTATTACTAATATGCCATTTTAAATCTCAATAAGTGATTTCTACTTGTATATGCCGCGGGGGTAATTAAAAGGGGTTTGTTTTAAATTATAACTGTAGTGAAAGTTAAAAGCTTATAGAAGTGATTTTGAGACAGATTAAATGCTCGACTTTTAAACTAATTGTTCTCTTAAAACACGCACACATGTATGCATAAAAGGTGTGAATAAGTATGAATTTTTCTAACTGAGATTGCAACATGAGATTGCATAAACCTAAGATTGCCTCAAGCATATGGATTGAGTGGACATTACGTAGGACACGGACCCCAACGACAACTCAAAGAATATTGAACTCTGGGTGGAGATTCGATCCTCAGATAATAATCAACCCATATAAATATGAATCTAAATCTAAAAAAAAAGGCTTATTACACTCCCTTTTTTGCTTGTATTTATGCTTATGCTCATAGTTTTTTCCTAGTTTCCTCCGGAAGCTACAACTAGAACCTTTCTTTTTTTGCTATCCGGTTTATCCAATATGATCACTGTGAAATTAACATTTAGAGCGTCGATCGTCATGATGGGCTAGGAAACCCTTCAGTGATTGACCGACGCTCCGCCGCCCGAACATCTCCACAGCTATGAATGATCAACAACAGTACCGTCCGAACATAGTGCTCCAATCAGTCTAAGGACGTTGTTCCGTTTAATATATAAGAATCGTCCAAACATACTACGCTGAACTTATGTGAAATGAATAACCATGTATTATGGAAACATCATCTATCAGGTTCGAACCCTCACCAAATTAGAAGCAGCAGAAGACTAAGCAAAATCCTAGGTAAACATTTTTTTTTATAATGCTTCCATTCATTCTTTACGTAAACTTAAAAGGCAATCTCATAATTAATTAAATTCGACTTTCGTAAATCAAATATAAAATGATCCGTAATCCCTCATATTTAAATCTTATTATTTTAATCTCAATTTTCGTAAATAAAATGTCAGATGCTCCATAGTTCCTCATATTTAAATCTTAGGACTTTTCCAGTTATGAACTTTGATCCTAATTATTATTTCCTTTCGCAGATAAACTATAACACACACCTAATTTCAAAATGTAAAAGGAGGAAATATATTTTATCAGCCATGTTTATTATGTATAATATGTTCTTTTCTGTGCGAGTGCGAGAATGCGTGTATGTGCGTGCAAATAAAGCTATTAATCAATGTTTCATTTTTTTATAATCAATAAATTTTTTTTTTAATTTAAACAAGTCGAGCATTCCTCAAATCATTTTCTATAATTAAATATATATTTTTTTTGAAATTATTATTAAAATTAGCATTTATTCATGCAATTAATTATTTTACTTTTAAATTTGTCTTTCTTATATTTTTTTTGTTTTTTTATTTCTTTTAAATTTCATTCATAAACATCGTGCCGTAAGTCACGATGTTTATTTATTATGTAATTAACATAGGTTTAAGAGTTGGGAGGGCCTATTATTAATAAATATAAGTTAATGTCAATAGAGCTAGTATAAATAATTCTATTGGACTGTATGATAAAAGGGGGAAGGATGTTATAAGCGTCTAATTGTTTATTCTAATGATGCCTCAACCGAACATTCGTATTAGTTATAAATAACCAATGATCCCGTCCAATGCTTGGACCGATCTATTAATCAACCGATCTTCTTATCCATTGGTTAATATTGTGTCATTTGCCAGAATAAGAGTCTTGAAGGCAATTACATCGCGACCCTGAGTGACCCCTATTGGTCCATGCTGGGAGTTCGAGCTTATGGGCAGGGATTAGACTTCAAAATCGTTTTGATATGACGTAAGGTGATGCGAGAAATTAAATTGTGAATCAAATCATCGTATCTGGCGCCCTCTTGTGTTGATAATGAACAACTATTGATATAAGAAAAATAAATAAATCTTTACGCTGTATCATGTTTATTTTGGAGCTCACAATCCCTTTTAGGAACGGTTTAATAGGGAGCCGGTGCAAATGGTAAAAAGGGGACGGTAGGATATATATATTGCTTTTTTCAACTGAGAATTGATCCAGATCCTCCAGTCTTTTTCAAGTCATGCAGTTATTAAAAAAATATTTAAATTAACTACAGATCTTAGAAAGAAGAATAGTTAGATCAGCATGGTTAATCTTAATTATACCATCATTATGTGGTTAACCAAGATGGTTGTTAGGAAAATGTAAATACTAAATTAGATAGTCCAAATGATTTTTCCCATATGTCATAGCACCAGCCGGGACACGAACCCACAACCGTCTGCAACCAACTACATGCTTGCAAGGCAGCCGCGATGACCTCTCGGCTAACAGCGCTTGACAAAAGTCTAACAATAGACAGGTTTACACTAATGATTTGGAAAAAATAGAAAGTGGAATTTTGTAAACTTATATCCATAATTTCTCATATTTGCTCACTTGCATGAACAGCATATGCATGAATCCTCTAGAAATTAGCCATTTTTTGTCATGGAATTGCTATTACAGTGAAAGCATTATTTTATATTTATGATTTTGCTGCTATAAATTATTAAATAAAATTTGTTTTAAATGATCCCAAAATGAAAAGTTAATAATGTTGGTAATTATATGTTATAAAAATTAAAATAATTGATTAAGTATATTAAAAAAAAAGTCACATGCTGAATGAACATATTCTCATTTATACATACTCATGTAAATGTGTGTGTATGTGAGTACAATCTTTGCATTTATTGCTATAATGTTTTTTTTATAACTATACTATTCTATTACTTGTATTGATGTGTTAAAGTATGTTGTATTAATGTGTTAATTTTTAAATTAATTTATATTATAGATATGTAATGACTGGAAGGTTGCTATTCTTCCACATGCACCTTACTATTACTTTCAGACAGCCAATAGCTGTTAAAACAGCGGTCTGAGGAGCGATCAGGCCTAGACACATGACAGAGATTTTTTGACAAGAAAAGAATGATACCACTCTTCTCATTTACTTAACTTTTATATATATAAGCCAGTCTTAAGCATCTTGGCTTGAAAGTATGAATATATAAACATATACATTTATTACTCACTGAGTTATTAATTTATGATATTATAGCGCGAAATCTTAGATTTACTACACCGCAATTTTCTAGATGTTAATATAAGTTATCAGCAACGTATGGAAATAATATTTTGTTTAAATCGCATGTTGTTATTAAATTAGTAATGACAGGAAGGTTGCTATTCTTCCACATGCTCCTTACTATTACTTTCAGGCAGCCAATAGCTGTTAAAACAGCAGTCTGAGGAGCGATCAGGCCTAGACACATGACAGAGATTTTTTGACAAGAAAAGAATGATACCACTCTTTTCTTTTACTTAACTTTTATATATATATAAGCCAGTCATTATAGATATATGTATATGTTAAAAAAATACTATATTACTTTGAATATAAGATGCACTTTTTTCTTAAATTTTGGACCCGTAAAAGTAGGGTGTATCTTAAATTTGAAACAAAAATTTTTAATATCTTATTTCTGCAGGCCTTTGGTTTACACTATACATATACATAGTATTGTGATTGATATCCCTGTGCAAAATAGCATGTTAAATCTTTTTTTAATCAAAAGAAAAAACATCTAACATTAAATGTCAATATTTTATAGATTAATTTCATAAACAGCTTTAATTCTCTCTCTCAAACTGCTACTTTTAATGTTATTTTTCCAATTTTAACATTATTTTATTGAGAAAACTGTACTGAACAAACTTTAGAATTTTTTTACAACTAATGTCAGTAAATCAATAAGGTTTACTTTGAAAATGTATGCTTTAGAATTTTTTAATATTATTTTACAGATTTTATTGTTATTTTATCGAGAAAACTATACTCGATAACCTTTAGAATTTTTTTACATCTAATAAATCACTAAGATTTAAAGTTATAACAATGTAATAAAAACTCTCCCAAACTCATTGTTTTTTGTCCTCTATACAAAAGAACATCTATCAATGATTATGACAGTTCTAATATTTTCATTTTGAATTTCAAAGTAATAACATATATTTTAGAATTTTTTTTTTGCATATTTGTAAATTTTTTTCAGAAAATTTGTGAAAATATTATTTTAAAAGAATGATTCAGATTTTAATAGAAACATTTACTTTTACATGAAAGCAAATTGATAAAGAAATTATAACATTTGGCTGCTATTTACCGTATAATTGGATGTCATTAAGCTTAAAGTAAAAACAAAAAACTATAATCTGATAATAATACCAGCAGGTATGACTTGTGAACTCCAACCACTTGATGTGTCTATTAGCAAATCCTTTACAGATAGACAAAATGAGAACCATTATGAAGCATAGTTAAATCGAGATCATTTTTCGACACCAACTAATAAAATAAAATGACTTTCATCTTCTGCAATAGCTCGGTGGGTTTGGCAGTCTTGGAAAGATATCTCTAAAAAAATTTTCTTAAAATGTATTTCTAACCATTTAAATGGCACTGAAGATGATGTCCCCTGGTGGAATAGAGAAATTGATAATTCAAGTTCTGAAAGTGAAGATGTTGAAAATAAAAGTATATCTGAAGAAGATATTTGCAATACACTAGATGAGTTTATTGTATTTATATCACTTTCTATTTAAGCAAGTAAAAATGTTTATTATTTTTCAATAAAATTTTTTTTAATTTTTTTTCCCAATTTTCCGAGCTTAAAATCCTACTGGGTCTTAAATTTGAGCGCATTTTAAATTTGAAGTAATACAGTATATTATATAGGATTTAGTAATATTTGCAGATTCAAGCATCCTCATACAGGCTTGGAAACTAATCGCAATGGATACGGGAATAAAAACTATATGCATATTAAACTTGTCAGTGAATTGTGTTGTTACAGATAATGGTAAATATGTATCATTTACAACATGGAGGGTAGAATTACAAAGGACAGATTGGGTCAGTCTAGTTTACAGCAGAATAAATACTTTATTTAAGTGGGGAAAATGAGATCATAGGAATGAAACAATAATTAAAATAAAGTATTGTAATTAGCTAGAGAGATCAGATGTACTGAAAAGAGAGGAAGAGAATCTAAGTGATTTGTTTGAGAGAAATAATAACTTCATTTAGGCTAATAGAAAAAGAAAATGATGCAGATTAAATTCATTTAGATAATGTAATAATGGTGGATGTGTTTGTAAATGTTGTAATTAATATAAAGATTAGTAAAGCACAGGAAAATGTTGACATTTTGTTGAATTATTAAAAACTATGGCAAAGGAAATGAAGAGTATTCATTTGTTGGGTAATTTTTGATTCAGAAAAATAGATTGGATTTTGTGGACAAAAACTTGTTGAAGTTAAATAGTAACATATACAACAAGTTTATTATGATTAAGTTTATTATGATTTATGGTTAAGATATTGTGAGAAGATTTGTAACAGATTAAATATGTTATTTGATGAATTGTCAGAATTTAGAATTGGTAACAGCTATGAAAGTTATAAAGTAGGAAGTTAGCATTTGTTTTCTTGCTATTCAAAAGACATTTGATAAAATGCATTGGATTATTTTGTTGCATATTTTTAAGGACATACGGTGGAGAGATGACTATTAGGAAATTTGTTTATGGAACAAAAGATCAGTAAGAATAATCAGTTCTCTTACCAAAAAGAATGTAGGAGCATAGATATTGGAAGAGGAATAAGTCAGACTTATTATATACTTAACAATTTTTATTTAATATATAATTGCAGTAGTTGAATTGCTCAGTGAAAAGTATTTTGGTAAAGAAGACATTAGCAGCAGCATTAAGAGATTTATTAATTCAATTTTGTGGATAAAATGGTAGTGTTTGCAGAGATTAAAAATTATTGAACATAGTAATAAAAACTTTAGGGAAAAAATAAATACCTGTAAATGTAAAGCAATATTAAATAAGAATAATAATTGAGAGCGATTATTTGCACGGGAGATCTTATGACATTCAAGCACCAGATTGAATCCTGATTCAGGAAATTAACTCAAGTCTCTCACTGTACTGCTAAGCTAAACATCAAAGGGCATTATCAATCGAGATATTAAAACATTAAGAGTAATAATCGAATTTTCAGCAATAGACTAGATTAGAGCTTTAAGTATTCAGACACTTGGTAATGTGGAAATGCTGACAAAGATATTTGAGTGTGAAGTGGTATTGATTAAATAATCTTTAAACATTATTAATTAATTATATTATGATTAAAGTAAGAAAGTCCAATTTTTGATAAATGTTTTTAAAATATACTTTTTTTTTGTAAGAAGCAGAAACTTATACGATTATGAAAATAAGAAAAGGCTTTTCAAATGTTGATTTGAAGGAAAGTGAAAAAGGTAAATTGGAAAAAGGGCAAGGTTAGCAGCATTTAAGTGTTAAAAATAAGATAACTTAATAGTTAGTCTCTTACAAGATTTACAAGATCATGCGACATTCGAATAGTGAAATCTATGGCTCTCAAGTCCACTGTACTAAGCATATAAAACATTTATGTATTGAATATAGTAAATGAAAAACATTATGGATATTTTGTAAGATAACTTTATAAATAGTTAGAGAAGAAAAAAAAAGTTGATATGGCAATAGCTTTAATAAGTCTTTGAAAATTAAAGAAAGATAAGCAAACGGGCAGAAGACTGGCAGTTGTTGTTTCTGATCTTTCTATTTAACACAATAACAAATGATAACGATGATGAATCAGTTTGTCATTTTTATAGATTTATCATTTTCAGCACGTTGAACGATAAACACTAATAGTGCATGAGTAGTGCACGAGTCTATTTTTTCTGTGGGTAAATAAATAATATGCTACTGAATTTATTATTATATAGTCTACACGTTTAATTCTTTTTTATTTTCATTGTGACAGATTTGTCAATAAATAATATAATGAAATCTCTTCTGTTAAAGCGACTGAATTAACTTTTAAAAATGTTTATTTTACATTTGTATTATTTTCCTCTCTCTCAGAAGCACTAATCTCTGTCGTTGCGTATTAATCCCTCTCCCATCTAAGGACACAGCATAAAATCTGAATATAATTCAAAGAAAATAATTTATAATTGATGGAAATTAATCGTCGGTAATATTGTTATTAAAGTATTTATTTATGATTAGTTGTACTATCCATATTCTATGTCAAGGGTGAACAGAATTACATTTATATGATGTGTTTGAATGCTTGTTTACTTTGATCTGCTCTACAAGGGGAAAAAAACTCCAGGGAAACAGATGTTGTTAAAGGAAATAATAAATATGCAACATTTTCTTTTCTTGTATAATGACTCTTTGAAACCTTTGGATTTTAAAAAAAAAAAAATTAGTACTGCATTGCTTCCGTAAAATTTTGTTCTTTTTAACTATTATGGGTTAGTCTAACAATCTATAATGTTTAATAATTATTTTCATATGCAAAAACAGAGTTTTTATATTAATGATGCACACAGACATTTTAATGATGCGTATACACACGTGTACATTAAATGGCTATGTTTGCTCTTTGCATTCTAAATTGATTTGAGAAAAGAAAAATGATGATATGTAATATCTTTTTATTAGACAATAATTATTATTAAGAAAAAAACATGCATAATAGTTAATATTCTTTGGCATTATTATGTGCTTTGAACGTTCCACCCTCAGATTTTCAATGAAATAGATGGCTGAAGAATTGTGTGTTGGAGTAGTTTGAAGCCTGTCCATTAAAGTATGAAGATTGGATATCTTAATATAAAGCTGAGCTCTGATTGTATATATGTGTGGAGATGGTAATCTAGGCCAACTGATAAGTGCTGGTTTAGCATGAAATATGTGTATTGGTGATTATTTATCTTTTCAACATGTGTGTGATTAGGTGGGTCAGCAGTATGAGATGGCATGGAGAATTGAGGGTCGCATGAAAGTCTGAGTTCGAATCTCTTATATATTATAATATTTTTATACAATATATATATGTAAAAAGTATTTTGTGTAATATATTTACAAGAACGAAATTAAATTAAAAGAAGAGGTTTATATACCTCAAATATTGGTCATGCTCTGTAAAAGATATTCACTTGTGATACCTTGAGGCCAGAGAGAATAGATGATGATGCAGAATATATAAGTTATTGCAGATGGACTGAGCAACACAATATAAAGAAATAATGGAAAACCCTTATTTAATATATATATACAATTAAAATAGATTTTATTTCAAATACATCTTATTTCTTTAGTTGGATTGGCTAATCATTATTATAAAATCTAGTATATCATTCTGTTAATTCAGTAAATGTTATTTAACAAATTCATATGTTTTGGACTTTTTTTATTAAATATATTTACTTCAGCTGTATTTTACATTTCATGATAATCATTAATAGGCATTTTTGAATGATTATGTGTACTTTACATGGTGTTTAGCAGTAACAGAGTGTCAGCCTCTGGGTTGAAGTCCTCAGATCAATTCCAATGCTTGCACTTCTAAATATTCAAATTTTTTATAAACTCGTAAGCAGTAAAGCTATTTGACAATTCCATTTTGGGCACTTTTGATGCTCAAATTTCTTATGGACTGTCAAGCAATAAAGCCATTCATTTTTTTTAAATGATTATGATTATTTTGATTATTGATGAAAAAAAATGGCAACATAAACACACAATCCTATTGTTTCTATAGGGTGGAGGAATGACTGAGGGCATAAGAGCTTCATTCTTTCCTAATGTGAGTGAGTGAAGATAGTAAAGACATACTGTAAATATAGAAGAAAATGCTTGATCATCTATAATCTTAATAATTTAAGAACTCATTAAAGTATGTGATGTTTAAAATAGAGATGATACAATAAAAAGTTTTAAGAGGGTAACAAGAATGGCAAATTAGCATAGATAATGGATGACTTTTTTGTATGTTAGAGTCTATGTATTTCCCTCATTACTTCAAAAAGTTTTGATTGTGTAAGAGAATGTTATTCTTAAAGGTTTTTTTTTCTGCAATAGTATTTTTGTTGGAAGAATTAATAATTCTACATTTATTTTTTATGATTAACACATTGGCTAAGGATTTTCTAGTTGTTTTTTTGTACATTCTGGATGAGAACTAAGAAGAAAATTCTCAGAAAGGTTATTATTCCTATAATTGGAGAAAGTGAAAGAGAACTTGCAGAGAGAAAATTAGGGCTGATTTATTTGTATGATATGAAAGTATCAATATTTGGAATTTGTAATTAATGCGTGGCATAAAATTGGTAAAAGTTTTTATAAGGCAATGTAAATACAATAATTATGGATATAAATATTGAAGTAGTATAATTTAGTTAAATTTGTGTGTTGGTAACTGATCAGTTAGTTTCTTAGGAGAATATGTGACATCTGGATGTGACAAGTTGAACTTTAATCCGGTGATATTTAGCTCTGAAGTCTATCATTCTTCCACTGTTATAAGTAGCATAGTAGATATATATAGCTGCAATAAGTAGTATCCTAAGTCAATTTGCAATCCAGAGATAAAATTAGATATTCTTTCATAATTATGGTTCACATTGATTCAGTTTTGCAAATGATTTTCTATTGTCAAGATTGCATTGACTATCAGAGCATCTTTTTTTGCACTTGAATAGAAAGAAATAAGATTAACTTGATGCTTCAAATTTAGAATTAATCTGATTACATGATAGTTTGTGAGTTGAAATTTTTTAGGTAGAGTGCTGTTTCAAATAAACTGTTATGTGAATGTATGACTAGTTATGTGAATTGTCTTGGAATGAAAAAGAGATTTTTTGAATGTCTTGGAATGTCATGTGAAGAATTACTTTAGTTTATAATTTCATTAGATATAAAGATGAATATTTTTATAGATACATTTTGTTTATTTCAAATAGCATATTCTGGAAATTTCAAAATGATATTAATTTGATTTCCCCATTATCTATTAAAGTTATTATTAATTCAAAAAATAATTAGATTCAATAAGAAATTAGCAGTATAATTTTATCAACTAACTACCTATAAAAAACAAGCATCTTTTTATATACAATTTGTAATACTGAAAATATTCAACTAGAGGTATATTAATTAATTCTTGTTTGTATTTGTATATTAGCATAGCTTCCTTTATTTTCCTTTTGTTGTTATTTTTTTACAATTTGCAATATTTTATTTATAATTGTAGTACACACAACTCTAATAATAACAAATATAAAGAAATGGTATTATTTTTGTTTGTATTTATTAGTGAACTGAATTAAAATACATTAAAAGTTATTCTGATTTTTGTTTGTGTTATGATCGTCTCTCCTTCCCCCTTTCACCTTCTGCGTCATTAAATTCTTTGTTTATGAACTTTACAAAAAAGCATTCTTAAAATTTGACTTTTACTGTTTAGTGTTTAAAATATAAAATAATATTTTATTATAATTTTTAACAACTATTATGAAAGTATTATGGTTATTTTACTGCATGATATCTCAATATATCCTGATTATAAATTTGTCTTTAGTATTTAATGTGGTTTACAACTATTGAATCATTTTGTATTATATTCAACTCTTAATACAGTTACTTATGTTCTGCTCCATTTTTATTATTGCTCTTTTTTTTTTTTGTCACAAAATTTTAGTGTTAATAATTTCTTTTCTGTAGGTGGTTTATGTATGTGTTTATGGAACCATGCAAAGGTTTTTTTTTAAAAAAAAATTTAAAAAGAATATTTTAAATAGTATAGTAATCTATAGTCATCATCATTATCATTTTCAAAAATTATCAATCCACTGCAGGATGAAGATCCCTTCAAGTTTATCCCTGTTTTTTTAATCTTTAGCTTTGTTTCGCATCCATCTCACATGTAGTCTATTTCTAGGACTTTTACAATCTCTTCAAATTCAGTTTAGAATTTCAACTGTTCACTTATTATGTACTCTTCTAGCTATATGTCCAGCTCAGCTCCATTTTAGTCTTTTAATTTTTTCAATGATGTCAGTAACACCTATTTGTTCTCTCACCCATGTATTTTGTTTATGATCTCTTTTTGTTACTGCTAACATAATCTCCCCATACTTCTTTAAGTAGTCTGAAATCTCTGTAGTGCTCTTCTGTTAAGTGTCCAAGTTTCAGATTCATAAGTAAGAACTGGTAAACACATTTATTAAAAATCTTCCTTTTCAAACACATAGGCATGTTTCCTTTTAATATTAAGGTATTCCTACCAAAAATACTCCAAATTTAATTCTGTGATTAATTTCATCCATTGTGTTACCACTGTAGTAATAATCTGACCAGAGTATTTGTTGTTGTTAACTTCTTCTAATTCATCATTATCAATCTTTTTTTTTACTTTTGAGGAAATCCATTGAATATTACTTTTTTTTTTTTAACATTTATTTTCAGTTCTACTTTTTGATTTTCATTAAATAACCTTTAAACATTTCCTGAAGTTCTGAAGCATTATTTGCAAAAACAATTATATGTCTGTAAAGTCTTGATGATTTAAATAATCTCTGTTTACTTTTTGGTAGTTTACTCTTAGCGTGTTGAAACCACTTGAGGGCATAATTTTGATGAAACAAACAGAAACATTACATTACCAGGCCCTTGTTGTTTTTTTGATTTAGAATAAATAAAATCATAAATAATGTAATTTATATAAAAGAAATAAAATAAATTCAAGAAATCCTTTTTTTTTTTTTGGTAATTTTTATTTTTTAAAAATAAAATTTGGAATTTTAACAACAATAAATAAAAACATAATTTGTTCAAAACTACTTCCTATGCATGCAAATAAAAATTGTAACTTTAACATGATGAAAAATAAATAATTTTTCTAAAACGACATTGATACAATGGGGAAAAAAAATTGGAATTTTAACAGGAATAGAAATAAATAATTTTTCCAAAACAACATCGTGGCCATGCAAATAAAATTTGTAATTTTAACATGAATAGAAATAAAGAAGTTCTCAAAAACAACTTTGTGGCCATGCACATATAATTTGTAATTTTATCAAGTCTTAAAAATGAAACAGGTATTTTTGACAACATAATAAAAAATGTTAATGAAATAAAAAAATAGTTCAACAATCATGTTCCAAATTACACTGAGCAAACACGTTACTCAAAGCTCTAATAAAATGGCCTGGAAAATGTCTTCAGACTTGTGGACATGCCACCATATCCACTCCACCAGGTAGGTGTCCAGTGATTTTCTAGTTGTGCTGCATTGTTTTTTATTGCGTCATTTCAACAATCCCCACATGCACTCGATATTCTGGGTATGTGCGCCTGTTCTGGGGTAGACAAAGTTGTAGCGGTGGTTTACTGTCACGTGTTTGTAACATGCAGCCTCGAGATCTGATATGTTATAACCCTTTCACCAGTCTGAGTAGAAGATATAGAGCCAGGTTTCACATTATCATGAATGACCTGCAGAAGGGTGGCTGCAGATCCATAGGGAACATCTACAACAAAGCAGTCTCTGGTTTCATGGCACAAAACCCCACTGTTGTGGCAGCATTTTCCCCTGGTGTTTTTTCCTCTGGATGAATGTCTCATCCACTTCTACAATCGAGCTAGGCCCACCAATTTTGTTGCAGGGATGAGACATAAGGCTCTCGTGACAAAGTTCATGTAAGTCTGTTTGTCCAATGGACCATAGTATGCCTAGACATGACCAAATTGCTGACAGCCCTTCTGATGGTTAACTCATCATGGCTCCAATAGTAGAGTAGACATACAGTCTTCACAAAATCAAGCCGTGAAACCTCGAATTAGGTCTCCCTTGGCGAATTGAACAGCGATGGCCACAGGAACTAGTCTTGCATTTCAAATGGTAGCTTCTGCAATGATAAAGTTGTATCTCTTGGGTGCACAAACACTTCTTCATGGCTGGCAGTACTCCATGATGTTGTAAAAATTGGATCGCATCATGTTCTGTTATGGGTGACTTCCAAACTTTAACATTGTTTACTTTTAGTTCAGCCATTTTAATGGTCTCACAATTTTTCTCACGCAAATGTGAATTTTAGCATGACTTTGTAAGAAATACTCTTACACCTCCCCTTTGACAATTAATTAAAGTGTCACCCTTGACTAGAGAAGCGGGTCAAACTTTCCACAATTTTTATTAGGTCATACATCATTGTATTTGGAAAATAATAACTTGACCATGAAAATTATAACACTATTGACAGTCTCAATTACACACACTCTCAAAAAATATAACAGCGAAATTTAAAATGGGATTTCTCGTATAAACTGCATAAAACTAAGTTCTCCATCAGTGGCCACTGCGACAGAATAAACTTCCTATTTCTGAGCTGTAGCATAGAAATAGGCACCACACACAAGCTAAATGGACTATTTCTATGCTTAAGCATTGAAATAAAATGTTATATAGTGGTGAGGCCACTTAAATGGCATATTTCTATGTATTTGCATAGAAATTATGCCCTCAAGCAGTTTCAACATGCTAAGAGTAAACAACCTACTTTTTTCCACTTCCCATTTTAATCGATAAAATATTTATTGCAAAACTGCTATAAATTTTTTTTTGTGATATGGTATCACTCTGCTTTATACCCATGTCAATATTAATTCTCTTAATATCACTATGTTATTGAATTATTGCTGTTCATTTTGATAAATATTTTTTAGAATATGATAATATCCTTAGTCTATATTTTGATGATCCAATGGTTTAATCTCTGAAGAAATACTTATAGAATCAAATGATTTTTTATAATCTACAAATCTAAAACATAATGATGACAAATATTCATTGGCCTTTTCTATAATTTTTTTTCATTACTTGGATATGATCCACTGAGCTAAAACCACTTTTAAATTCAGTTTGTTTTTTTGATTGGTTAATTAAATCCAATGTTTTCTATAGACAAGTTGTGATAATCTTTGTAAAAGTTTTACTTAGAAGTGATAAAAGACTGATAGGTTTTTAATTTCTAATATTTTCCATATCTTTTTTAGATATCAATATTAGTATTGTATTTTTTCAATTATCTGATATATCTTTATCAATTATATATTTGGTATATAACTTTGCCAACAATTTTTCTATTTCTTTACTTGCTTTTAAAAAATAAAATTAATTCTATCATTATCTGGAGTTTTTCGCTTTTTTGTAAATTGAGTTGCATGACTTCAATTAAAATGTTGGGCAATTCAGAATAATTGTAGGGAATACTTCTTGTACTTTATTGTTATATAATTCTTTTTTTTTTTCCATATATTTTATGATGACATCTCTCTTTATAGTAATAGTTTTATATTTTCTTATTGCAGAAATGTTTCCTACCAACACCAAGATGATGTTTTAAACCATTGAGATTTATTCTTTCGTAGAGATTTCCTTGCTAATTCACAATTATATTTTCATATAACATTAACTCTTTTTCGTACCTTTTTTACAAAATTCTAGATATTCAATTCTTAATGGATCATTTTTATATATTTCCATATTTCTTCTCCATAAATTGTTTTGTCTTTTTAGAAATTTTACTGGTCAATTGCTGCTCTTTTGCATCAGGTTTTTTTTTGTCACAGTCTTTAATAATTCAGTTATCTTTCTATTAATTTTGTTCACATCTGAACCATCTTCAAAATCTGTTATTATTTTGAGATGATTTGTAAATTCAAATTTAAATTCATTGACGATCATTTCTTGTGTTGAATTTATTAATAACATTACAATCTTGAAATATATATTTTCTGTTTGTCAAAATATAATCCAAATGCTGTTGTATTTTATTTTGTTGCTTCCATATTCATTTACATTTAGCATTTTTCTTAAGGAAAGAATCTTTTTCTGTGAACTGTATAAGTTTGTGTCTTCTCTAATTTCTATCACAATAACCAAATTTAACCCACAGCACTTTCATCTTTTAATCATTTACCAATTCTAGCATTAAAGTCTCCCATGATAATTTTAAAATGTTGTTTGATATTCATATAAAAATCACCCGTTTCTTCATTACAATAAGAACTTGTTGTTACATAAACCTGAATTATCTGCATTTGGTATCTTCCTTTAAGTTAAATAACTAATTCTGCCATTCTGTCTAATCCTCTATCAATCTCCACAATGTCATTCTTCCACTTTTTATTTATAATGAATCCTACTTCACTTATGCTACTAATATTGGTACCTTTGTATAAAAAATACATGTGCATGTCCACATTTTAAATCAGTTGTTTCTATCTTTGTTTAACTTCACAATGTCCTATTTAATATTATCTTCCTTTATTTGAAATGAATCTACACTTGCAAGTATCTAAATAAAAGATCATTATCAAATAGCAGTCTGGTTCTTCAAACAGAATTCTTAACTCCTTCCACTCTTGCCAATTGCTGCCTTGGCTTGCTACTTTATAGCATTTTGAGAATAATTGTAAATGTCTATTAATAAAGACTTCATTCTGTCTTCAGGAAAACTCAAATGATATTTTAATTGTGAGCTATCGAACTACTGAGAATGAAGACCATGATATTTCTTGATCTTAAACTTGGAGGTAAAAAGCCAATGTCTGATACCTGTTGGTAAGTATCTCATCCATGTTCATATACTATATGAATAATCAAATAATAATAGCTATGAGAAGAATGTATTGAGTGGATATTAAGAATTTGCCCTGCGAATACCTTTAAGCTCCCAAGAACGAATCAAAATCACTTTTCATTTAACAGCGAATTTCTTTCTGCTGCCAGTAATCTATAATAACAGTAAAAAAAAAAAGAAAATAAATGTAATAGTAATCTGACATACAGTTTATTTTGTTAGCTTGAATATTCTTTTGTTTGGAATTCTGTGAGCAAACAAGAAAGACAAACAAATGGATAATGGATCAGTCTAGAATTGAACTTTCAGTTATAGTAACACTTGTTGAAAAAAAGAGACCAACAAAATCATCACTATGATAAATATGCCTTTGAGTAATCGGAAAAATCAAACTGATGGTAATTCTTTTGAAGAAATATTATTCATATGATACTGTTGAATGGACATTACCTATTACTAATATAGTTATATCATTTATCGATAGAAGGAACTTGACCCTGCATGTTACGAGATATTTGTGATAATTCTTCAGAATATATATAAATATACAGTTTTGATTCTTCCATGCTACATGTTCAATTATTTAACTTTTTTTTATATCTAGGATTTTCATTGTGGTATCAACACTATCTAAATATTGTTATTATGTATTGTTTGGAATTTACTATCAATGCTAATTTGAAGAGGAGCCTAAATATATTTCCATTCCCAGGAATAGATTCCCTGAGTTATTGTCAATAGAATATCTTTTAAAATTATATTACAGTGAGTAGTTTATACAGATAAATTTCATTCCTGATGATTGGCTAAGATATTTGTTGGATAAAGTTTGTTCAATTGTTAATCTTGGATTAATAATTTTACTGATTTAAGATGTAATTGGGTATTGTTTGGAGAAATTTATTGTTATGGGGAGAATATGTTAATTCAAGGATTAAAGGTTTCTTAATTGATTCCAAGTGAGAAAAGTAAAAAATAAATAAATCGTAGTTTGCTCAATTTGTTGAGTTTTATCTACAACTTTGCTCAAATATTAATTGATTTCCTAAGCAATGGCCCACACAGTTATTATTTAGTATCTGGAAAAATGGATACACATTAACCAAAAAATTGCTTGTAAACTTGAATATTTTTATTTTCTTATATAAAGAAAGTGAAGTGATAAAGTCTCTAAAACATTAATGTATGATTAATAATTAACCCAGCTTCAATATAAGTCTTTAGGAGCTCTTTAAAAGAAATCAGAAAGAGAAATAGCTGGATACATATATATATATACAAATAATTTATATTGTATGTGAATAATACTGTACTAATACTATTGATAATTATATATTTTGTAAATTTACATCTCTGAGATCAGCGTAGAAAATTAACACTACTACATTTCTATTGGATAGAGTGAACTTCAAGAGCTATTATCCTTATTGATTTATCATTGAAGATTTGTTATACTTATTATCAAGAAGTATTGTATGTAGTTGGTTTGTAAGTTTTATTCATGACTATTTTATTTTGTAAGCAAAATAAGTAACCATTTAATAACAATTATCAATGGTCTCTTCATGCTGTAGTTTAAAACAAAGTCTTTGTTGAAAAATTCAAATTAGATATTTGCATTTTTATTTATAATATTCAGTTATTTCCTCTTTTTTTAAAAAATTCATCTTTATTACAAAACTATTATTCTTTTCTTAATAATTTGCATAATGATAATTTTCTTTTATGTTTAAGTATTAATATTTCTTCATTCATTTTACAGCATTTTTATGCTCTTTTGTTATTTTTTTTTTTAATGTTTCTCTAATAATATTCATTAATTTAATGTCTTGCATAATTTAAGGTATTAGACTTGGCAGTATAAGGTCCTCTAATTGATCCCACTTCTTATGAGAACTTCCAAGCAATAGAATCATTTTGTTTTTTTATTAATGATTATTTGATGAAATGTTTTATAATCAAATTCTCACCAAATCTTTTCTATGTCTTAGATTATTTGCACTTATTTATCAGTGAAGAATTTATTAGCTTCACACTATTAAATCAAAATGCTTTAGATTTGCCTATATATTTAGAAAAATAGGTTGAAGATAAGAGTGGCCGCTCTTGTCTTTATAAAGTCGAATCTTCCATATAAGATTTGTAGAGGTCTCTTTTATAATAAATTAAACACTCAAGGTGCTTGTGCTAAGATTATAGCCTTATATTAGTATTACATGTTGACATGGCACATTGCACTTAATAAAAATAATATTTGCAATGAATTTGTATTCATTCAAAAATAAGTAGTGGAAAGATAGAATCCATGAAATTTTGAATAATTGTCCAAGATTGCCATTTGAAATCTAGGTATAAAATTTTATTTTACAGGTAGCTAATGAAAGCAATTAATTTTGCATTTTTACAGATGATTTTAAGAGTGACTGAATATATTAATCATATAGTAAAATGCTCAAATGAAGTACTTCTGAGTCTCTTTTTATGAGGTAAATATGTTTTGCAGAAAATCGCACAAAAAAAAAAAACACACACACACACACAAAAAGACTTACCTTGAAAAATTGGAAATACATTCCGTAATTTTCAAATTATGCATAAAATCAAATCAATGAGGTGAAATTAGGTGAAATTATTTTAAAATTTGCATCAAAAGATTAGGAAATAATAAAAAATTTTTTTTGAATATCTGAAAATAATTGATAGTACAAATTTAAAAAATTTTTTTTTATCAACTTTTTAATTTTATTCAAAACAACAAGTACATATTATGATATCTAATTTGTTTTACATTTTTCATATGTATGTGAGTATGTATTTAATCATCATCACTACTGGACAATATGCAGGTTTGTTTGTAAACTGGTATGAAATCACATTTGCCATTAGAAAAAACACAATCAGCAGAATTAGTGCCAGCTTCAGTTTCATTATGTGATAATGGATTTTTGGTGACAAAATAATGAGTAATTAAACTTTGAGGCAATGATTTATAATTCATTATAAAGTTCCCGATATCCAGACATACAATTATTTAGCTCACCCTGGAATTTAAAGACTCATTCAGAATCTGGGTCATTAACAAGAAAATGATTTACCAATTGATTAGAAAGTTGAAGAGCTTCAATCATTTTTGCACTCAAGGGTATAGGTTCCACTTCCATGTCATTATCATTTTCTGAATCTTCAGTGGTATCCTAACTCAAAGCAATAACATCAATGGCACTTAAGGCATCATCCACAAGCAATTCATCAATATTATTTTGGCTAAAAGGAGCAAAATCTCTTCTATCAATATTATATGTCAAAGTAATGATTTCATTTGATAATGCCAGTATTTGAATATCTGCATTATTTTCAAGACGTGTAGGCTAAGCCTTTTTCCAACAGGCATTTAAAGTGTATGCTTTTATTTGAGCAATAGAAAGTGCAACATGATTTAAAACAGTCAAAAATAGAAAAAAAAAAAAATCCAAGCATCAGTTACTACTGTTTCAATCATTTTTGCACTCAAGGGTATAGGTTCCACTTCCATGTCATTATCATTTTCTGAATCTTCAGTGGTATCCTAACTCAAAGCAATAACATCAATGGCACTTAAGGCATCATCCACAAGCAATTCATCAATATTATTTTGGCTAAAAGGAGCAAAATCTCTTCTATCAATATTATATGTCAAAGTAATGATTTCATTTGATAATGCCAGTATTTGAATATCTGCATTATTTTCAAGACGTGTAGGCTAAGCCTTTTTCCAACAGGCATTTAAAGTGTATGCTTTTATTTGAGCAATAGAAAGTGCAACATGATTTAAAACAGTCAAAAATAGAAAAAAAAAAAAATCCAAGCATCAGTTACTACTGTTTCTAGTTTATCCAATATGAATTCAAAAGTGTGTTTAACATAATATTGTTCAAAAGTTGAAATTATACCTTGGTCTAATGGCTGAAAAATGCGTGTTGTATTGGGTGGAAGAAAAATTGCTTTTATATTTGGATAGTCTAAATATGTATGACCTGGTGCATTGTCAGTACATAATAAAACTTTAAAATTTAGACTTTTTTGTTTCATATATGTTTCAATCTCTGGTATAAGACTTGGTTCATTATCAATACATAATAAAACTTTAAAATCTAAACATTTTTGTTTTGTATATGTTTCAGTCTTTGATACAAAGCAATTATTTAACCATTCAGTAAGTATTGCAGTTGTCACTCAAGCTTTTGTATTAGTCATCCAATGTACTGGCAAAGGTTTGAAATCTTTACCTTTTAGAGTGTGTGGTCTTAGAGATCAATTTACTACAAGAGATTTTAACATCTGATCTGATGCATTGCTAGAAAGAAGCAATGTTATTCAATCTTTGCTTGCTTTAAACCCACTTACCTTTTTCTCACTCTTTGCAATGTAAGTTCAACTAGGTATTTTTTTCTAAAACAGTTCTGTTTAATCAGCATTGAATATCTGATATGGACTGTATCCTCCATCTTCAATAATTTTGGCTAATTTTTCTGGAAAAGTTTTGGTAGCTTCACCCATAAATTTACATTATGCACTCCATTCCTTTTTAAAAAATCTCTTTAGTCATTCTTTGCTAGATGAAAATTCTTTATCAGTCTGGAAGCAGAAGTAGATGGTTCTAATTGTTTCATTCATTCACAAAACTGAAGAGCTTTTCATTGAATTAGATTACAATTTAAATGAATTCTTTTTTGAGATAATTATTCTATCCAGAGTATTAGTGCTTATACCATTTTTTCTAATAAATTATTTCTTGAATATTATGATAAATTGGCATTTAGTTTTGAATCAAAAGTAATAGATTTTCTTATTGCGTCTTCATTCTTTTTGATTCCTCTTATAGTCAGTTCTCCTAAATTAAAATGTTTACCAATTGCCATTATACTTCTTCTTTTGCTAAGCGATCTAAAATGTCAACTTTCATTTTTAAAGAAATTGCTTTTCTTGGGCATTTTTTCCTCTCCATTAAGATAAAAAAAGAGACGCACCTACTCAATTTAAAAAGAGATGCACCTACTCAATTTAAAAAGAGACGCACCTACTCAATTTAAAAAGAGATGCACCTACTCAATTTAAAAATTAACTTTCGAACACTAAGTGATTACTCTTTAAAAAACAATAACAGAATGTATATAATTTAAAATTATCATTCTATACCAAATACATACATCTACATACTAAAACTGTTTATCTTATGTATGTATGTATATATGTACATATATTTCAATAACATGCAATGTGTGCAAAAAAGAGAGAGAGAGAAGGAAAAACCTGAATTTGAACGAAACATGAATTTCAAAATCGTGTAAAAAAATCTGCAAAAAAAAAACTAAGATGGAATATGAACTGCATAACTTCAAAGTCGCATTAAAAAAATCATTGTAAAAAGAGACTAAGGTGTATATAAAATTTGAACACCCAAGTGTCAGGTTGACAATTTTAATTATCTCAGATGGCAATCTTCGATTCTTTAGTTATTCAATTTATCACTCTATATCACTGGTCAAGACAAAATATAAGTAAATATTAGAGATTAATTAAACTACATTTATTACTTATTTTTCATCAGGCCCAGGAATATGAATAGAATGCCACACTTAATATTGTTCTGCCTATTTTTTGTATTTTCGTTTGTTGTAAAATAATTTTAATACAATTAGAATAAAAGAGGCATTATAGCTTTGAGTCAATAATAGCCAGATATATATTTATCATTTAATGTTGAATCTTAGCTGAACTAATGACAAACTGGCTTGGATATATAGAAAGACAAGTAAAGAGGAGGGTGGACACCCTCTTCTTGTTAAATTCTCTGTCTTGTATTTACGATTTGATCACTATTAATAACACCTGATTGGCTAATAAGCACGAGAGGTTTGCAGTCTCTCAGTTTAATTTCAAATAATAATTTTAATGGATTTTTTCAGCTATTAAAAAACTTCCAGCTCTCCATATATGAACTTTAGATCTAAAGATAGTAAATTACCTATGAAGTTTAAAGTTTGTAAACTTTGAAATAAGAATAAATTTTAGTGTTGTAAATATGAATGACAGCATGGATCAGGTAGTAGTATTTGATATAGTCTTTAAATAGTGGACTTACATGGACAGCACAGAAGATATTTGATAAGCCATCAAGAGATTTTTTTTTGTCACAGTGCCGTATTTTGATCTATAATTTTCAAATGTAATGATTTATTATAGAGTAGTGAACTCAAGAGCTAAAGTGTATAAAGCAGTATTATATATATATTATTAGTTTATCACATGAATGAAATTGTTGGGCTTAGCGAAATATATTAGTTTATATTAGGAATAGAATTGTTAGGTTCAATCTGCACTTGAACGTTTGATAGCAAATGACTTTCTGAGAAACTATTTTGTACCATTATATCTTGATGATATAGTGATATCCAAATCTTGAAATTAAGATCTGAAATTTATTGTGATGACAAGATGGTGGAGTTAAGCCCTCAAAGTTTTGCAAGCCAGGGAAAGTGGAGAAATCAGACTGAAATTTTATCATAGTGTAAGAACATTTCACTTTACAATTGAATGGAAGAGATTGGGGAATTATTTATCAGAGTAGAATATTAATAGCTGAGGATTATAATAGCATAAAGGTATAATAGCCTTGATATCTCATTCTTTCCAATAGCTCCTTAAAGAAGAACAATGAAGAAGTCATTATTCTTTAGGTTTGCCAAAAAAAAAAAAAGTAAAGCTTGATAGTATAACCACCATTCTTGTTTTACCATCTAGCAAAAGGATAGGTAAGTGGCGATTTAGCAACAAATAGTGAAGATTAATTGGTTGGCTATGGGTCGTTTACATGAAAGAAAAATGTTAAACCTATTTACCTGGTCAGAATTCTAATCCAAGTCGTAGGACATGACAGTTCTAAGAGGTCCTTTTATCATTATTAAATTTGATATTAATTGTTTTGTACCGATGCTTTAAAAATAATATTGTTTTAACAGTTTTTTTGTTTGTAAATGTGTTAATTAAATAACATTTAAAACTTTATTTCATGTCTATTGTTTGTCTAAATTTTTTTTTCTTCTCATATGTCATAGCATCGGCCGGGTCGCGAACCAACAACCGTCTGAACCAACTACTTGCTTGCAAGGAGGCAGCGATAACATCTCGGCTAACAACGCTTGACTGTTTGTCTAAATTTTGAAGTTAAATTAAGTGTAGAAATTAATAGCTTGAGTTGATGAAAACGAGAAAGGGAAGGGGGGAATATAAACTGATAGCAGAATCATCCTTTTTTGCTGATTTGATATCGTATTTCTATTTTTTTTATTTAATGATCGCGTTTATTTATTATAATTCTTAAACAAATTTGACCTTTGATTATTATTTTTTAAAATTTTGTGTACTTTAAGAAATTAAAATCTTTGTCATCAAATTTCGCACCATGTGTTGTGTTATGAAAATATTTAAAATTATTCTAGCATATAGTTTTTGTTATGATTTGAATAACAATAAAAGTTCTACGATGCATATTAATAAACACTGAGATTACTCTGTTTATCAAACATATGTACATAGTATTAATTTTTTCTCTTACACAAATATCAGAAAAATATACATATATGTGTGTACTTCTATGTATACAATCATTTATATCAATCCTATATAATATATGGATAAAACAAAAGAAAAGCTCCAGTATAGCTAGATAAATCTCATCAGACCAGATAAACACTGAATAATGAAGTTTTACAGTTTTCTGTCTTTGTTTTTACTTCTAGCCCAAAATATCTCTATGCTTATTTTCTGACCAATATCTGGGTTGTTAACTATAGTGCAGACGGTAAGTAAAACAGCTTGAATAGCTCACAAGTCCCTCATAAATGAATATTGTAGGAGATGTACTACTCCCTATGCTTGTTAATTTCCGGTTTAGGATTTGAATGATTTCTCATCATTATTTTAACTTTTATCAACTTATCCAAAAATTGCTAAATACCCATTTACTGACCTTGTTGGATGATTAACTAACTATAAACCAGCTACCTGAAAAAGAAATTCTAAGCATGTCGGAAACATTTTCCAAGTTAACTTATTCAGATTCGAATTAAGGTTAAAGCACGACAGATGTATATAGTGTCATTACACCACAAGGCTCTTCTTATATATATGCCCTTTTATATCTATCATTCTAGATAATGTGCATTTAGATATGCATACATTATTTAGAGAGTGGAAAGTTGCATTATTATTCTTTTAAAAATTAGCACATTTGTATCCACTTAAATGAAGTTCTAGACATCAATTACAGTGGGATCTTTGTATGAACTCATGCCAAATTTATGAAAGTTTTAGAATTAAGTTAAACAAAGATAAACTTAACTATAGCAAATAGAGGGATTTGAACTTAGGATTTTCAATATATATTCATTCTCCACTCAATCTCAAACAACCAATACACATATGAAAAAGATAAATGATTCCCAATATATATATATTGTGCAGAACCAGCACTCATCAGTGGGGCCAGATCATAATCTCCCACACATATGTACAATCAATGCTTGGCCTATATTAAGATAGCAATTCCTTAAACTTTAATGGATAGGCTTCAATTGCAATGCTCAAAGCCCATTCACATGTGTGTGGTCTTGGAGGATGAATATAGGTTGAAAACCCTAAGTTCAAATCCCTCTATTTACTATAGTAAACATTCAGTATATTGAATGAATAGGGTAATTAAAAATAAATTTAATCAAAACAACCTTTGTATAATTGGATGTTTTTAATCACTGTCTGCAAAAGAACATTCAAGTGTTTAAATTGTGAAATAATTGATTCTTCTAGTTTTGATGACTTCTTTGATAAATTAAAAAAAAAACGATTATATTGGCAACTCAGTAGACTGTTTATGATTACAAGATAAAAACAGTGAATTAGTCTTGCGTTGTTAGCCGAAAGGTATCGCAGCTGCCATGCAAGCAAGTAGTTGGTTGCAGACGGTTGTGGGTTCGCGTCCCGGCCAATACTATGACATATGAAAAAAAAACCCAGTGAATTAATAATTTTTATTACTCATTCATTAGATCAGAAATTATCCAATAATGAACAATATTTCTATAGTGCAACTTTCATTACATCACTCTCATCCAGGACAGAGAGTGGTTTTTATCGGCTTTTAACATCTTGTAAAAGGATGTAATCATAAACATATGGCCAAAGACATGTGAAAAAGATATATGATCTCCAAGATGCACATTTCATGCTGAAATAGCATTTATAAGTTGGTCCAGACAACAATCTCTTACATTTATCAGTGTTCATTATATACACAGATAACAAATTACTATAGTTTAATTGATAAATAACAAATGTTCTACACTCACAATAATCATCCATTAGACTAGAGATTGTTCAATAATGAACAATATTTCTGTAGTGCAACTTTCGTTACACCACTCTCATGCAAAGTAGAGATTGGTTTCTACTTTTTTTTAACACCTTGTAAAAGGATGTAATCATAAAAAACAGTGAATTTCTTCCTAATTGATAATTTTCAAATTACTAAAAATCTTTTTTTTAATCTGATATGGATTTTTAAACTAAAGATTTTAATATTGGCTTTAAAGTGTTTTTATTTCAAATAGAAGAATGCTAGTTTTTTTTTAATCAAAAAAATATAATACATATCACTCAATGTATCATAATCGGAAATGTAATTACCACTCTCCCTTTTTAAAAAAGCATATTTTTTGAAAGCTCAAAGTGAAATTATTTCGACAAGAGACATTGTTTTTCAAGCTGGAATTAATGTTTTTATCTTATCAAGTATGATATGATTTTTTTTTTTACATTGAGTAGGAAATGGGTATAAATGAAGTTTAAAGGTATCTCTAATAATTTCTAAATGCAAAGTTGTTAATCAAAGCCCAAGAAAGAAAAAAGAGCATATTAGAAAATTAAGTTTTAAATCTTTAATTTTATTGATATTAAAGTAAATTTTATTGCCAAAGCTGACTTTTTCATTAAGGAGATTAAGGACTGTAAACAAGTGACCAGTATCATTATAACTAATAAAGGTTTCATTAATTTAAATAGGTTGCCGATATGTATACTCTAATCTCAAATCTTTTTGCTAAAAATATTAAGAAATTTCATGTGTAGTGAGTCCTTTATAAAGTTATCACTAAATGACCCATCACACTCCACTCTATCTAATAACACTGATACACTCAAGCACATATATGCTGAAAAGATAAACAATCACCAATATACGTATTTCATGCTAAACCAGCAATCATCAGTTGGTCCAGATTATCATCTCCCACACATATATACTGTAACAAACGGGGTTCGAATACGCGCGTATGTGATATATTACTAATTGCGAGTGGTAATGTTGAGCGACTATGTATAAAAAAAAAATATATATATATGTAAATGGTCATTCAAACCCTGTTACAAGGAGTGCGAAAGTTATTTATGTATGCATATGTAAATATAGTGTATGTGCGAGTGTACAGTATGCGTATGTATTATCGGTGATGGTTACTATCAATTATATATATAGAGCTGTATAAATTGTAATTGATTATTCGCATATATTTTATCCGTTAAGTTTTTTTTTAAAGTTTGAATAATATTGTCGGTGACACGTGTTTTCTTTTGTTAATTAATCTCTTGAACATATGAGGACAGAAATAGAAATGAATTAATTGCTGTAGGCAGTTTAGTTAATAACTGGCGTCGGGAAGTCTGAAAAGTGGTCAGGTGGGTATTTTTGAAGAACAATGGAAGAACTGGTCAGTGGCGTATGGATACACAGAGAGAATTTTGAAAAGTTAAAAGTGAAAACAAAAGAACTTTTTGTTGTGCTCGAAAGGAGATATAAAAAAAAAGAGAAAAAGAGACGCGGCTTGAACTACAGATTAGGAGGACGTGTAAAATTTTTCTTAAGAAGTTTTAATATTTTTTTTTACCAAAATGTCGGGGTAATTCTATAGTGTGGGTTTCGTTAATCAGCCCCGTGGACACTTGTCGTGAAACTCACCTGAAGCGGACTTACGAACTGCGTTATTAAAATAAAGAAATTTTGTTTCATCAAAGAAATGGTGACGAAAGATCTTTGAAAATTTGGACCTTTTCACAAAGCGAGTGAATCAACTACTCCACCTCTGGGATATGCTATTCGATATACCCTATTGGAACTATTTGCCATCCGTTATATCTACCAGACCAGTTTTTTTGGCAAGTTATAAATGCGGACTTGTCTTTGATCGCGTGAACTAAGGTAAAGTGACGTGGCACAAAATATGTGTTCAGTGAATGTATCTTAATAAAGAAACTAGTGTTACCTCAATATTAATTACTATATTAAGTCTCTTTTAAAATTAAATAAATAACAACATTAAATAAACAGCTCTGATATATATATTTGCACTATTTTGATGCGTGTATGAATTATATATATGTGTGGATCAGAATAAACGGGCTGTGCGCTTGAATATTGATATGTTTATATGCGTGTATAAATGGGATTTATTGGTAATGGGTAGGGTCGTGAATAGAATAAATTTCCCGATAAGATCCGGGTTAGATTAATGGATTTTATCCAAGAAACTATCGCATATAATAATAGACATGTAAGACGTAGTTAGGTTTTGTTTTAGCTTTGTTCTCTAGTTAGACTATCGTCCCCAAATCCTGAGATTGAGCTGGTTCGGTGCGCTACCATAAACAGATATACATACCAGAACCCTTATTTACGTTTTCGATGAGATAATTCTTATCTATGGGTAAGATTGGCGCGTGAGATGGAATCAAACTATGCTCACAAATATCTTTATTCGAAGCTCCGGGTTAAAGCCTACAATGGCGGTTTATATTATATTGGTGGATATTATAATGGCGTCCCAACTAACGGGGCTGCGAATGTTAGAGAACGGGCATTTAAAGGGCATCCTAACGTAAAAGAGCTCACAAACGAGAGTGGATTTTTTTTTAAAAAAAAAAAAAAAAAGGGAAAAAAGGGAAAAATAAAAGCGATAGTTTTGTTATAAATCGGAAAGAGTTTGAACACATATTTGAAAGATAGTAGATGGGCATATTTTGCGTGGTGAATGTACAGATAGAAAAGTTCTCGAGTGGTCAAAGGGGAAATAGCATTGATGTATGTCTCGTGATATATATATAAAGTCATGGGTTAGAAAATAGAGGTTTAAGAATTTATCTAACATTGAGATATTATAAAACAATATCGTTCAATAGGATAAGAAGAAGGGACAAAGGTCTATCAGGTGGGTCATGCAGTGAACCACTGGAAGCCGGGGTGACGAACCTGGCACGTTTAGCATTAACAGTGATATATATAAAAAAAAAAGGGGCAATGGAATTGAAGATAAGAATATATGGAGGGAGAAAGGAGGAGACACCCGTAGAGCACCTCAAGAGCCTTGAAAGATACTATAAGTATTATGAGATAGCAGATGAACACCAAGTGATCATAGCATACCATCATCTAGAGAAACATGCAGAGACATGGTGGAATTCACTGAATCAGCAACCACGAACATTTCTGGAATATAAAGAAGCATTAACCAATGTATTCTTGAATGAAGAAATACAAGAAAGGGTGAGGGCTCAAGTGGTAGAGCAGGAGTTTCAAGAAGATAATGGAGAAGCGTATATACATTTTTTTAGGCGGCAGGTGGCTACGTTGAGAACTCTAGATGCATGTAAACTATCAGAGGAGCAGATTGTAGCAACAGCATGCAGAAAGTTGCCCAGTGAAATTAGATGGATGCTGGGAAAAAGAGGAGAAAGATCAGGGGGGACAATTGATAAAATGTTGAGCCAATTAGAAATAGACACAGAAAGGAGACGGATAGAGGATCATAAGCTTAGGCAAAAAGGGGACACCGATGCGGATAAGCAGGGGATAAAAAG
Organism: Epiperipatus broadwayi; assembly: GCA_028023455.1. Lineage (NCBI taxonomy): Eukaryota > Metazoa > Onychophora > Udeonychophora > Euonychophora > Peripatidae > Epiperipatus > Epiperipatus broadwayi. The sequence goes on from JAQFVV010006203.1 coordinate 7,096,697, forward strand.
AATAGGCAATTTAATATGTTCTTGGGAAGACCGGGTTCCCTGATATGCACTTCAGACGTGCCCCATCATCCCTATAAAGGTGGGTTCAATGAATGTGGAAGCCCTCATGGATTCGGGCAGTCAGGTATCGGTAGTATCAGAGAGATTATACCACCAAATTAGAAGGGAACAACCAGAGATACCGACTCTTCCTCTAAAAACAGTTCACATAGCAATGGCGGACAACCGCAGAGCTAAAGTAGAGCCAAAGCAGATATGGATGGATCTAAAAATTAATAGAAAGAGTTATTCACATGTGTTCCTTATAATGAAAGGTTTAGTACATGAGGCCCTTTTGGGATCAGATTTTCTAAATAGATACAAATGTAACCTTGACTATGAGAGGGGTCAGGTCACGTGTGAGGGTGAAGTGGTACGTTTTCTGACAGAGGAGCCTCAATGGTCGATAGGAATGTTACATTTAGAGGATGATGTTCCTGAAAAACTCAAAGATAAGATCGATGGAATGAAAGTAGAAGGGAAAGTTCAAGATAGTGCCTTACAACAAACGTTGACCAAGTATCACCATGTCTTTTCAGACAAGCCGGGGGTTATCCAAGGGTTCGAGCAGAGAATTAAGATGAGAGATGACCAGACATTCAAAGCTAGATCATACCCCATTCCTCATCAATACCGAAAGGCAGTAAAAGAGCAAATAGATCAGATGCTAGAGTGGGGAATTATATCAAAATGCTCATCAGCGTATTGCAACCCAATGGTGGTAGTAAAAAAAAAAGATGGATCCGTTAGATTATGTCTTGACGCTCGACAGTTAAATAAAGTGACTGTACCAGACTGCAACGTACCACCTCCCATGCAAGAATTATTAAGGAAGTTCCAAGGAAAGAAGGTATTTTCGACTTTCGATTTGACTGCCAGTTATTGGCAAATTAAGTTACATCCGGAAAATTGCCAATACACGTCGTTCAGATATGAGGGTCACTCATATCAATTTAACAGGATGCCTTTTGGTCTAATAAACAGTGGGGCCGGTCTACTCAGGTGCTTGGACCAGGTGCTATCCTCAGAGATAAACGACATGGTCACAATTTACATGGATGACGTGTTGATAGCCTCAACTGATATCAAGGAACATATACGGGAAGTAGGACTATTTCTAGAAGAATGCGAAAAAAAGGGCATAAAAATAAATATCAATAAGAGCACGCTGTGTCAGAAAGAAGTGGCCTTTTTTGGGCACATGGTGGGAGCCCAGGGGCTCAAACCGCACCTGGACAAGATCTCAGCTATTCTTGACTTTCCAAAACCTAGATCCAAGAAGCAGATCCGATCATTTCTGGGTCTGTGTACATTCTACAACCGCTTTCAAGAACGGTTTGCAGAACGGATGGAGCCATTGGTGAGGTTATTAAAAAAGGGTAGTGAGTGGAAGTGGACGGAGGAACAGGACCAAGCCTTCCAAAGAGTGAAGACGGGTTTCTTGGAACATGTTATGCTGGCCTTTCCTGACTTTTCAAAGCCGTTCCTAGTTCAGACAGATAGCAGTGGATATGGTCTCGGGGTGACCTTGGCTCAAGAGCAAGAAGATGGAAGAATGGGTATACTATATTTTCTGAGGCCCTGAGGTACATTATACAACCACTGAGAAAGAGGCGTTGGCCATTGTTTGGGCCTTTCAGAAGTTTCGAACACTGTTACTGGGCTCGGAGGTCACCGTGGTTACTGACCACAAGAGTCTGGAATTTATCAACCATAGCTACCTCACAAATAGCAGATTAGTACGGTGGAGCCTGTACCTCCAAGAATACAACTATACGGTGAGGTATTGTAAAGGGTCTGACAATGTAGTAGCTGATACTCTGAGTCGCAATCCGGTGGACAATCAATCCCATCATCTGAGTACTGAGAATTTGTACATAGCAAGCATAGGGTTAAGAACGGATGAGGGTCTTGAAAGCGATTTGAGGCGCCTGGAGTACTTTCAGAGAGAAGACCGCCAACTCCAGCCAGTCATTGACCAATTGGAAGGTAAAGAAGCCAAACTGAGTGGGGGTTGGGTCAAGCGGACTATTCAAAATTTTAGATTGGAACAAGGTGTGCTACAATACAGATTGAAGGAAAATCCAGCAGAATGGAGGGCAGTCATCCCGTGGCACTTGAGGACTGCCGTGGTGGCACACATGCACCGCAGGTCGGGCCACTATGGGATAATGAAGACTGAAGGATGGATCAGAAGGTGGTTTTACTGGCCAGGCATGCGTGGCAAAGTTGCAGCGGTCATTGGGCAGTGCGAAATTTGCCAGAGAGTTAAGCCCGCAAATAAGAAATATGCAGCTCCGATGTTGTCCATGATTCCCAGAGGACCTAAGGAAATCGTTGCAGTGGATTATTATGGCCCACTGCCGGCCTTTAATAAAAAGAAATACCTCCTGGTTGTTTATGATTTGTTCTCTAAACTGGTGTCTGCATATCCCATCACACAAGCCAACACGCGGAATACGATACGTGTCCTGGAAAAGGAGCATATTCCATCAGTGGGAAAACCTCGAACCATCCTATCGGATCATGGAACCCCATTCGTTTCGAGGGAGTGGGTGAAATGGACTGAACGGTTGAAGATCGGTCATGTGTTAACCTCGATCCGTAACCCTCAGTCAAATCCCTGCGAGAGAATGATGCGAGAATTAGGTAGGTTGTTCCGTACTTATGTCCAAACCGACCATAGAAGGTGGGTCAAACACCTGCCAGACATTTTAAATTATATGAATTGGGCTGTGAACGAATCTACTGGCTTCACTCCGATACATTTGCATTTTGGTAGACACGCACCTGGGTTATTCCAGACTGATTTTCCAAGAGAAGAAACTCCCATTGATCTAGAAAAGGATAGGCAGCAGGCCTACCAGCTGATGGTTCACAGGAGCAGACAACGAAAGGAGAGTTTCAAGAGTTCATCACACTCCTTTAAGGTGGGGGACCAGGTAATGGTGAGGACGCCCCATGTAAGCGAACCTGGAAAGTTTATTTGCAAAAAATTTTGCAATTTATATGAGGGCCCATTTACGATAGTAAAAGGTCTGGGAAAACATGCATTTTGGGTGGATACTGGGCAGGGAGTAAAAGGATCATATAACGCCCGGTCACTCAAGCCCTTCGCAAACCCGGAGAGGGATAAAGGATAGAAGAGTCGTTTAAGAAGCCGTTCAAATACACAGGAGGTATTTGAAGGCTATCGCACCAGGGGGGTATGTAACAAACGGGGTTCGAATACGCGCGTATGTGATATATTACTAATTGCGAGTGGTAATGTTGAGCGACTATGTATAAAAAAAAAATATATATATGTAAATGGTCATTCGAACCCTGTTACAAGGAGTGCGAAAGTTATGTATGTATGCATATGTAAATATAGTGTATGTGCGAGTGTACAGTATGCGTATGTATTATCGGTGATGGTTACTATCAATTATATATATAGAGCTGTATAAATTGTAATTGATTATTCGCATATATTTTATCCGTTAAGTTTTTTTTTAAAGTTTGAATAATATTGTCGGTGACACGTGTTTTCTTTTGTTAATTAATCTCTTGAACATATGAGGACAGAAATAGAAATGAATTAATTGCTGTAGGCAGTTTAGTTAATAACTGGCGTCGGGAAGTCTGAAAACTGGTCAGGTGGGTATTTTTGAAGAACAATGGAAGAACTGGTCAGTGGCGTACGGATACACAGAGAGAATTTTGAAAAGTTAAAAGTGAAAACAAAAGAACTTTTTGTTGTGCTCGAAAGGAGATATAAAAAAAAAGAGAAAAAGAGACGCGGCTTGAACTACAGATTAGGAGGACGTGTAAAATTTTTCTTAAGAAGTTTTAATATTTTTTTTTACCCAAAATGTCGGGGTAATTCTATAGTGCGGGTTTCGTTAATCGGCCCCGTGGACACTTGCCGTGAAACTCACCTGAAGCGGACTTACGAATTGCGTTATTAAAATAAAGAAATTTTGTTTCATCAAAGAAATGGTGATGAAAGATCTTTGAAAATTTGGACCTTTTCACAAAGCGAGTGAATCAACTACTCCACCTCTGGGATATGCTATTCGATATACCCTATTGGAACTATTTGCCATCCGTTATATCTACCAGACCAGTTTTTTTGGCAAGTTATAAATGCGGACTTGTCTTTGATCGCGTGAACTAAGGTAAAGTGACGTGGCACAAAATATGTGTTCAGTGAATGTATCTTAATAAAGAAACTAGTGTTACCTCAATATTAATTACTATATTAAGTCTCTTTTAAAATTAAATAAATAACATTATTAAATAAACAGCTCTGATATATATATTTGCACTATTTTGATGCGTGTATGAATTATATATATGTGTGGATCAGAATAAATGGGCTGTGCGCTTGAATATTGATATGTTTATATGCGTGTATAAATGGGATTTATTGGTAATGGGTAGGGTCGTGAATAGAATAAATTTCCCGATAAGATCCGGGTTAGATTAATGGATTTTATCCAAGAAACTATCGCATATAATAGTAGACATGTAAGACGTAGTTAGGTTTTGTTTTAGCTTTGTTCTCTAGTTAGACTATCGTCCCCAAATCCTGAGATTGAGCTGGTTCAGTGCGCTACCATAAACAGATATACATACCAGAACCCTTATTTACGTTTTCGATGAGATAATTCTTATCTATGGGTAAGATTGGCGCGTGAGATGGAATCAAACCATGCTCACAAATATCTTTATTCGAAGCTCCGGGTTAAAGCCTACAATGGCGGTTTATATTATATCGGTTGATATTATAATACTATAAGTGCTCAGATATATATTAAGATAGACAATCTTCATATTTTAATGGACAGGCTCCAATCTACTACACACTCCAACTCTTCAACCGTCCATCCAATTGAAAATCTGATGGTGGAATGCTCGAAGGCCACCCTGAGGCCGATAGCCTGTCCATTAAAGTATGAAGATTGTCTATCTTAATATATATCTGAGCACTTATAGTATATATGTGTGGGAGATGATAATCTGGACCAACTGATGATTGCTGGTTTAGCATGAAATACGTATATTGGTGATTGTTTATCTTTTCAGCATATATGTGCTTTAGTGTATCAGTGTTATTAGATAGAGTGGAGTGTGATGGGTCATTTGGAAGTCTGTGCTCATATATTCTATATTACATATATAGACACAGGTATATAATAAGTCCATGTTTCAGTTATTAAAGTTATCACTAATGGATTTTTTTCTTCCACTGCTTTTGAGGAAAAATAATAATACCCTTCCAAACCTTTACACCAAACTTCATTCATAAATAAACTAATTAGGCATGTTATAATATTTATTTAAACAACTCAAAACATCGTTATATTATACTTGTTTTACATCGTATTTTTTTTTTTTTTGTAGTTGATATGTTGTTTCTATGTGTGTACTAGTCATTCTCAGTTTAGAAATACAGTAATTGAAAAAAAAAAGAAAAATTACACTGAACATATTGTAATGGTACAAAGAATTGGGGTGAACTTGGGGTGATGGGAAATCATCATCATCACTACTTAATACATCAAATTTTAAATATTTAAATGATTAGTGAGCATGGTAGATCAGCAAGAAATAAACTAAATACAAGTTATAATAATAATCACCATTACAGAGAAGGATAATCATTCATCATCATGAATGATCAACAATAAAAATCAACAGTCACAATTGGATTTGAAAGTGATCCATTAACCCCTGCTAAATTTGGAGCAGATTATGTAAACAATATTTTGGATGCATAAACTTAAGTGCTTATCCATCAGAACACAATAATAAAAAAAATAATGCTGAAATATTTAATTAGACTGATTATCATCAATGCTCTGGCTGAAAAATGTGTGTTGTATTGGATGGAAGAAAAATTGCTTTTATATTTGGATGGTCTAAATATCTATGACCTGATGCATTGTCAGTACATAATAAAACTTTAAAATCTAGACTTTTTTTATTTCATATATGTGTCAATCTCTGATACAAAGCAAGTATTAAACCATTTAGTAAGTATTGTAGTTGTCATCCAAGCTTTGTATTAGTCATCCAATGTGTTGACAAATGTTTGAAATCTTTACCTTTTAGAGTGTGTGGTCTTAGAGATCAATTTATTACAAGAGATTTAACATCTGATCTCCTGATGCATTGCTAGAAAGTAACCATGTTATTCAATCTTTGCTTGCTTTAAACCCACTTACACCCTTTTTCTCACACTTTGCAATGTAAGTTCAACTAGGTATTTTTTTCTAAAACAGTTCTGTTTAATCAGCATTGAATATTTGATATGGACTGTATCCTCCATCTTCAATAATTTTGGCTAATTTTTCTGGAAAAGTTTTGGTAGCTTCACCCATAATTTTACATTATGCACTCCATTCCTTTTTAAAAAATCTGTATAGGCATACATTGCTAGATGAAAATTCTTTATCAGTCTGGAAGCAGAAGTAGATGGTTCTAATTGTTTCATCCATTCACAAAACTGAAGAGCTTTTCATTGAATTAAATTACAATTTAAATGAATTCTTTTTTGAGATAATTATTCTATCCAGAGTATTAGTGCTTATACCATTTTTTCTAATAAATTTTTTCTTGAATATCATGATAAATTGGCATTTAGTTTTGAACCAAAAATAATAGATTTTCTTATTGCATCTTCATTCTTTTTGATTCCTCTTATAGTCAGTTTTCCTAAATTAAAATGTTTACCAATTGCCATTGATACTTCTTTTGCTAAGCGATCTAAAATTTCAACTTTCATTTTTAAAGAAATTGCTTTTCTTGGACATTTTTTTCTCTCCATTAAAGTAAACTAAAACTCTAAAGTAAAAATTAAAAAGAGACGCACCTACTCAATTTAAAAATTAACTTTCGGACACTAAGAGATTACTCTTTAAAAGGCAATAACAGAATGTATATAATTTAAAATTATCATTCTATACCAAATACATACATCTACATACTAAAACTTTTTATCTTATGTATGTACGTACATATATTTCAATAACATGCAATGTGTGCAAAAAAAAAAAAGAAAGAGAGAGAAGGAAAAACCTGAATTTGAACGAAACATGGATTTCAAAATCGTGTAAAAAAATCTGCAAAAAAAACAATCAAACAAACTGTGATGGAATATGAACTGCATAACATCAAAGTCGCATTAAAAAAGTCATCATAAAAAGAGACTCAGGAGTATATAAAATTTGAACACTCAAGTGTCAGGTTGACAATTTTAATTATCTGAGATGACAATATAATTAATGTTTCAAGTTAATTAATGTTTCAAGTTCTAGTAAATCTTTAAACTTTTCCTATAATTCCATTTAATTAAAGATTAAGTAGCTATGCATACACCCTTAAAACAGATTCTTATTATCGCCTTTATCTTGTGACTTAATAATCAATTATGAACTGACCGGCGAACTAAGATTTTGACGTAATTAATTTATGAAAATATTAAATTAGCATTGTGAATGTGTTGCTAGTTAGCATAAATATGCATTCTCCTTGCTATACCTATAATGGTCTACATCAGGATCGTTTCCACGTCAAGTCACACCTTGAAAGTTTAGGCAACTGTGACATTTATTTGTATTTGAAGGAACTAAAGCATTCCAAAGGGCTCATAAGCCACTCTTCTGCTCATTTGAATAAAAAAGCCTCTTCATATTATAGCAAGTAGCCCGGTTTGGGGAACCATTTACTAGGTAATAAACCTCAATTAAGAACACATTCGAGGTGCACATATTCTGATACTATAGTTTATAATGCACTAGAATCTGACTTCAACTGCCACACCTCAGTTCAGCTTCCTTAGCAAGTAACTTCAGCTTGGATCCGATTCGGAATCTGAGTTAATGCGTTTATCTGTGTAGCAATTATATATATCACACAAATATCTTTATAGTTGAGTTTAAACTTAGTAAAAATAATATTATAATCTCTATCAGTTACCAATAAATTGATCACTCTAACTATTATTGATTTCCACTATATAGAACATGGCATGAGTTATGACATAGAAGATGGTATAAGCTTATTAAAAAGTCATAGACTAATTAAACATTTTGTAAACCCAAAAGCCACTCACCTGCATGTGAGTATTATATAAATTGCTTTATGATATTATTTTATAACCCTGAACCACTCACCTGTGTGTGAGCGCTATAATTTGCTTTATTAAGTCATTTGTAACCCTGAGCATTCACTCACCTGCGTGTGAGCTCTATATAAATTGTTGTTTTATATTTTACATAACCCTGAGTATTCACTCACATGCATGTGGGCTAACTATACCCAATTATTTTGCTTTATAACTTATTAATTGTTACATTAAATTTATGAAATATAAATTTATCTTGGTCTCCATTCTTGCTCATTACTTTATGAATCACTAGTTAAGTTATATAACATGTGTTGAGGGGGATGTCTCATGTTTTACTGCTTTGCTATTGCTGGAATGTGAATGAAGAGATATCGAGTGTAACTTCAGGCATGTCATTTGCAATGGGTTGACTTGGAAGCACGAGTAAGAGAGTTGAGGTATGATCAGACATAGGATATTACTATCCCGACATGGTCAGCTTTTGGTTTTCTGGCTTGGACTCTTGGTCTGTTGAGCAAATGTACAAACCTGACTGTTACATTATTATTATTATTATTATTATTATTATTATTATTATTATTATTATTATTATTATTATTATTATTATTATTATTATTATTATTATTATTATTATTATTATTATTATTATTATTATTATTATTATTATTATTATTATTATTATTATTATTATTATTGTTATTATTATTATTATTATTATTATTATTATTATTATTATTATTATTATTATTATTATTATTATTATTATTATTATTATTATTATTATTATTATTATTATTGTTATTATTATTATTATTATTATTATTATTATTATTATTATTATTATTATTATTATTATTATTATTATTATTATTATTATTATTATTATTATTATTATTATTATTATTATTATTATTATTATTATTATTATTATTATTATTATTATTATTATTATTATTATTATTATTATTATTATTATTATTATTATTATTATTATTATTATTATTATTATTATTATTATTATTATTATTATTATTATTATTATTATTATTATTATTATTATTATAAATTTTATTAAACGCCATTATTATATTAAGTAATAATTTACTAAGGCTGTAACCTTAGAAATAAGCATCTGAAAAATACGAAGGTAGGGACCTCTTTTCTTCATGGCGTAAGCTTGTGTTTTTAAGACCTATAGAGGTCCCTACCTTCGTATTTTTCAGACGCTTATTTCTAAGGTTACAGCCTTAGTAAATTATTACTTATTATTATTATTATTATTATTATTATTATTATTATTGTTGTTGTTGTTGTTGTTGAAACAGTTAGATCGGTTTCACCTGTTGTTGTTGAAACAGTTAGATCGGTTTCACCTATTATATTCTATAATAGTGTATTTCGTTTAACTCAGATTGCATATATTTTTTTAATTTTAAAAAAAGTAACCAAATTTTTGTTAATTGAACTTCATTTTTAAAGCCTGAATGAATTATTATTAAGTCATCATGAAGCTATGAAATTTTGTTTACTATTTTTTTAAAATAGTATATATTTTTAATTACAATATACTATTTTGTTTCTTTTGTGATTTGATTAATCGTTTGTGTTATTGTGTTTATTTCAAGTGTCATATTTGGATCAGACTTCAATAGATTCAAAAGTTCATGATATAAAAATTTCACATTTAATATGACTTTTAAGGGCAAGATTTAGTGTCAATTAATTTAAAATTTTCTCATGGATATGTTTACTCAGGGCATGTTCATTTATGAATCTTCCTCAAGTTGCATTATATTACAATCATGTTTTTATTTTATGGTTATTACAGTGATATATGAATAAAACAGACTTCAGATTTTTAAGTTCCTTATAAATTATTGCCCAATACTGAATGACTAGCTAGATTAACTAGGTACTAACAATATAGGATTTCTTTGAAAATTTTAATTCCACTGAGATTTTTGTTCTATCAAGATTTGATCTCTGTCATGGTTGTGATAACAACTTCAATAAGTACTATATCATAGGTTATAATTCCATGAATTAATGAAAACAACAACAAAAAAGAGTTTAATTAGATATTTATTTTTTAATTTTAAGATTTTAATTTGCTATACATACAAACCAAATATGCATAATGCCAAATTAGAAATTTAAATACACCAATCAATCGCATTGCTAGTAATATACATTTGAATAATCAGACAATCATCTCTCAGGACAATTATTTTGTGGTTCAACATCATTTATCAGCTGGCTTTGAGCATTCTAATGCAATGTGTAAAATTGTTTTTTATATAAATAATATACTTTAAATTAATCAGATTTTAGTGTGTGTAAAAATGACATTTTCTTACAATATTAAAATAAATTAACTATTCAAATAAAGTTTAAACAAATCAACCAATCAAATTGTTAGCCATATATCTATTATCTTTGTGTCATGTTAGAATAATCAGAAAGTCAGCTGTTTGGCATTTATATAAAAAGCCAACTGATGATTGATGCTAATGCCTTGAAAATTTATCCCGGAAGATTCTAAATCACATATGGGCAACCTCCGGCCCTCGGGCCAGATCCGGCCCTTTATGACTTTTAATCCGGCCCCCCACTAATCTATTTCCGCCATGTTTGATTCTGACTGTCAAATTTTTGAATAGACTCTAGCGAGAGTTACGTTTGATTTTTACTTTTTGTGCAATTAAATGATTATGTTGTTTAATAAATTTATATTTTATATCTTTATTTAAGTCTTTTAATGATTAAAATTTAAAAGCTAAAATTATTAATATTTTAAAATAATGAAAATAAATGTGAAAACGAAGTTCTTGGCAATAGCAAAAAAGCACGTCTTAATTAGCTGCATGGAAAGTATTGAAAAGATTAGAATAGAGCTGGTATTTTTCTGCCAGCTCATACTCATAGGTATATACGCACATATATATTATTAAAATCGCGTATATATTATTTTATAATAAAACTATACTAAAAATAAATAATAAAACTTCTTTTTTTTAAGGGAATTTTAAAAAGTTTTGAAATCAATTAAATCGAGATTAAAAAAAAAGGGGAAAAACAAAACATAGATCTTGCAGTTTTTTTTTTTTCATATATATATAAAAGTTTGTCTTTTGTTTTATTTCTAATTCTTAGAAATTCTTGAAGATAGAAGGAGAAAAAAAATTACAGTATAGAATTTTTCTGCAATTAGCTCTATTGTTGAGACTTTGATAGTGGAGGTATTTTTGTGCTATCTATTACGCTCATCAGTTTGGAATGTTTCCTCAGGATTATAAGTAACATTGCGAAAAAAAAACAAAACAAAACCAAAAACTATAAATTATGTGATTTTCTGAAGTTAGTGACTGGGCAAACCACGTCAAGCATAGGATGAAATACTTCTCCCACAGGACCATCACTGATTGATCAGGGTAGCTATAAACTTTTACTGAGTGAACTTTCCATTTTGCGTAATAGAAATAGATATATACTATTAAGTGTCTTAAATGTTTCAACAATAGAGTGTAGGATTATTGCTGGTAATTTTATTATATTATGTTAATTGAGTTAAAACAAAAGAAGAGGAGTTTAAACTCATATGCTTTAAATATGTTTTTTTTATATGCATTTTATTATAATTCATGTGTGAATCAGATTAGATTTTTCCTAATAATGTTAACTGCTCGATCTTGAAAGATCAATAAAAAGAATATTAGTTAAATAATTTGCACTGTATTTTTTTAAAAAATGATAATGTTTGTGTTTAATTTAAGCTTGTATTTGCTTTTTTTAAAATTAAAAGTGAATATAATAAAATATATTAAATGTCATATTTGAGTGTCCCTGTTTAATCTGGTTTAGTAATTTAATTCAGTATACATTTGGCTGAAATAAATTCGCGTAAGATTACCTTTTAACAAATATATTTGGTGATTGCCATATTTGTGTAATCTTTGAAAATTTACGAACCAAGTTAAAATGTTGTGGCACAGAATGAAATATTAGAAATTTATAACATTAAAAAAATGATACATTCACAACTAATTATCATCAAAGAAACAAAAGAAATTATAAAAGTTAATAAATTATTTACTGTTATTAAAAAATTATTCTCTATTGTTTTTGCAAAAGCAATTTTTGTAAAGCCAGGAATGGCGATTTCTGCTTTTTCATATATTTCCTATGAGCAATTTTTATTAAAAGAAAATATTTTCAAAGACAATTCCCTATTAGTAATGTACTTTTTGGTTTAATAATAAATGTTTTATAAAAATATTATGTTATAATCATTAGCAATTACTGAAAATCACTTTTTTTGTCTTATTTAGCTTCTCTCAGAATTAATATTTTGAATAGTTAAGCTGACATCATATGACTGCAAAACACATTTGTTTTCTCTCATCAAGATCTCTTTCCCATTTTGACTAGCAGTGTGTGAACATGTGACAATGTGTCATTTTGATACTTGCATTGGGGTTGTGCCTTGTTCAGTGCTTGTATTTATATTGTGTTCTATCTGGAGTGTAAAAATCTTTTTATTTTATTTTTAATATTTACATTGGGTTTGTGCCTTGTTAAGTGCCTGCATTTATATTGTTTTCTGTTCAGTATCTGCAGTGTTAAAAACAGCTTTGTTTGACAGTTCTGAATATATAGTTTGAAATTTAGAACAATGTCAGGGATTAACTAGATACAGAGGATCATCAATTTCAAGACAGCTGGACAGACAAGTACTATTTTATTCTGAATAAAGGTTTGCCTATATGTTTGTTGTGCAATGAATCCATATCAGTCAACAAAGAATACAACTTGAAGAAACACTTTACTTCAAAACATGCAGATCACCAAAAAATTGATGGACAACTATGAAAAGATGAAATAGAGAAATTGAAGAATTTGGATACCCAGCAGAAAATGTTCACCAAGTAATAAATGCAGCATGGAAGCATTGGAAAGCCAGCTTTGTGGTAAATGAAAAATTTGCTAAGCATTCTAAATCATTTGGTGAAGGAGATCAGAGAATGTCTGTTGAATGTTGCAAGTATAATATGTCCTGAAAAGAGAAAAGATTTTGAGAATATTAGTTTGTTGAGATGTACTGCTGTCCGGTGGATAGAAATCATGGCTGATGATATCCAAAAAAGTTTAAAAGAGAAGATTGCTAGATTCAAAGCATTTTCAATTGCTTTGGATGACAGCACTGATGCCTCTGATACAACACAACTAACAATATTTATTCAGGGAGTTGATGTGGATTTAATATCACAAAAGAATTTTACTTTGGCCCTAAAACAGAGAATTACTGGTGAAGATATATTTGAAGAAGTCAAAACAGTTTTCAAGATATTTGGGCTTAAATGGAGTTCACTATCTGGCATATGCACTGATGGAGCTCCTGCAATGGTTGGAGCATGGAAGGGATTTATTGGAATAGTTCATGAAAAAGTAACAAAATTACAGATCCATCTGAAAAATTTAACAAATTTTCATTGTATTATCCACTAACAAAATCTGTGTGCGAAATCAATTAAATTTGGAAATGTTATGGAAGTTGTAGTAGTCAGTATTAACTTTATTAAGTCACATGTACTTAATCACTGCAATTTAAGGAATATTTGGCAGACTTATTTTCAGATTATGAAAATGTGTTTTATTGTGATGTGAGGTGGTTGAGTAAAGGTAAAAGGTTAAATGATTTATGATCTGAGACAAGACAGCAGATTTTATGAACATAAAAGGAAAAACAATTAACCAAGTAAGAGATGATGAGTGGGTGTTTGATTTAGCATTCCTTGTAGATGTCACTGGATACCTAAATGAAAATCTTAAATTGCAAAAACCAGGACAATTGATTCATGAACTGCATGGACATGTCAGTACTTTTTGTAATAAAGTAAAATTGTTGAAAAGTCAGATAAGAGCTAAAAATTGTTACCATTTTCCTACTCTAGCAACTCATAAAAATATCCCTTATAATTTGTTATGGAAATCAACTGAAGACATTAATAGAGCAGTTTGATACAAGGTTTGCTGACTTCCAAAATAAAGACTCCGTATTCACTATATTTTATCATCTGATGGATGCTGATATAAATAATATGCCAGAAAATTTGTAGATGGAACTTATTGAAGTTCAAGCAGATTTAGTGCTAAAATTACAATTTAACAACATTGCTTTGATGGATTTTTATAAACATTTGGTGGAAGAAAAATATAGAAATATAGTGCCTTTTCAAAAAGAATTTTGTCTTTTTGGCAGCACATATATGTGTGAACAGTTTTTTTCTAGAATGGAATTTAATAAATCAAAAATTCGGACAAGAATAACTGACAAAAATCTTGAAAATTCTATGTGATTGTTCTTAAGCAGTATTCCCATCAACATTGATAGTTTCATTGTTGAAGTACAAGGCTAATCCTCACATTAAATTGTTACATCATTATTATGAAATTTATGTAACTTTATCATTCACTATTATATTGTACTATTTAATTATTTGGTCCGGCCCTTGACTCGAAGACAGAAAGATAATTTGGCCCCTGAACTAGGAAAGGTTGCCCATGCCTGTTCTAAATGCTCGACTTTTTAAATTAACGTTTCAAAATTTAACTCAAATGACACTAATGACAAAAAAAAAGTTTTTGATTTAAATAATTTTTTTTTAGTTAGCGAATTTTCATTTATTTGCCTACTTATTAATCTCCTCTCAGGACATGTTTTATTTTTTTCCCCACGAAAAACACAAGCGCGCACACACACTATTTCTTGCATATGTTATTCCTGTTTATTTTTCAAAACATTTTTTTTAAAAACACAAATAACTATGTTAATTATAAATGATTCTTTTTACATTTCAATTACATTTGTCATTGTGTTAAGGATAATTAAAAAAATTAGTTTTTTTTTCAAAATGTTTAAATTTCAAGATAAATTTGTTTTATATTGATCATTAATTAAAATAGTTTTGTTCAAATGTTAATTACATAATAATAGTTATTTCACTTTGAAACACTTCATGGAATAATGGTTAGTGCATTCTGCTGCCATGCGCCAACCTACATTCGAATCCAGACTGGGTGAACTAATATTTTTTCAAGTGACAATTTAGGATACCCCTCCTCCCAGGTAATTGGCTATAACCAGCTCATCTATTATTATTAGCTAGAGAATAAAGAACCCAGGTTATAAATAGAATTGGTTTCACAAGTAATGATGTGCTGACTGTAAAA
Source organism: Epiperipatus broadwayi (assembly GCA_028023455.1). Lineage (NCBI taxonomy): Eukaryota > Metazoa > Onychophora > Udeonychophora > Euonychophora > Peripatidae > Epiperipatus > Epiperipatus broadwayi. Next base: position 7,112,082 of record JAQFVV010006203.1, read on the forward strand.
TAAAAATGATTGTAATGTATGTTAAAAAGCAACTCAAGCTTTTAAAAATAATTTTTTAATAATAACAGCAGCAAGGGCAAGAACACATCGAGTGGATATTAAGATTATGCCCTGCTTCATTTTTTTAAGGCTTCAGTAAGGAATCAAAAGTTAGTTCTCCTTTCATTTGAAATAGTCTGGTGTTAATAAATACTCTATAGTTTAATTACAAAAAATAAAAATTTGAGTAATAAACATTTTTTTCAATTTCTGTATACTCATTTCTATGGGAGGAGAGATTTTATATTATCAGCATTGTGTCTTTGACTTTTCATTTGGAAACTAATCAAGAAATAAATGTAAATATACTTAATTAATAAATAAACCTAACACATCTATATCAATTTTTTTTTTCTGCCACATTAACATGAATGAATTGATCAGTTTAATCTGTATCAAATATTATATAATCTATATTATTCATAAATAACACAAGTAAATCTAACAAATTAGGTCCTATATGTATATATTTCCTCCTGTGGTCATTCTTTGTGGCTTCACTGGACTAGTGGTCTTCCAGAAAATGCTTGTAATAGGAATCTTGTGTTATTAGCAATTAAAAAAAAACTGCCATGACATATGATCATTTATTATGAACAACAATTACTATAAATAGGTATATAATAGTTCCAAAAATATCACAACAAAGCAATCACAAGTATAATATTCATACAAAATAATCATTGTATGTATAACAAATTGGTAAAGATAATTAATTATCATAATAAATATCAAAAATTCAAAAAAAATTAAATGTTTATCCTGTTATCATTATTTCTACTTGCAAACTTTTTGTGATTTGTTTAGTATTATATTTTTGGACTTGTTTTTTTATTTATTTATAAAATATAGGAAATTTTATTATGATAAGGTTAAAAATAAGATACATTAAATGGTATTTAATTAAAGAAGAAAAAAGTTCAATGATGACATATCCTACATTTCATAACCTAAGAGGACTACAAGGATCCGGGGGGGAAAGGGGAGGGGCCCGGGTGTTGGGTTTTTGGGGGGGGGGTTAAGACTTTGTAAATAAAAAATATAAAAATAAAATTTAAAATTTTAACCCAAAAAAAATAAAATAAAAATAAAAATTTATGGGTTTTTTTTGTTGGGATGGGGGTAATTAATAATCAATCCTGAATGGATGCACTTAATTTGTTTCCAGTATAGGAGGTTTCTATGTAAATATAAAAGGGACTAGCCTTAGATAGGCTTAACCCTCAATTTCCATATAGCTTTAAATATGTTGGGGGGGATTCTGGTCTCCTGAATTTTTTAAATTTTTTCTATATATAAATCAAGTAGATGATTTAGGACATGATTAAAGGTGAGCAAGCAACAGTTGAACCATAGCAAAAATAATATGAAAATTGATGAACATATTTCCGGAATGAATCCACATAGTATGGTGTCAGTAAGTGTTGATAATGTAGATGTTTTATCTTTTAGCATCAAAACTATAAGGTCTCAGTACGGTTGAAGGGAAAGGCAGTGGCAGAGGAGATGTAGTGAAGTTTCTTCCTCTCTGAGGCATAGGGAGAAATTAGAATCAATGCTTGAGAAATTTCGGTGGTATACTAGGAAATGTTTAATAGGCAAGGCATTAATGTTACTTTTCAACAGGAAGTCAAAGAATTTAAGTTCAAGAAACCATTGCTTAATTTCTTGATTAGCAGATGCTGTTCAGCTGAAGAAGGATTGATCCTATGGAAAGTTAGGGTATAGGATACAATATGCTTCCCAGAAATTAATTTTTGTAGAGGGCGGCTTATTAGGAATAACAGTGAGCTTAAGAGATATGGGATATTAGGGTTGCCAGCCAGTCAGTGCTAACAAGGGAGACTTGTCAGGGGTTTGTCTGCAGGAGATCTTTAATGAGTGAGGAGTTGGGATACTTCGGGAACAGTCTGTGGTTGGTGTTGTAGGAACATTGAAATATAAAGGTATCTATGGAGTGTAGGGACAGCCCATTGATCTTTGTGTGTTTCTGTAGCTCTCTCAAACTAATAGTTGCACTTTCCCCCTCTAATCAGATTGGTATTTCCTGATGAAGGATTTAGTGAAGTTGATCACTAGGGTGAAATATTTTAGGGAATATTAGTATATTGATGAGGGAGGACGTGGCAAACATGGACATATATACTTTGTAAAGGATTTAAATTTTCTGTATAGATTGAAATAGCTTATATTGGATAGACCTCCTCATGGCCATAGTGGATTCAAATATAGGGAAGCCTTACAACTTCTGTTTGCTGTAAATGGGCCAGAAATGTTCTTATCAGAAGGTAATTGCTAGGCAGACAACTTGGTCATATTAAATTGGAGGCCGGATTGTCAGAAAGAACTCCTCAAGCACTGATAGAAGTTTGGGAATTAGTTTTTATGATGGAAGAAAAACAGCTAAGTCATCCATGTGGGTAATGTGGTGTATTGATGTATTTAATGCTGGGATATGGATGCCAGGAAGAGATTTCTCAATTTGAAGTAGTGGATTGAAGTAGATAATGAAGAACAGGGCACTGAGAGGGGAGCCTGTAGGATGGAGAATGTGGTGAAGGGAGGATAAAGTTTCCCATTCAGTGAGATGCACACTTTATGATTGTGTAGGAGGTTCTTAATGATATTAATGATGCCAGAGGAAATGTCATGCTGACCAAGCAGGATTAATAGGGTGTTGATTTTGGTAGAATCAAAGGCAGCAGAGATGTTAAGCTGATCTATCACCAGCTTCAATTTCCTGGAGAATCTGATAAAAAAATTGTTTTAAAAGAGATTGATGGCATCTGCAGTTGAATTGCCTTTTTCACAAATTGGTATTGCAAAATATGGAGGGAGTATTTTGATTTGAATTTGGTCCTTGGTCATCAACTCAATGACTTTGACCCTCAGAGGGTCCATAGAGATGGGCCACAAACTCTCCAGCTGGGATACAATTATATTGCACTTGAGGAATGGCATCATTGCTATGGGATAAACCCACCAATGTCTTAGGACATTGGAAGATATATAATTAAGTTGTATACGATTGGTATAGAGAATTTGGATAAATCTAACAAGAGGAATCTAGAAATTGCATGAAGCCCCAGATGGTGCTTTCAGGCATCAAAATTAACTTGACCAGAATATCTTCCTCTATAATGCCCAAGATCTGTGGTTGTTGGATCCATTATTGAGTCTAGACAAGGTTCAGGTGTGGGAGCAGAGAACTTTTTCCTGAAGCATGTAAAGATCTTTAGAAGCATGTTTGATCCTGAATAAAGCTTATCTCCCACAGTAATAGATGACAGAGTCAATTTTTTGTCTCTATGGCCCAGGACCCATCTAATGTAGCCTCTGGACCAATTGTGGGGATGACTCTAGAGAGATACTCTGCCAAAACCAACTGTTTGCTCTTATATTGGGATTTCAGATTAATGATAAATTCTATAGGGACTGTATTAAGGGGAAGATTTTTTAGAGGGTTATTTAGTGATTCAAGTTCCATTAGGAGTGATGGTGAGCCATTGTTATTGTGCAGTGTTGTTTGAGATAAGGGCATTAAAATTTGAATGAAGGTGAGGAAAACCAGGCATCCACCGATGACAGCAAAAGGATTTGAATCTTGTGGCAATGTAAGGATTCTGATGGTTGTGTTCAGCCTAGGAATAGTGCATGAGTTAAGGTTTAGAGATAGTTGAAGGGATAAGGTCAAGTGATCTGAGAAGAGATTTTAGTGGGGGATCAATTAGGAAATGTTGATCAGGTGTATAGTAGATGACGTCTATCAGAGAGGCATGCCTCCTTATATAAAAGGAAAAGGCATTCATTGGGAAGAAACCTTCCCCACTCATGAATCTCACGTTAAGGCAATGAATATATTTCACAGTAAATTCCTGGTAGGAGGTATTAAAGTCAATCAGGAAAATAGTGTAAGGGTTAGAGGCAAACATGATATTGGTCTGTTGAATTATCTGTTGTATGAGCAACTCATTATGATAGAGGTATATATATATTATGTTCAGAATGAAGGCCTTGTGGAATAGGATCATGATAATTGTATGTGGATTTATATAGCTTATTTTGAAGGATTCAAATGAATTGCTATTGGAAATTAAGATCACTATGCCAGCTGCAGATGAAGTAGACACTGAGTGACAGAAGTAGCCAAGATTGCCAAGGAGGTTGAGGATTTTGAAGCTTGAAAATTGGTGCAACTTAGTCTCAGAGAGACACACTATATGGGGGGAGTATTGCTTGAACCATTTAGTTAATGCATCTATTCTACTCAGGGAATTGAGACCGAGATATTCATTTCCGATACTTTGAGCTTCATGTGGTATTAATTTAATTGGAGAGTTACAGGTGGTGGAAATTTTAAGGATGAAGGAACAAACCTTTAGTGGATATGTATTTGCAAACTCAACAATCACTGGTCCTGATAGGAGGACTGCTGCTGGCCTTCCCTCTTGATGCCCTGGATCATAGGCCATCCATGGAAGATACTCCATCATATGCTACATAAGAATCCATAGGCTGGCCAAAGGTGTTCTCTTTTGATGCCCCAGAACACAAGCCATCAACGGATGACAGTGTTACATTTGTTTTAAGAGTCCATCAGTAGCTGTGACTTGTTATCATTTGTAGGATCAAGAGATTGAAATAGCTTACCAGGATCCTTGTTGGACAAGTCACGATTGTTTTCTTGGCTATTAGTCTTGGGAATAGTTCTATGTTTTTTTCTTGGTTGCTGGGAGATAGGCGATTCAGTGTCCAAAGAGCTAACACTGTGGCTGTTTACTTTATTGGGGCAAATTTTTTCCTCGGTGGATTTGGGGCTTTTATTTCAGTTTTTCGGCTTCCTCTTTGTAGATTGAGGCAGTTGAGTGCCTCTTCCCTAAAGGAAGACACTGAGCCAAATGATTCATTGAGGCAGTTGAGGTGCCTCTTCCATAAAGGAAGACACTGAGCCGAATGATTCATTAAGTGCACTCAATGAGTGAGTAAGAGATAGCAAAGGGTTAGGCATAACTTCATTGACTGGAGCTGATTGAGGGTAGGTGGTATTCTTCACCACTTCAGACCTCCCACAAGGTCAGATTTAATAATATATGTATCTGTGGCCAGCAATAGTGTTACAGTGATGCATTGTTTTTGATCCTTACTTTTGACAGATCCTGGCTGGGCAGTCCCTTACCAAGTGGCTCCTCTGATGGCAGGAAAAACATTCTGGAGGAATTCCATTAAAGATGATAAGAGGGGGGAAGTCTCCATGTAATATAGAGTAGTAATGTCACTGGGGTTTTATTCTTTATTCAGGGTGACTTCAAAGGAGGCAGTGTCAGTGTATACTGGAAGATCTGCCCCCTCAATCATTTGGTAACTAAAATTTGAGACTTATCCATAGGGCCTAAGTAATTGCTGCAAATCATTTTCTTTAAATTTAAGGGAGCAGTTCTTGATTATACCTGATAGAATTATGGGATGATTCATGTTGATGTTGCAGATGATTTTCTCATCATGGTATTTGAAAATGTTCTGGAAGAAATTTTTCTGAGTGAGGTTGTTAAATTCTATTATTACATAATGTTGTAATTCAAATATAATTCAAAAACTTTGCGTGAAAAAATATACTTGGTAAAATAATATAGGTCTTATTGCACCTGAATGCAAAACTATTTTATGCTTAAAACAAAACAAACTTAGTTTCTATGTCAGCAATTGGCTTAAACTTACGAGTATGAAAAATATCGCAGTTTTGCAATAAATATTCAAAAAATTTAAACTTTTAAAGCATAATTTGTTAGATATATGAGAAATAATTAATTATTCATTTGGATGTTTAAAAATAATAAGAATTAAGAAATATTTCGTTAAAGTCTTTGTTCTGTTTATAATCTCATTTTTTTAATATTTACAGAAACAAAATGTGAACATTTAAAATTTATTTCAGTAGCAAACAAAAATATCTATCAAATGAAGTCAAATTTATTATTTTCAGTTAAGTAATAATCATTTAATCATATATTTTACATTGATTTGTGAGACAAAGAAAAATGTCAGAAAATGCTAAAATGTGAGCGCATATCAGAAAGGTTAAAGAATGTTATACAATTAATAATTGCACATTTTACCATATTCTACAGTCATTATCAGAATTATAGATTTTGATTAAAACAATGGATAAAATTTGCAGAAATTATATGTTTGATATAAAATACAAAGTTTTTAAAAGGAATTACGGTAGAAGAATTTTTATATGATATTTATCATTGGGTTTATCATTTTTTAATTAACAAAAAGGTATTTATTAAGCTTGTATTTATCAAAATGATGTTAATTCATTGCTATAAATTTAATAATTATGCTGTAATTTAAATGTGGAGTGTTGACTGAAAAATCTAGTTTATAGTAAGGGATAGACATGGTGAGAGCCTTGCTATGAAACATATAGTATGTTGGTCAGATAGGCATTGCTTGCCACCCTCTTAATGCAATTTATTTTAGGATTTTAATTTTAAATCTCCTTCATAAATTTTAAATAAATATTTATGGAGTGTTTAAATTCACAATGTAGCTCTAAATATTGAGATATTAGAATAAATTGTGTTAGGAAAAGCATTAATGACAAGTGTTACTGCATGGTCATAGTATTGTGTTATCTAATTATTGTCTTTGATTAGTAAATGTGCAAATAAATGGTTGCAAATAAAGCAGGTTTCAAATAATGAAACATTTAATAAAGCAAAGAATGAGTATTTGTTAAAGAAAAAAAGTTGTATTGAAAAGATCTTGAAGATTGTATAAGTGATCAGTGTAATGTGTATGAAAAACCTTCTTCTGGGTAAATAAGCCAGGATAAAACAATTTGCACAATTGTGAGATATTTCTATAGTTGAAATTAAGAAAGTCAAAGGAAAACACAAGGTTTATAATAAGATTTTGAATAATTAGTTGACGATTGTGATGTGATACTAAAAGACTATATGTATGTTAATTTTCTGCATGAGGGGGGATACCATTTTTTTCAGTAGTTATGATTTCTTTGGGGAAAAATACTTTAAATTTAATTTTACAGACATTAAAATAGGGATTTTACAAAAAAATGTTTAGTTGCTCTTCTCCCCCTTTTTAGAGTTAATTTAATATTTTTATTCAAATCAAATGAAATAAAAGGATATAACATTCCTGAAACTCATATCTTTGCTATTTATTTATACATTTATATCTTCTAAATTGTTTAGCAAATGATTTTTTTATTTATTAAATACTTTAAATTGTTTAAGATACTATTTTTGTTTCTGTAAATTGATCCCTCTCTCACATCTTAATTAAAGAACCAAACAGGATAGTATTTTTATCTATACATATTTACTTTTTTTCTGAGATCTTTAAGAACTCAATAGAGAGGAAATTTCTAAAATCCTTTTCATACTTTTTTTTACAATTGCAGTTATTATTGTCATATAATTATTTTTTTCTGATAAATGAATGTGGATGGGCTGTTCCCAAGGTGCATGAACCAATGTCATGAATTTACGGTGGTTTCGTCTTTAAAATTTAATTACAAATCAATATGGTATTTTTTCTAGAAGCCTTTTGATTTCTTAAATATTGATTGAAGTTATTTTAATAAGAAGATTGTCTGTTTTTGTATACACATATGCAACTACTCACTTTTTAATAATTATATTTATTATATGATAGGCAAAAATAAATTATGCCCTCAGTTGCTTGAGATATAAAGTTGTACCAATCAAGCCAACATCTTGCAATTAAAAGGTACTAAGAATACTCATATTATGATTGTTATTTAGTTGTCCATAACTTTGAAAAAGAAAAAATGTCTAATATTAAATAGGATATATAAGACTTTGTGAAAGTAGATGAAACAGTGAAGGGATTTTGCAATAAAGGCAAAAATAGTGGCAGCACCAATAGTATGAACTTTCTTACATAAAAGGTGGAAGAACAAAATTGTGAAGGTAATGATATTTTAGAAAGAATGCAAAGTTTAGTTTTTCGTCTTAATGATAGGTACTAAATGCAGAAATAATTCATTTTTATGCCTCAACAAATTCTGATTTCAAAGTAAAGAACTTTTACACAGCAATACAGAATACTTTTGGATAGATCAAACATTAATTAAACAATTAAACAATAATTGAATCATTTATTATTCAGGAGCTTTTGATCACTGGAAATGCCACATTGATAAGTGGTGGTCAAGGAAGTTTTTAACTTTTGAATTTGCCATTCTGCCATTGCACCAAAATATACAAAACTTAATCAAATATTTAAACATTTTAATGTGATATTTAAATGATAGATATGAAAATATTGAAATATAAAAGTGCAGAGGATAAATTGATATGGATGATGTGAATATAGATTTGTAGAATTTCAATGGGAAAAAAAATGCATGTAGAATCATTCAAATGAAAGCACAGTAGAGTTGGATTATATGTTGACCAGAAAAATTATGTTTATCATACCTGTAATCTTCTTACTAGATTAAGCATAGGGAATGATCACTTTAGGAGTGATATGTAAGATTTTAGTGCCTAGTTAGACAAATGAAAGCTATTAAAAGTGCCAACATCAACAGTTAAAATCTCTCACTTTCAGAATCACTTCAAAGAATTTAAGCTAGGAAGACATAAATTTTTTACAAAAAATAGTAATACAGATAGGAGGAATAAAAACAATTTAATATTTCATTAAATCAGAATCTGACAATATATACATGAAAGGTAAATATAAAAATAATCAAAAATCATATATTTAGACAGAGTGAATATCTGGAATTCTTCAAAATAGTACAGAAGAGAAATGATAATGCTATAAAAAAATTTAACCAGGAAATAATTGTAGAAATGAATAACATTTTTGATAGAATGATGAATTTGAGAATTAAAAGTTTTTGGATCAAAGCTCAACCTTCTTGTTATTGATGCTTGGATAACATATGATCTGAGCAATTAACTATTCAATTATTATTATTTGTATCTTTTTTTAACTAACTTGAGCAAATTAACTTATTGGTGGAAATTTGTTGAAGGATAAGAACATATGCCCTTATAATATCTTGGGTGTTTGATATCAAATAAAGAATTATGGAAGAAAACTTTACAAAAGCATATTAGATATTAAAGATAGTAATGACAGCCACATATTACAAAGAGCAAAAAGTACTACAAAGGAAGCTAGATTGAATATTATATGGATGCGCTCATAGAGGCAGACCTACTAACTTGGAGATGATGAACTTTAAAAAGATGTGGAAGTCATGGAATAAAAACAAACAGGTGGCAGAAGACTAAACTGTGTAGAGTTGATATATTATAGTCATGTGCTTCACATGAGTTAAAAGTATATTAACCAATTTTAAATACTAATTGGAAATTGTATGCCAAAAAACAAAATTATATGATAATTTTAATGTATAATTTATTATTTTATATAATTTATTTAAGACTAGTGATGGTTGCATATGCTTTTAGTAGCACATATATTCTCTTTAGTCTAGAACCATGTACTATAAGCTTAAGAAATCAATATAATTCATTGATGAAGGCCAAATAACCAGAACTGTTCTAAATAAATAGTTCTGAAGTAGAGAGAATATATATATATTTAAACTCATATTAAATATAAGCAGAAAAAGTTAAGTTGTTTTTAAAGCTATAAAATGTAAGATTATTAAAGCAATATGTATTATTAACGCTTATTTTTTCTCAACTATTTATCCTTATAACTATATAGCACGATTTTACAAATCCTATTTCTTGATGTATTATTTATTTACAATGAAAAATATGTTTGTCATTTAAAAAGTACGTATTTAAAGTTTAAAAGTTAGATTTTTGAAAAATTAGTTGTTGTTTAAAAGATTCGTGAAATTGCCAAGTCTAAAGCTTAAGCATTTTCTTTTCCAGAATGATAGATGATTCAAAACAATTTTTATTTACTACTGAAAATAATGATAATGGCTAACTGATTAATTTTTAAATACAAGTAATTCTATCTATTTTTATTTTGTTAACTGAAACTCCTGTTTTCAGATTAAATATTTTCATTTAAAGAAACATATGTGCAATCCATCTGTGAATGATTGGTTTTTACATTTAAGAAATTTAAAGATACTTACGTATATACATTATTTATATAAATAGCTAAAAAGTCTTGAAAATTGATTTATGTTGAATATATATATATTAGTATTTATTTTTACATAAGTATAAAGTAAAACAAGCACTAAACAGACCACTACAAGGCAAATACTTCTCTCAATGTCAGCCAAAAAGCAATCTAGGAGAAAGCTTTATTAATCTACCACTGACAGATGATGATGGTTTAATATTTTACATTATAGTTATTTCCTTCAACTAATAGCTAAATGCTATATTTCCGATTAATAATTAAATGACCAGTAAGATTAGCAATAAGTTGGCCACTTGAAAGAATATCCTAAACTACTAATAATCTGAATAATTTCCAAGTATTACCTGGCCTATATTTAAACCCCTTTTTATGAATGTGCAGTCCTATATAATAACTATTGTACCATAAAGACCTTTTTTGTCTTCATAAATGTAACTAACCATTTTGAATTTTATTGTTTTAATAAGAGCCTCATCAGTAATTAAAAACATCAAAAAAAAAAAAAAGATTATTAATTCACATAGTTGCTAATGTCTCTCACTTTAAGAATTTTTTTTTGTCTACCATTATCCTCCATCCATTAAAAAATACAGTGAATTTTTGATGTACTATTTGCACATATCTTATTTTTCCACAACCATTTATTGAATTATCATTTTTATAATATGTATTAACACAAAGGCGAAACTCTCCATATAGTAGCGCCATTCAGTGCAAGTCAGAGTAACCAATGGATGCAGGAAAATTTGTTTAGTATAATATCTATTGTTGATAAGTCATTGTCCTGAGATATTTTTTAACATAGATTTTTGTTTTCTCTTAATTTTAAATAACATTTTTATTTTTTATTAAAAAAAATTTCATATTTTATATCTTTTCTCATTCATTTAATTCTTACAACTCAGAAACATCCCCCCCTCCCCAAATTAGAAACATCATTGAATACAATTAAATGTACATAAATCTTTTCTCTTTTGGTATTTATTTTTTTTAAAGGGATTTTTATTAGTGTGCAAGCTTTTGACCTACTTGTATTAAGCTTACAAGTAAATCCTCATTTTTAGAATTCAATCAAAGCATAAAATTTGTTCAATGAAGATTATGTATTTAAAAAATCTTATCCAATAAATAATAATAAAAAAAAAGTTATATATTCTGACATTATTTTATTGCCCCCTTTTTAATGTAACCTACAGGGGGACTAAAAAATAATCGGAATCATTCTCTGGTTTGTGCGTCTGTTGTACTATATGATTCAGCTGTTACATACTTTTTGCAGGAACCTTCTGTATCAATCTGACAATTGACATCGCTGTGTGAAATCATGGACCAAATAATAACACATTGATTTGTAAAATGCATTTTGCATTTTTGTCAATCCCCGTTTTTGTTTACAGGAAATGATAAGGAAAAAAGTTGTAATGTTTGAAACGGATTACAAGAAAGCTATTTCATAAAAAAAAAAAAAACAAGTTTATGAGTGGTTTAATTAAAATGTTAAATTTGCCATGTCCCTGAAAAATGTCGCAAGTGAAGTCCAAAGTCAAAACAATGCTGATTTTTTTTTTATACAAATGACATTTTCCTCTCAAATTTAGTTCATAATGGTCAAGCATTTTATCTGCAAGTTCTGAAATATTTATGTGATGCAGTAAAATATAAACATCTCGTTTTGTGGCAAAGAAAAGAGTGCAAGCTCTACCCCCACAAAGTGCTGCATCTCAAAGCCTTGAGTGTGAAATACTTTTAAATTAAATTCAGCATGATCCAGCTTATCTATCTGCCATATTAGCTCGGTATCACTTCAAACAATTTTTTTTAATCTCTCAAAATAAAAAATGTCTCATTTTTTTTATGGACTTAGAAGTGATGGGGAAAAAAATGACAGGGACATTAAAGGCATCACTTTGCAAGTATTTCCAGACTACTTTGAAAAATGAAAAACACATTTAGACCAGTGTATTGGATCAAATGGATTTATAAGACTTAAAAACAATTTTTTATTATAAAATTCCCATTCTTTTTGGGTATCCCTATATATATTAAACATCTGTAAAGCATTAATATATGATGCACTATGGAGGCAATAAAACATGGCTAAAATAAACTGTTTTATATTTAGAAATATAATATTTATTGAATTGGTAGTTGTCGGTTATGTGTACTATGGCCGTTAGGTGATGCTGCAGTACCAACAAGAACTGCCAAGAAGCATGCAAGTGATAAATTTCTATCCAAAAATGGCTGAAATTGAGGGGAAATTAAAACATCTAAGACAAGACATCCAAAAATCGCTGAAGTCTGTAAAATTAAAATGCCCAAGGTAAGACACCAAACATAAGTAAAAAATGGTTTGCCTAAGGCAAGACATCAAAAGTAAATAAAAAATCAACTAAAAAAATTTGGTTTGCCTAAAGCAAGACATCAAAAGTAAGTAAAAAATCAAGTAAAAAAAAATTGGTTAAATACATAAAACACAAACTTCCCTGCCCACATAAAAATTAAAATGCAAAAGTCGGTTAAATACATAAAACACAAATCCAAATCCATCAAAAGTAAGTAAAAAATCAAATGAAGAAATCGGTTAATACATAAAAACAATTTTTTTACTTGATTTTTTACTTACTTTTGATGTCTTGCCTTAGGCGAACTGATTTTTTACTCACGTTTGATGTCTTGCCTTAGGCATTTTAATTTTACAGACTTCAGCAATTTTTTGGATGTCTTGCCTTAGGTGTTATAATTTTCCATCGATTTCAGCCATATTTGAATAGAAATTTATCACTTATGTGCTTCTTGGTGGTTCTTAATGGTACTGTGTCACCTAGTGACCATAGTGCGCATAACCAACAACTAAGATATATCAGATATCACCTGCAACCTTGAATTATAGGGCTATGATAATCACTTAATCTATTTAAAGCCTGAGTCATTATTACATTTTTCTAAAATGATAATTGATTACTATATGTCAATTAATAATAAAAAAAAACCTTAAAAATTATAACTATCACACACTAGGACATGACTCAAACCAGTGTGTAGAATTGAGGGCAAATAAATATTAAAAGCAAATGCCAAATATTAACAAAACAGTCAGTTTAATAAAAATTAAAAATTAGTTATTTGGGATACGTAAACAGTAATTTAAAGTGAGTGGGCTATCCTCATGCTTTCATTTCCAGTACTTAAGATTTGCCAATATATAAGCATTTGAGTTTGAAAGAATAAGTGGATTCATTTTATTCTTTCATAAATACTATATCTTGTGTTGGGAGTGAAAGTATTCATTTATTATTAACACTCATAAAAAGCACATGCACAATAGCTTGAAAGGCTGATCTTTGATGTATTAAAAGGAAATGAAGTAATGTAATTATTTCATGTTAAGAATTCAGTTAATAAATGTCAAATGCTAACTAATAAAATATTTAATGAACTGAATAATAATAAATATAAAAATTGGAAATATAAAAATTAGTGATAAAAAAAAATTATAATAGGGGTTATCAAACAAAAAGGAATGTTCTCAACTAGGGAGATTTTTATGTTTGAAATTCTATTCTCACTTCTTGGATTTGCATATGTATATCTTCAAATTTTATAGGCTTGTTCAAACTTTGGGTAGATGAAAATATCTTGGAATGAATATTCAGGTATGTTCAAATATGATAAATTATCCTAGTGTCAATACATTTTCCCCCTTTTTTCTTGTGCTTTTTTGAAATGACATTGACAATTTTATTATATCTTTATATTCATTTTTTTAAAAAGTTTTGTTGTTAAGTCTTTAATATTTGGTTAGTCTTGTCAGAAGAGAGGCAGATAGGTTCAAAATAACTGGAGCTGCACTTCATAAGATTCGATAAGCTACATATCATTTGGATTGATTACAACTACTACACTCTGAGAAATTAATTACTCATTTGATACATTATTGCAATGTTTAGAAGTTTTTCCATACTGACTAATATATTATATATAGAGCTCGCAAATAATACAAGCTCATTAAATTGGGTCATGTGACATGTGACATGATTTTTTTTTCCTCACTAATATAGTATAGCTTTAACTTTATTTTAGAGTACTAGAACCTTCTATTTGATGACTCTATCTTTTGAATTTTCTGATAAAAGTTTTGGCTACAGAATCTTTTTTAAAAATACAGCCTGCAAAGTACATTTTGATATGGAACTCTAATATATTGGAATGTCAATGATTTACAGTGATTTAAACCTGCTTTAAATAGTTTTTTATCTTATGATACTAATAAAGCCAAATATTAAAACCATAATTATCTAATTAAGTGCTCTGCACTAAGTTGTATTAATTAGATTTTTTTTTTTTTACTGTTAACAAAGGCTTATTATATATTTAAAAATATATTTCTTCTTTACTACATTGTAAAAAAAAAATTAATCTGCTGTTAAATAATAAAAAAAATCTATAAGAATGTAGTTTAATTTAAATCAAAAATTATTTTATTGCAAACAATTTTTTTTTTAATTTTACAGATTTAAAATTTTATTACAAGTTTTGAATGAATTCATTTACGTTCTTGTAGAATGAAATTCTACCAAACACTGGAGCTGATCTATACCAAAATAAATATTTTTATAATTCAATAATAAATGACTATGCTGTGATTCTAAGTAAATCTTTATATGTATTCTATCAAATTTAGTTATTAATAGTACATATTTGGTTACTTTTGTTTGAATAAAAAAAATACTCATGTTATGTGTAATAATTAAAATTCAGTTAATAATATATAGCTATATGTGATAGGCACAATCCATTTTATTATATTATTATTATTTTTAACATTAAGTAAGTGATTTAGATTTTTTAATATTTACATTCTATTTATGTATCCAAACATTATAAATATCCATTTTGTCTCAAGAAGATGAGTCAGTGCAACCATAAAACCATTGGCTGTATTTAAGATTGTCTGTACTGATTTAGAGTTCGCTCACAGCCATTTTGAATTCTAAGATCCACCCAAAATCATCATACTGTTTTTTTTTATAACCTTGAATAAAATAGTAATTTTTTTTTATTTCAGTATGTTATTTAGATTAATTTTAAATATCATATTTAGGAAAAACAAATCAGCATATCATATCCATGTTTTCACTTGCACATACACATGTTTGAGAAGTACCTAAAAAAAAATTAGAACATAATAATAATAATTTTTAGCATTTTAGTTGATTTTTGTTCATAATGCATATACAATTTGTACACACATTTATGTATATTGCTAATGTTTTTATCATGTAAATACATATGTCATCATCATCATCAACCATTATCAATCCACTGCAGGATGAAGGTCTCTCCAAGTTCAATCCATCTTTTCCTATCTTTAGCTTCTCTTTTCCACATCACCCCTGCACACTTTTTTATTTCATCCATCCATCTCACATGTGGTCTCCAATTTAAAATTTCAATTGTCCATCTATTATCATCTCTTCTAGCAATATGTCCAGCCCAACTCCACTTCACTCTTTTAATTTTTTCAATGAGGTCAGTAACACCTGTTTGTTCTCTTACCCATACATTGCGTTTTCGATCTCTTCTTGTTACTCCCAACATGCATCTCTCCATACTTCTTTGAGTGGTCTGAAGTCTCTGTATTGCTCTTCTATTAAGTGTCCAAGTCTTAGATCCATAAGTAAGAACTGGCAAAACACATTTATTAAAAACCTTTCTTTTCAAACACATAGGCATATTTCCTTTTAGTATCAAGTTATTTCTACCCAAAGCACTCCAACCAAGTTTAATTCTATGATTAATTTCATCCATTATATTTCCATCTGTATTAATAATCTGACCAAGGTATTTGTAACTGTTAACTTCTTCTAACTCATCATAATCAATCTTTATTTTCATATTTTGAGAAAATCTATTAAACATTACTTTAGTCTTTTTAACATTTATCTTTAGTCCTATGTACCAGATGATTGGAAGAATGCAGTATTAATATTTTAAAAAGGTGATAAAGAAGATATTAGAAATTACAGACCTATCAGTCTTTTATCAGTTTTATACAAAATTTTTACTAAGATAATTACAACTCGTCTACTGAAAACCCTGGATTTCCACCAACCAAGAGAACAATCTGGATTTAAAAGTAATTTTAGTACAGTAGATCATATCCAGGTATTGAGAGAAGTTATAGAAAGGACAAATGAATATGAGTTGCCATTATTCTTAGGATTTGTGGATTATGAAAAGGCATTTGATTCTATAAACATTTCTTCAGTGATTAAAGCATTGGATCGTCATGGGGTAGATCCAGAATATTGTCATATTTTAAAGAATATTTATAAAAATGCAACAGTAACAATTAGATTACATAATGATAGTAGGGTGACTTCATATCTCCAAAACTTTTTACAGCAGTGCTGCAAGAAGTATTTTGTGGATTAAAATAGGAAGCTAAAGGAGTGAAAGTAAATGGAGATTATTTAAGTCATTTAGATTTTTCAGATGATGTAGTTGTTTTTGCAAATAATGCTTTAGAGCTACAGGAATACATATGTACACACATATATTAAAAATGCGTATTATAATAATATAGGTTGCAGTTACTCATGATATAATTTAAATGACACAGTTATAATAATTATAAATATTAAAATTTCACTTTGTTAATTTTGATTTTTTAGTAATTTTTACTTTTATGTATACCTTATTTACACATATGTAAATGTTTTCTGGCTTTGGGGAGGTGACTAAGGAATATATTCATATAACCATTCAAGAACAGTTGGTAATTTTCTTTTGCTTGGCCTACACTCGATGTTTCTAGAAAATGTAATTATAAACTAATAAAAAAATAAGTTTTAATACTAAAACTGTAATGTGAGCATTATAACCATAGTATTTACAATTTCATTTATAGTGAGTGAAAAATATAATTTTAATGATTTTGCAGAAAAGATTTAAGCTCAGACTTTCACACGACCCTCAACTCTTCACACCATCTCATACCAGTGACACATTTGACCATATATATGTCTAAAAGATAAATAATCACCAATATACATATTTTGTGCTAAAACAGCACTCATCAGTTGGTCCATATTATCATCTCTACACATATATACAATAAGTGCTCAGATTTATGTTAAGATGTTGGCAGCAGTGTGAGCTTTGAGCATTCCATCATCAGATTTTCAATAGGATGGATGGCTGAAGAGTAGGAGAGTGGAGTGGATAGAAGTCTGTCCATTAAAGTATGAAGATTGGCTGTCTTAATATAAACGTGAGCACTTATTGTATGTATGTGTAGAGATAATAATCTGGCCCAACTGATGAGTGCGGGTTTAGCACAAAATACGTATATTGGTGATTATTTATCTTTTAGACATATATGTGGTCAAGTGTATCAGTGGTATGAGATAGTGTGGAGAGTTGAGGGACATGTGAAAGTCTGAGCTCAAAATACGCTACATATTACATTGTTTGTACAGGTATATATATAGCCTGTATGTTAGATAAGAACAGTTTTAAGTAGAATGTTGATTGCTTCAATCAAATGGAAATATATTATAGTTTGGAATGAAGAAATAACAAAAATAGTTTTCATATATCTACTTAAAATGTTTGGTATTTTTTGTCTCTTAAATCTGCATCTGTATATACTATATAGATAAGAAATAAATTGAAATTAATATATTTTAAACATTTTTTATATTTTGAATACTATATATGAAAAAAAATAATTTTTTTTTAAATTTTCATTTTAGGTGGAATGCAAGATTTTAATTATGTATTCAGTAATTGTTTTGAAATTACCTTAGAGCTTTCATGCTGCAAGTATCCAAATGCATCTCAATTGGACAGAGAATGGGATAATAATAAAGAAGCTCTTTTGGCTTTTATGGAAGAGGTATTTCTGTTTGTTTTTATTATTAAAATTAATATTTATTTGGAGTGATTCTAGGTTTGCATGTCCAAAAAATTGATACTGCAAATTTTAATTATTTTTTTTTTTTCCATGCTTAGGATATTGAAATGTAAGTAAAATTTTTGTGAGTGTCAGCATGTGTACCTTTCTCTCATCCATCTGTTTCTTTTTTTCTCCTTTTTTTCTATTTATAAATGTTTGCATACCATTGTTATTGAAAAATTCTGAATGTATGGCTGAAAGAAGTATTACTTTGCTATATTTCTCCTCTGCATTTTAAAGCAGGCCAAAAGCTTTCTAATTAGGATATATGGCAGTAATCGTATGTAAAAAGAAAAAAAAAATAGTTGAATCATATAAACATGGATGCTTATTTAAAATTGGAAAATTATACAAATAGTGAACTATATTCAACTGATAAGTATATAATTTAAATGTTAACATAATTGAAAAATTGTAAACATGAAATATTAATATCTATAATTATAAAATATTTATTTGTTGTTTGAAAGAACAACATTTGTAATTTAATATAAAACTGTTTATATGTATAAAGGAAATACTCAAGAATATTGAAGATATAATTAGTATCTGAAGCATTTGAAGTCAAAATGTCAGGATTATATTTTCCAATGTTTATGGAAAGAGTTGCTCTTAGTTAGAAAAAAAGAACGTTGTAGATTTAATTTAACATTAATAAATTTAATATATTTATTGAAGTGCTATTATATTTATATTAAGGATATTTGTAGTTTTACTGTTATTGAAATAATTTTCATTATTTCTTTAGTTATTTACATATTAAAAATATACAGTATTTTAAACCTATGAATTTATATGAAAGACTAAATATATATATAACTAATTATTTACTTATCTAGTGCAGTGTTTTATTTCTATTAGTCATAAAGAATTACCCGATGCATGCTTTAGATTGGCCTATATATATATATGAATTTAGGTGTTAGTAAAAAAAAAAAGGTGGATTTATTCTTATCTTTTCAAAAATTCTATTTTGTCTATAGAAAGTGAGAGTATTCCTTGGCTTTATAAATTCATACAGCACATGTGTTAGGGTGATTCTCTTACAAAAGATTGAAAAGTAGAAACTTATAAATAATATAAGTGTACAAATAAATCTATCTATAAATGTAGAGACTAATATTTAAGAAATAAAATTGATAGATTAAACTAAATTAAAATTAAAAAGGATTTTAAAAAATGCTTCATATTAGCACAATTTATACAGTTTGTAAAATGTTTATCTGGCTATTTTTATGAAAATATCCACATGGAAATTTTCTACTTAAAAAAAAAAATATATGCATATTTTTTGAAATTTGGTATAACACACAAAGTACACATACAAAAGGAAATATAAAATATTCATTGTGAAACTCCCCCCCCCCCCCCTTATTATCACTTTAACATTGAACATAGATTTATAACCATATATAGTTTTTGTTTTCCTGAAGATTTGTGATGATGGTATTTTAGTTATATTTATATATTGGACTATATCCACCATCTAATATAAGTATTGAGACAAAACGATGTGAAAAGAAGGAATACAAAAATTTTTAAAAATGATTTATTAAAAAGAATTGAATATCTGGAGTTTTGCAAAAGATTTAATAATGATATAAGAAAATATAATTGACTTGACAAGGAAAGCTATAGAAGAGAATACAAATTTCAAAAGTATAAAACAATGTCTTGATATTGGAAGGAAGATTGTTTTATTATTAAAAGAAAAAATGAAACTGATACTAAAAATAGAGTGATATCTTTGACTGTGTGGATGCGTTTATAAAAAATTATATAGTAATAAAGAACAAGAAAATAATTTTTTCCATAAAATTACTATATCTTATGAATTCTCAAGTATTTTAAGTGAATAAATAAAACATGCAATTAAACCTATGAAGAATGGAACATTTGAGGAAATGGTGGAATTAAAGAAGTAGATGAAGAAATAGAAAAATTGTTGGCAAAATTATGTCCCAAAATATAAGATCAAAAGTATTTTATGCTCCATACATAAATATAAAAAGAGAAATAAGCAATATTATTAAAAGATTTCATCCACAGTATGCGATCATATTTGTTGCATGCTCTAAAAACAATATGGACAATAAAGTGTGAAATGATTTTTGATAATGAAAAAATATAATTGGTTAAAAAAACTTGATGATGATTGGAATAAAGACTTTAATGACTGCACAAAAAGATAATGGAAAAAAATTGGTCAAACACTGGCTTACCTCCATGTGAATTATGGAAATAATAAACTGAAAAATAAATACTATTTAACTAAAGAAGAAATTTATAAAAAAATATGGAAATAAATAATTGTTTTATAAATGTATATGATTATTCTTTTTATTAATAAAGTTTTTACTTAAATATATATAATTTATAAATTGATATTTATGAAAGGTGATAAAGAAAATATTACAAATTACAGACCTTTCATATTTCTATCAGTTTTAGACAATAGCTTTATCAAGATAATTACAACCAATCTATAATGAAATTTGGATACAAACCAAGCAAAAGAACAAGCTGAATTTAAAAAATAAGTTTAATAGAAAGATCACATCCAAATATCTACAAAAATTATAACTTTTGAATATAAGCTGTCATATGCTTTGGATTTGTAGATTATGAAAAGGTATTTATTTCTATAAGAATTTTATAGCAATAAGAGTTATGGATAGTTAACATATAGACTGGAATATTGACATTTTGAAGAATATTTATCCAAAATGCAACAGCAGTAATTAGATTATTTGCTAATAATAAAAAGTTTGAAATGGAAAAAGATGTTTTGTAGATTAAAATGTGAAGTTAAGGAATTAAAAGTATGTGGAGATTATTTACATTATTTAGATTTTGTAGGTGGTGTGATTGATTTTGCAAATAATGTTTCAGAGCTCCAGGAAACATTATAAGAATTATTAGTTGAAAATAAAATAGTTCTAAAGATAAATTCTAAGAGGACTCATATTATTAGAAGAAAAAAAA
The DNA here is from genome assembly GCA_028023455.1 of Epiperipatus broadwayi. NCBI lineage: Eukaryota > Metazoa > Onychophora > Udeonychophora > Euonychophora > Peripatidae > Epiperipatus > Epiperipatus broadwayi. Next base: position 7,133,212 of record JAQFVV010006203.1, read on the forward strand.
TAAAGATTAATAATCATGAATTAAAAGAAAGTAACAAATATAAAAATATCTTGGTCAGATATAATACTGATATAAATTTAATGGATGGAATTAGTTATAGAATTAAATTTGGATGAAGTGATTTTGATAAAGGAAATACATCCATGTAGATTTTTAATAGATGTTTTATCTGATCTTATTATATGGAACTAAGAACTGGACATTTAACAAGAGTAATACAGAAACTTGAGACCACTAAATGAAATATGGAGAAATGTATGTTGGAAGTAACAAAAATCAAGCATATAATAACAGCAGTTCACTCTTCTTACACTTTAAAGCAAAATATATTTATCTATACTTTATAGTTTCAACTATTTCTAGCAGTCTTCATCAGATCTAATGTCTAAATTTTGTAGATCTGATGAAGACTGCTAGGAACAGTTGAAACTGTAAAGAATAAATAAATATATTTTGCTTTAAAATGTAAGAAGAGTAAAGTGTTGTTATTATATGTTATATAAAAAAAATCAAAAATAAAAAAGGAAAGAGGAAGGGAAAGTATTGAAGATTATATTACAATATAAAGATCAAACATAAAATATGTTGATGAGAGGACCAATAGGTTTAATTGTCATTGTTAAAAAAGCTAAGAGATTGAAATATAGTTGGGATGGACATAAGAAGATTGTAATAAGTTGATGGTTGAAGTTTTAAATTGAATCCCAAAAGATGGTAAAATACTTAGAAAGTGACTACATATTTCAATGGATATATGAAATAAGGGAATTTGCTGACGGAGAAGAGAAACTATGGTTCAGAGAAACTGGATTAAACTTAGAGATACCTTAAGTGGATCGATAGTCATTGAAAATGATGATGACATATTCATTTTACACATACATGTGCTAAATTCAGAGGAAGAAAACTTTTATTCTCTGTTGTTACTGCAGCAGTATCAATAAAAGATTGAAATTTGAATCTTGGAGATGTTAATGCACATGTTGACAAGATCAGCAAACTATGGCCCAAATCTGTTGGTAATAATAATGGCAGCTCTGTGATCTCAAATGTCTATTATGGACAGATTTTGTTAGGCCAAAAAATTGCTGTAAAGGAATTTGGATGCATTTTCTGACAAAACATTTTTTTATGGATTGTTTTATTGTTAAGAGTTATAATGTAAAAGATAGATAGATGAAAGATTAGAGATAAAAAAATACTGGTATTTGTTCATTTTAAAAATTGCAATTATAATTTTCATGCTGGTCATATATCAGGCATGGAATTTTCCTTTTTGGAATTCATTAAACCTGGAATATTTCTCCAACAGTGATTGTATTATTAGTGTCTTAATTAAAAGGAAACAATTCTCAGTTTGACCAAAAAATTGAGTATGGAGCTTTATAAGCAATGGAAGGATTTAAAGACAAAATCAATAGATTAAAAGGTAAAGGAAATACAGTCATTAGCTATTTTAGACATTTTTTTCACTCATTGAAATAATATTTGAATCTGAAAAATGATATTATAATTCTAATAAATCAATGGATACATTCTTTTATATTTTAAATATGACATTTGGTCAGAGGGAGGAGATAGTCTGGTTTTCTTTTGAATAATAGCATTTGGATATTGTTTAATTTTGTATTACAAGATTTGAGTAGTATGATAAATTAAAGTATCTCTTTGTAATCTTGAAAATGAAAAAGCTGCAGGATGTGAAGAGAGACTTGTAGAAGTTTTAAAATGTAGAGTTACTATAGTAGCTTTAATCTATTGGAAATTTTGTAGGATTATACAAAGCCAAGACCTCATGCTGCCCAATTGTAAGTATGATTCTAATTATCCCAACTTATAAAAATAATGTCAATAAAAATTATTGTTATAATTATCATGGATATCCAGATATGAGTTGCAAAAGAGATTCAGTATGTTTGGAGTATCAAGAAGCACTTCTCAGATGCATGCATATATATATTGTAACCAGTTGGGTTACATGGCACACAGCAACATAGTGGTGCATGTCCACACACACATATGTAAAGGAAAGGAAAAGTAGAAATAAACACAGGCAAAAATTTTAGTAAATATTTTTTACTTTCCTGGAATAAAATAATCATAATAAAAGAAATAATTCTGGATTTAAAATAAAATTTTGATATAAATAAACATTTAAAAAGATCTGATAAATAAATTAATATTGTATTCTGATTTTGAATTTAAAAACAAGCATGATTTATTTGTGAATAATACTTGTATACATTTCTTTTATCTATTTTTAAAAATCTTTGTAGATTAAAAATTCCAAAAAGTAGCTTTTAATTAAAAGTGATTTGGAAAGAGGTAAAACATAGATTACATGTTTGGTAAAATTTCAAAGTTGCTTTTGAAAGGATTAGTGATCTTTTTGAAAAGATAAGAAAAAAACACTATTTTTAGTTAAATGTGTTTTTATCACCCCAATCCAAGACTAAAAGGGTAGGATAAAAAGATTATTTTAGTTTGGATAATAGTTTTTATAAGATCTGGCCAGAAGAGTTGGCTAGTGTGTTGTAGTTAGCTGTTAGCATATAGCTGATCAGAATGGTATAGTTTTTAGTTTTTGTGAGAGCTGGCAGCAAGTAGCTGGCCATATTGGTCATATTGCAAATTTGGTTTTAAATTTTTTTGAGAAGCAGCTGGCTAATAATTTGCTGTAGTTGGCAGTAAATTGCTGGCCAGAAAGAGTTGGTTAGCAGAGATGGTTTCCAGAGCTATACAGATGTTTCCCAAGAAGATGTAGCTGAAGTCAAGACAGAAGAGGCAGCTGCTGATGATTCACTAAACTGGAGTTTGGAACTTGAAAGGAAGACTCACTTCTCTGTCTCTAAAGCCTTAAATATGGACAAAACAGTTTGCTGGCCTGAAGCTCATCAAATCCTAGATAGTAGGGAACTGATTGAATGCCAACATATCTGATTATGCATTTCCCAATGATGACAATTGTCTGGACTATGCCTGTCCTCATGATGGTACTTACCCATCAGCTTGCCAAAAAATTAGATGTATGCTCCTGTGTATACATGCAAGGAACCACAGACAAGCACCTCATGTTGCATATATATATAATGAATTGTTTTAAATAATTCTTTTTTTGAAGTGACATTCTCCAAGTGAGATATATAACAATTTTGTTTAAAATCATTTATTGAGAAAATAAAAAAACATTTTGAAATTTTTTTCTTAAAAAAAACATTATAGTTAAGAGTGATGTGTGACAATCCTATATAAATAAAGGAATATTATTTTACAATTTATTTTTTAAAAATAACGCAAATAAAATTTTGACTGAATGAAATGATTGAATTCATTGACCAAAACAAATTTTTTAGATTAATTTAAAGATGATTCTAAAAGTGTTATAATTAATTAAGAGTAAATAACTTATCTAATCTGTCAAAAATTGACCATATTTTTTTTTGAAAAAAAATCAAAAAACAAAGCTGTGATAGAGTTTGATAAACTGATTTTTTTTATTGATATACACATATATATGTAAATTTTATGTATATTCAAAATGGAATTAGTAATTACAAAAATTAGTGTTATTTATTGTTTTGACAAAATTAAATTTATGTTAATAATCTGTGCAATTCTATATATGTGTTTAAGTAAACCTAGCATAAGTATTTGTATTATTAAAAATATAAGTTAAAAAGTTAAGTCATATATTATTGTAGGACAGTTTAAATATGTTCAGAAATTACATGCACACACATGTATGTGCATGTATATATATCATTGAGTGTCAAATAGGACATTTATGTAAAATTTAATCATTTTTTATTATTAAATGTCAATTCAAATACGTCCATTTCTAAATTGTACTGCACTCTGTGTGCACATATATATTGTAACGATATATAAATATGTCGTTACATTAATTTAAAATAAAAACTTAAAAGTTTGCAAATAAAAGTAAAAAACTAAACGCTAAAATTAAAATGTTTGTTAAACGTATATACATTCGCACAGATGCCAAACTTTAAAAATATTTTTTTTTTTTAAAAAACAAATAAATAAGTATTTGAACGTACTTTTTTATATATAAAAAAAAAGTACAAGATTTAAAAATAAAAACAGGTATTAATTAATGTAATCTGTAAATGGAAATGATTGTTTATGAATTATCGAAAACCAAACTGGCCATTGGGCTCTATTATAATTAAAATGATCTGATGAAAGATAGATAAGAAAATAAAGAGAAATTAGCTTGACCAATGGAAGCACTAAGCCTTGGCTCGGACCCTAACGAAAGTGATGGATTAGTGACGTTTTGTTGATTGAATCCGTGCGGATATTATAAAAAGGGAAATACAGTTTTTTCTTGGAGTTCCAGCATTGTGTGTTTGAGAGGTGGTAGGACGCACATACCACACTCTCTATTTAAAAAGGAAAAATGAAAAGACAGTGATACCTTGAACCAGCTATTGCCATCTCCCGAACATTATCTTCCAATGGAGGTGTCACGGGAATTAAAAGCAGAAACCTGGACTCTTCTACCGTGAGCTATGAACTTTATAAATTAACAACAACCAAAAAAAGTAATTAAGAACTTTCGTCATTGATTTTTTTTAAAGATTCAGCTAATTTAAATTTTAAAATGAACTCTTATTTGATTTTCAAATTAATAATGTTTAATTTTATATGTTTTCCGATTGATAAAAATCATTTCCATTTTTTTTTTCTTATTGTATAAATTATTTATTGTAAAGATTATTTAAATGCATGAAATTTAGGTTGGGTATAGACGTTGCATAGATTCGTTAGCGGTTGATTATGTTGAAGTTTTTACGGTTGATTGGAATATATAGGTCAACGATGTTAATGCGGGCATCTTACGATGAATGCCACGGGGCCTTGTGTATTCCCTTTTGCAATTGACATTATCGATGATTTTGTATTTTGATCGATTGTGTTTAATTTGGATGTTTTTGACCGTGGAATCTGTTCAGCCGATCTATACTCAACATTTTAAAAACAAATTTATAAAAATAATCTGTGCAAACGTATTTACATGTTAAATTTAAGTCGGGCGTGAATGGCTATATAGTTTTGTAAAATTATATTAAGGGAGGGTAATCTTAGGTTATTCATTTCGTAGTTGAATTGGTTCAATGGATTGGATATATTTGTGTAATTGTAGATGTAGTATGAGGTCCGCTACGGGCAGGATTATAGATATACGCCACACACCTTCTGTTTGCCTATGGATGGATTGGTAAGACGGCAAAGGACCACAGTCCATTCCTATGGAGTTTTATGTTTATTGTTCTACTCGCCAACAGATGTCACATTCCTGTTGGTGGAGAGACAATGTCTTCTCTAATCTACTTACTGATCAGATGTACATTCCTGACAGTATAGTATTTTGTGTTGTCGTATCATGCTACATTGAATACATGAATGTATCAGATGGATTGGCACCAGTTTCATTGCGAAATTTGTTGCCTAAGGTTAAATCCGGGAAGAATATTTTCTTTTCAAATGCAGATCTATGTAGTCTATTCATACTTGACTATCTAAATAAAATATTAAACTCATTGAAACTTAGTTAAATGTAAAAGTAAAAGATTAATAGAAAAATCTAAAATGTTGAATTTATTCCTCAAAATTTAAATGTTATTTTATATGTGCGTAAATAAATATTTTTATGTGTTAATTTCTGGCAGTGGCTTTTATTTATTGATATTTAAGATATAAATTAAGATATAGATTTTTATCTCTGCGTCTCCACTGAGCTAGTGACTTGGGCTAACGATCGGAATATTTAAATAAAGTGGAATCTTAACAGCATGTATCTGCCTACTTTATAAATTTTTCTAGGTTTAAATGCCTAGATGGCGCCCTGGTAGTTGCAGATATTGTTTTTGCGGTTAGATTCGATCTTCACTTTCATTTCGATCGTTATAATATATATATCAATGAGTGTCAAATAGAACATGTAAAATTTTAAACGTAAAAATTTTATTAGATGTCAATTGAAATGTTTTCCTTGCATATTATAAAACACATCTTATGAATATATATATGCATTTATGTAAACTCATTAAGAGGCATTGTAAATCAGCGTAATAACTTGAGTATTGTAAATCACATATATGTAAATCACAATGTGATAATTTTTATTATTATTATATGTTAATCAAAATCAGAAGGCTTTTAATTGTAGCACTATATTCTGAAGACCTTAATACAGGGGTGGGAAAATAGTGGCTCGAGGGCCACATGGAGCCTGCTATAAGAGATTTTATGTGGCCCATCAAGACAATCAGAAAAATCCAACTTGAACTGACATTTCCTTCCCATGTGTGACTGAAGATTTGCAGTTTATTTTCCACTAGGATGTCCATGTCATGCGCAGTGTAGATATGATGTGCGGTGCTTTTCCAATTGATCTGGTTAATTTCAATTTTGTCTTTACATGAGGAAATATATACATTTTTAACTTTAGTGAAACCATGAACCCTTTGAAAAAATGTAAAATCGGTGATGAAGGTCATGTGTTCAATGAAGAATGGGTAATCAAATATTTTTTTGGTCATACAGGGAATAAAGTAGTGTGTTTATTGTGTCATGAAAAAAAGGTACAGCCTTTTGCTAACCTTCACTTTCACAAAGTGGCTTTCAATGCAGCCCTCCACCAACCTCTGTGGCCTCCAAGCCACAACAATCGCCCACCCCTGCCTTAATATCATTTTTTATTGTTGTTAATAAACTTGTATTCAATTGTTAAAATTGTATTGCATCATTTCTTGGTCACCATAACAGGATTTGAGCTTGTGTTCTCTGAGCTAGTTTTGATTATAATGGTCAATTATATGAATGGGATGTATATTAGTGCTTTAAGGGCAGCCAGTATGACATTGTCCTGGCTTGATATGAGAATTATATTCTTCAAAGCCCATGCACTACATTTTATTTAGTTTAGTCTATTAGAAATTAAGTTTATAGTTGGCCATTATATTACCGGTACTAAATGACCAGAGCATTGATGTTCAGCATGTTTTAATGTCCCAGCATTATTTTTTATGGTTGTATGTTCAGAGTTGGTGCATCCAATAATGTTTAAATAATTGCCCTAAACTGGAAAAGGTAAATAGTTGTCCAAGTCTACAGAAGACCCATTTCCAATCCAGTCACTAGATGGACTGTTAATTTATATTTTCTATTGTTCAAATCCAGTCACCAGATTAATTGTTGAATTTATGCTGATGTAGTTTTGATTGATAGATCATTCATGATGATGAATGTTATTACTTTTGAATGAATACTTTTACTTTTTATAATGCTGATGTATAGTTAATCGTGGTTGCTCTAAAGGGTTAACTGATTTCTAGCTGGCTGATCTCTCAGAGAGATTTTATGATCTCACGATCTCTTTGAATATATAAAATTAATGCTTATCTATTTTTGGATGTTAAACATTACTTTAACATTATTTGAAATAGCTTGTTAACTGGGGTTGATGATGATATTCTCCACCACCCCAGGTTCACTCCAATTGTTTCCATTTGAGACCTTTATCCTGTGATAATATATATGTGTATTGTGTGTACTAAACTTAATGTATGTAAATGTTATATATTCAGTCTATATTCTGCCCATCCCTTTTCTCTATATTTAAATGGACATATTAAGGTCCTAAAAGTGAAAGGTCAAAGTGACTTAAAAATCAATATGAGTATGACAGTAATATTGACATTTTCAAGGGCTTTGAACATTCCATCATCACATTTTCAATGATATGAATGGTTGAAGAGTTGGAGGTAGGAGAGGATTGAAGGTTGTCTGTTAAAGTTTGAAGATTTGTTATCTTAATATAACCTGAGCGATGATTGTATATGTGTATGGGAGATGGTGATCTGGACCAACTAATGAGTGCTGGTTCAGCACAAAATACATATATTAGAGATCATTTATCTTTTTCAAATGTATGTGATCATGTGTATTGGTTATATAAGATGGAATGGGTAGTTGTAAGAAGCTTAAAAGTCTGAGTTTAAGTCCTTCTAATTATATATATATATATGAATAATAGTGTGCTATATTCCTTTTATTATTAAAGTATTTAATTCAATTGATCATAGAATTTTGTGATAAGGTTTGAAAACAACTGATTATTGTGATTATTATAGCTGCTATGTGATGTATGAATATCTAATTGTAAACTGTGAAGTAATTTGTAAAGAAATAATATGGTTTATACTACAGATTCAGACTTTATGATCTCAATTTTATTATTTAGTCAATCTTTCATTTAAATCTTACCAACTAAATCACATCATATAGATTATAATAACATATATTATTATATATGTTATTATTATATTATTATTTGAACTTGGAGAGACCTTCATCCTGCAGTGGATTGATACTGATTGACAATGATGATGAACATATATTTACTTTTCCAAAAAGAACTAATCATATTTTTAGCTCTTCTCCTAGTATTCCATTTACTTATCTACCTTTAATTTATTTTTATTAAACATAAATACAACTTTATTAGAGCTTATGCTGGCTGTGCCTATATTTTGTATATATTTTCCATTGGTGGAACCATCATTTACAAATAAAAATTGCCAAAAAGGTGTTAATTGACCAGTTGTTTTTTTTTTAAGAATGAAATTCATATCAGTTCATTTAAAATAATATAAGTTTAGGAAGGGGGCAACATGAAAGTAACGAAATTTATTTAAAAAACAAATGTGATATTATCATAATGAAAAGAAGAAAATATAAATTTATTTCAAAAGCACACCTGATGTTATTTATATTTTAGTGTATACTTCTAATCAATAAAAAATATATTTGAAAAAATATTGTAAATATAATTTATTAGCAATTTCATGTTTGGTTTAAGTACCGTGAATGTTGTTCAGCAATGTAATGAAAAGACCTTGATTCAATCCATATCAAAATATTTTCCCACATATGTTAGTCTAGATGAGATAAGAAAAGTTTGGGGGAAATGCCTGGTATTTTCTTTCGAATTTTAAACTTGGTTTCAAGTCAAGTAGATACATATTTGTTGTTGTTTTCAATTATACACGTTCGCTTTTCTTAATTTGTGGAATCCTTTGCCATCATAGTTAATTTAATTTTTCCAGAATGTTTACATTGATCAGACTTCATGAATATATATATTTTCAATCATTAGATAAACATTATATTATTATTATTATTATTATTATTATTATTATTATTATTATTATTATTATTATTATTATTATTATTATTATTATTATTATTATTATTATTTTACAAATCTATTTTAAAAGAACTGACTTTATTCTGGACAAAAAAAGAGAGTAAACTGCACTTAATGTTTTCTTGTTAACTGTCGCGATTGTTTCGATAATAGGTAATATATATAAAAGATTGACAGAAGTTAAGATCTTTTCCACCTGAAAAAGAAAATTTGAAATTAAATTTCATTATCCTTTAAATAGATAAACAGGTCCAGAATCGTTAAATACCAATAACCAATAATTGTTTTTAATTTATATATTGAAAATCTTGGTCAATTAATAGTGCTCTTTCTATGGACTAAGAGCAGTCACTTAGCTCCTTCATCCATTTTTCCAGTTTTTTCTGTTAATTGCCCAGATCTATGAATTATTTCTAAAGTGAACTCCCCCCTCCCCCCTCAGTATCAAATGGTTCTAAGCTTAAAGACATAAATTTTATTGATTACCTTCTCAAAATATATATATAAATGTTGTCTTGCTTCTTTCTAAATGGATATTTCTGCAAGAAATTAACATTTTTTAAATTGACCATTACTAGTTAAAAGAAAAAGGGAGTCTTTTAATTATTATTTTTTAATATATTAACTTCATCCATTCTATATATATATATATTTGATCAATCTTTCACTCTGCTCACAATTATAATCCACAGAAAGTATTCCCTTAGTAACTTTTTCCTTGAAGATTTATTAAAAAAATTTCTGAACAAACACTTTAGATAATGCCCATAGGATAGTAGAAATATATTCTTATATGTAGTTTGTGGTTAACACAGAGGATAATTTTTTTTCTATTTTTTTGCCTTGGAATTCACCAGGGTTGTGTGCTCCATTTGAGCGAATGGACACAAAAGCAGTAACTTTTTATGTTTTAAAGTAGGCTAACATTACAATTTTTTTTAAAATCTTCAGTTTAAAATTATATGCTAAGTGGAAAACTTATCTATTTATCATTCTGTTACAAAATTTTGCCAATTATGCTCTTATATATAGCTTTCATTTAGATTGTATAAAATAAACTTACTATACGACAGATTTTAACTTTTGGAATCTTTCTTGGCTTAATTTAACCAAAATCAAATTAATTTTGGATCCTTATACTGATATCTTAGTGAAAAACCATATAACTCTCTATCATTAGCTATCTGTATAAAAGCAAGCTGACATGTCAGTGATTGTATTAAGACTAAATAATGGTGAAGTAATATGCAAGGTTCTCATTAGTTATAACAAATTAGTTGGTAGCTTATTACCACATTATAAACATTGGATCCCCAGCATGGTATACTGTGTCACACATTAGCATTTCTTTATGTCAGAGCAAAAGATTGTCAAAAGTCATACCAAATATGTCTTTAAAAGAATTTTAGCCATTCATTCAATCCATTAATATATCAAAAGAATGTATAGTTGATTTTCACATCCTAATATAATTTTTTTTATATATTTATCATTAGTGACCTGTATTTTTCCAAAGATCCAAACAAAAGAATATACTTATAAATGATTTATATCAAACTAAAAAAAAAAAAAATGAAAACAACTTTTCTTTTAATACCTGACACCGATGCATATCTAAAAACTGCTTTTCTGGGGTTAATAAAAAAAAAATTCATTAAATTAATTTAATCCAAAAAATTAATATTAATCAATCTACTTAATACAAGAGTGGAGGTTCTGAAGTAATATAAACCATTAAGTTGATTTTTTTGAATAAATCCAAATGTTGCAAAACAAATTATTGACTAATGGTCACTAATAAATCATAAGGGCTATTTTGATATCTACTGTTCACATAATATAGTTGTAGCTTTATAATATTCCTTATTTTCCTGCCTGATTATTGACACATGGTAAATACTGCAAGAATAATGTTTGATATGGCTTTCCATTTGAAGAGGAATTTGATATATTTGTTTATTTGTGTGAAAGTATGTGTTTTTTTTATATTCTCTTTGCTTAACTGCCTATCCCATCACATCAAAAAAGATGACGAGACTACAACAAAATCAGAATTTTTATTGAGGATTGGGAATTGCAATATTATCTTATTTCAGCTAAAGATGAAGATGATTTTTTGTTTTGGCGGTTATACTGGAAAATCAATATTTTGAAGTGCTTTTAACATAATACTGTATATTATTTAAAATATTTAATTATTTTCTCCAGATATTATGTGCAGTGAAGATTTTAGTTGTTTTTTTTTTAAAAAGGTTAAATTACAAAAATAATAATGAAGCACACACACACAAAAGGACATATGACATTCGAGCATAGGTTGAGCTTCAATCCAGGAATATTTAAGAGCAATGAAACAATTCATTTTATAGTATAAAATTTATTTTCAATTTTAAGTAAGTAATGTATTCAATCTTCGAGAATGGGGGTGCACATGTGGGCACACATAACATTGATTCAAATACAAAAAAATCAGTGCTAAATATATATCATTAATGACTGTATTCCTTTTACTATAAATAATTCAAAACTTAATGGTAATAATTTTTACTTTTGATCCTCATTTATGATTTTTGAAATCTATCGATAGCCCTAAATAAGTATATGTGTTTGGCTTTTATTTATATATGTGAATAGTTTTATCAGTTTTGCTCTTTCTGCTTATTTATATATAAAATATTTGTTACTACTGATATTATTTGATTTGATTTGCAATAAAAGCTAATATTCAATGACAGCCTACTGGATTCTTTTAAACCTTAATTAGCTACTTGAAATTAAATGAAGACCATCTGGAAGCAACCAGGAGAAAAGCTGATTTGTTTTGCTCTATTTGCTTTTTTTCTCTCACTCTATGGCTTGTCACAACAAATTTAAAAATAGAAATTAATTTATAATATTAACCAGATTTGCTTAACGAGGTCATTTCTTTTGTCATTCGTAAAATCTTTATTATGTTTATGATTTATTATTACTGATTATGGATTTTGCTTTCTTCATATATTAATTATATGGAGTGCTGAAAAGTTCTTTTGTATTGAGAGAGGGATCAGATCTAACTGATAACTGAGTAATTTTATTGAAACATAATAATAATGATTCATTAATACATCAGGAAATTATTAATTTTCAACAAACTACTTTAGGAGCTTTTATTCCCATGTTATAAACATTGATGCCTGCATGTTTTAGTGCAGTAATAGAGTAGTGGACTCTGAAACTTATGTGGTTCCAGCTCTTTCACTTCCATTGCTCGAATTTCTTATGAATTCCTGAACAACGAACCTTTTGATTATTTATTTTACAATCATTGGTCTAATATAGCACTCTTCTAGATGTAGCTGCTGCCACATAAACAAACAAACTGGTCAGATCAATTATAAATTATTGTTTAAAGATTTGGTTCAATTCTAAATAAACATTAATATTTACAAACTATTATTTCTAAATACATGGTTAGTATTTATATTTTAAACTAGGTATAATTAGAGAGGATTTGAATCCAGACTTTCAAGCTACCTTAATCCCGAGACACGACCACATACACGTGAAAAAGATAAATGATATCCAATATATGTATTTTATGCTGAAACAGCACTTATCCATTGTTCCGGATTATCATCTCCCACACATATATATGCACCATCAGCAGATTTTCAATGATATAGATGGTTGGAGAGTGGAGAAAATTGAAGCCTGTCCTTTAATATTTGGAAATTTGCTATCTTAATGTAAACCAAGCACTGACTATATATATGTATGTGGGAGATGATGGTCCAGACTAACCGATGAGTGTTGGTCCAGCACAAAATAGCATGTATGTGATCATGTGTATCAGTTGTATAAGATGGAGTGGATAACTAAAGGGAACTTTAATGTCTGGGATCACATTCTCTCTAATTAAATTATTAATTCTTAGATTTTTCAAGTATTGTGATATTATTTCATTACATTGATGAAGTCGTTGCTCAGAAAGTCATGTGATGTTCAAGCACTAAAATGTTCTTCTGAGAACAACATTCATTTTCGTTGATCAAATAGTTTTTTTTTTTAACAATTGAAAATCGATTCAAGAACTTTGAGATCTTGTCTCCATCAATGCATTAAATTAATTGTACAAGGCATGATGAAATGATTATTACTTTTATTTTTTCAAAAGAATGTTTTTTTAAAATAAATATAGACTGGAAAACGGGCATAGCTTTTCTAACTCAAAAAAAGATAAGAGAGAAAGACAAAAATATTAAAAAAACTAAGAGAAAAAAAAGAGAAAAGATTAGAGTTAGAATGGCTTTGCTGATAATTAAAAGTATAATTGCATGTATCTAGTGTTACATTTAGAATAGAGAAATAACTATTTCACTGGCAGTAATAATGATTAAACTCTTTATAAAACTAATTGAATTAATGTATTTTTTTTCCCACCTGAATCAAGATGTGCTTAATTTTATGATTTTTATCTTTGATTATTAATATTAGTTTCATATATATATATATTATGGGCATACCATCTCTAGATTATTCAATTAATCAGATATACCATTCACAAATGCCCAAATGGGTTGATCTAGTCAAGCATTGTTAGCCGAGAGGTCAGTGCAGCTGCCTTGCAATCAAGTAGTTGCTTGCAGACAGTTGTTGTAGGTTCACCACCCGGCCAATGCTATGACATATGGGGAAAAAAATGGGTTGATCTATTTAGATATATTATAAGGCAGCTATCATTCTTTAGAAAAATATTTCCCAATTCTTTCCACATAACTCACTTGTAAATTTGGGAAAAAACATTTTTTAAAAAAAATTGATTTATTTTCTAATTGTTAGTTAGTGAGAGACATAATAGTTTATTGTTTTTAAGTTTCTGTTATTTATTAATTAATGATGTGAAAAATTAACAAAACCTGTTGTAACAATGTGATTTTATTTTAGTATCACTTCATTCTAAGAACTCTGTATCTGACCAAACACATCTCAATTGTGATCAGAATATATCACCAAAAGGAACATTTTTGTTGCATACTTAGAACTCTGTTGGTAAAATATGTTTTATTGTATCAAATGTGCTTGTATTCATCTGAAAATATAATTATTCATTTTTTATTTCTATATCTTGTGGTACCCCTAGAAAGTGTTCATTGTATCACAGCGTACCACAGAACCTTGGTTGAGAATCCATGTTCTAGAAATCTTTAAATCGAATCATCCCAGCATAATACAGAACCTCAATTGGGAATCCATGTTCTAGAATATCTTTAAATCCATACTATATCTTCGCAGTATAATTAAAATTAAAATGATTCTTTTATCTATTTCAAAATAAAAGTTTGTTTTATTGACAATAAGTTATTATTTAAGTTTTATTCACTGATAATCTTAATAGTAAATATATGTATAGACACATACATGTATGGCTATATGCTTTTATACTCCAATGTAAAAGTTATTGGTATATTAGAATTTTAGGAGAAAAAATTAATATATATTAGTTTATATGTTTTCTTTTATATACACAGTAACGTAGGGGGCCAATACCATCATTACAATTTTTGCACTATTCAATTTTTGTAAAAAAAATATAGTACACTATAGATAAATAATATTTAATATTTTTTTATTAATATAATAATACTAACATTTAAATTTAGATATTGCTTTCTGTAATGAGATTTTTGGGTTAATTTTGTTGTCACCAGACTTTTAAAGTTTGGAATTAAGAGAAAAATTTCAAATTTGAACAACTCCTATATTGTCTTTTTTTAAAAAATGAATTTCACTAATGAAAATAATTTTCATAAATAACAAAATTATAAGATTTAGAATGCAGATCAAATTTTTTTAGTTTGCTTCAATGAATTTGAATTTTTATAAATTTTTTAAAAATTATTAATAAAATTCTTTTTTGATTATAGTATTACTTTAAAAGATTTAGTTTTACTTTTTTTTTTTTAATATCATTTTCAATTGTTATTGATCTACTGCAGGATGAAGGTCTTTCCAAGTTCTATCCATCTTCTCTCATCTCTCATCTTTCACTTTTATATCATCCCAGCATACTTCCTTATTACATCCATATACTCCACATACAGTCTCTTTCTATGTCCTTGAAATCTAGATTGAGATTTCAACTGTCTGTCTATTATCATCTCCTCTAACAGCATTCCACTACTTCAGTTTTTAATTCCTTCAATGATGTCAGGAGCATCTGTTTGTTCTCTCACCCATGTATTTCATTTCTGATTTATTCTTGTTACTCTTAATGTGCATCTTTCCATACTTCATTAAGTGGTCTGAAGTTTTTGTATTGCTCTTGTGTTAAGTGTCTACGTCTCAAATCCATAAGTAAGAATTGGTAAACATTTATTAAAAACCTTCCTTTTAGGCATATTTCCTTTTTAATATTAAATTATTTCTACCAAAACCATTCCATCTATAAGTTTAATTCTGTGATTAATTTCACCCATTATGTTTCCTACTGTAGTAATAATTGGACCAAGATATTTGTAGTTAACTTCTAACTCATCATTATCAATCTTTATTTTGTTCTTTTGAGAAAATCCATTGAACTCACTTTAATCTTTTTAACATTTATTTTTAATCCTACTTTTTTTAATTTTCATTTGCTAACTCTTGTACACATATCCTGAAGCTCTAAAGCATTATTTGCAAAAACAATTACATCATCTGTGAAATGACTTAAATAATCTCCATTTACTTTTATTGTTTTAGCTTCCCATTTTAATCCACAAAATATTTTTTGCAAAGCTGCTATAAAAGGTTTTGGAGATATGGAGTCACTCTGTCATATACACTTTTCAATGTTAATCTTTTTAATATCATTATGTAATCTAATTGTTGTTGTTGCATTTTTATAAATATTTTTTAGAATATGAAAATATCCTGAGTCTATACCTTAATGTTCCAATGCTTTAATCACTGAAAAAATGTTTATAGAATCAAATGCCTTTTCATGATCTACAATCCAAAGCATAATGGCAACTTATATTCATTGATCTGTTCTATAACTTCTCTCAATATTTGGATATGATCCATTGCACAAGATACTTTTCAAATTGCTAGAAAATATTAATTTTTGGTAATGAAAAATTTCCTAGAGAATTTCTAGTACAAACTTTCAAATTCTATATCCATAACTTTGGTTGCATTAGTAATAAATAACCAATTTTTTTTTTAACCATTAAGTGCCATCAAGCAAGCTATATAATTCTCTGAAAAAGATGAGAGGGAATCATGCAAGATTTATCAAGATTGGTGCAATATTTGTTGAGTTAGTAAGCATCAAACAAACTTTCAATTTTGTATATATAATAGATAAAAATATTAAAGGATTCTCTTATAATGTAGTCAGTAAGATATATATTTATAACATTAAAAGCCTAAAGTTAAATTACTCAACAAAATGACTAAAATTATCAGATTCAATATTAAACAAGATTAGCCAAAGAAAAAAATAATTGTACAACTTGCTCAGTAGTTTTCCTGCCAGAGCAGAGTTCTCAACTACAATAGAATAATAAAGAAAAAACATATCAATCTATGTATATATTTACTATTCTTTTCATAATTTCCAACTACATGGCACATACTCTTAATATTTAAAAAACTCCTAAACAAGTTAATTGATTGAGAATCATAAATTTTTAATAATTTTTTAAATTCTTTTTATTGATTTCTTTCATGATATATTTTTATGACGTTATTATTCTTTCATTTAAGTTTAAACTACTGTAATTTATGTTCAACTTTTCACGGAAACAAGGGATGCTATACATTATTCAAGGAATAGTATTCCTAGCAAAAATCTCCTTTAGTATTACTTAATAAATTATTCAAAATAATATCAAATCCTTAACAAGAATTTTCTAATTACCAAACCAATTAATATTCTAGCTTAAAATTCTATAAGAAGAGAATTTAAAAGGCAAAGAAATAAAATAATTTTTCTTTATCCTTCACATTATTACAGTTATTAACAGAATTAATTGCTAATAAATAAAATATCCTTAACAAATTTATCAGAGTAACCAACTCTAAAATAATCTTTATAAAATTGTTCTTTTTAAAACAAAACTACAGTATTAGAACTATTTAATCTCTGATTTCTATAGCAATAATTTCTCAAAGCAACTATCTTATGGGAAGCTGATTGATAACTATTAGGTTTAATTATAGATCTTAAATCTTTTCTTTTAATACAATGACTACATATTATACAATTATTTTTTAAATCTCTTAAATTCAATAAATCTAAAAATTTTAGTTTAACAAAATATAACCCCTTCTAAAATAAATTTTATAGAAGGATAATTTTTAAAACAGTTTGTCAATTTGGGTTATTAGAATGTTTCTTCTTCTTTTGAGGCTTTTGATAAGTTTTATAATTTTAAAATAAAATAATTGGGTATTTGGTAGTTTATATATTGAAAACATGTACCAGTCAACCTGTTAATAAATTAAGCAGTATTGAGCTTCTTAAATCACTAAACATCATCACCATTCTTCATGCTTACACAAGCTATTTACTCAGAGGCTAAATTCTATACAATAGTGCCATTCAGGGGAAGAAAGAGTTAATCAGTGGATGCAGGAAGGTTTGTGCATAAAATCCCTATCTAGTGCCTACTCATCCAATATCCCCAAACTAGTTTCTAGAGAGTGGCACTACTGTATGGAGAGTTTAGCCTCTGTGTAAACAGTTTGTGTAAGCATAAAGAATGGCGATCGTGTGATGTTTAGTGGTTTAATACTAATCCTGCCCAAAAGGATTATGGTGACTGTGATTATTAAAGAACCAAAGACACTGTAAAAGTATGGATGCTGAACTGAGTTCAGATCTTTATGATTACACAAGCCAATGGGCTTGAATTGAAAACATTATTTTGTTTTCATTTTGGACTCAAAGCTTTATAGTTAGTTAATAAAATAAATGGTGGCTGCTGGAGGGTTGCATTAGATCCTAAGATCTAGATGCAGGACTCGCAGATCCAAGGCTTCTCACTGATGAAAGCCACAAGCTAGAAACTTGTCTGGGAATATTGGATGAGTAGGCACTAGATAGGGATTTTATGCACAAACCTTCCTGCATCCATTGATTGCTCTGGATTGCACTGAGTGGCGCTACTGTATGGACACTTTAGCCTATGGGTATTGATGTTCTTGTGTTGATTAATAAGGAAGCTTTGTGTAAGAATAAAATTAAAAGTTATTAAAGATTTGTTCTTATTATTGGAAGATTCTATATATTTTGCTTATAATAGTAATTTTTATAAGATTAACGAATGGTGGATAATAGATTATATTATTTCTCCTTCAATGTGTATAATTTATATTAAATTATTTAAAAATTTTTTATTGTCAAGCATTGGTGGCTTAGTGGTTAGCATATCTGCCTTCCAAGCAGCTGGCCCGGATTCGTGTCCCAGTCAACACATTTGACATATGAAAAAAAAAAAAAGAAAAAATTATTAATTACAATTTATTTTGTAATTGAAAATGATAAATTGTAAGAATTGTATGATTGCAACTTTCCAAATCATTACTTTAGATTTTATTAGTTGTGAATATTTAATAAATGATAATATTTGTACTGTATATAATTAGTATATTAATGTAGTTAAAAACATAGATTATGTGCAAATGTTCTTATGTGAAAAACGTTTACAACAATACTAATGATCATGAAAATAACTCAGTATTATTGTAATGCAATTAATTTCTTTTTTATTTTTAATTTTATTGGTTAATATAATTTTTGTTGAGCCCATATTTATTTTTATATATTCTAGATACATAAAGGTGTTAAAGGTTTTGTAAGAGATGCATCAAGTGGATTGGGTATTTCTGAGGCTACTATCAGTGTTCAAGGTATTAAGAAAAATATTACAACATCTTCTTTTGGTGATTTTTGGCGACTTTTAGTTCCTGGAACATATACTATTTCGGCAATAGCAAAGAAGTAAGTATTAAATGATATAGATTTAAAGTATATTTTTGTCAAAATGTAAATTTCAGTGAAAATATTAGTACTGTGAGTAAAGAATTATCTTTCCCCACTTTAGAATTTTACTTTATTGCAATCAGTAATTCACACACACACACACACATATATATATATATATTGTAACGGTCACTCAATCTACCCTTGATCACGGAGGGCGCCACCAGATCACTGCTTATCTGGAAAATTTATTTACCGTGATCAAAAGTGGATGGTGATGATGGTTTGCACTGACTAAACTCAGGGAGACAGCAAGAGATCTTAACTATTGTTCAGACAATTGAGAAAATAGAAGCACTAAGACAAACATCAGCAAAATTAAGTTTAAACTAATTTAAAAATTTTATTAAATTCAATAAACAATCTAAAGTAAATCTAGCAAACAAAAGACGAAAGTTTGACCTAGATTTTTTATAAACGTATTCATCAGAGAGTGTATATGAGTAGAGTACATATTACAAATGAAATACCTTGGCAGCAAAATTCATTCTCTCACAATTTAAAAGGGAATTAATAGTATCTTCCTGCTGGTGATTTATAAAAGAACAATTCCAGTTTCCTAATTCAGAAATATAAAAAACAATACCGTCTTATAGGAAATCAATAAAACAGCACCAGCAAGCATTTCTTGGCCTGGAATAATGCATCGAAACCAAATGTCATTTTGCCGGTAGGACAGCTCATGATGTACCATGTTTAAGGCAATTCAAGGTTGATTTCACATACAAGACAAGAAAACTTGAAGTATGATTACGATCTTACATAATCCAGAAATGAAACCAAAATCTCCACCTTCATCAAAACTAGAATAACAAACATGATAAACTACCATTCAAAAGATTTGTGGTTTGCAAGAAATGCAAACTAAACATATTTAAAATTAATTATTGGACGATAAAATAGGAACAGGTGAGCAAACTGAAATTATGAAAAACTGCCAGTGCATTTAGCAGGCATAGTAAGCATATAAATTATAATACACTCTCCAATAAATAAAATTGAAAACAAATTTGGAATCTTAAAACTAAGATTCCAAGTCACACTTTAAATACAAAGAAAAGCAAATACATATAATAATAAGATTAAATAACTAGTAAAACTTTATACAACAGATTAAATTTTTTTAGATTGATCGGAGATTTACTAAAGTTTTATATGCCCTGGAAAGAATAAGAAATATTTTTACCTTACAGTAAAGCAGAGTCCACAGAGTTTTTCAATGAGTGCGCACAGTTATTTTTAGTTCAAATTTTCAGGTTTCTTCATTCCTTCATGGTGGCAAGTGTAGAGGCATATTTCGGGATCCTTTTTACTTCAGACTTTCATGGCATGATGGAAGAACAGCTTGGAATCAGGAGTCCATTCTTAGGTAAGCTAGAAAGGTATGTTGTAGGTTTGAATATACATAGCAGAATTATCAGAAGCTAAATCAATCACTTTCCTGCAGCATTATCTTTTTCAAGCCAAGAATAATTGTCCGAAATTTTTGGGGTTATTTATATCCTCTCTCTATCTCCCACATAAACTTTCTTGTTTTTCAATTATAAGCCTTAGCCCAGGGCAAATCTCTATCTCCCGCTCAACCTTAATTAAGAATTCTAACCAGGGATTATCTTACAGAAAAAAAAAACAACATCACAAAATTAAATCTTCACTAAAATTAAACTAAAAATAGATTATAATTAATATAAAAGAAACGGAATGCAATTAACTTTCCAAAATTAAAAGCTTTCTAAAAAAAAAAAAAAAAAAACAAAGATTAAAACTTTTAACCTGGAATGTTTTTACAATTTGATTTTTATATAGAGTATATGAGCACAGACTTTCACATGACTCACCACTCTCCACTCTATCTAATAACACCGATACATTCAAGCACATATATGCTGAAAAGATAAATAATCACCAATATACATATTTCACGCTAAACCAGCAATTATCAGTTGGTCCAGATTATCATCTCCCACAATACTATAAGTGCTCAGATATATATTAAGATAGGCAATCTTCATACTTTAATAGACAGGCTCCAATCTACTACACACTCCAACTCTTCAACTGTCCATCTAATTGAAAATCTGATGATGGAATGCTTGAAGGCCACCCTGAGGCCGAGATTCTTGTCACACCCATGTTGACCTAAGGTCAATCTGAACCCCACATGTACAGGACATGTAGAGATGTCTGCCCATCCTTGCATATGTATTAAATGGATTATGTCCTGTACATGTGGGGTTCAGATTGACCTTAGGTCAACATGGGTGTGACAAGAATCTCGGCCTCAGGGTGGCCTTCGAGCATTCCATCATCAGATTTTCAATTAGATGGACGGTTGAAGAATTGGAGTGTGTAGTAGATTGGAGCATGTCCATTAAAGTATGAAGATTGCCTATCTTAATATATATCTGAGCACTTATAGTATATATGTGTGGGAGATGATAATCTGGACCAACTGATGATTGCTGGTTTAGCATGAAATACGAATATTGGTGATTATTTATCTTTTCAGCATATTTGTGCTTGAGTGTATCGGTGTTATTAGATGGAGTGGAGAGTGGTGGGTCGTGTGAAAGTCTGTGCTCATATACCCTATATATTACATATATAGACACAGGTGTATAATAAGCCTGTGTTTCAATTATTAATTTGATTTTTTTAAAAAAAAAGTGTTAGAAGAAACTAAGAAATAAAATTTATTGAAGATGAAATTTAAAATTACAGAATTTTACAATATAGCTGTGTATGTGCGCTATATGCTATAAACTTTTAAATAACTTTATAAAAATAACACTTCATATTAATTTTGCTAAGGGCCTTTGAGTTGGATACAGCATCCAGTTCAATATATAAATATATATTATTGGGATTAACACACACTTTTATTATTTCTGTAAACAAGTATGTATGCTGAACCTTTACAGTATTTTATATTTTGCAACCATAAATATAAAAGCAATAATGAAGTTAAACCTGTAATAATATCTACTGTTGAATTATACAAATAATGATTTTAGCAGCACTGAGTTCTTACATAATGGATTGTGCCTATTGCATATGGCCACATATTATCAAATGAAACAAATGCGCATTTATTCGAAAGTTATTAAAGTATGTACTATTAATAAATTTAAAAAAAAAATTAAAGAATGAAATCATTATTAGTATTAGCATGAATATACTCCAGTATTTGGTAGAATTTTATTCTACAAAAACTTAAATTGATTCATTCAAAACTTGTAATAATATTTTTAAATCTTTAAAATTAAAAAAATAATGTTTGGAAAAAAAAAAAAAGATTTTTAATTTAAACTATACCCTTATGTTTTTTTTTTTTTAAATTTAAAAACGGTTTGAAATTGGTCAATAAATTATTTTTGAAATGTAATTAAGAATTTATATATAAAAAAAAACATTTTATATTAATACTAAGCTTGTTTTTTTTAAACAAAAAGATAAACAAGTGCTTAGTACAATTGCAATTATTGGATTACTATAGGTTAGGGGTCCCCAACCCTATGCCTGTGGGCACCACGGCGCCCGCAGATCATTTTAGTGTGCCCGCCCGCTGCTATCCAAACATGATAAAAAAATATTTATTTGATACAAATAAATTTAATTTTTAAAATTTCTTATAAATTATTGTATTATATTGTAATCAAATTGTAAGGCATACTACACTTTTACAGCATAAAAATATAAACGTTAATTATGTGTTAAAATTTTATTTTTGAAATAAATATTTTTTTGTACATTATGTGTATTATTAATAATATCCAACTATAAATTTACATTGAAAAAATAAATTGTGCCCGCTACCTGGTTGAAAAAATAAATGGTGCCCACCACTTGGCCAGTATTATAAAATGTGCTCTTAAGTGGAAAAAGGTTGGGGACCCCTGCTATAGGTGTTATCCACTTCAGTGTTTGGTTTTATTAACATCATAAGATGAAAAACTTTAAATCAGATTTAGAATCATTGGAAATTATCTGCCTTCCAGTATTTTAGACTTAGATATTGAAATCCATGCAGATTGGGTTATTAAAGAAAATTCAACCATCAAGAAAGTTTTATCCAATAGTTCATGAGATAATAACTATCAAGTAGAAGCAACATGAAAATATTTCAATGAACTGCAATAGCCTTTGAGATGAGTGACTAATTTTCCAAAATGTATCAGTTGCGTTCAATCCAATTGAGATACAGTCTGCCTGACTTTAGAAAATGTATCTTCACTTATTTTGAACCTGTCTACTCTCTTAGCATAAGAGCAACCAAATATTAAAGACCTAACAGCCAAAATATAAATGTGTAATAAAATTATCACTATTTTCAAAAGAAAAACCACAAAGAAAGAGAAGTAGAAAGGATACATCAACATTAGAACAATTTTTTAGATTTAAACAGTCCAGAGTATTTATTCCAAGATATTGTGTTTATCCAAAATTTGAACTTATCTACAAAAGTTAAAAATCATATGTAAATCCAAGAAGTAATAGTAAAATTCAAATTCTAAAATCTGCTTGGGTGAAAACATTCATATTTATTTGTTAACCCTGTTTATTAATATTTTTTCATTAATTTCTTTTTATATATATATTTCAAATTGTTATTATTTATGGTATTAGATATTTTATTATGTAGTATTTAATATTTATATAATATGTATATGTTTTCACTTTAATACAAGAACAAATTAGATTATTTCATTTTCTTTAAAAATGAAAGTATATCCCATATACTTAAACTTTATGTTTATTTAATGTATTGTTTTGTTAATATTTAATATTTGTTTGGGTATTTCTTTATTCTCAATTTTATGCACTATTTGATTTATACTGCAGAGGGCAATGTGTGTGAGTGGGCAACGTGTGTGATCATAAGGGTTAAAGTTTATTTTTTTAAATTTAATTGGCGTCTTGGGAATTAATTACCATCTTAGAAAACCTAGCCTGTTTTAATAAGTTATGAGTAAGCATAAGAAATGGTGATCATGTGATGTTTAGTGGTTTAATACCAATCCTGTCTTATAGGATAATGGTGGCTATGGTTATTAATGAACCCGAGACATATAAAATGTAAGGGTACTGAACTTAGTTCAGACCTATATGACTATGTAAGCTAATAAGCTTGGATTGAAAATATTATTATGTTTTCTATTTTAGACTCATAGTTTTGTAGCTAAGTAAATATAAAAGATGGTTACTGGAAGGTTGCATTGTATCCTAAAATCTAGGTGCCGTGCTCTCAGATCCAAGGCTCCTTACTAATGAAAGCCACAAGATAGAAATTTGTCTGGGGATATTGGATGAGTAGGATTTAATGCACAAACCTTGCATCCATTGATTACTCTGGCTTACACTGAGTCGCACTACTGTATGGAGAGTTTTGCCTATTTTATTTATTTATAAATATAAAAGAATTTTTATGTTATAAAATGATGATGAGTGCTGGTTCAGCATGAAATGTGCATCTTGGGGATCATAAATTTTTTTTCACGTCTTTGGTCATATGTTTATGATTACATCTCTTCATAAAAGCAGATAGAAATCAGTCCCTACCTTGCATGAGAGTGGTGTAGTGAAAATTACACTATATAAATATTATTTATTATTGGATAATCTCTAGTCTAATGAATGACTAATAAAGATTATTGATGTAACTTACTGTTGCTTTTTTTTTCTTCCCTTCCTGCCACGTATTTTTTTAAAATTAGTCATTGAAAAAAAATGTATATTTTTGACTAAATATGCTTAAACAAATTGGTAATAATTTTGTTATTATTAATATACATTTATGTTTAATATTTTTTAAAATTCCAGATATTTCAAAGCAATTTTTAAAATGTGTTTCAAAGTAGGCTGTAGAGGAAAAAAATTCTGTTTTTTTTTCATTATGCATGTGTGGGTGTGTTTTTGTTTTGATGTAAATCATTCAAAACTTAATGTTTGTTTCTCTTTTTGTTTTGTTTTGGCAGATTGCATCCCATATGGAGAAAGAGAGAGTGTGTATGTGTTTTTTGTTGTTGTTTTATGAGGCAAAAATGCAAAAATTCTCAGATATACGTCATCTTTCTTTTGATATATTCTGTTCTATCACAGAGAATAGTGTGAACTGTGGATAATGTCAGATCATGATTACCAGAACTCAATCATTGATGGCCAATATCTATGTACAGAGGATCTGTGATCTTTCTAAAGGATTGTTAAGAGAAGAATACTAAGTTAATCGGACAACAACTGAGCTTGAGCAAAGATCAGTATGAGACTGACTTCAAAATTTGAGATGATTCCCAAACTTCTATTGTCAAACTAAACATCTAAGGTGAATTAAAGGCAAGTTGGTTATGAGCAAATTATATATATGGGAATGGTGTTTATAGACTTCAATGGATTGTGCTCCTATGGTAAAGAAAATAAGTAAATCCTCAAAGAAAATTGAAGAAATCCATGTGATATGAGAAAGATTTCTTGGTAAAAAATTGATACCAATTAGGAAGAGTATTCCTTGGATATAGTTTATTGATACTTATTATAAAGTTAATTTTTGTTAACTGTTTTTTAACAGAATTTTTCAGATATAAATTTATATATTTTTCAGTTAATTGTATGAAATCATTCAATCTTTTTAACAAAAAATAATCTAATAAATTTTATTTTAAATATTATTTTTGCTTATATTTGTAGATATTGTATCAATTAGATGATAGTATTTAAATGAAACACCAAATAAAAAAATTGAAATATTGAAGCCAAAAAGCATAATATACGTGATTTGCTACTTATGGTGTAGTTTATAGGAAATGAATGAAAGTTATAAATTGCACACATTAAAAATCCCATAATGATTGGATAGCCCACTAAACTTGAACACAATTGGGTGCTAAAATAAAAAGGTCACTGTATATACAATCTTAAATTTTATTAGTTAAATTATATTTGTAATAATTTATTAAAATTTGTTTTTTATTTTATAAAATAAAATTTATGTCTATTTGTTTCTAGTTATGAACCCACAGTATTAACCAATGTTGAAGTCACTGGTGGCCCAGCTACAGATATTAATATACAATTAAGGAAGCGAAGTACATTTGTTGAACCTCAAGAATTCAAACATCACCATTATGATTCTTTAGTAGAAGTTATGGAAAAATTCAGCAATAATTACCCATTAATAACTAGACTCTATGATATTGGAATGTCAGTTCAGAATCATAAATTGATGGTTTTAGAGATCTCAGACTATCCAGGAATCCATGAACCAGGTATTATTTAGTTTAAAAAACCCCACTTATAATGCATTTAATCATCGTCAATTATATGTCAAAGGACAGACCCCACACTTCAAATCAAAGCATATTCTATATAATTCTTTTTTTTTCCATCTTTAGTGCATGTCAAATCTATTTCCTCAATAAATAATCTCTCTTCACTTATTACCATTTTTCTTTTTATAGTGAAACTTCTGTTCATAGTTTCCCACATATATTTCTTTTTTGTATTTACTATCTACTTTCTGTGATCCTAAAATCAGAGAAACAATTAAAATATTTTTGTTTCTATCATTTTCTCATATCTATTGTTTATTTTCTCTTATATCTTGATAAATGATGGATATTTTTTTCATTGCATATTTTTAACATTACTTTCTTCAAATCCACATCTTAGATCTCTCTTTTTTTTCTCTCCAAAACTTGGTTAGCTGTGGAGATATATTCAGAAACTTTTTAAAATGGCATTGATTATGAGCAAATTGTGTACTATTTAAAAAATTACAACAAAATGAGTAAAATATATCAATAGATATATTGAACATTCTATAAGGATTTATCTTGATGACAATTTGTTGTGAATATTCATGAAAGGGTTAATTTGATAAAAAAAAGTTGGCAATATGCTGATTATAGTAATTATACATTGGTAACTATGGTAACCATATGGAACAAAAAAACCTATCACATTACCCCTGCTTACACAATGTTTTTTAGGAGTTATTCCTCTCCAATTCTCCATCTATTGTGACATTTGAGGATTAATAGATGAATCAGTCAGCACTGAATAGATTTATTAAGCACTACATCTAATATCTATTGATTACTTAAATTTATAATGAGTGTCAGAATTGGAATAGAATAAATAGTTAGCTCATAATTATAATGACGTCATCAATATAGAAAAAAATAGAGACTCTCATTTCTAGATAAGAGATGGACCCTTTTGGCATTAAGTTGGCAGTTTGCTTAACTGATGATAAATATAAATTGCAAAGTAAGATAATATAGACTAAAATGATCTGTAATTCCATACTTAATTAATCATTCCTTGAAAATTCAGAAACCCCACTGCATTATTAAAGCCTAAAAATAAATATAAAGGTAAACTGAATAATATTGTGATGAATGGTAACAAAGTTTTTAAGTCAAAAAAGATAGGATAGAGATTTGTCATTGAATAAAAATGAGAAAATATAATTTACTAATCAAATTATGAAAAGAAAAAAAAATGCAGATGAAAACTCCTTACTAATATCAAAGGATAGCATAAAAATTAAGACATGAAAAATACTGGAGAATAGCTGAACATAGTTGCAATAATGATGAACTGTGATTAAACACATCAAATAAATATTAAATCCCCTAATAGATTAAAAAAAGTGAAGAAAAAAAAAAACTAATCACAAAGCATCCGGTAAAATAAGAACTATAAACAGAGATAACAAACTTTTTACATGAAACTATAAAAGTAAAAGATTGTTTTGTGCTCAAAACAAATATTGCACAATCTTATTAATAAAAGAGTGAGATCAGAAGTAAATAAGGAAATAGAATGTTTTTCTGAAGGTTTGTGATGATGATGTTTTAGTTGTACTTATAGATTGGACTATTCCCATCATCTAATAAGAGTATTGAATGTCTTTAGAAAAATTTAACTTTATTTAAATATATTCAACTGTCAGCAATAGCACACAGGTTAGTATATGCACAACATTTCAAGAGGTAGTATTTCCCCCTTTTCTTCAGGTGTTACTGGCCTGACTAGTGGTACTAGCATGGGAATTAAACCTGGGCCCTTAGATTCTTGATTATTGAATTTTTAAGATAATGCTCCAACCAACTAACAGTTGAATATATTTGGAATATTTAAATAAAGTTAAATTTTTCTAAAGACATTCAATACTCATATTAGATGATGGAAATAATCCAATATATAAATACAAAGGAAATAGAATAAATTATTTCATCATTTTTTGAAACTGATCTGAGCTTGGCAGTATTTTTGTTTGTAAAACTAAATGATGCACTTCAAGATTTGAAAAGTATATTATCGGCATCTAAAGTATGCAGAATTGAATTATTTTACTTAGCATTGCTTCTGATAGTTTTATTCTGAGTTTAATGAACAAAAAGGAGTTAACAGTTTTTATTGTCTAAAGCTGATTTGATAATACAGCCTCTACATTGCATATTTCCTGTTTGAATCTGTATATCTATTGATTACAATATTAAAATGTAAAGAGTGAGACTTCTGAATTTAAATAAATGTAAAGTAAATAAATTTAAAGAATCCACTTTGTTTGTCTATGGTCACATAATGATTACTACTTATAGCAATAGATGACTGTGTTAGATATAAAGGGAGTGGATGTCAGATATCTCTTTCTCAGACCATTCCAATGCAGGAAAAGTAGTAATAAAAATGGAAACAGCAACAACAAAAAAGATTGTAATTGAATTATCTTTCATTATTGATCAAGCGTTGGTGGCCTAGCGGTTAGTGTAGCTGCCTTTCAAGCAGCCGGCCCGGGTTCGCTTCCTGGTCAACGCTTTGACATAAAAAATTAAAAAAAAATAGGTTGTTTATATGTTTTATGTACTATAATGTTAGTCACATTGCATTTAATTGTGAAATAGGCAGCTTTATTATTTATCAAGATTTAGGTAGATTGAGATATTATTATTTTGAAGAAAATACAGATTAATACTGTCTTCATTTATGGAATGATGTAATAAACTTTTAAAAGTTCAATCCTAATTGAACCAGAAGTCCAAGCATTCAGTATTGATATTAATATTATTGACACTGAAGTCATATGCTAAATGTTGTGCTGAATTCAAATCATAATGGAGTTGATGATTTAATTTTAAAAATCTCAAAATTTGTATATATATAAGATATGAATTATACTGTCACAAATATCAGTTTGAATCCTAAGGCTAAACCAATAAGAGGAGTACATTTAATGGAATATTATTAACAAGTCATCAACTACTGAATGACTAAAATGAAGTTATCAAAACTTAGAAGCTGGTAATTAGTCATTTTAATTTTTCTGTATTGCTATGTTCACGAGTGCTGCTCTAAATATCTGGTAAGATGATTGGCTACTTAAACCATCAGTTTAATGGCATTGATGTCTTTATGGAGTCCAAGTTAAATTTCAATATGCTTGCATAAATTACTGATAATATAATCAAAAATATTATTACGCTGTAGAAGTATAACAGAGAGAGTCATGAACTTGATTAACTCTGAATTAGATGTCACATAACTTCATATGCTAATCATAATATAAATCACAATTTTCTCTATTTATTTTTGGATTATTCTAAATTATTTAATTGTAGCATATTTTGAAACATAGGAAATGACATCAAATCTGTTATTTGTAGATTCAATAGAAAATATTATAAAAATTGAATAATCTTATTGCATTTGGGGATTTAATATTATTTTAATCATGTCGAGCCTAATAAAAATGAATATTAAATCATCAAATGCAATCAGATTATTCAATTTTTAAAATATTTTCTATTGAATACTACAAATAACAGATGTGATGACATTTTTATTTTTTTTGAATGGCATATGAAAGATCTATTTTTGAAGATATTTATTTGGTTAGTTTATTGTGATTGGATGTTTCAAGGAAAATGTCTCTTTGGTATTCTGTTTTATTTCTAATAGAACTAAAAGAAATCTTAAATGCATTCTTAGACAGTGGTAGACTCTGAAATTCAAAGTCCATAGATCATATACTCTTGTCATTTATGAACTTCCAAACAATAAAGTATTTGCTTATTTTTTTAAGTTTAGTATTAAAAACAATATAGAATAATTATGATCCCTAATCCCTATAATATATTGTTTAACAAAATCTAAATATTCATTGTTATATGCCTTTATGATATTCATCAGAGTTTTAATAGTGAATGGTTGATTTTCCCTCTCATGGTGTTTGATAAGCGATATGCTTAAAAGAAATATATAATCAAAATTTCAAAATGAATTGTGTAAACAAAGATAATATACCTATGTGCATGCATTATAACATATGGAGATTAAAAGTTTTTAGATGCCATTTTATGAATGGGTAGTAGTGTAAGTGAAATCTTTGTGATGAAATATAGTTCTTTTTGAAGATGTTAAATATTGTTTTAATTAGAATGTTGATTTGGGTTAACAATATTAAAAAATTATAATATCAAAAATTGATGTATTTTTCTGTAATCAACTGTATGCTAAATATGAATTTAATGTATATAATATTATTTTAATTTTTTTATTCTTACAAATGAACTTTTTCTTCTGTTAAATGAGGTTTTAAATAGAGGGTTTGAATTCAGGACTTTTCAGTCTATACATGCTCCATTTCTTCTCAAACTACTGATATACATGACTACACACATCTGAAAAAGATATATGATCCCCAACTAGCATTCATCAGTTTGAGCCAGATCATAATCTCTCACCCATATATTCAATCAGTGCTCAGTTTATATTGAGTTAGAAATTCCTCAAATTTTAATGGAAAGACTTCAATCTTCTCACCCTCCCAACTATTCAACCATCCATTTCACTGAAAAAACAATGATGGAATGCCCAAAGCCCTTATTGGATTTAATATTGTAGTCATACCCATGTAGACATTATATCAATCTAACACCTCTTATTATCGTACCACATATCCATATGTATTAATAGGAAAGGGATAGGCTGAACTTATACTAAGATATAATCTATTTCCCAATCAATATGTAATTCTAAGGCAGTATGTAATTTATTTATACTGAATAAATGAAATAATATAACTTTAAAATTAAGGTAATTATAACAAATTGGGTTCAGAAGTTGGAAAACAATGACAAACTATCATCAATGATGATCAAGTGAAATATGGCTTGGCCATAGTTTTTTGTATCTGGATATGGATTATACTTCAATCAGAAACTAATAAAACTGTATATATGCTTAACCACAACAAATAAATTCTAACAATATTCATTTAGATCAATAAGATTTTTTTAAAAAAAATATTATTATTTTATAATAATAATAATATTTATTTATTTCTAGGTGAACCTGAATTCAAATATGTGGCCAACATGCATGGTGATGAAGTAGTAGGAAGAGAATTATTATTGTCTCTAATCCAATTTCTCTGTGAGAATTATGGGGAAAATGACAGGATTACTACATTGATTAATACTACTAGAATTCATCTGATGCCTACCATGAATCCAGATGGCTATGAAATGGCTAAAGAGGGTGAGTATTTGATATTTTATGTATTTTTATAGATAATTATCATATTCTAAAATGACTTGTAAATGAAAATTGTTTTGATTATAAGTTATTGAAATCGTTCTTAATTATTTCTATTCATCTGCTGTAAAATGTTATGAGTAAAGAGCATTATCATCATCATTTTCAACTGCTGTCCATCCATTGTGAGATGAAAACTTCTGTGAGTTTAGTCCCGTTTTTTGATCTATAGTTCACCATTCCTTCAAACCTTCTTACCATATCCATCTGTTTTGCATATGGCCTCTTTCTAGGTCTTTTGCAATTTTTAGAAACTAATTTAAAACTTTAATTGTCCATCTATTGCCATTTTTATAATGACATTTTCAAATACTCAATCATGTGACTGATTACGTGAAAATCACATGTTTTTATTCTTTAAAATATTAAGAGTCCTATTCTCTTCTCATATTTCTTATTTAATCATGATGAATAACATTAATTTTTTTTTTTTAGAAAATAAGTAATATTAACCATAAATATATAAATAAATGTGCTGTACCATGTCCAAATATATTACTAGAACAAATTGTTAGAACCATTTATAAATATGTTTTACTCTTTCTCAATATTAATGCCAATCCATTTTGTCTGATAAAAGGAGATATCCATGAAGTATTTATATTCCTAAATATTTTATTTGGTCAACAGTAAAAAACATTTATATGCAGTTAAAATTATTAGTATAAATGTGTAATATATATATATTTATAAAAATGAATGGTTCAAGATTGTTCACATGACCTAATGAAAACATTTGAAAAAAAAAAATATAAAGTCCTTTTAAATATATTTCTAATATTATGTTATTTTTATGTAGTAACTATGATATCGAATTTAACTTCACAAATGCTTGTTTCGTTTTTTTTTGCTTATCTTATATAGTTCACTCATATTTAAGATAATATTTCTTTTTTAATTCTTCTTAATTTTTTAATTGCATTTTTCAAAATGAATAAATCTATTTAAATATATATTAAAAATTTTTTTTTCTTTGTGAAAAAAAGATGAAGTTAAATTGATAACTTAGTTCAAACCTAGCTGCCTTTTGAAAATCTTTTTTTAAGTGAATTGTTGGTGCAAACCTTAACATATTTAACTACTAAAACTGTGGCCTGAGACTTAAATCTAAGTGGGGGCTTGGAATTTTTTTTTTCCAGTTAGTTGAAAGTTTTTCAATCAAGCTAATTAATTATTAATCTAGTTAGCTTGTGAATCTTGATTGGTAAATTAATATTTAGTTTATCTTAGCTGATGAGGAAAATTTGAAGATAATTTAGCTTGGTCAGATTAATGCTAATGCAATCCTTAATAATACAAAGAATTTTTGTAATATAACACAGCAGTCTTTACTTGAAAATGCTGAATCCATCGATTGCCTTTATCTTTAATTTTAGATCCATTTAAATTTTATGGTATGATTCTTCAAAATAAGACTATTATTTTCACTCTTTCTCAGTGTTTATATTTTATTAAGTTGTAGGTTTTTGAAATCTTTTATTTTTTTTTATTCTAATCTCTTTATTTTATTTTTTGAATGTTACTAAAGTATTTTTTTAAATTATATTTTTCTATGTGTCATTTAATTTATTTATTTTTCATCTTTTAATCAAGCTGTAGTACTTTTTTGAAATTTCTATACCTTCTCTTAGTAATTTCTGATTATAATTGTCAATTATTATTCAAATTCGTGATTTGTTTTTAACAGAATAGCATATTTCAGCAAAAAATTGATTGTCAGAGAGATTACTAAAAAAGTTTAAGTTTTTGAAAAAAGAAAATGCAGACTGAATTCATTAGGTACTAATTCAAAAAAAAATATCACAAAGTGAAATAAAAAAATCTCTTTTGTGACTCTCAATCATTAAAAAAAGATGGAAAAAGAAATAAAGGGTTAAAAGACAATCTGTATTCTTATAACTTAAGGAAATATAAGCCTTAAGGAAAATGTGTTGGTACTGCATTGAAACATTAGTTATTTCTTACACTATTTTCATAAGATTGCTGTTTTGTCCTTGATTAAGAAAGTTTTTGGTAAGCTTCAAAATAAAAAGTGGAGAAATGTTTTTAGATCAACATTTCTTTAAGAGGATTCCTTATTCAAAATTCATAATAGACATATTTTACCAATTAAATATTTGAGTAAACTTTTATTTATATTGCAACTAAAACAGCCTTTAAATAATTCACTGCAGGGCAAAGATTTTTCCAATAGCTTCTCTTAGAAAAATGATTGAGATGGTAGTACTCACCAGGCTTGACTATTACATGATGATAGAACTTTAAGCAATCTTCCATCCTTTTGTTATGATGAATAGCTAGATACCCAGTTGTTAAGTAATATCGGATGGTCAGTGGCTAACTGAAGTAAAACTCAGACTACAAACTAAATTTGAACTCAGGTTGAACATATGGTGGTGGTAGCTTTATTAATGTATCACAAGCTTTCTCAGAAAATTACAATTTTAAATAAATTCATAATAGAGTGCTTTAAATTATTGATAAGATTTTGCCTTTTAGTATGTTGTCAGTCACTAATTTCATCCTATTATGAAGTTTCTTTCAGAATGCTATCAATAAATTATTTTTTAGTATGAATTTGTATTTTATTACTAAAATTGTAATTGATTTGAATAAGATAAGTCAGCAAGTTAAATTGAAAAAAATCAGCTTATATGAGTTTCACTCTCTCAAAAACATTGATATTCATTTGGAATTGAAATTAAAATTGATATATAATATTAACTTAAATTTACAATCTCATCAACTTTTTTTGACTAGAAATATATATTTTTTCAAAAACATTGGAATAACATAAATTAACTCCCTAAAATGTTTCACCTGAACTAATCATACCAGATAGCCTAATCATTATTACATTTCTAAATGTCATCATACATTTGAAAAAATATTTGCTCTTAAATATCTAAATATATTCACATCTTTACAAGCAATAAACATCATTTTTTCAAATGAGAAAATCTTAAATATTTAAATATTAATGCAATTGGCAGGCTAAACTTTGACAATTATTTATTAAACAGGAAATTACTAAATTTCATATGTTTTAGATGTCTTGGGTTAGCGGGTTCACTTCCCGGCCGATGCTATGACACTTGGAAAAAAAAAAATTATTTAAAGATTAAATATTTTGCTTTTTTCTTACTATTCTTTTTTTTTTTAAATGCATGCATTTATGTTTACACTCTTTTATAACATTCACACTTTTTAAAAAACAATTTCATCAACTTTTCTAAACAAATAATCTTACATTCTGTTAAGAAAAATTGATGATATTGTTATATTTATATTGCCATTATATTTATTTTACGTCCTTGTGATTAGAGAATGCAATAAGTAAATAAAAAAATGGTAGAAACTCTCTCCATATAGTAGTGCCACCCAGTGCAAGTCATAGTAATCATTGGATACTAGAAAGTCTGAACATCAAAATTCCTATCTACTGCTTACTCATTCAATAACCACCGATTAGTTTCTAACTTGCAGGCTTCATTAGTGAGGAACCTTGAATGTGAGAACGCAGTATCTTGGATCAAATGCAGCCCTCCAGCAGCCAGCCATCTTTTATCTTTTTAATTAATTATAAAGCTACAAGTCCAAAATAAAAACACAATGATGTATTCAATCCAATCTCATTTGCTTGTATAGTCATACAGGCCTGAACCCAGTTCAATATCTATACATCTTGATACCTTTAGGTTTTTAATAATCCTAATCATCATCACTCCTTGCTCTTATTGATGAAGGCTACAAGCTTGGAACTAGTCTGATGATATTAGATGAGCAAGTATTAGATAAAAATTATAATGCATAAACCTTCTAGTATCCATTGATTAATATGGCTTGCACTGGGTGGCACCACTGCATGGATAGAGTCACTACTGTTTTAACAGCTTGTGTGAGCATAAGAAATGGTGATCATTTGATATTATGGTAGCTTAAATTTGAAGTTATACATTATAAATATAAAAATGTAAATTAATAATTTCATCCTTAATAAATGATTGTCAGAGTTTAGTTTGTCAATTACATTAACATCTAAATATTTATGATGTCATCATTAAAAAAAAAAAATGTTATTTGTAAAAAAAAAAATTAAAATATTAAAGATGGTCTTTCTAATTTATCTTACGTGTTTCTGCACTTCAGGTGTTATGTAATTAAAATTAAGTCTATGAACATATATTTAAAGCAGAATATTTTTAATAAATGTATTTTACCAGTAGTTATAGATCTGAGACTATGTGGATACTTAACCTAGTACTGCAGATATTGCATATCACACAGCAAAGTATAGCGAGATATAAGTTGGATTAATAAGAAGAGATCAAGTGACATCAATGAGGTGTCACTGAAATTATTGAAAGAATTAATTGACTGAAATGTAGTTGAATTGAACATATTGTTACAAGAATTGTAAGTAGACAGACAAATAAATCTTAAATTGAATTCAAAGAGATTGCATGGTGCCAACAGATTGATATTGGAGAAAGGGTATCCCAAATTAATGTGAAGAATTGTGAATCAGATAAATTTATAAATTCAAATAGATCTTCATCTTTGAAATATATATTTTGCATTTATTTATTCATATAGTGTATATTTACTAAATTCCACTTAATCTGATGAGATTTTCTTAGAAAATTTGTATATTCTGGTTATTCACTTTACTAATATCACCTATGTTCTTTATTATTTTTACAATTCTTTTTTTTTACAACCTAATATGACAGTTTTGATTGGTCCAGCAATCTTCTTCATAACTATAACAAACATAATACAAATACACTTTATTAATGTTTAAAAGTCCAAACTTTATAGAAAATGTAACTTATGATTATCAACAATAATACTTGGCATTCTCACCTTACTCACATGCATCTATGAGCTATTTTGCATTACTCAGACTTATAGTAGATGACTCTAGAGTAGGTGAAAGAGAACTGATTTTGGATAATCAATTCTTTTACATTGTAAATGCAATAAGATTTTGTCATAATCTAAAAGTATTTTTATATCATGATTGTGGACTCAAAGTTTGTACCATGCCAGTAGATGGTTGTTTTATTAGGTTGTCAAAGTATTATTGCAATATTTATTATTCAATACAGGTAATAAATTTTATATAAATTACAAGTGTGATATAGATATGCTAAATAGAAAATATATTGTGCTTTTTAAATTTTATTTATTAAATTTTTTTTATATCTATATATCTTTGTGCAATTTTATTATCATCATAGCATTTTATTATTATCATAGATATGTTAAATTCTCTAGTGAAAATAGGTGTAATAACTAAACAATTTGTTACCATGACCAAATAATAATACTTTATTATCAGTAATTTGTATTAGCTTATAATGGACTGATTGGTCTTTTTTGTTTAATGATTGTCTAAGCATACGTACAAATTGATAACTAGGTGTCCAAATTTATTTTATTTTCATATAGAGTGCTGTTTAGCTGAAAGATCTCAGCACATCCACAAGTCTTAATCTCACAGAGATTTATTTCTATATTTTATAAATAACATAACATTTTTATGGATTTTCAAAAAACTAAAGTAGATAATGTATTTATGTCTCTACATATCAATGTAATGTTTTTATTGTTATCCGGATTACTACTGTAATATATATATGTAATCATAAAATCATTATCTTAGAAATATGACACGTTCTCCATCAAAATCAGTTCTATTCATGCTACTCTGCATTGTAAGCTTGAATAATCCAATGAACATTAGATGGTATAGTGTTATGCTATTCCCAGACCAGTTTCTAGTTTTTTTTTCGTTAGTAAGAACTAAGATTAAAGTGGAAATTAAAATATTTATGTATTAAAAACTCTATGAGTCCAAGGAAAATTACTTGCATAAATTTATATAACTATGCAAGCTTTTGAAAACAAATAAGCTTATGAAAAAGTCATGTTGACCTTGCTGTTGGTATCAGTCTTTTTCACAAGTGAGAAAAATTCATTGCATTGAATAATATTTTTGTTTTTACATTTAAAACATTAACAATCATGTGATATTAATCTGAAATTTGTATGCTCTAGCTATAACAAATTAGTTTTTAATAATGGATATGTAGTCAACTTGGTCGCAGGCTGACTACTGAAAGAAAAGTCATGTTTCCTTATGATCTGAATTTTTTTGTGTTTGCTTCACCTTTATTTAAATCTCATGACAAACAGAGGTTCTCATTATAATGACCCAAGTTTTTTTAAGGCATTTAATGTATTTAACTGCATGCATTTTCTTTTATTAGAATATGATAAGTAGTTTTTTAAATTTTTGTTGTGGAATATAATATATCTACATTCAATTACTATAAAAGTTATTTTTTCCAGTTTTTATATTATATGTGTATCATTACAGCAGAAAGTTTTTTTTTCTTTATAATGATATAATTATGACATAGTATTTGTTTGCTTGTTTTTATATCATAGGTTATATGAAAGTGGCCGGCCGTGAAAATGCTCATCATGTAGATCTCAATCGTAATTTTCCTGATCAATTTGGTATTTTCAAAGACAATGAAAAGCAGGAACCAGAAACGGAAGCTGTGATGAAGTGGAGTAAAAATCACCATTTCGTACTTTCTGCAAATCTTCACGGTGGGGCTTTGGTTGCCAATTATCCATTTGATGAATCACCCAAAGCAGGCCATGTTGTTTATAGTCAAAGTCCTGATGATGCTATATTTAAATATTTAGCAGAAAAATATTCATTTGTAAGTGATTTGAACTAAAAATAGTTTATAAATAAGGTTAATTTATGGAAAAAAATATTTTTTTTTCATGCATATGTCCAAGAAATATTCACTATATCATATATGAAATTCAATAATTTTGAGTACATAAATTAAATAATAATTATTAGAATGTATTTATGCCTTTATCTCAGGGATCAATGAAATCAATTGTCATAAGTGTTCTTTATCTTCTCTGAAAAAGAACATTTAACAATCAATTAAATAAAATAATCAAATAATTAGTTGCTCAGAATGTCATGTGATGTTTGAGTATCAGAAGTGATAAATTGAATTTTAATCCAGGAACTGTTAGCTCGCTAATTTATCATTCTACCATTGTAATAAATCATCAGGATTGTTGTCATTATAAAGACAATGAAAAAGTTTGTCTGAAAGTTTGTGATATTTTATTGTAATTCTATGTTGGATTAGTTCTATTATCTAATATTAGTTATCAAACGTTTTCAGAAAAATTCCAAACTTTATTTAAACTTTTCAAATACATTCAACTATTATTAATAATACACAGATTAATATAGGGTACAATGTTTTGAGTGGCATTATTCTCCTTTCTTCTTCAGGAGTTGATGGCCTGATTAATGAGAGTACTAGTATGGGAGTCAGATAAGGGATCTTTAGATTCGCTACTACTGAATTTAAGATCAAACTCTAACCAACTAGATTATTCTGCATTACCTTAAATTCAATATTCACAAATCTAACTGTCTCTGGTTTTATTCTTATACTGGTAATGTCACTGGCCAGGCTAGCAACACCTGAACAAGAGAAGTGCTTAATACTATTTGCATATTAATTTATATGCTATTACTAACAGTTGGATGTATTTGAAAAATTTAAATAAAGGTTTGCATTTCTTTTAATGATATTTAACAATTAATATTAGATGATGGAAATAGCAATGTAATATAATTTAACCTAGATGTTTTTCTTAAAATAACTGAATTTTTTTAAGGGATTTATTAAAAATGTAATAATTATATTCAGGGGTTCATAAGAAATGGCAAAAAAAAAAAAAAAGAGAGAGAGAAGAAGAAATTTCTGAATTATTAATAGAATGATGGATCTTTTTTCAGCTAACTTCATCCATTATAGAGAGTAAAATCTTTAGTAATCCTCTTAACAAAAGTGAAACCCATACTAAAAACAGTAGTATAAAATTAAGTGGGAAAGCACACTAAATGCTTTTTTTAAAAAAATGAACAAAATATTATTTTTAATGAATTATCAATGATATTGCAAATAGTCTTTCAAATTGGAGATCATATATAAAATAAAAATGAATACAAATAATTATTTTCATGCAAGGATTTTTAAATGTACTGGGAAATATAAAAGCAGACAATAAATTAGAGTAATGATACTTCAGCTTTAAGAGATCTCCTGTTAGAATTTTCTTAAATTTTGTTGCAGGGACTTACATTTATTCTCATAATTAGGACATAGATATATATTATGGTACATTTGCTTTTTTTTAATATGTATTGTTATTGAAAATTAAATTCCGTTCTTCCTTGATAATATAGTAGTATCACTTTGTTGTTTGAGAATTCATGCAATATTAAAACAGGATTTGGACATAATATACTGCAGAGAAAGATAGTTTTTTTCCTCTCACTTCTTGTAAAAAATAATAATCTTCTTATAAAATTACTTTAGCATATATTAATTTTAGCTTGTTTAAATGTTAGAAATACTTAATTATCATTGTTTCTATTTTTTAATATATATATAAAAAAATAAAAAATTGATTTAACTTTTTAAAACTAAATCTACACTCAGTATACTTATATTTTCAAGTTCAAGGCTGAATTTAAAGTATTTTTTTTTTTGCTTATCTATTAAATCATTTTAATTATGAAGAGAGGACTCAAAAATATATAAAAATAGATTAAATAATGTTGTACAGATATTAGTTATTAATCTATATTTTTCCCTCTTATTGAAGATTTATTAATAGTTTGAAATAAAAATGTATTAATTTTTTTATAATGTAAAACTACAATTGAATATATATTTGTAATATTACAAAGAAATCAAATCATATGTCACATGACCTAATTTAACAAGCTTGTATTACAAATGTTATATATAGAGCTCACAAATAATACTTGATTATCCTAGCACCTCACTGAGGAAGCCAGTAGCAGAAACTGGTCTGGGGTTGGGGATATTCTGCAAAAGCTTATTAAGAGCTTATTTGTGAGTTCTATATATAACATTTGTAATATATATATACTAAGGCAATTACTCCAGGCTTTAATAGGTTTACAAATGTAGATGATGACAATCAATCCTTAAGCTATTAACAATCTTAACCTGTAGTCAAGGCAACCTCCTTTAACTTCAGGTTGAGATTGTTGGTAGCTTAAGGGTTGATTATTATACATATACAACTTGGATTTATCTATGTATGTAGTTGCTTGTTATCAACATTTTGAATGAATCATATCTGCATTTAGGTAGCAGAAAATAATCAAATACTTGAAAAATGGAATATTTGAATAATATCAGCTATCTAGAGAATGATAGAAATGAGCTGGTTGATTTGTCAATGCAACATAGATATTAACAAAGAGAAACTGCATATATGGATGAATTCAAAATATATATTCAATCCTTAATCTGAAAAAATCTTTGCTTTCATATATATATATAAAATGTGATATATTTGTAGGCTCATTCTACAATGCATGAAGGTAAACCATGTGGAGGGAACGTTTATCAAGAGTATTTTCAGGATGGCATTACAAATGGAGCAGCTTGGTATACTGTTACTGGTAAATATGCTATTAATTGGAGATCTCTATTTTATGTGTATATGTGTATGTAAAGAGCTAGCATGTCTAATTCACAAGTTATGACAAAAAATATGCCAATTTCGTATCTTTGTGAATCATCTTCGGTGTGTTATCTGCTACCACAAATCTCACAAATTGCTCAAAGATGTTCTTGCAACTTATGGCTACACTGCTATACACAGTTGAATCCTTTCAAATGTTATAGTAGTAATCTTGACCAATTTGAAACAAA
This sequence comes from Epiperipatus broadwayi, assembly GCA_028023455.1. Classification (NCBI taxonomy): domain Eukaryota; kingdom Metazoa; phylum Onychophora; class Udeonychophora; order Euonychophora; family Peripatidae; genus Epiperipatus; species Epiperipatus broadwayi. The sequence goes on from JAQFVV010006203.1 coordinate 7,174,871, forward strand.
ATTTAATATTTTCCATTGTGAATTAAGTACAAAATACTGTCAAACATAACTTATGATCTAGACATTCTAACATCTTAAAATTTTTGTGGTGAATAATAAAATTATATCACTATATAACACACATGCCAATTTAAGATGGCTATGCAGTTTGGAGAGAAAATCTGTCATTAGTACCATTTCACTGGGACACATAGTAAATAAATGATGTAATAGCCCTTTCATGTCGAATGCATTTTCATTGAGATTTACCATAATCATGGCTTAAAAGAGTTATAGTAGAAAATATTTATAATAAAGGAATAATTATTAACTTTGTTAAGGTATGCTAACACTAATCCATAATCTGTTGCATATATTTATAATATAGGGATTGTACCAATAGCTCAAACAAGCTCTTAATTGATAAGTGCAGTAAGAAAAAATCTCTATCTAGAACATTTCCATTCCCAGACCAATTGGTTTTGAGTTTTTGGCTCACGTTAGTGAGGAGCTAGAATATTCAGACACTAGATCTAAAAATATCAACTCAAAACCCAGCACTTATTTAATATGTAAGATTTAAGTAGAAATTAAGATTTTCAGACATGAAAATGTCTTTAACTCCAGGTAGTTAAAAACATTTTCATGTCTGAAAATCTTAAGAGTTTCTACTTAAATCTTACATATTAAATAAGTGCTGGGTTTTGAGTTGATATTTTTAGATCTAGTGTCTGAATATTCTAGCTCTTCACTGAGGTGAGCCAAAAGCTCAAAAACGTTCTGGATAGAGATTTTAAATATTTTTTTATGTCCGCACTTATCAATTAAGAGTTTGTTTGAACTATTGGTACACTCCCTATATTACATATTTGTAAATACAAGCTCATAAAAGCAATGCCACAGTATATATGACTTGCTTTATTGATATATATATATATAGAATAAATATAATTATATGATAATGACTCAAACTTATTTAAACTATGAATCTTCAATCTATCACTTCTCTTCTTTCACTCTTTGGTCTAAGATCTTAATATAGACTAGAAAGTTGACATTTGAACTGTAACAGATTGAGTTTTTTTTTCTTCCTAGCAATAAACCTCATTAAACAGGCATATATAATCTGTTTTAAAAGTAGTCTAATAAATAGTCATTTTTAACTTTCAAACTCCTCTGGTACCAATTATTATTCAGATAACAAACTTGTATTTTTCTCAAAGCTAAGTGGTTTTATAAATGTAATCATGTGATAACAGCCCAAGTTTGTCTAAATCATGAATCTTCAATTTGTTAACAAGATAACCTCTGTAAGTAAAAGATGGACTCCCACTTTTCATGCTAGTGTAAGATCTTAATATAGCGAAGAAAATTGATGTTTGGATTGTAACAAATTAATATTTTTATATTCCTAGAAATTCAAATAAACCTTATTATATAGGTAAATATAAAATGAGTATATTTATTAGTCTGCTTTCACAATATGTTTATTTGTCTGTATAGTGAAGTTTATTTAAATTTTTAGGAATATAACAATCTTAATCTGTTACAATCCAAGTATCTTTTTTTATCTGTGTTATGATCTTAGACTAGAGTGAAAGGTGGGAATCCATCATTTACTTATAGAAATTGTCTTGACAACAACAGATTAAAGATTTACCGTTTAAATAAGTTTTGACTGTTATCATATTATATTTATAAAACTACATAACTTCCTGTGAAATCAGGTTTGTTGTCTAAGTAATAATTAATAGCAGTGGGGTTTGAAGATCGAAAATAACTAAATATTAGTCTGTTCTTAAAACATGTTATATGCACCTGTTTAATGAGATATATTTCTAGGAATATAAAGATCTCAATCTGTTATAGTTCAAGTATGTTTACATTAAGATGTCAGACCAGAGTGAAACATGGGAATCTATCATTTAATTATAGACATTGCCATGTCAATTGATTGAAGATTTGTAGTTTAGATAAATTTGGGCTGATATCATATGATTCTATTTACAAAACCATGTAGCTCTGAGCAAAATCAGGTTTCTTATATTATAAGCACCAGTGATGAAGCGTGACTTTTTTAGGAATGGAAGCATGCTACTTCTTTTTTTAATTAATGTTTTTATTTTACTTGCCACAATAATTTTCATATATTTAAAAGATTGTGTGTAATTTAAAATGCGATTTAGTTTAAATTATAAGTCAATTTTATACTTTATTTTGCTTAGATTGCATATATATAGGTATATTACACATATCACCATCATATATATATATATATAGCGTCTTGCTATTTGGTCGTTTGCTATTTTTAAAATTATTTTAAAATAATCTGTAAAAATTATATCATCCACATATGCATTTAGTATGGCAGGATGATGAAATCAAAATTTTATTAAAGGCAATAAATGTTTGTCGAAATATATTTTAAATTGTAAACAAGATTTAGCCAACTATGTTGAATGCTAAAATCTTGTGGGGAAAGTAAATGGCCAAATATAAGAAAAGATCCTGTTCGTGGATTAAAACAAAAATTAAAAGTTATTCTGATCTCTAAAAATATCAAATTTTAAAGGTGCTATTTGCTAACTTCACTGGGAAAATTTTGTTTATTAAAAATGTAATTTCATCATGAGCAAGTGTAAATAGGCTGTTTTTTGCTACATATGTACTCAAATTTTAGAAAGCTCTGCAAGTCGAGTCCATGCCCATTTGAATTTTAGGATGGCCGAGTAGTTAAGCGGATTGTGCTGTTCCTCATGCCTACATGCCAAAATGGTATAAGCCAATATAGCTATGGATAACCTTCCTGATAGAAACCTACTGCAATAGTAAGAGCTCTTAGATGAACTTTAATTATTAATTTTCAAAACTATAGCTATAGTAAATTTAAATAAATGCCCAGTTTAAAGTCTGATAATTCAAATCTTTCTTTTACTTCAACCTGTAAAACCAATAATAAATACTCGCTTGATTTACTGTAAAATAGTTCTTTAAAATCTATTATCTTGAACCTATTAAAGAGATAAACTTAATAATTATTTTGTTAATTAAATTCTGTTTTACTCTCGTATTTGCAATGAAATCTATCCTCATTTATATATTTAAGTTCTTAATATTTTATTTAGATATGTGATGATATGCCAAATATATTTCGAACCATGAGTGGATATATTTTAATAATTTTTTCCCCGAAGATAATATTTATATCTTCAATTTAGTAATTATAATATAACATTTAGTTATATTATTACATCTGGATCACTGTTTTGAAATTAAAATTCATTAATTAATAACTGATCGCCTTGCGATTATTGCAGTAATTTAAATCAACTCTGAATTTGATTTCATATATAATTGTTATGGTTTGCTTTGTTATACTGATAAATTATGATTTTAAGCATAGTTTTACTTAATTAATAATAGAATTCTGGCCAGGGAGATATTAATAAGGCATATTTAGTTATTTTCATTAATTCCAATCCTCTTAAATATGCTTTCTTTCTCTTTTTATTAAATCTGATTAGAGATGCGAATTGTTTGTTAAATGAGAGTATTAATATATTTAAGTAACCGCTCTCTCTTTATTGCATATTTTAAGTGCCTATAGTGAATGTATATGTAGGGCTAGTATGACCAGTTCTCTATATAATACAGTATATATTATTCGAGATTTATCCGAAATGAAGATAACTTTTAGTTTGATGGATGACAATTCGTATCATTATTGAGCTATATTATTAGGCTCGAATATTAGAGAAACTTAGTAAACAGTCACAATATTATCTCTGTAGTAATTAAATTATATCAGCTTATCACTTATGGAATAACAAGCTCGAGAAATTATTTCAGTAGGATGGCCAATTTGCATTTTACTCACTTATTAATGCAAGTTTTATAACTGTTGTATTTTATAAAAGCCCCCCCCCCCCCATATATTTGAAAGCCTTAATTGGCATTTTTAGGAGATTATATTAATTTGAATTCCAGTTAATTTATTAATTTTTTGGAATTGAAATATTTTATTTCCTTTCTTACTTGAATCTGCAAAAATTTATCTTTTTTTTTTCTTACATTGTCGTGATATTCTTTATCACAAATTAATCTTTTGTTAGCTTTTTCTTTTTTTACTGTATGAAGGTAAACTAAAGGACATTATTTTTGTTAAGGAATTCAATAATTCTTGAAGCACAGATGTTCAGGTCAAAATTGTCATATTTTGAGTTATCAGTTGATATAATTTATTAGAAAACTATATAATGCTTGGAAAGAATGTTGGAAAAATAAGAAAATGTTCAGATGAGATGGAATAAGTTTATTATCACCATGCCACCAGGAATTAGTATCTATTCAGAGTCACTAAATTATAACTAATAATTAATATTTTGATATGTAATTTAGCTACACTTTTATATTTATCTATGAAAAGAATAAATGGAAAAGATTATTTATTGATGAAATAAAGAAAAATAAACTGATTAGGCATGTAATTAGCAGTAGAGAAATTATAAATGATTTCTATGATAAGAAACGGAGTTAAAGATGATCTTGAATGAAGAAGTAACCCTGATTTTTTAAAATAGAAAATGTGAAAAATTGTTATGAAGATGATTAGTTGATGTGTGAGACTTTCTATTTGCAAACTTTCTGTGTATTTATGCCATGTTTTTATGCATACAGAACTATAGAAGTCATATTTTTTAGACATATATTAACCCCCCATCCCCCCCAATTATTTATGTAAGTATTTTAAATGTGTATTTTTGTTATTAATTTTTGTTTATATGAATTGTAAAACATTTTGAATATTTTTTTTGATTTTATTTAAGCTTGAGTTTTTATTAATATTTTTTTCATGTGCCTGCATGTGTGAACATTTTTTTTTACCATGATAAATTTCTGTATGATCATCACATAGAATGTTGTACAGAATCTTTCTAAATGTATTTAGGTGGGATGCAAGACTGGAATTATGTATATACTAGTTGCTTTGAATTAACATTGGAGTTGGGATGTGATAAATATCCTCATGCTTATGAATTAAAATCTTATTGGCAAGCCAACAGAGAAGCCTTACTGACATTTATGGAACAGGTATTAAAATTTTATAAATAAATTTTTTGATTGTCTCTCTCTGTGTTTATGTATATAACTAGCACTTCTAAAAATAGTTATGTGTGGATGCATGTAAAAAATGTATAGACAGCGAATGGATATAAAGAGTGAGTCTATGTAAACAGAATATACCATGTATACAAAAATTGGGTATCGAAGTGTAAAGAGTTTAATGTGCAAAGAATGTGGTTATGTATAGCTGTTTTGTGTTTGTAAAGAAAATTGTGAAGAACAGATGTGTATAATACTGTGTGTATAATCTGGAGGGTGTGCGTAAATAATGCATGCATAGAAAAATAGTGTTTATGTGTTAAATGGATATATGTGTGTATGTTGAATATGAATAGATAGTTTTGTTTTTAGAAGTGTGTAGAGTTTGTGTTACTAATATGTATTGAGAATATGTGTAGAGAGAATATGAAAAATGTAGAAAAAGAAAATATAGAATGTTTGTATACTGCGTATATAGTTTATATAATTATAGAAGATGTAATGAGCTTCTCTAGAATATGTAGAATTTATGTAGATGCATGTTTGTACTGTATTTATTTAAAGAGTATGTATGTAGAAAGTATGGAGTTAGAAAAAGTTTGTGTGTCTGGGAAATATATATAGATATAAGGTGTGGAGATAGTTTGTGTGGGATGGGAACAGATAATGTGCATAGGCATGAACATGTAAAAAAGTGAATATGTTTATTTATAAAATGTGTATATATATGTAAAGTATGGGAGAGATAACATAGTGTGTACAAATAGTAGCCATGCATAGACACAGTGGTTTATATACAAAGAATGCTGCAAATCTTTGAATGACATAGTAAGAATTGTAGCAAAAATAGTTGACTTTATCTTTATACATGATTTAATTAAATAAAAATTTTAATGTCATAAATTCAGTGTACAATGAATAATCATGTATAATAGTATTCAATAGTTCAGCTGACACAAAGGACTTCAATAATTTATTTAAGGGTTTGAATGAAATTTGAATGATTTTTGGATGATGAGAATAAAAGTAATCAGTGTAAAAAGTTACTAGATTTTGAATGAATTTTTGGATTAATGATGTTCACAGATTTATAATTGTATTTGAAAGAATTAACTATTAAACTTCAAGATATTAATACAATTGCAACACTTTTAATAATAGTTTATTAAAGCATGTGAAACTAAATTCAAATATTTTACCATGATATCATTTATATTTGAGGTATGTATAAAAATAATCTCTTTTTTTCACGTTTTTGCATTGATTCTAAATAAATCATAAATCACTTCACTTATGCATCTATTTCCATGTAATTTATTTATTTATCTTTAGTTTGTATTAATAGCAGTTTCAGCAATGCAAGAGTCTTCTTCAGAACTTTTCTTGTTCTCATAGTTCAACTTTTTTTTCTTAACAATACAATGAAGCCATACTATGTGATGTATCAATATACATTACTTTAATTATACACTATTCCTAAATATAATTAATTTTGCAATATGGCAACAGTCTTATTTTCATCTTGGAACATCATGTGCAATCACATTATTAAAAACACTTCTTTGAGTTCTATTGAAAGCATATTCGTTTTATTCTTTGTTTTATTTTCTTTCCTGAATTTGATATAATATAATGTAAGATAAGTCACATGATTTATGACTTGATTTTCTTTCTATGAATTTGATATGTACAATATTTCATGTAAGACAGGCATGTCAAACTGGCGGCCCCAGGGCCGCATGCGGCCCTCGAAAGGATTTTTCATGGCCCTCGTCTAAGATGCTATGTAATAAAATGAAAACAGAACGATATGTTGCAAACAATAAATTAATTTTTTTTAAAAAGCTCTTATATTTAATTACATGAACTAAAATATATACAGTAATTGTTGTCTACATACATAGCTAATTTATAATTCTCGGTTACACGCATAGCTTATGCCTTTATGATGATGAAGCATTTGAGATATGTGAATACCAAAGCTGGCAACGTTAATAATGTGCTGCTGTGCTTCCGAGAACATAAATACATTAGTCAGCTATTCGCGCCACCAACGTAGCAATCCTATGTGCAGATATTGTTTTTTTCTTTGAATTGTAACAAAAGGCAGTTGCACTAGTTTCTTTATCCGGATTGGTGTGTTAAAAATTTGCGGGTTGTTTCCTTTTATAACTCATTCAAAAAATATAAGTAAACTGCTATATCCAAGAGTTTATATCTTTCTGAAACTAGTCAGACAGCATAAGAAATAACGAGCATGCATTTTGTTATATAATATTTTAATTATAATCAAACATGAGAAACAATAATATTTTACATATAAGTTAGTAACGATTACATTTCAGTTTGGAAAACACTAAAAGTTCTACAATTTTACCAGTGTATGTTCGGCCTTGGGAAACTTTAGTGGCTTCGACCATTTCTAACCTACGGCCTTATGCACAGCTTTCTTCTTTGTCACATCTCTATCTTAATTGCTCCGTGCTGGGAAGTCAGGACTGAGAGAGAGAAAAAATGTAATCCGTACCTTTTATAGCTACCTCCATTTATCGAGCATAATTCCAGGAGCGAGAATCGATAGCAGCGCTCTCTTTACATTTAAATACTAGAGTAGCGTTAAATTTTACTGAAGCGTATTTTGCATAAACGTAGTTGCAATTTTTTAAATTTTAAAAATTTAAATCTAAAGCTCTATTTTTATTACAGAAAATGCCACTTCCAACGCTAAATAAAAAACGAAAGATTGATGACGAGGAAGAAAATTTCAAGAAAGGTGGGAACTGAATTATTTTTGTGTGGAAGTGAACAATAAGATTACGTGCTTAATTTGCAAAGAAACTATTAGTGTTGCTAAAGAATACAATATTAAGCGACATTATAGCACTAATCACGAAAAACAATTTTCGTGTTTTGAAGCTAAAATAAGAGAAGAAAAATTAAAAACAATGAAGAATTCATTAAGTAGCCAGCAAGGAGTGCTTACAAAATTTATAAAAAGTAATGAATCAGTAACAAGAGCTAGTTATGAAATAAGCTATTTATTAGCAAAACATTCAAAAGCATTCACCGATGGTTCTTTAATCAAGGAATGTATAATAAAAGCTGCGAATTTGTCTGTCCAGAAAAAGTACAAGCGTTTGAGACATCTCATTATCAAGAAATACGGTGGCAGATAGAATTACTGAAATGGCAGATGACATCACTTCGCAATTACAGAAAATATCTACCAAAATCCAGTTCTTTTCAATTGCTATTGATGAAAGTACGGATATAAGAGATGTTGCACAAGTTGCTATTTTTTTAGTGGTTGCGATAATAACATGAGGATCACCGAAGAATTGTTGGAATTCATCCCTCTTCACGGAACAACAACTGGTGAAGATATTTTTGATGCCGTATGGAGCATTTTAGAAAAACTTAACTTGCCTGTTGACAAGCTTGTTTCTGTTACAACTGATGGTGCTAAATCGATGACAGGTGAAACTAAAGGTTTTGCGTCACGACTAGCAAGGACATTACAAGACGAATATCCAGATAAACCGAAAATCAAAGCTTTTCATTGCCTCATTCACCAACAAGTTCTCTGTTTAAAATTATTAAAAATGGATCAAGTACTTAAAACAGTTACAAAGATAGTCAACTTTATTCGATCAAGAGCACTTAACCATCGCCAATTTACTTCGTTCCTTAAAGATTTAGAATCCGAATTCGAAGATCTTCCTTATTACACAGAAGTTCGTTGGTTGTCCTGCCACAATGTCTTAAAGAGCTTCTATCTGATTTTGGAGGAAATAATATTATTTTTTTGAAATGAAAGATGAAAACAACGAAAATATATCAATTATAAAAGATCCATTGTGGGTACAAGACCTAGCATTTTTAATAGATATTACAGGCCATCTGAATAATCTTAATATTACATTGCAAGGCAAAGATCAATTGATAACGAATATGTATGATGCAGTTGCAAGCTTTGTACAAAAACTGAATTTGTTTAAAAATCATTTGCAAAAGAACGTTTTGACGTATTTTCCTACATGTGAGCAGTTAAAAGCACAAAATCAAAGTTGCTCGTTTTCACATCACTCTGCAAAAATTGAAAAAAATAAAAGATGAATTCGATAAACGTTTTGATGATTTCAAGGAGTTCGAAGAAATTTTTTCTCTTTTCACGGGACCATTTGCCTTTGAAGTCGAAAAAGCTCCGACTTCGATACAACTGGAATTAATTGATTTCCAGAATGATTCGATTTTAAAAACCAAATATCGAGAAGTAGGAACTCCGAAAATTTATTCCTATTTAGGTGAAAGATACCCGGAAATTAAAAAATTTGCTGCACAAATTTTAAGCTTTTTTGGAAGTACATACTTATGTGAGAAATTATTTTCATGCATGAAATTAAATAAAACAGCTTACAGATCAAGATTAACTGATAAACATCTATCTGCCATAATGAAAATTGCTTGTTCTCAGTCTTTGAATCCAGATATTGAAAAACTAGTAAGAGGAAAACGCTGGCAAGTTTCCAGTAAAAACAATAAATTGTAGTTTTATAAATATGTAATCAGATAAAATAAATGTTTAAATAAAAGCAATACTATATCAATTGTATATTATTGAAGTGAATTCACTAAACTACATAATATGCTTTAATTACCCTATCTATATTCCTGCATTTTCACTTTCAAAATACAATTTTAAGAAAATTTGTGTGATGTGGCCCGCGAGAATCTTACTAGTAGCATAAAGTGGCCCATTGTTTGAATGAGTTTGACATGCCTGATGTAAGAAAATGTTTTCTAAACATAGAGCTAAAAGTTTTATGAAATTTAATAAAAATTTGTCAAGTATCTTTCTTAGGCAATAAAATGAAGGTTATCAATTTATTAGGGACAGAAAAAAGAACTAAATTATTCTTATATTTTGTCAGAAAACTTAAAGTTTAAAGAAATGAGAATCTGAATTGTGCAATAGCAAGTAGGCATAACTGTATAGATTCAGAAATTGATACAAACTTAAAAACATCAAAACAATTAGAGAGGCCTCTGATTGCTGATAATGAGACTGGTAATGGATTTTATCCAGAATTTATTTTTTGCGATGAAAGTCTGATATTTCACTATATATTTTAAAAATTAAAGATTTTGCATAATAAGCTTGATATTATTGTTATTTTTTGATTAAATGTGAGAATGAAATACATAGTTAATATATATGTGATTATGTTCTCCAAATTTATTATTAATAACTACATTATCATTATTTTTTAATTTTCTATTTATACTTTAATATATATGACAATTCATATTATATATATATGCTTGTTGAAAAGTAATATACCTTTGAGTTTAAGATCAAGAAACACTAGGGTCTTTTTTCTCAGTTGCCTGATAAGGCAGCATAAATGTGTGTTTCGATGAAATAATTTTTTCTAGATGCATGTTAGGAGTAAAAAGAAGAGATCAAAAACACAATACATGGGTAAGTGAAGAAACAGGTGTTACTGACATTGTTGAAAGAATTAAAAGACTGAAGTGTAGTTGGGCTGGACATATTGTTAGAAGAGATGATAATAGATTGACAGTTGAAATCTTAAACTGGATTCCAAGAGATTGTAAAAGACACAGAAAGAGACCACATGAGATGGATCTTTGAAATAAGAAAGTGTTTAGTGGTGAAGTGGAGAAAAGAGGCTAGAGATCAGAGAAGATGAATTGAACTTGGAGAGACCTTCATCCTGGATTGATAATCATTGTTGATGACGATGATGATGATAATAATAATAAATGCTTCAACAAAATAAAAGTTATTATATGCAATGTATCATCTAATCAAGGGAGGCTTGAATCAAAATATATTGGATATTATATGAATCTACTGTATAAGATCTGAAGAAATCTGTTGTACAGTCAAAATTGATAATTTAAATATAATGTTAAATAAAATTCTTGGAAATAAATGCATAGTGAAATGAATTTATTATTTATATTAATCATTTTTAATAGTTACAAATATTTTTCAAATGAAAAAAATATATTCATTATAGATCGGGGGGGGGGGTAGCATTGTTAATTTTCCATTAGAGTTTTTTTCAGATCTACTAACAAGCTTTATTCTCATATTTATTCTGTTAAAGCACTATGGAAAATTCCAAAATCATTATTCATACAGGTTTTTAAATGGTAAAACAGCTAAGTTTGAAAATTTTTAAATGGCTGGATTTAAAAGATTTTAAAACACAGCTACCAGCTTTCAATCCACTTTTATCTGGAAACAATTTTAATTTAATTAAGAATCATTTTGGAAACTTTTGAAAAATTGCAATAATTATTGCAGAATGTTAGTTTTATCCACTATTGCAAAAGATAATTTTATTAACAAATGTTACATCTCAAGATATTCTATATATGGCTTCTGGAGCAAGCTTTCTTACTTTAATAGTTAAGATGAAGAAGTCTATGAGTAATGAAAAATGAAATATTAAAATTTAAGTTAAATATCTATTAATGATCAAATATTGCTAATAAGTTGTAGAATAGAGGATTTTGTTATAAAGATGAGTAATGTAATCCAAAAATGAATGGTAAATTAATTCTTTGTCACATCAATTAAAAACTTTTATCTGTAGTAATTAATAAAGATTTAAATCATATCTTAGAATAACCTAGTTGGTTAAAGGATTACTTATATTCTATAGTTACAAATTTAAAAGATACTAATTCAATTCTAGTGGTAGACAGTTACTCGTCATAGCAGCAAAAACTGTTGAAGAGAGAAGAAAAATCTCATTCAGAACATTGTGTTCTATAGTAACCTATATACTGTTATTACCAGTTAAATGTGTTGGAAAAGTATGAACACAGTCTGAATTTTTCTAAACATATTTAACAATTCAACTAAATAGTGAAAATAATCAAGCATATAATCACAAGAAAGATGCTATCATCGTAAATTTTCAAACATATTTTAAAAACTATATATATATTATTATTATTATTATTAATTAATGCATATTTTTTTTTGCAATTAAAAACTCTTGTCAGTATATTTCTCTTGCTTTCATAAGAACTTTAAATTCACTCCTTAAAGAAATGGACCTATTAGCCATCAAGAGAATATGACACTATGATTGTTATAACAGTTTTGAGTTGTTTTGCCTGTCTCTGTAACTTAAATAATTCATTCTTATTTAGAATTACACTGTTAACTTTATATTAATAACAATAATCCACTTTATTACTTACCTCCTAAGCCTTTATTGAAATATTAAATAATCAATAAATATTTAGATGATAGTGACAATCTCCTGACTAGTTTCTGATTATTGGGTTTGCATCGCTGAAGTGATCCTCATTGACAAAGTTAAATAGCCAGAAATTAATTTAGAGACTGATTGGCACTATCATTTTGTGTTCATTGATTTTGGAAAAGAGTTAGAGTAGTTTACTGTTCCTAATGTAGATATACATTTATTGAAAGGTTAAACAAGTCATGGAATGTTTTGGTTAGTATTATTGATGACAATCACTGGTTGGAGATGTATTCTAAAGCAATAACACTGAAAATGACCGACGCTGAATATATTGTCATTGAGCTCTGGAATTCACCTCTCTAATTACATAGGGCAAAAAAAAAAAAAAAAATTGAATGATTTATTGCTGTGGAATTCATAAGAAGTTTGAACACCAGAAATGATGAACTGAAGCTATGCTCCATGGATTTTAGGCCACAGAGTCCATCAGTCAATATTTGTATGAAACCATACTAAAACATTTGAAAAAAATGTTCAATTTTAATATGCACTAAAAAAAATATATGTTTGTATATGTTTTATCATTAATGTTTTTTTAAAACTAAAATGAAATTTGGAGCAGAACTAAATTAGATAATTATATACACATTTTATATAGCTATTTCAATTTATGTTTGAAATATTATGTATGCAGACTTGTATTTTAATTAATACCAGAGATTATTTTTGACATCAGTATTTATTAATATTTTATTCTGATATATATATATATAAATTTTAGGTTCACATAGGGGTAAAGGGAATTGTGATGGATGAAGTAGGCCATGGTCTTCCTGATGCTGTCATCCATGTTGAAGGAATAGATCACAATGTAACCACATATGAATTTGGCGATTATTGGAGGTTGTTAATACCAGGAACATACACAATTACAAGTTTCTTACAAGGGTAATAATTAAAACATGGATGAACTTTTTTTTTTGCTACTAATTTTACATATTTTGTTTGTGTTTGTTTGCATGTATGTAATAAATAGTATATGTGCATGTATGCATGCATACTGTCATTCAATCTACTTAAAGTTATAAAAAAAAAAAAATTATTCTTTTCGGGAGAGAAACTTTTTTTTTTTTAAGAATAAATTATAAATGAAAAAGTAACTACAATTTTTAAAAAATCTGTGACTGTTTAATCATTTTACCTGAAAACTTTGATGTTTTCATAAACTGAGGTTTGAAACAGACTGGATAAAACTTGAATTTTTTTTAGGTTATTGTGAATTTTTCTTTTTTTTCTTTCAGATAACTGGTCTGCATTCGATCTAACTTGCCATCCAATATTAATTCATAAATGACTAGCTAGTTATTCTTAGAGGGTAGAACGAGGATAAAAAATTGTACCACTATCTGATACTTAATAAATCTGATAGATGTGTTTTTGTTTTTTTTATGATTATTAGAGAGGCTTTTTACTGGGCTATTTAGGGTTATTTTGCCATTTATATTCATTATTTTACTATTAAAATGTTTTGATAAATATTGTCTTTGGGAACATAGAATTGAAGTAAATGTAAACAAAATTTTTTTTTTTTAATGTAGCATAATATTATTTATTTCACACTGGAATAAGTTTCTGCATTCACAACTTTATCTCAATTACTTTAAATAAATACATTAGTGATTATTACGAATCATTTATTAAACTAGAGATTATCCATAGCTCAGACATCTACATAACTTTAATTCTCAGTTTAAGATTAGTGCTAGTTCTGCATAAAATGCGTATTTTGGTGATCTTTTATTTTTATTTGGTAGTTGTATACTTGGGTTAATGTGGCTGCTTGATGGCATTGTTGCTTGCAAAAATAATGAAATGTAACATTGCCAGTCTGATAATTTTTGGCTTTCTGCTTTCCGCCAATTTTTCCAAAGTATTTTAAAAAATTTCCAAACAAACATTATTTTATAAATTAGATTTTTTAATTACATTATACATTTCAATGCTTAGCACTAGTATGCATGGGGGGGGGGGTCTGATAGTTTTGATGATCCATAGGATCGTCCAATACATGCACTAGTTGGAACGAACCAAGCTTACAGCGCATAGCACTGGAATGTGCGAGGGGGGGCCTCCGATGGTTTTGCCAATCCGAAGGATCGGCCAATACATGTTCTAGTCTGAGTAAACCAAGATTATGATTTCTAAAACAATGGACAATGGCAGCCATTCTTTTACTCTCGTAGTTGTTCTCTCGCAAATGTGACTTTTCATGTGAATTATGTGAAATGCTTCAATGACATACCCTTTTGCAATTCTTTTCCCCTTCCAAGATTTGTAGGGAAACGTGATGATGGACTTACAATTATTAGTATGTAATAGTATGGCAGGTAAGGCATAAGATTCTTAATTCGAATGCACATAAAAACAGTTATGGCCTGTTGAATTCCATACACCCTCTCATCCAACAGTAACAATCTATGTAGTGTGTGCTATTTCCATAGTGAAATGAAGCACAGTGTGCAATGGCATCTATGCCTGCTAATGGCTAATATGAACAGAATTGTTCTAGAGGCTGTAAGTTGGGCCACGTAAATGACATATTTCTATGCTTTTGCAAGCAACAGTGCCATCTAAGCGACCGCATTACCCCAAGTATACAACTATCTTTTATTTTTAAGATATCTTTATTCATATATTTCAAGAATAATTAATTTTATCTGTTCTTCACCATGGGTCACTAAAAATACAGAATTAATTTTTTAGATTCTGGATAATATGTTAATATATTTTAGAAAATGTAAAAGTAAAAAAGCAGTATGAAAATAGATTAATATATATCAGTTAAAAGAACTGCCCTAATGGTATTAGTAATAAAAATTAAAATGTGTGGGGTTTTTTTTTTTGCCTTTTGAACATTTTAAATTTGAGACTTAACAATACATGTCATGTGTTTTTAATAACCCAATTGCATGTAAAAAATAACTAATAATGGGAATTATTATAAGGTCACTGAAATTTTTGAAAAATTAATTTTAGAGTAACAATTATGTCAATACTGCAAGGATATCATATCTAAAATGTATAAAGTAGAGTTTAGATAATTTATCTAATATTTAGCATAATACAATAACAGTTAGCAATATCAACTCTCACTTAATAACTTTTAGATTATGCACACGAACGAACATTATTTCAGCAATATGTACTAGCACTATCTCATCAATCTATTTATAGCATTTGAATATATAGATGTTGATTTTCCAAACTAATGTGATTAATATTTAATATTTTTGTATTAATTTATATCTAATACTTGTGATAAAAAATCTGTAAATAGATCATTGTTGTAAACAGGAGTCTGAAAATTAGCCATGAGAAAAAAATTGTAGACAAAGATATGTTAACATGAAAATAATATTAGACTAAATAAATATGAAATTTTATTTGAAAACATGTTTATTTATAAAATTATTTATTCTTCTTGATTTTATATTTTACAAAATTAGAAATAATTTTCTTTATATAATAATTCAACATGTTTAGTTGCTATTAATACAAACAAAAACTCCTTATGATTTAATTTATTATTGGCTCATTACAATTTAATTAACAAATTGGATACTATTATGTCTTAAGCCCATAAATTGAATCATAGAAGATCTATCTATATTTTCTTAAGCATCCATAAATGAATTATAATACATTGTTTAGTTTGTAGACACAATTTAGTATGTTTTTTTTTTTTTTCCCCATATGTCATAGCACCGGCCGGGACGCGAACCCACAACCGTCTGCAACCAACTACTTGCTTGCAAGGCGGCCGCGATGACCTCTCGCAATTGTATTTATTCATTTTGAAAACACTTCTACTCTTACCCGCCATTCAGTGTAAACTTCTTACTTTAAGTGTCTGCCACTCCTGAGCCAAGATTGGCTTTAAACAGTTAAAAACAATGGTAAAATGAATTTCTAAAAATAATTGAAAATGCTACTTATAAAATCATTAAGAAGTGTGATAACTTTATTATGAAAATGGTAAAAACTTTTAATTCTATAAATTAAATATGAAAAAAAAAATTTTTTTTAAAAATAATCATTTTATGTAAATAGCCAACTAAAAAGTAGAGAGATCTTAAGAATCTAAACTTTATATAAAACAATTGGAAATTGCAGGAATATTGTCATTTCATAAAAGTATTTGAGGCTTTTTTGATTTTTATGATTTATTTGAGTCTCAAATTTTCTTAAAACCTTATTTCACTTAACGGGGTGGGGGGTCCAGTCTCCATTCAATCATTAGTGTTTACATTTTAAAGCGTTTAAAAAAAAAAATCATAATAAGAGTTTTAATAAAAATGTATCAATAATAACAATCCTATATTTCAAATGAATTTTGCATATGATCAGAGATCAAAGTACTATTTAGAAAAAAATTATGCATATTATTAGAACTAATCAGGATAACTATCCAGCAGTTTCACTTCAGCAAACACTCATAGTGTTTTTATAGAGTGTTTAATTATATAATATAGAATTAAGAATTTCATTTATTTAGTTCTTCTATTCTGTTTCTAATCTCACACTTATTTATAGGATATTTGTTATATTTGTATGATTAATCATATATTTCCATAGCCTTACATTTATCATCACATTTAATGACTTAATATATATTGATTTAAATAAATGAATTTTATTCATAGATATATTGTATCAGGCATTTGCAAGGCATTTACATATATATGTGTATTATAAAAGCATATAGACTATATCTTGTGTTTGGAAAGTGAGAGTATTCATTTATAGTTAAATCTACAGTGCACATGTGCATTAGCTTATTGGCTTATTAATATTACAATTTATAAAAACACAGCTCTATATAAAATAAATGTCTTATTTACATAAGGTAAGTTAAGTAAAACAGCATGTAAATAGCCCACAACAGGAAAAATGACTCACTAACAGCCTCTCATTGAGAAACAATGAAAAAGAAGGAAATTGGTCACCAGACTCACTAATTACTGAGCAATGAGAATTTGAGTACTTTCCATATTCCTGTTTTATATTCTAGATGAAAATAATTAGATTCCCATTTGCAGACCAATAATAAATGTTCACTTGAGTTGATTATGGGCCGCTTATCTGAAAGAAAAATTTCCAAGCCTATTGAAGAATTTTTATTAGGCTTGAATTTAAATCCAAACAGGTATTTGTAATATAACTCCACACCTAAGTTCTTCATTTTACATATATACATTGTGGTAAAATATGACTATAAATCAAAAGAAACGCATATATATGCATATGTGTGCACACATATAAATCGAGGTATATTATTTAAAATCATAATCGAAAAATTTGACCAAAGTCATTTTAAAAATAATGTAGACAAAATCCAAAAAGTCTTTGATATGCAGTCATAAAAAATTACTTCAAACTGTTGACGATTTAAAATCTCACGTAACAGCTGCAATTTGTCTGTAAATGAATATCGAGTATGCTCTACAAACTACAAAATGGTCGACATATTCATACTCTTATTTTGTATAGTTTTTTTGTTTTGTTTTTAAAATGTATTAAGAGTTTTGGCCTAAATACTATTGTCATTTGAAAGATTATTTTTAAACATCCTGCAGAAAATGTTTTGTATTCGGTAACAGATCAGCGCGACTGCCTTGCACTTGCAGGCAGTTGCCCGGGTTGTGGGTTTGCGTCCCGGCCGATGCTATGACACTTAAAAAAAAAAAAATCGATCTATACAGGTGGCATTCCTGTACTGAATAGCCATTTTTATAATGAATAGTCTCGCATTTAAAAGATTTTTTCGGGGAGGGGCTTCAGTTGTCTTTATATTTTTTATTTATAATTGCTTATAGTTTTTTTTTAAAGTTAAGAACTTTTGAGCTACAATGAATTTGTGTTTGATTATATATATATCTGTGTGTATATATGTATGTGTGGCAAAGAATACAAAAACTTTTAATTGTAGTCCCAAAATTTACATATTGTTCATTGATTATTTTATTTAGCTATGAACCTGCAACTCACCAAGTAACAGTATTGCCAGGTCCTGCAACAGAATTAAATTTTACCATGCGTTTTCTCCAGAAGAGTTGGTCTGACAAATATGACTTTAGTTTACAGGCTAATTTGGTCCCTGCTTATTCAAGCAACGAAGAACTTGTAACTGAGATGATTAATATTTATCACCAAATTCCATCAGCATCCCAGTTCCTGGAAATTGGTGAGACTTCTAAAGGACAAAAAATGTTTGCTTTGGAAATGACTAATAATATTCAAAATGAACATGAAATTAAAGTTGGCATTTTGTTAATCGGACAACTTCATTATTCTCAACCAGTCGGCCGGGAAATGATCATCAGACTTGCTCGACATTTGGTAGAAGGTTTGTAGGTTTTTGGCTTATTTATTAAATTATAATTGATATTTTTGTATTTATTTTGTCAAAAAAAAAAAAAAAAAAGATAATTACTCTTCCTGAAATACTGGTTAAATGGTACTATGACTTACCTGATCATAAGGGATAATTTGGTTTCTTCCTCATAACACGTTCAATAATCTCAATATTTAGCTAAAATTTAAATGAATCTTTTAAGTATTTTATTTAAGAAATAATAAATACAACAAATATTTTTAAAAAATACTTTTACTTAATTTGAAGAACTAATGTACTAAAAAGCAATAAATATTTTATTGGGGGATCACAATTTTGGTTGTTATATGTGTCCGTAATTTAATTAATTCATACAGTAATAGAGCATTTCATTTGATTACAAACTGTATTCTTGAATTAATTAATGTACAGATGATCAACGCTTTTATTTAAAGTTACATATAACAATCAAAATTGTGGTTTAAAAAAAAAATACTTTTTTTTGCTTTTTAGTGTATTAATCCTCAAATTAAATAAATCATGTTTTTTAAAAAATATTATTTATATATGCAATTTTTTATTTTTTAATGTGCAGCATACATGCTAAAATATTTTAAAATCAGTTACAAGATTCTTGTATTTATGAAGGCAATGGTTTAAAAAACAAATTTTATATAAACAGTGCACAGAGAAATTAAAATTTAATTTTTTATTTATTTATTTATTTATTTAAATGTTTTCCTCAAATTAAATGAAAGCATTTTCTTAAAAAATGTAGCATCACTAATTGTGCAAAACCAAAATGATTTTAATGCTATTTGAAATGTGGTTTGTCAACATTATTACGTTGGCCTATCTGAAACATTGCATCGTTATATCGTATTATCATCAAAATCAAACACATATATAAAGTTTGAAGAAAATCTCTTCATTCTAACTTTGAAGTCTTTCATTGTAATCTATAAATGAACATGTGCACAAAATTTGGAAAAAGTTCTGCAAAAGAAATAGATTAAAATTTGATTTGGTTTTTTTTCTTTTAATTGTTTGCTTTCTATTTTAATAAAATTTCTTCTTCAAATTAAATGAAAGCACTTGAAAGTCAAATTAAATGAAAACATTTAAGTCAGTTACAAGATTTTTGTTTTCATTAAAGCAGCAGTTTAAAACAAGCAAGTTTAACACAAATGAAGGGAAATTAAGATTTCATCTATTCCTTTTTTTCTTTTAATTAACTATTAATGCCCCAATTTTTTTTTTTTCTCAAATTAAATGGCAGTGTCTGTTTAAAAAATGTTGCATCGTTAATTGTGCATGATTCAGAACTTTCTATGCTGATTTGAATGTGATTTAAAAATTCTTATCCACCAACTCTGTTAGAGAGAACAACCCTGAAATATTGTGTTGTCATCAAAATTGAATATATGTAAAAAATTTGCAAAAAATCCAATCAGTAGAAGTATATTAAAAGTCGGTTACAAGATTTGACCCAAATAATCAGAAGTCTTAAGTTAAATAAAAGCTTTTAAATAAACCTCTTTTTAAATTTATGTTTATTGTTATTTACAATATTTTTGCTTTGTTTTGCTCAAAAATTATTATGCAAATGGAATTCAAATGTATAATTTTTATAATTGCTCTGGACTGATTGTTAACTGTTATAATTTCTGAAGTGGCTAAATATTTCTTATACCTCCAGAAATTTTATTTTGTTTTGATAATAATGTAGTGATTTTTCTTTGGATTTCTGGGTTAAGTAGAATAACAATTTAAGTTAACATAACTCAGATTATTTACTTCATCAATGCAAAGCTTTAGCCAGAATTTTTCATTTACTCCTAAAATAGTGATTTGCTCTTTATAGTTTAATTTAGTAGTAAGAGTGATGAAATCAAGAGGTAAAGATTCTGGATTAAACTCATCTTTTCCTGTGCTTGAATGTTTTAAAACTCCTTAAGCAACTGGCCATTCAGTTATACTTGTTAATCACATAGATTATAGTTCTCTTCTCTGAATTTGAGAAACACTTTTAATAAATGATGCATCCCTCAATTATTTAAATAGATTTTTATTTCATATCCTATTAACATTTTTAAAATAAAAATTTGAATCATAGTTTAAAAATCTTCCAATTCATTTTTTTTGTTTCTGACAAAACAATATAATCCTTGAGATCAATTTTTTTTATAGTAAACATATGTTATTTTTTTTATTCTTGTAAAGATTAGTGCACACATCATTATTTAAAATATTTATTAAACAGATGTATATGTTATTGTAATTAAACCTGATTTCAGTTTCTGATAAATTGTGTATTATTTTGTAATAGGTAAGCAGTTAAACCTCTCCATTATACCCTATCTAATGTATGAATGACCTTTTTGCAATTAATGCTACCGTTGAAGTGAGCATTGTTATTCTAGTTTTTAGATGGGCACTGGAATTTTAATAGTAGTGTGGCTACTGTCATTTTAGTAGTGAGATAAGCCTGAGCATTCTAGTATTGATGTGGGAACTAAGATTCTAATACTAGAGTGAGTAATAGAACTCAAGGGTTGAGGCAACCATTGCAATTTTATTTAATGTTGTGTTTACTGTACTGCTGTGGATACTGATTATATTGTTGAGATTACTACTGTAGTGCTACTGAACATTTGGATTCTAGTAATAATATGGACTCTATGATTTTAGTACCAAGATGAGTATTATAATTCCAGTGAATACCTAGACCTTGGAATTGATGTGAGTATTGATTTTAATATTGAGGGACCTATTATGATTCTAGAGAATACTTTAACTTTAGTAATGTTTTGGGAACTGTGATTTGGATTCCAGCAATGATATGAGCACTGTATTGGATTCTAGTAGTGAAATGGTCTTTGTAATTGTAATACTGTTGTGGGTAGTGTGATTATAGTACTGAGGTGAGTTTTCGGACACTAGTGTATTGAAATTTCACCATTTTATGTAAGGCTTTTTATTTACAATACTCTGAGCAAACAAGTAAGTTTCCAGTGAAATCAGAAATTTATAGATACATTTTCTGGACAAAATTTGCCATTGTCATTTAAACAAATAATCATATGGTATTTGTTTGGGAAATCGAATGATGATTTGAACATCAGAGAGATGATGAACACAACAGTTCTATTCATTTAACCAAACTGAGATTTATGTTATTTTCTGCCCTAGGATCAATCCAGTGATTTTAAGCTCTTGACTTTTTCACTCTCATTATATTACTAAGCCAAATTTAAATTTAAAAATGATTTATTAAACAATTTCTGTATATTTGAAGAATATTATTCAAAGTAGTGAATTTTTTTAAACAAAAAAGAAATAATGATTTTATTTTATCAAATATGCTCCATTAGAGAATTTATTTTGGGATTATAAACTTTAAATATCACATGATGCTTTACAGGAGCAAACTATATTTTTTCATACTCCATTACTGACATCTAATGTAAGCTTGAATAACTAATAAATACTATAAATTTAATGGTGCAGATTGAATCTGTATCAAATCCAGAACCAAACATTGACAAAGGTCATTAATCAAAAACTAGTTAGGAATATGATTAGAATAGTACTGGATATAGATTTAATACGTACACTATTACCTTAATTATTTAAGTTTACAGTAGATGGCAGTAGTAGAGTAGAAAATAGTAGGTTATAAATTCTGATGTTAGAAATAGTTTATACCTTTTTTTTTCCATCAATTATTTTACAGCATTTATTTTTGAGTTTGTTCGTTACTTTTATTTATTTACTAGCAAGGTGTTTATTCATTTTATTCCTCATCTTAACATGTTCATATATTTTATTTACCCATTTTTTATTTTAACTCTTTAAGAATATTGTAATTAGTTGACAGACTAATATTTAATCAATGGCTGATCTAGTTATGGACAATCTACAAGAAAAATTCTAAGCCTGATTATAGCTGAAAAATTTTTCCAAGTTTTATCCAGCATGAATTCAAACCTAGACCATCAACATAGCTCAATAAAGTACTACAACTGCACCTTGAGGCCTTGTAAAGTTTACATAATGAATCAGCATATTATTTTCATTTGTCTTAGTCTGATTTTTAAAAATTACCACTGTGTCTAGAACTTAAATAATTTGTTTTAAAAAAAAAACTAAAAAAGATTAATTGGATAGTTCAGGCTATACTGCTGATTAGATAATTTAATCCAATCAAGACATATTAACTACGAATGCAAATTAAGTTAATTTTTAATAGAGGCAAAGCTGCTAATCCATTGAATATTTTCTTTAACTTTCCATTGATCTTTTCCATAATGAAATTTTTTTTTTCCTACTAAGAGAAAATGGTCAAATTTTTACATAAACAAGATTTGAAATTAACTTACGAGAGAGTGCAAGTCTCTCAGCGCTTGTGATTATTAATAGCCAATCAGATCGTAAATACTGGGACATAGGAGCTTAAAAAGTAACCCCTCTTCATAGCTATCAGATGAGTTATCCACTAGCTGAAAATTTTAAGAATTCATCAGATATTTATTACATTGAACAGCAAAATAAGAAGTTAGACCATAATAACAAATCTCAAATGATGCCTTTATGCAAGTACTAATAGATGTTGTTGGAGTTAAGCATATATGGAATTTATGATGGCATGCATAACTAAATGGTAAAATTTTAAAAACAAAAAGTAAGTTCAGTAATTTTATTTAAAATATTAATGAAAAATCAGTTCTAATAAGAATTGATCTTATTTTTTAAATTCTAGTAAGATTTTCTTTGGAGGAGGACAGTGCTATGGGAACTACTAAAGTGAACTAACTTTAGTAGATATTAGCCGCAGTTAACACATGATAAGTCACTATTATAATTCTGAAGCTTACTAGTTGCATTGTTCTTCTATCCTGTATGATTTAACTCAGTCATAGAGTGATGTACTTACAAGTTGTAGCTTCCCTAGATTAAAGATTCAGTCATTACTTAGGTGTTCAAATAGCACTTGCCTCATGAAGGACTAACCATTTGATTATTTTATATTACGTTTAAAAAAAAAAAATAGATGTCTTCATGATGTTTCCAAATTATAATAAACTGATGTAAAAGTCCTAGAAGTGAAGATTTGGAAATGTGCAATATTTTTTTTATATACCACATTTTTAATTCACCCACTTTTTCCTATCAGGTTTGAATTTTTATTAGAAATATCTTAATCACTCAGTCCAAATTTTTATGCTAATCATTTTACTCCAAGCTTCTAGTCCATTAGAGATTCCTGTTGTTGAATGTTTTGATTGTCATGCTGAGTCACCATTATTTGATAAATTCATTTGGAGATAGACTTTTCTGGTGTTTTCGTAAACATTTTTTTTTTTTTGCATATCCATTAGATGTAAGATAGTATTATGATGAAATGTTGTGCTTTCTTTCTTGACAACAGATTTCAGAACTCATTTATTATCATGATCTCAGGATAGTTGTTGACTGACAAATCGTGAAGTATTGATAATAGTAGAGAAGATGTCTATGTTTAGAAAATGTATTCCATTGATTAAGTAGATGTTTTTAGGATTTGAAAAATTTTACTACACTTATAATATAGATTTTTTTTTTTTATATTGAAGTTTTGTTTTTAAAATATATATATGCCATACAATTTCTAAATGAAATGCAACTATGTAGGTATTTTTAAAAAAATAAAAAAATAAAGAAATTTAATTGAAAAAAAAAAACATAATTTGAAATAGGTTATTTTACCATGTTTTTGATCTTTTTTTTTCTTGATAATTTTATAATTATTTTTTTTTGAAACACAATAAACATCTAGAAATAGTTCAAAGATGAATTTTGCTAAAGTAAAATTTATCTTTAAAAAATCTTGCAAAATAAATAGAAAATTTATTATATTATGTCTATTATTCATCATTCAAAAATATATATATATTTATAATTTATTATTTGTAATATATATATATTTTTTACAGAAGAATGAGTTATTGGATTTCCATTACATAATCAAACTTCTTACTTTCAGATTTAGTAGAAATAATAATTAATTTTGATTATTGTAGGTTACAAGCAGCAAAATGAATTGATTATGAATATTTTTAACCATTCAAAAATATATCTGATTCCTGCATTTGATTTGGATCATTCCAGCGATGTTCAGCCTGGAACATGTAATTCTAATAATACCATAGATGATATTGGAAACAAGTTTGAAGATGATCAACAAAAGGTATGAGCTTTAAAATTTAAGTTTATCAACTTAAAATTTTGTCATGTACGTACATTGCAATTCAATAATTATAAATTATGTCTTTTTGTACTCGAGTAAAAGCAAGGAAAATATATTAGAGGAATATATATTTTTTAGATCATTAACTGATAAGAGTAAAATTAATGAATGTTTGGGTAAAGTAATTTAAGAAAAGTGAATGTTGTATAATTAAATCAGATAGAAAGTAAAAAGATTTAATTAGTGATTAATTTCGCATAGGATTTAACAATAGAAAATATTTACGTAATATGTGATAAGAAAATTGCTTTTGGTAAATGCCAGAAATATTTGCTAATTATAAATATTTCTTGATACAATAGAAGTGGAACCGACTAATTAAAAACACCAAGAGGAAAACGACTGATAACAATCAAGCATGAACTCTGGATTGTCAGAGGCCAAACTGAGTGAATAAGTAGCATATGCAGTAAAGTGAATTGTTCTGATTCCAGTTGATTTACTGTGTGAACTGTTGGTGGGAGATTTTAATGAACAGTAGCTGAAAGAAGCTTAAGTGATGGGGCAGCGCTCTAATGTGGAACCAGCATGATTGTGAGCAGCAGCTGAACAAAGCCAAAGAACTCCATTAGTTTGAGGAGTCAAGCCAAAGTGTCTTGAAAACTGAGGCCAATGGAAACTGTCCACAAATACTGCTAGTTGTTATGTGCATCATGGAAATTGAACCATAAGTGAATTACATATACTGTGTTTGAGTGTATGAATAACTTTTCGCTATTAATAATATTTCATCATTATTCCAGTTATTTAAATTTTAATTATTGATTTATTTGTTGGTATTCTGAGTGCCTGCATTCAAATACATAACAAGTTTCATATTTATTTAATTGAAGTACAGAATTCAATTGATGTTTGTAAGTACCTGTCTTGTAGTCATACTTTTGAGCTATAGTAATTATTACTATTTCTTAAGGTGATATTAAAATCTGTTTAGAATTCATAGAAAAATGGGTAGGTTTTTGGGGGAGAGGGGTACATTTTATTGATTTTTTTGCTTACTTGATTCAGTAGAAGAGATGCCTGATTAGCTAAAAATATACAGATAAATATTATTGTCTTTAGTGGCCAAACAGTTCCATATTAAAATTTCACTATTCACTAATTCTATCTGTTGGAGAATTACTTTATTTTAATGAATTGTGCATTGCTAACTTTTCCTATATTGAAAACCTGTGAAACATTATCTATTTAAAAAGGAATTATTAATTTTATAATGTCTTATGAATGAACTGCTATTAATTTATCTAATATAAAGTGTATTCCATTTTGTTTGTAAATGTCATTTTTAAAGAGCAAGTTTTAAAATTGTAAAATTATTAATTACATTAAAGCTGTGGCTGCCATCATTTTTTAATGTATGTTCTCTATCTGCAAGCAAATGAGGTATCTAGCCAATAGATACCATAACCAAATGATAGTGATTGCTAATCATTAGTGATAGTTTGCCATTGCTTGCCACCTTTTAAAATTAATTATAATATTTTACATTTGGATCTGCAATACAAAATGATGTAGCTCTTATATCATTAAGATATATATTCAAAAAAGAAAAAGAAAAAAGCTAATAATTTTAATATCCCTCTTTTCATAAGTTAATTTTTCAATATAATTCCAAAAATATGGCATAAAATTTTCAATTACCAATGAAGTTGAGTATTTGAAAAATAAATCAAAGAATAAAAAATGAAAGGTCATTACCATTTTTAACAAATCCTGCTTAATTGAAAATGAAATTAATTAAATTGAGCAAAATTAATTTTGTGACTATAATTAAATAACTAGTTCAAATAAAGTCTTTAAATTTTAATTGAAAAACAGATTTTTATATTTTTAAAAAAAAAACGGTCCCAAGAAACTAAGGAATCAATAAATTAATGAAGATAGTTATCTTTTTAATTTTATTAAAATTACATAAATGTCTTTAACTGAAATACAGGCCTATCACATACCTGCATCAATATATGTAATATATAGGGTATATGAGCTCATATACCTTATATATTATTAATGTCTTTAAAAAAATATTTCCTTCTATGTATTCGCAATAATTTATTCAATTTATCTTAAGAGTTTTTCAATTGTTTAATTTCTTCAAAACTTAAATATCTTCTTTCAATTTAGTGGATGCTGAAACAAATATATAATTGTGGATTAAAATAATATGAATAATTTAGTTTATAATAACCACACACGCACACACACACACACATATATATATATATGTGTTATTATTATTTGATGCCAATGTTATTGATAATTATATGAATAATAAAATATGGCAACTCTCTCCATATAATAGTGCCATCCACTGCAAGTCATAGTAATCAATGGATACTCCCTAACTAGTGCCTAATTATCCAATATCTCCAGATTAATTTCTAGCTTGTGACCTTCATCAGTGAGGAGTCTTAGATCTGAGAGCACTGGACCTAGATCTTTGGATCTAATGCAACCTTCCAGCAGCCACCTTTTACTTTTTTAGCTAACTATAAAGCTATGAGTCCAAAATGAGAAGACAGTAATATTTTCAATCCAAGCTTATTCATTTATATAGTCATACAGATAGAAACTCAGTTCAGTATCTATATATTTTGGTGTCTTTGGTTTTTAATGACCATAGCTACTATCAAATTCAGATCCAAGGCTCCTCACTAATGAAGGCTATAACTAGAAACTAATCTGGGGATATTGAATGAGCACCAGATAGGGATTTTGATGTACAAACCTTCTAGTATGTATTGATTACTTTGGTTACACCGTCACTACTATACAGAGATAGTTTTTACTGTTTTAGCAGAATCTACAAAAAATGATGAACATGTGATGTTTAAATGGTTTAATAACAGAATGTCCAATTTTTAGCTTCCCAAAGCATGATAAAAGCCCTTTCATTTCATTTCTGGTTGTTCCCTTATTCTTTCATGACAATGTTTTTGATAATTATATTTGAATTGTATTTCAGTATATAGTATTGTTTGACAAACTTCATAGGGAATCTTCCAACCTTTGAGTCTTTTTGAAAAATTAAAAAATATATTTAAAATGGTGATCAGTTGTTTGTGACATTAAATTTGAATTGATCTTACATCAGTTCTATTGATAAAAATGTTTTCAGTGAAAAATTGAAAATAATTTCAAATAGAAAACTTTATATAAGATAAACTCATCAAAATTACAAAAAGTATATATCAGTAGTTTTAAAATGTGTGATTTTTATTCATTGCTAATTCAGTTTAGTGAATTATTTTGTTAGTCTAAGACCTATTTTGGAGAAAATAAAATTCTTATCAGTCAGCCAGGCCAGCCGTTTATCAAATCAAGATTATGATTTACAAAACAACATGCAACCTCACACATTTTATTTGTCTCTAGCTATTCTTCATCTGAAAAAACCCACTATTATAACCATTATGGGCTGTCATTTTCCTAAGTATTTTTAAACAATTTACAACCCAACATTTTTTCTAAAATGGAATAATATTTTTAAAGTACATTATATATTTCAGACAATTATTACTATGTAATACTACATCAGGTAGGGTATAAGATCATTATATTACAAGAGTTATGGCCATTTGAATTCCCTACACCCTCACATGATACGGTAGTGATCTGTTAAGTTTGCACATTTGCATACTGTCACAAAGCAGTGTGCATCTAGGCCTTAAACGGCTAATATAAACAGGACTGTTCTATAGGCCATAAGTTTCTCTGCTAAAAGCATAGAAATATTGGGCCACGTAAATTGCATATTTCTGTGTTTTTGTAGAGAAAGAATGCCACTAAGCGGCTGGCCTAGCCTACCGATGAGTACCGAAAATAATTTATAATTATTCTTTATGATTAGTTGAATAAAAGATTTTTTAAATTGTAATCATCTTCTTGACCAGTAGAGAGCATTTCTTCTTTTTAATTTTCAGCTGTCCTATTGTTGCATTGCCCTGTGCAATTTAATGCAATTATAGAGGAGACAGTCTTGAAAGCTAAAGATCCATGAATTGAAAAGTCAACCTGTTTCTTTCTGTTCAACATCATATGATCCCCAGAGAGACTAATCATTCAGTTAGTTATATGTTTAATAATATATTTGCTAATGTGTGATTGATTTCACTTTACTTTAATGTTTTTTTTTTACTTTTAGCCTTTTTCTAATAATATAGTTTAGTTTTTATATTTCTAGAGAATATTATAGTCTTATGTTTGAAAATCTTTATTAGATTATTTGCAGTTCTACAAAATGGCCACCTGTGACTTATTTGAAAATTCACAATGGATATAAATGATGTTGATGAAGAAGAAATAAATTATTATTAATTCAAATTAATTAATTTTAAAACTAAGAATTTTGTTGTTTAATGAAAATAATATCAACTAACCATCATATGACTTTCTCCACTTGCTTCCAAGTGCAGTTCTCTTCATCTTATTCCAGAGCCATCTACAGAAAGTTTGAGCAGTCCGTGAATTCAAGATGAGTCCTAAGTTCTTAATGATGAAGACAAAAGTCAGGAAATGATCTGGAAATAGCACTATTATCCTAATGTGGATTGTTCAAACTTACATAGATGATTCTGGATTGGGGTGAAGCGAATTGCCTTTGGAAAAATATGATAGTAAACTTATATTAACTTTTCAAAAAAATATATTGTATGGGGGGTTGTTAAGTTATCTGTCTGAAAGCAAGTGGAGGTGACTAGGCAAAATGTGATCAAGCGATAATACTTGATAATCATTGATGGTATTTTGTTATTGTTTGCTACTTCTTTAATATATTAGAGCTAAAATAATGGGATCCCTTAGATCATTAAAATACATTTGAAAAAATGTATAATTCATCTTTAAACAATAAAAAAAGAGATGTAAGGCTTTATTGCTCATGCCAGACCTGTGAGTACCTGAATCGATTATTTATTCATTAAAATTTTTTAAAAGTAGATAATAATTATGAAAAATAAAATACTTATTTAAATATCTTGATACTGATTAAACATTGTTTTAAAATGTTTTTGGTGATTGTTCTAATTTTTTTTTTTTCAGTCTATACCTGAAGTTGAAAACATTAAAAAATTTTTCCAGATGCATAAAATTCATATTGCTTTGAGTATTGAATCTGGTGGATTATTTGTAAGGTAAAATAGAAATCTGCATTTTTTTAAAGTCATTTAAAAAAAAAAAATTTTTTTTAATTCATTAATAACAATGGAAATTTTATTTTAGGAAATGGTTGTCTTTTCTTTAATAATATTTATTTTTATATTATTTCTTGAGCACACATTTGGTAATGCTGTTCCTTACAACTAAGCATTTATATCCTAAATATACAGACACATATATAGATAATTTTATTTGGATTTTAATGATTTGTTTGTGAGTTATTAAAGATAAAGGAGAGATTGAAGTTTGTAGAAATTTAATCTGCAATTATGATTTTTTATTTATTATATTTTACAAAATAATACTAAAGTTATCAGTGCATATCATATCAATCCATTTATATATTTAATTGTAAAATGTTTTATCTAGTGAGATATTCGATTTTATAGTTAGATGCTAAGTAGAATATATTTTTAGATACTATTTGAATAACATCTACAAATTATCTGAAAAGAGACCAATCGTATATTTATCTTACTTATATTTGAACTGGTTATCTTAGCTACTGACTTATCAGTGTCCCAAATTAATATTTAACTGCATGTGTGTGTATATATATATATGATTAGATTTTAAAATAAATCTGAAAGTTTTTATTATATGATTATTTGCAATTGAATGGTGGATTGGAGAGCTAAAAATTCCTAGATAGGTTCTTAAAATAAATATCTTAAGCATGGTTACTTGAGCCAAGTCTTTTATTTCTTAATTCAAGCAACTGGTTATATGATTAGTGTATTATTAGTTTTAATTTTTCTGGAAATTGTATGATGTTCAAGCACTAAAATATTAAGTTGAGCACAACAGTTTCTATCACTTACTAGCATGATTTTTTTTTTCTCAATTAGGAATTGCTCTGCAATGATAATAAATGATTTATTGCTTGATAATTATTTGAGGTTTGAACATCAGAAGTAACAGAATCGGAGCTGTGATCCCCAGGCTTCACCACTCTATTACTTTGTCAAATCATGCAGGGCAAATAATCAAATGATTTATTTTTCAGGAGTTCTTAAGAAGTTTTGAGTACCAGAAGCATTAGACTTGGAGTCATGATTTATGGATCTTGAATTACAAAGTTGGCCACTCTTCCATTGCACTGAACCAAATAGAATATCAATTTATGAACCTTAGTTTCTGAGTTAGCCATTGGTGGCTCAGAGCAATTTGAAATTCAAAATACACTCAAAGTTTTATTAATGCTTTATTTTAAGCAAGGGTACCCAATCGTAAATAAACGAAGGGTCACATTAAAAAAAAAAAAAATTATTCAAAGGCTGCATCCATAATAATAAGTACATTGTATGAATGCATGGAGCATGGTGCTTAGATCAAAACAGTGCAAACGCATTTTATATTTTGAAAAATATAAGGTTGTAAAAACACCAAATAAAAACATCATCATCAAAATTATCTTATTAATAATGGAATTAAAATATCTGATAAGCACTGGATGCAAATTGTTATTTTATTTTTTCACTCGAAAAATTCAAAATTTCTAGGAGAGCCACGCAAATCCTCACCGTTAGCTGTGTTTTGGACAGTTTGGTTTTTGATAGTTCTGTTTTAAAGCAGTCAAAATGCTTTAACAATTCATATGTATAAAAGTAAAGAGTTTGTAAATTTCTTTTTTTATTTGAAAAAAGAAAAAAGAAAGTTGACATAACAATTAAGATATTAGAGCACTGTTTAACAGCTGTTTAACTTTCTTCATTTATAGTGGAATGACTTTTGCTCTACTATTGTGAAGTCTTTTTTTTTTTTTAATCTTGTTAAATCTGACATTGAATTTATTGTTAAAATTGACAGGTTAGTCTATCTTTTGTACTTTTTTTTTAAAGAGCATAAAAGAATCACTATTTGTATACATTTTGTTTTGATAAAAGCTAAACAATATGACTAAACATTTAGAAAAATTGATATCTTTTTAGAAAACAATCAGTGAAAAATTAAATATTAAAAAGTATTCCCTTTTTATTTCTAACCTGTGAATTAAAGCATTTAGATCATATTTTGGGTTTTATTAATTACTATAATTTATTAGAGATCTCATTTTTTATCATCATCAGCATTTCCAACCAATATTGATCTATTGCAGGATGGTCTCCATGTTTAATCTAGGATTTCTGATCCCTAGCCTCTCTTTTTTCTAATGCACAGATTTCCTTATTTCATCTATCCATTTCATATGTGGTCTCTTTCTAGGTCTTTGTAATTTTTTGGAATTTAATTTAAGACTTCAAATATCTTCCAGCTGCATTTTAATCATTAAATATGTCAGTGATAGCTGTTTATTCTCTTAGCCATATATTTAGTTTCAATCTTTTTTTTCTATTGTTCCATACTTCATTGAGTGATTTGAAAGTCTTTGAATTGCTCTCCTATTGAATATCCAAGTCTCAGGTTATGCATCTATTAAGAACATATTTTTTCAAAAGGGCCTTAATTAAATAAGCTTAGGGTTTTATTTTCTGCAAACTATCCAAATATTGGTAAGCAAATGAATATGTAGCTATTATTAAATGAGAAAGTAAAGCAAAGAAGAATAATTTTAAAAATCACCCAAAAATATATTAAACCAGCTTGATGAAGATTATCCATCATTAATTTTCTGGATCTATAGATGAACTGCTTTGCAGCAGCCTATTTCAAATTGTTTTACCATTTTCCAAAAAATATTTAATTTTGTAAAGCAGCATTAATATTAGTCAAGGCATGGCTCATTTTGGACATTTCTTTGTATCTTCTAACCTGATATATAGAGTAGTCCATAAATTATTTATCTTTTAATAAGCCTTTATAATGTAATTACTGCAGGTGTTAATATAAAACAGTTAATAAGTAATATGATTAAAAAAAATTTTTTTTTGTAAAACAACCATTAAGGATATAATGGCAACAGTGAAGGAGAAAAAGTATGTACATCATGGCTGTGAGAAACAAAATCATTAATTAATTAGGGATTTGTTGGAATATACTGTTTAAGCTGTGTCTTAAAGAAAACTTGTTTTGAATTGCATGGTTAATTACCCCAAATCATTTTATGATAGCTTTTTTTAGTAGTGCAGTTATAAAGTCTTATTATAAGTTGAATAATTTTTGATTACCACACATGAATTTTACTATTTAACATATTATTACACACATATCTTGTTTTTGGATTGAGTGTTATGAAGTGTTCAGTTTACATAAGAGATTTTTGTGTTGTACTTAATATTAAAATGTATTATTAATAGTTAATTTTATCTTCACAAAACATTTGCATGCTAATTTAATTTAAAAGCTTTATTGACATAATTTGTTGCTTTTTTTTTTTTTCTCATTTGTATACAATTTCCTGTTTTTTAACATTAATTTCGAAAAATTCTAAAGTCATACTTCTGTCTTATTCACTTCCTCATAAAAAAAAAAAAATTACTAGATTATCAAAAACACTAATAAAAAAAATTTCAGAAGAAATGTTTTGGTAATGTGATGATAGAAAATGATGCATTATTTGAATAAAATACATATAATTACCAAATTATATCAGCCCTATCCCCGTCACTCCACGCACAAATGTTTTACATCAAGCAAAACTCTCCATATAGTAGGCCTCGTGCAACAAGGCAGTGCCGGGTTTGTGCATAAACCCTTCTGGCCCCTCGTCCAATCCGTGCAAGTCGGTCAGGCTTCGCCGCCCTTTGCCTTTTCGTCTACCCTTGGCACATCCAATGCTGCTATTTACCCCCCCTCCAAAGGGCCCGAGTCCTGAGGTCATCCAGAAGGAACCTGTAGACATCAAGAAAAACAAATAAATAAAAAAAAATATAAACAATGGGAATATAAATATTGGTGTCAATGAAGGGGTCCCCTTGGACCAACCTCTACACAATAATGAATATAATCATCAATACAAATAATCAGGCTTTTTTTATATGTCAATATTATCGATGACGGGATATAAGATTTTATAAGCAGACCACCAGTAATAAAAAACAGTCACATGAAGTATAAGTTGGAGTAAGGGAAGCAGACGTGGTGGTAATATATGGCGGTGTCGTCTGAAGGTGAATGTAAGTATTAAAATGGCTCCTTTAGTTATCTGCGGTTTAGGAGATTATAGGCTTTAACAAGAACAAATAGGAGGCGGAGGGCTGGACGCTTTCTAAGATCTAGAGGCCATTCCCGAAGAATGCCCTCTGCAAACGCGGCGGGGGTCTAAACACTAAAGGCTTGATTGCCAGGCTGGCTTTGCCAGGCGACCCTATGCAACAATATCTAGCGCTGAAGAAATCCAAGAGGTTTGCCAAACCTTGTCCTGGCATGAAGTAAAAGGCGGCCAAAGTATATATATCACGAAGGCCGTATACCTACGCTTGCATTAATATAATATATATATATTTAACTAAGGATAAAGATTATCGCCTCTTTATTAATAAAACCCAGCGACTGGTATGTTTGATTACTACGTGGATATGGAAGAATTACTTTTATGCTAATATAATAGGCTCTAGAACAAAGGTTCCCCCCCTTTCTGTTTCTTTAAACTCACTAAACTTTTCAACGGTACTATATAAATCTTTGGTTTTGAATGCTTTTAATAAATAAATACTTTTCGTATTAATATATATAAGTCGGGGTGGCATTGTTCAAGAAAGAAAAATAATAAGAAATAAAAATTTTGCATACGTTATAATTATCCCCCATTCCCTATTGGATACGATTTTCAGCCTTTATTATTTTTCTGCTGTTAAATTCAGATATTTATGCCATTCTTCGTTAATAAATATGTTAGTTAATATAACTCAAACAAAAGGATAGAAACAAATGTGTTAGTGAGTGGAATATATGCAAGCATAGGGTTTGAATTTAGGTTGGTAGCGGAAGATTGGAAGTGGGCTGGCCAATCTGAATCTCAGATTCCGCTTCTTTTCCAGGACTTAATAAAAAAAAAGTAAAAAAAAAATAAATATTTACTTGCCGGGAAAAAGAACAATGTTTGAAAGGAGTAGTGATTTATTTATATATAAAAAAAAAAATTTATTGGAAACTAATTTATCATTTTTTTTTTTGTGCTATATCAAAAACAAAGATGGGTCGATTGGTTCCATATACATATAAGTATTGAGCTTGAATTAAAATATTAATAGTGTTTTCAATTTATTCTCATAGTTTTGTAGTTAAATAGAGTTAAAAGGTGGGTGTGGAGGGTTGATTAGATCCTAAGATCTAGGTGAGTGTTCAGATAAGCTCACTGATGAAGGCAAACAAAACTAGTCTGGGGATATTGGATGAGTATTCTAGATAGATTTTATAAAACCTTCTGGATATTGTTTTTGTTGACAAGATGGATATGGAGAGTTTTGTTTATTTGGTTTTACTCACTATAAGTAATTGAGAGAAAACATTTTTGTATTAATTGAATTAAGTTTATGTTTAAATCTTATAAAATTGTATTTAAAAACTATCTAAAGGATGTCATAAATGAAACAAAAGAACTTTTACACAATTGAAAAATTGCTATTAGTAAAAGATTATTTTCCAATTCAAATCATTACCATACATTACTCGTAATAGATATGTTAGGTGAGACTTTATAGGTTTTTTTTCCATATATTAAAGCATCAGCCGGAAGCGAACTCGCAACAACCATCTGCAAACAACTGCTTGCAAGGCAGCTGCGCTGATATCTTGGCTACCAATGCTTGACAAGCTTCATTTGATTAATATATATATATATTAACTTTAAATGAACAGTTTTTATTGAAAATAAAAATTAGTAATAAAATTAAAAGTCTTATTTCAAAATTATCAACCAACTATTTGTAATTTAATTTTACCAAAGAAAAATAAATTTAAATGAAAGAAAAAAACAAAACTTTCTTGTATATTTTCATTAACAATTTTGAAAACAGTTTTATATTAGCTTAGTAAAAATAAACCAGAATATTTTAATTGAATGTATGTTTACTACATTTTCTCTTAAATTTCCTGAAGCCTAATTCTAAATCATGCCAGATACTGAAATTTTTAGATAATAGATGATTATGTCATAATATACATTTTAAACAAACGCATATATGTAGGTGTTTGTATATATCGATGCAAACATACATGTAAGTATGTAAATGCTGATTATTTACAGTGAACAAAGAAATTTAAATATAGAACAATTAAAATATTTTTCATGTTTTTTCATTTATTTATTTTTTTAATTATCAAAAATTGAAACTGAGAATATGAAAATCGTGATGATGTGATGTGATGTATTATGGCTTCTCCTTAAGTGAAGTCAAGCATATCTCAGCAATTATGCCCAGATAAACCTGTTAGCCACTTTCTTTTACATTCCTCACTCTAAATTTACCCATAATCTGCTCTATCCCATTTCCACAACATAATTTTTGTCAACTCTATAACCTTTATATCTAAATCCCCCTTATCTTTTCCCAAACCCAGCATAAAAACCAATAATTCACTTTCTGTATAATCATTCTTTTCATATTTATTTTTCCACAACTTCATTATATGTACCCTTTCTGTTTTCAAACATTTACATTTAATTAACAAATGCCTAATATTTTCAATTCTTTCCTTACATAATTTACAAAATAAATCACCCATATTTTTCCATTTACATGTATATTCTTTTGTAGCTAAAGATCCCGTTCGAGCCTTAAACAATAAACTACTTTCCTTACTATTATCATATATTAACTCACACCTAATATTCTGTTTATTTCTATATATATTTAAACTCTTTTTACTTTCCATACTATTTCTCCATCTCTCTAACTCCCTAGTCTTTATTAATACATTTATTCTTTTATCCCATTCCTTACTACTATAACACTCAATAATCCTCTTAACACAATCATCCCATCTTTTGTACAAATATACTGATATAAATTCTTTATCCAAATCTTTTACATACCGCATTACCTTTCTCACCCATCTTGTTACCTGCCCTTTACTCATAACCCAATTAAATACTATTTTAGCTATTCTTTTATTATCCATAAACTGCAATCTACCAAACATTTTCATTTTACTTTTTGCATCTCTCATATGAAAACTTGACCATCCCATTTCTCCTTGAATTGCCTCCCTTGCTGTCCATACTTCTGCATCCAATGCATGTCTTCCTACTTCCCTTTGAACTTTTTCTAAATAATCTAATATCTTTTTACTAACATATAATGCATCATTACCATATGTTAACCCTGCTACTGCAACTCCTTTCCATATAATTCTAGCTACATCATATTTATTATATGAAAATACTGTTAATTTCTTTATCAATCCCTTTCTTTTCTTTGCTTCATTTATCAATTTTTTCTCCCATTCATCCAAATAATTTTTCTGATTACTTAAAATAATTCCCAAATTACAACATTATATTAATTCTGAAACAAAGCTTAAGTATTTTTCAATTCACTTTTTTACCTATGCAGGAATAACTTTTATCTCTCATTAAAGGATAAAAGTATGGAATAATTGGAAAGTAAAAGTTAATTACAGACATCTTTGATAATCTTTATTTCTTTTGATAACCATATTCAAAATTTAACAAATTTTACATATGACTAAACTTGATTCATTTTAGACAAAAAAAAAAAAAAAATAACTGGAAGAGATCATTTGTCTTTTTTTTCTGCAACTGTAATTATTTGCTTTAAAAATAATGTCAGGATGTGTGATGTTATTTGGAAAATATAATTAAAAAAATTTTTTTTTTCATATATTATAATACAGAACAACTACATTTATAAATAAGAATAAAGATACATATTTTATGGCGAATTCATTAATATATTTAATCAAATTTGTGAAAAATTGTAGTATTATGATGGTATCCTGGTAATTATATCTTCAATTGCAAACTATTTAAAATCATTTGCCTTTTATCATACATGTTTATGTGATAATTATAATTATTATAAAAAAATATATATTTAATTTTTTATAACTACTTTTATTTTTAGATATCCTCTGGATAAATTTAAACATATTGATGTAATTCCATTAGTTAGCTCTCAAACAGATGCCCTTTTAGAATTATATTCATTGGCATACATGTATGCATCACCTCAACCAGAAATGTTAAATAAAGATAGTTGTGGCACTGGAAGCCCATTTATGATTGTTAATGGAGCTACAGTTCAAGAAATTTCTGGATCATTTTTAGATTACTTTCATTTACAGTATGGAACATTAACGGTAAGAAAAGTTTTTTTATATATATATATTTATTTTGTGATCAAGCTGCTTTGGGACAAAAAAATTAAAAAACATGATTTATATATATTTAAAAGTATATATTTTATGCTTATATTGAATGTTTTTGATTTGACTTTCTCAATAGCTATAAATTTATCTATGCATATAAATTGTGACCTTTTTACTTTTATATTATGCATTCACTAATATTATTACCATGTGTTAAGTAATCTGTATGCTTCTGGACTACTGATTAACATTAATAGCATGATTAACTGTAGAGAATTTAAACCTCGGCCTGTTAAATTTGAAATGATGCTACTTGATACATTTGTATATTTATTTATGATTTCTGTATTTATTAATTTATTGTCCAACTTTTCTTAATTTCTTTTTGCTCTTTATGTGGATTTTTTCTTTTTATTATAATTTTATGTGTAGGTCATGCATATATATTTATATAAACTAACCAGTCCTAAGATCCTTATATTATCGTAATTTATAATTCAGAAGTTTACTAGTATATATTGTACTGTTTATTTATATATGGTACAAATATATTGGCATTTGGTAAAAGCTAAAAGAAAAAGTAAATTTAGCAATCTTATTAAAAGACACAATTAAAATTTTTTTTTAGTTTGTGTAATTTTTTTTTTTAAAAACGTACAATGAAAGTTACATTTTTCATTCATATTTTTTATATATATATAATTAAAAATAAAAGTTAAAATTGGAAAGAATAAAAGACATGCAGATTATTAATCCAAACAAATAAAAAGAAAAATTCTGAAGTAAAAGATTGCAATCATTAAATCTTTTTTTTTTTGAAGCTAATTAAAGATGGCAGAATTATGCTGAAAAAAAAAAAAGATTTAGTAACTTAAATTTAAGAAAGAGTGTACAAGATTATTATCTTGTATGCTGATAAAAGGTCAAAAGAAAATAGATGCGCAGAGAAGTCTAAAAATGGATCGCGACCATAAAAGGTCAGAAAAACTTAAAATTGGGTCTTTGTCTTTTCCTTAACTAGCAGCTTCCATTAGGTCTGGGATAGAGAAAATGTCCTATCCCAGTCTACTCATATGCAAGACTACCATTACTCATATGCTGAAGTGGATCGTCATGCAGAGTGGAATCGATGCGTTTCTAGATACCTTTCATCGTATAGGTCACTCAGAAAAAACCATCAAGTCTAGCCATTAGAACATGCTAAGAAACTACAAAAATGCCAGCAAAGGGAAACTAGTTAACTTCAATGAGCTCTTCAAAACACGTACTACAAAACTTACCGGTAAAGATTATCCATGTCCCGATTGTGACTAAATTAAGCATTTACAAACAATCCTTCCTATAAGCTTATAATATTATTACTAATAGAGACATTTGCAGAATTATCATTCAAAGAAGTGAACTTTAATTATTAAACTGTTTTAGTTAGTTGATTTAATGTTTGGATTAGCATGCATGTAGTCTTTTCAATTAATTAGTGTGTTTTTAATATTTTAATTTGTTAGAATAAAATATTTATTTCTAATATCAACTATTCATTGTGCATTAGTAATGATAGTTATTAAATTTATTAAGGTTAGTTTATTAGGATTTGAGTGTATAATTTATCTTTGCCATTATTTGTTGATTAAGTCCCGGGAATAATATTCTCTAAAAAAATAAAGTTACGGGAAATCATGGGAAATCATAACTCCGTTCTTTTAGTTACTTGTGTCAAAATTATGAAATATGAGGAAGTGATGTGATGTACTGTGGCTTCTCCTTAAATGAAGTC
Source organism: Epiperipatus broadwayi (assembly GCA_028023455.1). Lineage (NCBI taxonomy): Eukaryota > Metazoa > Onychophora > Udeonychophora > Euonychophora > Peripatidae > Epiperipatus > Epiperipatus broadwayi. The sequence continues at coordinate 7,215,028 of JAQFVV010006203.1, forward strand.
AAGAATATCTCAGCAATTATGCCCAGATAAACCTGTTAGCCCTTAATTTTCCATTCCCCATTCTAAGTTTTCCCATATTCTGCTCCATCCCATTTCCACAACATAATCTTTGTCAACTCTTTGGCCTTTATATCTAAATCTCCCTTATCTTTTCCCAAACTCAGCATAAAAACCAATAATTCACTTTCTGTATAATCACTTTTTTCATATTTATTCTTCCATAACTTCGTTATATGTAACCTTTCTGTTTTCAAGCATTTACATTCAATTAACAAATGCCTAATATTTTCTATTCCTTCCTTACATAATTTATTAAATAAATCACCCATATTTTTCCATTTACATGTATATTCTCTTGTTGCTAAAGATCCCGTTCAAACCTTAAACAATAAACTACTTTCCTTACTATTATCATATATTAACTTGTACTTAATATTCTATTTATTTCTATATATATTTAAACTCTTTTTACTCTCCATACTATTTTTCCATCTCTCTAACTCCCTATTCTTTATTAATAAATCTGTTCTTTTATCCCATTCCTTACTACTATAACACTCAACAATCATTGTAACACAATCATCCCATCTTTTGTACAAATATATTGATATAAATTCTTTATCCAAATCTTTTGCATACCACATTACCTTTCTCACGCATCTTGTTACCTGCCCTTTACTCATAACCCAATTAAATACTATTTTGGCTATTCTTTTATTATCCATAAACTGCAATCTACCAAACATTTTCATTTTATTTTTTGCATCTCTCATATGAAAACTTGACCATCCCATTTCTCATTGAATTGCCTTCTTTGCTGTCCAGACATCTGCAACCAGTGCATGTCTTCCTACTTCCCTTTGAACTTTTTCTAAATAATCTAATACCCCTTTACTAACATATAATGCATCATTACAATATGTTAACCCTGCTACTGCAACTCCCTTCCATATAATTCTAGCTACATCATATTTATTATATGAAAACATTGTTAATTTCTTTATCAACCCCTTTCTTTTCTTTGCTTCATTTATCAATTTTTTTTCCCCATTCATCCAAATAATTTTTCTGATTACTTAAAATAATTCCCAAATAATTATATCTATTCCCCACACTTAACTTAATATCTCCCAATAAAAATTCTACATCTTCTCTTTCTCCAATATTAACCATCATTATATTTGATTTTTCTTCACTAAATTTAATCCCAATTTCTTTACCCACTCTTGCACATGTCATCAGCATAACTTCCATATCTTCTTTTCTTTCTGTATATAAAAAATATCATTTGCAAAAAAAAGACTCTACAAAATATATACTCCCTTACTACCTATTATACACTTAATAGTGTGTAAAAAAAAAAAGGCCTACCAGAATCTATCAAAATGGGAAAAACATTACAATATATATTCACACATAAAATGTATATGTACCCAAAGGAATAAATAAGGAAAAATCCTTGTAATAACAAGAAAAAGTGTCCAGCAATGAAGTAGCAATTGAAACTTAAGTAGCCATCAATTGAAATTGAATGCTTCAAGCTAATCTAAAGGTTCTAACAATTAACAAGGTTTTTGTCCAAGTTTACTGAGAAATAAAAAACAGTCTGCTTTTATTTTAATGCCTAAAATTTATTATAAAAAATTAATTTAGACATATATTTTTGTAAATACAAGGACTTTGAAGCATCTTCTCCTAAATCCTGGAAATAACGAATTATCTTTCTCTGGTATATATTTATTAAATATTTTAATGGATTATTTAACAAATAAAAATAGTTAAAACAGGCAAAACTCACTATACGTATGCCACACACAGCAAGCTAGAGTAATCAATGGATGCCAGAAGGCTTGTGCCCATCTAGTGCCTACTCATCCATTATCCCCACTAGATGGGGATTTTATGCACAAGCCTTCTGGCATCCATTGATTACTCTAGCTTGCTGTGTGTGGCATATGTACAGTGAGTTTTGTCTGTTTAACAACAGTTATGCACAAGCATAAGAGATGGTGGTCATGTGATATTTATTGACTTAAATAAAAATAGACTGTTTTTTTTTTTTTAATCTAAGCAAATTTAGACAAAAACTGTATTTGATTACTAGAATAAGTAATTCATCTTGCAGGGTTTATGCAGTAGCAATAACTTGCATAATTGGATAAAAATAGGTTATTGGAAAATTTTGATAATATGGAAATAGATTTCAACTTATTAAAAGTAATTAAGAATATTTATAAAAGTAATTTTTAATATTTTAAATACAAGTGTAATTTACATACCTAGAGTCTAGTTCTAATATAGGGGATTTGAACACAAACTTTCAAACTCCTTTCAGCCATCAACCGATACACATGACCACACATGTGGAAAAGGTAAATTAGCTTTAACATATGTATTTTGTGCTAAACCAGCACTCATCAGTTGATCCAGATCAGTGGAAGTTATATATGAAATTTGTTTGAAATAGGAGTATCCATTAGGAGTTTTACTATTAATTTAATAAGAATTTTGGATATTGAGATAGAAATATTAGAAATGGAGGGAAAGATTTTCATAATTGGAAACAGAAGAATATAAAGTAGTTCTCTCCCTCTCTCCTTTTTTTTATAGATGATATATATAGTATTTTTTGCTAATTGTGTAAAATATATTGAACAATTATTAGATAACTTTGGAAAGATAGAAAAGAAATATGAGAATTAAATTCTCTAAGATAGTAGTAGTAGTAGTAGATGGAAAGAAAAAACAAGGATGAAAAATGGGTGGAGAAGTGGAGGAGTTTATGTATTTGAGTAATTTATTTACTGGGAAAAATAATTATACAGATAGTTGGGAATTAGAATTGAGTAGAAAAGCAAAAAGTAGAATGGGATTGTTTAAAAATCTGGCTTATTTTTTTTTTTATTATAGTAAATATAATGTATGTAGAGTATAAATGGAAGGGAGAGAAAGTGCTTTTTTAACATTTGGAAATGCCAGAGAATTCAGGAATTTTTAAATTATGGAAAGAATTAATAATGAGGATTTTTTTTCTTAATTATGAAAATTAAAGTGTTTAGAAAATTGTAATATATGGATGTAAATAGATCAGTAAAAATAGTGATTAATTGGATTATGTTAATTAGATTATTAAATACAATGGGTAAGAAAAGGTTATCAATATGCCAAATTAGTAGATGGACAATTTATTTTCACATATTTCTATAAAAAAAATGGAATGTATAGAAAATTCATTAATGATCATTGGCAGCAGTGACTTTTTAACAATGATCATTCCCATTCCAAGAGAAAAAAAATTGAAAGACAATATAATAAATAATATATTAGAGACGAGATTTGCAATGATGGTGAATGACTACTAAATCCATATATATATATAAAATATGCTGATCCATTAGTCTGCTGAAAGTTTAGGATTAGCAAAATAAATTGTGTCAATGTAAGACAATTCAGGATTTGACAGCTTGTGGACAAGTTATCGTAATCTAGCAATGTCCTGTCTAATTCAAGATTATTGGCCATATTAATGTAGTACGATTTTTTTACAACTGCTTTCTACATTTTACATTGAAGTCAATAGCTGAAGTATTTAGAACATGTGATGATATATATATATATGTAGTCCAGCAGTATTTTATATGCTATATTGATTTGAATAATAATTTGCTTTAATATAGTGAATGTTAATAAAATAATTAGGACTATTACATTACATGATCCCCATTTCTTATGGTTACTCATAAGTTCCAAGACTCCTCACTGATAAAAACCACAAGCTAGAAACTAGTCTGGGGATATTGGATGAGTAGGTACTAGATAGGGATTTTATGCACAAACCTTCTGGCATCCATTGATTACTCTGGCTTGCACTGAATGGCACTACTGTATAGAGAGTTTTGCCTGTTTTAATGACTATTACATTTTGATAGAATTCTGTCTAAAATTGAATTATCTAAATTTGCTGCTATAATATTTTATTAAACAATTCTTTCTTTTTTTTATTGCTTTTCTGGGTAATAAAATAATAAACTCTTTCTTGCATCAATTTGATTGACCAACAATCTTTAGAATTTCATCTGCCTTTTATTAGCCAAAATAAAATGCATTATTGTACAAGAAAGAGAATATTACACATAAAAAAGGCAGATAAAACAAAAATATTCAGGGGTAAACTATAATTTAGCAACTGGATAATTATATAATTTATTTAATAAATAAAATTAAAAGTGTGTGTAGCACTTGAGAGAGAAGCTATAATGAATGCGTAAATATTAAATGCTTAGTGCTTTCGAGGCGGGTTGCCTCTTCTTCATAGCAATACTGAGCAGCGCTGAACAGGGAGATAATGGCGATATGCTAAGCATTTAATATTTGTGCATTCATTATAGCTTCTCTTTCAAGTGCTACACATGCTTTTAATTTTATTTATTATAATATTAAGAGAGAAGTTTAAAATTCTTTATAATTTATAATTTGTTTAAGAAAAATAAACACAAAATGTTAATAAATAAATTCAAGAGTTTTATTTACTCTGAATAGCAATAATATTAGTATCTTGGATTAGTAAATCAACTGGATAATTGCTAGTTGAACATAAGATCAATCTAAATAACATAACAGTTCATATATCTGTAGATAATTAATATATAAAAGTCTCTTTGCAACTGTAGTTCTCTAAGCCTTTTACTGTTTATACACATCTCTTTAGATAGACTAATTAGATTATGACTAGAGTTCTTCTTTACTTCTAATACTGATTTTTTTATGCTTAGAGTTTTTCTAATCTGCTTTCAGCTCTTGCTTTTTCCTTTGCTCTTCCCATTATTACTGATTGAAATGAACTGACAGACCATTTTATGTTCTGCAGGCATTTTTATCCACTTTGCTAATTTGCATATCATTATTCTGGAGTGCTTTAACACTGCCTATACTGACCAGCCTGTACACACACATATATCTTTATTAAAGATATCTATCTATCTATATACCCAGTCAGTATATAATAAAAGCTAAAAAACAAAAAAACCCTCTGATAAACATGAAATCTATAAGAAAAAATAGTAGTAAACTATCTATTGATTTCTGGAGCTTACACTAGTTGGCGCATTAATTTAAAATGCAACATTTGTTAGCATATTTTTTTTGCAAACTGTAATTTCTTACAGGCTATTTTTAAAATTACATACACACATATACACATTCATATGGAATTATATATATATTTTTTTATAGCTAGCAGCAGAAATCAGTTGTTGCAAATATCCTGAAGGAAAAGCTTTGCCAGATTTATGGATTAAAAATTTGCCTTCATTGTTACGTTTTCTTCTTTCTTCCCAAGAAGGTATTAATTTCATATATTTTTATATAATCTATTTAATTTAATGTACATTTTACTTGATTTGCAGTAATAAATCTTAGGAAAAAAGTAATTATTTTTGTTTGTTTTATGTTTATCTTGCACTTAGCCAAAATTCCTTAATGTCTTTCTATGTATATTATATATAGTGTTTAGAATGTGTCTTTATATAGTATTAGTTTCACCATTTCATTTAGTAAGTAATTGTGTATATTTTATCTTTCTTACTTTTAAATAAAACAAATAAAATGTATTTAATATAATTAAGATACAAACCTTTCTAATATGTTGATAGCGATGTGTAGAGGCTTAGTGTATACTTGTATCGAAAATAATTATCTTGAAACATGATTTATGAGCCTTGTATTGCTATAATTTCAATTCAGAATTTGTTTACTGTAAAATATTATCTAATATTGTGTTTTCATAATAAATGTTTAGAAACTCTTAAATGCTTTTAATGATAGTTTTTATGTATGTGCGTGAATGTGTTGTGGTAGCATATTTAGTTGCTACATAGGATTTTTTTTTCAGATAGCAAGCCTATACTCAATCCAGATAAACATTCAATGTTCATCACTAAATGTATATGTGCCTATTCATAACTAGGAGATAAAATTATGAAAACCATTTCAATCCTCACCATCCAGCAAGTTACAAAATTTTTCCTTTTTATTTCTCTATCAAAGAATTGATAGAAAAGTTTTTGCCCTCATAAGATAATCATAAGGGAATCACCCAACACATGCTCTGTATTGATTTATAAGGCTGATAAATATTCTCACTTTCTAAAGAAAAGATAATGAATCCACCTTACCTTTTTTTAAAATTTAAATTTCATATTGCTGTGTATTCGAAATGCATGCATTCTGAATACCAACAAACAAAATAATATAAATCAGAATAGAGAACAGTCTGATACACTGGTAACATATATCTCTGTAGTTTACTATGGTTCATTTTCCTCGATGCACCTTAAGACTGTCTGCTTCAATGACGGTTACCATCAGCCTTGGTTTTACAAACATTTTGACTCCAGTCCAGTTCAGCTGCACATGAACACATCTGTCTTCATTGTATAGCTCTGCAATCGTCACTTTAAGCTCCTTTCAGCTTTCATCTCTGCAACCGTCCTCCTGGTAACTTCACTTGAAATTCACTGGAAAATCAATTCTTCACATCCAGCTGCTATCCAAACAGTTTCCCAAACTCTCTGGCCTATTCAGCTGCTGCCCATAAACACATTATCACTGAGAGTGCTGCACATTAATTGAAGCTACTGTCACTAACATCTCTTTGTAAAATGAACTGAAAAAATGAACCAAGAACTTTGTTGCTTGCTCTTTTTATAGCTTTCTGATTACTCCCACAATTAATCAATACGGTAAGGTATTTAGGTCTATAACTAATTATAAGGTAATTTAGTCTCTTCCATTCATTAATTAGTCTTATCAAGAAATACTTGTAATCAGCAAACATTTCTTGGAATTTATCGATCACAATTAACATAAATTCTTTAATTAAATTTACTGCTTATCAGTTCGCGATCTAAATATTTTTCTCTAATATTTTCTAGTTTTTCTGGAGTGCATAAACATATAAATATTTTTACACAATACAACACATATATAGATCAATCTCAGCTTTTTAAAATTCATACAATGTATGTGTTGGGGTGATTCCTTTATGACAATTACAAATAAAACACGGTGCTAAATAAATAAATAATTAGTTACATAATCTTAAAATATAAAAATTAAAGATTATACTTGATAAATAATTTTAAATACTTTTACTGAATTGTAATAATTTTAAATCTTTAATAAATCATTAAATATTTAACAATATATTATCTAATTTGTTTTTTCTTCTAGGTATTAAAGGTCAGATTGTTGATGAACAGAATCAACCACTTCCTCGGGCCAATGTGATCTTATTTCATCGTAATACAACTATTAGTCTTACTCCAAATACTGCAGAGTTCTTTATATTTCTTTCTCCTGGAACTTACACTCTTCTAGGTAACAATACTACTTTAATTAAATGAATGTTTATATATAGTTACAAAATTTTTAAATTATTTTGTTTTATTATATTTTAAGTAAGCAAATTTTGAACATACTTGTTGGAATTTATTCATACTGAATATCTATTAGCAATTCTTAGGAAAATATTATGTATTAAATGAAATAAGTCTGCTGTTATAAAGGCTCGAAAAAACACATAGTTATTTTATTTTATAAATTTTTGTAAGATATTCCCGGATCTGTTCAAAATTTGTGCATAGAAATGACTATTGGCATGAGGCCCTCACAATGATTAATCCTGTACCAACCTAAGAGATTGAAAAATAGACTTTAGATATCAAACTAAATTTTGTTTAAAATTTAATTTAGCAAGAAACAGAATTTTATAAGTAGTCAAGAATAGATTTTTTTTCTAAGGTACATTATTATCTGCAATTGTAATTGATTTATTCTGTTTTTTTTAATTCAGCGTATATATATGTATGACATGTGGTTAAGGCTTTCTTCATAACTAATCATAATCCAGGAAATTGCAGATTTTAAAATTAAACTCATTGTAACCAATTGCTACTCACTACAAACAAATATGTCTGCAGAATTCATTATTTTTCCAAATTCATAAATGGAAATTAAATTTTTGCAGTACTTGTATCTAGCGATTTACAGCAAAGAAAGACATCTTTATTTAAAAGCGAGTTTCATCATCTGATATGAAATTCTCATTTAAAAATGAAATTGTGTAAACATTTAACTATTTCAAAAAATGCACAGTGAAATACATTTTCGTAATAGTTTTATGTGAGAAAGAAGAAGGCCTGAGGAAATTACTTGTTAATGTACTAAATTGACAGCTATTTAGCTATTATATTTTTATTACACAGAAGCTCCCAGAAATAATACTATAAATTCATCATTTATTCATGAGAATATTAGAATTAACACACACATATATATATATTTAATGTTTTCATAGTTGTATGTATGATGTAAACAAAGTAGTTTTGGGGTTAAACCACGTGTTATTTTTTGCTACACAGTTTAAACCAAAAACTACTTTATTTATATATACTAAATTAGTTTTTGGTCTTTATAGTTTTAACTATGGCACTAACTAATAAATTACAAAATTATTTTTTATCTGCCCTGTATGATTTAGTGCTAATGTTCTTGGAAAACTAAAAATTACTGCATCAAACCTCAACTAGTCACTTTCAATACTAAAATGTCACATGACCTCTTGAATAATTAACCATTTGATTATTTTGTTTTAATTATGATTAGTTGTTCTTAACAGCAAAAAAAAAAAAAAAAAATATCTAAATATTAATTTGATTCTTTTTTAAAGTCAGAAGCACTAATATGAATCAACAACTAAATATTATTTTTTTGAATTGAAAAAATGCTTTTAGGATTGTACTTTTTTATTTTATTTAATACTTTATATTATTTAAAGTCTCTCTTGTAGTAAAAAAAAAAAAATTTCATATATACTCAGTGAAATGTGTATATGAATTTATTTCTTCAATATTTTACAATAGATTAGAAATTGTAGATAATTTGAATTTCTGTTATTGCACAAAAGATTTCTGTCAGTATTTATGAAAGGGCCGCATGGGTAATGATTAAAATATTTCTTTACTATGTCAGCATTCTGGGAATTGACTCATGGTCTGATGAATCTTTGAAAAAGTTGTTCCATATTTAACCTAGCTAATTAATTAGTTAGACTCAGTAAATGGATATTGTGCTATTATTAGCTAGGCAATGAAGATTTCCATGTGGATTAATTAAATGATAGTACAATTGTTATATGGCATGATTTTTATCACCAATGGTGAAAATATTGTATCATGATTATTTTGTTTTATTTTAGTAACTAAAATCAGGCAAAAAATAGATTGATCATGTATTCTACAATCAATATACTGCTTATTATGCCATGAAGGACCTCTTGTCCTCTTTCTAATAAAGTATCATTTTCCAAGTCCATAAAGCTTAATTATTTGAAATTTATTTTTTATAAAATTCTTTCTAACTTTGCAAGAATTTTGGACAAGGTTTGACAAAAAAGGATCAATTAGAAAGACAAAATATATGATGGAAACATGTATTCCATGAGAATAAGAATCATTTATTTATATATATTCATTAAAATTATAATATAGTATTTTTGTTTTACTGTTGATATGTAATCATTAATCAATTGTTTTATATATTTCTAATGTAGTACTATTTTTACAATTTTGACTCATTATCGATCCACTGCAGAATGAAAGTTTTTCAAAATTTAATTAGATTTTCATAATCCATAACCTCTCTTTTACATGTTAATCAGAAAACTTCCTTCATCCATCTCACATGTAATATCTTTTTAGATATTTTTTTTTTACAATTTCTTGGGATATATTTAACTGTCCATCTATTATCATCTCTTCTAGTAATATTTTCAGTTTTTAATTCTTTCAGTGATATTTGTTTCTTCTCTCACCAACATATTTATCTTTCAATCTCTTCTTGTGACTCTCAATATACATCTCTCTATACTTCGTTGCATGATTTCTTGTCTACATAGATCCATACTTAAGAATTAAGTAAAACACATCTATTAAATATCTTTTTAAATACATAGGCAATTTTTTTTTTACTACTATTTCTATCAAAAGCATTCCATCCAAATTTAATTTTATGATTAATTACATTCATTATGTTTCCTTTATATTAATAATTTGACCAGGATATGCAAAACTTCTTTAAATTCATGATTATTGAGTTTTATTTTCGTTTTCATAAAATTTTTTGGAACATTATTTTAAACTTCTTAGCATTTATTTTTAATCTTACTTTCATCTGAAAAGTCTTGTGACCTTTCCTGAAGTTTTGAAGCATTATTTACCAAAACAGTCATATCATCTGCAAACTCTATATAAGATCCACATATTTTCATTTCATTAACTTCCATTTTAATCCACAAGATACTTTTTGGGAAATTGCTATAAAATGTTTTGGAAATATGAAATCACCCTGTCATATTTTCTAGTCATTGCTGTGACATTTTGTTAGATCTTCAGAATGACAATATCCTGCATCTATATTTTGATGGCCTACTATGTATATAAAAGACAGATTAACAATACTTCAGTTGCATGAAAAATGGTGAATCAAATTTTTTATGAAGAATAATTTAGAATGCCCTAAAAGGAGGAATATTGATTTTCTACTGAAGTGAAAGCCACAATTTGGTTAAGTTTTACCAAAATTGCTAAAAAGATTATTTGATGCTGAAAAGTGCAGGTTATGGTGATTTTATTGGAAGTTGAAAATGCAATTTACAGAGATTTTAATATATATTTTTGTAAGCTGATGTTAATTAATTATACTTAAAAAGATACTAAATCTATTAGTGTAATATATGTAGATTATTATATTTTAATCTTGTTAAGCATTACATTCAAATAATAAAACAGTTTGATTTAACCTGATCAGCACATTTAAATATTAGCCTTTTGATTAACATTTAATTAAATCTGTGTAGGTTTTCATCATTTTCAATTATTATTGATTCACTACAGGATGAAGGTCTCTCTAAGTTCAATCCATCTTCTCTGATCTTCAGCATTTTTTCTCCACATCAGCCCAATACATTTCCTTATTTCACCCATTCATTTTACATGTGGTCTCTTTCTAGGTCTTTTACAATCTCTTGGAATCCAGTTTAAGATTTCAACTATCCATCTGTTATCAATTCTTTTAACAATATGTCCATCCCAACTCCACATCAATCTCTTAATTCTTTCAGTGATGTCAGTAACAATTGTTTGTTCTCTCACTCATGTATTTTGTTTTCAATCTCTTTTTATTACTCCTAAGATACATCTCTCCATACTTCATTGAGTAGTCTGAAGTTTTTGTATTGCTCTTATATTAAGTATTCCAATCCTAGATCCATAAGTAAGAATTGATAATGCATTTATTAAAAAATCTTCCTTTTCAAAGGCACTCCAATCAAGTTTAATTCTATGATTAATGTTATTCATTATGTTTCCATCTGTAGTAATAATCTGACCAAGATATTTGTGGTTGTTAACTTCTTCTAACTTGTCATTATCAATCTTTATTTTCTTTTTTTTGAGAAAATCCATTGAACATTAGTTTAGTTTTTTTAACATTTCCCTTTAATCCTACTTTCTTCCTGAAGCTCTAAAGCATTATTTGCAAAAAAAAAAAAAGTATATCAACTGCAAAGTTTAAGTGATTTAAATGATCTCCATTTACTTTTATTTTCTTAGCTTCCCATTTTAATTTACAAAATACTTCTTACAAAACTGCTGTAAAAAGTTTTGGAGATATGAAGTCACCCTTTGTACACCTTTCTCAATGTTAATCTTTTTAGTATTATTATGTAATTGTTGCTATTGAATTTTTATAAATATTCTTCAGAATATGACACTATTCTGGGTCTATACCTTGATGCTCCAATGCTTTAATCACTGAAGAAATGCTTACAGAATCAAATGCCTTTTCATAATCTACAAATCTAAAGCATAATGGCAACTCATGTTTTTTGATCCTTTTTATAACTTCTCTCAATTCTTGGATATGATTCATGGTAATTATTTTGGGGAAAATTTTGTATAGAATTGATAAAAGACTGATAGGTCTTTAATTTCTAATATCTTCTTTATCATCTTTTTTAAATATTAATATTAATACTGCATTCTTCCAATCACTTATACATCTTTATCCCTTAGACATTTAGTTATATAACTTTGCCAAACATTTTTCTATTTCTATATCTCAATACCTTTAAGATATTGATTATAATTCCATCGTTATCTGGAGCTTTTTCATATATTTAATTGCATATCTCACATCTTCATTTAAAATACTGAGCAATTCAGAAGATATAGAGTTGCAGGAGTTACTTTTTCTTGTTCTTTATTGCTATATAATTTGTAATAGAACTCTTCTACACATTTCATGATGACATCTTTCTTTTAGTGATACTTCCATCTTTTTTTTTTATTGCAGAATTATATTCTTGAGACTTTTATTCTCTTCTACAGCTTTCCTTGCTAGTTCACAATTATACTTTCTTATATCATTATCAACTCTGTTTTGCATCATTTTAAAAAATTTGAGATATTCAATACATCACTTTTATATATTTTCAAATTCTTTTCTTCATAAATTTTCTTGTCTCAGGAGAAATTTTACTGATCAAAAAAAAAAAAAAAATTATACTTATGTAGATTTTTCTGATAGATAAATGAGAATATTATTCATCATTACCATAGTGAATGAACCTGATAATGAAAATATAACATTCCAAAGCTTTAATTGCTTGGAAATGCTTATAGAATCAAGTCTTTTTCATAAATCCAATGCACAATGGCAAATCATATTCATTGGTCCTTTCTATAACCTCTCTCACTACTTGAATGCAATCTACTATGCTAAAACCACTTTTAATATCAGTTTGATTAAGTATTAAATATATTTACAATATTTATTATAGATGTTCACAGGTGCGTTAATAAATTTAATTTTTAAAATAATATTAATTTTCTCTTATTGTATATGTAATTCTTTTGTGTATATGTGTGTATATGCTTTATGAAGTGAGTTTTTTGCTTTCCTATCTTTATTTTATTTAGCTTAGTGCACTTTTGATGTTGAGCACAGAGCTATGATTATGGTGCTTGTCACTATGGCAACGAATATATTCAAAAAGATAAGAGTGTAAAATATTCTTGAATAAATGCCTAAAACAACAGGTATTTCCAAATTGTTGGCAAATAAATCTTAACAGATATATCCAATAACATGATAAAGCAACTATCTATATGAAAAATTTGCTATCAAACTATGTAATACAAGGTTGCAAAAATAGCTTGACAAACAACATAAGCAAGAAAAAAAAGAATAATATGCCCCTACAAAATACCACACAGTTAATAGAGTAAATATATCTAAAAACTGAGAGGTATGATGATAGTGTTTGTCATTGAAAAAGGGCTCTCAACTAAATAAAAAAAGAAAGGAAAGAAAAAATCTGCTTTGTAAAGCATTTAATATCTAAAATATAACTGATTTCCCAATCAGAATTGGATTATATTTTGGCTAACAGAAAATACATAATTCAAGATTTAATGTCTTCTTAAACTCTACACAGGAAATGATCATCAATTAGTAAGATGCAAGATAGATGTTAATTGTCAACAATGCAGTCTTTTTAATTATTTTTATTATGTTCTTCTCCAAGTATTCAAGTTGTATGCTTATATTGGACTATTTCCATCATCTAATATGTGTATTGAATGTCTTTAGAAAAATTTAACTTTATTTAAATATTCTAAATACATTCAACTGTTAGTAATAGCACATAAAACAGGTTAGTATATGCACAACATTTCGAGAGGTATTATTCTCTCCTCTTCTTCAGGTGTTGCTGGCCTGACCAGTGACAGTACTAGCATGGGATTTGAACCTGGGCCCTTAGATTCTTGATTATTGAATTTTAAGGTAACACTCTAACCAACTGAGCCATCCTGCCAAAGGCAACAATCAGTAGAAATTTCATATACTTATCTATGAGGTTCCTCCTGATTTCTCCACTTTTTCCTAAGAGCAAAGTTTATTAGTGGTTTCCGTACATCTCTGTATAGTCATACTAGGTTGGCTTATGGGATTTTTTGCCATTGTCATGCGAGCAGCTTTCTTAAATTTTCTTCTTTGTATCTTTTCTTCTCTATCCTATTTTTTTTGTATTTTCCCAATTGAACATATGTTTATTGGTACATATATGGTACGCTACATTAGACACATCTGCTTTGTCTTTTCTAATCATCAGTTTATGTTTTTGCAAGCACTTTTCAATAGGACAACTAGTCTCACCAAATATGTTTTTTCACATTTGCATAGTATTTCATAGATGCAGTTTTTTTTTCAGCATTTCAAGTTTAGGCTTTGTAGATATTAGAATTCCTTGTAGTGTGGTATGCCTCTTGGAAAGTTGTTCTGATGTTATACTGATTTCAGATTTTCCTTAATTTGTCTGCTATTTTTGGAATGTATGGGAACACTACAGTTCCAATAATTGTCTTTTCTCTTGATGGTTATTTTTGTAGTCTATTTAACATTTTCTTAAATAATAGCTGATGGATAACCATTTTTCATAAAAGTTTGTTCTATATAGATCTTCGCTTTTTCCAAATCGCTGGTTTCTGAACAAACTTCTTTTTCTCTATTCCATAGTGATAGTATAACTCCATGTTTTGTTTCTGGTGTAATTGGATATATAAGCAAGGTATTTTTCTGTATGTGTAGATTTTTGGTAAACTGTAGTTTTGATTTTGCCATGAGGGAGTCTTGTTACAAGAACATCTAAGAATGCCAATTTTTGTTCTTGTTCTGATTCTATTGTGAATTTAATTGAAGGGGATATGTTATTGATATGTTTCCAGAAAGTTTGTAGCAGTGCTTCACCATGTTACCATATAACAAATGCACCACTCACATAGTGAAGCCAAATTTTAGGTAGATATGGAGTAGTTTTTATGGTTGTGGTTTCAAGTTCTTCCATGTAAATATTGCTAATCAGGGGGGGACAGTGGTGAGCCCATAGCCATTCCTTGATTTTCTTGGAAGAATTCTGTGTTATATTGAAAGTAGGTTGTTTTTATACAGAATGTTAATAGTTCCATTACACTATCAATAGGAAGAGTTGTTCTGGTTTGGAAGCCTTTATCACTATTTAATCTTTTCTTTACAATAGACAATGCTTCTTCACATGGTACATTCATGAATAAACTTTCTGCATCAAAGCTTACCAGTAAGTCAGTTCTTTCAATTTTCATGTTCTTGATTAATTCTACAAGTGTCTAGAATCCCTGACAAAGAACTGGGTCTTGTATGCCAAAGGATTTAGTACTTTGAGAAGAAGTCTTGCCAAATTTTGGCAAGGTGAATCTCTAGAACTAACAATAAATAGATCTTAATGGAACATGATCCTTATGGATTTTGGGTAGACCATAAAGATGAGGAATTTTTCTGAAATATAATGTTATTTTTTTTTTTTTCTGAATCAGTGAAGTACCTGCGATGCTTTCTGAGTAATGCTTGTAACTTTGTTTCTTACTCGGTTTTGAATTTTTTGCCACTTTTCTATATTGGCCTGCTGTGAGGAGTTCTTGTATTTTGTTGTCATAATCAGTTGTATCCATTATAACTGTTGCATTGCCTTGTCAGCAGGAAGAATAATTATAAATTTATTTACTTTGAGAGATTTAATGGCTTTCCTTTCCCCATAGAATATGTTTGACTTCAATTTTTGTTGCTTGTCAAATGTTCTTTTTCATTCTCCAGGGTAATTCTGTTGCTTCTTCTAAAGGCAAATTTTAAGTGACTTTCTCAGTGGCTGCCATTATCTCTAATAAAGGGATATTAGATGGTGTTATGGCAAAGTTTAATCCTCTTTCAAGAACAGAAATTTCAGTATCTGTTAGATGTTTAGAAGTGAGATTTTTAACAGTGAAGTTGTTACATTGCTTGGTATATTATGATTTTTGATATACCCATATAGGTTAACAAGTTTCTTTTGACGGTTTTTTATTTTTCTATGTAATGTAGAATATGATTTTCTTACTGCTTGAGAAACTTTCATGTAGTCATCATCAGTAAATTTTTTTTTTAGAAAACATTCTACATTATTAATGGAATGCATTGTTTGATATTTAGAAAACCTTGAGTATTTATTCTTTCTTTTAATAGAGAGCTTCACTTGCTCTCTGAATAATTTTCTCAGCTCTCTAAGAGTAAATTGGGGTTTTAGTGCAAACCTTTAGGAATTATCCCTTCAGATTTACATTTACATAAGAAAGTTAAACGATTTTCTCTTTGGCCAACTTTAGACATAATTTTTCATATTGTTTAAACTTTGATATAGTATGGGGTCCATACCGAATACTTAGTGTTTTCCTGAAGGTTTGTAATGATGGTGTTGTATTTTTATATTGGACTATTTCTATCATCTTATATGTGTATTGAATGTCTTTAGAAAAAATTAACTTTATTTGAATATTCCAAATACATTCAACTGTTAGTAATAGCACATAAAACAGGTTAATATGTGCACAACATTTCGAGAGGTATTTTTCCCCCTCTTCTTCAGGTGTTTCTGGCCTGACCAGTGACAGCACTAGCATGGGATTCGAACCTGGGTCCTTAGATTCTTGATTATTGAATTTTAAGGTAACGCTTTAAACAAGTGATCCATCCTGCCAAAGGCAACAGTCAGTAGAAATTTCATATATTTATCTATGCGGTTCCTCCTGATTTAAAAAAGTCTTTCATTCATAATAGCATTTTGTCCTAGTTTAAAAATTTTTGGAAACAGGAACATCTTTACAAAGAATGAAGTTGAAGTACATTTGAAGGATAGTTATGAAAAAAATTGGCTAAGTCTTTTCACACGTTGCTAAAAAATATCTGAAGGATATTGCAGTGGAAGTGGAAACTTTTTATAACATATTATGTAAATGCCACAAAAATTTTTTTACTTCTTCACCTACAAAGTATACTGAGAGATTTACAGGCTAATGACAAGCTATGCTGATAGGCAATAAAATGGTTAGTTACCCAGGAGATCAAGCGACATTCAAACACCAGAAATGACAGGTTGAACACCAAGTTTATCATTCTACTTACTAATCCACATCGACACAAACTGTGCCATTTCAACTTTGTAAATCAAGTATTGAAATATTATTCAAGAGTGAAACAATATTGAGTGACATTAACTGGATGAAAACTATATGCGCTTCTCTTATAAATAGTTTTTAAAATATATATATAGAAAGCTGCACACTATAGGAACATTCTCATTGATTTTTGATTCATTCTGTATGTTCTAAACATTTATTTGATTTTAATTGATTAAAAAAAAATGTAAATCTCGTTATCACCCCCCCCCTCCAAATAATTATAGAAATGTATTTATTTGAATAGATAGTTTCTTATCTTGATCTCCATTTCAATGTAATTGTATTAATTTATACTTTAAAATATATATATATATTAATATAAAAGGCTTTTTTTTTTTTAAGTTTCTGCACCCCATTATGAATCAACGGTTCAGAGTATCAATATTGTTAACAAAACTGTTGAAGTAAAGATAATTCTACTTCTACAACAAAAACATTTTTACTATCATGATTTCAACTCAATGGTGAAAGTATTGGAAAATGTGACCCAAACTTGTCCCAAGATTACACATCTTTATTCGTAAGTTTTTTATAACTTTTATTTTAAATAAACTTTTAATCCTAAGATTTTATTTTTTAAAAAATAAATTTGGAAATTTTTTTTAGTAAATAAATTAAGACTATTTTTGTATATTATATAAAAAGTTTCTGAAAGTATAGTTTTGATAGTTATGTAATTGAAATAGTGTTTATGAAAATATATTTAAGCAGTTTACATTGCAGATGTATAGTAATCATTGATAATTAAAAATCAACTGAAATAGAGAATTTAATAAAAATATTGCATCATATCGGATGCATAAAGGAGTGTTGCTATTTAGATTAGAATTTTGATAGTTAAAATTAAAGCAGGACTAGTTTAAGCTTCTTTTATTATATAAATTTGCTTTATATCTGTGATGAAGGGTTAGCTGTTTGTTAACACTAAACCATTGTTTAGATCAGTTGTACACAATCTTTTTACACTTGCAACTCTTTTCCTTGAACGAAAATTAGTTGCAACCGACCGTTATTTGTTTTTACCATGCTTAAATTATAAATATAAGTATGTAAAGATATTCATAATAAAATGATAGTAATTTTAATTAATGTACAAATTTATATTTCCCAATATTTTAGTATTCAGCTCATAGGATTTGAAATGAATTTTTGATTCAGATCGTATGCTTACAAAAAAAATTATGATACATACAAAAGCAATGTGATTTTTATTTATTTTTACAAATTAAATTCTTTAAAAAAAAATATCATTATCCAAAACTAAAGAGGATCTCTTAAAAATTTTGTAACCCCAAACAATTTTTAGATGACTCCTGAGAGATCACAACCCACAGGTTGTACACCACTGATTTAGATTACTTTAAATGTTTTAACAAGCAAACATAACTTATGTTTAGATATTATATTCGGACATATATATTTATATTAAAAAGAAAAATGGTAAATAACTTTAATAGGATATAGTTTATTAAAGAAAAAGTTTATTTATCTTAGTAAAACTTTTAAAGAGAAACCATTGTTTTTTAAAAGACGAAGCAATAATTCCCTCTACTTACCAAAGCCATCTATTGGAAAACTTAAATAAGCACTGGATAAGACTACTTCCTGGCAGTCATCTTCATAAGAAGAGAGCTTTGTATTTGCAGCTCTATTATTCAGCATATTTTAAAGAAAAATTGATTATATTGTTTGTCTTTAGTTTAAGCCATGCTTTTGATTTAATTTGAGCTTTCTGTTAACAGATCCCATTAGTGGATAAGAGGATTTTCAATCTGATTATGGTTCACTAAAATACTAGTTCAGTTTTCAGAAATTCTATATTTTGAAAACTATGTCTCTGAAAAGCCATTTTAAGTTATTGCTATTTGCACTTGATAAAATTATAATAATAGTTAATGTAGCGGGGATGTTGCTTTTTAATTCAATTATTTAGCCATTACTTTGCAAATGACTGGATCAGAGATTATTGGCTTTTGTCTTGAAATAAATATAAATATTCATATAAAAAGTATTTTTTATCTGATAATTTTGAGGATATACAACTTCTTGTTATTCTTGAATAGAAGTTTTTGTTTTTTTTGTATTAGTATAAAAAACTGTTGTAGAGATCTATAAATATTGATGTACAACAAAATTAAAGATTATTATTGTACACCAGTATTTACAGGGCCATTACAATGGTTTTTTATAATAATATTTATTATCTAGGTGATGTCCCAGCCGCATTATGTTAGTACTATGAATCATACACAACTTAATCTGGATAATATGTCATGTGTATATATTTTGAAAGAAATATTTTAAATAGTCTATTGTCCAAACTCTTAAAAATTATTTAAATGATCTGCATGTAGTCTCAAAAGAAATATAAAGAAAGGCATAATGTCTTTTTTTTTTAACTTACATATTTATTTTTAAAATAATTTTATAATGTTTTTTATAAACAAAAGTAAATTAAAAAATCTAGAATGGAATACTTTAGCTGTGATTAGGAAGTTTATGAGTAGAGAATATATTCAAGAATGTTTTGGAAATCAAGGTTACAAAAATATTACTGTAAAGGCATGAATAATTTTTGTTTTCTATTTATAATAATACATTCATTGAAATAATTTTTATTTTAATCAATAATGTTGGAGTTTATAAACAAAGCAAAACTCTCCATACAGTATTGCCACCCTGTGCCAACCAGAGCAATCAATGAATCCCAGAAGGCTTGTGCATAAAATCCCTATCTAATGCCTACTTATCCAATATCCCCAGACTAGTTTCTGGCTTGTGGCCATCGTCAGTGAGGAGCTTTGGATCTGAGAGCACTGCACCTAGATCTTAGGATCTAATGCAACCCTCCAGCACCCACCTTTTATCTCTACTTAACTACAAAACTATGAGAATGAAATTGGAAAAACACAAAAATGTTTTCAATCTAAGCTCAATAGGTTATATAGTCATATGGGTCTGAACTCAGTTCAGCACCCATACATTTTGGTGTCTTTGTCTCTTTAACAACCATAGCCACCACTATCCTATTAGACAGGATTGATGTTAAACCATTAAGCATCACATGATCACTATCTCTTATACTAGCACATATTTGTTTATAAACAAAGCAAAACTCTCCATACAGTATTGCCACCCTGTGCCAACCAGAGTAATCAATGAATGCCAGAAGTCTTGTGCATAAAATCCCTATCTAATGCCTACTCATCCAATATTCCCAGACTAGTTTCTGGCTTGTGGCCATCGTCAGTGAGTAGCTTTGGATCTGAGAGCACTGCACCTAGATCTTAGGATCTAATGCAACCCTCCAGCACCCACCTTTTATCTCTACTTAACTACAAAACTATGAGAATGAAATTGAAAAACACAAAAATGCACAAGCCTTCTGGCATTCATTGATTACTCTGGTTGGCACAGGGTGGCAGAGTTTTGCTTTGTTTATAAACAAATATGTGCTAGTATAAGAGATAGTGATCATGTGATGCTTAATGGTTTAATACCAATCCTGTCTAATAGGATAGTGGTGGCTATGGTTGTTAAAGAGCCAAAGACACCAAAATGTATAGGTGCTGAACTGAGTTCAGACCCATATGACTATATAAGCTACTGAGCTTAGATTGAAAACATTTTCAATTTCATTCTCATAGTTTTGTAGTTAAGTAGAGATAAAAGGTGGGTGGGTGCTGGTGGGTTGCATTAGATCCTAATATCTAGGTGTAGTGCTCTCAGATCCAAAGCTCCTCACTGACGATGGCCACAAGCCAGGAACTAGTCTGGGGATATTGGATGAGTAGGCATTAGATAGGGATTTTATACACAAGCCTTCTGGCATTCATTGATTACTCTGGTTGGCACAGGGTGGCAATACTGTATGGAGAGTTTTGCTTTGTTTGTAAACAAATATGTGCTAGTATAAGAGATAGTGATCATGTGATGTTTAATGGTTTAACACCAATCCTGCCTAATAGGATAGTGGTGGCTATGGTTGTTAAAGCGCCAAAGACACCAAAATGTATGGGTGCTGAACTGAGTTCAGACCCATATGACTATATAAGCTATTGAGCTTAGATTGAAAACATTTTTATGTTTTTCAATTTCATTCTCATAGTTTTGTAGTTAAGTAGAGATAAAATGTGGGTACTGGAGGTTGCATTAGATCCTAAGATCTAGGTGCAGTGCTCTCAGATCCAAAGCTCCTCACTGACAATGGCCACAAGCCAGAAACTAGTCTGGGGATATTGAATGAGTAGGCATTAGATAGGGATTTTATGCACAAGCCTTCTGGCATTCATTGATTACTCTGGTTGGCACAGGGTGGCAATACTGTATGGAGAGTTTTGCTTTGTTTATAAACAAATATGTGCTAGTATAAGAGATAGTGATCATGTGATGCTTAATGTTGGAGTTTCAAATTATAATCTCTATATGGGAGTACAATTTAAACAAATACAGTAAAATAGTCTTGTTTTACATTGTTAATGGAATTAGAATCACTCTCTCTATTCATCTTGTATATTAAATATACAGGGAGAAAAACCTTATTGATTAAAGATAAATCTGGATTCAGTGTTGATGCTGATGACATCAGTTTATAGTTGAAAATAGAGATCTGAAGTTACATTGTATTTATTGCAATTTTAGTCATTGTATATATATTGGTATATGATTGAAGTATAATGAAGCTTCCTGCTTAAAAAGTGCATTACTTATCATCACATATTAGTGTTAAAATTTATTATATTACATTTATTTAAAAAATAAAAATGTTTATCTGCCTTTAGAAAAAAAAATGGCACCGTTTGCTTTTACAATTAGTGCATCTTGAATAATGTATCTTCATTATAGTATATGTTTATCAAGATTGATTAATATAGTAGCAAAGTATTATTTAGCAGCAATCTAAAGCCTATGATGCTCCCTGTAATTCGAAATTTATGTTGTGTGAATTTAAAATAGAATTGTATTATTAATTCCAATTTCAATTGCTGCTTGTATACTGGTATATGATTGATCTCTCTTTCTCTGTATATCTATTGTTTTCTCTATCTATCTATTTGTTTATATATTTATCCATATCTTTCCATCTATTTATACACACCCTAACACATTGATAGATAAGGTGAACATATTTTCACTATATTTATTTTAATTACTAGAATAGGCCAGTCAACAGAAAATCGAGATTTATGGGTAATAGAATTTTCTCATCAACCAGGCAAGCATATTCCAGGCACACCTGAAATCAAACTTATTGGAAACATTCATGGTAATGAAGTAATTGGTCGAGAAGTTTTACTCCAGTTAATTATCCATTTTTGCCGGATGTATGAAAATGATGATGAAATTACAGAAGTAAGTTAAATAAATTCATAAACATTTTAACAGTAAACTTTATTATTCTTCATTTAAAATGGTTATCTCTCTTTTAAGATGATACTTTACTACTTTTTTAATCATATAAATATTTTTCTGTTTTATTATTAAAGACAGCATATATATAAATAATAATAGTTGCAGTTTTGAAGTAGTTTGCGTTTGATAAGTGTATTATGTGCTTGCGCTACAAGTCAATCCTAATGCTTTCTACATGATTCTATGAATGTGAATATTCTTAGCAGTTTTTTTCCTCATAGTTCTTTATCAATTGTGCAGTTGAAAATGAATATAAATAATATGGCAATATTTTAGAAATCTGCTGTTAGATTATAATATTCAGGATTAGAATAATTCAAAAGTTTATAATAATTTTTTTAATTTGTATTTCTAGAAAAATTTTGAAATGCCAACATATTGTTTAATTATTTCTAAACTAGTTTTTATTCTAAAATATTATATATATAAAATTGATTTATTTGTTGTACAAATAATTTCTCAGTTATCATATAACTTTCAATTCCCAAAATGGTATGGATAGGGTAGTTGGATCAAAGTGAGATTCTTTTTTTTTTTGTTTTTATTAGTTGAAATAAATACTTACATTTATAGAGATTTGATTTGCCACAGTCACTAATCTGCTAAAATGCCCTCACTATAAAATTTAATTAGAATATAATAAAGAATTCTGATTAAATCATCAAACATCACATGATCACCATTTCCTATGCCTGTTTTAAAGAATTCTGATGTTGATTGATCAAACTTTAAGAGAATTATCATTCCTCTCACCAATTCTCTTCGACCATACACCACATTCAATCAATTCTTTGTATACTCTTATCTTAGCCAGTTTGGTCATTAAAGTTCAGTTTTTATTCTTGAATAATTTTTTGTAATCTTACATTAGTATTTATTTGTAATTATATAAATCTTATTTACTCATAAATATCGATTATAATTTTTTTTTACTATGATTCTTCAATTATTATTATTTTTTATTATTTGTCATCATTATTTTTTGGATGATGTTGACACAAAATCAAATTATATTGCTATTGACCTGATATGTTTTTTATTCATAATTTATGCCATATATATAGTTCACTTTTATAAGATAGAACCAAACTTACTAGGAACCTTTTTACAATTTTTTATTTTCTTTACAATTTATATATCTAAAAGTTTAGTTTTTTATTTGAATGATCCAAGATAATAGAATTAAACCCTTCTTTAGGTTTTCTTTAAAGTATTAAAATGTCTGTGTGTCTTCAGGTATTTAAATTAAATCTTAGAGAATTTTATATATATATAAATTATTAGTCTGTAATGATCCTCCATTCTCTTATTAGCAATTATTAACAGTTGAATTAATAGAACATTAAGAGGTACCCATTTGCTACCTAATTTATTGTTTAATATGTTTTAAAGAATTTTTGATATCATAAATGATAATGTTAGATATGAGTTTCTTTCTTTAAAAATTAGAACCAGGTGCATCTTTTAGTGAAGGAATTAAATCAGTAAATATAAAAATCCACTGTTTGTGATAGATTGTATGTTAAATCTCTATTATTATTATTATTATTATTATTATTTATTATTTTTTCTAATCAATTTTTCCATTATTTATTTCATTAAGCTTGTTTCTGATCACTTTTTTTTTTTCAAAATGCTGAATTATATTAAACCATTTTCTGACAAATCACCCAAACCAGCAAAAGCAAAAATAACTAAATCTTTGGCTTCATTTAATGCTAGATTAAATATAAAAATCAAATTGAAATTTTTTTTACGAACACTCCTCATCATTCCAGGAAATACAAATCTTAGCAATTCTTGAACTCTTCTTCCCCAATCATTATAATACTTATCAGTTTCCAAATCAATTATAAATATAACTCCAGGAAATCTAAAATCAACAACAAACTTTCCTAATTTTGCTTGAGATCAAGTCATAAAAACTTGTTAATGTGATCTTGTTTTAAATTAAGACTGTGTAATCCTTATAAGGTTTTGTTTTTTTTTCATTAATAACATCTAATGAAGTGAAAATATCCATAATGTCCATATGAATAAAAAGACCATTAATAAATAAAGCAGATTCTTTAGGGTTTAAATTGTGATGATTACCAAAACTAATGACTTTGCAATAGACGGAAAATTTTGACTTCAATCGTGCATCAATCTTAAAGCATCTAATGGTGATGCTGATAAAACTCTCTGAGCAGTCTGTCTTAAGTCTCAAAACTGCCATACTTTTAAGGCTTCTATTTAACAAATGATTTCAAAATTTATCCAACTTCCCTTTCATTTCAGGGTGAAAATTTTTTCACTATAGAAAAAATAAAATCCATATACTTCACTTTCACTATCTTCTGCATCAATTTTACTTGTAGTGTTATCATCTTTCACCAGTATTATCCATAGCTCTATACTCAGTACTTTTATAGCAAGTTCTGCTCCATATTCAGACAATGGTATATTTCTAAAATCATTTTTCTTCATATAATGTTATAAATAAGGAGTCAGTATGTAAATAAATAAAATAATTTTGCAACTAGTACTCAGAAAAGCAATTAACTGGATTTTTTATTTCATCTTTTGAAGAGCCAATTATTGAGATGCTGCTATAAAAGATGTTAAAAACATAATGGTAAATAGTATCAAACTATCACACATCATAATCAAGTATGCTGCAATATCTATTGCCATGTTATTTTCTCTTGTCTTCGAATAGAAAACTAAACATCACCTATAATCAGAATTTCCAGATAGCTAATATACCATTATGATAATGCAATAGTCACATAATCAAAGGACATATTTATGAAGATGAGATTATAAATTGTCAACATTTAAAATTAATAGTCCATTTGCATGCCTGTTTTTTAAAAGAAGGATGATTGAAATCAATATTAGAGAGTAAGTTTGATTAAGCCAATTGCTTTTAATACAGTTATGAGTATGTTTAAGAATACTTTTAGACAATATTAACTGAAGATGTTTAGATCTCTAGTTATCATGTATATAGAGGCCTTTTTGTTGTTATCTTAGAATTTGATGAATATGTAATCTCATGATAAAATTATGAATTTATAAATAAATTATTTACCTATTGCTTTTTTTGTTGACAGGATTATCTCCAACTTTATTATAATTCCATATATGAGATAATAGCTTCACAGCTATGCTTATGATATTCATTAATTTTATTCACACTGCTTTGGTTATATACATTCTTTTTGATTGAAATATTACACATTTAGAAATCAGGATGACACTTTAAAAATTAATTTGTTTGTTTATGTTTAAAACATTATTTGATATATTTTGCAATATAAAATTCTTCTTCTAATTTTCTCAGGGTAAAATTTACTCCCTATTTGTTGATGTATCTTTGTTGTAAATTTCCTTTGTTTTTTCCAACAAAGGTAATTTACAACAGCTTTTGAATAGTTTTAGTTTTGAAATTTTAGACATGAAAGTATAAAATGAATCAATGGTTTTCAAAAATGGAAAAAAATTAAATGATTATATTTACATATACATAGTTATGTAATTAATAAATTACAGATCTTATTACATTAATTCTAACATCTCAATATTAACATACAGTAAATGTTAAAATTTCGCAAATGTTAATACATGTAATAAAAAAAATGGAAGTGAATAATATAAAATTTCACACTTATTCCAAGATTCATAAGATTGGCCTATATAATTGAATTTAGATATAAAAGATAAGATGACCACTCTTATCTTTTAAAAGAGTGTACCTTGTGCTTTGAATCGAGAGTTTCCTAACATTCAACAAAAACCACAATGATTGAATATAACATTACAGCACATGTAAGTCCACCCTAAACTATGAGAAAGTATATAATAGTCAAATTCTTAATTGTGAACTATAACAATACAAGACTCACAGGGTCAGGAATAGAAAGAGCTTAAATGCACACATCCATAATATTATACACGTAAATATTGGAATATTGCTGAAGTATAATTTTTAACTGAATTCAAATGCATTCCAAAATCTGTCAGCAGGTAAAAGTTTTTAGATTACAATTTTTGCTGAATTATTTTACTGATTGTATAACTACATAAAGCCCAAATAATGAAGTATAAACTAATTTTACACTGGCTTATCAACAAAATTAATGCAGGTTTA
Source organism: Epiperipatus broadwayi (assembly GCA_028023455.1). Classification (NCBI taxonomy): domain Eukaryota; kingdom Metazoa; phylum Onychophora; class Udeonychophora; order Euonychophora; family Peripatidae; genus Epiperipatus; species Epiperipatus broadwayi. Next base: position 7,241,719 of record JAQFVV010006203.1, read on the forward strand.
TATTAACTTTTGTTTGATTCTGTAATTCTATCATTTTGTAAGGCAATCTGTTGCCTCAATTTGATAGTACTAAAAATATTAGATACAAAATATTGAATCTCTTCTATCTCCAAGACCCATATATCTCCAATAATTCTTTTAAACTGGCAGACTCAAGAGCTGAAAGTCTATGGATCTATCACTTCCAAAGCTCATATATTATTTGACATTCTGAATAATTAACTATTTTACTAAAAAGAGGCAAAAAATAAAATTTTAATAACAACAAAAACAAATAACCTATAAAATTTGGATGTTAGAATAAGTTATTTTAAGAGGATCACAGATAATTATTACCTTACGATGATTAAGTATTATTACTTGGTTATAATATTCTGTAGACGCCTTAACATGTATATTTTTATTTAGGCTATTAGAGGCACTCTTCATCTGACTTTTCTAACCTAACATCCAATTTCATCTTCCAAAAGAAAAAAAAAAATCAACTACAAAAAATTTGCATTTATTTTAATTAAAAAACAAAAAATGAGTCAGTAGATTTTCTCAATTCTAACAATTAATAGATTCTCAAAAGTTATTATATATATTTTTTTAAAAAAACAACACTTTAAACAGCTATAACAATATCTTGCAATAGTTATTTCAGTATTAAAATGTTATTTTAAAATTGTTTGAATATCATTTCAGTATTAAAATGTTATTTTAAAATTGTTTGAATATCATTAGAAACACAAACTAGCAACTCTAATTTATGGGTTTTGATAGGTTAATTTGCACATATCATAAGCTGTAAAGTCTACAGTCCATTGTTACGCATTGGATTGTAATCCCATTAATTACACCATAAAAACTTTTAATGTGAAATTAGTTTCAGAACTGCATTTGAATTTGCGTGTTCAAATTTATTCTAAAAATGGCTTTTAAATACACAGTCTATATGATATTATCTTGTTATGATGTTTAAACCTGGGTCAATTCTTTACTCTTAAATTTATAATTTGTTATAATCACTGTTAATTACTTATAAAATCACATGATATTTGTCTAGTCAAGTAATAGGTTAAGCATAACTGTTCCATTTAATTAATCAAACTAATTTCAGCAAAAAATCAATACATAAAAATTTAGCTCTTGAATCCAATAACCCATTGTACTAAACCACAGAGGGTATAGATATCTCTCTTTCAACAAAAGAAGCCAGAAAATTATAACATTACTGGCAATGCAGAAGTGCGGGTAATTAAAAATTGATTATAAGAAGTCTAACTGTTCTACCACTTAGTATCTACAGGTATTAGTCAGTCCTCATGTTATAGTTTCTGTAATTGTAAGAAAGATGACACTAGTATTGTATTAAGGTGAGTAAAGAGGAAGTCAGTATTCTACACGTTTACTGCTTTGAAAGAAATTTTATAAGACGGGGAGGGAGGGTAAGAGGGAGGGATGCTAAATTTAATAATTAATTTCAAATAAAAACAAAAATCTAATGTATCATTATTTAAATTATCATAATGTTTATTACTATTGTTTTTATTATAGATTTTATATATTTTTTAAACTTTTATAGTTGATCAACAAAAATAGGATTCATATTTTGGCTTCATTTAATCCTGATGGTGCAGCCAAGGCTAAAGAAAGCTGTGAAAAGCAGGATGCACTTTATAATACCAATCACATAGATTTGGAAACAGATTACCAAGGTGAAAGATGTATTTCTAGTATTTATTGCTTTAATGTTTTTTTTTTTTCAAAATTGGCTCAAAGATTACTTTGAGGTTAAATTATTATTTACTTTTAAACAATTTCTGTGTTTTCTTTATATAATTTTTGTAATCACATCTTATAATATTGAAATATCTCTTTACAAAATTAATATTATTGTTCAAAATGAAATACGTTTTCTCATCAGTGATCTGCTTATTAATTTCTTTAAACAGAAAACATCAATACATTTTTTAAATCAATAAACAACAAACATAGCTGTTTGTTTCATATCTATAGAATTAGGACTTTTTAAAAATGTTTAGGAATACTAGAGGTTTCAAATTGGTTAAAATCATTTTAGGAGCTGTAAAAACCACATCCTGAGTTCAAGGTCATTGAATCTTTTTTCTGCCACAATCTTCAGAGATGAATAACAGCATTTTGTCATCTGTTTAGAAATTTAAAGTTGAAACATAGTTTAGGCCTATCCTGTAGAAAACTTCTTAGATTGTTTTAAATCTATACTATTGATCATTTAATAAGAGTACCAAACTGCCACCAAGTGCAAACTTTCATAATCAATGGAAACAGGAAGGTTTGTGCATAAAATGCCTATCTAGTTCTTACTCATCTAACACCAGCAGACTAATTTCTAGCTTGTGGATTTCATCAGTGAGGCACTTTGGATTTCAGAGTACTGCACCTAGATCTTAGGATCTAATGCAACCCTCCAGAAGCTATCTTTTACCTATTTAGTTAACTATAGAAGTCCAAATTGAAAATATAATGTTCACAACCCAAGCTCATTTGTTTTTATAGTCATATAGATCTGAACTTAGGTCAGCATCTATACATTTTAGTGTGTTTGATTTTTCAAAAACTACAGTCACTACTGTCCCATGGACAGATAGATATAAAACTATTAAAACATCACATGATCACCATTTCATGCGCGTACACATACTGTTAATAAGAGTACCAAACTCTTCATACAGTAGTACCACCAAGTGCAAACCTTTGTAATTTTGATTCAAAAATATTTGCCAAGATGTGCTTATTATTAGTTATGTGATAAGTAGATGATTTTATATTTTCAGGTTGACATTTACTTAATATATTCAGAAGTGTTAAAGATTAGAAAATAAAGAAAGATTGTAAAACAGAATTGCTATATGGATAATTAAAGAATAGAAATTGATTTCATAATCTCTTGTCACAGATAGTGCAGAGATATTTATGAGAAGTTTGACTCTGTACTAGCCTAAGTGATTGAAGACAATGAAAGAAAGAATATTATAAATATTAGTAATAATGTCTTTTATCTCATGTTGATGCCACAAAATTTTAATCTACTGCTGGATAAGAGAAAACAAATGCTATGCTTCTCAGATTAGTTTATTGCAGTTTACTGAAACGATCAGATGATATTATTGGATAATGTTACTAATTGCAAAATTATAAGCAGAACTTTTAAGTCACTCATTCTGCATTTTGGGCAAGCTTATATCAATCACAGATTTAAAATACTTTTTTGTAATTATGTAAATTATAATTAATTTACATAGTAAGTATTATTTTAGCTTTAATTTTTCGGAATTATTTTTGAAAATTAAAATTTTAATTATGAGAAATAATATTTTTTCAGTTATGTCACATAATGATGGCACACCATCCCAGAAGGAAACTCTTGCCTTGAAGAAGTGGATGTCTGAGATACCATTTGTTTTATCTCTCACATTATTTACTGGAGCTATGGTTACTGTTTACCCATACAATTCTAAAAATTTAGGTAAAAAACTTGATTTTACATTAAATGTAAATTTTCTTGGATAGTTATTATTATTTATCATGCTGTTTTAATTTTTTTTTTTTTTTTTTTACATTAGAATCTGCACATCATCTGACTCCTGATGAATCTGTTTTTAATCATCTTGCTTTGGTGTATTCTCATAATCATCCATACATGCCCTTGAATATTTACAGCTGTCAGCATAATGAAAATGGTAAATTTTATTATTTTTTAAGCAACACATTCTATAAAAATGTCAAAAATTTACACATAGTATAAAATAGATTGTGTAAAAAATATAAAACCCTTAAAGTATATTTAAGAACTTAATAGAAGGAAGGTATATAAAACCAATTACATTAATTACAACAAACATAATTATATGAATATATATAAAACATCAATTAATTTAACTAATAATTGGCCAATGATAAATGAATGAAATATTATTTAGTATACATTTATACAGTGAGTTTTTCTGCCTTGTACATATTGTAATATTATTACAATAGGTTATAGTTAATTTTATATAAAAGAGATGGATGTTGCTATGTATGCAATGTAGATTATAGTGAGGGCAGATCAAGGAATTAATGATTAGAAATGATAAGGAAGCAGTAGATTAGAAAGTCCAGAAGGTGGAAGAAAATGTTATAGGTGAAGCAGGGAAAGTAAACTATGAGATAGTCTCGATAGAGGACTTGCTAATTAAAGGATTTGGAAATATAATTGCAAGGGAAAATAGAAATAGGTACATAACAATATGTTTGCTTGGAGCTATAGTTAGAGATGTTACAGATATGCTCATAGTCTATATCTGATGATGGTAATAATGGCCTATGTATATATGTCTAAATATTAGTAGTTTTAATAAGAATTATTTACGTAATTAAACCATGCAAATTACTAATTAGAAGCTGATATTGCCCAACTAAAATTGTCATCTAGTAATATAGTATTTGTCTCATCACTTTTAAACCAAATACTAATATTTGTAACATGATTTCAATTGGAAATGCCAATTTCTAATTAATACTTTACTTGTTTTATCATAGCTGAAATCAATCTGAAAAATATTTTGAGAATTTTTTAAATGAATAAAATTTACATTTAAAAGCATATGTAAATTAATGGAATAAATCAGTTCTCCCAGGCTATGAATAAATAACATTATTGACCACGGATCAAGAATATAATGGAACCACCTATTCTTTAAGCCTTTGATGTTTATAAGTTTACCCCTATCAACATTAATGAAATTCAGAATAAATTTAATATACTAGCCAGGTGAAAATATGACATTAATAATTAATAATCAATTATATAAGAAAATTGGCTAAATCTCACTTTTAATAATCTTTTTTTAATAGTCAAACTGAAGTTAAAAATTATAAACATCAAATTAGCATAAATCAATAGATATGTATTTAACGGAGTAAAGCATTCTCTCCTTATGTTATGAATGAATAACAATTGCAAAGGGTCAAAAATGGAATAAATTCATCTATTCTTTAAACTATTGATATTTATAAGCTTATAACTTGTCATCATTGATACCAAACTCAATATATTAGCCAGATAAAAACATATTAATAATTACTAAACTAATAATCAGTTATATAAGGATTGCAGCAGAATCTCATTCTTAATAATCTTATTTTAATAATAGCATAGCTCAACATATTTATAATTAATGGGCTATGAATAAAGAGCACTCTGTTGCAAAAGAGTTAATATATTAGGATGGAGCCATCTATTCTTTGAGCTTTTGAAGGTTATAAACTCATTCTTGCCAATATTAATGGAAATTCAAAATGAACTCAGTATATCAACCAAATGAAACATACGATCAGTAATTCTTAAACTAATAATCTAATTCACAAAAATGGAGATTTTTAATCATTTTAATAATCAAACATGTTTATGCATACAAATATAAGGTCTGACAATTATTTTTTAAATTAAAAATAGCATTAAAACATACCACAATTATTACTGATACCTTTATTTAAGTTTTTTTAAGTTGGTAAACTTATGCCTATTATCAATCATTATGTAGTTGTTGACAATAAATTCTTCCACAATAGTACAATAATTCTGTCAAACTATATTTCTGAAAGATTCACTTCCTAAGAAATGTTGGTTAATCATTCAAGCATGAGAATTCTATCTTACCATTGAAGAATTAAAAAAAAAAGCTATGTTTTTAATTTTGAATAAATTTCATTGAATTTGATTTGTAAAATTTTTGATTAATAATAAAAGGTGGCATAGTTAGTATAAATCACTTATATTTGATAAAATACTAAATATCCTGAATATGCCTGAGTACTAATTACATTAAGAATATGATAGGCTACTATTGATGTTGATCAAGGGGCATTTCTTTATCATAATATTGTGTATTAAATATCATCTTTACTGTTGTTATATGCTGACAAGCCAAGATCAACTTCTAGCAATCATGTGAATGACATTCTGGCTTTTATTCGAATTTTAATTGTAATGTACAAGAATAGTTTGTGATTGCTTCCTCAACATAGTTTGAAATGATATAATGATTGTGTTGTACCTTAGTTTACCTTCAACCAATGAAATTGTCCAGATTCCATCTTATTTAGTTCGGATGAACAATGGATATATGAATAGATAAGATGCATCACATAGCAGAAGTAAGTCAATAAGTGATGGTGTTCAGTGAATTCAATTGCTGTCAATTAAATATCATCTTTACTGTTGTTATATGCTGACAAGCCAAGATCAACTTCCAGAAATCATGTGAATGACATTCTGGCTTTTATTCGAATTTTAATTATAATGTACAAGAGTAGTTTGTGATTGCTTCCTCAACATAGTTTGTAATGATGTAATGATTGTGTTGTTCCTTAGTTTACCTTCAACCAATGAAATTGTCCAGATTCCATCTTATTTAGTTCGGATGACCAATGGATATATGAATAGATAAGATGCATCGCATAGCAGAAGTAAGTCAATAAGTGTGGTGTTCAGTGAATTCAATTGCTGTCATTATGGTCAGGGATCTAGTCAAAAGTAGACAATCCATTCAGAGGTAAAGTCAGACTATAACAATTAATTATCAGAACGGAATGGCAGTACACAGTCTGTCTACTATATCGCTAAATCAGTGAGGCAAGTTTATGTTAGAACTGGAAGCCACTAGATCATAAACCAAATATGGCAAGCTGTCACAAACAGCTGGAAGTGTTTTTGCATTTACACAGAGGCAAGCCAATATAAACATCACATGATCACCATTTTTTATGCTTGCTTATAACTGTTATTAAAACAGGCAAAACTCTCTATATGTATTGTCACTCAGTGCAAGCCAGAGTAATTAATGGATGCTAGAAGGCTTGTGCATAGTTTCTGGCTTGTGTCTTCGTCATCGAGAAACCTTGGATCAGATAGCATTGCACCGAGATCTTAGGATTTAATGGAATTTCCAGCAGCCACCTTTTATCTCTATTTAACTACAAAAAAGTCTTAAATTGAAAACACTATAATATTTTCAATACAAGCTCATTGGCTTATATAGTCATGTAGGTATGAACTCAGTTCAGTACCCCTACATTTTGGTGACTTTGGTTCTTTAATAACCATAGCCACCATTATCCTATTAGGGCAGGATTGGTTTTAAGCCAAAAACATCACATAATCAATCCTTCCCTAATAGGATAGTGGTGGCTATGGTTATTAAAGAACCAAAGTCACCAAAATATAGAGGTACTGAACTGAGTTCAGCCCTATATGACTATATAAGCTAATGAGCTTGGATTGAAAATATAGTATTTTCAATTTAAGACTCATGGTTTTGTAGTTAAGTAGAGATAAAAGGTGGATGTTGGAGGGTTTCATTAGATCCTAAGATCTAGATGCAGTGCTCTCAGATACAAGGCTCCTCACTAATGAAGGCCACAAGCCAGAAACTAGTCTGGGGATATTGGATGAGTAGGCACTAGATGGGGATTTTATGCACAAGTCTTCTGGCAACCATTGATTACTCTAGCATGCATTGAATGGTGATACGTACAGAGAGTTTTGTTTGTTTTAATAACAGAGGCAGTGTTCGATAAACCTGGAAGAGCGCCTGAAGTCTTTTACTAATTTCATGACAACCAAACTCTATACTGTTGTAATGTGTCAGACATACAATATAGCAAACTTTATTATATGTATTAGTCAATATATGCCACATATATATGAATAAAATATTTAATTGTATTTATATATGAGTCTGAGTTTATTATATTCATGCATAATCATAACAGATTATGATCAAATTTTTATTATGAAAATGTAGACAAAACAAATAAAAGAAAGCAAAACAGAAATAGAAGTTAGATGTAAATAAGAAGAACACAGAATGCTTTTATGTAACTGTTAGACAAGGAAAAATGAATCCCAGAAATCAGCATGAACAACACTTGAACAAGATTATATTTAACTATGATTCTTTGGGTGATCTTTAATATTTAAAAAAATAAACAATATATAATATATAATGATGATAAAGTGCCATATGCAGATACCTAGAACAGCTACTATTAAATGTTGATATAAATATTTTTGAGAAATAACAAACTAGATTATCATAAAGTTGTTATATAAAATTCAAATTTCTATCTGAATAACTTTATCTGTTAGATAATGATTATTACATTATTGATAAATGAATGATCTTTAATAATTAATGTAGAGTGTAGAGATATCTTAAATCAAATGCTTTTTGTGTCTATAAACCTTGCATGATTTAATGCAGTGGTAGAGTGGCAGACAGGTTCAAGATCCAAAGATTGCAGTTTCAGTGTTGCCATTTTCAGTGCTCAAACTTCTTAAGAAGTCTCAAGGGATAAACATTTCAGTTATTTTTAATTTACATAACACATAGTATATGATGCAATAATATAAAATAAGTAATTATTTCATTTTTGGTTCAAAAGTCATATTGCTATAAAAATGTATTATTTAAAATAAATAGTATAATGTAGGGGATTTGAACACATACTTTCAAGCTCCCTTCAGCTAACCACTATTTCATACAACTAAAAACATGTATGTGAAAAAGATAAATGATCTCCCAATATGCATATTTTTTGCTGAACCAGTACTTGTTAGCTGATCCAAATCATCATCTCCCACACATATATACAACCAGTGCTCAGTTTATATTAATTTAGCAAATCTCCATACTTTAATGGACAGGTATCAATCTACTCCACTCTCCAACTCTTTAGTCATTGATACCATTGAAAATCTGATTGTAGAATGCCAAAAATCATGCCAATATTATTGTCATGCTCATGTTAAGTCATTCCAACCCCTGTACAGAAGAAGAATGGCGAGGATACAGGCTGAATTTGTAATATTTAAATACAAATATAATATATATATATATATTTAGAGTTTAGATATAATGTAGGGGATTTGAACACAGACTTTCAAGCTCCTTTTAGCTATCCACTCTATTTCAAACAAACAATACACATGTCCACACACATGTGAATAAGATCATGATCTCCAATATATGTATTCCTCGCTGAATCAACACTCATCAGTTGGTTCAGATCATCTCCCACATATATACAACCACTACTTAATTTATATTAAGATAGCAAATCTTTACATTTTAATGGACAGGCTTCAATGTGCTACACTTTCCAACTCTTCAGCCACTTATAACACTGAAAATCCGATGGTGGAATACATAAATCCCTTGTTAATGCCAATATTATTGTCATGCCTATGTTCACCCCTCATGTATAGGACCTTGTTCATTCAAATACTCAAAAAGAGGGATGGGCAGAGTATAGGCTATATTTTTAATATTTTAAAATACAAGTATACTTGGAGTTTAGATATGTGTAGTATTGTTTATCAGTTATATGGATAGAGTGAATTACATCTAAACTCTAAATATATAAATTATAGTTGTATTTTAAAATCTTATAAATTCAGTCTGTATCTTGCCCATCCCTCTTCTGTGTATTTGAATGGACAAGGCTCTATACATTAGGGGTCAGCGTGATTTAAAGTCAACATGGGCATGACAGTAATATTGACATCATCAAAAGATTTATGTGGTCAATTGTCAGATTTTTAATGATATGGATGACTGAAGAGTTGGAGAATGGAGTAGATTGAAGCCGGTCCATTAAAGTGTGAAGATTTGCTATCTTAATTGAGCACTGATTATATATATGTGTGGAAGATGATGATCTGGATCAACTGATGAGTGCTGGTTCAGCATGAAATATGTATATTGGAGATCATTTATCTTTTTCACATGTGTGGTCATGAGTATTGGTTGTATGAGATAGAGTGAAAAGCTGAAGGGAGCTTGAAAGTAATCCCCTATATGATTTTTAAACTCCAAGTATATAAATTATACTTGTATTTTAAAATATGTAATAAATAGTATATAAAATATAATGATCGAGAATATGATAAAAAATAGTTTACATAACTGAAAATATATATATAAGATATGAATTTCCATCAAAACACCTGGTCTTATTATTTTCAGTCCAATGTACATTACCAAATCTTACATAGATCAATAATCCTTTAACATTTAATGAAAAGCATGAAGATGAGTTCCCTTATAAAAGGAATTTTAATCTGAAAATGTAATGATCATTTTTGCTCATTTGTTTTAAAAGTAATTTTTTTTTTCAGATCCTGGTTTTATTAGTGGCACTGTAAATGGTGCTTTTTGGCGGCCAAGAACCAATAGTATGATGGTAATTATTTATTTTAAATTAAGATTTTTATATCCTAGAATTTTTATTTTATTAATATTTATTTAATTTACTTCTAATATGCTTACAAGAACAGGTATTTTCACCCTACTCTAGAGTCACTTATTGCAAGCTTAAGTAATTTTTAGGCACCAGATAGTTTAATGATATAAAATTCCCACTTCCATCAGCATTTGTTCACTGAAGAAGTTAAAGGACAGAAACCAGCCTGAAGATAGGAATTTTGTCACAGTTTATTACTTCCCTATTGATTACTCAAAATTCTAGTGGATATATTGTAGAATTGCACTGAATAAGAATTTCTCTTGATTTAAACTTATAATTTTTTTTAAGAAAAAATAAAACAAAAGGATGCATTTAATATAGATGGAGGGATGGATGGAAGTACATGCGATATAAAACTCAGTATAGAAAAAAAAAGTTGAATAATGTTATTCCTAAAAAATATGGGTACTTTTATCATTTACAAACTTAAAAATATATATATATTTTAAATTTAAAAGTGTGTATGTGTATATATAGCAACAAATAGAGCCATGTTGACATCTTTTTGCTTCATGCAAGAATCTATTATGTACTGATTGGGGATGTTATTGTGGTGATGAATATGGAAAGAATACACATTATCATACATCTGTATATCAATTATCTCATTCACAGCATCATCAAAAATCTTTACTCATCCATCACAACATAAGTCAATATCTGGAACATTGTTAAAACACCAATTATCATCAATTTACATAATTTGATTATTTAAAGTCTGATGTCAGTAAATGCTGGTGATAGTTATATTTCTCTAGTAATTCTTATATAAATGCAATTTATCCACTTTACTTTGAACACTTTTTAGCAAAAATCTTTTATTGTACATATATGCATGCACAATCTTAGGTTTCGATTATTCTACAGTCTTCTTCAAAGTCACTTTTATTAAAGTAAAAGTGGCTCTGAAGAAGACTGCAGGATAGTCAAAACATAAGATTGTATATGCACATATGTACAATAAAAGATTTTTTCTAAAAAGTGTTCACAGTAGAACGGAAGTAAAAGTAGCTCTGAAGAAGACTGCAGGGCAGTCGAAACATAAGATTGTGTATGCATATATGTACAATAAAAGGTTTTTGCTTAAAAGTGTTCAAAGTAGAATGGATAAATTGGATTTATATAAGATATTACACCAAAATAAAGGAAGTGGTGAATTTGGTAATATTTTTGAATTATTTTTCTTATTTATTTTTCTGAGTTAATGATATAAAAATGTTAATTAGTGCAAATCAGCTTTATTTATTTTAAGGTTAAGAATACTTTTGAACTCTCTGACATTATCTGTCATTGAATAATTGATTTGTCTATTTTATTATTCCTTAAATATTTAATTTCTTCCACTATGTCACCCACAATCTAGCCCAATTTGAAATACTGTACTTTAAAATCTCTTTTGTACATCTCATTATTCATGATTACATATAACCTTACTAAATTGAGAATGGAACAGAAAATGATTATAATTACTCCCATTAAGTTTTAAAATAATACTTTTATAACAACAAATTATAAAACTGACAAAGAAATTTTAAGTACAAAAATAAATTTTGTATGGATATTTGTGCATATTTTACTTGGTTTTACTATCTTATTTAACTACTTAGTCTTATATAAGACCAAAAAAAAAAAAAAGGCTCAAAGATGTATTCCCATACTGTACAAACTTTCTTAAAATAATTTATTAATTACATATAACTTAATGAAATATATTTTAATGTGAAAATTTACATTGTCAATCATTTCATATTTTAAAAATATAAAGAAACAAAACTGATAAGAATATTATAAACTCTAGAGTTCATTAATTATTTCTATTATCAAAATTAATCCTAGAATACTGAAAATATTTTAACCAACTATAATCTATATTATATATTTGTAAATTCATTAACTTCAATCTTTGGATATGTTCAAAACCAAAGACATTTAAGAAGTAGCTCATTTTGACTTCTATGAGTTGTTATTGCTTCCTAATTTACAAGATATATTTTATAGAGATAATGTGAAAAATCATTAATTCAAAATTTTAATTTAAAAAAAAAAAATACTGGAATATTTATTGATCTGGAAATAGATATTATCATTATTTATTTTATGTTAATGCCAGGTCAGCATGAAATATTTTATATTTATAGTTTTCCCTCTCATTACTATTATAGTTTTGCTTTTGAGATTTTGGCAATGTTATATTGCTAAAGCTATTAATATATGGGGTAGCTGAACATTATTCAGATCCATATAGCTATTTAAGTTAGCTGGATTAGATGTCTGAAAATTTCAGATTTTCTACTTAATAGTTAAGTGTTAGATAAATGCTGAGCTTGAGATGGTATTTTAGATCTAATGTCTGAATATTCTAGCATCTCACTGATGAGAGCCATTAGCCCGAAACTGGTTTTGAGATAGGGATAATTCTAGATAGAGATTTTAAATGCTTTATCTTGCGGCATTTATCAAAAAAGCTTGTTTAGAGCTATTATTATGCTCATTATATTATTAAATATATATAGATATATTTTAAATTGAATAAAACAAACTTCTATAATTAAAAAGATTACAATGGCCCCTAGAAAACAAAATTAAAAAAAAAATATTTTTTTTTAGTGTTTTGATGCTGTTATTTATTAAAATTTTTTTTATCAATTCCACATTGTTAAATTTTTATAATTTTAAAATATTTTAAAACATTTTTATCTCTCAAATACTTTTGTATCATATGTTAATTCAAAACATTATTACCAAACTGGAAATAAATGTTAAGCAATGTTCAATGATCTATCAGTAATATGCATAGATAAATACATGTGTACACATAGGAAGTTAACTGTGAATTAAAGGGTTATTTTTAATTAATTTACAGCATATACCTAATATATATATATGAAGCTGGTTTCATTAATATGACTATAACATTATGACTAAAATAAAATAAAATCATACTATTCTACATGTTAAAAACAGGCGAAACTCTCTATACGTATTGCCACTCAGTGCAAGCCACAGTAATCAATGGATGCCAGAAGGCTTGTGCATAAAATCCCCATCTAGTGCCTATTCATCCAATATCTCCAGACTAGTTTCTGGTTTGTGGCCTTCATCATTGAGGAGCTTTGGATCTGAGAGCACTGCTCCTAGATCTTAGGCTGGGGATATTGGATGAGTGGGCACTAGATGGGGATTTTATGCACAAGCCTTTTGGCATCCATTGATTACTATGGTTTGCACTGAGTGGCAATATGTATAGAGAGTTTTGCCTGTTTTAATAACAGTTAAGAGCAAGCATAAGAAATAGTAATCATGCGATGTTTATTCTACACGTATAAATAGTGTGTATAAAATTTGCAATTCATGGAAAAAAAAAGCTAGCTCATGTTCAAATTATTTATTTATTTTTTCTGTTGAATATAAACAAAGGTTATGATTGGAGGAAACAAATTTTTTTTAAAAAATTTATAAACGTCTATTTTAAAGTCAAACAAACAAGATTACTATATATTGATTCAAACAGAGCAATATAAAAATAATTATTTCATTCAGTGAACGAGCTTTATTAAAAACAGTTTTTAAAATACTACAAAATTTTCAATTTTTTTTTGTTTCATTATTTCAGGAAAGGATATAAATAGTTTTATCTGTTAAATTTGATAAATTCTAAAGTGACTTATAATCACCATTAGAATTATTTGTACAAGAAAGAACATATCATATGTATATAACTTTTATATATGTCTACATATCTAATTCGGAGAAATATGAAACAAATTCCTGTTGAATAAGAATTTAAAATGTTTTATATTTTTTATTTACTTGTTCTCTGTAAAGAAATTAGATTTATTTGTATGAGAATTATGAGTAATGTTTTGTAAATTTAAGTTGATTAAATATTTATTAATCTATAACATTTAAAAATATTGCATAGGGACCCTAGTCTATATTCTAATTTCCATCATGTTTCATCAATCTCTGCATAATGTTTCATTAATCTCAATCCTAAACATATGCTTTGAAATGTCAACTGTATGCACATGCCCTATGAAATAAATGTTAAGATGTTTAAAACCGAAGAAATTCAGGAAGTAGCAAGCTTTGATTTTTATAAGTTGTTACCACTTCCTAATTTTAAAGATATAGAAAGTAGTTTGTGCAAGATATAGGGTATAAAGTTAATTTGAATGTAGTGTATTGCATATCATTTATTAATAAAAACAGGAATATAATCTATTTGCAAAAAAAGCTAACATTATTTACATGGTGCAGATATCAGTTAAGTACTCAATTTAAGTTCATGAAACTATTATAAGTTTTTAGAAATTAAAAATACTGCATAGGCAATCTTAAAGAACAAGAATACAGATATTTTTTTAATACTAAAAATGGCATTTTGATGCTAACATTATTTAATGCATCTTGGGGGTTATTTGTCTTTTAAGATGTCTAAAACAATTCAAGAATGTTGAATGAAATGAAGGTTATTAAATACCATTAAACATCATGTGATCACTATTTCTTATGCTTGCTCAATCTGTTAAAATAGAGGCAAAACTCTCCATACACTAGTGCCACTCCTTGCAAGCCAGAGTAATCAATCTATGCAAGAAGATTAGTGCATAAAATCCCTATCTAGTGCCTTCTCATCCAATATCCCCAGATTAGTTTATAACTTGTGGCTTTCATCAGTGAGGAGCCTTTGATCTGAGAGCACTGCACTTAGAGCTTAGGCTCTAATGCAACCCTCTAGCAGCCTTCTTTTACCTCTTTTGTTAACTACAAAACTATGAATCTAAAATTGAAAACACAATAATATTTTCAATCTAAGCTTATTAGCTTATATAGTTATATAGATCTGAACTCAGTTCAGTACCCATACATTTTGGTGTCTTTGGTTCTTTAATAACCATAGCCACCACTATCCTATAAGGCAGGATTGGTATTAATCCATGAAACATCACATGATCACCATTTCTTATGCTTGCTCAAGCTGTTAAAGCAGAGGCAAAACTCTCCTATCTGGCTAGGATTAATCTCTAGTTTAATAAATGATTAGTCATAATCTTGAAAGTTGTGGATGGAATAAGTTTGACACTTTTAAATCAAAATGTAACAATTTAATATTGATAAATACTGAATATATATTAAAGATATGTACCTGACTGATGAGAGCTGTTGTCTTTATTCATGTGTTTCAAAATTGTTTAATAGAATGGAGGTTATTAAGTTATTTATTTATCAAAATTTGTTAAAGATGAGTAAAGAAACAAACTATTTGTAAAACTACATCAATTAAAAATGCCTGGGTCCCTAGAGAAGAAGAATTCAAAAATACATACACCTGAGTCTTGTTTTATGGGATAGATAGGTTCCTCAGAAAACGCGCACAAAAGAAATCACATAAAAATAAACGTATCTTACCTTGAAAAATGGGGGATATGTTCCAGTAATTTTCAGAAGTTGCATAAAAGCAAAGCAACAAGGAAAAATTACTTTAAAATTTGCATTAAAAAAATAAGGAAATAAAGTATGACTAATAAAAAATTTCAAATATTTGAAAAAAATTAATACAAGACAAACTTTTTTTACTTTTTTTATTAACTTACAGTATTTAATTTTTTCATAAATATTTTAATCATTAAAGCTATATGACAATATGCGTTCGTTTGTCAATTAGTAAGAAATCAGATTCGTGACGTGATGAACAACTAGCTCCACTTTCAGTCTTGAGCTGTGTTAATGGTTTTCTGTTTCTATATTAAAAAAATGAGATCACAATCAAAACAAAAAAATTGTACATTATCATTAGAAAGATTATTTTCAGTTTATAAAATCAATAAAATCTTCGTTATTATTTATTTTAAAAATCTAAAAAAATATTTATTTCTGTTAATATCTAACAAAATACGTTTTAAAAATTTAACATTTTTGAATATTTATTGTGATATTTTTATATGTACGTATAAATCTATTATTATTATTTACTCATTAGTATAAGTAGGTTATTTACATAGAAGCTAAGATTCTAAATACATCTTCAGGCCATATTCATGTTAGCTGCTAATATAACATTATATTTTTGAAAAAAAAAAAAAAGTATTTCAAGTCAAAATAAGTTATTAATAATTTAAATTTCTTGATATCTAATAAATATAATGAAATATGAAAGATATTAAAAAGAAACATGAATCGCATAACTTCAAAATCACATTAAAATAATCCGCATAAAACGAGACCCAGGTATATATATATTGTGAATGTTAGCAGTTTGATGCTAATGTTGTTTATTAAGAAAAAATTTTATCAATTCTAGATTGTTACATTTTTATAAATTCAAATTAAATTTAAAATATTTTTACTTTTGTAAATATTAAAAAAATTAAATTTTTTAAAGCTGAGTAAACAAGCAAGATAGAAATACATTTTATTTTAACAATACATATACTGATTTTGCTTTTTAAACATGTATATAGTACAAAAAGAAAGATTAAGAGTAGGAGCAATTAATTAAATAATTATATTTTGAATAAAAAAATATTATAAAGTTATAACACAGCTTAGGAAACAAGCAAAGTATTGATATTTTCAAGATTTTGTTTGAAATTTTTGTCAAGTCAAAGAACGTGATTTTTAATAGAAAAGCTATTCTAGTAATTTAATCATTACTAATAAAAAATAACTTTTTATATATTACTCTTAGAAAATTTAATTAAATAAGAATTCTAATACATATATTCAAAGAAAAATAATTTTAGAATGTCTATAGTATTTATTAGAATTTAAATATTAATATTAAAGCACCTAGCTGTTTGTTATTCAAATCAAACTTTTACTATTATTTTACTATTTGAAATCATTTAGTATCATTGTGCATGCTAACAATTTTGAGAAGATACTTTTTTGACATCTCTTTTTGCAATATTTCTTAAAGATATATTTATATATATTTACAGCAGCAATCTTATGTTAGTAATTTTACTAAATTCCATTTTATCCACAGTTCTATTTGTAAATGGACTATAGAATCAGAAATATTTCATCATGTAAGATGGATAGTAGGTACTTTATATAACATTCTTAATCTTTACTATGGCCAATACTGCTTCAATGATTACATTTTTAGATAGTAACGGTGAATAAATCTATCGTAGTGACAATTGAAAATGGTAACAATGATTTGCAGTTTTCATTGTTGTTTTATCTTAGTTGTGTCATTAAACTTGATATCAGCTTTTTTTTTGCAGTAACTTCTGCTATTTCTCCTGGAAGTTATATATTCAATGTTTTACAATATCCAGTTCTATCATTTATAAATACATAGTTATTCCATGCAAAAATCTGTTGGCTTGAAACTGAAAGGCATTGTTGCGTATTTTTCAAAAAATATATTTATTTGCTTATCAACATCATAGTTTACCTTTTGTTCAATTTTTCTCTCATTTACATTTTTTGTTAATGACTAATTTAATTTTAATAAATAGGACATGCAAAAATAATAATAATTTGATTTGAAATCAGGTTTCTTTTTCTAAATTTGAATTTATGCTTATAAAAATGGGAATAAAGCTACCATCATTATGTAAATTGCCTATTAAAAGAATAAATTCTTTATTTTATAATATTTTAAAAAGTCTTTATTTGGCTATCACTAAACTGTGTTTGAAGTACTTACTATAAATAAATAAACAAAGTTTTTTAGCACCATTTAAAATCTAATATGACTTTTATATTTGCTTTATATCACTTTGGCTACCCCACTCTGTCATTCAACAACACAAGCAATTATTTAATTTCATCCCCAAATTGACAAATTAGATAACTGCTGAAAATTTATTACCATTTCAATAGTATACCAAAACTATTATTATGTGTCTACCCATAATCTTTGAATATATATCTTTGTTTATGGCTTGATTTTGTTTTTCTAATTTCCTTGTCCTTTTCTAACCTGGTTAAACTATCTAATTTTATTTTTTTAAATGTTTCTCTAAATAGTTAGTGCTATTATTATAGTACATACATATACACATTAACAAACAAACAGTACAATGGATCAGCATATTTTATATGCTGGAGTGATACTATAAAGTCAATTATTGTAAAAGCACATCTTTGTTGGATTGGAAATGTGAAATGAACAAACAATGTAAGACTTCTTAAATAATTATTTTATAGTGAACTTGAGTATGGGAGCCATATTTACACTATAAATCTTATTTCAAAATGTCATGATTCACCTTGCCTTCAAAGAATGGACTAGTCCAGATTACATCTTATCTTGATCGGATTGAACACTCATTGCAGGGACCAAGGGTTATACATATAGATAAAACACATCCAATAGCATTAATTGCCCAATAGGCAATAATGCTCATTGAATCTGATAGTTGTCCTTATGATATATGAATGGGGATCTGACCATAAATAGTCAATCCATTTGGAGGTAAGGCTAGACAACAACTGTCAACCCTGAACAGCAGTATACATATTGTCCACTACATGATTAAAACAGTGAAGCAAGTTCACATTCATGACTAGAAGCTACTGTAGCCTATATCTGACATTAAGCATGCTAACATAGTACAACCGGAAGTGTCATTTATCTGCTCCCAAGGCAGGCTGTCATGGTATAGCTGAAAGTAGTAGGTAAATTTATAAAGGCACCTGAAATCCCTTTTATAGTTGCACGACATCTAATGCCAAAAGTATCAGGCAAAGATATAAGATTGTACATGTAGTGTAAATACCCAAAGAGATTTTAAAGAAGTGCAATAAGGATTGCTTTCATTAGGATTATATGGCTGAGAATAGAAAACAAATGGAGAGCCACAATTAAACAAGATATTGAAGTCATTAAAAAAGAATGGATGATTGCAAAAGAACTTAAAAGGAACATCATAAAATATCTAATGAATAGAATAATGGACTAGTATATTCTATATGAGGATATATTAATGATATAGCGATTGTGTTCTATAGTCATTATAAAACATTTCTGTATATAATCTTTTTTTAAAAATATCTTTCTATTTTTTCTTTTTTGGAGCTGGAATAACCATACTAATTTGAAAGTAGCTGTTGCTATATACACACACACTATGGATTATTATAATTTTTTTCTTTAGGTTATTACGATATATTTCTTTTATTAATATTCACATATAGGATTCAAATGTGTAGTCACAAGCATATGTTTTAGTTATTATTATGTAAATATATTAAACTCAAATCTTATTTAAAATGAAAACACTAGCTAGCATCAAATTAAAAATTTATTAACAATAGTTTCCAACTTCATATTTAAGAAGTCTAGTATTTTAATTTTGAGTAGTTGTTTTTACTTTATTAGATTGTTGTTTAATTTTTGTCATCTTACACACACATATATATATATATTAAACTCAAATCTTATTTAAAATGAAAATACTAGCTAGCATCAAATTAAAAATTTATTAACAATAGTTTTTAACTTCATATTTAAGAAGTCTAGTATTTTAATTTTGAGTAGATGTTTTTACTTTATCAGATTGACTAGTTTAATTTTTGTCATTTTACACACACACACACATATATATATATATATATATATTGAACTGGATACTCTATCCTCTTCAAAAGTACTATCAGAAAATTCTAAATTAGAATGTATAATTTTAAAGATATTTAAAAAAAAATTGAATTTAAAATTTTTTGTACATTATTTTTATTTATTTATTAAGAGTACATGCCATACCATATGTACTCAATTAAAGAGGGAAATTATAAAAGCATTTTTAATTTAAAATAAGTTTTGAATGTGATCAGTTTCTTTTTATTTTGTTGATTGTAATTTATTTTAAAAGCTGAGTCTTTTTTTAAAAAATTAATTTTGAAATAGATAAGAGCCATGGTCAGATTTTTTTTTTTCAATTAAGATTAAGTGGGAAATAGAGAGTAACCCTGGTCAAATTTTTTTTATTAAAGATTAGGCAGATGATAAAAATTCACATAAATAGCTTTGGGTTTTTGGCTGGATTATTCTTCTTATTTTTATTGTGATTCTTATTAGGATTGCTGTTCTAACTTTTATATTTGCTAATTGCTCAATGCGGATTGCCGAAATTGGATTTTTTGTTGACCACTGGTAGTATTTGCTGCTGGCTATGTTCTGAAAGAATTGCTTTTTACATGTGTTTCAATTAATTTATTAGAATTTAATGTTAATGCTCTATTTTTTTTAAGGATTACAATTATGAAAAGGGTTGCTTTGAGGTTTCAGCTTTTATCTCTTGCTGTGGTTATCCCAATGCCAGTCTACTCATCACTGCATGGGATTCTAACAAAAAGAGTCTGATTGCTTTCATTAAAGAGGTAGCCTTGACATTTATTTGAATTTTTCATTTTATATTTTTAATAAATATGTTTATTACAATATGTAATTTCTTTTATTTTTAGATTAATCAGGGTGTTAGAGGATTTGTGAAAAACTCAGATGGTGCCGGTATTCCTAAAACTGAGATTCAAGTAAATGGAAACTCTCACCATACCTTGTCTTGGGAGGGTGGTGATTATTGGAGATTATTACCTCCTGGAAAACACAATCTTATTTTTGTAGCCAAAGGATACTTACCTTATGAAAAGGTTATTGTATTTTTTAATTATTTATTTATTGCTATTATCTATGTAAATATTAGTACTTTATGGATAATATATGTATATATCTCAATAAGTAGTGAACAACTCTGAACTAATAAATATATAAATAAACAATTATAATTTTTGACACAAAGTTTTGATATATTTTCCAAATTTTAAAAATCATCAAGTATGCTTTAAGCATTTTTATATTATATTCAGAGCTAGTATTGAAGTATTATTCAATAAAAGAGATTGCATTAATAATTAAAATTTTAATTTAGATTTATCTGAACATTACTAGAGTATTCGGGGGGTATTTGAATTCTAACAACAATGAATGCAGTGAGTTAAGAAAAAGTCTTATTATTTTCCAAGAAGCATGGTTCATATTTAGTTCAGATGTTATTTTCAATCTAAGCTAATAGTCATATTAAACTAAGTTAAAGTTGAATTATAATTTATAATATGATTTCTTATTTAACAATACTAGTTCATGAGAATGGCACGAAAATGCTGAAAGTATGATTAATGACTTTTGAACTTTAGGGAATATAATCTTACATTGTGTTAAATGTTATAATTGTTTGTGTATATATATATATATATATATTGATATCAAAGTTAAATAACTAATTATAACTAATTATAGAGATGATAATCATGTGATGTTTAGTGGTTTAATTATACAGTCCTGTGATGCTTTAAAATATTAGGGAGATTTGCTCATAAGACATGATTAATGTTTCAGATAAGGCTTCACATTCAAACTGCCGGTGTGCTTTGGTCATGAACCAAAGGCTAGGGTTTGCATGAAGTTTAAATTAGCTTATATATTTATATAATAGTGATGTGTTTAATGAGCACATAAATAATGTTATGGTCAAGCAAATGTGTAATGTTAAGAATATAAACCTCTTTCATGAAACAAGCAAATCCAAATACATTACTAAACAATTTAGGAGCAAGATCCCCCAAAAATCGTATAAATAAACTTAAAAATAATACCTACCTGTTATCTTAGTGCCATATTCATACTTGTTTGTTCAGTGAACCTGGGTTTATATTTATAACTTGACATATCTGATGTGCTGCAAAATTATTTTCATGCTTATTAAAACCATTAATATTTCATCTAAATTAATATTTGAAATCTATAAATTGGCTTGATTAATTTAAAAATAAACATCACCGCAAATAAAAAAATTCAGTCTTTTTGAAGTATCAGTGCTTGGTTTGTTATTATATAACAAACTGAAAGTCAGGTAAAAGATAATTTTTTATCTGACATAATAGACTGGCATTATTATAACTAAATGTAGTCATTATTTATAGTACTAATAATTTTAATTGCACATAAATGATTTTTACTGCTGATCAAATTATGTAACATTAAAGAATATAAATACTTTATGGAACAATTATGTCTGAATATGTTATTAGGACAAATTGCAAGCAGATTCTAAAGAACTATTTTTAAATAAACTTGCAAATACATTTACCCTTTCGAACATCAATACCAATCTATTTTATTTGATGAAAAGAGATATCCTTTTTTCATCTGACCTTTGATTGTATATATTGTAAATAAATTATGCATTGATACCCAAAAAGCTGAAATTTTATATTAGCGGCCATTTTAGTTTGTAAAACAATCAAACTAGCTTACCATTTCAAATATTTATATATATTAAATACTAATAATTTTAATCGCATGTAAATGATTTTTACTGCTGATCAAATACATAACTTTATAGAATATAAATACTTTACCGAACAATTACATCAAATATACTACTAGGACAAATTGCAAGCAAGTTCTAAAAGAATCATTTTAAAATAAACTTGAAAATACATTTATCCTTTCATACATCAATGTCATTCTATTCTGTCTGATAAAAGGAAATATTCAATTGTATATATTATAAATAAATCAAACACTGATACCTGAAAAGGCTGAAACATTTATATTAGCAGAGATCGTAGTTTGTAAACAATCAACCAGTTTATCATTTCAAATATTAAATACAGTATTAATTTAAAATGCAAAATATGTTATTAATGTAAAGGTTGGCTTTGCATGAAAATACTGTATTATATAACAACCACTATAATAGTTTATAGGCATAATTATGGTACATGGTATCGAAAGCACATTTGTGTGTCAAATTAATGTTTTTACTCCAATAAATTTATAAATGTGATTATTTTATTACATCTTTATTATGGAGATTGTTGATTTATGCTGATATATATATATAATATCTTAAACATTTAAAGAGATTCATTATTTTATGACTCAACTCTAAATTTGAGATGACAGAAATTACAATAGCTTTTCAAACTTATAAGGATGGAAAGTAATAATAAACTACTATTGGTGTAATCAAATTATCACTTCATCATAGTACTTTATTGTCTAGTTATCCCAATCTGCTGGTTTAATAGAGAATTTAAGAGACACACATCACCCTGAAAATGCATTAATACCCATAATTAAATGATTAAATTTTATTTCATCTTTGCATATATACGTGCTTAGTCATATGTACGTGCTGTTTAACACTATTTTGGTTAGAATTTCCAAATATCTGAAAGAAATGTTGATGTACTTTACTTTTGTTCAGCTGGCCCTCACCAATAACGTTTCCATTAAAGTACATATTAGCAATCAAATAAAAATAATTTTCCAGAAATAATTACATGTAGTTAATATTTTCAAGCTGTCACAAGACACCTTCTTTGGAGATGTTTTTGTTCTTAAAGTGACAAAATATGTTCAATATTTAAATTTTTAATCTCATCTATCTACTTTCAAAGACATTGATTGAGGAGTTTTAAATAACAAGACAAGAATGAAGAATTTAAACAACACTATATGAAGAAAAAGATTCTAAAGATGCACTGTGATCACATGAAAGTATCAGCTATATTTTAATTTAATTTTTTCTATAAAACTGTTTTATGTGCTTGCCAGCATTGTCCAGTAGAAAAAAGCATTTTGTAAGTTTAATCAAAATAGATTTAATCGAGTTTCCCATCAAATAATTATAAACAATCATTTTTATCTGCAAAATTATTTGGATTAATATATATTATATGCACTGTGAATCCCAAAGAAAAATGATTGGTTTGCTTTCCAAATTGCTGATAGCACCAATTCTAATTTACTAATATAACTTAGTTACTCACCATAAAAATTTTAAAGTGCTATCATATATTTGGATCATGCCATATGACATGAAATGTAATCATGTGTTTGGTATCTTTGTAGATTATTTTTAATGCTCTTCTTGCTATCACAAAACTTGCAAACCACTCAATACTGTACACTATTTGAATTATTTCAAACGTTTTTATAGTAGTTTTGCTCAATTTAGAACAAAATTAATGTTAGCGCATTGTTATATCATAGTTTAAGGTATTCATGCCATAACTCATGATCCAGACATGTCATCATGTGATCACCATTTCTTATGCTTTTATAAGCTGTTTACACAGAGGCTTAACTCTCCATACAGTAGCGCCACCAATGCAACCAGAGTAATCATTGAAATGCAAGAAGGTTTGTACATAAAGTCCCTATTTATTGTCTACTCATCCAATATCTCCAAACTAGTTTCCAACTTGTGGCTTTCATCAGTGGTGGTTTAAAACCAATCCTGCCCAATAGGATTATGGTGAGTGTGGTTATTAAAGAACCAAAGACACCAAAAAATATGAATGCTGAACTGAATTCAGATCTATACAAGCTAATGAGTTTGAATTGAAAATGTTATTGTGTTTTCATTTTGGACTCAAAGCTTTATAGTTCACTAATAAGGTGAAAAGTGGCTGCTGGAGGGTTGCATTAGATCCTAAGATCTAGATGCAGTGCTTTCAGATCCAAGGCTTCTCACTGATGAAAGCCACAAGTTCGAAACTAGTCTGGAGATATTGGATGAGTAGGCAATAGATAGGTATTTTATGCACAAACCTTCTTGCATCCATTGATTATTCTGGCTTGCACTGGTGGCACTCCTACATGGAGAGTTTAGCCTCTGTGTGATCCAGACATGCTTGTGCTATGTAATGCATACATTAATTCAGTGATAGCGCTGCATAGCTTGGAGAAAGAACCAATCATCCTTTCATTGAGATACATGTATATATATAGAAATTAATATTTTAAAATGTTTTGGTTAATTGTGGATGTATTATAGTTGTTTTTCAAATTAAAGCTTTTTACAAAATAACACATTTTGCTTATGCAGAAACTTATATATATGGTAGCTTTGATATTGATCATTTCATCAATCAATAGTAGTCTGTCCAAACAAAGCCAGGAGGGCCAAACCCTTTTTCCTCTTCCCTTCCCCTCTCCTCCCCTCCCCCCCCCCCCCTACCCCCCCACACCCCCTTTCTCCCCACAACCCCAAATTTTCTCCTCTCCCCTTTTTTCTTTTTCCCCCCCCCACCCTTCCTTCCAAAACACCTTTCATCCTATCCTCTTTTCTTTTTTCTCTTTCCCTCTTCTTCTCCTTCACTTTTCACCAATCTCCTCCCCATAAATCCTTTTCAAAATTTTTTTTTTTTATTTTCCCTTTTTTTCCTCTCCCCCCCCCCCCTCACCCCCTTTTTCTCAACCACCACAAAATTTATTTTCTCACCAAACTCCCCCCCCCCCCCCCCCCAACAAAAATCATTTATATCATAAATAAATAGATTTAAAAATATTGAAGTTATTATTTCTTTTTTTAAGTAAATTATAGCAGTTTTTCAATTGCCAAAATTAAAATTATTAAAAAATTGTTTTCATTAATTAGCAATTCCATGTATTTTGATATATTTTATAAAACTAAAGAAATTTGAATCTTGGATATATTATTATTGTTTTAACTATATTAATTTTTTTGAAAAAAAATGAATTAGCCTTGCTTGCATATTATGTTAATTTAAGAATATAGATGATTGTTTGATTATTGTTGATAAAGAGAAAATATATCAGTAAAATTGAAGTTTGACTTCTTTGTAAAATATACTTTAGAGCACAGTTTTATAAAATACAAAAATTTAAAATATGTTGACTTTTTTGTTGAAAGAGACATGATGAGTTTTGTGTATTATAGCTATTTCAAAGATGGCAGTGGATTACAATAAACAGAGGGAATTATTGCTCCAAATATAAAATAAAGAAATACCTGGTAAATAATGATTATCATCAGAGAAAAGGTAATTTTTTAATATTTAGCTTTATTACTGCCCAATGCCTAGGATGCTTTTAATATATTTAATATATCATATTCATAGTGCCCAAGTTCTTTACCATGTGATGCCATGAATATGGTATATTAAATATATTGAGAGCATGTTAGGCAATAATAAAACTGAATATTAAAAAACTACATTTTCTGAGAATATATTCATTAATTATCAGGTATTATGTTGGCTTAGAAAACAAGAAAATTAATAATAGTTGAATTACAAAATAAAGAAATATATATATTACTCAGCCAGTGATTTGTAATTAGCTCTAATAGTGTTTTATTTTGTAAAAAATTAATATATATGATTGATTAAAGGTAATAAAGATAGTGAAGGAAAGAAGTTGGAGAAAATTTAAAATGAAAACATAGTTTGGAAGAAAGATTCTAACTTGAATAGCTTATTAAGCAAACACACAAAAAACTAGATATTACATGTAAATAAAAAATTATTTATAAAATCTTTTGCTTCTGTGATAGAATTTATATTGGAGAAAGTAGCTTAAGTCTAATGAAAGAATTGGCACTAAATATTTTAGTTTTAGTCTATATATTAGTCATTTGGATATTTTAAAGACACTATTGAAGTATTTTTTGAAAGAAAAAATAATGAGCAAAAAAAAAAAAAAATTATATACATCTTAAAACAAAATAATGAAAGTGTAGCTATTAATTTAACAAAATTTCTTCCAATTTTTTAAAGTTTTTGGTATATTTGTCATAGTTAATGCTAAGAGAATGTTTGATGGAACAAAAAGCATATGATGACCAGAACCTATTCCAACCTAAGAAATTGACATGGGAATATGTTTAGCATATAGGGAGTGTAAATGTGTTTGTGATTTATTTATCAATTTGATAAAATTGTGAAAATGGCAAAACCAATTGATAATTTGTGCCAAAACTTTCAATTGCGTAGGCTATTTTAAAGATCAATCTTGGTTACAGTTTGTACATTATTCTAATTTAGTTTTTAGTGTTTATATATAAAAGTATGAGAAAAATTCATCTTGTGATTGCAAAATTAGTGCAAGGTAAATTCAATGACAGGTTGTTGACAAAAATTATAAGTAGTGTAATTTGGAATTTATCATTAACTAAAAAATTATAAGTATTTTTTAAAAAATTGTTATGAATAATTATTTTCATGTGTTAGAATGAATGTGTGTTGATATAAATATTTATTGGATATCAGAATATCTGAAGATATATATATATATTCTGCCCTCTCACTATGTGTAACTATGTACACATCGAGCCCACCACGTTACGCCACAATCTACTCTCTCACCCTACGTGTAATTATGTGTATATGTGTACTCCACTTCCCCCCAAAATAAATAATATAATATAATGAAAATCGCCTAACTGGGTTCTAGCTCTAATAATTAATGAGATATTCAATTAAATGCTTTACTAGCTCAGGTTTCTTAAAAATTAACTTAGGTTCTGTTTTAAACTAACTCAAATAACTATTCCAGAATTCATGAGACTAGAAGTGGAAATAAGGGTGACAAAGTAGATTACATTGAGATAATATCCCATAGGATACCACCTCAATGGCATAAGAACACTATCCCCCCTTATATTACTATTACATATAATAACTACATAGTATTCTTATGACTTCTGCAACTTCTAATCACTAAACTCATTTAACAATTAAAGTATTAATCTTTTATCTATAATAACAATAATAGTAATTATCTAGCTCAAATGAAATAATCTCAGGTTCTTAAATTTATTCAAGGTTAAATTAAAATAAGGTAGCAAAATATGATAAGGGATTTTGTGTCATAATTTACTACTCTGAAATTAGATTAATAATAAAACAATAATAATAATAATCACAATCTTCATTGTTTAATCTAACTAGTACAGCTTTTCTTTTATCGCAAATTTATAACCATAATAAATTAGTTAATAATCTAATATCCTCCTTTTTTTATCTTTAAGTAATAAAATAATTAATAAGTGGCAGTGTTTAGATAATCTGATAAATGAAGCAAGTGGCAACTAATAGCATACAATTTAGCAAATTACTATGACAATGGATTTATGACCAGTAACGTAATGCAATTTTATAATTATTCAATTACAAAAACATCAATAAATATTTAAGATACTTCTCTATTTATATTTTGTGCAAACAATTATATACTTAGTTTAATGACGGTAAACATACCCTGTGGATTCATGCAATGATGTAGAGAAAACAAAATTCAGACACAAGTTTTAATAAACAAATTTTAGAATTTTATTAACAACAATCAAAATTAAGATAAAACAAACAAATCTATTTACATTTATTTACAAGGGATATCCTCATTTTTCTTTACGCTACAATAGTTGAATTATACATTTTAGATTTCTTTTATAGTTAATTAAAATTATTATACCTTTTATAAGTTATTTATTTATTTCTCATTAGGTTTATTACATTACTTATTTTAACTATTTTATGGGTAATACTATTCTTTACCTTTTACTATTAAAGTTACCGTATTATAAATTATCTATGTGGATAAACATCATTTATAACATTATAAATTTACAATCAATATGGTTTTTTTCTCTTAAAAAAAATTTACATTTTCTTGTAACTTTATATAAGTCACTCTGCATATTGTTCACATACTATGATTACCTATAACGTTTGTTCTCTAATGATCGTAAACTCTAATACATTTATTCCATAAGCCATACTCATGTATAATGCCATAACACGAGTTTAATTATCACCTGTTTTAGTTTCACATATACTATAATTATCGATTGTTATTATATTCTTTAAATATGCAATACTTATATTTTTAAATATAATCAACAATAAGAAAACGTTAAATCATTTTTAATATTTTTGTATATTTCTATTTAGATATATTTTTATAAAATTATAGTTCATTTCTTAAAAATTAAAATAATTCTCTTGACTCCTTCCTTTCTTAGGATATCTGCATCTCTCTTTCAATAATCATAATCTACTCTTTGTTAATACTTAACTATTCTTATTTCAAATAACAGCATGACATACATTCTAAAATATCTATTGTTTCTCTTTTAATATACTTATCATATAACGATGTAGTTGCAAGAAATACAGATAAAGATAGCGAAAGATGTATAGGATATCGGGAAGATAGATAGATAACTTATCAAAATATATACTTCAAAATGTATGGAACAGTGTGAATAGGTCCGACATTCATTGTCTAATAACCCTGGCGATAAGCATGATGTGGCAGCTATTTATTCAGCTTTACCAAACATCTAATACGATTCACAAGAAATATAAAAATACCACTGTCCATGACAACATGTGTAACAGTCGTAGGACTTTGTTAACTACGCTGATTACCATCTAAAACTACTTATTATTTCATTCCCTGTAGCATCCTAGTTTTTTAATACATCATCTTGGTTTCCGAATCTCCACGTACTACCAAGTCACTACCCAAACTATCTCTCAAGATTTTTACTGTATCCAACATCGATAAAACTAACTACCTTTTAAAACAATAAACAAAATTCACTAATATAAAACATTTCCCTATTCCATAAGAACAATTTGTCTTGCTTTATTACACTGTAGGTTCGACATCTATGTTTTGTTAAAATACCACTTAAATATCCTAATCGGAAAAATTAACAGAAAATATGACATAACCATCGGTTATATTGAACTATATTAATAACACATAAAATGATTATCGATTGCATATTTTTTAAAAAATCTAATCACATCTCATAGTGTTTTAGAGTGTTGTTTTTCAAAATGCGTTTTACAATAATTATAACAATAAAACTTTTGCATTACATTCATTCGATTCACAGCTGATCTAAATAAATAAAACATACATTATATCATTAATAACTATAAAATGTTACCAAAATAATCTTTACCTTCCTATTAGAGTTTGTAGTAGGTTTCTTTCTCTTCGAGCATCGCAAATATACAAATTTCCACACACATACAATTTTATTTGAACATTCAAAATCAAAACATATTATTTTATATAATGTTATATCACGAATTAATGTATTTGTTTTCCCTATCGCTATCTAAAACTTAATGTTTAACTTAGATTAATAAAGAAAATAATTTAAACCATAATCACATATTTTTCTGGTGGTAAATCTTGGTTAGTCCCATAATATTTATTATTTCTTCTTTGTCCGAATGTTCTTCTTTCTGCTTATTAAAGTTTTAAATAAATTAGTTCATTTAATAAACTGTTTAGACGATCTTTAGTTTCAGTGTTTAATTCAAAATTATTAGAAAACATTTTATTTAGTTATCCCACGAAGCTTTTAATGTTCGGGCGAATATTACCTCGGCGCGTTGATGCATCTTTATTTCTAGCAGGACTATAATTATTTAATAATTACGATACCCATTGCGTTTTCCATGGATCCAATATTTTATATTTATTTCTCTGTAAAATATTTTTTCTTCTTTAGGCAAGTGTTTTCCTTGGTAAATTTCACTTTCATTCATTATTATTTTATATACAACATTTTCGATCTTTAACTATTTCTAGAGTATTTGCTCAAGTCGTCTTAAAGAAAGCAATTCAAATTATTTCAATAATAAAAACTCCTTTTGTCCATTTATTCTTATACGAATAATACTTATTTTTATTTTCCATTATATTCATTAACTTTGCGCACAATGTCCTTTCATTAATTTTATACGCACGAAAGCAGTTTTCATAGTAATACGCTATACAAACTATATCAACGAATAACATTAACATTTTTGGAATCTTATAAAATTTATAACTTGGTTTTAAGAATGTATCCATTTTTTTATTGAAAATTCAGATTATATTTTAATAGAATCCACTGGCAGGTTACTGTGGAGTTAGTGAAACATTATTATGAGAACTTTTTTTAAAAATTTATTTTAAGATTCTCTTTGGAAGATTTTAAATTGTCAGTTGGTTTCTTTCAAAGATATTATTAAAATTATAATAAAATTGACTAATAAATTGAAGAAAGAAAGAAATTTTAAAGAGCTTAAAATTTTACCTCTGCTCTGGAGTCAACACATGTTTGTTCTCCCAGTTTATACAATTAGTTGGCGCGATTTTTATTGTCTGCCAAGATCTATCTTTTTATTGGTCAATCCCTACTTGGATTTGTAAACAATTTCTAAAGTTTTAAAATCGTGACGTAATAGACTTAAATATTAACCTATTATTATTTAAATCAATTATTATCTATTACAATTTAATTACTTTTAAAATAATTTTGAAACAATAATTAATAAAGATGTATAATCTTATTTTTTATTATAATGTGTGACAATTCCATCCAGTTCCATAATATACTATTTAAATATTTTAATTATTAGTATTAATTTAAACTAGTGCTTATACATAGAATATTCCAGACAGTCACGTAGACATTTCCGGTGTTTAGTCTAGTTTTATCTGTCTTAATAAATTTGCTACTTATATTATTTAAAATGATTATATAAAATTTTGAAAAATAATTTAGAAAAATATAGAACTAGATACAATCCTCACCATCACAATACTTATTATTAAATATATTATATTAACCTTTTATTGCCTATTCATAATTTATAATTTTAAATACTATATAATATTAATTTTAAAATTTTTTAGCAATTGACCATTTATAATCATCATTGACCTATAGAAAAGGGCACAATATATATCAGAATATTTTGTTATATACAGAGTTTATGGATAAATTTGTAAAATTTAATTTTAATATTAAATTTATTTTATGAATAATCATTTTTTCGTTAGATTATGATTGTAACAATGGCAGATTCACTAGCAAAAGAATTATAAACACATCACTATTGAGAAGCCATCTTTATTTTATTATGATTAATTTATAAGAATCTTATAGTATGCTTATGATCTGAATTGGTATAATAAATTTGGATAATTTTTTGAAATTTTTAGTCTGCAATTAATCCAGCTAACCATATCTTATTGGTCAGGAAATGAATATATAGTTATTCATAGCTAAAGAATAAAGCCAAGATAGAAAATTGTCAAACCCTCAATATTCCAGAAATTGCCTGACTGGATAAATATTGTCTTATCCTTTACCGATCTTTTGTGATGGCATGTTTGAGAGGCTTTTGCCTCAAATGGGCTATTTGAAGGCTGCTTCATTTATCTGTAAAAGGATTAAAAATAAAAACTAATTTGTATAAAAATGAAATTCACCAGCAAATGGATTTATTGGAAAGTACATAAATCAAATGAAAAAGAAAAATGTAATGTTATAATTTTAAGATTAAATTGGGAATCCAAATCATTATCTTAAAATGATATTGTTTTCATGTTGGCTTTTAGTAAAATTTCTTCTTGCATACCAAATAGTCTAACATTGAACTTGGTTAAGCAATGCTTATGAGGGGACAGCAAGGACATATTATCACTAGGATACTTCCTATAAAAGTCTCTAGAGGAATATTAGAATTTTTCTAATACAAACATTTAATAGATTTTATTAAAGTCAAATTTTCGGTAATCACTCTTATTACCTACCTCAAATTATAATTCCAAATCTTGTAATAGCAGAAATTTTTTCATTTCTGTTTTGTTAAAAATTGAAATATTGCACTGTGTGCTTAATGCAGTGAATGAGTTGTGAATTGAGAGCTAAAGATTTCTGAATCAAAGAATCATTTTGATTAATTTATTAGAACTGTTGTGCTCTGCCTCCTATTGGGTGCTTGAATATCACATGATCTGTTGATTAATAAACTATATAATTAAAATTGAAATATGCATGTTTGGATTGTAATGTTGGGAAATTGTTTACTGACTGTAAAGATTAATGAACTCTAGCATAGTGCTATAAAACATCAACTAGATTCTAATTCTGAGGTCATTTTGCAGATAGAAGCTTCCCCTACACACTCATTTAATGTAATATTAAAATTCAGTTTTGGTTCACCCTCTTACTAAAATATGTTTCAATCCCTGAATAAACTTCATTATTTGAGTAATATACTTTTTATATAAATTAGCTGAGTAAGAATGAACTTATCTTGTTAATAACCAAACTGTCTATAATAACTTTAAGAATTATGCAGAATATGTGTGAGAAATTCCCATTGACAGTATCTTCATAAGATTCTTTTATTAATGTCCACTAATAATTACTGAGATATTTTGCTGTATGTTTGGTCAAAAGAGTTAACCCTCTTAATATTCTATTGTTTTATTTCATCATAATAGGTGTTATGTCTAATATATTTAAGAAAATAATAGAGAAATATTTGAAAATATTTGATTAATTAATCTATATTAATAAGGTATTAATAGTAGTAATAACTTACTTTTTGTATGTTTCATTTCTTTATTGGTTTCTTTTTACCCATTTAATCACTTAAGTTTATCTGATGCACAATTATGATCTTCACATAGACATTTTTTTTTTCAATTTCTAACTATATGCAGATTAAATCCATTTCATAGATATAGTTTAAATTATTTAAAATTGGAAATGAAAAAATGTTCACTTTTGCAGACTTTGTTCCTTTAGTTTTTGAATAAAGAAATCTGCTATGGTCTCAATTCATAAAAAAATTTAAGAAGTTTATATTATTTTATTTTTTAATTGTGTTTATATTTTTGGATGTCCTATTGATTTAAAAAATAATTGATAGTGAAAAATGAAGAGATTTACCATTATCATCATAATTATGAATGTAATTTTAACTAATAAAACAGAAGAGATATCATTTAGGAGAAATGCTATTCACAGGTTCGCCAGATTGATTTTGACTTGATGGCACTTTTATAATAATAGTATTAAATGAAAGCGTATTATTACAGAATAATAGAAGGATATAATTATTTATATAAATGACAATTTTATAATTTAAATTTCATTGATGATTTTTGAATTTTAAAAAGTTTTTAAGAGGAGGAGACATGTTAATTACCACTGCATCCTCTAACTACAAATTATTTTATAAAACATTACCTTCCCTAAAATATAGCTATGATGTAATATCTAACTGTGGATTATTATTTTTAAAAAGTTAATTTTATGAACAAACATTACATACATGACTTCCTAAGGCAAGTTTATAAATGACATTTCAGCAATCTAAAATAAATTAATATAGAAATCACATAGTTTATAATTCTTATCTATATTGTTTTTAATGCTGATAATTTGTGTAATGAATTTTTTCCCCCCTCTACAGGATATCATAATCGAAGCTGATTCAGCAGAATTTCTCAATGTAACTTTGATTGAAGATGAAAGAATATTTGGTTTTAGCCATTTTGTCTTCATTATGATCTTAGGTAAGAAATTTTTTTTTTTTAATTTTTTTGTTTGATGCCGTAAAATGAAACGCAGTGAAAGGTGATTGGTTCTTTCTCCAAGCTATTTGCAATGCCATCTCTGAATTAATGCATGTGTTTTATAGTGATATAGTTTTATTATTTATTGCCCCATTTTAAAGAGCTAGCATATCTGGATCATTTGTTATAACATGAAATGTGGAAGAATGTTTCTATCTTCATGGACTATCTTCTATGCTCTCCCTGCCAACATGAGGATCTTACAAAACTACTTGAAAATATTTTTCAATTTATGACTTTGTGGCTATTCATTTTTTAAATTATTTAAACATTGTCAAGCATTGTTAGCCGAGAGATCAGCGCAGCTGCCTTGCAAGCAAGCAGTTGGTTGCATACGGTTGTTGCGGTTTCGCCTCTCAGCTGATGCTATGACATATGAGAAAAAAAAATTATTTAAACATTTCATTAGCACTTTTATCTAATTTAAAACAAAATCAAATATTAGTGCATTATTCCACTATGACTTAAGATGCAATCACACTACTACATTTTATATTATAATTTATGGTTCAGGTATGCTAGCACTTTAAAAGCTTTATGATCAAAACTAAACTATGTTGCTATGTGTCACCTTGTCACTGGAACATATTGTGTATATACTTGAAAGTAATGAATGAAATATACAATTTTTAGGGTATTAAATACAAATTCAGTTTTTATTTAATTGTTTATGCTTATATCATTTTTTCATAATTATTGTTTGTTTTCTTTGATTGTGAATGCAATATATTTATCATTTCTAGAATTCTTACTTAATCACATTTATCATTCCTGTAGATGCATTTCAAAAGCACAGACCTGTTGCAATATTTTTTCACTTGTATCATTTTGTAAATTTAAAGTAGCATACAAATATAATTGCTGTGCATGTATATATACATAGTATAATAAGTTTGTTTATTATTGAATAATATTTTAATAAACAAAATTTCATAAATTTTTACTACAAATTGTAGTGTGAAATATATACAGAATAATCTTATAGTTTTCCAAAAATATTTTTACATTTTTTATCTATAATGAATTCTCTTCAGTTTCGGGAATTTAATAACTTCTATATTCAGAAGTAATGATTTTTTCATCTCGATGTACCATACATCATCCCAATTATTAAGAACATTTTTAAATCTTGCTTTGAAAGCACATAATTTTACTTTTTCTGATACAGTATTTGTTGTAATAAAATATTTATTAAGCATAAAGAGTTTTATTTAAGACAATTTATAAAGGATCTTTCTTAAGCAATGAAATGAAATTTATTCATTAAGTAGCAGCATTTGAAAATGACTACAGCAATAGAAGTGACTGTATAGATTTCAAAGTTGATACAGACTCATAAAAATCAAAACACCTAGAGAGACCATAGTCTTCTGATAACGAGATTGCTATGATATTTCCAGAGAGAGAAAAAAAATTATTAAAGAAAAAGGATATTGTTCAAAGCATGTTTAATTTTAGTGATAATTTTAACATTTCACTATTTATTTTACTTTAAAAAAATAAAGATACACAACAGTAAATTATTTTTTATTATTGTTTGAGTGAATGTAAAATGAGTAAATGTACAAACTTTAAATACATATGTAAATGTGCTTTCTCAATTTATTATTATTATTCTTTTTAAATTGTATGCCTGTTATCCTGTTATCCAAACTCGACAGCCATTTTTTTAATTATACATTTTCAGGGTCTCCAATAAATAATGAAAATAAATTGGTGACAAAAAGCTGTCGTATTTAATATTTAATTTTGTTATTATTATAGAAATAAAAGAAATTATACAAAAAATATGACAAATAATTCTAATTAAAATAAATTTAATAATTTAAACTACACTAAACAAAATAACAAATATAATTTTGGAGCCCTCTTACCACATTTCATTTTGAATGGATATTTGGTTGTAACAAGTTTTCAGGTTGCATCGCAATTGTGTGCCTGTTTGCAGGTAAAGTGTCATATTATGCCCATTAATACAGACTTTTCAGGAGGCAGGATTTCATATACTTTTGGAAATACTTCACTGATTGGTCTTCTATTAATGGGAGATTCCAACTTTTAAGCATTTTGTAAAAATGGTAGTGAAAAAAACAGACGCTGAATGCAAAAGAACAACAACAATCTTACGCTGAATGTCAAAAAAATCACGTCAATATTCGGAGCATGTTAGCACATATACATTATAATATTTTTTAAAAAAATGTAATTATATCTTGCGGATGGAATTTGTAATAGCTTTATTAGTATTTTTTAAAATTAACAGGAATTTCTAATTGATTTATTAATATTTTTTTAAACTTAACAAGTAACACATATTCAGCAAAATAAAATTGGAAATAAAACCATAAACGAATACTTAGATACTCCTGAAAATGTATAATTAAAAAAAATGGCTGCCAAACTTAGGTGACAGGATAAAACATAAATACCTTTATACAATAATCTTAATTTATATATGCATACTATGCATATAAAAAGCATTTGTTATATGTACGTGCTGTATGTTAAACACTATTGTTGTATATGCGCAGCTCAGTAAATACTACATATTGTATTGTTATCAAAGCTTTGGGGTATACGATGTGTCAGCCCTCCATGAAATTCTTCTATTCAGCAGTCAAAGAATCCCATTTAAAGTCTTTAAAAAAGTCTCCATTCCTAGACAGAAAAGAAACCCCACAGAAATAGATGACCAACATGGTGTCCTATAGAACTATTGTGATTAAAGTGCAATGAAATTAAAGTTTTTTTCATAGATATTTTTTCAAGTAGTTATAGTTGGAGAAAGGTTAACAAAGGTTTTTGAAATTTTTTTAATAGTTAATTGTCTATTTTAAGTATTGCTAGAGGGAAAAGAAAGAGTTAAAATAATGGGCTGACCCTAAATCAAAGAAAATATGGAAACTTTTGTGAATCTTATTATTTGAAATACTCAAAAATATCATAGCTGTGACAAATTAAGCTTTGTTATAATCTTGAAATTTTTTTGCAAATTATGGATAGTTTCCAAGATTGTATCAGTGTAGAAATAGAAATTAAATATTATATAATAAAAAATTCTATTAGGTTTCCAGAAGGCTAATTCTTGAAATAAGGATCCAGCTTTCAAGGAAAAATACTTTGCTAAACTATTTCCAAAAACAAGAGAAATGCCAAAAGTGAAGACAATCTATTACTAATAAATTAAAAAATAACTGGCTTATTAGAAATTCTATTCCAACTATTAAACTTATGAAACATGGTGATGAAAGTAGCCAGTTTGAGCTGTCCTATGATGATATTCTCTTGTCTAGACTGTATTTTCAATAGACACATCACAATTGCAGTTTATTTCATCATATTGAAAAAACAAGTTCATTTTATTATAGAGGTATTATTTCCAGACAGTACTGTCTTAATAATAATACATACAATTCAACCAGTCAAATATTAATTGATTTAAATATTATTGAGGTTCTGTAATCCATTTAAACAGTGAGGGTTGAATCTTCCATTAGCATTTCTTATAAAACTTAGCCTTATCTGTATGAAGAAAGGCTTAATATTTTATCATTGTATAGATGTTATATAATTCCATCTCACATAATAGATGAATTTTGCTTGGTAAATAGTGACTCTAAATTGTCTTAGAAAAGACATCACAGATGTTTCTGCTTTATTGTTCAACTCTTTATATAGAGACACATTCTACTCAAAAGGGTTCTAAATTATTTTCTTTAATAAAGATATCACAGATGTTTCTGCTATATTATAAATAAATGCATAAAAACTTCTTAATTCTTTTCAAAAACTTTGTTTCCATATATTAACTAATGAACATATATATAAATTCACATATTATACATTTCCAATGTTTCAACTATTTTTTACACAATCACAATCATTTTCAAGGATCTACAACAACAAAAAATACATATCTTTACATAATACTCTAAATACAAAATCTTTCTTATATTAACATTAACACATCAAATTCATTATAATAAAACATATTAATTATACATAATTATATTTTTATTTATTTCTTCTTCCCTCTACTTTTTTTATTATAAAACTTCCTTTTTTACATATTAAGTATGCATATTTGAAAAACAGGCACTCATCACAAACCTGGAGCTTAATTGTAAATATAGGGGATTTGAACTCAGACTTTCAAGCACCCTTCAACTATCCACACTATCTCATACAATTGATACACATGACCAGCACAAAATACATATATTGGTGATTATTTATCTTTTCTGCATGTGTGTGGTCATGTGTATAAATTGTATGAGATAGTGTGGATAGTTGAAGGTTGCTTGAAAGTCTGAGTTCAAATCCCCTATATTTATATTAAGTATAAATTTTCAAAAATATTACAATAAAACAAAAAACTATTTAAATCAATTTAACCCATCCCTAATTACAAATTTATTTCTTCCTTTAACTATTTTATCTAACTTCCATATCAATTATCTTCATTCCCTATCTATACTTTTAAATCAATTTAAAACTAATGTAATTTTTCCCTCTATCCTTTAACAATTTACTTAAATATTATTTAAACAATCCATATTAACTACGTTTTATTTTACATTCATTATGTACACCATTAAGTCTATTTAAAACAGGTTTATATCTTTTTATGTAAAAATATTCTTTTATCATCCTTTCTCTGTAGTTTTTAACATTTTCCAACATTTTTATATTAAAATTTTTGTCCAAATTCTTTATAATGTATATACACATTGGAATTTTTATCATTCAAATGTTTAAATCTAGCTTATAACCTTTTTTTTTGTTGTTGTACCAATGTATGACATTTTTCCCCCTGCCTCTTGCAATTCTAATACTCTGTAATATAAATTCCATTCATTTTTTTCATTTTTTGATATTCTGTTTTATTAATTAAATTTCCTAAATTAAATTTCTTTTTATATACAGGTTTAAGAACTAATCTACTTTTCCCCTTATATTTATTATTTATGTTAAATTCATAATCTTTTTAATCTAAAAAAATGTACTTCTTGAAACATTATAACTACTATATATTATATTCTGTATATCTTTTTTATTATTCCTCTTTCTTATTATTTGTGTAATATTTTTTATACTTTCCTTTTTTATATTATTAATTTCTTTTTTAAATAATTATAATATATAATGTAATCAAAAAAAGGTTATAAAGAAATGTAAGGTTGATATTGAAACAAGTGTATTTAGAAAAGATACTTTTTATGGGTTATGTAATTGGGATTCAGATATAGAATATGAACATAAAATAAATATTAATAATAGGATAAACAAAGTAATACATTTATGTTCTGAAGAAATAAAAAATATTACACAATTAATAAGAAAGAGGCATAATCAAAAAGTACATTTTTTGAGATTAAAAAGATTATGAAGAACATAAATAATAAATATTAAGTGGGAAAGTAGATTAATTCTTAACTCTGTATATAAAAAGAATTTAATTTAGGGAATTTAATTAATAAAACAGGATATCAAGAAATGGAATTTATATTATAGAGTGTTTGAATTGCAACAGTCAAGGAAAAAAATATATCATATATTGGCACAACAAAAAATAGATTAAAAACAAGATTTAAACGACATTTAAATGATAGAAATTCCAATGTGTACATATATTATAAAGAATTTGGACATAAAAAATTTAATATAAAAATGTTGGAAAAGGTTAAAAACTACAGAGAAAGGATAATAAAAAAATATTTTTACATAAAAAAATGTAAACATGTTTCAAATAGAATTAATGGTATAGATAAGGAATGTAAAATGAAATATAATTAATAAGTCTTGCATTGGTGGTCGAGAGGTCAGAGCGACTGCCTTGCACTTGCAGGCAGTTGCCCGGGTTGCAGGTTCACATCCCGGCCGGTGCTATGACACTTAAAAAAAAAATGGAATGTTTAAATAGTATTTAAGTAAATTGTTAAAGGATAGAAGAAAAAATTAATTAGTTTTTAAATAGATTTAGAAGTATAGATAGGGAATGTAGCTAATTGATGTTAGATAAAATAGCTAAAGGGAGAAATAAATTTATAAATAGGGGTGGATTAAATTGATTTAAATAGTTTTTTGTTTTATTGGTATTTTAGATGGTTTTTAATATTTTTGAAAATTTATACTTAATATGTAAAAAAGGAAGTTTTATAATAAAGGAAGTAGAGGGAGGGAGAAGTAAGTAAATATATAATTACCTATAATTAATATGTTTTATTATAATGAATTTGATGTGTGAATGTTAATACAAGAAAGAGATAGATTTTGTATTTTGAGTATTATGTAAAGATATGTATTTTTTTTTTGTTGTTGTAGATTCTTGAAAATGACTGTAATGATGTAAAAAACAGTTGAAACATTGGAAATATATAATATATGGAAATAAAGTTTTTGGAAAGAAATATGTTGGAGAACATATATATTGTATTTTTGTTATATTGTCAAAGTACTATATATATATGTGTGTGTGTGTGCGTTTGATTGCAGGTATTATATACTTTTTTATTTTAGGTGGCTTTGTGTTAACAATTTTGGTGGTCGGTTTATGCATATTCTCGATAGTTATGAGCCATAAGCAGCAACCTTACGGATTTCACCGGCTTGATGAGGATAAATTATTTATGGGTAATAATGATGAAGCTGAGGTCAAGCAGTATACTGCTCGCACAAAATTATTACGTGATGAGTTTCAGGATTCAGATGAATCAGATGAAGATGTTTATTATAACCAAAAGGTATGATGCAATAACATTTCCCAAAAATCGAAGGCAAAGTAGATTGATATTTGTTGCTAAAATAAAAAGTTTGATAATACGATTGCTAAACTTTGCAATAGCAAGGTTGTTATTTAATTTTTTTAATTCAAATTGAGTTTTATAATATGAGAAATTGTATATATATATTTTATTTCTAAATGGAATCATGTTATATATTTTCACTTAAATTATGCACTATAATTTTGTCCATTATTTTTTATTTATTACATTGTTGAATCATTTTTCTTTTAAAATTTAATTTTGTTTTAAATTAATTCATTTAATTTTAAATTCATTTTTTTAAAACTAACTTTTATTTCCTGGTGACTGTTCTAACAATTAACTTTTCACATACTGCGATTCTGTTATTTCCTTTGTTAGACTTCAAACTCTCAAGTCTATAATCTACTTAAAAATCTTCAGATTTTTTATCTGTCTATTCTAATTTTTAATTATACTATTAATTTTTTTTTTTTTATCTTCAGCAACATCGACTCCTCAATGGAAAGTAAAGAAAAAATAGTCACCGTTTTCCGTTTCGAGAATCAAATGTAAAAAAAAAAAATTTTTAAAGGATAAGTTCTGATTATATTTTTACAATTGTTGAGAAGTATTTTGTTAATATGGGCAACTGGATTGCTTTGTGAAGATGTTACGAATTCTTTTAAGGTCAATTATTTATTTAAAAGTTCTGTTATTTGATTTTGCAAAATTCTTATTTATCCATCATCTCTTCCTTCCTTTTTTTATTCGCTTTTTTATTTTTATTGTTAATTGTTAAATTATACACCAGTTATTTACAAATTGATAAAATGTTGGGACCAGTTTTTTTTATTATTATTATTACATAAAAAGACTAGTTTAATTTTCTTCAGGAGAGGAAATTTTTATATTTGATGACTTCTATAATGTTTTTTGACTGTGATAATTTTATTTTTAAAAGTAGAATTGTATGAAAAAGTATAATTACTTTGATTTTTTTTTTTTTAACCTCTTTTAAAAATAAATATACAATTTTTTTTATATCTGTAATTTTGATTTTAACTTAAATATAAACTTGTAATTTCCTCACTGCTACAAGTGATATTCAAATTAGACCTGTAGAGTGAATATTACTAGGAAATTATCCATTACAAACCTGTCTTTAAGCTGATGACCGACCTGAGAAATTTTCTGTTATCGAGGACTTCTATATGGCTTTCCCAAAATTTGTTTTAAAAATATTTAGTTATTGATTTTATTTAATATCGAGCAGAAATATACTTATATATGAAATAAAAATTATGATAATTATATAGTTAATTGCTCAAGAGATTGGGATGTTTGAACATTTGTTTAACACAACAATTCCATTCCGTTAACTTACTAGAGATTTTTTTTTTGTTAGTCAACTGAGGGTTGATCCTTGAATATTCATCTCTGAGTCCACCACTAAACTAAAGCGCACAAGGCAAATAATGAAATTGTTAGCTATTGGGGTGGAGGGTATCACATGATCACCCCAAGTAGCTAAACATACAATTATTATTATTTATTTCATATATACCTATAAGTATAATATCACTAAGCATGTAGAGAATATTACCTCCAAAATGATGTTTGGACTCTCCCAAGTCTTCTGGTTCTTATTCTGTGTTTTAACTATTTTTGCTGCATCTTTCTTTTTTCTTTCACTTTTTGATTATAAATCTCCCAAGTTCTCTTCTACCTAATTATTTCAGTAAATTGTTTATTTTACTAAATGCATAGAATATTAAAAGATGACTTAATTGTTCAAACATGGTTGCTGTTTCCTGTTTAAAGGCAGGTGAGATATCCAGGTACTATGAACAATTGTTCATCATTGACTGCAGTTTATCAGTATTTTGTTTTAACACAGTAGACAACAAAAGAGAGAAAAAAAATATTTTAATTTGAAAAAGAACAAATTAATGTTTATTTAAATAGTTAAGTCAAAAAATTTATATCATTTCTATATGTCGGTAGTTTAAAACATTTTTTTTTTTACAATAAAAATAGTAGTGAAATATATTTTTGCATTTGTTATATAGTCTTAACATATTTGTTACGCCCACTCATTCTTATATATATTTGTTATAATTTTAGCTTCGTGTTAAATAATTCTACATCTTAGCTTAATATGCAGATATAATGCCTCTCTACAAATAATTATTTTTATAAAATAATTCTTGAAGAGAGACATGAAATCTATATGGTAATCTTTATTTTACATGTAAGCGATTTACTTGTATAAGGATGTTCACACGTGTATGGTTCTGTATTTATGAATTGTATGGATTAGAATTCTAATTTTATATGTAGTTAATATTTTATTGTTTTTTTATTTAATAATTTGACAAAAAATGTTACGCACGTGTGCAAAATATTATTCCTGATAATGAATTAGAATTTTTATGGCTGGGTATACATATAAATATTACTGGCGAATATTTACCATCATAATCATGAGATGCTGGTTTTAGAAATCTGTAAATTTTTTATGTAAAAAAATACATCTCTGCATTATTTTTCTATTTTTATCAAAGATTTTTTATTCAGTTTGATTACTGTGAATGAAAAAATATTAAATGATTACTTATGTAAATAATAATTTGATTCCCATGGATTTATACATTTGTAAAATATATTTTTCTGACTGTCTTGTCTGTATAATAAAGTATATATTTCTCAGATTTTGTTCTTTTTTTATTAGTTTATAATTATAAATTTATTTAATAGTTTATAGTAAACATTGAAACATTACAGATTTACAAAATAAGCAGATCTTTCAAATAATTTTTGTCATAATTAGTACACATCTATATACACACACAACAGCTCAAATCATAAATGATTATAATAGTACAACTAATAAGAGCAATTAAGATTTAAATCTATATATAAAACATTTCTAAGTTTGTAGAAAAGTATAAAGAAGTAACTTTTACAAACAAAAGATATCTTTTCTACTTGTCCTAAACATTAAAATTGAATGTGATTATGAAAAGAATTTTTATTTTGAAATGGGAAAATTATTATATTCCATCAGAGACGTAAACGTCTTTCAGTGGTATGCTTGCAGAACAATAAATAAAGTTCTTATTCACAAAGTTCATAGTTATTGGAATGCAAAACCTTATCTTCCTTATTACAAAATTAAGTATTAAACTAA
Organism: Epiperipatus broadwayi; assembly: GCA_028023455.1. Taxonomy (NCBI): domain Eukaryota; kingdom Metazoa; phylum Onychophora; class Udeonychophora; order Euonychophora; family Peripatidae; genus Epiperipatus; species Epiperipatus broadwayi. The sequence goes on from JAQFVV010006203.1 coordinate 7,286,192, forward strand.
TAATTAATAGCGTATAAGCAAAATTAAAACAATACTACAATTAATATAGGCAGATTAGTTTATGAATGACTTTAAATAAAAAATGTATATAGATGCATAGAGTTAATTTTTTTATTATTATTTATTTTGACAAATTTATTGGTTTTATTTGTTTATTTTTATAATTACTTTTATCCTTATTTAATGTATTGTTTTTATACTGTCTTGGATTATTACTAAATTTATATACAGATAAATATAATATCAATAATTATGCGCTTTTAACGCTCGTTAAAGAAGTTATATTTATTAATAATTTATTTAAAGCTTAGCGCTTTCAAAGCTCCATGGCTTCATACTCATAGCTGCGTGCGGTTGATAGTGATGAGGGGAGGGGGATATTCAAATTTATGTTAATTAGTTAGATGTTTCAGTATTTTATTTAAATATTGTTTGAATTAGTTTGTCCATCTTTTTGAAATAGTGAAATAGGTGTCTTTTCTATTAACTGATTGGATAAATAGTAAAAATGTATAGTATAGTGATCTACTCGTCTTAGTTTCAAACCCTCTTGTGAATACCTGAAATTATGGATATTAACAAACCTACTCATATATCAACAAATATAATTAACGAAAAATAAAAATAAATGCAGTTATGAAAATACAGCAGATGTAATTTAGAAAAACAAATAATGACCGAAAGTTCAAGATAAGAAATAGTTGATTGAGTTCATGCAGAGTGCATGCACATAAAATTTATGAATTTCTAATTTATTTTTATGTAATATTTTCAAATCATGGTTAGTGAATGATTTTTATCAAATAACTATAATATAATGATCTCGAAACTGGCCTTTACAAATATTTGTTTTCAAAGAGAAATTGTAAAAGACAAGTTTTGAGATTATGTTATGATAAGCATTCAGTACTTTTCTAGAAATAAGTTTCTAAAGAATTGATATCTTACTAGGTGTACCTGGCATTTAGTAATAACTGGCAATAATAGATTAATAAAAGAATGACAAGCTCAAGAGTTAAAGGTTTTGGATTGACTTCTAGATCATTTTGTTAAATTGATGCTCAAACATCACTTACCTCACTACCCATGGAATTTTTTTTGCCAAATGTACAGGATTTACTTTTTATTGATATAATCATAGATTGGTAATGAGCATACTTCAGGGCATTACCAATTTATAAATCTATTAATTCACAACAATATTTCTTGCTCATCATATGTGCATCCTTAACTCATGCATATTTTCTAAGATGTATTTATTGAGATGGGGACTATGAGGTCTGAGCTCACTGAAACATTTTTTTACAGTCAAGCAACAGTATTCAAGTCCCCCATGGTGCTACCAGTAACCCAGTTTTTGAACCCATATCTAATTGGTGGCTATCCCACCAGCATTGAATCATAGCTTGAGATGCACAAAACTCAATAATGATATTACATTACTTAGTTTAAACTTCTGGTAAAATTGGTGAAATGCACAAATGAGAAGTGAAGAAAGTCAAAATAGTTCAAATTCGACAATGATTTTATTCAAGCAGAAATAAAACATGTTGTATTGATGCATTCTCTTAGACAATAGTCTTAATAACTTTCATTACCCTCTATTAATTTAAAGTAAAATATTTCATTTATCTTACATGTCTAATCATTAATAGCACAAATAATAATAATAGAAATAAAATAATTTCCCAATCAATTAAAATAGATGATAAATAAAAAAGAAATAATCATTACTCTGAAAAAAATCAAATGTATAATATATTTAAGAGCCGCTGAAAAATGATAACATATTTAAGAGTAATTGGATTAATATTAAATTCTAACAGATAAACAAAATAAATATTAGTTAATGCTATTAATAAAATTTTGGTCATATGTGATATATATCAAAGAAGAACAGTCTTATTTATCCTGCTATTGATAAATGATTTACTCTGTTTATTTTTAGTTCAAGTTGGCAAAAAAGCATAATAAAATATTTTTGATATTCCTATTTGTTCTTATTTGACTGTTGACAAAATACATCTTTAGTAACCTTTTATTTTTTGTCAAATAGTGCCAAATTTAATCCATTAATCAATCCTGGGGTGTGTTTTACTTGGCTAGCAAATACATAAATTAGATGCTTAATTGGTTGTTAAGTTAATCTATTACTACTATGTATGTTCTTTTTTGTAAATTTAGTAGACAGTCATAGCAAAGGTGATTCTAATTTATGAACCAGATAAGCACATTTTCAAAATGCAATGATCTTTTTTTTTTCATGCCAGAACTGAATCTTCAAGCTAGGGCTGCAGCTGGTCACTTTATGGAACAGCATATTAGGGCAGAGATGGACCATTAGAAGTCTAGCCAACAATACTGACTAATCTTGAACTACAAGCATACATAGCTATCATATATATATTTTTTTATATGTCAAATGCGTTGACCGGGAAGCGAACCTGGGCCAACTGATTGGAAGGCAGCTATGCTAACCCACTAGCCCACCAACGCTTGACTATCACATATTTTAAAAATAATATACAGTACTATATTCTATTTTTTGTAATTATAATTGTGAAATGGACTTCATGAAGGAAGTTTGTGATGAATGATATGCTGTCGATGATGATTTTTCTGATTACCATAATAGATGGTTTTTACTCTGATATCTCCATTGCAAATGTTTTATAACAAATTAAATATTACAACCAAACTTTTATAGATGCTCATTCATATTTATCATTAAATATATTGCTCACACTTATGGCTCTCCACCTCCAAAATCTACTTTACTTATTTCAATCAATCCCTACAATATGTTTATTGATAAACAACAATTAATCAAAAAAATAAAATGGAGAGTAAAGAGGGAGAAAAATTATATATTTTGCAAATCTGAATTTGTTTTGAAATAAACCACATTATATATATCAAATTTTAAAACCTTCTTTAATTAATGTGTCTCAATTGTTCCAAATTCATTTCTTTTTCATACAATCCGAATTGATTAACAATTAATAAAAGTTTTTTTTGTTTGTTTTTGTAATAAGAAAATATTTATTTGAGAGCATGTAACAATATATTCCACTGATTACCTAGAACTCACTTAACTCTTTACTAGTGAGCCTATATGTTTTAAAACTTAATGTTATTTTCTGACTATTATACATTCTGGTATTGGATGAATTTTTAGCTAACTACACAATGTTAAAATATATAAGTATTATAACAGCTGGCATCAGCATAGTGTCATGTCTGAACTTGCTTTCAGAAGTGGACTAGTTTAAATTCCTTCCTTATCTAATTGGATTGAGCACTCATTGCCGCTAACCAATGTCTAAACACTTGGATAACCAATATATTGTAACGGTCAAATATGTACATTCGCTTAACAAAATCTAGAACTTTAGTAAATCATCCAAAGGCTGACCAGAATACAGTGGTGCAAGCACAGGTCTGATGTAGCCCTTGCTCAGAGATTTACCACCTTGTGGATGACACATATGAGGCCACAGCAGTATTCTCCTTCATCACGTTCCGGCAGTAGAACATCAGTAGAGCAAAAGACTGAGAAAGCTGACGTTCTGTCTAGTATAGCTATATAGGTATCATGTGGCTAGTACATGATTATTAAATAATGAAATGATTTTTAACAATCAATAATAAATAATTACTAAATGATAGAATGATTATGAGTCGGTGAGCAAGAATAAGACATGAAGCAAAGTTAAATTTAAAACAAATTTAATTAAGTTAAATTTTGAAACAATAATTAGATGCTTGGTCTCACATGCAGATGATTAAGGGATGTTTACATTAAATTTGGGTTCACACGCAAGTGATGGTTTAGATATATATTTCCTTATGGCTGAGTTTTACATAGCTTGGTTTACATATATGTTGGGTGAAATCACTCGCAGGTGATATTAAGTTTCAAGTTACAAATTATCAGGTTTCTTACATATGTATATCATTCGTAGGTGATAATTCAATATTTATGCACTTCCAGTTTATATATAGCATTTTAATCACTTAAAGGTGATTGTAATTTCTAGGTTTCAAATATTAAATTTACTTAGCTATATATATGAATCACTCGTAGGTGATGAAATTATAATACATTTGAATTTACATTTTCATGAGCTTTAATATTATTTTTATATAACTAAATGAATTTGTTCATGATTATCTATGCCTAGTTTATACTATAATAGGATCTAGATTTGCTTTATAGTTAGTGGAAGTGAATACAAACATTTATAAAGATCATAACATTTTATTAAGCACGAATATTCAATATATTCTCTATATAGCTAATACGCATATTAAATTGGATTCGAATTCAGATCAAAGCTGAAAATAACAATTATAATGGCGGGATGAACTGATTATTGGCAGCCAGACTTCAGATACTAAGGCGTATGGAAAACATACAATTCTGAGTCTTTTTGTCTCGTATATGTGCTTTATTCATGGGATTTTTACCAAGTAATAGTTCCCTTTGACTGAACTCATTGCTGTGAAAATAAGAGACCTTTAGTCTGGATGATAGAGCAATTTATTTAAGTGGGAGTTTTATGCTCCGTGGAGTCTCATGCTCCATCTCTAGGGAGGCGCGTACCAATCCACCATCTGAAGAAGATAATTGCCCGAACTAAGAGTAATGGTGCAGCACGACCACGTACAACCATTAAGGAATACAGCAACAAGTGAGTATGCCATAGCATTTCTTAAGGACACATACACACTGCCAACAACATCATATAACAAAAATGAAGATGCTAAATCTAGTTTCCTTCATGAAACTACTCAGTATCAGTTCATTTTATAACATTTATAATTATACTATTAAGGAAAGCTTATGAATCCAAGCTATAAAGCTATCTATATAAGCATTTATTTATCTAAGGAGGGTTACAGCATATGGAGGGAAATTACAATACAGAATTATAGATTTATGCTGCATTTTATCACTTCAACTGAATATTGGTTAAATATTATATTTAAAAGCAAATCTATCTTAGAATAACTGTAAGCTTGTAATTATTGCTTAACTAAGATATTTTATTCATTTCAAAACAGTTTTGGGTTTGTGCATCCATATACGAGAAATTACATATATACGCGAACTTACATATATATGCGTGAGAATCTAATTACATCTCACTAATGAATTAATTACTAACAAAACTCTGTTTTGAATATATTTAGCATAAACAATAACATAACTAAAATAATAAGATTCGGCATAGATTTAATTAAGAAATGTAAGATTTAAAATAAGATAAGATTTCACGTAAGTGAAATCTGAAATTTGGCTTTGTTTTTAAAATGAAACTTATGCGACATTAGCTGAAATTTGATTGATTCAGTTTCGATAATTTTAAGTTTATAAGATTAATGATGGCAAATATTATCATTAACTTAAGATATACAAAATAACTTAGAAATTTTAATAATTATTTTAAAACAGATCATTTGGTATTATACGTGACTAAATTTATATTAAAACACTTAAATTATAGATTTTAGCAAGTTAAAACTAAATTACTTTTAATTATTCAAAATAGGATGAATACGTAACTAAATCAATCATATTTAAATTCAGCAAGTAAACCAACAAATAAAGAAATCATATAAATAAATGAAAGGTGTTATTTATACAAATAATAACTCAGATAAAATCATAAAACAGTTAAATCAGTATTTATCAGTTAACGAATTATAACAGTAAATCAGTTTATAAACTATTAAATCAGTTTGCAAATGAGTTTAATTATGAAATCAGTTATGAAATTATGAAGTCAGTTTAAATATAAAATCAGGCAAGATTTTAAGATTGAAACAAAATAAAATAAAATTTAGAAATAAGTTTAGTTTACATTATTATTATGGCCATTGATTTAGATTAAGCTAGCATTTTAGAGTTGAGTTTAGGTGAAAGCTTTAGAATTGAAGGAGTATTTACCATTTTCTTCCCTTTTCTGCTGACAAGTTATTTATTCATTGTGGGACTTCTTTAGGTGGTGACAGTTGTTACTTCATCTTCCTCCACATTAGGCAGCTTCTTATTGGAGGCGAGAAGGCAAGATTTTAGGCCTTTACCCCAACATGATTATCATCAATACTTTTCAAGTACTTTATTAAAATTATAATCATAGAGAGTGTTCTTCAAAGATGGCTGCAACAACTTATATACCAGCACCCCCCTCTCCATTATATTATTTTTAGACTCATTTTCTTAGCTTACTCGCTTATTGCCAGTCATTGTGGAAGCCTGCTGTGTCAAACTTTTAATTAGGTCAATTTAACCTCAGTGACACGTAATTTATGCAATCTTTTTAATTTAAATCCAATTTTAACTTTAAATATAAACTGGGTCAATTTCATAGCCTTTTCTGGTGTCACTATTACTAGAAAAAGAAATCTAAAATTATGGAAAAACATTTTGTTATATATGTAACTCGACTGTTTAATTTTAGCGATATATGCAGAAATATATAATTTCAAATATTACTAATTTAATAAATATTTTAAAATAAAAGAAATCTTAATGTTTAAATTCTATTAACATTCTTCTTCTAGCATATATGTAGTCTTAAGTTACACATACAACTCGTTTTTCATTTAATTCTTATTAGAAATACATATGTGTGTATTTTTAGAGATTTATGAATATAAATGCAATTTTCTCTATATATAGAGATATATGCACACACACATAGTTAAAGTATTTAGATTTAAATTTATCCAGGTTTTTATGATAATATTAGCAGGATATACGAGAATTTGGTGGCTGTTACATATAAAAGGATACTACTATAGAATATAGTAGGTGAAACGGGTTGAAAAGCTGACTGTTTCAATATAAACATAGCCAAAGGGTAAAACATAAATATGGCCAATGTGTAAACATGTGTATAAAATCCTACCATTGGTTAGTATGGGCCATTAAGCAATGATGCTATCTGAATCTGATTGCTGCCAGTAAGGTGGGGATCTGCAAATAAGAAAGAGAGAGTAATAATATCTCTAACCTGATTGATTGAATATGCTCTCAATTGAAACCACTTTCAACTGCAAAGGTGTTTCTACTATAGTCATTATCGATATGTCTATGCAGTGGGGCAAGTCCATGATAGGACTGGAAGCTGCTACGCATATGGCCGACTCGAGGCAAGCTATCAGTATAGCTGGAAGAGCCTTGACTAAAACGCATGAGGCAAGCTAATATATACAGCTGGAAGTAAGTTCAGTCATTCAGGCTTGACCAGCTCATTATTGACTAAATTACCTGCAAAATTGTATTTATTAATGGTATAACATGTATCTAATAAATTATACATATTAATTTTGTGAGTGTTCATATTTTTTTGATATTACTGTTGGTTTGAGTCTGAAACCTGCAATTCAGCCAAACACTATACTAACATTTTTATTCATTAATCTTCAACTGACTAACATTATGAGGTCATTTGTGTGTATGCTGGAGATATGTCCTGGTTTTATCTATCTTGTTCTGGTATCCTGACATATTCCTTTGGGACTCTTAACCAATTTATTTTTAATTTTAACTATATTTAATTTTTATTAATTAATATTTATTCATTTAATATTTTATTATTAAATTTTTGATTAGTTAATCAGTAATTTTTCCAAAATTGAAGTGGATCCCCATTATTTTGGTACATTAGTAATATGTGATTTCAGTTTGTGATTTTGTTTAAATAGATAGTACACGAATAATTATCTTTTGTTAGTAATGTAAATGTGATTATATGCTTGTGATTTTTTTTTCATACTAAAATATATAGTAATCTGCAATAGTTTTTTGTTGTTGTTGAGTGTTCCGATTAGGCCCTGTGGAAATGTGGACACTAGTTTGCATGCATATATAATATTGGGCTAATTATTTTATAATTCCTCAACATTTTTTATTTTTTAAAATTATAAAATATAATAGTAATATCTATTTGTCATTTTTGTTTCAATTTTTTTTAGCAAATATTTATTTCTTTTTAAAATGTCATCATCATCAACCATTATCAATCCACTGCAGGATGAAGATCTCTCCAAATTCAATCCATCTTTTCCTATCTTTAGCTTCTCTTTTCCACATCACCCCTGCACACTTTCTTATTTCATCCATCCATCTCACATGTGGTCTCTTTCTGGGTCTTTTACAATCTCTTGGAATCAAGTTTAACATTTCAATTGTCCATCTATTATCATCTCTTCTAACAATATGTCCAGCCCAACTCCACTTCCGTCTTTTAATTTTTTCAATGAGGTCAGTAACACCTGTTTGTTTTCTTACCCATACATTGCGTTTTCGATCTCTTCTTGTTACTCCCAACATGCATCTCTCTTCTTTGAGTGGTCTGAAGTCTCTGTATTGCTCTTCTATTAAGTGTCCAAGTCTCAGATCCATAAGTAAGAACTGGCAAAACACATTTATTAAAAACCTTCCTTTTCAAACACATAGGCATATTTCCTTTTATTATCAAGTTATTTCTACCAAAAGCACTTCAACCAAGTTTAATTCTATGATTAATTTCATCCATCATATTTCCATCTGTATTAATAATCTGACCAAGGTATTTATTTGTAACTGTTAACTTCTAACTCATCATAATCAATATTTATTTTCATATTTTGAGAAAATCTATTAAACATTACTTTAGTCTTTTTAACATTTATATTTAGTCCTACTTTCATCTGATAACTCCTGCAACATTTCCTGTAGCTCTAAACCATTATTTGCAAAAACAACTACATCAGCTTCAAAATCTAAATGACTTAAATAATCTCCATTTACTTTCACTCCTTTAGCTTCCTATTTTAATCCACAAAATACTTTTTGCAGCACTGCTGTAAAAAGTTTTGGAGATATGGAGTCACCCTGTCTTACACCCTTTTTGATGTTGATTTTCCTACTATCATTATGTAATTTAATTGTTGCTGTTGCATTTTTTATAAATATTCTTTAAAATATGACAATATCTTGGATCTACACCATGATGATCCAATGCTTTAATCACTGAAGAAATGTTTATAGAATCAAATGCCTTTTCATAATCTACAAATCCTAAGCATAATGGCAATTCATATTCATTTGTCCTTTCTATAATTTCTCTCAATACCTGGATATGATCTACTGTACTAAAACCACTTTTAAATCCACCTTGTTCTCTTGGTTGGTGGAAATCCAGTGTTTGCTGTAGACGAGTTGTAATTATCTTAGTAAAAATTTTGTATAAAACTGATAAAAGACTGATAGGTCTATAATTTTTAATATCTTCTTTATCACCTTTTTTAAATATTAATACTGCATTCTTCCAATCATCTGGTACATCTTTATCATTTAGACATTTGGTATATAACTTTGCTAAAAAAATTTCTATTTCTTCACCTGCTTCTTTTAATATATCAATTATAATTCCATCATTATCTGGAGCCTTTCCTTTTTTCATACATTTAATTGCATATCTCACTTCCTCATTCAAAATTCTGGCAATTTGGAAAATATAATAGGTATAGGAGGCACTTGTTCTTTATTACTATATAATTCTTGATAGAAGTCTTCTACACATTTCATGATGTCATCTCTCTTTTTAGTAATATTGCCATCTTTTTTTCTTATTGCAGATATAAATTTCCTACCAATACCAAAATGTTGTTTTACATTCTTTAGCCTTTTATTCTCTTCTACAGCTTTCCTTGCTAATTCACAATTATACTTTCTTATATCATTTTCAACTCTTTTCCGCACCATTTTACAAAATTCAAGATATTCAATCTTTTTTAATGCATCATTGTTGTATATCCTCATATTCTTTCTTTTCTTCATAAATTCTCTAGTCTCAGTAGAAATTTTATTGGTCAATTGCTGCTTTTTTCTAACACTATCTTTGTTGCAGTTTTTAAAAGTGTATCGGTTATTTTCCTATTAATGACATTCAAATCTGAATCATGTTCAAAATCTATTAATACTTGAAACCTATTTGTAAGTTCTAATTTAAATTCATTAGAATGTTTCTGAAGATTAGGAATATCAACTGTAAATATTGTTTTTCTTAATAATTTTTTTCTCTCTAGTTTTGCATTAACATGTTATCTTACATCTTACTAATCGATGATCACTTCCTGTGTTAAATTTATTAAGAACATTACAATCTTGAAATATGTATTTTCTGTTAGTCAAAATATAATCCAATTCTGCTGTACCTTCATTTGGATGCTTCCATGTCCATTTCCTTTTAACATTTTTCTCGAAAAAAAAAAAATTCATAATATAAAGTTTTTCTTTTTCTGCAAACTGCACAAGTCTCTGTCCTCTCTCATTTCTATTACCGTAATAAAATTACCTACAGCATTTTCATCTTTCATTTGTTTACCAATTCTAGCATTAAAGTCTCCCATAACAATTTTAAAATGTTGTTTACTCTGATCAAAAGCCTTTTGTACATCCATATTTACGATCGAAATGAAGTGAAGTGAATCTAACAAAAACAATTCGCCTACAAGCATCTAGGATTTAAGCCGAAAAATTTATAAAGTAGGCAGATGGCTGTTAAGATTCCACTTTATTTAAATATTCAGATCGTTAGCCCAAGTCACTAGCTCAGTGGAGTAGCAGAGATAATAAAGTATAAATTTTATATCTTAAATATAAAAGAATAAAAGCACTGCCAGAAATTAACACATAAAAATATTTATTTACGCACATATAAAATAATATTTAAATTTTGAGGAATAAATTTAACGTTTATATTTTTATATTGATCTTTAATTCTAAATTTAAGTAGATTGCAAATAATGAGTTTACTATTTATTTAGAGGGTCGAGTATGAATGGACTACATAGGTCTGCATTTGAAAAGAAAATATTCTTCCCTGATTTAACCTTAGGCAACAAATTTCGCAATCAACTGGCGCCAATCCATCTGATACATTCATGTATTCAATGTAGCATGATACGACAACACAAAATACTATATTGTCAGGAATGTCCATCTGAACAATAAGTAGAAATAGAGAAGACATTGACTCTCCACCAACAGGAATGTGACATCTGTTGGCAAGTAGATCAATAAACAAAAAACTCCATAGGAATGGACTGCGGTCTTCTTCCGACTTACAAACCCATCCATAGGCAAACAGAGGGTGTGTGGCGTATATCTATAATCCTGCCCGTAGCAGACCTCATACTACATCTACTAATTACACCAATATATCCAATCCATTGAACCAATTCAACTACGAAATGAATAACCTAAGATTACCCTCCCTTAATATAACTTTACAAAACTATATAACCATTCACGCCCGACTTAAATTTAACATTTAAATACGTTCGCACAGATTTGTTTAAAAATGTTGGGTATAGATCGATTACATAGATTCCACGGTCAAAAACATTTCAAAATAAACATAAACGATCAAAATACAAAATTATTGATACCGACAATCGCAGAGGGAAACTTTAAGTAACCCAATAGTATTCACCATAAGATACTTGCGTTGTCACCAATAACAAAAGACATCCGAATAAATACATTTTAGATACTCACCGTAAGGTATCATTATTTATCGAATGTCTATATATTTTGATCAAATATGAAAACCAAAATATAATTAACCATAAACGAATCCATGCAAGCGTCTATAAACAACTTAAATTTCATGCATTTAAATAATCTTTACAATAAGAAAAAAAATGGAAATGATGTTTATCAATCGGAAAACATATAAAATTAAACATTATTAATTTGATTTAAAAACTTACAAAAGTCAGATAAGAGTCCGTTTTAACTTTTAAGTTGGCTTGTTTATCAATTCATAAAACTTGACGAAAGTTCTTAATTGATTTTAATAATTGTTCATTTCATATAGCTTATGGTATAAGAGTCCAGGTTCCCGTTGGCAATTCCCACGGTGTCTCCATTGGAAGAAAATGTTCTGGAGGTAGCATTAGCTGGTTCCATTCTGGTATAACAGTCTTTTCATTTTATTTTTTTTAAAACAAACAAAAAAATGAGAGAGAACGGCAAGTGCGTCTTACCGTTGTCATCAAATCAAGTTGGAAAAAACTGACTGGAACTCAATATTTTTTCTTTTTATAGTTCTCCTATGGATTCCATGAACAAAAACGTCACTGTTCTGTTTTTTGGTTATGGTCCGAGCCAAGGCTTAGTGCTTCCATTGGTCAAGCTAAAATTTCTTTCTTCTCTTATCTAACTTTTCATCTGACTTTTTAATTACACAGCTTTTAGATAATTAATAAACAATCATTTCCATTTACAGATTACAGGAATTAATTAATACCTGTTTTTACTTTAACTTACGTTATTTTTTTATTAAAATATTTTTATATTTCAATCTGGCATTTTTTTATTAAAAAAAATACGTTCAGATACTTTTTTTTTTTTGTTGTTGTTTATAAAAAAAATATTTTTAAAGTTTAGCATCTGTGCGAATGTATATACGAATAACAACATTTTTAATTTTAGCGTTTAGTTTTTTACTCTTATTTGCGATACTTGTAAGTTTTTATTTTAAATTAATGTAACGACATATTTATGTATCGTTACAATATAAAAATCTTCTATAACTATAACTTCATCACTATGAGAATTGTTGGGCATAAACCTGAATTATCTGCATTTGGTATCTGCTATTAAGTTGTATAACTAATCTTGCCACTCTGTCCGATACACCATCAATCTCCACAATGTTATTTTTCCATTTTTTTTAATTTATAATGAATCCTACTCCACTTGTATTTCCAATATTTGTGCCTTTATAGTAGAGTATATGTCCACTTTTTAAATCAATTGTTTCTTCACCTTTCCTTCTAACTTCACAAAGTCCAATAATGTCCCATTTAATATAAGACAGTTCTTCTAACTCTTGCAATCTTCCTTCACTTGAAAGTGATCTGCAGTTGTAAGTACCTAAATAAAAAGTCGTCATCAAATGGCAGCCTGAGTTCACAATCAGGGAATTCTTAGCACCCTCCGCCTTCGGCCACCAACCGTTGCCTTGGTTGATGACTTTATAACCTCCTGGGAATAAGGGCCATGATTTATTTTTGTCTGTCATGATTGTATATATTGGAAAAAATATTCTTAAACTTGGAGGTAAAAAGCCAATAAACTCACCACGCTGGCTAATTGTGTTGGTGAGCAGCCCATCCATGTTCATATATTAAATGAATAATCACTTAGTAATAACAGCTGCAACGACAAGAATGTATGGAGTGGACATTAGGAATTTTCCCTGCTCGGTTCCTTTAAGGCCTCCAAGAAGAATCAAAGAGTCTCCTTTCAGTTAATAGCAAACTCCTTTCTGCAATTATGGCATATCTAGCGGAAAAAAACACCAATGATTGTTCTAAAAAGAGAAGATAGAATTCATTTTCTTATTTTATCTGAAAATTTTTGTTTTAAAGTTTATCTAATTAAAATACAGTGCTGGATAAAAATGCCCAGAGGGAATTAGCTCTTGGAAGAAAAGAAATTATTATTGTCATTCTTAAAAGGAAATGCCTGTAAAAATCGTGTTGAAATAAGTGCATCTTTAAAAATAAATTTATTAAAAGGAAGATTATACATATAGTAAATAAATGCGCAATTATATATGAGTTTTATTATAACCATTTAAAAGCAAACAGGATTACTAACGGATAGATTTCATTGGTGGATTTATTTAATAAGTAAAAATGTGTCTCATATTGAAAATGTCCGGTGAGATTATACTGGTCTACCATAAAAAGGAATAATATAAGCCAGGAAAACTTCTCTGGGATGCACTAGGACTAACAGGTAAAAATGTAACAAAACTTCCCAGTTGAATATTTTAAATAATATAACAGTCTTAGTTATACAAATAAAGATATGAAAGTGATTTTATTAGAAATAAATATTTCAATGCCAACTGCCTACATTAAAATCCTGATAGTTCAATGGATATTTCAAGAAGACAATGATTGCTTAGAGAAGGATCCCTGAAACTATAGTCTTACAATTCAACCTTACGAAAAGTTTAATTTTTATAAATGTATTCTAAGCCAATAAACATCACATGATCACCATTTCTTATGCTTGCTTATAACTATTGTTATAACAGGCAGAACTCACTATACATATTGCCACACACAGCAGGCTTGAATAATCAATGGATGCAAGAAGGCTTGCGCATAAAATCCTCATCTAGTGCCTACTCATCCAAGGCTCTTCACTGATGAAGGCCACAAGCCAGAAACTAGTCTGGGGATATTGGATGAGTAGGCACTAGATGGGGAATTTATACACAAGCCTTCTGGCATCCATTGATTACTGAAGCTTGCTGTGTGTGGCAATACGTATAGTGAGTTTTAATAAATGTATTCTCTTGTAAAGTAATTTTGAAATTTAAATTATTTTATGATTATGTTTGTATTATTACAAAAGTAAAGAAATATATTAAGGAAAATATTATTATTGATATTTTAATATAAAAGAAATTTATGTATGCAAGAAATAGATATTAGAGGACATGGGAGTGTATTTGAGGCATTAACTAAAATAACTTCCTAAACCGGTAGCTTACATGTCTGTGTAAGCTATAAGTTTTTTATTTGTATCAAGGAAAAAATAAAGTATAGATAGAAACTTACTGCAGTTTAATTGACAAGTGTCAAACATGTTGCCTCACAACTTTGATACAAATCGTTTAATGAATCAATAATTTTTATTAGTCATTCATTAGATCAGAGATTACTTTAATAATGAATAATATTTCTGTAGTATAATGTTCATTACACCACTCTATACAAGGTAGGGACTGGTTTCTATTTGCCTTTAACATCCTGAGAAAGGATGTAATCATAAACATATCAAAGACATGTGAAAAAGATCTATGATTTCCAAGATGCACATTTTATGTTGAATCAGCATTCATCAGTTGGTCCAGACCACAATCTCTTACACATATATTTATCATTGTTTAATATATATAGATAGCAAAGTATTACAGTTTAATTGATAAGTGTCAAATGTGCAGCCCTCACAACTTTAATAAAAATCACTTTGAAAGTATATTAATAATTTTTATTAGTCATTCAGAGATTATCCAATAATGAATAATATTTCTGTAATGTAATTTTCATTATATCATTCTCATACAAAATAGGGAATATTTTCTATCCACTTTTAGCACTCTGAGGAATGATGTAATCATAATCATATGATCAAAGACGTGAAAAAGGATCTACGATTCCCAAGATTCACATTTCATGCTGAACCATCAGTTGTCAGTCGGCCTAGACCACAATCTCTTTATATATTTATCATTGTTCATTATATATAAATAGCAAAGTAGTACAGTTTAATTGATGTGTCAATCATGCAGTTTTCACAACTTTAACACAAATCACTTATTGAACGTATATTTATATTTTTTTTATCATTCACTCATTAGACTAGAGATTATCCAATAATGAATATTTTTGTAATGTAATTTTCATTACACTATTCTCACACAAAGGAGAATGTTTTCTATCCACTTTTAACACCTTGAGGAAGGATGTAATCATAAACATATGATCAAAAACGTAAAAAAGATTATGATCCCCAAAATGCACATTTCATGCTGAATTTGCACTCATCATTTGGCCCAGACCAATCTCTTGTACATATATTTATCTTTCTTCAGTATATGTAGATAGCTAAGGACTACAATGTAATTAATAAGTGTAAAATGTGCAGCCCTCACAAATTTAACATAAATCACTTATTGAAAGTATATTAATAATTTTTATTAGTCACTCATTAGACTAATGATGAATAATATTTTTGTTGTATAATTTTCATTACTTTGCTCTTATGAAAGATAAGGAATGTTTTCTATTCACTTGTAAGACCTTGAGGAATAATGTAGTCATAAACACATGATCAAAAACATGTGAAAAAGATCCATAATCCTCAAGATGCATATTTCATGCTGAACCAGCATTCATCAGTTGTCTTAGGCTCAATCTCTTACACATATTTATCACTGTTCAATTATATAGATAACAAAGTACTATCTTTTAATTGATGTGTCAAACACGCAGCTTTCACAACATTAACACAAATCACTTATTGAAAGTATATTAATTTTTTTAGTCACTCATCAGACTAGAGATTATCCAATAATGAATAAAGTAATTTTTCTCAGATTATTGTTATTAGCATTGGATATGCTATTTACCACATCATTATACAAACTGTCTTTGAAAATTGGAACGATGGAATTATTTTTATTACATATATATATATTTGTGATTCTTTTTTTTTTTTAACAATTTAATTCATTGTTTATGAAAACAATTTGAATAGGGATTTAAATCTGGTTTCATACCATAAAAATGTTTTCTGAATTCTCATGATTCAAACATTACAACAGTATTTAGCTTTATATCTAATTTATATCCCATTATTATGTATAAATCTATATTGGTCACTAATTGAGTGAATCAAGAATAGACTATTAACTGGGAAAGGTTTTAGAATCAGCATCATTTATACATTTTACTTGCTGGTACCGGTAGAAGTAACATAACGACCACTATTTCTATGATAATAAATATTTTTAAGTGAAATTTAATGGCACTGGATTACCAAATATATGTTAAATCATCATTCATGCCACTAAATGTATTTGATTTTTCTTATTAGAGAAAGAAGACAATTAATAGGTTATAATTAGGTAAAGCTTGTTTAAATATCATTTAAGAAGAATGAATATATGGTTTGATCTTGGAGAATTTTTTATTGTAACCTCATAGTCAACTACTCTGGAGGGGCACTCTTTTATCAATTGCATATTTATTGATATCCTTTTATTACTCATTAGCCCTGGATGATAGTTGATTATTTATTTAATTATGATTTAGTTTGACCTTATGACTAGGGTCATCTGTCTCATTGTTTGAAGGATATTATTACATCTAACATTCTAATAGTATGTGTAGTGAATTCATGATTCACATACCCAGATATCTTTTAATATCCGTATCATCATATATGGCTGAACACTTCATCTGCATTTAAAATGATGTATGATCCAAGACCTGTTCTATATAATATGTAAAGACTGAAAGCACATTTATCATGTGTAATATACCCTAATTGAAAATTTGAAATAACTTTAGTATTGATATTAGCATATTATAGAAAGATGGAGATTTGGTTCAAAAACAATGATTAGTACAAAGAACACATCTAGAATTGGATAAGAAATTTTATCATTAATGTTTTAATAGATCATATATAATAAAAATGCTATAACATAATGTGTTCACAGATTTAATATAGGTAACAATCATCAAATGATTTGATATTCATAATAATCAAAACAATGGAAAGCTAAATGCTTGTCTTAGACAAAACTAAAACACTGTTCTATAGAAGATTTTACAGGATTATGCAAAATATTTCACAAATATATGGTTTCTCACTATACATATCAGTAATTTTATAATGAAAATAATCATTCTTTGATTTTAAAGAAAAATAAATTACTGCACAAAAAAATAAAATACAAATAGCTTTTAGGATTATTTATAAAATTATTAATAAAATTGTATCTTTTTAAAGAAGTTTATTTGTGCTTGCGTTTAGGAAAGCTAGTGCTTTTCTTTATAGATAATGAATTTGCTTAAGATATACTTGAGACATCAGATGAAGATGTTAAAAGTGTATTAACAATATGTCTGTGTATTAACTAGAAAAATTGAAAAAATAAAATAGTAATATTGTCACTTAAAAAATATTGATAATTACAAATTATTTCTCTTTTATATTAATATAAATTCTTTGACAATCTTTGTTTGGTACTTTTTAAAGAAGACAATTTATTTAATTACAATATAATTAGTCATTTGTTGAAAAGAACAGATGGACATAAAATATTCATGATTTCTGAAATTTTTTGAGTATGAAAAATTAAATGAAATCTTAATGTTGGAAATTCTATAAACTATTGAAGAATAGTAATTAATTTATAGAGTGAATAGAAAGCTTATGTAAATAGTCTGAACAGGCACTAACCTGTATTCAATGCGCTTTAAAATTCACAATAATCAAGCATATTTTGCTGATAGAGGGATCTTCCAAACCACGACACAAGATAGCGACTTTTATAAAGACAAGAGCGACCATCTTATGTCCATTTATGTAGGCAAATCTGAAGCATCTTGATTTGGAAGCATGAGTACTTGTTTTCTTCACTGTTTAAATCTACTATTTCCTTTACAAATTAACTTATGCAAAATCTTGCAATTTACAGCAAGTTAATAGTATGATCTTAATGTTGGAAATTCTATAAACATAAACTTTCTGTGCACTCTATAATTTGTAAAGGAAATTATGGATTTAAACAGTGAATAAAACAACTATTTCATGCTTCCAAATCAAGATGCTTCAGATTCGCCTATATAAATGGACATTTAGGTTAAAGATAAGATGGCCGCTCTTGTCTTTAAAAAAGTTGCTATCTTGTGTTGTGGTTTGGAAGATCCCTCTATCGGCAAAATATGCTTGATTATTGTGAATTTTAAAGCACATTGAATACAGGTTAGTGCCTGTTCAGACTATTTACATAAGCTTTCTGTGCACTCTCTAAATTAATTACTAAGCTTTAATTTAAAATTCAAGTTAGAAATTTTGTTTAAGAAAAATTTTGTAATCAAAAATTAATAATATACTTATATCAAATAATTTCTTTCAAATTCTGTACATATGTAAATCGATGACATTGCAATATAACAAATATTTCAGGTTAATCCCTTGGTTACTTTACTATTGGCAGACTGAATTTTCAAATATGTTTATATCAGTTCTGTAAGTTTTTACTGATACAAATGAGATCAGTATATTTATTTTTTGAAAAAGCATTGCCATAGAAATAAAAACAAACCTTGATTTTTCTTAATTGCAAAAGTTCTCTTTTTTAATTAATGTTTGAAATTTTATTTTTTCTTGATTATAAAAGTTTATTTTTTAAAAATGCTTTCTTCATAAACAAAATATTATAAATGATCTTTAATATGGATGATTTTTCTTTCAAATATTAATATTGTGTTGTAGTTTATAATCTACATTTGAAATGATTACAAAAAAATCTGAATACTAAAAAATTAAAAATAATATATATGTATAATATTTTATAGTAAACATTTTATTTACTGTAGACTAAAAACCAAAAATAATTTTCTTCAATTATAATTGCGGCTTTTATATTTAACTTGAAATAAAAGTGTGGGGTTCCAGAAATTAATTCAAACAAGTGATTGAATTAATTAATTTCTGGACATTCCTGCATTTTTATTTCAAGATAAATATACAAATCCCAAATGTAATTGAAGAAACATTGTTATATATAATCTAAATGCATATATTGTTAAATTGGAAATAATCGAACCAGCAATATACAATGGAAGAATGCTGTTTGTTTTAACTTGATGTCAAAATTGATAACTATAATTTGACTGTCAAGTTTGTTGAAATTCTGAATAGATAAATTGCAAAACTAATATTGAAATGAAAATGGCTGAATCAAGCTAAAAATATAAGTGAATCAGGTTACAAGGTCCTATAATTGGGTAGCTATTTGTAACAGTACATCATATTAGAGCTGAATTATGAAGAGATGGGAAACCATTATCATCCCCAAATAAAATGTAAAATTAAATATAAAAGGAATGAGCATGAGAGATCAGCACAGAACTAACTAAGTTTATCAGCATTACACAAAAGTAAGAATTATTCGTTATCATGAATGATCAACAATAAAAATAAATCGACAGTTAATCTTGTGACTGTATTTGAAAATGGTCCATTATAGACCAGATTAATTATTTAGCCTTTGCCAGCTTGGGGCAGATTGTTTAAACAATATTTTGGATGCCCAAACTTAAGTGCTAATCCATAAGAATATACAAAAATAATGCTGGGATACTAAAACATGTTGATCATCATCAATGTATTGGGCAACTATAAATATATTTTCTAAAGAAATAATAAATAAAATGAAATGTACTGCATGGACTTTAAAGGATATCCCTTTTGCATCAACCAGAATCATCATCTGAATCCCTACTCTTTATAACAGACACAAATGTAGCTTAGGAAGCAAAAACTCTATAAACTATTACTGTGAGCAAGAGATAAATAAATAAAGCAGCTTATTATAAATGACTGTAAATAATTCTTAGGTTTACCTTACTATAAGTACATTGTTTTATTGGGATAATTTTAAAAATAATTCTAAAACATTAAATTGTTATGAAATAAAGACATTGCAATTTATGAAACAGGAATGGGATAGAATAAAGAAATTAAGACTAAAAAGTATTTATTAAAATAATTATTTAATAACTAATTGACTAACAATAAACAAAAAAATGACACAATAATATGAAATTTTAAACATGTATTTCATAAAAAAAAAAAAAATCATAAACATTATAATCAATCAGTTGATTTCTATTCAAAAAACTAAATTAATTCATTAAGTTATTTCTATAAAATAACTAAGAGTTGGAAAAGCAACATTTTTGAAAGTAAAGATAACAAATCTTTGATTTAGCATAATCTTTTTTTCTGTTTTTAGGAGGGAAAAGTAATGTTTCACTAAATTTTAAGTTTAAAAAAAAGTATCTTTCACAATTTGAAAACATTAACTTAATGAAAATATTTAAAATTATTAATTCTTACAAAAAATATTTTATATAAAATTTTTTTTTTACTAATAAAAATATGATGTGCACACAAAAAAATAATTCCAACCATGGTTTTATTTTTTCTTCAGAGTCTTTCCAATTATAATTTCCAATTTCAGTTGAGTTTTTCTCTTGAAGGTTTCCACACAATCAAGTATCAGTGAAAAAATTCAAGACTGAAATGGAATCGGGCTGCACATATTAGTAGAACAAAAAATAATTAGATAGTTGAAGTCTTAACTAATTAGATCCTAATAGGTTGTAAAGATGTAGAAAGAAACCACATACATATTAG
The DNA here is from genome assembly GCA_028023455.1 of Epiperipatus broadwayi. NCBI lineage: Eukaryota > Metazoa > Onychophora > Udeonychophora > Euonychophora > Peripatidae > Epiperipatus > Epiperipatus broadwayi. The sequence continues at coordinate 7,307,217 of JAQFVV010006203.1, forward strand.
ATGGAAGAAACAATAGTTTATATGAGAAAAGAGGCTATGGATTGGAGAATGTAGATTAAACTTGGAGACTATCTGCAATGGATTGATAATGGTTATAACTGATATACATCTTTTCTACCTCTCAGTTTATACATACTCTTTTTATATATTTCAATTCTATATATTTCCCTTCATCTATGACTTTGTCAATAAATATCTAATTTTTATCTTTATATGTATGCATACTTATAGAGTGTAAAAATCAATAAGCCTTAACAAAGTTAAAATTATTTATTTTAGATATTTATTATAGTTGTTTCAAGTTGAATGCCTTTTCAATGCAATAGGCCATAATCATAACTCAATTGCTATAATAAATTGATTAAAACATCTTATTTGTAGATTCTCTCTGGATAATACTCATTTTAAATGTTTTAATGAATACTTAATTTAATGATTAGATATTTTGATGATAATGTTTGTGATATTGGCAAGATAATAAGCTTCCTTTATGTCTTCACTTTCTGAAGACAAGCTTGAACATTTTGGGAAAAATATATGTTCTCGCATGTTGAATTTTCTTTTATTTTATTAAAATATTTATGCTGTCTAACTCTTATAGTAATGTTATTCTTAGATTCATCATATTTATAACAATAGTGGAACTGTGAACTACATTATATTTTGTTCTAAGCCCCTCCCCATTCAAATGTATATAATGTGCAATAGACCATATTTTGTTGAAAAGTATTGATGAGATTATGTATTGTTTATTGAACTGCATATACATAACACTTTTCTATATGTATAGCATGTAAATATAAAACAAAATTATAGTATAAACAAAATTTTAAAAAATAATGTTTATTATTAATTAATTGATGGAACACATTTTCATATATTTTATTATCATTTTTATTTTAAAAGTAAATAGTGAAATGTCAGCCTTTCATCACTATTAAATACACTCTGGGTGATATTTTTTTCTCTTACAGAAATATAATAATCTCGCTCTCAAAAAATTAGGATCCAATAGTTTTCATGTTTTTAAATCAATGTCAACTTTTACTATGTTCTAAAATTTTGTAAAATTTGTAACAGTACGCTCAGAAAATATTTTATTAAGCAAAACATTGACTATAAATTTGGATAGGATAGTAAAGGAAGGATAAAATGTATGTGCTTTAATATAAACTGAAAAAAAAATGGCTGCTGGCATTTTTTTTTTAAAATGTGACCAAAAAAAGAAAAATGCTTGTCCAAATATTGTAAAATTTGTGAATTTTAATACTTTTTTTTTTATTCACTGTCATTACAGCATAATTTGTGGATCCACTGTACATAGTGAGATATTGAACAGGTTTTTAATTTTTGAAACTATGCTTTGGTTGTGTGGATATATATATATGTACATATACATCCTCCATCTAGATGCTTTATATATACCATTTATTTTTGACAATATAACATTTTTTTTCATATTTTTATATGTATGTTCATCTTTCTTCACCGGTTTTCTATCTCCCATTTCACATGCATATTTTTCTTATTTATATTTTATTATAAATCATTCTCTAAATATAAATTCTCTATTTTTTCTCCTTTCTATCTGTATACATATTTCTTTTTATCTACATATACTTACCTCTTCTATTTTTCTGTTATTTTCTCTATTTGTACATGTATCTTCTTTGTCTATATATATTTTTTTCCATCTATAATATATGCAACTGCTTTTTTTTATATTTATACTTTTTTTTTTGTCTTTCCTTACAAATATTTTTCTGTGATTCTATAAATTTCATTTCTCTTTGTTCAGTTTATAAATATACAAGTTCTTTATTTCTCTAAATACATATTTTTTCATCACTGTATTTTTTTTTTTGTCAAAAATACTTCTATGTATTGTTTGTCTGAATGTTTGCTATGATATTTTAATTGTAATTATATTTTAGACTATTTCTTTTACTAATATTTATTGTTAAATGTCTTTAGAAAACCTCAAACTTTATTAAAACTTTTCAAATATATTCAACTGTAATAGCATACAGATTAGTACATAACGTTTTGAATATTATTCTCACTTTTTCAGACGTTGCTGGCTTGACCAGTGACAGTATTAGCCATGGGAATCAAACCAGTGCTCTTTAAATTTGTGAAATAGAATTTAAGATAATGCTGTGCCCAACTAGAACTATTCTGTCAAAAGCAATAAAGTCCTCCTGATTTCTCCACTTTTTTCTTGAGGGCAAGGTTAATGTCTAATTTACAAACATTAGGTTGACTTATGGGTTATTTGCTATTGTCTTGTGAGCAGCTTTTAAAAATTTTCATTGTATTTTTATTCTCTGTACAATATATCTGTTCATTGGTATATACTTGGTTTGCTACTTTAGATTTTTTTTCTCCCCTTTCTAATCATCAACTTGTGCTTTTTCAATCACTTTTTGATTAAGTGACTTGTTATGTCAATATACATTCTTCCATACTCATATGATATTTCAAAGATGTAGTTTTTCTTTCTCAGCATTTGAAATTTAGATTTTATAACAGTTAAGATTCCTCAGAGAGTGCTATGGTTTTGCAAAACTGTTCTGATGTTATAATGATAGGTTTTCTTTAGTTTGTCCGATATGTGTAGATACACACAATACCTTTTAGGAGTTTTTTTTTTTGTTGTCTACTTAGTTTTCTTAATGACAGCTGATGAATATGAAATTTTGTTCTATGGTCTTTTTTTCTTTCCAAATCACTAGTTGCTGGAAACTTCTTTTGCTTTGTTTCATAATGATAGTATAAGTCTATGTTTTATATTTCTGTTATGAATTGAATATATGTGCTAAATATTTTCCTATATGTATTAGTTTTTTCTAAATTGTAGTTTTGATTTTGCTATGAACAAGTCTCTTGTCACAAGAACATATTCAAAAATGCAATTTTTGTTCATATGTATAATCTTTATTTTCATTTATGCATATATTCATCTCCTCTGTATGTGTGATGCATAATATTTCTTCTTTAATGCTTATGCATATACACATCTTTCTTTCTCTCTATCCATTTGTTTTTAATACCTTGATCATTATTATTGCTGACAAATTTTTTTTACATCAATAAGGTTTGCAGTACCTTTAAGAGATAAAGGCAAAAATCTGTTGTCCAATATACATAAATATGTGAAGCAGATCAACGACCAACCATTTTAGACTTGAGAAAAAATGTAATATATAAATCCAAATAAAATTGCTGTACATACTGTAGTTTTATTTTAATGAAAACTAAAATTCAATTTTTAAAAGCATAAAATAAAAATGCATAAATCATTAATTTCCATTTTATTTTTTCTTAAACTTCTTGAGATAATATTCAGCAATAATATTATATGTGCTAGCAATCTCACTATGTCATATAAGACTATGCAATCCAATTCTTTTTATGTATCCATTGAACCATAAGTTACTACCCAATCTGGACTTCTCTTTTGCCATCTGTGCATTTTTTTAATGTTTTTTTTATTATAAAAAAATAGTGCAGATCATTGACTCACCCCATACTTCATTCAGAATTTAAATCAATGAATATTTTATGACTTTCTCTTTTAGAAATCTTTTTTCTTTCATTTCAATGCTGAATAATTTTCTGATTCGATGAATAAATTACAAAAAAAAACACAAACCAATCTAAATGCCAGTAAGCTCACAAAACAGGATAAAGATGTCTGATGCTTTACCCAAAGTATGCATGTTGTTATGATCCAGTAGCATTTATTATTTTAGCTAATGGAGTTTATTAATTTAACTTCTTATTAGAAAGTATTTTCACTTCAAAATTATTTCTTAAACACCTTTCAAATTTTGTTTTTGTGATTCATGGGAATAGTATATGCAATTAGGAGAATATTATAAAATAGTATATTTTTACCATTAGAATTAAAAAAACTTAACCAAATCTATTTTTTTTTTATATGTCATAGCATCGGCCGGGACGTGAACTCACAACTGTATGCAACCAATTACTTGCTTGCACGGCGGCTGCGGTGACTTCTCGGCTAACAAATCTATTTTTATCATTTAAATTTCTCATTTTTACTTCAATTTTTTTTTTATGTCCAACATTAACCAACTTTCAAATTCTGCTTTTATTGCTAATAGTTACAGTATATACTTAGAGATAGAAAAAGATAAGAAAATTAAGTTGAGTGTTAAGCTTTATGTGACAAGGGTGCTTGCCATTTTAATGTTTATTGTAAATATTTGCATGAAGAAAAATATTATTAGGGAAGTATAAAGACATTTAAAAAAATCAGAAAATTAAACTTGGTGAAAAAAACAACAATAACAAACTAAGATACTTAATGGAAAATAACTGAATAATAAAAAGTGGAAGATATGTATTCCGAAAAAAATAGGGAGTACATATATATATATGTAGGCATTTTGTTAAATAGAAAAAAAGATTTATTCAGATAGTTGGGGGAGGGGGGGGATACAAAATTGATTAAAAATCTGGCAGTTTTTATGTAATGAAGTATATAGAATAATTTAGATTGAAAGGATTTAGTATTCAGAAAGGATAAACTTTGTATTAGCTAGAATACTCAGAAATTTTTATTAGATAGAATATTAAAAGATGTTGGTAAAAATAACATTGGATGGTGATTCAATGAGATTTCTTTTTTAATGAGGGAAATTTAAAAAAATATATTTGGAAAGTTATAATATATGAATGAAACTAGATTAATAAAATGTTTAATTAGAATGTTAAGAGGACAACATTCATTTGGCAAAAAAAGATTTAAAATAGGCAAATAATGTATACAACTATGTAATTATTAGGGGAGGGAAGAGAGAATAGATATTGAAAATTGTTATGAAAAATACATATGGATATAAAAAAAAGTTTGGAGTTATATAAAAATAAAAAAAATATATAAAAAATTGTTATTTAATACAATATCAAGAGCTTTGGATGCCAAAGAGAGAAGCCAAAAGTGAAACAAAAATTTGGATTATAGATGTAATTTGTGATTAAATAGAAAGCATAGTAACTAACATTTATTTTAAATGTAGCATACCTTGAAGAAATTTAAAATAAAGGGAATAAAACAGGCAGAGATTTTGATGTTTTGTTTAGGTGTTTATAATGAAAATGAGGAATATGCAGATAAAAGTGGAACTAATGAAGCAGCTTTTATTAAAATGGGATAAAAGAAAAAAAAATCAGGGTGGAAGAATGATTTGATAAGGGAGGGAATACGTAACTTGCCTAAAATGAATTCTGGGCTTATGGTTTGCGCATAGAAACTTCTTTATCTAAGGAGAAATCCATTAATTAAAAGTGAAATAAACATAGTAATAAATGAATCACTTCTTATCATATGTACATTTACAATAAATTTTACTGTTTATAGAAGAATTTAAATGCCTGATTATGATAATGCTCATTGTATACATGAAATCATCTTGAAATAGTGTCACAATCAACATAGACAAATAGCACTCTATCAGTTGGCTACTCCCACTATCAAGTTTCTCATAGAATTAAACAAATTTTATGTTTAGAAACTTTCAAAAAATTAACTAGATTGAATTTCAGATTCATAAATGCCATCCAGAATAATTAATTCTGAATTTTGAAAACATGGAATTAATTATTTTCTTTGAACTATTAAATGATTACCGAATAAGTTACAAGTCATGAAAAAATTGCAAATGAATTATATATGTAAGAAATCCACAAATTTATATAACTGAATTTCTTTTTATTACTTCAAGTTATCAGAGCACGGGAAACCACTCAAATTTCACTATCCACCAATTGGCAAGCTTGATGAGTAATGCTTTCACTTTTACTAATTCTATGTGGAAGCTGTTAGAGAGAGATCTTTGAACTGCTGTGAGCTGTTTTATCATTTTACCTGCATTTTCATAAGTTTATCACTTTTTTCCTTAAAAAACAAAACAAAACAACAATGATGAAAGTAAATCTATTAGAATTGTCTGTGCTTTCAATGGTTATATTAAATCATTTACTGTTGTCCGGCATGGTATGATGTAATGGTAAAGTGGCATCCTTTGGAGATCCAGAATCCATGAATGATTGCTCCAGTTTCTATTACTTTTTGATGCTCAAATGTCTTATAAACACCCAAGCAATAATAAACCAAAACAAATATTTTTTCATTTAACCTGTAATTTTGAAGATACCAGAATTGTGTAATTTTTTTTTATGTTGATGTTAAAAATCAAAGATTATATTTAAAATAAAATTTATTTGATATTTAACTATTAGTCTATAAATGTGTCTGCACAAACTCTAGAAGCAGTAAAAATAAAATAGGTCTTAAATATTTATTGCTGCAATTTTGTTGTATTAATTATTTAAAAAAACAAAAAAGCAGAACAATAATTATTCAGTAAAAATCTTACTCAATGCTTTAATATCAATAAAGATTTTTATTTCTGCTGAAAATTTTGGCACATTAATTCATATTCAGAGTGAAAATTAATAATTTGTTTTGCCTGAAGAAGTTTGACATTACTGAAAAAACAACTAAGCACTAACATTTAATCATCATTGGTGATTATATCTTAATACAATTTATTTTAATATCTCAATATTTAAAACTGTTTCATTAAGTTTACATTATTAAGATCGACAGAACATTAATATAAAAACGCTATATATTGTAACCAGTTGGATAGTGTGTGTGCATAAATATATATATAAAGTTGAAAGGAAAACTAGAAATAAACACAGATAAAAATTATAGTAGATATTTTCTACTTTCATTGAAATAAAAAAATAAAAACTCCTATTTAAAATATTGTTTTATAAATTAAATTTTTAAAAGGTCTGAATAAATATAAATATTGTATTATTATTCTGATTTTGAAATTAAAAAAAAAACAAGCACAATTTATTTTTAAAATCTTTTAATTAAAACTTGTACAAAATATCTTTTTAAATTAATGCTCATTTGCATTTCTACCATGTAGTTAAAAAATCTTTGTAGATGAAAAATTCTAAAGGATTATCACTTTGATAGAAATTTCCAGCTTGTTTTCAAATGGATTACACAGATTGAAAACAGCCACTATGTTTTTGTCATCTGACCTAACCAAGGTTATAAAAAGACTGATAAAAAATATCAGTTCTGCTTGCAGTTTTGTAAGAGTTGGTCAGAAGAGTTTTTAATATTTTAAGCAGTGGCCAACTGCAAAGTCTGAATAGTGATTTTTGAAGAGAACAGTCTGGATAATAATTTTTGTAAGAACGGTCAACTAAAGTTGCTTACAATATTTTGTTGCAACTTGATGAAGTGCAGCAGTTGGTTTTAGCTGACCATAAAATTTGCAGAATAGCTACCATAAACTGATGTAGCTGAAGGCAAGATAGTAGACTGTTTTCCTTAGCAGGAGTTTGAATTCACATGGAGAAAAATGACCCACTTCTGTGTGCTGAAATTTATAGCCTTAAACATTGAGAGGACGGTTGCTTGCCTGAAATCTATCAAACCAAGACAGCTGCTTGCCTGGAACAATCCTAGACAGAAAGAGACCAACTACAGACCAAGATTTTACATGAATTATGTACTTTTACCTGATGATGACAACAAACATGGATTATATTTTTCTAATGGACCAAAAAAAACAGCTTGCTGAATAAATAATTATATATATGCTGACTATCTAAAGGCAGAGAAGCACTGATAAACATATATACAGCTGTGGTTAATAGTTATATATAATAACTAAATTTTAAATAATTTCTTTAGTAAAAAGACATTTTGAAAGTGATGCGTGAATTTGTACTTTTTATGTTTATGGTGGGTGTATAGTTGAGTGGGGCTGCCTGGATGCCGTGTGTTCATGACGCTCTGAAGTATAGGCTCGGCATTGTCTAGACCTAGATGTTGAGCTCCTAGAGTACCCCAGTGGTGTATATGTAGGCCTCATGAATAGACCTCATTTATAGCCCCTAAGACTCGCAAGAGATGAGTAAGGCTGGCTCAATGCCTGATAGTTTTCTTATCTGGATATTACTCTTTGTGGATGATCTGTCTAGGTACTTAGAAGGGGCAATGTTTAAAAATGAGGTATTTTCTCACGACATCATGGGGCCTTGTGTTCTGGTGGTCAATGCTTGGCTGTCTGCTTATCATGGTATGGGGAGCTGCAGTTCACGCATTCACTTTTCCTATTTCACCTTTCCTACTTCATCAGCATTAACTAATCAAGCAGAAAGACATTTTGAAATTTATATTTCCTTAATTCTATAAAACGATTTTATCTTTCGTTTATTAAAAAAAAAGAGAAAGACATTTTAAATCAACCAACAATCATCTGTTAAAATTTTGATAGTACTATTTTAAGGAAAAAAAGACTATTCAGCAAAGAAAATTAAATTGCGAGAATAGTCTAATAATTTTATTGTGATAAATACTAATGTTATGTAGATAAATTAATATATCGCACGTTTGTGCAAATTATATATATATGCGTTTCAGTAAACCTACTATGTAAAATGTATACCATTTAACTGAAACTTTAATCATTACCGAGCTTTATGGTTTAAGATTTTGATAATTATTTTGTAGCAAGTCAAATAGGTTATTTCACGCACACACATGTATATGTGCGTATGTTGTCAATTATAACACATATGTAAATTTTAATCATTTTTTGTTGTTATTGAATGTCAATTAAAATAGATTAATTGTATAATAGAAATCGCACGTCTGTGCGCACATATATGTAAATCCATGTAACAATTTAAATTTTGAATAGTAATTATGTAAATCACCAGTGTGATAATTTTTTTTATTGTATAAGACTTAATTTATATGTATAGCCACATAGACCTTAATTTCAATTTTTTTATTATTAATAAACTTGTATTTAATTGTTAAAATTGTTTCCATCATCTCTTGGTCACATACAGTAATAGAGCTTATGTTCTCTGAGCTAGATTCGTGCACGGGATGAATATATAAATGGGGATGTGTATTTAGTGCTTTGGGATATCCAGCGATGATCAATCATCATCCTGGTTGGCACATAAGATTATATTCTTTAAAGCCCATGCACTATATTTTATTTTAATCTTATTAAAAATTTAAGTTTATAGTTGGCCAGTACATTAATGGTACTTAAGTGGCCAGAGCATTGATGATGATCAGCATGTTTTAAATGTCCCAGTATTATTGTTTTGATTTCTGATTCTTATGTATTCTGTTAGATGAGCAATTAGTTTGTGTCTCCAAATTAATGGTTAAATAATTGCACAAGCTGGCAAAGGCTCAATAGTTAGCCTGGTCTACAGAAGACCCATTTCCAATCCAGTCACAAGGTTGACTGTTGATTTATATTTTTTTATGGTTCAAATCCAGCCACAAGATGGACTGTTGATTTTATTCTGATTTATTGTACTGATTTGTTTATTCCCATCAATGATGGTTCTCTTAATATTTACTTTTACTTTATAATGCTGGTTGATAGTTAATTATGCTTTTATTAGCTGGCTGATCTCTCAATGTTCTCAGAGATTCTCTAATCTCATTTTATTATTAAATATCTCATTACTTATATACACTTACGTAAATTATTCATATTTCATTTTATGTTGTTGACTTGGGAGTGATGATGTTTTGCTATCATCCAGTTTCAGTCCCTTTCCTTCCAGTACGGACCCCCATCCCGTTACAATATATATATACTTTTTAACATTTCAAATGAAAAGAATAGTACAGGAAAACTCTGTATAATACAGTCAATAGATTCTTTAAAAAATACCTTGTTATGTGAATTCATGTTATATGAAATAACTGGTACAAAAAAAGCAGAATTAGGTTCCAAAAGTTAAAAAAAAAACTATACTAATTGCATTTTACAACTAAGAGAAATATGTTTATTAAAACAATAATTGATCAAAGTATTACACATTACTATTATATAATGCTTTCTTCATCATCACTACTAATCACCATTAAACAAGCATTTTCATACATGTTCAAATGACAAATATTGATAGAGATGATGTTTGCCCTTAAAAACTCTCATCATGTCCCTTCTTATATGGTAATTTTTCTAATTGTCAACATTTGTTTTATGAATGCTGTATTATAGGGAGAGTTTCTCCAATTCTTGAACCATGTTAGAGTGAAAAAGTGTTTTAGGAATGCTTTGTTGTAGGGTTCCCCCCCCCCCCTAATTCTCAAACTATGTTGTAAGAATACTATGATATAGGGTTACCTTTATTTATTTTTTAAATTTTGTTTGTTAGACTACTGATCTCAAGATGTTAAAATTTCTGGATAAATTCTCAACTGACCAAGAAAAAATTCGACTTTGTCAACTAATAATAGAATTATTGACATGATACTTTTTGTTGCTTCAAGGTCATGTGACATTCAGAACAAACAAACACGTGTTTGTATATAAATATTAAAAATCACTACTATATTATGAGCATTTTAAAGTATCATAAACAAAATTTAATTCACATAAATATATATTTATCAATAACATTTTTATATTGAAAAAAAAAAAAAAGAAAACTTTATTATTTAGTATTATTTCTTTTTTATTTTTCCTGATTTTATTTAGTAGAAAATTTAAAATACAGAAAGAGAAAATATTCTGTTAATTAAATGATATAAAAGAATTCACATAAGAATATTTAGAATGTAACATTAAACAACAAAAATTAAATACTATGGCTTTTTACAAAGAAGAGGGACAAACAACTTAAATAATCCATAATGGAATAAGTATTTCAAAATATGCTGATTTTGCATTTCATAATTAACTTAATCTTTTACAAAAAAAATATATTCTAAAAAATTATTTTCTCAAATGAAAACAGGCCAATTTATATTTATTAATCCACTATAGGTATAAATATGTATGTGTGAATGTATCAATGTGCACATATGTCTGTGTATATATATATGTGTGTAAAACATTTTTTTTGACTAGAATTATGACAACTAGTTGTGGTAAAATTTATTGATTGATACATATATTTAACAAGAATACAATCAGTAACAATATAAAAACACAGACAAATGCAACACATGTCGAAAGAGTTCACAAACTGATTGTATTATCTAAGAATTGTGCAAAAATGATTCAATTATATGGCCGTCTCTATGTGGTTTGCTTCCTTTATACAATATTAATATACGCACACATTAAGGATTTTTTTTAATAAAGAAAGAGTACAAATACCTTAAATCTGTAATTAAAAAAATTATTTCAAATATATGGATAGCACATTTGTACGCCATGTCTATTATCTGTGATTGACTTCAGCTGAGTAAAACATGGGAAATTTTCCAAATTCCAAATATACTTAAGATTTTTTTTTTTTAAAGTAATCAAGATAGCTAAACCAAAATTTGCCTAGCTAATGTTATCTAGAGAGTAAAACAAGGATGAAAAATTACTTAAGCTCATCACCATCAGGAAATTGGCATGATGTTGGGTAATGGCATCTCTTTGGAAAGCTGTTGAATAAGCTCTTGAAGGCTGCTTTATTTAGCCTATGTGTACATTAAGTTTTTATCTGAAGCAGGTTTAAATTATCTAGGCAATGTAGTACTACACCCAAGCCATAAGACTTGATGTCACTAATGGTAGCATGCAAACATCATCTTTTGATATATTTTATGCTATAAGTGTATTTTAGAGCTACATTAGGAATTAATAAAGTAGAATTTAATTAACGGGATATAAATACAGCACAGATGTACAAACTTACATGTACATTCCTCAATAAAATAATAAATTATTAATCATAAACTAAACTTTATTTTTAAAAAATCACTCTTTAAGATCAAAATTCTTATGAAATGCATTAATTAACATTGATTCCATTATTCTAAAAGTAAATAATAGACAAAATACTTTTGAAAGATTCAAAATGCTTTAATAACAAAAATCAATAATTTATATATATACTTTTTTCAGTCCGCTATGGATTATTTGCAATACAAACAAGTTAGTTTAAATTAAAACAACATATTTTTTTCTTTTTGCCCCATCGCAAAAATAATTTTTCATCAACAATTAATAAAATCAGTTTGTAAAAACTACAACATTCATATAAGTAAAAGTAAAAAAATATTTACATAGTAAATGAAAAATATATTAACTGCTGCTTTACCTACAGTTAACAGAACTTCCTTTCTTACATTAAGCCCATGATTAAACTGCAGATGGCACCGCGGTAAACAAGAAACATTTATAAAACTGAAATAAGTGTTCAATACTTTTGTAAATACAAAAAAAAAAACGAAAAGAAAAAAAATCCAATTTCAAAGACATCGGAAGAAACAGAAGTTATTAATATTTTTTTTGCACAGTTTTATTCTTCTTTAATATATTACACAAATATATATAAAAATTAAATGATATATTTAAATACATAAAGTCCTGTATCCACCCTCTGGAAAATATGTTCTCAAATAACATGAGAAAAGTGATAAAATCAATATTAGAATGCAAATTAAAATTTGTTTATATACAATTTATATATTTACAAAAAAATATATATTTAACATTTATTGACTTTTTTCAAAAAAAAAAATTGCAAATATTTCTGACATGAATACTGTATAAATATATAATTTGATGCACCGCTGTTTTTGTTTTTTTATTTTTAATAATACTGTCAGTTAATATTTAAACCACATCAAGCTGAAATGTTAAATTAGAAAACAATTATAGATGTTTGCGCTGCTGAAAATAATAAACCCTTTACCAAGTATATAATAATAAATATATGCACTTCCTTGATATATACACACTGATATATAAATAATACATAGTCATGTTATTATTAATCCAATTTCATTCCTCAATTTTTCCATGTGATTATCTTTTTACATATACTAAAAACTTCAATTTTATTAGGAATAAAGACATTTAAAAAAAAATACAATTCCTAAGATGTACTTCGTGCTGAATCAGCATTCTTCAATTTTAGTCCAGATCAAAATCTCTACATATATCTCTAACATTTAAGCAGTATTTAACAACATCAGATTATTAAAATATGAATATGCATCAAACTTCCCGCATTCCTTTGACACTATCTATTCTAGATAATTGCATTATGATTATTGTTAATCATTTATTAAGGTACAGACTATCATATCAATCCTAGCCCAGATATAAACTTGAAACTTGAGAATATACAAATGTTTTGCATTTGCATAATCTTGAAGATTTTTGATTAAATTTCAAACATTCTTTCAAGCAAGCACAAACACAAAATTATATATATATAATCAAAAAGATTTATCTCTTATGAAAATATACAAGCATTGACCTTTTACCTATTTTTACTAGAATATATTATAAATGTAGTTAGCTCTGAAAGTAAAAATATTTGGTAATCAATAGTAGAAAAGATTTAAAAAAAAAGAAAGAGAGAAAACAATTCATGAGATAAATATTTGCATTGTAGATTATTCTATTTTAAATCTAAGTACCATATATATTCCTTAATTAAGTCACATTAATAAGTACTCTAGATGAATTATACAAACATTGCTAAAATCAATGAATACTACTAGATGGCAGTGCAAGTCGAATTGTAATTGTTATCATTAAAATATAGTTGCTAATTTTGTATCAAATCTATTACTGCACAAGACTGTTTGTTATGATGTGAAATCTAAGTGTGTTTGAAATTTCAAATCATAACATGGCAGTGTAAAGACTTCCACGACAGATTTCAAAACTAAAAAGTATTCACTAGATTTTTGTCACAAGTCAGCTAGCTTTCTTTATGACAGAAAATGAAAAGGAGATGTGATGAAAACAAGGTTTCTCTCTTTATGCAAGTCAGGAATTTTGATCTAATAACCCCTCAAAAACTAATTTATATTTTTCTTCTTATCATTCTCTAACCTATATAATCTCTAAAACTTCAAATTTTTTATTCCATTTCCATAACATTATCTTCATCTATTAAATAACTGGTTAAAAAATCACCTATATCAGTGGCCTTCAATCATTTTTTGGCCATGCTCCATCTAAGCACATCTAAAATCTTGATCCCTCCTTTTTGCCATATAATTCTTATTATTCAAAAAGGGAATTTCTATTTAGGCCATTAATAAAAGGACAGTTGAAGTATAATGGAATTTCAAACCATTTAATGTGCTCCAAGTAACAATGGAGAGGTAACGTGTAAAGGTTATCTAAACAGAAAAAACACTAAGAAGATGACAGAAAGAAGAAAATTTAAAAAACATTCTTAGCTTAATTTATGAATAATAAGATATAAGGACAATTTGAAGCCTTCAAATTCACTATTAATAAATAAAAAAAAAATTCATTAACTCATTCTCAAATTATTCCTCTTAAAAATAAAATTACCCTTCTGCACAATGAGGCATGTGCTCCACATCGGGAACCACTAATGTATATCATTATGCAATCCCAATGTAAAAGTTAAAAACCCACTGAATTTATCTTATTTCTCCATATTTTTATATTTTTTGATAGCAAGCACTTTCATTCTAAAGATAAATAGCTAATACTTTCCATGTTTTCCTTATTAATTTGCTAAACAAATCCCACAAAAGTTATTCCATTTGAAAAGATATTGTTTTCCTTGCTATTATCATAAAATTACTAGCATCTGATAAAATTTTATTCTATTTATATAAAATATTTTTATTTTATTTTTTTTGTGTGTGTTCTTTAAACAATTAACAATCCTCATAATGCATTCATTCCATTTCTTATATTGTCTCTGTGTGTATATATTTAAAATGTAAATAAAGTTTATTAAGTTATTGTAATTATGTATAGACAGTACACAAATAATTTCCACATTTCATTATTATTATCACTCTAGGAAATTTAAACAACATGAATGCTTTTGAATGTATTAAAAGACACTATATGCTAATGAGATCAGATATGCAGGAACAGATTACTATAAAATTCTGCAATGGTCTACTCAAAATGTCGACATAATAAGTATATAGTCATCAGCAGAATGTGTGAAAATAAATGTCACTATGGAATCATTATAAATACAAGTTATACAATATCTGTATGTGTCAGAAACCTTAGTTAATAGTATCACACATATATACGGACTATATTAAATTACTGTGTGTGTGGCGAAAATAAATTTACACAAATTGAAGATTATTATGAACTTTAAAGATTACAAATAATTTTTTAACACAATTATTTATATTATATACATATATTAATTTTGCAAGTGAATAAACCTATTTTGTTAAATTTAATTTGTATTTACTTTATTAATAAATTAATTTTTTAACACAATTATTTATATTATATACATATTTTGAATATGTGTAAACAATTAAAATGGCATTACTTAATAATATTCGAAATTTGATATAAATAATGCTTTGGATTAGAAAATTTATATTGAACATATTGAAAGATATGTTTATAAATAAAATTGATGAAGATAAAGATATATTGCAAGTGTAGTCAACTTTGTGACCCCCAAAACACCGAAGACATAAAGAACAGGTTAAATGTTTATTTTGAGCCTATAATAAATAATTGAAAGGCATATCTTCTGAGATTTAGGAATGAGAAACAGTCATATCAAATTTATGATATAGCATTAAGAACACTTGCAAAAGAATGTAATTTTAACTCCAAATTGGATTATATGTTCTTGGATCATAATAAGTTCAGAAAAATTCTATTAAGTGAACTGAACCTTATATACAAATATGCAATGGAAAAATGTATTGCACAAAAAATAATGTTGGAAAATGTTACGGAATTTCAAGCTACTTTATACGTGGATAAAATCCCAATAGCTGGACAGATTGAGTGCACAAATGAGTTTTCATTTGTCACTGCTATAGTATAAAAGGCCATTGAAAAAAAGCTATAAATATAAAAGAGAAACATGTAATATTTGTAAATTAACTGGATATTTAACATATTTGCCATATTAAGGATAAGAATATTAAAACCAAGTCATGTGTGGAGTATAAATCGTGGGGAGAGAGCAGAAAAATAAATAATGTTAAGAAAATTAATGACATGGAGAATGATCATATTCTAATGGATATTATTATCTGTGAGCAAATCACTACTACTGGAAATAAATAATGGTGCTGATTTTATCTTTGTTATCACAAAAAGATTAGTCAACAATTAGTAAAAAAAAATAAAATGAAGTTGACGCTCGAGAATACAGACATAATAACTAGACACAAGTAAATGGGAATAAAATAGACTGATGCAGCAAAGTAACTGTATCTGTTAAAATCAATTCCAGATTCAACCACTGAATATAGTTAAGAGAAACTTTAGTCTTTTATTGGGTAGAAACTAGTTTAGACTACTAGGAATTTGAATAGAGAAAAAGAATAAAGACGACTTACAATGGTATTGGAATCATGGGGAGTCAGGACCAGTAAAAAAAAAAAAGATAGTAATATCAAAAGGACAAAAGCTGTAGCAAGGTCATATATTCAGAGGCCTAATATAAGTCAGGAAATTGAGCAGACAATGAAGAATTACTCAGAAATGACAATCTAGTACTAATCTGCCTCCAAAAAGATTAGAACCTTGGCCCAAGTCTACCCAATCATGGCAAAGATTACATTCGGACCATGCCAATCCAGTGAATAACTACATCTTTTTAATTATTTTAGACTCATACTTCAAATGGGTAGAGTATAAACTCGTCAAAAATACCAGCTTGGACTATTCTATCAGAACATTAAATGAAATCTTTGCAAGCCATGGATACCTGAAAAGATTGTGACTGACAATGGAACTGATTTTGTGTCAATAGCTGTTTAAAGATTTTTTTGGCTGATAAAATAATTCACCGGGTTTTGACACTGCCATGCTTATCCTGGATCTCAGGGTCTGGCCAAAAAGGCTGTGCAACAGGTTGAACAAAACAGCCAGATCAAGGAGAAAAAGCAACCAAGATGCACATGAGAGCATAGGAAACCTGAAAGATTAAAAGACTGTATTTGTAATTAAACCCGTGAACTAATTCAAGAGTGAGGGAAGAGGTGGACTATCTGTGCATGTATATATTTGAAATGTAATTTATTAAATTATTGTAATTAATTACAGACATATAATGTTCTTTTCCACTAAATCCAATCAAAAAATATATATACTCTCCTTTTTTCTTTCCAAAAACTTTAATTTTTTTCCATCACCTTATATATACATTTACTTGTTTACCATGTCTAACATTTCAACCACTTTATTTGTAGTCATTTTCAAGGATCTACAAAATACATATTTACATCTTTATAATTATCAATACAATTAAAAATAAAATAAAAATGCATCTATCCCTATCATAAAAAACACCAACAATTTCCTTTCATTTATTAATAAATATATATATATTACATATACTACGTTATATATACACTACTCTTATTTGCTTCTTCCCCCCCTCCCCCAAACATTTTCCTACTTATATACTTTTTAAGTAATTACTTTAAAACAGTATCTTTACCTACAAATTTATTCTTTACTTAAAATATATCATTTACATAATTTATTCTATTCAGAACAAGTTTATTTCTTTTTATATATAAACTCTCCTTTACAATTCTCTCTCTATATATCTTTTCCAACATGTTAACATTTGAATTTTTTATCACTTAAATGTTGTTTCAAACTTGTCCCTAATTTATTGTACCTATATATGACACATATATGTACACAGTAAGGAATTTGGACATATGGATTTTAAGATATGAATGTTGGAAAAAGTAAGATTATATATAGAGAGAATGGTAAGGAGAGTTTATATATAAAAAGAAATAAACCTGTTCTGAATAGAATAAATTATGTAAATGATATATTTTAAGTAAAGAATAAATTTATGGGTAAAGATATTGTTTTAAAGTAATTACTTAAGAGGTATAAAAAGGAAAGAAAAAAATATTTGTGGTTTGTTTAAAAAAAGAATTGTATAGGTAGGAGAAAGAAAAAAGTTTGGGGAGAAAAGAAGCAAGTAATAATGTAATATATGTAAAAAAAAAAAAAAATGTATTGATAAATGAAAGGAAAATCTTATTGTTTTTTATGATAGGGATAGATGAATTTTTTTTGTTTTTATTTTATTTTTAATTGTATTGATAATTATAAAGATGTAAATATATATTTTATAGATTCTTGAAAATGACTATAAATAAGGTGATCGAAACGTTGGATATGGTAAACAAGTAAATGTATATATATGTTAATAAAAAAAATAAAGTTTTTGGGAAAAAAAAAAGGAGAGTGATTATATTTTTTGATTGGATTTAGTGGAAAACAACATTAGATTTTTTAACTCATATATATTTTGAAAGAAAAAAGGAGTGTGCTGTTGTTAAAAAGGTTTTAACAGTGGTGATAGAAAGTAAAATGTACTTACAGACAATATATAAATAATTTCCACATTTCATTATTATCATCATTCTAGAAAATTTACATAGGTCACAAATATCTTTGAATGTATTAAAAGATAATAGAGGCTAATGAGGTTAGATTATGCAGGAATGAACTAATACAAAACCCTGCAATGGTTTAGTCAAAGTGCCAGCATAATATTATATAATCATCAGCAAGATATGGAAAAATAAAATAATTGTCATTATAGACTAATCGTACATATGAATTATGCAATGTCTGTAACTTGTAAGAAATTTTATTTAAAGGTAACACACATATACATGGACTATATTAAATTATTGTGTGTGAAGAACTAAATTTACACAACAATTTGTTAAATTTAATTTGTGCCTACTTTATTCAAAAAATTTATTGGTTGTACCTGGCTAGTATTGCAAAAATATTCCTGGGGTACAGTATACAGATAAACTAACACAGTCTTAGTCCAATTCCTTATCATATTCGACTATCTTTTTTACCTGCCTTGTTGCTGGTTCTTTCTTTGAAAACCCAATTAAAAGTTATTTCAGTTAATTCTTATTAATATCCATAAACTGCAATCTACCAAACATTTTAAACTAACTTTCTTGCATCCCTAATATAAAAATTTAATGATTTCATCTGTCCTTGATTGTTTCATTTGTTGTCCACATTCTGGACTCTCCCTAAAATATCTAATATCTTTTAATAAACATACAATGCCATTATTCCCATTATATGAAAACAGAATTAATTAATTTACCAACTCTTTTGCATCATTTACTAATATTATTTATCAATCACTCAAAAAATCTCTTTAATTACTTAGAATGATTTCTAAACAATTTTTTATCTGTGTTACCCTTTTTTTTTTTTAAAAAAAAAATCTTTTAGTGTTTTTAATCTATCTTTGCATAAAATCTCCAACAGATATTTCAACATCTTCCCTATTTCCTTCATTTAATAAAATATCAGCAAACAAAAAACTCACAATCCCTTGTCATTCATTGATAGTATTTTAATATCCATTCCCAATCTTTCTACTGCCAACTCTATTTCTCTTAAATACAATAACAACAATATAGGTGGCATAAAGCATCCCTATTTAAACCTTAATAGCTTTTTAAAAATTCCAAATGATTCCACCAGCTAGTGAGCAATAAATGATTTGATATTTCATTGTTTTGGTTTTAGGATGGATAGATGAAATTCGCATTATTTAATGCATATACTATTGTAGCAGTTAACATTGGTGCATGATATATACATACAAGCACACATGCATTTACAAAAGTATGACTAGAATTTAAAATACATTTTGTTTAAATAAAAAGTTCAAAGTCATTTACAACTTTTAACATACAGAAAAATTTCACTTAATACAGTTAATGAGTCTTATGAAAAAGATATTAATGAAATCACATTAATTAAATACAATTATCAAAAAAAAAAAAATTAATCAAAACAAGAGGCTTTGAAAATCTATACTAATTGTTAAATTAGTAGCTTACTGCTAATATAACTATAAAAAAATTATAAATGCTTAAAACAATTTATAATTTATCTACATACACTTTCTGCATTAAAAATATTATGAATATTGTATTTAAAACAGAAATGCTTATACACAGTATCTACACATTTCGTTTCTCCAATAATTTTTATTGCAAGCAGGCTGTACACTAAAGATTAGAAGCAACTCTCATATGATATTATTATTTTACAGTTTTAGCATTGTAAAACAACCTCAGAAAATCTTAAGTGAAATTATAACATTTAAATGTTTGAAAATAGAAACATAAAAATAGGTCATTTGAAGGATAGAGCAAATAAACTTTCACCTAAGCTAAAAAATATCTAACAGAGAAAAAGTTAGTTTAGCTCAGTGCTGCTACCTGATCGATTTTTCCCTCGGACAGTCTGGTTTTTTGAATAATGATCTGGTAATTGGTTCATTTGTCAGGTTTTCTTCAAAATTGAAAATTTACAAAAAAAAAGTTTTATGAGAAACTTGTATTTAATTTTCAAAAGTTCTGTTAAACGACACAATATTAGTTCCAATATCACTGCAAGGAATGACTGTGAAAGCGAAAATGTTTCTTAACCTAACATTTACAAAAATAACTGCTCAATCTTGTGGCTCAATTAGCGTGCTGTTTTTGATTTCTGTACTTTTTTTATATGACCAGAAGTACATTCACCACAACGTTGAACAATGTATATACATGGGGAAATACGGTATATGTTTTTTTTTAAAATAAAATGTTTATTTAAATTTTTTTAATAATTTAATAGGAAATATGACAACTGAAATAAAAAAAGGAGACGGAGTTGCAAATTTAATCAAGAGTGGTTACAACACGCAGATTATAAAAAATGGTTGCAAACAGTTCAAGAAGATGATGAAAAGGCAAGATACTTGATATACAATATAACCTTTAGTGTCAAATGGAATGGCATAAAAGCTGTAAAAACGCATATGGAACTAGTCATAAAAAGAATGTAACTTCACTTGCTTGTACATCCAATTTGGAAAACTTTTTTAAACCAAAATGTTCCAAGCTTGAAGATCAAGTAATAGTAACAGAATTATTTTAAGTTTATCACAGTGTTAAGTCGCATTACAGCTTTTTATCCATGATGTGTGGAACTAAAGTTAATACTACAACATTTCCTGGTTCGATGATTTGCAAACATATAAGACTTGGGCGGCTGAAAATAGAGTTTCTGGTACAAAATGTTTTAACTCCCTATGCACTTGAAATAATTTTAAAAGTTGTGAAACATTTACCATTTAGTATTACTACTGATGCTTCAAATAAAGGTAATAGAAAGTTGTTTTCAATCACGATTCGTTATTTTAATGTAAATGATTACGAGCAACCTATTGTTCATGTTTTCATCGATTTTAAACAGACAAAGGGCGACACTGCTGAAGATATTTTTAATATTATTCAATCAACAATTAACCATGCAGAATTAAATATTAAGAATATTACTTCATTTGTAGCTGATAATGCACCTATTAACTTTGGATGCAATTCTTCAGTTTTTACAAAATTACAAGCAAATAACAAAAATTTAATAAAAGCTAATTGTCATATTTTTCCTAACACTGCTAAATACGCATTAAAAAGAATGAAATATGATGTGGAAACATTGGTCTTAAAAATTTACAGCCAATTTTCATCCAGCACTTGTCGAACCAAAGAACTAAAAGACTGTTTTGATTTTCTTGACCAGTAGTACTTTCAGGTATTGAAACATATTTCGACAAGGTAGTTGAGTCTGTACAAAGCCAATGCTAGACTCCTTAAGAATTGGTCTGCTATAACTCTTATTAAAGGGGGAGAAGGTGGCCCCCCCCTTGGAATTTATCAAAAATTTTTAAAACCAAGATTGATGTTTTTTTCCCCCCCCTTTTCTTTTTTAAAAAATAAATTTAAAAAAAAGAGAGGGGAAGGTTGGGTGTTGTTAATTATAAAAAAAAAATTTTATTTAAAAAAAAAAAATATAACAATTTTCCTAATTAGTTGAATTTATACTTAGCATTTCAACACCCAATGCATATATTGAGATAATTTTCTCTTCAATGAATGAACTATGGTGGGATAAAAGAAATAGATTAACAACAGAAAAGTAAAAACAGAATTATTAATCTGTAATAATTTAAATATTAATTGTACTGATTTTTTTTCAATAAAATAAAAAAAAAAAGATTTTGGGAGCAGCGTGGAGCAATAAAAAATATATTTTTAAGGCAATAAATCAAGCATGAACCTATTAATTTATTATGTTCTGTGACTTTTATGTATTTTTTTATATTTTTATATCACAATGCTTAAAAATTATTTAATATTTACATTATTATTTGTATTTTTGCCAGGAGTTGACTTTTTTTTCATGTTTCTAAATTTTAATTATATAAACATTGTACGGGAAAAAATTTTTTTTAGTGTCTGGGTTTCGATCACTGACTAGGTGGCAATACTGGTTTAGCTAATTAACATTATGTTACCTATCATTTACAGAATAGGTTAATATGATAGTTAGGTGAACAATTAATGCAACTATTGGAGAAAATATATATTTTTACTTTCATATTTTTTGTGATTAAGCACATGGTGGATTTTTTTTTTTTTTTACATTAAAAAGTAATTTTCATATTTTGGCATTTATAGGAAGAATATATATAAACATGACTATTCAATAAAGCTAAGAAAAATAAAAGTTGACATGTTATAAGTTTGTTATATTTATGCATAAATAGATTTGTTTAGCACACTTGTTTTTCAGTTAAAATCTTATTAGAATAAATATACTTAGAAAAAAATTACTTTTAAAATAATTTTTTTTTAGGAAAATGAAAACAAAATACAGTCATAATATAAAAATATTGCTAATTTGTTTTTAAAAAAGTTTATAATTGCTCTGTCAGAGAAATTTGATGCTAAAAAGAACATTGTAAACAGAATATACAGATGTCTTTATATTTTTTCAACATTTGTCCTTCACAAACCTTTTGACTTGGAAATAAATGATGCTCTAGTCTGTTTAATCTTTCCTAGATGACATCCTAAACACAGAATAAATTGCATGAAAACAAAGTGATTGAATTGCCAGTGGTATAACTATAAACCAGATAAAATATTTTAATTATCATTGATACATAAATTCATTTACAAGATTTGAGGTACTTGTATAAGTTCTCAAGCAATACATTATTCGATTATTTATTTATCTTATAAAGAATAATAACAAAGATTTAAAATTGGATCATAGTTAAATTTTAATTATTTTAATTCTTTTTTTTCTTCAAAGATGCATCCACTAAATAAGTAATTAAAAAATTATAATTTAAAAAAAAACAAAACATCAGCTATAATAAGATACTTTACTAGAGATAATGTACATTATAAATATGTATTCGTTATCAGATTCTCTTTACAGCAAAATATAACACAATATGTATTAGCTTGCTAATATGCCCAGGCTAAAAAAAATGTGACCACATTATAAGTCAAGGTATACTTATATACATAAAGGAATTCAATAGCTTTAAATGAACCAGTGAAATGCAAAATTCTCTTGACAATTGTTGATAAGTACTGGAAAAGACACTGTTCATTGAAATAACCGACTCAAAAGATTCAACTATAAGGAATTTCAAACTTCACCCATATTAAGTTCTTTATATGAAAGCAGGAGAAATGAGTCAATAAAATACTATGAATAAACATCATAATAATTATTATTATTGATGATAGCTTGCTATCGCTTAATAGTTTATTCTAAAACCTCAAAATTTAGATAAGGTAGTTAATAAATGTTAAAAAGTTCTTTATGTCATAATATTTTAATATTTATAACTAATAATAAAAATAAAATTCAGTGAAAAAAAGAAGTTTGATTAGTTATAAATACCAAATTCAAAAAGTAAAAGCTCTGATGATAGAGCAGGTTATGTGTGTGTAATATAACCTGCATGTGTATGACAAATATATTATAAAACTCTGCATTTAATTTATGAACAGGCAAATGAAAAAAGTTAAGTGACTATACTTTTTGAGCAATTGCAGTTGTCTTGAAAAAACTGTATTAAGTAAAATTTTAACTGTATGGTTTTATGCTTTAGAAAACACATATATATATTCAGAAGAATCAATGAATATTATTCCATTATTTCTGCTTTAACACATATACATATATATTTTTAAAAAATAAATACATAACTGTGGAAATACTTAAACTATTAACACATGTAGGTTTACAGTATATAATAATTTTATTTTTATTCGTTCTGTATTTATAAATATATGTACATGTGTGTATATATATATTATTATAGTGAATGTTTTCACAATTAAAAGATGAATTTAAAACAGGATTTCCAGGAAACTATGAAATTTTCTCACAATTTGCACAAAATGAATCAAGTTATTAAATTTTTTAAAAAAGATACTGTTCCACTAGTATAAAAAAATTCTCCACAGATGTGGGCAATTAGTAATTCACAGAAATCTCATCCATCTTTGAAACAACAGTGTTGTTTTTTAAAAAAAACTTGCATAAACCTGATCTGTTGGATACAGATAATGAGAAAACTCTTTATAGAGGACTTCCACATGGTGTTCTCCAAAGCCTGTTTTAAATATATACATACATATACATTATTGACCGACTAAATGCTTGCTTTTATAAAGCTAAAAGCAAGTATGTCAGGTAAAAAAAATTGTAGCTTGCAAAAGTACTGCTTGAACAAAATGTGTAGCAGCAAGCAGTGTATTATTTTCCAGAAGATAGATCCATGCTAAAAAACTAAAATACAACACAATGAAGAAACCTGTCAGCTGGGTGCTTCTTTCTTGGTAACCGCTTGAGTAGCATGCTCACGAAGTTTTGAAGGGTCAGTAAGAATTGTTGTTGTAGAGCTGAGCACCCGAAGAGAGTTTGATGCAGCTATCAAAGAACATAAAATTCATTAGCTTTATTTAAAGTAATGGATTTAGCATTTAGAATAATTAATTTTTAAACTTACCAGGTCTTAGAGCCATAAGGGAACAATGATGTTCCAGCCAGCCTAGTGTACTATGACACAAATCATCCAGACTAGCCGTGGATACTGAATTATTATATGATTCAAATAGTGGCCGAATAATTATGCTGAACTGAAAATACCATTGTTAAGAAAATATTTACGAAAAAAAAAAAAATTTTGACATTTAATATAAATTATAGCATGTTATCTACTTTTTCGAACAGATGGAAGAGAATATGTCATTGTGATCATAAACTGTGTTTTAATTAAATGAACTTCATTTTAAGATTAGACTGAACATTATTTTCTGTCCATTGCTCTAACCTTCTGACATTCATAACTTATTCTTTCTTTTAATCATCTTCTTCTATCTCTCTTCCTATTACCCTTCACAGAATCAACATATCCATAATTCTTTTGCTTCTAAATATATGCTCAATAAGATTTCTTTTTTGCATCATAATTTTCTCAATAAATATCTTATCACTTTGTCTCTTTCAAAATTCCAGCATTTGCAAATACTATCCTTTCAATTTAAGCGCCCCCCCCCCCTAACACCCAATTTATGAAGATTATTCTGGAGAAACATCATTTTATATGTTTCAAATTACAATAACTCTAATATAATCTGCAAAATTGTACAAATATTTATTTCATGTATTAGTGCTTGCTATAATCACCGGGATTCCCTCACTTAACCAGGGATAGTCAACCTTTTTATACCTACTGCCCACTTTTGTATCTTTGTTAGTAGTAAAATTTTCTAACCACCCACCGTTTCCCCAGTAATGGTGATTTATAAACTAGGGAAGTAACTTTACTTTATAAAATTTATAAAGAAGAGTTACAGCAAGATAAAGCATATAATAATAATTACTTATCAAATACTTTATGTTGGACTGTTGCTAAGTTTGGCAGAATAAATCTTTATGAAATTTTTTTAAAAAGTCAATTAAATTTAAAAAAGAAAAAAGTGCTTCAGTATCAGACAAAACCTTTACTGCCCACCATGAAGGCTGGAATGCCCACTAGTGTGTGGTAGGGGCCAGGTTGACTACCACTGCACTAAATTAAATGGTTATTAAAGTTAGACTTATAAAGTTGATGCTTCCATAACTATAATACCTTTTTCAAATGTTAATTCTATTAAATCAGCTTCTTTTAGTGTATAATAAAGTGAAATTAAATTTCTTTTAAAATAAATTAGATGTAGATTCAATGCTGTTGTAATCTTTTAGGCCATAGGAGTTACAAGTGAGAGGAAACATAAAGATTTAATTCAATACTTAAAATGCAATAAAATTAATTTAAACTTCCTCATTAAGAATCTTTAAATGTGAAAAGGAAGAAATAAGAAATGCACGCACTCTTATAATATTTTCATTGGAATGATTTCTTATCATACAAATTTAAAATAAGAATTAAAATAATAATAAGATTTGAACACTGAACTGTGCTCACAATATTTTTTCAAGTCTTTATAGACTCCAACAAGAACATCTCATGCCCTTAGGGTTCAATGGATACTAGCTTAAAAACATTGTAATAGATCACATCAATATACCAACAAATAGTATCATTTATATTTTCAAGACTACAAATACATCAATATTTCATTCAAGTTTGTTCTAAAATATTCATAATATTTTATGAGTGGTCTAAAATTGTGCTGAATGGGACAATTCTCTTTATGCTACTCCAGAGCCATCTATTAAAAATTTAAATAAGCTATAAATATTAAATCACGATGCTATGTAGCACAATATGCTATCGTAATGACACTCCCAAACTAGTTCCGAGCTTATAGCCTTCACCAGTAGGAAGCCTTGACCATCATCTGGACTTAATGTTTCTTCTTATCCAACATACCTTTTTATTATTAATTAAATAGCAGAATAGTCCCCTAATATTTACTGCTTCAGACTAAAATGAAAAACTTCATAAACCTACCGATTAATCTACAATCAAAACCTTCACTATTACCAGGAATAATTCAATCGTATGCTTGAAAATATTTTTTAAATACTACTTATAAAGATTTTAATAAAGTTTTAATTTAGATTCGGTCCCTGTGTTACTTACCACAATAGTATCATGGGCTTAAAATTAAAGGTTCTTGGATCAATTCTCAGCTACATAAAGTAAAATTCAAATGTTGTGCTGCACAATTTAGTGCAGTAATTAAATGGTAGACTCTAGAACTCCTTAAGATTCATGGGTTACTATTTCAGTTTTGTTCTTTCAGCACTCAAACTTAAGAAGTCATGAGCAATAAATTATTTAATTATTTTAGGATAGTGTTGTACTTAATCTATCCTTGGGTGCTCAAACATCATGCAAACTTCCAAGCAACTAACTATATGATTATTTATTACTTCATATTCCATTTATTTCTTGTATGAACTTGCTGATACAATGGACCAATGTGCATTTTTACTTACACTATGAATTGATTCAATGCTCAAATTTCTATTATCATCCAAAGATAAAATATAGACATTTTCATGTTTTATAGACATTTTTGATAAAATTCAGATTTAAAAAACATATTTTCCAATAGTTAAGAATATCCTTTATAATTCAATTTTAAAATATTCTAACTTAAATCAAAACTTTAAAAGTTGAGATTTAAACCTAAATAATTTAATATAACAATACTAATTTACAGTGGTCTTATTAAAAACATTTATCAACCACAAAATTAAATTTAACCCTTCTTCCCTATTACATAAGAGAAAATAAACTAGAAATCGTATAAGTCTTTAAAATTGTTATTGCTGAGAATTTTAAGTACAAAAACATGACAGAAAGTGGTCGAGAGCTCAGCGCGACTGCCTTGCACTTGCAGGCAGTTGCCCGGGTTGCGGGTTCGCACCCCAGCCGATGCTATGATACTTAAAAAAAATAAAATAAAAAACAAAACAAAACAAAGACGTTTAATCACTTCCTGTTAAATTTATAATAAAATTGAAAGTTATATTCATAAATGTTAAATGTAAAGCACAAGCGATTAAACTGAACATCTATTTACATACAATCATATTAATTTTAACTATCTGCTATAACACTATGAAGGCATGAGATTGACAAAATTTATTTTTCAAAAATTTATAAATATTTGTTTGATTTTCCAATAGTTGTGTAATACTTTTGTTTGAAATACACTAACTGTTTGTTAGTTCA
This sequence comes from Epiperipatus broadwayi, assembly GCA_028023455.1. Lineage (NCBI taxonomy): Eukaryota > Metazoa > Onychophora > Udeonychophora > Euonychophora > Peripatidae > Epiperipatus > Epiperipatus broadwayi. The sequence continues at coordinate 7,335,333 of JAQFVV010006203.1, forward strand.
GAAATATATACTTTTATTTTCAATTTCATTATTCTTACTACCAGCTGCTGGAACTGAGATATACAAAGTCTCGATTCATTAGTAAAAACCGAATGTACATTTCTTATATAACAATTGTTTACTATTTTAAAATCTTCAAAATAAAATTTGTACATAAATTATTGGTTAAGAGTTTAAACCTACTGCATAAAAGTAATGAATTACTAAAATTTAATCTACAAGTCTAACCATGTGTAATAGAATAGAAGTAATAAGAAGTATCTATATTTGTAAAAATATTTAGCAAATGTTATGGAAGCTTTTAAAAATTTTAAAGACAGGTTCAGCTGTATCAGAATATACTGGCTGAATATCAGTATTTTTACGTAATGTAACAGGAATTATCTTATTCATCTTTACTAAGTTCAAACCCTGTTTCTCAACTAAAAGATCAGAGTAAAATAACTAATTTCACTAATGCAATGATTTTTTTTTAATGATCTACACTAACTATCGTCGATCCCACCTTAGTAGCAATAATAGTCAAATATAGCCCTTACTCATGTACAGTCTCAGGTGAGTCTGTTAATGTAAAATTGCACTAGATTAAAAAATCTATATAGTAAAAAAGGAATTGAACTGATAGCTATCAATTATATTTCCTAATCACCCTATTTTGATCTCAATCTCCAACAGGGCCAATGAAACTTGGCCTGGATAAAGCATTTTATAAAGCACCTAGACCTGTGGACTTTTAAGCGCCGCTTTCATAGAAAAATGCTTTACAAGATTCTTATCCGGGAGATAGACCTAACATTCCCTTACAGGTTATCTCATATACTAGCTCTTATCTCTAATTCTCAAGATAAATAGCATATTTTATCAAAATAATTGATAATATGTACAAATAATAATAAAAGAACATCCCAAAACATTCATTTTCATTTTGAAAATCAAAACAAAGAATTTCGAGCGGTGAAAATTATTGACAGGCGCTCTTCATTTATTCAGACTGAGAATCAACTAATCAGCATCTAGAAAAGCCTGCCTTCTCCCATTGTTGTAGCTTCTTACATCAATATTATTGATTTTTTACTTGTAAAATAATTCTAGAGAGCATGTTACAGTACTTTTTAAGCTTTAAAATAAGTGTAAAAATACTACGATAACAGTTTTCAAGTGACTTGAAGCCGTGTACATCGATCTGCAGTTGTTTCTAGAAAAGAGTTAATTAAATGAACTGTCAATTATGTAAATCACTTCCATTCTCTAAAAATATCAATTTTTACAGTACTGATTGTAAAGCAAAAGTATTCCAGCAACTTAATATATTCATTTCTCATTATTTATTTAAAGATATCTATCTGTAATAAAGGATTAATAAATCCTCATTTAAGATAAAGTTGAATATAAATTATAAACTTTCTGCACATACACACATATATGATTATTATTACTGTAAGATATTAAAGTGTGTCTTTTTTGTAATGATCATGTAGTGAAATCTTTTTACAAAGTACATAATATTTAAAATATTGAACTTTTATTAGTAAAATTCCAATATTAAAAATAATTTATGTACTGAGATATATATGTTATTATTATTAAATAATAAGTTTAATCAAACTTTATCATTTGACACAATTATATTGTGGTCAATCAAATTTTACACATTATTAAATAAATTCCTAACAGTGTTTTTTCACAGTGTTCTGATTTTTAAAAGCATTTTAAGTTTTATTAAAATATAAATGTATATGTTTCTTGAAAATGTTTTGACTATTATCTATAAACTATTTCTTAATAATATTAATAGTAATGATTAATTCAAAACAGTGTAATAGTAATCTTTCAAAATTACATGCATTTTGTATCATATCAAGTGCATACTTTGATGAATGTTTGAATTTCAGAACAACTCTTGATCCCAATTATAGTTCAGATGACATCTCTATTCTAACTGGACATAGACATCAAGACTTGCTATGCTTCACATGTATAATATCACATAACATTAATAATTCAATATTATATTCAACTATTAATTCAATACTGCTTTCTATTTTCTGTATTATTTTTAGTTTTGCATTAAGGTTTAACACCACTTTTACATTTTTTTCAAATGTGGTTTACATTCAAATATCAGCCTTTCAAGCTAATTGTGCATGTGCTTTTTGCGAGTGTTAATAATAAATGAATACTTTCACTGACATCATTCATTCAGACATCGTAAATAGTAATTTAAAGTGAGTGGTCTATCCTCATGCTTTCCTTGCCAGTACTTCAGATTTGCTCATATATAAGCATTTGAGTTGTAGGAATAAGTGCATTCATTTTATTCTTTCATAAATACTATATCTTGTATTGGGAATGAAAGTATTCATTTATTATTAACACTCGTGAAAAGCGCATGCACAATTAGCTTGAAAGACTGATATTTAAATGTAATACAATTGTAAACATAGCGCTATATAAAAATAAATGCTTATTTATATATGATTAAGTTTCAGTTAGAGTGACATTTAGTAAATTCTAGACAATTTCACCGACATCATTCATTCAGACATCGTAAATAGTAATTTAAAGTGAGTGGTCTATTCTCAAGCTTTCCTTGCCAGTACTTCAGATTTGCTCATATATAAGCATTTGAGTTGTAGGAATAAGTGGATTCATTTTATTCCTGCATAAATACTATATCTTGTATTGGAAAGGAAAGTATTATTAACACTTGCAAAAAGCGCATGCACAATTAACTTGAAAGGCTGGTATTTGAATGTAACACAATTGTAAACATAGCGCTATATAAAAAAAAATTCAAATGTGGTTTATTAATTTTGAAAACTATTATGAGAAAGTTCTTAATATTGATACAGACAGTTTTAAAATGATTAATATAAGACCTATGCAGTATTCAGATGACATGGTAAAACTACAATTATCTCAAATATTTCATTATTTGGAATACCATTGTTATAACAGTTTACTACATATCAATAGTCCTAAATGATAATATAATGTAAGACTTAAGATGATCAATTTCTAGTGTCTAGACTTTATTGGAGGCATTATAATAAATATTCTACTTATATATTTTTAATCCTTACAGTTCACATCAGGTTTCTTGCATTAATCAATGAAATTAATGTTTTAAACCACTAAACATCACATGATCACTATCTCTTATACTAGCACATAATTGTTTAATAACAATTATGTGCTAGTATAAGAGATAGTGATCATGTGATGTTTAGTGGTTTAACACCAATCCTGTCTAATAGGATAGTGGTGGCTATGGTTGTTAAAGAGCCAAAAACACCAAAATGTATGGGTGCTGAACTGAGTTCAGACCCATATGACTATATAAGCTATTGAGTTTAGATTGAAAATATTATTGTGTTTTCAATTTCATTCTCATAGTTTTGTAGTTAAGTAGAGATAATAGGTGGCTGCTGGAGGATTGCATTAGATCCTATGATCTAGGTGCAGTGCTCTCAGATTCAGGCCACAAGCCAGAAACTAGTCTGAGGATATTGGATGATTAGGCACTAGATAGGGATTTTATGTACAAGTCTTCTGGCATCCATTGATTACTCTGGTTGGCACAGGGTAGCTCTACTGTATGGAAAGTTTTGCCTTGTTTAAATTAATGTTTTCATAATCAATGGAATTCTTTTGTTAGAAAAATCAAATTTAAAAAAAAAAAATCTTTTTTTATATGATGGAAGATTAATAACTAACAAAAGAGAGAGAGAAGAGAAAGGAAGAAATAAAAATTTCTTATAAATAACATGTTTAAATAATAATAATTTTAATTATCTAATCATATAAAAATAATAATACACTTAAATAAAAAATTATATAATTTTAAAGAGTTTGCACAAGATTATAACACACATGACTAAATAAAAAACCATTAGTTATATTAATGTTACAAAGGGTTACATATACACTTGACAGGCAATTAAATAACTGTCCTTGATTACTACTGGTATGGATCTGAAAATCCTAAAACTATTTGTACTGGAATTTTTTTTTATCTAAACTACAGCACAATAAAATAGTGTATATATACATACACACACAGTAAAATTTTGATTTGTAATTTATCAAAAGATCAGAAAAATAAATAAATGATAAAATGGAAATTAAATATATATATATAGACATAAAAACAATTTAATAATTATCACTGAAATACTGTATATGTAGAGTATAATTTGTCTATTTGTTTTAAATACAACCCAGATACTATAATTCAAAATATTCTTCACTTATGCTTAAAAAAATTGTGTGTGTATAAGTACATATATAGACAATATGGTACATATATCATTTTAATATCTAATTATTACATATATTTAAAAAATTAGGATTAAAATTAACTACTGTATTGTAATTACATTACCTTTCTGTTTTCAAATGAATAAACTTATTTAATCATGAATTTATTTTATATTTTATAATTTTTAATTGGCATTTATTTGCATTTCAATTGGATTTTTGAAAATAAAGGATTTATACTATTAAAAGAAAGAAGTTAAAAACTTTCTTTTTTAAAGAATGAATAACACATTGAGCAGGAACTTAATTGTTTCAAAATATTTCTAATTCAAAATAAAGTGAAAGGAAAATTATCTCTAAATTATAAAAATTAAAAGAAAAAGAGAATATATGATTATTATTTTTTAAATAAAATGTTTGAAATTTAAAAAAAAAAAGGCAATCCAAGTGGAAAATACTGAATGGTTCAACAACAATAAATGAAGAAAAATTACAGTATGAAAAATAACAAATCCATATTTTTACAGCTCTTGATTTCAGGAGCAAAGAAAATAGAAGATGGATGTAGAAAAATTATACATGTGAAAGTGATGGATCAAGAGTTCACTGTATATAAATATATACTACACACAGAGCATGACACAATTCCCCATATATGTTTACATACAAAAGGATACAATCCAAAATTTCCAATTCTGTAAGGTCCTTGTACGTACATAATCATCAAACATTTCTTTCATTTTATCTGTACGCTGTCTTGTGACCGGTACTCCTGTTGCAGGCAGTTGTTGCTGACAGATGCTTAAATGAAACAAAAAAAACATTGTTTTTGTTTTAAAAAAAATAAATTAAAATCTTACCTGAAGACTTATAATTAATAATATATTATCTATCTCATATAATGATTTAATGCATTTTTAGAAAATATTGTAAAGTTTCCACTTCATACTATATATGACAATTACAATATTTATATGAAAACTAAACTAAATAACTGAATTATTAAGTGTAGAATAAAATTTTCAATATCTATTTACATATCTCCTATCAATTTTACATGACGTTCAACAATATCATAGACTGTTCTCATATGTTTATAAGAGCAGTTCTCTTCATCCTATTTTAGAGCCATCTAATGTAAAGCAAAAGCTTGGCCTGGCAATGGACATATTATAATACGATGCTATCTAGTATCCACTGGTTATTCAAGTTTACAGTAGACAGCTCTACAATAGGATATTCCATCTATTTAAACTAATTACAAATTATTTTCATTGATTATAATATATATTGATCATAACACTAGAGCAAATATCTTTTTTCAGTGGGTTTTTAACCTCAATTTCAATGAGAAAAAAAATGATAAATCAAAATTCCACTTTGAAAAAAAAAAAAATCTCTTTTCTACATTTGCCCCATGAAAAGAAATATAGAAAGAAAAAATTGAATCAAGCCAAAGTTTGAATTATCTAAAAACTTATTTAAATCAAATTCAAAAATATCACAATGAAAATTTTCATCTGTATTTTCACTAATTTATTATGATTTACTTTGGTTATTTTTTTTATTATAGTGTCTTCATCCTATAAATATATCAAAGTACACATCATAATAAAATGGATTTAAAATATTTTATCTTGGCATTTTACATATAATGTTTCCATTGTTTCCATTTACTTTTCAAAAACATTACCAGCTTATTTTTCTTCTGATCCTTTCATAAAAAATAGTCTTAATAAGTTTTTTAAATGTTTTCATAGTAACTTCTTTCCTTGAGCTGACTAAAGACAACTGATCAAGAACAATAAAGCTAGTCAAAACAAAATGGAATCACAAAATTACAATGGAATTTGCACATGCATATAAATTAATGTATTTTAAATTGGGTGGAAAACGTTTAACTCAATTAATCCTATAAAAGATGACTTTGAATAAAAATATAATTTACTGAAATTTATCTGGGAAACAAGACAAACAAAAAATATAACTTAAAAAATAAATTACAGTATGATATATAATCTAATCAGAAATAGCTAAAAAAATATTGATGCAGCAAAATTAATCTAATATAAAAAGTGAAAGCTGGAAAAGTTTTGCATAACTATACACCCTTTAATTTTTGAACCAAAATGAAATAATTTGGGGAAAAAAAATCAAGTATATAAATTTTTACATCACAGAATTCAAATTATACAAATTACGATTCATAATCTAAATAATTGAAACATATTAAACTCAGTATAGTATTAAGCAAACATTTTGCAATTAAAAAAGAAGTATAAAAAATTCTGAACTAGGAATTAATCATTAATAAATTAAAAGAATGACTATGGATAACTTCAAATGTGAAAGATAAACAAATAAATTTAAATAACAAAAATAAAAATAATAGTAAATATATATATAATGAAATCTGCAGTAGTAGATATTATGTAATGCATGTGAAAACATATGTATATACTTAGTATATTAATAAATGAAAGAATTATAAATACATGTATGTGTGTATATATCACTAATAATATATACAGATTAAAAAAACCTCAGATTAACTTCAGAAAACTATTAAAGCATCTAGTATTAAATGTAGACCACTTTTACATTCTCTATTGGTAGGCTTATATTAATCATATCCAGTGCAGTTAGGCGATGAAATGGATTTTCCCAATTCATCCTGTTATTGTAATAAAAAAACCAGACATCTACAGCCACATCATTCTTTACTGCTACTATATTTATTTATTTTTATAAGTAAATTAATGACTTCATCATTTTCAAATATTATCGATCCATTGCAGAATTGGTTTCTCCAAATTTAATCTAGTTTCTCCAAACCCTAGTCTCTCTTCTCCACATCACCCCATCACACTTCCTTATTTCTTCCATATTTATGACAGGTGATCTATTTCTAGATCATTTACAATCCCTTGACTCTGGTTTAAGATTCCAAATGTCCATCTACTTTCACTTTTTCTAGCAGTACATCCACTCCAAATTCACTTCAGTCTCAATTCTTTCAATGATGTCAATAAAAATTGTTTATTTTCTCAACTCCTAACATACATCTCTCCACAATTCATTGAAAGATCTGAAGTCTCTATATTACTCTTTGGTGAAATGGCCAAGTCTCGGATCCATAAATAAGAGCTGATAAAAACATATTTATTAAAAACCTTCATTTTCAAACACATAGGCATATTTCCTTTTATATTAAATTATTTCTATCAAAAGCACTTCATGCAAGTTTAATTCTATGATTAATTTCATCCATTATATTTAGATCGTATTAATAATCTGACCAAGGTATTTGTAATTGTTAATTTCTTCTAATTCAACATTAATAATCTTTATTTTCTTTTTTTGAAAAATTCCATTGAACATTGCTTTAGACTTGTTAACATTTACCTTTAGTCCTATTTTCTTATTTTCATCTGATAACTCTTGCACACTTCCTAAAGCTCTGAAACATTATATGCAAAAAAGAATTACATCATCTATATGACTTAAGTAACCTCCATTTACTTTTACTCTCTTGACTTCTCATTTTAATCCACAAAATACTACTTGTAACTTATGTGGTCATTCTGTCATGTATCCTTCTTCTCAATGTTAATCTTCATTGTATAACTAGGTAATCTAATCATTGTTATTGCATTTTGATAAATATTCTTCAGAGTATAAGTAACTTTAATTCATAGTTTTGAATAAATAGCTATTAGATATATTATTAAATTGTAACTATTTAATTATCACCATCATATTTTAAATGTCAATCGTAAAATCAAAAATTTTATATAGAATTTGTTTCTTCATGCATTTGAACATCAGAGTGTCATAACTGCAAATAAAAAAACAAATTACTGCTTTATCAGAGTCCAAAATAGCAGTAAGTAATAAGAAGTAAATATATATATATATATAAAAAATAAAAAAATCTTAACAATTTACATTAATAAAATAGCAGGAAGAATATGAAAAATATAACACTGAATAGATAAAAGTATATATAGAATTGAGATTAACAATGAAATAATATGTACTAAAGATAAAGCTAGACAAGAATGGTTTTTAAAAAAATATAATGAAATGGAGGAATTACAAAAAAAAAAAAAGTGGATATGATTAAAATTAAAGCAGATAAAACATTTTGGATATGAAAAACAGAAATAAAAGAATAAAACGATTTATTCAAGGAGTAGTATGTTGTTAGTATAAAGAATAGATGTACTAAAGAAAGCAAGTTTATATAAATTATTGGTATAATAAAAATAAATAAGAATATGTAAATTAGATAAAGATTAATATATTATATAATAATGAATGATATGCAGAAAATAAATGAAATTCCAACTGAATTAAAGAATGCAAAAGGAGGAGAGATTTGGGGTCAATTAAATGATATTGCTAATTTAAATTATAATTCATAAGAGAGAAAATAGATATTATTTCTAGTTATAATTTTTTTAGAATAGAAATCTAAGAAATATCAAGTTAGACACATACAATATAAACAATAATTTGATTTAGAAAAGATATAATTACTAGAAACACAATTGGAGAAATAAGGACTATGATCTTGTAAAGGCAACTGAGTAAATTAAATTAACTTATTTTTTGTTAAACATTTTAAAAAACAAAAGTGTAGACTGGAAAAAAAAGATATCTGCTAAAGGTATTTGTAAGAATAGTCAACTTAAAAAAAACCATATAAAATAGCCTATTCTCTTCTAATATTTATTTACATGAATTATAAATGAGTGCAATTCTAATGAGGATGGAGTTAGCAATAGGATAGAATACTCACTGAATCAGTTTAGCTGAAAATATAATAGTCCTTGCACATATCAAGAATGAATTTAATAAAATATCAATAAAATTTTTAGAAAACAAGGAAAATAAATATAATACGAATGTCTAACACAATCAGTATAGGTAGGGTTAAAAAAAGGCTAATGATAGTTGGGAAGGAAATAAAATTAGTAGCAAAGACAGAAGAGTAACTACTGCAATGGATAAATAGCATTTTAATAAAAATAAAATATACTCTGGAAAAAATTTGTCCAGCATTTTTTCTGGAATATAGTTCTATAAGGAGCAGAGAGTTGATCAATTAGGGAAAAAAAAGAGAAAAAAAAATTGGGGGTATCTGAGATGTGAATTTGGAGAATTAAAAAAAAAAAAAAAATATTAAATAACTTATGAGGCATGAGAGGAACTAGATTGAGCATACAACAGACAGATGAGTTATGTTGTCAGAATTATGGAGAATAAACAAAAAAAAAAAAAGATAAGTTTAATTAAAAATTGTAAAATGTAAGTTATCAATTGATGTATAAAGTTTTATATTTTGGTAAATAATGATGATATAGATCTTTTTTTTTTTTAATATAATTTATGTTACAATTTGATTATATGTATAGACCATTATTTTTAGTAGATAGGTGCAAAGAAAACAGTTGCCATACATCCTTGCTAATAATCTTTTTTTTTATAGATACCATAATTCTTTCAAGTCTATAAAATTTTGGATCAATATTTCATCTACTTACTGTGGTAAACACTAGCAATTATTAAAAATCCCCCTCTTCATTTAGAGCAGATCAAAGACGTTTATATTTGTGTCTATGCTATTTTTACTTTCTAATATATAAAAAATTAGCATTTAAGACAAACTTTTGCTGAACTTCCAATTTATTAACATTAATTAATTAGTAAAATTTATCTACAATTTATTTTTTAAAAATAAAACTGGTAATGGAATCTTTTTCACATAGTAATAAATATAAAATATAAGGGGAAAGAAAGCTGGACAAATCCACTAACAACAACAAAAAATAAAATACTGATGAAAAAAAAACATTATTATTTTACAAAATCATAAAAAATATAAAACTAGAAGACAATGAATTTTAAATGTTTTTCACTATCTGTAAATTCGTAAATAAATAAAAAATAAATGACGACCTCAAAAATCTCTTCCAGAAAAAAAAGACACTATGCATTAGTACTGAACCTTTACGTAAGGATTAAGCATATTCAATAAATCAAATGCAGCAACATTCAGTCTTAATTTCAAAAATATCCAGCTGCTATTAAATGTTTGTTCTTAATATCATTAACAAAAAACTTTGACAATTTGCAAGTGATATCACATGATATCTATTCCATACATATTTCTCAATAAAATTACTAGCAGTTTCCTTAAAGAACTATAATATTTTGATGTATTTCTTTATTAACTACAAAATTATTTCAAATGTCAACATGGATAGTAATATAAACTTTTTTCACAACTAAACTCTTTCTCAACTAGCTTTTCTTTGGAGAAATGCATGAAAAGACACACCTTTTTAAAAAACAAAACAAAATATATATATGACAATATTTATTAATTTACTATGTGATGATTAGCACATTCATATAAATAAGAAGAAAAAAATTTTTTTTTGAAAAATTTATAAAAAGTGTCTTCTGCAAATATCCACCATTAAACATAACAAATATATATATATAATACTTTTTAATTAAGAGTTATTGGTTTATTATAACATCAGTTGCTTAACCTATCCTGTGTAATTTAACACAATGATAAAATAGCAGACTCAAAAATTAAAGCTATTAACTCCCAATCAAGGAGGAGGAGGGGGGGGAGACTCAGTATAATGTATTAAATGCAATTGTTAATGTCAATATATCATTTGAATGCTGAAAGTCATATAATTTCCCAAATAATTAACCATAGATATTTGAGAATGATAAGACAGACAGAGCACAGAAATTCATTCAATTAACCACATAATTTTTCCCTCTCTTTTTCTATTTCTACTTCATCTGACATTCTCTTCTCGATTTTTTTCATTTGATAATTATCCAGATACTTTTAGATTCCCAATCAACTATTCTTATAACTGAGCTAATTGGCAGGACCATTAGGGTGATGAAAAAGTCAATGTATACAAAAAAGTAAAATATTTTAACAATAAAATTTTGCATTACATTATTTTTAAAAAATTTTCTGGATGTTATTTGCTGTTAGTATTGATATAGAAAAAATAAAAATTACTCCGAGAGCCTAACAATTTAATTTAAATTCACAAGTTGTGTTACCTGTTTCTTATAATGAAACAAATCTAATTCTATTTACTATTCACAAAAATTAAATTAAAATACTACTGCTGAAAATGTTTGTAACAAGATATCTTCAAACTTATGTCTTACTTGATGGCTTGCTGAAGCTGTTCCATCTGTTGTTTAAGGTATTCTGTGTTTTCCTGCATATGAGAACGTTCATTCTTCAATGTTTTAATATACTCCACAGCTGTTCATTAATAATTTAAAAATTATTATATTATTTCATATATATATATTGTAATGCTAGTGAGATGTATGTTCTAAAACACACATATATATCTGCAATGCATGTGTTAAAATAAATAAATTATCAAAAGAAAAGAAAAACAAGAATAGTTAAAAAAATAATACATTTAAGAAGTAGATTTTAAAACATAATTTTGTAAAAATAAAAGATTGCATCATATTTTTCTTTTAAAATAGAATAAAACTATTTATTAAGAGTGGGGTGGAGAAAAGAATTAGGAGAAATCAAGATTTAAAATCTACTCTCTCTTCCTTTTATTAATTAAAAACAAAAAGAAATAAATGTCTAAAAATATTTAATAAATGTAAAATAAAATTAGTTATAAAAGAAACTTTAGTGAAAATATCTTATCCACAAGAATGCATACCTGGACGATAAGATGTTAGATTAATCTAATAAAGATTATATAAAACGAAATGTGAAAATTAATTAAAAAGATTTAAGTTGTGATAAAAATTAAAACTATGACAAGGAAATAAACAATGGGAGAGTTAGATATAAAAGTTGTGGCTTGACTATTGTTATTCTTTTTTTCTGTGATTCATTCAGATAGTCAGTCTTTGAAAAGTTGTTGCAAGTTTCGAGTTCACCAGTTCATCGATCCATTTGCTGCTGAGGGCATAGTTATCATGACTCTCAGTGAGCCAGTAATGACTGCTTCAGGCAATATCAATGCAGAAGCTGCAAAATTAACAACATGATTTGCCAGAAAGCGATACGAGTGTTCGACTGGACTCACATACCCAGAGTCCTCAGCTCGGTCAACTGTCCTTGCCTGGAGTCAATGCCTGAAAACAATGCCTAAACTGTAAAATAGACACTGCTGCATACTCTCTCTCTCTCTTTCCCATTGTCGACATAAAAAATAGAAGAAAAGCCAGGAAACCATAGATGGAGACCAAAAGACCAACCACTTAAAAATTAACACCAATGAAAGTCTAAGTAAATATATTTTCAATAAACTGTCTAGACATATTATTTATTTTGAAATGACAAGAACTATAATGAATGACTATCATAAAATTTAGCCTTAACGTAATCATTTATAATTTCTTTATGTAAAGTTTTATTATGTTATGTTATATTAAATATGTGCGTGCATGAATAAATAATAATACACCTGGGTCTCATTTTACGCGATAGATAGGTTCCTCAGAAAACACGCGCAAACGAAATCGCGCAAAAATAGACGTAACTTACATTGAAAAAGGGGGGATGTGGTCTGTGATTTTTCAAAATTCGCATAAAAGCAAAGCACCAACGTAAAATTACTTTAAAATTCGTGCAAAAAAAAAAATAAGGAAATAAAATATGACTAATAAAAAATTTCAAATTTGAAAAAAATTGATACAAGACAAACTTTTTTTAACTATAATATTTAATTTTATTCAAAATAATATATTTTTATGCATAATTTACAGTACAGTAATTTACATTTTTTATACACATTTTAATTATTATTGCTATTTGCCGAAAAACACATTCATTTGTAAACTGGTAAAAAATCAAATTTTTCACAAGAGGAAATACAACTAACGCCAATTTCACACTCATGTTGTATCAATTGTTTTCTGGTGACAACATAATTAATCTTTGAGATGATGATTTTATTAATTGTTTATGAAGCTCGCGATATCCAGACATACAACCATTTAGCTCTCGTTGGAATTTAAGAGCACGTTAATGATTAGTGTCATTAATAAAAAAATAATAATTGATTACGTTCTTTTTTAAAAAGCAAAAACCAGAATGTGATTTAAAATGCAAAATTAACATGCACAATGTTTGAACAAATTTACATTATAATCTTGTAAAATTTAATGTGTGTATACATAAAATGTGGAAATCATGATTTTAATTTCATTATTGCATAAAATCTTACTATTATAAAGCACTGAAAATATTGAAATTACTAAGATGAAAGTCGAATTCCAATAATGCGTTATTACTTTCAATATAACGTAAGGGCGCGAAATTTATTATTTAAAGTAATAGCGCATTATCGGAGGTCGACTTCTGGTGAAACATGAATCGCGTAACTTCAAAATCGTGTTAAATTAGTCCGCGTAAAAAGAGACCCAGGTGTATTTGCTTAATTGTTATTTGGTCTATTCTCTCTCTCCTCTCTTGATACTGCATTATCATTAATTTAAGGGTATAAATATTTGTAAGTGTTAAGTAAAATGCACTGGACCCCCTGATAAAGAGTAGGAGTTTGCTGCAATATTTCAAGTGCTGGATTGGGGTGGCTGTCATCTGAAAATGCAGGTTATATATAATATATGGTCGGCTGGCACCTGAGGCTTTGTTCTCAAAATAAATAAAATGCATTGGATGGCAGGTTTTGTTCCAGCAGTCAAGGGATGCTACAGCCAGAAAATATGGTCATGCTGTGTGTTTGTATAGCCGCGATCTGGCCGTTGGTATCGTTGATTGTTAATCTGTCAATGATATTCTACCTCTCTGCTTGAAGATATGATCCACTGCGACAGGTATTAAAGATATAATTAAATAAGTCTTATAGGTAAATAATAAAAATAAAATATATAAAAAAATAAGATATATAAAATAAAATAATGTGGATGTGGTATAATATATATATGCGTGTTTGTGTGATGACACAAATATTTTACTGAGTAAAAAATACTAAATGTTTTTTTTTAATTTCATAAGAATAGACTAAAAATCATGCACAGAAAAATCAATAAAGTAATGACTCTGATTGTTATTGTGGCTACACATAATATTTAAAAATGCATGTCAATATTTCATTAACATTCCTAAATAATCAACTGCAACATTATTGAAATGACAACATGTAATTTTACATATCATGCAGACATACAATAATGATTATGACTATTCATCAATCTACAAATTTTTTGCTCATGCTTTTACCTGACCTTACTCATGAAAAAAATATTGAAAAACATCTGACATATGAATATCCATATATATGCTAAAGAGAATTAATGCAAAACTAAGATTCTTTTAGATGCTATGCAATTGCCAATTCCTAAAAAAACAAATAATGGTACTATCCAAACCTTAAAGAAAGCTTTTTTTTTTCTGAAACTAAAAGTTCCTTCTATTTCATTGTTTACTTTCTAGAAATACCATCTAAAAAAAAAAAAATCTTAAATTTAACATGATGTTCTAAGCAAAATAGCCTAGTTTTTTGGAGTAATCATCTTAAATTCAGTATTCCTGTATCTAGAGATCACCAATTTAATTCTCATGATTGTTATCATTAAACAGACCAGCAACACCTGAAAAAAAGAAAAGAAAATACTACTGCTACTTAAAACTTTGCAATCCACACTAATCTGTGTGCTAATACTAACAGTTGAATGTATTTAGAAAAGTATAAATAAAGTTTGAATTTTTCTAAAAATATTTAACAATTCAACTGTATGATAGAAATATTCCAACATATAATTACAAGTAAAATGTTATCATTATAAGTCTTCAGACAGTATAAAATAAGGTAATAATGATTGCTTTACTGAGAGATTATATTTGAAAACAGAATATAATGAAGAACTACAATTAGGCAAAACTTTGAATCTTTCAAAAACCAAAGTTTTTTGCTGCCCAATAAACAGATAAAATGACTAGTTGTGTTACACATAGTACATTTGTGAACAAAAATAGACATTGCAAAATCATTTTTAGCTTTTGTTTTCTTTGATTATTGTATTTTCTCTTTTTTTTCTGGAAGTAGAATAGCTATAGATCAATTATGAGCAGATGATAATGAATGAATATAAATGTAGGAGAAAGAAAATCTGACAAGAATCCTTTTTCAATATTTCAAGTCACGTACACAAAATTATCAAATGCAATTAGATTTAAAAACTAATGATACAAACAAATTTAAAGAATATAAATGTCTTATTCTAATTTTAAAATTAAAAAAAAACAATTGAAAAATGTCATTTCATTATACAAAAGTTATAAATGTTACAGAAAAGAAAAATATAAGTAAATTAGGGTAAAAAAAAAAAAAAAAAATTGTGCATTTATAAGTTCATTTGTAAAGTTGTGCCAATGATGAACTTGACAATTAAAATATTTAATAGAAGAATAGACTGCAATTTAAGGTGATAATATTAGCAATTGTAAATAAAGAAAAATATTAAAAGTTTGTAAGTTTCTGTTAAAAAAAAAGAAGGTATCATTATAAAAACTAAAATTTCAGAAATACACGTTTGATTGTTGTAATTAAAAAAAAAAATAACATACAAAATTAGAAGTTTTAAAATATACATCTTCATGACTGTAACAATTTAAAAACTTACTTTAAAATAAATTATTAGCAAAAGATTATTCTCTTGGCTATGACAATTCGAATAACTTGCAACATTCCCCCGAAAATATACAAACATTTTACTGGGAAGAAAAAATCAATTAATTGATACCATAAAAATTGAAGAGTTCTGATAAAACAAAAATCAATAATTTATGAACTGACACAAATCAAAAATTTAGTAATCAGATAATTAAAAATAAAACATCTAAAGATGAATTAATCACAGTCCAATAAGTGAATTAAGCCTTTTTTAAACTTACAATTGAATATAGTGACAGATTCATATATTATTACTATTATGAAAGATGGATTAAAAGTTACTTTAATATTTTATTATGAGAGTTATAATTATTCATTAATTATTTTATTGACACAATTAATTAAACAATTATAAATACAATTCAAAAAAATATATGCAATAATATTATGGTAAAACAGGAATGCCAAACTCAATTGTATTAAGAGTCATTTTCCATAAAATTATACTTCAAATGGAGCACAAAAATTAAAAAAATAAACAAACAAACACTATTCCAAATCAAAAGAAAATGAAGAATAAGCATAAGTAACCTGCAAAATTTATAATAAAAATTTGATTTATTCTATGTTATTATAATACATATATAATAATAGTACAACAGTTGTTGCATACATATTGTAACTATAAATGTTGTATAAAAATGAATGATTAGAATATTCAAAACAATATGATTGCTTTACTATAAAAAGCAGTCATCCATCAGCATGGGCCACAAAAATTGTTTTGGGAGATGTCAGTTTGACATGACCATAGTAAAGTATTTCTCTCAACAAGAGAAAAGATTCCTTTATGAATGTCCTTTTTCAGAAAGTCTTTTGTGTTCAAAGAAAATGTTCACTGGCAAATTGATAATTGACAGCATTATCACTATCATCTTGTATGATCACCATTCTAATTACAGAAACCAGTCATTGAACATATATTTGCACATGCATTAGCTAGACTGATCAAATATGTGCCATCTATTAATATGTATAGGCTATGGCCAACTATAGAGCACTTGGTGATATTACTGCTAACTTATTTCTCTAATTGTTTCATAAAAGTATCCCCGCTCATTCTTATATTTGCTTTGAACAAAATTTATTTGAAGATGGATGAATATATATGCAACAAACTTGAAAAGTTTTTAATCACTTAGGAAGAAAATTTATTGATATTCAATATGAGCACTATTATTCACATATAATATATTCAAACAAAATTTCATCTCTTGTTATAAATAGTATAATATGTCAATTCAATTTAAGTATCTATAATTTTTTGCTTTATATCATCAATGGATTTCTTTTACAAAATATTCTAAACTTTCATTAAATCTACACTAAAGATTTTCAATAATTTTTATTTTGGATCAAAGTTCTAAAGGTAATTTTTATGTATAATATAAAGAATCATGCACGCTCATCAAAATAATGTAAAAAACTAAACTAACATCTTTTAGTTATGCATTGACTTGCAAATGTAATTATCAAATTCATTGATAAAGCAAAATAATTAAATACTGTATAATCAATCTACTCTTCATTTTACAATTTGATAATTGTCTAAATATATGATAATCAAATATAGCATTAATTCTGCTTTATATGCTATGTTGTTGAGTACACAATATTACTGAATGTACTATATATATATATTTCAAAAGTACTATTTCACACAACATATTAAATTGTATATACAAGGTTTTAAACTTCTAGAATGAATATATTTTTTAATTATATGAATTGATTTGTTATAAACATAAAAAACTTCTAATTATAATTAAATTAATTAAATTATATTAACCTTTCTGAAGCATGGCTGCTTTACTAACTTTAGCTGTTGGATTTTGGCTGAGAGATGGTAGTAGCGAGTGAAGAACATCAAAGCCACTCTGGAATAAAAGCAAAATACAAAAAAAAAAAAAAATGAAATTAAGCTTATCGGAAACACAATATATTCAAGATTTAAAAATCATAATAATATCAACAATAATGCTAAATATTATTAATAATATATATATATTATAGCAGAGATTTTCACAGGTAAAAGATGTAATCATATATTTGGGATGAATCCAGAATCATCATCATCATCAACCATTATCAATCCACTGCAGGATGAAGGTCTCTCCAAGTTTAATCCATCTTCTCCGATCTTTAGCTTCTCTTCTCCACAATACCCCTGCACATTTTCTTATTTCATCCATCCATCTCACATATGGTCTCTTTCTGGGTCTTTTACAATCTCTTGGAATCCAGTTTAAAATTTCAATTGTCCATCTATTATCATCTCTTCTAGCAATATGTCCAGCCCAACTCCATTTCAATCTTTTAATTTTTTCAATAAGGTCAGTAACACCTGTTTGTTGTCTTACCCATACATTGCGTTTTCGATCTCTTCTTGTTACTCCCAACATACATCTCTCCATACTCCTTTGAGTGGTCTGAAGTCTCTGTATTGCTCTTCTATTAAGTGTCCAAGTCTCAGATTCATAAGTAAGAACTGGTAAAACACATTTGTTAAAAACCATCCTTTTCAAACACATAGGCATATTTCCTTTTAGTATCAAGTTATTTCTATCAAAAGCACTCCAACCAAGTTTAATTCTATGATTAATTTCCTCCATTATGTTTCCATCTGTATTAATAATCTGACCAAGGTATTTGTAACTGTTAACTTCTTCTAATTCTTCATAATCAATCTTTATTTTCATATTTTGAGCAAATCGATTAAACATTACTTTAGTCTTTTTAACATTTATCTTTAGTCCTACTTTTCTACTTTCATCTGCTAACTCCTGCAACATTTCCAGCAGCTCTGAAGCATTATTTGCAAAAACAACTACATCATCTGCAAAATCTAAATGACTTAAATACTCTCCATTTACTTTCACTCCTTTAGTTTCCCATTTTAATCCACAAAATACTTCTTGCAGCACTGCTGTAAAGAGTTTTGGAGATATGGAGTCATCTTGTCTTACACCTTTCTCAATGTTGATTTTTCCAGTATCATTATGTAATCTAATTGTTGCTGTTACATTTTTATAAATATTCTTTAAAATATGACAATATCCTGGATCTATACCTTGATGATCCAATGCTTTAATCACTGAAGAAATGTGTATAGAATCGAATACCTTTTCATAATCTACAAATCCAAAACATAATGACAACTCATATTCGTTTGTCCTTTCTATGACTTCTCTCAATACCTGGATATGATCTATTGTACTAAAACCACTTTTAAATCCAGCTTGTTCTCTTGGTTGGTGGAAATCCAAAGTTCTCTGTAGACGAGTTGTAATTATTTTGGTAAAAATTTTATATAAAACTGATAAAAGGCTGATAGGTCTGTAATTTCTAATATCTTCTTTATCACCTTTTTTAAATATTAATATTATTACTGCATTCTTCCAATCTTCTGGTACATCTTTATCATTTAGACATTTGGTATATAACTTTGCTAAAATTGTTTCTATTTCTTCACCTGCTTCTTTTAATATATCAATTATAATTCCATCATTTCCCGGAGCCTTTCCTTTCTTAATACATTTAATTGCATGTCTCACTTCTTCATTTAAAATTCTGGGCAATTCGGAAGATATAATAGATATAGGAGGTACTTGTTCTTTATTACTATATAATTCTTGATAAAAATCTTCTACCAATTTCATGATGTCATCTCTCTTTTTAGTAATAATTCCATCTTTTTTTCTTATTGCAGATATAAATTTCCTACCAATACCAAAATATTGTTTAACATTTTTGAGACTTTTATTTTCTTCTACAGCTTTCCTTGCTATTTCACAGTTATACTTTCTTATATCATTTTCAACTCTTTTCCGTACCATTTTACAAAATTCGAGATATTCAATTCTTTTTAATACATCATTTTTGTATATCTTCATATTCCTTCTTTTCTTCATAAATTCTCTAGTCTCAGCAAAAATTTTATTAGTCAATTGCTGCTTTTTTCTACCAGCTATGTTTGTTGCAGTTTTTAAAAGTGTATCAGTTATTTTCATATTAATTTCATTCAAATCTGTATCATGTTCAAAATCTCCTAACACTTGAGACCTATTTGTAAGTTCTACTTTAAATTCATTAGAATGTTTCTGAAGATTAGGAATATCAACTGTAAATATTGTTTTTCTTAATAATTTTTGTCTTTCTAGTTTTACATTAACACGTAACTTACACCTTACTAATCGATGATCACTTCCTGTGTTAAATTTATTAAGAACATTACAATCTTGAAATATGTATTTTCTGTTAGTCAAAATATAATCCAATTCTGCTGTACCTTCATTTGGATGCTTCCATGTCCATTTCCTTTTAACATTTTTCTCAAAAAATGAATTCATAATATAAAGTTTTTCTTTTTCTGCAAACTCCACAAGTCTATGTCCTCTCTCATTTCTATTACCATAACCGAAATTACCTACAGCAATTTCATCTTTCATTTGTCCACCAATTCTAGCATTAAAGTCTCCCATAACAATTTTAAAATGTTGTTTACTCTGATCAAAAGCCTTTTGTACATCCATATAGAAATCTTCTACTACTTCATCACTATGAGAACTTGTTGGGGCATAAACCTGAATTATCTGCATTTGGTATCTGCTATTAAGTTGTATAACTAATCTTGCCACTCTGTCCGATACACCATCAATCTCCACAATATTGTTTTTCCACTTTTTATTTATAATGAATCCTACTCCACTTGTATTTCCAATATGTGTGCCTTTATAATAGAGTATATGTCCACTTTTTAAATCAATTGTTTCTTCTCCTTTTCTTCTAACTTCACAAAGTCCAATAATGTCCCATTTAATATAAGACAGTTCTTCTTCTAATTCTTGCAATCTTCCTTCACTTGAAAGTGATCTGCAGTTGTAAGTACCTAAATTAAAAGTCGTCATCAAATGGCAGCCTGGGTCCGCAATCAGGGGATTCTTAGCACCCTCTGCCTTCGGCCACCAACCGCTGCCTTGGTTGGTGACTTTACAGCCTCCTGGGAATAAGGGCCATGCTTTATTTTTGTCTGTCATAATTGTATATATGTATTGGAAAAATATTTATCATTTACACAAACATTTCTTCAAAGCAATATACGTAATTATATAATTGAATATTTATAAATACAGTAATCAGATATATTTTTAAAATTTTATTCACTTAGGAGCACTTTGAACTATCCTCCTATTCTTTGTCAACTAACACTTTGAAAATGGATAAAAAAATTTAAAATATATCTGATTACTGTATTTATAAATATTCAATTATATATTCACATATAAATATAACACAAATAAATAACATCTTTAAATATAAGAAATCACTAATTATAAATACATTTCCATATTAAAAAAATATATAACAAATAATTGAAAGATTTAGAAAACATTATCATTATCCATTATGTATTTTTCATATAACAGAAATAATAATAGTAATCTCTTAATAATTAATATACTTGTATATGCAAAAAACAATATGTGATTGATAGAAATAAATGATAATAAAAAATAAAAGTACTTAATCATTTCATTCCTAATTTGCTATGCTTTCAATAAATCCTTAAATAAACTATTATAATAGCAGTAATATATAAAAATAGCAAAGTGTTTTGTTTTGCTTTTTTGTTGCTCAGAAGTTTGAGCCCCAGAAGTAATTAATGAGTTAAGCAGCAATCTATGAATCTTGAGCTTTATGATCTCTACTTTAGAATTGCACTAAAGCATGCAGAGCAAATAATTGATAGTAATAACAAGAATAGCACTGCCACTCTAATTATCAGTTATTACATTTCTTTGAATAGAATAATTAAATAATCATAAATCTTATTTGCCTGCTTTTGCTTGCAATATTTAGTTGAAAACATTTTAACATTTTCAAAATAGTCACTTCTTTTATGAGAAAAAAAAAATAATACAAAGATTTGAAATATCAATATAAATTAATTACTAAATTGAAACTATTGCACACAGGTTATTTAATAATAATTTTAGCCATCTTATGTATGATTTTGTTCAAATTTCATAGTATTTTAAATATGTGTCCTATCTTAGCAAATAAAATTAATTTATTATTATACTATTGATGAAAACTATACATGATAATCATTTATAAAACTAATTAAGGATATGTAAGCATATACATATATATATGGCTACAATTCAATTTACAAATGCCATGCTTTCTGTATGCAATCATTGATTATCAACTTGAGATAAATATATTAATGATTATTAATAATTATTAATGTATTCGTCTTAGGATGAAAATGCAAGAAGTGCCAAATCATGACAATATATTATAGATAAATATTGAACAATGCTGAAGACATATGAAATGAATGATATGATTTGAGTCAATTGAAAAGTTAATTCAGTTGATATATATCTTGCCGATCATTTGCCTTTTCCTGATATCTTTAGTTATTTGTTCAAAGTGTGAAAATGTTATATAATAATTTTCAAATACATATGTACACACACACAGAGTATATACAAATGTGCACATATACAATCATTACAATAATGATAATTTAGAATCCTGTACTTTTTTTATAATTTTCGTAAGGTTTCTAATTATGGATTTGAATTACAGTATTATTAGTGGGGATTACAAATAGTTTAATAAAATTTATTTTCTATTTTAAATTAATATATATATGTTTAAGTAAAGATTTTCATGGGCAAAAGATATATTACAATTCGAGGAAGTTCCTAGGAAAAACCTTACAGAATATTAAAATATATAAATAAATGATGTTTCATTAAAATATTTTTTACTATTTTCTATGTTTAACCAAATAAAAATTCCTATACTCTGTCAAAGTCAAATCTTGTTTTATCAAAATATAATTATATATTCTAAAATTCCTCATGGTTGTTCCTATAAATTTTCATGAATTATAATATATATATATAATAACAACTAGCATAAAATAAATTATAGATACCTTGATATTGTATCGCCTTTTCTGTTCTGCATTAATATGACAAACTCTTCGATGTTCCTTGTATTTTATTCGATCGTGCTCCATTTTAACTCTAGGTTGTTTCACACTACAAACACCCTATTATATAAGAGAAAAAATTCAATTTGTATATTAATAAAAAAAATAAACTGTTGTTGACTGCAAAAATATAGTAAGGAAGTTAAGAAAAAAAAAGGAAAATCTATTCTGTTAAATCTGATGGTCTACAATGACGAATATATAAAATAAATGGACATAATTTATTGTACTTGATTTTTCAATTTCAAAATTTTACTTTTATTTATGTCCATTTATTAGGTTTTTCCTTTTTTTTTTTTTTAGATCACATGTTAATCTTGATAAGAATCAGTCATTGTGATCCTTGTTATAAAGTTACTGCTTTTACAATCAAAAAAAATAAATCAGCCTTAATATAGTAATTATGAATTCAAGTAATATTCAGTTAAAGCTAGTGGCAACTTGTACCTCTGATGCAGGAGTACTGTTTCAGTTAATCAAAACTTTAACAATGTTGCATAATTTAAAAAAAATTATATAAATCTTTATTGATGAATGTATTAAAGTACTTCTTTTTGAATGATAATATTTACAATGTATATTTCCATATCTGGAATGACATATGTATTATCTATTAAGAAAATTTAAAGTAATCAACATTGTAATTAATAAAGTTTAGTTGCTGCTAATGAATGAATGAACTGTATTTTCCTCCCTCTTTTTCAAACAGTTACATTTAAATTACTATTCAATTTGAAAGATATTAATAAAATGGAGAAAACAAATATCTTTCTAAAATAATTTGAAAACAAAGAGTATAATAAATTTTAATATGTTCAATATTGTTTAAATAAAAAATAATCTCCAGTCTTTAACATCTTCTTCTTCTTCTTGTATTACTCTTGGATTTATTGCAAAGTTATCAAATTATTTTCACTGTAAGTAATTGAATAATAATAATTTTGAGGAATCATGTGTTGCTTAAAAACCAAAAGTGATAGGTTAATTGTGAACCAAAAACTTTTAGTTTTTGAGTTAGTCACTACCATTGCACTAAACTATACAGGGAATATTTTACAATACAATCCTCTCCAAGTGATAATACTTATATATTATGCATTTTCTATAATATAAACATATTAAATATTTTTTATATCTAATTATGCATGTACATATGTTAAGTTTGTAAATTATAAAATATATAAATTAAAGCATTATATTACGTTCTACTTATTTTTAAAACTGTCATAATATCAAATATTTTTTTTTTATTCGTGTGCATTAATATAAAAGATTCTTGAGTAAAATTTCAACAAAAATAAATTATTATTTAAATCCTTAAATAAATTTTCCGTATAAATACCAAGCTATGAGGAGATGGGAAACCATCATCATCCCCAAATAAACAAAATTTAAATATACAAATATATAATAACTATGATAACGAATATAAAAAGGAATGAGCCTGAAAGATCAGCAAAAATACTAACTATAAGTTCATCGGCAATTACCCAAAATTAATAATCATTCATCATCATGAATATTCAACAATAAAATAAATCAACAATCAATCTTGTGACTGAATTTGAAATGGGTCTACTATAAACCAGCTAATTATTTAGCTCTTCCAATACAACATAACACACACTCAGGTGCTAATCCATAAGAATATGACAATTAAAAAAAATAATATTGAGATACTAAAACATGCTAATCATCATCAATGTTCTGGCCACTTAGTACCATTAATGAACTTGCCAATTATAAACTTAATTTCTAAATAAATAATTAAAATGAAATGTAATGTATGAACTTTAAAGGATATCCCCATTGCATCATCCAGCATCATCATCTGGATGTCCATAACAATAAATATAAACCCCTTTTATATATCAGACCGTCATGCATGAATCCAGCTGTGAACAAAAGCTCTATAACTGTTACTGTGAGCAGGAGATATAATACAATATACAATAATTTGTAATATTTTTGGATTAAATAATTTCACTGGAATAATTTAAACAATGAAATATAAATTTATTAATTAAAAACAATAAAATGAAATTAAAGTCTGCTGAGTATGCCATAAATATAAATGCAGCATTCTGATTTTGATTAATACAGTAAGCTATCATATTGTGATTTACAAATACCTCATAATTGGTTTACATATAACACCCCTATATATAAACACTCAGATGTGCTGTATAATAATTTATGAACATATTTGAATTGTCATAAACCTATAAATGAAATTCATTTTTATAATACATAATTAATGACTGATTTAACATATATGTGTGTGCGCATGAAAATGTGTGCACACACTGGTGTTTATAAAAAAAAACAACCTAATAACCCATATTATATTTTCTCAATACACAATTAATTCAATGTCAAAAATCATAAAATGCACTCAGATAAGCTGTATCATAATTTAAAAATTAACTTGTTCGAATTCTTATAGACTACCAAAAACATTCAATTCATTTTTAATAATACATCATTGCACATGTATGTGTGTATATATAAAATAGATAGTAAGAATTAAAGCTATTAATTAACCTCTTTTTGTTTTTTTTAAAAAAGAAACATTTTCTTTAAATATATATATATTACTCTTTTGGCAGTCCATTAAAGTTTTTATTTTTTTTTCAGGTTACTCCTAATTAATTGTAAACATCTTTAAAAATACTCCAGCAAGTGCTTTTGTTCAATATAAAAAAATATTTGGAGTTTTCCTTTTATAATAAAATATTCTGGAAACATATCTTACTTTTAGTTGAATAAAGTTATTTACTTTAAAAAAGTTTTGTAATTTAAAAAATACAACTGACATTTTCAAGAAATTATTTAAAATAATATTGTTCTCAATATATATATATATATAACACATGATCATCAGCTGTATTTTATATATATATGATACAGTACCTCTGTGCTTCTCCATATATAGATAAAACAGTATATATATAAACTAATTATTCAACAAGTTGATGGACTCTCTTGGTAAATTGATTCCTTTTAAAACAGTAGACTGGCTTATTGTCATCTTCAGGAAAGGTATAATCTGGAATCGGTTGAAATATATACAGTCAGTTCAATTTAGCCTAGAATTTGATAGATTTCAGGCATACCAGCTCTTACACAATATATACAGGTTAATAAACCACAGAAAAGCTGACCCTGACCTTCATATGAATCAAACTCCAATGTTGCACTAGCAGCAGCTGGATCCACTGTCCCTTGCCTTCAGTTATCCCTTCATAGTAATCATACTGTCATAATCTATGAAAACTTTAAAACCTCCTTTCTAATCTTTTTTCCAACCCTTTTATAGTCAGATTGGAATTTACAAAAAAAAACACACTAATTAAAAGTAAGTTTTATTTACCTTGATTGAAAAAGTCACAGACACTTTTCAATTTACTATAATCCTTTCAAAAACAACTTTGTAGGATTTTTATCAAAATATGTTATATAAGCTTTAATTAAAAAAATTTCTTTACTCAAAATAGATAGTGGAATTTTATATCTATTGTAACATGAAAAGATGCTTGTTCTAATTTCAAAATCAAAATTAATAAAATATTAATTAAACCTTTTTAAATATTTAATTTATAATAAAAATTTTTAAAATTCAAAATTGATTTAATCCTTAACTGTTAGTTCAGTATAATATAAAAAATATCTATAAAAATTTTTTGTTGTGTTTACTTCTACTTTTCATTTCAACTATATATATATATGTCATACACACTACTATGTTGTTGTATGCCATGAGGCACATAACACTCTCAATATTAACTTGTTAAACATAGCCCAAGAAATAACATAATTTAAATATGAATTTACTTTGCACATGTTCCAAACAGCATTTATTCTTATATTTTTTTCATCACTAATATATGCTATTAATAAAACAGGCCTCTTTTATTTTCTGCTTTCTGTCATTCTGTTCATTGTAAACTAGCCTTATATTCTTGGAATGAATAACATGACCATACTATAACTGTTTCTAAAAATATTAATAAAAATCTAATAATTTAATAAAAAAAATTGTTTCATAAAACTTCATGATTACAAAGCCATTATCTGGCACTGAATCAAATTTAGGAAGCAAAATGTGAAATTACCTATGCACAGAGCCATTAATGGCTAAACTTTAACAATGAATTCATGATTTTATTTGTTTATTATAAAAAATAATTATTGGAAATAGAAAATGAATAAATAATATGATAAATCAGTTTATAAAAATATTCATTAATTCCATTAATACATTTAGAATTAAAAAGCCAAAGACGCTGCCAATACTTCTTGCCATAAAATAAATATAAAATTACAATATTGAGGGCAAAAAACATTTATTTTTATTTAATTTTTTCATTATCCAAATTTTGCATCTGTAAATAGTGACAGTGAAAATTATAGTCTTAGCATATTTTTCATTTGATTATCAATATGATTATCTAATATAATTTGAAAGCAAATAGCGTGATTACATAAAAATAATCTTCATTCCATCACATCTTTTGCCTGCATCACTCTTGTATTTAATGTAAAAACTACTGAATTTCTCTATACTTCTTTACATATTAAGTAAATCACTGTGACCAAATGTTATTCATTTAATTTCTGGATTAAATTCTCCATCCAGAGTAATCTTCAGATTGTATTTCTTTACAATTGATCTTTATTTTGATTTTTCCTATTTCCAAATGTTGATAATATATACACCCTTCATAATATTAACTTCAAAATGATAAGTCTACTGTAAAAAGTATCTTATTAGCATCACACACTAATTATTTGGACATCAAAGAGAAATAAACTTTTAAATACAACAAAAACAGGTGCAATTACTAACCTGTGTTGTTTATTTGTGTGTTTTATTAACAAGTTGTTTGCATTTGAAAAGTTTAAATAAAGTTTAAAATTTTCTAGACATTCAACATTTAATAATAGATAATGAAAATAGTTCAACATATTATCAGAATTAAGAATTTTTGCTGATTTTATAACAATAACTAAACATCACTTCACTCTTCTTTCCCTTTATCCTAGAAACAAACTATATAACCACTGACTAAATCAATGGCTACTAGAGTGGCAGTACAATCTAGATTTTTAAGATTGTTTTCTGATTGCAGTGCCATTTAGTCTCCTGATTTTCTTAATGCTTGCATTCTCTAATAAAAGAGACTACATCATTTTTACTAAAAAAGATGAAATATGAAAAATAAATATAGATGAAACTGTAAGATATCTGGGATAAAAGAAGCAGATATAAAAATATACAAAAAAAAAAAAAACCACCCACAAACATATATTTTGCAACAACAGAGGTTGAATAATTATTAGATACATTGCAAAAGTAAAATTGTCATTTTACCATTGAAAATGCACAATTTAAAAATCTTACTAAACTAGATAAAATTTCAGAAACATTATGTATAAGTAAAAAATAAACATTAATAATATAATAATACATTTACATTATACTATAATTGTAAAATAATTAAAAAAAAAAAAGAAATCCAAGGCTTACCAAATTATCAGAATTTTGTGCATTTGTTAAAGTCATATCGATAATTCTTGGAGGACTTGAAGTTGGAGTAGACACTATTACAAAAATAATATTAATGTTACGTAATAATCATTAAATCAAACAATTTAAATAGTTTGTAATTATTTATATATGTATATGAAAAAATAATATATATTGTAATGGAATGGAAAGTGACCAATATAAGACTATAAATATAAATTAATGATAAATGATCAAAATAAAAAATTGGTAACTAATGATGATTAGCCTGCAATATATTGGTTATTATTTTAATTGAATTAAAAATGCAATCATATGAAATAAAAGTAATAATAGTAAATATCCTCTGCAGATAAACATCATAAGCAGAAATAAATAATAAATCATTTGTAAAGTATTAAAAAGAGAAGCCAAATAATAATGGCAATAAAATCATCATTTCTAATTAGATTTAATTATAATATAAATCTGAAGCTAATAATTTTCAAACCAAAATAAATGTCAAAAATGAGGCATACTGTTAACAGAGTATCAATTTTTTTTTGCTGCATGTATAATATACAGGTGCTAAAAAAATTGTAAAATTAAACATATATTAAAAAATGTTGGAATATTTATATTAATATTAGCTGTCATCAATATTTTGGGCTATCTAGTATCATATATATTAGCCAGAAAAATTAGTAGTCATGTATCATATAAATAAAGTTTGTAGATCTTGAAGATGACTTTTAATTTTTTAGCACCAATTAAATAATTCTAAAGAGAATTATATAGATATCTACAAATATTATATATATATATTGTAATGGTAGAAGTGGGATTAGGCAAAATACGATTAGACTTGGTTAGAGCATCTGCTTCATATTGAGGAGCCTAAACAAAAGAGATCGATGTGATAAACCAACAGTTTATATTGCCTAAGAGATAGAGACTCTATTAAATTTAATTGAATCCAGAGTTCATGAAATATGAAATTGCATGTAGTAATAATAAGATTATATAAATGTACATGAACTGAAACCTAACTTCCTCATCATACCATCACAATTTGAAATCTAATTGATTAACAGAAATTTCTAGCACTTATAAATATGCTGGTATTAATAGATGAGTTTTAAATATATTAGTTGTACAAAATACCTATAGTGGTGTTGAAGTATTTGTGAGTTAAGATTTATTTATCTAGATCTACTTGGATGATATAAGAAGTGAACAGAACAAATTTATAATTCTTAATTCAATAAATAATAATGGTAATTTATTTATTAAATACAATCTAACTAACTTAATATATCTATCAAAATAAGACATGAGATATAATATTGAAAGGAGAAACAATGATAATTTAAATTTGATCTTATGTTTTATGATGAACCATTTGATATGATTATACGAAATCATGAGTAATTTAGTTTGTAATTTGTATAAGCAAATAGTTATAAGGACGATTGTAGACAAATATAAGCTAGAAACATGAAGGTAATAATCAAGTTGTTTGCTAAAGCAAAGGTAAGTATTGCATTTAAAATACACCCAAGGATTGTCTATTATCATTTAGCTAAATCTCCTAAATTGTAGATGAAAATTGTGGCAGGAAGATATAGGGGTTCAGATTTAATAGTACACAGCATAAAATTCTTATTGCTTCTATTTTAGTATATAGGTTGAGTATAAAACCATAGGAAAATGGAGTTTGGAATTAAAAACTAATTGATGATTTTATAATTATTATAATATTTTTTTTTAAAAAATAAATAAATAAATAAACAAATAAAGATCAAAGGATAAATATCATAGAGTCTACAATAAAAAAAAGGTGACATTTCGCCTTATAATAATAAGATTATTATATCGAAGCAAGAATATCATAATTAATGTTTTCCATTTTATTTTTATAATTTAAAGCCTAACTTATAATGGGTTAATAATTGGAAAAGAAGGGAAAAATGATTTTTCTAATAGAATTACCTGATTTGTGATATATAGAAGAAAATATATAAAGGTATATATCTTAACAGCACCATACTACATGAAAAGGTAATATTTCTTTTTATTTAGTTTTATTATTATTTTTTGTAAATATCAAAAGCTAAAAGGAAAATGAAAGTTTTTCAATTGTTATAGTGTTAATATATTATATTTGTATATAAATGTATTATTATTGTCATTTTACATTATCTGTTGGTATTATAATATCTTGTAAATAATATGATTAAAGTTGTTGCTTTGAAAGTTAACTTGAGTATTAAGAGTTGCATTTCTTTTGTGGGAGTCATTGTCACTACATCACATGAACCCACAGTGTATAGTTTGAGATTGAAATAAAAAATTAATTTAGTTCTGAACAAGATAACAGTCAACTAAGCACACCTTTCTTAAAAGAGATTTTAACTTGAAGTAAGCTGCCTTGATCACATACATCATTGATGGTATTGCAAATTATCAAAGTATGCTCATCTACAAGGAATTAAATTACGAAATACTTATTATTTAAAGTATCACATATAATTACAATTTAGATAACAATATTAGTTTTAAGAGTGAGTATTAGGGAACACAAATATAAATAGGAGCACAATTTTGATTATAGATTCAGGTTATAAATATTTTCTTAATTAATACACTATCTATAGAGTTCAGTAAAATCCCTCTTAATATTCTATAGGTGGATTAAATAACTAATTAAAAATCAATGATTATCCTGATATCTCCTTAGTATAAATTTATTATTATGGTTATTACTAATTATAATCCTATAGAAGTAATAATAATAACATTCAGTATACAATAACATGATAGTATAATTTCTTCATTAGTTAATTGAAAATCGACAATTATAGATGTTTTAGTATACTCATTTAATCATTATAGTTAATCATGAGAGTATTAGATACTGAATAAGAAGGAGTGTCTGGGTATTTTCATGCCATTAGATAAATACTTTTGTGTTTATTTAATGTTAAAGTGTATGCTATCTTGTTGATAGAATAGGAGAGTCTCATAATTATTAATATCGACCAAAGATAATTAAAAAATGGTAAGAGACTTAAATATCATCTAGGTCAAGTCATAGGATAGCCTAATGTAGGGACTTGGCATATTGTCTAGGGGTCGCTGTCCTATCGGCAGGGTACAATATATATATTGTAATGGTAAGCCAAGGTATGACTAAATAATTTAAATTTATATTAATTGATTAGGACACATCTGGCATTCAACATCCAGACATAGACTGGCACATACACATGTTTAAACAATATTTTCTTTAATAAGATGATGATGACCATTACACAACCCCTATTTGCAATACCTAGTTAGAAGAACATACGTTACTCTCAATAAAATGGGCACAGTAAAATATGCACACCAGACAATATTACATATAAAGAGGTTAATACATTGTGACAACAATAGTTTAATTACAAAATATAACTGTCTTAAAATATAACTTTCTCTTTTTTCTTCCTTTTTTAAAAGTAAAAACTACTTCTCCAATCTCTTATATTATTGTTTTCATTCACATACATAGAGGAAAACAATAATTATTTATAAAGTGTCCAAAGTTGCATTAATTAATTTTAAATGTTAATCTTCCATTACAGTTATAATATTAATACAGTTTTTATAATCGAATACATTTACCATATAGCCAACCCCTGCTCTCAAATATAATTAAAATACAATTCAGCATATGGCCAATCTCACAAATATAAGAACTCACATGCATTTATCCAATATGGGATAATTATAACTGCTACCTTTTTTACAATGATAACTCTAGGGAATGGCCACTTCAGGTCCAAATCCTGATTTAATAAAACAACAACTTCTACAGAGATGGCTCTTTTGAGATCGATTTCTAAAATTTAATAAAATATCTCCCATATAAACACATAAATATTTTAACCATTCGACAGTGAATGAACAACTGCAAATATATCATAAGCCACCTTCACAATAGTTAATTCACAGCAATCAAAAGAAGGATTAATTACACATAAATGAACTAGGGTGATTCAACTAATCTTCAACTTAAAACTACCTATAACTATTATTCTCATTATTTAACACTTAGATGGTTTATCTTACACCTTTTTATTGGTGTGAATACTTTCATTTAAAATGCAAATAACGCCTTTGCTTATTTTCCCACCGACAATTTCTTTTAAAAAAAAATTTTTTTTATTACAAAGAAAATTTTAGTTAACCTATATATTAAAGAAAATAAAGTGAATTTTGATTTTAAAACACAGCTAGAATATTTGTGAAAGCTTAACTATCAAATGCTGCTTTTTTTTCTTTTTTTTTTTTAAAAAAAAACAAGATATTCATTTCATAAAGTTTGCTGACATCAATATACTAAAAGAAACTTAAAATGCTTAGAATAAAATCTAAACAGTTTTTTTTTTTAATAGAATACTCACTTCATAAACATTGTTAGGATTAAATATATGTTAGGAGACAGTCAAAACAGTTTTCTTTTGAAAAAAATAACAACTTATAAAGCCCATAATTTGATTTCTTCACAATGGCAAGAATTAATCAATTCATTTTTAAATGGCATAATGGGTCAGATTCCAGATGTCCAGAATAGATTAGCAGTTGGCAATTTTTCTTCTTCTAGTCATCAGCATGATGAAGGTTTGATGAAGTGAGAATTCAGAATGACTGCTTTAAAAAAAAATTGACTTTATATCCTGTTTTTGAACATCCTCAATTCAGTTTTGCAACATGTTTTTCTTATTCTTGTTTTTAACACTTTAATTGATTAATTTGCAAAACACTTTAATTGCCTGAATTTTTTTCTTGTTTTTGAATCTCTTATCTAAACAGACTTAATCACCTTTTAATCTAATTTTTAATTGAGTTGTTATGTGATTCATTCTTTAATAAGAGAAAGTTTTAATATATTTTATCAGTTTCTCTTAAATTTAAATTCTTTTTTTTTTTAACAACTATTGCAACTTTTACATTATTTAATATGACAATTAATAATTTATTTTGACATACAATTAGTATTTTATTTTAAACCATTTCTTCTATTTTATTATTAGTATATTATATAATAAAATGCTATATTTATAAGCATCTTCACAACTAAATTATCTCTCAACCATGTGGAAAACTACATAGCTGACACTGAAATGAATAAGACATTATTAATTTCATTATATATGTATTTCAAAATAGAATATGATCTTCAAATGATAATATCATTTTAGCAGACTTAATCTGTTAATGATTCTCAATTTTATAAGTTGTTGAATTTCTTTAAACACTATACTGCTTACAAAACTCCACATTGATTTTAATATTCTGTTAAGTCACTAATAACAGAATTGTTCCAAAGAACCAATCAGAATTCTAATTTTTTATGCTCAAATATTATGAAAAACTTGAAAATACAAAATGACAATTTTAGTGTATAATAAATATTGATGTTAAGCATGAATAACAGTTGCCATTAAAAATAAATGTCTTACTAATATATTTGAGTAAGATACTGTTTTTCAATTTATAGTCAGTCCAACTGTCTTTACTTACAAGTGCTTATGTAATATTTAATTTTGTTTTTTTATTTTAATTATAATGTAATCTAAAAGATGCCAATGTTTTTGAGGGTGAATGCATTCATTCCTTTACAGCATTTTTTTCCTTGCCTAACCAAAATGTTTGCAACAGTCAATTCATATGTTATCAAAAATTTAATAATAACAGATCATTAGCGTTCACAAAGCCAGACTATTATTTCTAATAGTTTTAAGCCATAATTTATTGTTTCTATTAAACAACACTAAAATGCCCAAATAGATAATTTCAATCTTTTAATGCAATAATACTATCCAAAAAGGAGTAACCCCCCCCCCCCCAACATTTTAAATTTTACACTGGAACATTGTGCAAACCTATTTTAAAATCATTATCTTTTCAATGATATATCTAGGAATTCTAAGTAAGTTCACAGCAAATTCTATATTAAGCAATCTTCTATTATGTAATGGTCTGCTCTTCCTAAAATACTTTTATAGTCATTTACTGATTTAATAAAATTTCCTTCCTCTGTAAGAGCTTCATTAAAGTTCATTGATTACAAGCTATATTTCAAATTTGGATTTTTGAAAAATTTTCACTAAACAAATACACATGGTTCCTGTATCTATTTAAAAAAAAAAAATTGAAATAATTATCTTTAGTGTCAGTTAGCTACCATAACTCTTACTAATTTTATAAATTGTTTCTACCACTTAAATGAGCAAACTGCTAGGCATAGGAAGCAGTTCAGATTTTGAGAAACGAGCTATTATTAGACCACATTTTCTAAAGCCAAATCCATTTACAAATCATTATTAACTATATTATTTTATCTTACAATCATAAAAAAGAATTGTCAGACCACTCAACACAAGCATATATATAAAAAAAAAGAAAAGACTGGAATAAGAATTACTATGCATGTAATTAAGAGATGAAAATATATTTTTACATTTTTAAGGATTAGTGCAAAAAAATGACTAAAGGCATATGAGATTCATAATGACTGAGTTGTATATCAGCTTGAGATGATGAAAAACAAAATAAAAGTGGCCAAAGAATAGGAAAAAGAGTACAATGAGGAAACAGAAAATATTATAAGAAAACAATATCTAGCTTTTGATAAGTTAATATGTTCTTCTAAAAGAAAAAAAAAAATTATCTTAGATACTGTTTATTAGTTATTCATAGAACACTGTGGATATCATTTCTACCATGAGTTCAGTACCAGATATATATTCATATTCATTATTTAAACTAGTTAGTAGATAATTAAATAAAGGTTGTGTACAAGGACTATCTTTGGAAACAAAAAATATGATTTCTAGAAATATATTTAAACATGTAAATATGTACACATACGTATGTGTATAAACACACATATCATCTAATCCACATAAGAATATACATATGATGAAACAGCATTAAACTGTCTTCTAATAAGCTCACTGTGAAATAAGTTATGACATATATATATATAAAAGCCAACTTCTAAATTATGAACAATGATAATGTAAGAATCACAATATAGATTACAAAGGCACCTCTGAAGTCTAATCATAAATCAGAATAAACTAGAATCTTAATTAATATTGAGCAAATTTCACGTGCTTTATTTAAAAGTGTGAAAGATGAGAGACAAGTAATTTTTAAATATTATATTTTTTATAGACAGAAAAGTATGCTTAAAATTATGTATCAAATGAAATTGATTAAATAAAGCATACACATTTGTATGCATTAAAACAACTGCTATGTAAATATATGTTGATTTCCACGGACAATCTTTGGAATCAAATAGTATTTATTCTAGGTCATTAATACACTTATTTAAATTTATATGCATACATGTTCATATATTTAATTAATTATCAATATATGTATATTTACATTAAAACAAATATTGCATGCATGTACATATGACATTTAAATTTGTACGGAAACAAAACAAAGTCTTTGGAATCAAAAGATATGCTCTATAGCATATCAGTCAATTCAGATATGTGTGTTAGTAAATTAATTAAATGCACAAAGTTAAACTTTAGATTACAATAAATTAATTGTATTTACTAATATTAAAAACTCTAACCAAATAATAAATTGGATCATTAAAACCTCAGAACTAAATACCAGTCACATACCAATGTAACTAACAGGTGTTGTCTTCTTTCTATTTGCACTGATGTGTAAATGATATTTAGCTTTGAAGTCTTAATAATCCCATTATTTGACTAGAGTTTGAGGATTATTAGATGCAATTAACTTGTGTTTATGTATATATAGATAAATATTCATGCTAACAAAATAAACATATCTTAAAATAAATTATTATATATTTATACATACTATTTAAATTGTAGTAAGAAAATAAATGATAAACCTACAGTATCTGTTGAATCAAAATAAATATGCTTTCTGAAATCACTTAATTTATATATATGCAGAATTAAACGCACTCTAATTTACCTATTAATACATATATTTAAAACAATCGTTTTACCTTTTCTATTATTAGAAATGCTTGTAGTAGGAATAGATGAAATAAGAGCATCAACAACTTGATTCCCTCCTCCCATGTTACTAAAGGCTTGTGTGGGCTGAGTTGTCCCAAGAAGAAAGTCACTCACCCCTGTGACCTATATAAATCATAAAATAACTTTTTAATAAGTCCTAAATATAAGCAGCATTTTAAAACTATTTTTGGACTGGTTTCTTACCATATTCATGTATCTACATTCAGAATGCAAATACATAATTAACAAAAAAGATATACTATATTATATCGAAGTATAAAATATCAAAATTAGCCTCCAGAATAGTATTTTACAAACTGATATGCCAAAATTAAACTGCAACATTTTTTCTTTTTTAAAAATAAAAAAAAAAAAAATTATTTAAAACCTCATGTATTTAATACGAATGAATTTTCAAAATAATCATCTCAAGTAAAGAAATGCCTTTATCAAAACAGTAATCTAATCTAATCAATCAATGATAAATAAAAGGCAAAGATCAAATGCTTCCTTCAACAGACAGCGTTATAAAATTTATCTGGGAAGTCTATAGATTTTTAATTTTCATCATTCACAAAAGATTTATATTTCTAGATATAAATATATATTCATATTAAATTTAAAAAGTCCTTCATTTCACTTTTATCTGGAAAAAAAAATCAGGCCACTGACACAATTTCCTATATTTTATAAGTTTATAAATTTTTATAATCAGCTACCCAAGCTCATAAATAAATATACAAACACGCACACACACAGTTTTCAATATTTATACATTGGTTGCTAACAGAAAAAAATAAATAAGTAAATTTAGCAAATATAAAAAAAGTTTTGTTTGAATTTATTTTTAAAACTATATAGTGTTTAAAGATTTATTTTGCCTAAAGATATTGTAATGAAAAAAAAAACGAGGAAGTGAATAAATTTGTTTATATTCATGGAAATAAATATATCAAGATTCCAATATCTACAGTTTCAGGCAGGGAAAAAAATAATTAATTTTAATTGTGTATAATTTGATGTGACAAAGTTCTTATAAAGAATATATTTAAAAAATCATTACATTATCATTGGGTGATTTGCAGCATAATTGTACCTAATGGACTTGAGAATTAAAAGTTTGTGGATCAAAGCTCCACCTGATCACTTTGGTGCTTGAATGTCATATAATTACTTAACTATTCAATTAGTTTTTTCTTTATCAGATATCAAATGCTTGTCTCCTAAAAATCAGGATATTGTCATTTATCCTGAATGGCATACTATGTATTTGGTTTTCAAATATTTAATGACACATTATCATGATAGTGTCTCATTTTAATGACGATGGATCACTTCTGATTTCACTAGTAATCTTTCTATTTGATTATATATGCCTTATGCAAGGCTAATTTGAGTCAGTATCTATATGTTCATTCCTTTGCTGCTTATGGTTTTTCATGAGTCTACACCAGAAATATAGTTCAAAAGCAACAAATACCCCCAACTTTTTTTTCTAGTCTGCAGCTTCCACACCCACAGAAACCTATTCTGTTTATCATTTCTAAAAAATACTTTTCTAGAAAGATCTTTTTTTTAGGTTTTTTTGTTGCAACTTGCCCAATATAATGCTCCCCAAAGTGGGTGGTATTGCTTCCTTGGGAGGTGGGGGGGGGGCAGTAGTAGCTTTAAGTGGAATGAGGAAGGGGATTTTGAATAAAAATGAGAAATTGATGGAAACATTAAAAATAAATAAATTGAAAAACCATTCATACATGTTTCCTCTGTTGTGTAGCATATAGTTAAAGTCATAGCGATTATTTTCCAAATAAATACACACAATTCAAGTTATGACAGGTCTTAACAAGTAAATGTTGAAAAGTGAGCATGTTGTGCACTAGGAAAGTCTAACATGCTGGTCCATTTTTTGTTTGATATTTTGTGATGTTGTCTTTTAATTTCTTCAGCAAAAAACTTTAATAAATAACAATGTTTTAAAATTGGGTAAGTAGTCAACATTTTAAAATTTGTTCTGAGCTATGAAAACTGAACACTATTTTTTTAATAAAAAGATAAAATAAATAGCAAATGAAGGATGTAATTTTTTAAATTCAAATTTTCATTAAATTTTTATTAGCTGAGTGATTTTTATTTAAATATTTTAAATATAATCTTTTTCTTTTAGATGATTACCCACTATTTTTTTTTAAGATAACTTTTACTGGTGTCCTTCACATAGTCTTGTACTTTGCACATTTTGAAATCAATCACTTTTTTTTTTAATGTGAGCATGCTATTTTTAAAATTTATGTAATATAAAATGGTTTATTTTTTAATTTTTCTCTCCACTACACTACCATTTAATAAAATAAAGAGAGATTTTTACATACCATTCTACAATTGACCAATCATGAATGTGCAAAAACATTCAGAATGAAGACTTTTATAAATTTATTTTTTTAAAAAAAGTTTTTCTCCTATTAATAATGTTCCTGTATTTCTGCACACTCAATGTGTAAACATTATTTATATCAGAATGTGTACGTTTTTTTTTGGAGGGGGCGGGGGATTTATAAAAATTTTATATATAGATAAATAGAGATGGCACTTGATGCTTCTTAACATAAGAGCACCAGCTACTTTAAACCGATCCTACATATACATATATATCTGTATATATAAACAGACTGTACTTTTGCTGAAATGTAATAATCACACACACCCCCAACACACATACTTTTAAAATTAACTACAACTAGATTTAAATAATTCTTTTGACTTCTTAGAAAAAAATAATGGTGTAAAAAGAAAAAAAAATTATTAAAGATTCTACTTTTATATTTTTAAAACATTCTGAATTAGATTAGAAAGGTATTAACAATTGTAGTAAAGATACTAGAGTAATTACTGGAGGGGGAAGGATAAATTATCTAGTATATAGAATTTTTTTTTAATTATTTAATTTTCTTTTTTTAAAAACAAATATATGTGAAAATCATCATGAAAATGATCTAGATTTTGAAAAATGATAATTAAAATATGACGTTTACACTAAACAAATGGCAATCAAATTTTTTGTCAGCAAGTAGTGTTTTAAAATTTCCTTAAAATATACAAAATCTTTGCAACATGTTTTTAAGAATCTGTTCACTTATGTTATTAGCACATAAATATAAAAGATTTCCAAATATCTAATAACTACTTAATATTAATCATGATTTTTTAAAACATTACATGTAATTATTGTCATATTAAAATTATACATATATATACACATTCATATTTTGCAAAATAATAGGTATGGAATGCTAGAATAATAAAATCTCAGTTGTACTTAAACCTAGCAGTCGAGTTGGACTTTATATCTATTTTAGCAATTAATAATCATTAAATTATGACTGATTATACTTTTTAATATTTTTCTATTAGCATGATTTTCTTTTGTATGTTATTTTTATTCTACATTTCTCTAAAAATGAGAATTGAGATTCCACTGTATTTTTAAAATAAATTGAGTACAATCATTAAACTGCCAATGAGTACTCTGCATATCTCATAGCATTGAGTTATCACTTTTATTAAAATCTTTTCTTCAAGTTAAAAAGTGTTATGAACTAATTACCTTCTCATTTAGTTGCAGATTAACACAATTTATTTCCTTAAAGATCTTTCATAGTAAAAATTAAATATTTGCAGACAAAAAATTAGTACTCATTCCTTGATTTAAAACTAGTTATTAAAGATATTGATAGTAACTTTTGGCTCATAAGTTGTATCTGACCCTTAAATAATTTTAATATAGTCATGATGGAAAGATATTTTATTAATTATTTTAAAAATGATTTACATTCCATTATATGTAAATAAAAGTATCATATATTAAAACAAAACATCATATGTCTTCTCTAATATATATATATAATATAAATAATATATTATTTGCATTAATATGATTATAGAGTGAATAAAGAAATGAAATAAACATATATATAGCGGCTCAGGAGGTCATACAAATTTCAAATGTCAAAATGATATAATGGAATCAACAATTCCATTCATATGACTAAACTAAGATTAAATTTTTTTTTTAAACTATCTAAAAACCTCTAATTCTTGAATGTGTCACTATCACTATGCTTGGGTAGAAGCAAAATTTTAATAATTAAATAAATTAAGCATATTACTTGTTACCTGGGAGATCATAAGATATTTAAACACCATAAGTGATTCATGCTACTTTTATTAAGTTTTCGAGTCTGTCTATCATTGCATTAGATCGTATGGGATAAATAAATAATTTAATAAAATTAAAAATATATCACAAACATAAGGTTTGTCATAGGAAAAAAAAAATACAAAAATAAAGAAAATGTTCATGAAATGATCTAAAATCAAATTTAACTTATCATTAAATAAAAGAAAATAATTAAAATGAAATACAAAAATAACTTACTTGTTATAAACAAAAATACATCTAATTTATTTATTCATTTTTAATAAATTCTATAAACTTAATATATAAATAAATAATTTAATAAAATCTAAAAATAACTTACTAAAATGGGTTGGATTATTATAAATTTGATTATATTTATTACCAAACATAAATATAAAAATTTCTTTTTATATGTAATTATTATTGTCAATCACTTTCCAATAGTTAATCAAATTCCACTCATAATCCTAGATTACCTATTTAAAGCTTTTCTGTTCTTTATTCCTCTCTTCAAATACTCATAACAGTCTCCTATCTTTAAAAATTTTCTTTTTTCTTATATCTTCAATTACTACTTCAAATAATTTATTTCACTCTTAGCACTTGCCTAATTAAATTTTTCTTCAGTTTTAATTTTTTCAATAAATGGTCTTTTTTTTTGGTTAATCTTTCTATAATCTCTATTATTTTCAAATAACTTTTACACTCTAAATAAAGCCACATCTCAATAACATAAGAATAATAGAACGTTTAATGTTCACCTGTGTACGAAACAATCTTGGCATTTAAATTTTTGAAATAGAGATATTGAAGGGTGGAGAATTGGTTGGAGAAAGTGTCTACATAAAAATGAGAAGACCAATTTTGAATAGAAATCTGGTGTGATTATATAGGAATAGTTATAATTGTAAATTTATTTAAACGCACATTGATTACATAAGTAATATTTACTAAGGCTTTAACCTCAAGAATATGCGTGTAAAAATGAGATATTAGGGACCTCTATAGGTCTTAACCACAAGCTTACGTTTTGGAAAAAAAGAGGGGAACCTTTCTTTACTTCAATCTACTTTCTATTTAAATAGGTAAAGCTGACACGGTTAGATCTTAAGAGTATCAATGTGTAATAAGAAACGCGGACATAATCAGTGAAGTATTTAATAGCTTCAAACTCTTAGATCTAACCGCTTCAGCTTCACCTATTTAAATAGAAAGTAGGTTGAAGTAAAGAAGGGTTCCCCTCTTTTCTTCCAAAGCATAAGCTTGCGGTTAAGATCCGTAGAGGTCCAATATCGCATTTTTACATGCATATTCTTGAGGTTAAAGCCTTAGTAAATATTACTTACATAATCAATGTGCGTTTAAATAAATTTATAATTACAACTTTAAATTATCGTAATAGATTTCTAACTATAAGATCTTTCCATTGACTCATTGTAAATCAAAAGATTTTGCGAGTATTAATGTGTAATAAGAAACGTGGACTTAATCAGTGAAGTATTTAATAGCTTCATGCTCTTAGATCTAACCGCTTCAGCTTCACCTATTTAAATAGAAAGTAGGTTGAAGTAAAGAAGAGTTCCCCTCTTTTCTTCCAAAGTGTAAGCTTGTGGTTAAGACCTGTAGAGGTCCCTAATATCGCATTTTTACACGCATATTCTTGAGGTTAAAACCTTAGGAGTAGTTATAATAATTAAAGAATATTTTATATAAAAAGTAAATTTTAAAAAAAAGTTTGAAATGTAGAGGAATGAGGACATATGTGAAAGTAAGCAAGAAGTAGGTTTAAAAAAATTACAATTTGTGTGAAAAATATTTGTTATTGTTTTATTTTGGAAATTCTGTGTAAACATATGTTTGTAAATATATTTTGTGGGAATAATCCTTGGCAATGATCACATAATGTGGTCAAGACATTAGAAGATGATTGAAATGAAAGGTGGTTGATTCATGGAGTAAACTGGGATTTGAAAAGAATAAATGTATTAAATAAATTGTTTTTTAAATATATTAAAATTAATAGGACCATATTTTGAAAGAAAATGATGAAATACTTAGTATTAATTTAACAAGTATCCTCCTTAGATCTTAAAAAAAAAAATTTCTTATTTTTATTAATGCTCGCAAGAGCTGTCCCTTCACTTAGTGTTTTTCTGAAGGTTTGTGATGATGGTGTTCTAGCTGTATTTTTATATTGGACTATTTCCATCATCTAATATGTGTGTTGAATGTCTTTAGAAAAGTTTAATTTTTTAGTTAAATATTCCAAATGCATTCAACTGTTAGTAATATCACAGCAAACAGGTTAGTATATGCACCAACTGTTAGTAATATCACAGCAAACAAATGTTAATAATATCACAGAAAACAGGTTAGTATATGCACTA
The DNA here is from genome assembly GCA_028023455.1 of Epiperipatus broadwayi. Taxonomy (NCBI): domain Eukaryota; kingdom Metazoa; phylum Onychophora; class Udeonychophora; order Euonychophora; family Peripatidae; genus Epiperipatus; species Epiperipatus broadwayi. The sequence goes on from JAQFVV010006203.1 coordinate 7,378,491, forward strand.
ACTGTTAGTAATATCACAGCAAACAGGTTAGTATATGCACAACGTTTCGAGAGGTATTTTTCTCCCCTCTTCTTCAGGTGTTGCTGGCCTGACCAGTGACAGTACTAGCATGGGATTCGAACCTGGGTCCTTAGATTCTTGATTATTGAAATTTAAGGTAACGCTCTAACCAAGCTCAGTTGGTTAGAGCGTTACCTTAAATTTCAATAATCAAGAATCTAAGGACCCAGGTTCGAATCCCATGCTAGTACTGTCACTGGTCAGGCCAGCAACACCTGAAGAAGAGGGGAGAAAAATACCTCTCGAAACGTTGTGCATATACTAACCTGTTTGCTGTGATATTACTAACAGTTAGTGCATATACTAACCTGTTTTCTGTGATATTATTAACATTTGTTTGCTGTGATATTACTAACAGTTGGTGCATATACTAACCTGTTTGCTGTGATATTACTAACAGTTGAATGCATTTGGAATATTTAACTAAAAAATTAAACTTTTCTAAAGACATTCAACACACATATTAGATGATGGAAATAGTCCAATATAAAAATACAGTCCCTTCACTTAATTCTACATTCATCTACTATAAGCTTGAGTAATTAAAAATGCTATAATATCTATTATATTCGCAGATCACTTTCTGGCTTTTGTCTTTATCAATGATTGGGTGTTCATTGATTACTCAAACTTACAGTAAATGGCTCTAGTATTGATAAAAAAAATAAAAAAAAATACTTGGAAGTTTATATTAAGATTACACTAAAAAAGACATGATATTTGGTTGATATTTTATTTTTAGTAAAAGTTTGTTTAGTCAAAGTAGTTCTTTGATTTTTATATTTTCATTACTAAATAACTATCTTCCTAAGTATTGAAAACCATTAAACCTGCACAATAAAATTCTTAGGCTCACTATTTTTCTTAATTTTTAATTCCTCTTTATCTTAATTTGCTTTAGCTGATAATGTATATTGTCATCCCAAATCTTTTATACATTTCATAAATTCTATTAAAATTATCCTAATTATCTGCAAATATTATTATAACATGATTTTTCTTTCAATAACTTCACTCTTTTCAAAACAATAGTAATTTTCAATATATGACAAGACATAATAAAGTTAACACAGTAATTGGATTGCAAAACACATCTAATTCTAAATACAGTATCTGCATTGAAAAAGATCAAACTTTTCTGTTCTAAATCCCAGATGTAACAATTTTTTCATCTGCTATATTTAAATCACTAGTTATTATATCTGAGCAAAAGAAGCCCTCATGTAAATATTAAAGGTGTCATAAACAATTGAATTAATTGTAGAAACTTTAAAAATTTGGAAAATTGTATATATTTTGGCATTATTTGTAGAAAGTTTTAATGTGAAATCATAAAGGAAGTATATTTTTTATTATTTTTTAAAATTATTATACAAATAGAAAACCCAATCATGTGAATAGTAAATTTAAAATTTAATTCAAATTTTCAATTATTGTGAAAAAAGATCACTTTCATTTTAAAACAAAAAAAAAAAATATAGCAAAGCAAGCTAAATAAATTAACTTGAGGAAGGGGGGGGGGGTAGCTTGTGAAGTCAATAAAATAATAATAGCTTTAATTTTTGTCTGCATAAATCTTATTTAAAATATTCTTAACACAGAAAAATTTTAAATAATTGTAAAACTTCATACATGCTAACATTGTTACAAGTCACTATGAAAATAATAATTACTGTATCCATTTCTTATTCGTTGAGATAATAATATTATAAAGATAGTAATTATGACCAATAAGATAATTGGATTTACCAAAATAAGAATTTGGTATGGAGTTACCTCAAGTTTATTATCAATAGTTCTTTGTAGATAAAAAAAGAAAAAGAAAAGAACAGAACTTTTAGAGTGGAAGAATTTTGCTTCTGTTATCTCACTTATTTCATTCTTATCCAAAACTACTCCAAGTTTACGAACATTGTACGTTCATATTACATATTATTTCTATTAGTTTGAGAATTTGTTTCAAAGTTTTCCCTAGGAAAAAAAATCTGTATGATTTCTTACTCTATGGTTTATCTGATACAGAATTCGTAATTAAAAATCACTTTTCAAACAACTTTTCTTTTTCTATGTGTTTTTTATTGAAAAAAAAAAAAAAAGAATTCTACAAAATTAATATTGGACTTACTTTGAGTAATTAGTTGAAAAAGTCACAATATCCTTCTCATAGGGTTGCTGGAGTATAGTCCTTGCTGCAAATCTTTTCTTGGTTTTACCAGACTATCATATATTCTTTTACCATAGCTTTGATTCCAAAATAATTTTCATGTTGTATATATTTGACAAATTACTTTTCTGTTTTTAAGTTATGCAATACTAGTACCATTTAGTATAATTTTTTTCAAATCTGGTATCACTTTTCAAATAATTTTTTAATCTATATAATATTTCTAAAAAATAGAAAAAGATCCTTTGTGACCCCATAATGAAATTTTCCCCAAATAATGTCAATATATATATATATATTTTGAATATATTTTTTAAAATTTAAGTTTAGTCAAAAACTTTAACAAATGATTTTCTAAAAAAAAAAAAACTATGGATATAAACTACAATTTAATACTTCCTGTAACCTTCTATCTTAATTCTAGCTTGAGTAAATCATTCATTGTGTCATTGGCCATGAGTGCAAAATTATGGTTTGCTGGAGATTTTAAACAATAATAACTTAAAAACTACATCAAATAAAAATTCAGATTTTTTTATTATCTCTGTTAGGACATTTGATGAAATAAATCCAAAATAGTCAGGTTCAAAATTATTAAAATATTGGATCACTTGACAGAGACTGGCTCAGAATTAATGCTATAAAGAATGACTGGCTCAGAATTAATGCTATAAAGAATGAAGACGTCCTGTATTATAAAAGGCAAATAATAATAATTTCCTTCTATATTACAATTATTCCATTTTATTAAATATTTACTTAACAAATTGTTTTTTTTTTTTTTAAAAAAAAAAAAAAATTAGTTTGCTATTAAGAATAAAAAAATGTGCATCTCAACTTTTCCAAAGGCATATTTAGATTGCTAAATCAATAGAACATTATGACTGAATTATAAATATTGCTCATCTTCAGTGGAAGTATACAATTGCAGGTAAACTCATTAACATGATGTATTCTAATACACACACACACACACATATATATATTTAAATAAATCAATGTTATAATATATCTTTAGATAACAGCAATAATATATATTTAATAATAATCTTACACAAAAAAGCTCTTTCGGCAAATATTAATTTTTGCCCTTTTTCAACATGCTTCGACTAATTTAGAAGTACAATCTACATTGCCTATATAATTTTCTGTACAATACTTTTAAGGCATAAAAAAAAGTTTTGTTTTTATGTCTTAAAAATATTGTATGGTTTTAATAGATTATAGGTAATTTTATAAAAAAAAAAGATGTCGTTATGTATGCAATGTAGATAATAATGTGCTGATATTGCTCATTTGATCCACAAGATAAAATTTTATATATTTTTAATCTCATCTGGAAAAATTTTGGTTACTGGAGAATACTTGTTTAGTGAGTGAATATGAAAAGAAAGTTGGAGTGCAGAGAGATAGATTTAATTGGGTTTGGAAAGATCGAGAAAAATATTGCTAATATTTGGAAAGTGATTTGATATGCCATTTTAAATATATATATAAAAAAAATTTGTGTGTGTGTTTACTATAACGAAGCTTTAAAACTAAGACACACATAAAATTAGTTCGTTTTTAGTAGGTTTGCTTTTAAAGAATTTTTCAATTTAAGAAAGTGATTTATTTGACAAAGAGAGTAATGTTTGAGGTATAAAGTTAGCGAAGCATGTTTATCGATCACCATTTTTAAAAAAAAAATTTTTTTCCCTTTTGTATAAAGAGGCTTGAAGAGTAGTAGAAAAGGCATAAATTTAAATATAGAGTAGAGGAATTGGAAAAATAAGGAGATATAAATTGCATTTGTAGTCCGCAATGTGTATATAATGGTCAAAAAGAAATTAGGCGTGTTTTGATAGAATTTACTGTATATGATATGTTTTTCCATTTGAAATATTTAAATAAGACTAGGGAAGATGTAACATGTGTATTGGTGTAGATCATGTATAAATTTGTAAAAAGAGGTGAAAAAATAGTTTCTAAGTGTAGATAGTTTAAAAAAAAAGTCAGGAGAAATATGTAGTTAAGAAAGACAGAATAGAGTATATATTTAGTGAGTGACAAAAAATGTGGATGACAAAATAAATAGGGCAATGAAGATGAGTAGCCAAAGAAAAAATAAAATAGAGGAAAAGGTAAAGAATGTGTAGAAATAAAATTAAAAGCATTAGAAATGAAATGTGAACAAATCAAGGGATTAATGAATAGAAATGATAAGAAAGAAGTAGATAAGGAAATCCAGAAGATGAAAAAGAATATTATAGATGAAGTAAGAAAAATAAACTATGAAAGTCTTGATAGGAGATTTGCTAATTAGCAGATGTGGAGTTGTAATTGCAAGAAAAAAATAGAAATAGGTATGTAAGAGTATGTTTGCCTGGAGCTAGATTTAAAGATACTACAGACAAGGTAAAGAATCAAGAGAATAAAGATGTTTATATAATAGTAGGGAGAAATAATTTGTCAGAGCCATCAGAGAAATTAATAAATGAGTACAAAGAATTGATTAGTAATTTGAATAAAGTTAAAGAAAGAGTAGGAGTAGTTGTATTACTACCAAGATTTGACAATAGTTATATTTTAGATAGGGCATGTTCTATAAATGAGAGAGTGAAAAAATTATGCGAGAAAAATAATGTTATGTTTGTGGATGTGTGGGATTTTTTTATTAGTAAGAGGGAATTATATATTAAAGATGGATTGCACTTATCAAAACAAGAAAGTGAAGCATTAAGGTGTATGATTTATGAAAAATATAATTCGGGAAACTTATAAAGAGGGATAGAGTTTTAAATTACAATGTTATCAAAAAAAAAAAAAAGTTAAGAATTGACAGGATGTAAGAATTAAATAAAGGGTAGCTGACAAGCTAATTATAAAATAGATTAAATAAAGGGTATGATAAACAAGCTAATTACAAATGTAATTCAAAAGAATTTAAAAAAGATAGTAAGAAAGGAAGAAATTGTTAAAATTGGTTATTTAAATATGCTAAATATTAGGAAACCAGAAAAGTGGCTGGAATTAAACAAAGCAGTTAAAAATGAAGAACTTGAGATATTAGCAATAGTATAAACACAAATAAAAGGAGAAGAACCTACAGTGGAAGATTTGGTATGGCAGGGTATAAATAAAAAAGAAAAAGAAATAATGGTATAGGAGTTATGTAAAAAAATATTTAAATACTGTTAAGTGTCAAGAACATTTGTGGTTTGAGATAAGGTTAGAAAGACAAGAATAGATTGTGGTTATAATGTCTACGGCCACTGGAGGTAGTCAAATTATAATGGAGTGAAACAATAGCAAGATAAATGCCTACTTAAGGATATACAGAATTTCAAAAAAGGGGGAAGAAAATAATGGTTATAGGGAATATGAATGGATATATTGAAGAAATTGATGACGTAGATAACAAAAATGGACAGCTTTTCTCAAGAATTTTTGTCAGAGAGTGAATCTGAGCATTGGAAGTTTATCAAATATTTATGAGGGACAATACACATGGTCTAGAAATAATAATTTCACACAATAGATTATGTATTAGTAGAGGAGGGAATGAATAAAGTACAGAAAATTAAAGTGTTTGATAATGAAGAGAGAGTATATAATACTGATCAAAATTTCTTGAAATGGTTTGTAATGTAATGAAAAATAGTAATAAAAGTGGAAAGGATAGTAAAAGATGTGGATGAAAAATGAATGATAAGAATAAGTTAGCAGAATATAAAATAAAAGTAAAAGAAATCATGGAAAAGTTTGTTGGGGATGAATATAAAAACTGGTGTAGTAAAGCAGAAAAAGTGACAGATAGGGTTTTAGGAGAGAGTATTCAAAAAAATAAAAATAATAGAAAAGTGAGAATTAGTAAAAATGTAAAAGAGAGGGGAAAAGCTTATAGAGAATATAAATGTGCTATTAAAAACAGAAAAAATAAAAAAGATGTTAATATTGAATGGACAAACTATTTAAAACAAAAGAAGTTAGCTAACATAGATAATAACAGAGAGAGAGAATGAAATTAAATAGTAAATTGATGGAGGACATTAATAAAAATGGAAGAGATAGGAGTAAAAAATTTTGGAAATATATTAAAAGGAATATAGGGGAGAGAGAAATAGTATTACTAAATGATGAGGAAACAAAGTAGCTCTAGAGAAAAATTAGAGACAATCTTAAAATAAATATGCAATGGATATTAAAAAAATGTTAGATGTGAAGTAATGGAAATATTAGGTTTACAGAAAATGAATTGAACAAGGCAGAGAAGAAACTGAAAAGGCAAGAAGTTTAGATAGTTGGGCAGCAGAGATAGTGATGAATTTGGGAAATAGGGCAAATTTAAATCTATTATCATGTTTTAACAAGATGGCAAAGAAGAAAGAATTTCCAGATAGCTGGAGTAATACAAGAGTAAGGTTATTATTTAAAGGAAAGGGTAAGAATCATAGAAAGTTATAGACTAATAGCGGTAATGTCAGTATTATATCAAGTTTTTGCATATATGGTAGGTGGAAGGGTAGCAAAATGGATGGAAGAAATAATATAGTGGGAGAAATGCAAGAAAGTTTTAGATTGGATAGGCACATAGGAGATAGTTTATTTGTAGTCACACAACTTACAGATATGAATAGGAAGGTAGACAGTTATATATGGTTTTATAGATATAGAGAAGATATATGATAGAGTACATAAAAATAGATTATGGGTAAGTTTAGTAAATTTGGGAATGAATGCAGCTTTAGTGGATCTTATTATCTTAATAAGATCCACTATTGTATGAAAAATAATTACTATATGTATCAATTAGGAAATCTAGAATCAGAATTAAAAATGGGATGGGATTAAGACAACAATATCCTATGTCACCTATTTTATTTTTGTTATATGTGAGAGTAATGGAGAGAGCAATAGAAAGACTAGAAAGAGGGATAGAGATACCAATAATAGATGGCAAGGGAGTTTATATATTATCAGGTCTTTTATTTGTTGATGATATCTTCTTGTGCACAAAAAGTAGAGAAAGATATGGATTAAATTTAGTGAAGAAAAATAAAGAGTAATGATAATAAATGCTGGAGAAAGAGAAGAGAAAGAAATTTTGTTGGATTATAAAAAGCTTAATGTTGCGAATAGGTATAACAATTTGAGAATTGTCTTATGTAATCAGAGAAATTGCTTGGATGAATGGGAGAATAAAATTGATAAATGAAGCAAAGGAAAGAAAGGGACTGATAAAAAAATGAATAATGTTTTCATATAATAAATATGAGGTAGCAAGAATTGTATTGAAGGGAATGATAGTAGCAGGATTAACTTATGGCAATGATGTGTTATGTATTAGTAAAGGGGTATTAGATTACTTAGAAAAAGTACAAAGAGAAGTAAAAGGACATGCTCTAGATGCAGGTGTGTGAACAGCAAAGGAGCCAATTCAAGGAGAAATGCAAAAAGCAAAATGAAAATGTTCAGTAGATTGCAATTTATGGATAATATGAGAATAGCCAAAATAGTATTTAATTGGGTTATGAATAAAGGACAGGCAATAAGATGGCTGAGAGAAAGATAGTAGGGTATGCAGAAGATTTGGATAAAGATTTTATGTCAGTATACTTATACAAAAGGTGAAATAATTGTTTTAGGAGAATTGTTGAGTGTTATAATGGCAAGAAATGGGATAGAAAAATAGATGCATTAATAAAAAATAGGGAAGTTGGAAAGTAAAAAGAGTTTAAATATATATAGAAGTAAACAGGATATTGGGTGTGGGTTAATTTATGATAATAGCAAGGAAAGTAGTTTACTGTTTAAAGTTCGAACAGGATCATTAGCAACAAGAGAATATACACATAATTGGAGAAATGTGGGTGATTTAGTCTGTAAGTTATGTAAGGAAGGCATGAAAAATATTAGGCAGTTGTTAATTGAATGTAAATAATTACAATCCGAAAGGTTACAAATAATGAAGTTGTGGGAGAATAAAGTGGGTTCTTGGTTGTGGAAATGGGATGGAGCAGGGTAGAGAAGAATATGGGAAAAATGTAGGATGAGGAATGGAAAGAGAATACAGCTAATAGGTTTCTCTGGGCATAGTGGTTAAAAGATTCCCGACTCCGATAAAGGAAAAGTCATAGTGCATTGCATCATTACTTGAAACACGTTGAAAAAAGGCAAAAATTAATATTTGATGTAAAGAGCTTTTTTGTGTATGATTATTATAATATATATTATTGCTATTATATAAAGATATTTTATAGTATATTATATCATTGATTTATTTAAATATATGTAAAAGCAGTATAACGGATTAAACTTCTTTCCATTTATGAAGACTGTAACTGGAGTACATTTTTCTATTTATATTTATCAAAATAAATTTAGAATATTATTTTTAAATTTAATTACAGAAGTCTAGAAAAAAGTCTGCAATGGCAGTAATAATTATAACAGTGGTAATAAAAAGCTTACCGTAGCAATTAAAGGAGTCATAACAAAATTAGAAGCTGAATTTCCATCTCCTGTTACTATGTCTTGTTTGTTGGGTATGTTCTGGGGTCCAGAGAAAGTACCTACATACATACATATATAATATATGAATAATAGATATAATCATAATTCAATTTGAAAAATCACAAAATGAACTTTGTTTATTCGATGTATTTCATCTTTAATGTAAGATTATAATGCATACTGTAGACAAAGAAATATTAATAATTTCAATTTAAAGAATAGATATTAACTATTAAAGTAAAATAATATATTAGTATCTAAATATATGTATGCAATAAAAATCTGCTAAGTAATTCAATTAAATTGATGTATATATTTATAAAATAACTTTTGAATAAAATAATAATATAAATAAAATGTAATCAGTATAACTTAGAATTACCTGTGGTATTAGTTAACAATTGAGCCAAAAATAAATTTTGAGGTAATACTCCTTGTTGAGAGGATTGTACTGGCACACTTGGCAGTACTTGAGAATGACTAACTAAATTAGCAGATGATGGAGGAGCAGGAGCAATTTTTTGAGGTCGAATTCGTGAACTTGTTTTCTATTACATAAATATAAACATTTATATACTATAACCAAATTATACTAAAAAATAAAAATGGTAAAATATAGAAATTAAACAATGAAAACAAAATCAATTCAACCACATAAACTCTTGACAAGTAAAAAAAAAATTTAAATTAGTAATTAACAATATATTATATGAAACTATGAATATAAAATTAAAGCAAAAAAATATGATTAATATTATTTGTTTTGTTTTTTGTTTTTTTAAAAGTTTTTAAAATTTAAACGGTTTCAAATCAATAAAACAACCAATTGAAAATTTTCAGTTCAATAAAATATGTTCATTAAAAAAATTTAACCTCTAAAACTAATTCAGAGCCTAAAAAATAAAATAAATATTAAGAATTTTCTAAAGATATTTTGCTATTTTAAAAGAAAATTGCAAGGTTACTTCAGATACTGTTATGACTTAATATGTATTTGGTCAACATAATAGTAATTTTTCTTTAAGTTTGATAAAGTTTAATAAAATTTCACTAAGTTTTCATTCAGTTTTTTTAAGCTAAAAATAACAATGATAATACTATAATATGTTATTAACTGAGTTGCAAACTGGAGATATCCGAATAGATTAAATGTCAGCTTGCCAATTTTTTTGCAAGTTCATTCACCTTTTCTACTCTTACTTTTACTTTCAAAAATTCATTTGTTCATTCTATTTTATAGCAGATACTCATAAATCAACTATATCATTATTAGCAAATACTTGTTAATGAATATCGCAGCTTTAACTCCAGAAAAAAAAAAAGGGATAGAGAAAAAGACAAAATACTGTGTAAGTAAACAAATAATGAAAATGTTGAAGCACAATAAAACATCCATTCTATTTTATATTATTACTCTAATATTTAATATCATTCTTTATTGGTAAATATCTGATACTTAACCAACTCTATATACTTCCAAATAATAACATTTCATTAAAAATTATTTATTTATGTATGTTTTGAGACAATGTAACCTTGTTAGCCTAAATAAATATTATTTAAGAATAATAAAAATGATTTAAATCTATGAAGATTTTGAACAAATAACTCCATTAAGAAAATATAATACTTTATTTTCCCCAAAGCAAATAAATACATAACAAAGCTACATTAAATGCATAAATAAATAATTAAAAATATCTTGCAAGGTTAGATGCAGTGGTAGAATGACAGATTATGCAGCCCAAATAATCATGGTCCAGTTCTGTCACTTTTGGTGCCCGAACTTTTTAAAAACTATCAAACAATAAATTATTCAGTTACTTTAATTAATAAATATTTTTTTATTTTTATAAATTAACAGATTTTCTTTTGATGAATTCAGAAAGACTTTCAAATTTAATACAGAGAAGAAAAAAAGAATGTGAATAGCAATTATTTTTTGTTGAGAAATTTTCAAATGCATCTGGAATTTATATTAAAGGGCAATAATATATGAAGTGATGCTTTCCACAAATGACATTCATTTCCTTTGAATCTTCTTTTAAATTTTTGGTTTTCAAAAATATATTGTAGAAATTTATTATAGATATTTCTCCTTTTATATTCTCATATTTATAATATAGATACTTTTTCCATTAATATCTTTGATTTATATATATTGAAATGAACAATCCATTATTCATTACAATAAAAAAATTAAAAAAGAATAATTTTTTTTTTCTTATAAGCAAAATAATATGCAAATTTGTTTTAAAAAAAATTAAAGAGGTTCAAGAAAGAAACTAAGTTTTGATGTAAAAATCGTTTTCTTTCTTTTGTCAGTGAATACTACTTTATTCAATCACAGGTTTCAGTGCTTATGAATAGAGGACACACAACAGCTAGATCTAATCTGGAACACTTTTGAATCATATTTGAATAACTCCAGCTAAAGAAGAAGCGTTATTTAAAAGACAGCTAGATTACAGCATACTATCACCCTAAATGACTTTTAATTTTGTCAGACAAGTAAATGACAATTATTTGTTTTGGGTGAGTCTTATTTTAAAGCGTTTGTATTTTATTTTAAATAATCTAATTTGTAAATAAGGCTTACTATCTGTTTATTATTTAAAAAATCATCAATTAAAAAAGTAATGTTGTAATAACTTCTTTACTTGTTAAAACCATTTTTTCAAAGAAAATATTATATATGTCAACGGTTAGCCGGAGGTCTCGCAGCTGCCTTGCAAGCAAGTAGTGGTTGCAGCGTTGTGGGTTCGCGTCCCGCCGATGCTATGACATGAAAAAAATATTATATATGACATGTATGTTAAGAAAATAATTTGTATATCAATTAATAAATACATTTGTAAATAAATTATTATTGCATGATTTGTTACTTTATGTAAAATTGCTTGATCTACCATCATTTATTGGAAGTAATTTATGTTTTCCACAAATTAGCCTGGCATTATAAATGAGGTTGTGTGTAATGGCTACATTCTTATATTGAATAAAATATTGTTTTAGATATACATGTGTTAGTTTATTTCCTGTTGCTTAAAGCCAGGTGGAGCCCATTGTAATTTCTGCAAATAAATAGAGAAAATATAAAATTGTGAAATATGCTAGTCTAACCAGTACAATATTTTTGTACTAAAAAGAGTATATTAAATTCCATTCTTGTACTTAATATATGATAAAGGATATATCAAACTATAATATAGTTTTCAAACAAAAATTTTTTTTAAAAACTTTCCATTATGTTAATTTTGTGAATTATGGTTGCCTTCTTTGGAGAAATGAAAAAAAGAGAAATAAGATCTTTATTGTTAAAATTTATGTTCTGAAGGTTACTATTTAAGTTCTTTAATATTAAAGACGGATGGAGTAAGTGGAATTGTAGATAATGTTTTAGTTTAAATATGTTGTTATTTTGTAGTTCTTTACATTTGAGAAGTCTGCTTGTAGCAATGAAATCATTGGTAGTGTTTTAGAGTTTATTTTCTTGGCTAGTCTAGTTAAATTGTGAATATAGGATAATTTTGATTTTTTTTTTCTCTCATATGTCATAGCATCAGCCAGGAAGCGAATCCGCTCACCCGGGACAACTGCTTGTAAAGCGGCTGTCGCTGATATCTCAACCACCAATGCTTGACTAATTTTTTTAGCTTTATGCTTTTAATAATAAATAATATATATATCAAGCAATAAATCGATTGTTTGATATTTCAAAATATAATATCAAAGATAAAATTTTGATGTAATAGATTCTGATAAACAAAAATGATTCTTCTTATAAAATTAATTTAACATACATTAATTTTAATTTGCATAAACAATACAAATAACCACTAAACATAACATGATCATTATTTCTTATGCTTGCTTATAACTGTTATTAAAACAGGCAAAACTCTCTGTCTTGCAATGAGTGGCACTACTGTATGGAGTGTTTTGCCTGTTTTAATAACAATACAAATAACTAATATCTTTCTTTGTTAGCTTTTGTTCAACTTTTAGTAAAAACACATTATTTTTTTCAAAATAAATATTAAAAATAATCTAAATAAAATAACTACATAAAGAAATTGATATTAATCATGGCAATTTTCATAATATTTTATCACAAATGAAACAAATAATGAAGAATAATATTAGCCAATCAAAATATTTAATATATTTTCTAAAAAACATTTAACATATCTAATTTTTTTACATCAAAAAAATGTTTGCAAATCAATGAAATTTTCTTCAAACAGGATGGAAAAAAAAAGACTTTTGTATTTAATCAAAAGTCAATGCTATAACATTTCAAAAATATTATTATGCTAAAAATGGTTTTAATTTTTATTTGTACATTATGTTAGGTATTTGCAAACTGCTGAATACTTTCAAATGAAGAAAGATTGTAAGAATTGGAAAAAGAACTGTCTAATATTAAATAGGACCTTGTTCGATTTTGTAAAATTAAAAGAAAAAGGTGAAGAGATAATTGATTTAAAAAGTAGACATATACTACACTACAAATGCACAAATATTGGAAGCACAAGTGAAATAGAATTCATTATAAATTGTGGAGATTGATGATGTATCAGAAAGAATGATATGATTAGTTATTCAACTTAATGGAAGATACCAAATGCAAATAATTCAGATTTATGCAACAACAAGTTCTCATTGTGATACAAAAATTCTTTTCACCAAAACAAATAATATTTTAAAATTGCTATGGCAGACTTTGGCAAATGTTTGAAAGATGAAATTGAAATTTGGTTAGAGTGATAGAAATTAAAGAAGACATAGACTTGTGGAATTTTCAGAAAAAACAAACAAACTATATTATGAGTTACTTTCTTTGAAAAAAATTCTAAATAGAAATGAATATGGAAGCATTTAAATAAATGTTCAACAGGCTAACAGAAAATATATATTTCAAGATTGTAATCTTCTTAATAAATTTAACACAAGAAATGATCATCAATTAGTGAGGTGTAAGATATGTCTTAATGCAAAATTAGATAAATAAAAATTAAGAAAAACAATGTTCTCTTGATATTCCTAACCACCAGAAACATTCCAATAAATTTAAATTTAGAATTTGTTTTTGTTTTAAAATAATAACAGATTTTGAAGAAGATTCAGATATGAATGAAATCAATAAGAAGATAACTAATACACTATTAAGAACTGCAACAAAGATAGCTGGTACAAAAAAGCAGCTATTTAATAGTAAAATTTCAATTGAGATAAGACAATTTATGAAGAAAATAAAATAAAATATATACAATAATCGATTAAGAGTTGAAATCTAGAATTGAAAAGATGAAAATAATAATATAGAAAAAAAGTGAAAGCGGAAAAAGGAGAGATAAAACAAAGTGTAAAACACAACTACGTCTTGGCAGAAAACTAAAAAGATAAAAACAACATAGAAAAAAATATCCCCTACTTCTCTTTTTAAAAAACATTATTCATGAAGAGGGGCCAGTATTATTATATCGATATCTTAGAGAAATGATATCTCAATTTAATATAAAATATGTTGTTTGGAGAAGAATATTATTAAAAAGATAGTTGAAATTATAGCTTCTTTTATCGCTTAATAATTCTCTCTTTTTTACCAAAAAAGATATTTAGCTTAGAATATAAGGTAATTGTTTTTTTGTGTTAAAAGTTTTGTTCTGGGTAGTTATATAGTTGTTTTTTTAGTTTGTAGTTATGAGTTTATTTAATTCAATAAGTTTTAGGATGCGTTCAGACCCAGTTTCTTATATTTATCTCAAGAATATTTATCAATTAGTTATGTCTAGGCAATTATTTAAGGTATATAATGGAGTTTTTTTTTAAAGTATTTATGTTAAAAGGAACGTAAAAATTAGTTATTTAATTCTGTTTTGCATATTACTTTTTTGTAACATTTTCAGCTTTGGAAGTTTGAAGTATCAGATGAAAGTAAAAGTAGGACTAAAGTAACTAAAAGAACTAAAGTATTTTATGGTTTTCTAAAAGATAAATAAAGACGATAATAATAATTAGAAGTTAAAAAATACTTGTCTGATTGTTAATCAGATAAAAATTGAAATTAATCATAAAATTAATTTGGATATATTATAGAAATAATCAATTAAAGGAAGTCTTGTTAAGAAAAAAAAATAATAAATTTATCATATAGAAACAAACAAAAAGTAAAGAAAGTATAGAGTAGAATAAAAAAAATGAAGACATACATATTAATATGTTATATCGCAAACTCAAGTTATATCTCAAGTCATACTTCTAAATAACTTCCTAAAGTTCTCCAAGATTCTATTCCTCACAATTACTCTGCAACTATGTTGTAAAATACGTAAAATCTTCTACTCTCAACTAATGTTGCTTCAAAATCTTCTACTCTCAATTAATGTCTCCATATCTCCACTATTCCTTCAGTATACCGTGAACTACATTTCCACTGGTGCTGTCATTAACCAAAGCCTAACGAGATATCTCTGCTGGTGTTAAACAGACGTCTACTCAAATACTGCTACTCAACTACTGCTTAGATGTTACACAGTCTTTTATTGCTTGCTGATAACTGTGCAATTAATCCTTGTCCAATCAGGTAACTCTTTTATCCAGAGATATTTGCAATCAGCAAATATCTCTTGGAATTATCGTCCCCATTACGTTAAATAACCTCCTCCGTTATCACGATCTAAAAGCAAAGGAATAAATCTAGTTTTTTCTGAGTAAAATGTCTCCATTTTACAAATACTACACCTCCCTCCCTCCAGAAAACCCTTGTTGCAATTCCTTGATGTTTTCTTTTTCTATTCCTACTTGGCTGAAACATATTTCCTGTTATTTCCAAACTTACAGCGATGTTATATCACATAGACACTTCCATTATTAACGTTACTAACTCGGATTGACATTTTCACCCGGTTTCTCCGTCTACGGCTAAACATGTAGTTCAACGTATTCGCTACTCCAGTTAAATGACTGAATGTTATATCCGCACTTACGACTGTGCAAGGTTATATCTAAGTCATACTGTGGCTATCAATAATGTTTAAAGTTCTCCAATAATGGTCTATTCCTCAACTAATGCTCTACTCTGCAACTAATGTCTCTCTCAACAATGACTGCTCTGCAACAATGCTCTACTCTCAACTAATGCTCTGCTCTGCAACAAATGCTTCTACTCTCAACTAATGTCTGCTCTGCAACATGCTTTCCTCTGCAACTAATGCTTCCATATCTGCTATCTCCTTCAGCTATACCCGTGAACTACATTTCCACTGGGCGCTGGTCATTAACCGCAAGCACTAACGAGATATCTCTGCTGGTGTTAAACAAATGTCTACTCAAATACTGCTACTCAACTACTGCTTAGATGTTACACAGTCTTTTATTGCTTGCTGATAACTGTGGCAATTAATCCTTGTCCAATCAGGTAACGTCTTTTATCCAGAGATATTTGCAATCAGCAAATATCTCTTGGAATTATCGTCCGCCATTACGTTAAATAACCTCCGTTATCAGCGCGCGATCTAAAAGCAACAGCTCGAATAAATCTAGTTTTTTCTGGAGTGCACAAAAATGTCTGCCATTTTTACAAATACTACAAATATCATTGAAAAAAATTAAGAGATTAAAGTGAAGCTGGGTTATACATATTGTTAGAAGGGATGATAGTAGACGAATAATTGAAAACATCAACTAGATTCCAAGATTAAAACAGGCAAAACTCTCCATACAGTAATGCCACTAAGTGCAAGTGATCATGTGATGTTTAGATTCTAAAAATATTGTAAAAGTATCTTGAAAGAGACCAATATGAGATGGATAAAATAAGAAAAATGCTACTGTGATATGGAGGAGACTAGAGATTGGAAAAACTGGATTAAACTTGGAGAAATAATATTGGAGTGGGTCAATAATGGTAGAAAATGATGATAAAATTATCTACCTGAAGCAAAGTGTTGATAATGAACCAGTAGACTACTTTAACTGAACAATATTCAAATATTCCTTTTTTTTGCAATTTCTTTACCATCCCTTCTAAACGTAATTGCCTACTTTTATTTGTTTCCTATTTCAATTCATTTTTTATCCTTTGTATACTTATATCTTTCTTCAATCCTCCCTACCGTCAACTGTTATCACATTTACTATAATCTTACATAAGTTATTGACTATACCCGAGTCCTCTTTAAATTTTGCTTTAAAGTTTTTCTTTTTTTTCTCATAGAAAAAAATGTGAAAGTTTTTCCCTAATTTCAATGTATTTGCCTAATATATAATTAAAATAAAATCTATTTCATTAACTGGAGCTTTCTAAGTAAAAAAACTGATTATGTCAAAAAGGAATTGGCTTATGTTTATTAATACAGCTCTGAAGTTTAAAATTACTGTTATTTTGAAGGTTTATTATACAACATTTCATAAACAGCCTTTAAAAGATGACATTTCACTGAAAATTTACTTTCATTTTAGTATAAATTATTTTTAGATTTGCTGAGCAATATTGTTATTTATTTCTACAGACTTCTTTTAATATTTAAACGATTCCTATATTTTGAATATGGCAACATGTTTAGTGCATCACTGCCACATCTATGACTTGGGGTTCAAACTGAACTAAGAAAATCTTAAAATTTTTTTTACATCACAAGTTGTTTATGATTTTTTAAAGTAGTCATTAGTAGAAAATCTGACTAGTTACTTAATATTGGTTAATAAATGTAAAATTAACTATTAGCTGGACTGGCTTTGAACTCTAGGTTTGTAAACATAGTAGACAGATGCACTAACCATTACCCACAAGGCCCTCTTTGATAAATGGGTAACTGGATATTGTTAGATAGAAAGATTCTAGATTAACTTGAGTTGGTTGGATAAGGATTGATGCCAACTATAATAAATACAGATAAGAAATTTTTTCATATTGAAATTGAATTAATTTCTGGTGTCTTTATTTCAAGTTAAATCTAAAACTTCCAATTATGGCTGAAAAAACAATTATTTTTTTCCTTTTTAGTATCTAAAATTTTTTTTATCTCTATTTATTTTTAATTTTACTATTGACAATTGGCATAGTTAATAAGAATGTAAAATGATATTGCATTTTAAATCAACTTGACACTTCTAATTTATATATATCACTAAATATTTCTGCTTCAAGTTAATATGTATACCATCATATTTAATATGTTTACATAATTGTATATATGTATAATAAATCATTAAGTGGCTTAAAATATAAAAAATCCATCATTTTTGCTTTTGATTGGATTTTTTTTTTTTAAAAAAGGGTTACCGATAAATAAAATTGAACATTACATAGTTTCTATTAATTCTTAATATAGACTTGTAATTCAAAAGATTGTGTGTGTGTTAATGTATGAAAGAAAATAATGGATGTAAAAGTGAACAGAGTAACATCTTCACACTCTCAAACAAAGACCCTTCAGATTAGCCTATATAATTAGGTTAAAGATAAGATGGCCATTCTTATCTTTATAAAGTCTCTATCTTGTGTTTGAGTTTCCTCTGTACTCAACATGATATTATTGAGCTATCATATAAATTAGAAAAGGCTCATATGTGAAAAGGTAACATACATCCTATGCACTTAATTAATAAATTTGAACAATATTATATTGTAAACAAACTTCATTTAATATGTATGATTTTACTTTAAATCGATTTGATCCTTATAGTTTTTATATATATGCACTAGATATCTCTGCAATAAGCTAATATGTATATTCCTTATATATATATATTTAATATGTGTATTATAGGTATATAATAAAGCAATAAGTTACTTAAAATGTAAATTCTTTCTATTGAAAAGTGTTTGACATTTTTTCTTTTTATTTGAAAAACATTTTTTTTTTAAAAAATGCTTAACAAAACTATATTGTAAACTAACTTTATTTTATTCTAACTGAAATTAAGTTTTCAATTGAAAGCACAAAAAAATGCACCCATTACTTAAAAGTATATGGAAGTTCTAAGAACATTTTTAAAATTGAATATCAAAATTTTCCTGCCCAATGTTCCATATTTAAGAAAATACATCACCTATCTAAAATATTATAGCACCTTACTACTTTGATAGTGATTTTATAAAAATCTATTAAATTTAAATTATATTGAATTTAAATTATTAAATCTTGACTTTAAAATGTTATTAATATTTTATTCAAGCTTTTAATTGAAACCAAAAAAATCTCTATACTGTCCTTTCTGTAGGTCTTACTCAAAATATATTAAAGTTCTAGAAATAAATTTTAAATATGATATCAACATATTCAAAATTTCCCCACCCAAGTCTAGATCTAAGAAACTATGTCACCTACCTAAAATATTATCGTGCCCTACCATTTTGGTAATGATTTAGAATAAATGTATCAAATTTCAACAAATTATATTGACTTTAAATCTATTAAACTTAATTTTAAAATTTTATTCGAACTTAAATAATAAAAGTGATTACAAGAGTTTGCAAACAAACAAACAAAAAATGTAATTTAAATAAAAGCATTTAAAAATGAAAAAGTACGACTGCATATTTTGGAACAAAATTCTAAAATCTTGATATTGTATCACTCATTTTATATCAGAAAGAAAAACTATTATTATTGAAAATGTCTTGATACAAAATCCTTTCTTAATACAAAATCAATATCCTTTTATTTTTGTATAGTATAGCTTTTACAAAACCTAAATAATTTATTAAAGTATTGTCTTGAGCTTTAAAATCTTATTATTTATCAATTACAATTTATAAAAAAAATATTTTATTTAAACAAAAATATGTAAGTTTAGGAATCCAACATAATTTTAACAGTATATTAGCAGACTTATTAATTCAATATTAACAATAAAAAAAACTATTGTAATTACACATGTTTTATTTTTTCATAAAATTTTAAGTAATTTACATTTATTTAAAAAATAATAATATATTCAATTAATACTTGGGTATATAAATTCCTCAATTTTTTTTTTTTCTTATTTCAAAATATTTTCTTTAAAATTAGAATCTTTCAAAAAACCAAACTCAAATATCAAATCTAGTCTATTGAAATCATAATTGATGTAATTTAATCTAATGATCATCTTTTTGAGTTGTAGATTACAAAATAAATATCAACTATACTCTCAAACCCTTTTTCTCAGATCTTTTAATAATTTAATTAAAACTTCATCAATTCTTTGTATCTTGTCATTTTTAATCTCAGTTATTTTTAAACTTCTATCATTATAAATAAAATAAATACTTGCATCACTAAACTGAATCCTATGTAAAATCAATCAACCCTTACCAATTAATGTTTACAAACCCAGTGCAATTTTCATTCCGTCTAATATCAAAGTTTACTAACAAAGAATTGAAAAAAATGATTTATTTTCATCTATTCATAGTTACGCTTTGATATCAGCTGGCATCAAAGTTAAGCTGAATTTATAAACTTTTATTAAACAATCTATTTCATTTTTATCTACCTCTCTTTCTATTTCAATTAACAAAGATAAAAACTGAAAATTTCTATCTTATAAATCAGTAAATATGCTTCCCATTTCTTCAATGCATGTATTTATCTTAAATGATATAATTAAAAAAATCTTACCTTTGGTACAAAAAATGTCACATTATTTGGAGCAGGTGTTGTAACAGGTGTGGAAATACTTGCTGACTTTACATCTAAGACAGAAGATCCATGGGTATTAACAGTGGCAAACATTTGTGGAAGGGTAGGTTGTCCAGAATGGAGACCAGATCCTGTGGGCATCATTGATGACAAAGTCATATCACTGGATGTGGTCAAAGTAAATTGGTTAATTGGTGTCTGAACAGTCACAGGAGGCTGGTGACTTACAACAGTTGATGATTGATGCCTAGTGGGAGGACAAATATTTGAAAATTTTGTATGTTCTTGATTTAAAATTATTGAAGGCTTATTATTTGGTGGCAAAAAAGAATAATTTTGATGGGATAAACGAAAAGATGCTGGGGCAGAAAGTTTCCTCAATGGTCGAGACTCTTTTGGTATTTCATTCAGTGGTGACTGAGAGTTTAACATAAAAGGGGATTTAGGTTGAAGAGAAACCATCTGTTGATTCTGGGATAAAAGAAGGGAAACATCCATAGAATCAGATAAATGAGTCTGTGGAGTTACTATTTGATTCAAAGCAGGGTGGGATGAAGATAAATTGGGAAGTTGATATGATTCTATTTGAGCTAACTGAGAATTCATTTCTGGGGGTGGTTGAGGAGTGAAGTTCATTACCACAGGCTGAGACTCGTTGCTAGTGAAAGCAGCATGTGGAGATATATGACCCACGGTATCTAATTTCTGATTTAGAGTCTCATTAAAAACAGTTTCAGAAGTTGGTTGCATGCCTCGTATAATAGACTGCTCTGGAGTCCTTGTTCTTGTGTTCATTTCAGCTAGGTGCGCAGGAGGCATGGGTCGTGGCCTCTCTGACTCATTCATGGCTCCATTAAAAGCAAATGGTAAAACGAATTTTGATGTATTAAAATAATCTTAAAAAAATAAATATATATTTAGTAAATTTATGTAAATAATATCTGCAAACAAAAAAAAAACATAAATCTTTAATACCTTGAAATGGTTCCAGGGTATCCATGAAATCATCCAAGTCAGGTTGGAGTTGTACCAGCCCAGGTTGAATGAAATCAGCTCTTCCCGCCTGAGCTATTTTACAATAATAATAAAAATAATAATAATCAGATTTTATATTTTTTAAAAATATATAGAATAAAATAACAAATATAATAAAAGTAAAATTATAAGCTAAAATAAAAAAATACACAGGCTTAAGTAATTAATAAAGAAGTAGCCTTATCCTAAAAGATAAAAATAAGTCATAAGTTCATTATTCATAGGCATATGGTATCTTTCTCACCAATAGCCAAAGCTGATGGTTCATATATTTTTTTTAAAAAAAATACAACTTCATTGATATTTCATTGATAAATCAAAACTTGACTTCTTTAACTCTTTATTAAGGTATAACTCAAAATCCACTTACTAACAAACAGTGAATGGTTTCTTAAGCTGGATATCTGAAGCAATTTTGAATTTGTTTGGGAAATTCTCACCTATCTAAACAGTTTAGACTTAAATTCCAAGTCATGGTAGATTTATCAGCTTTTTCCATATTCAGAAGAAATAATCAAATAAAAAGAAGTTCACTAAATATTAGAATAATAAATAAAATCCTTTTCCACAAAGTTAAATAAATAAAAGGCAGACTCATTGGGTATCCAGCACAACATGCAATACTATCAGACATGCAATATTATTTTATCTATTCTGGAAAATGACTAGCCCTGAGTAAAAGCATTTCAATACATAAATTCAATGTTTTTAATATTTTTCATAATTTATGTGAATGCAAAATGTATGTCATAGGATTAAAGTCAAATTTTTAACGCAACTGAAAAATAAATATTTTCATATGTTAGCTAATGATGACAAAAAAATATAAAATGCAAAAAAACTGAGACATCACTATCTATGACATATTTGCATTATAAAATATCCTATAGTAATTCACAAACAAGACTTTATCAAAAGTATAAATCACTATTGTTTTAGTTATTAAAGATAGATTGATTATATATTTTCAATAATCTTATAAAAAACTATTAAAATTAATTTTAACTAATAGCAACAAAACAATATGGAAATGAGTGTTGTTATTTTTTTTTTTGGTGTGTGAATGAGTATTAGAAAAATAAATATCTGAGAGTATTATTCTTAAATCATTTAACATAAACAAAATAAAATGTAATCAAAATTGGTAAGCAGATCTACCTATGTAAGGTCTATACATGTAAAGAGATGACATAACATTATCATTATTAATTCTTTAAAAAATACTACTCTCTCTAAATAATGTGTCTATATATATAATATTGTGGAAATCAATTACTATTCAAACATATGCTAAAAGTCTGGAAATAAATGTTTTAAAAATGTGCGTATACTTTTAAAACATTTATTGATGAGAAAGTGTGTGTTTATTTTATGGTGTATGAATGTAGTTGATTTCAATAATATTTCATACGTGTGTAAATTGCTATATTATCAATTATTAGCTATATATATATAATAATAATAATAATAATCACTCTAATAAAATTTAAGCCAATAAACATCACATGACCACCATCTCTTATGCTTGTGTATAACTGTTAAAACAGGCAAAACTCACTATACATATGCCACACACAGCAAGCTAGAGTAATCAATGGATGCCAAAAGGCTTGTGCATAAAATCCCCATCTAATGCCTACTCATCCAATATCCCCAGACTAATTTCTGGCTTGTGGCCTTCATCAGTGAGGAGTCTTGGATCTGAGAGCACTGCATCTAGATCTTAGGATTTATACGTATAGTAAGTTTTGCCTGTTTTTATCTAATAAAATTTAATATTACAGCCAAATAAAATCACCAATACGAAATTTATTAAGTTTTGTTACCACATTAAAATAGCTAAGCATAAGTTTCTCAGTATGATTATCCAGGATTGAACAAATTTCAAAGTGTAAAATAATCATGAGCTCAGTTTAACATTATGATACATTCAAACTTGATAGTGAATTAATTTAAAACAAGAGTTAGAAATCAACTATAAATTATGATGTCTTAAATATTAGTTAATTATTATTTGCTAATCCACTATATTAAAAACCAAAAGTGTTTAAAATTAAATTGAAAATTATAAACATGAATTAATTATCCAGATACGGTTTAATATTATAACAATTAAATTCATCAATACTAAACTTAACAAGTTTGATGGCACACTAAAATTCCAATATGATCATTTCATGATTTACAACATCTTCAGTTGGTTTGAAACCTAATATAATATACAAACCCCAATCACTTTAAAACATTAAACCAAGACTTGATAGACTTCAGAGTATAAAGCCATCATGAGCTTGGTCAAAATGATTACTTCATACATTGAAATCTGTCTGGTCTTGGATTAAATATTTAAAATAAATGGTGTCTGTACATTACATTGGGATGATAGCATTACATTTAAATCTAACTGAAAACTGATGGTATAAACCATGAAATAATTATACTGGACATCGAATACTTGACATTTTTTAATGTGATATCAAACTTAGTAAGTTTTAGCATTAGCAATTTTAATTGGGTGTATTCTTAAACTTTGAGCAATTAATTTGTGCACTATTTCCAATTTAGTTTTGAAAACATTTGGTTTATAAATGTTTATTGTGATCAATCAGGATATGCTGACATGTAACACACTCTTAAGTATATGAAAAATTTATAATATTGTAAGCCAACATGTATGTCAGAAGTATTGATCTGAATATTATGTACTATCATTTGCATTTAAAATGTAAATTACTTCACACACACACACACACACACACACGCACGCACGCACGCACACACACACACACACACACACACTAGTACATTCATCTATTTTCAGTTACAGTTAGACATATTTTTACAGACTATCAACTGCTATCCATTCATATATTTAATAAACTTATATGAATGTTATATCCTGTATAACACTTATTTTTTTTTGCATTTTTTTGCTTCTACTTAATTTAAAATTTTTTAGTGATAGTAAGATTGAATATAATATATAAGAATTGCAATAACATTATCAATGATAAAAATATGTCAGTGTGATTTTTATTAATTAAAATTTTCTAAACAGTAATATAAAAATATACCTATTTCTCTAGGATCAGGAAACATGAAAGGTTCTCTTCCCCATGAAAATAAAACATCTATTAAAGTTGCCTCATCTTCAAATGCTAACTGAGGAGGAGACATACTACCATGATGACCTCGATAACCCATGTCATTACAAGTCAATCGTTCAAGAAGATCAACATCCTGCAACAATGATGAGTAAACTATATCAAACATAAATATGAATAACTGTGTGAATCCATATTAAGCATAAACATGCAGAAAACAAATTAGCTACTTGATAAAAGTAAATAGATAGACATATCACAAATACCTGTATACATATATATATATAATTCTTCCCGTAAATAAATATATAACAATTGATTGAAATATATAACTACTATTCATCTAAGTGTATAATAAAAGGATTTGTGTCTTGTAAGACATACATGCATGCAGATAAATGAAAAAGGTATGCACAATGGTATAACAAAAAAATATATATTAAAGGCTGTGCTTAAGAGTGCAATTAACTAAATAAATATTATTCTAGTATTGAACACAAAATTTTAATATTAACTGTTATATAAATCAAAAAAAGGATTTTTTCTATCCCCAAATTATAATAGCTCTTCTGTATATGTGTGTATGTATATATATACTGTAACAAATTTAAAAGAGTAGTAGCAGTAGAGAAGTGATTATTAGCTGTAATTACATCCAAAATGAGTTTCAAATTTAAATAAATTGGAATATTGAATCAAAAATAACAGCAATATATATGTGCATGTATATGGAAGTGACTCCTAGCAATGTCAAAAGCCATCATCATAAAATATAATTTTTAATGTTGGGTACTATCCATTTAAATTCCAGGAATAAATATATAGAATCACACACAAACATATCATTATCATCATGTAATGCAGAAGACGGATAAATATGAGATCAAATAATATTTAGACAAACTCTAAATTGATTATTTAATAAATTTTATAAAAACATAATGTGGAAATAATTAATACTTTACAAAAATAAAAAATAATAATAAAATATTTGGCACAATATAATGTAAATATGATGGAGTGCTTGAGATTAAGTTTGTCTGGTTTACATACATGTTATCACAGACCCAGATAAGATATAACTGAATGCATGCTCACACACACACACACACACACATGCCAAGTAAAGCCAAAAAATAATTTAACTATTTACTTATTAACTAGTCTCCATGAACAGCAACTCATAATTATTCTGATGTGAAAATATTCAATCATCTTGCATGTAAATATTTGTCTAAATTATATTTTAAAAAATGTACAGCATATTTTAGGATTTGTAGTGATTTGGATATATGTAATCAAACTATAAACACATACTATTTTAAAATAATTTGGATAGCAATATTAAATTAAAATATCTTTCTAATAATCTTCCATAAATATTCTAATAAAAAAACTATTAAATCTTACTATTTGTAAATATGTTTACACATTTCTATTTTTAAATATTAAATCAATAAATATATATTTCCATCATCATACAAATTGAATATAGTCACTCAAATTGGTTAAACATAATAACTAACAATTTCATTTTCTTTCTGAGAAAAACATATTCAAATTTGAAAACTACTATGCATTATACAATATTTAAATAAATCATGTATGTAAAAAGAAAAAAACACTGAGAAAAAAAAAGAACATTTTCATCATAATTAAAATTATTTACAATCTTCTCATTCAATTGCTAGTCGATCAAGGCAATTCTACCAGCCTTTATCTTTTTTGATAAGCCTATAGCTTTTCCTAAAATTTCTGTAATCACTTCTGAAACAAATGTAATCTTATTTCAAATAACACATCTTTGAATCAGCAGCAAAGTAAAGTTAAAAAAAAAGAACTTTCTCTAAAAAAATACTCTATATGATTTTGTATGGTATTTCATTAAAGCTTGAATTAATATAGTCCTTCAAAAATTCCAAATAATATGTACATCATATCTATATAGCTCATACTATGTTCCTATTTTTGATGCATATATCGTGATCTTTAACTTTGCCTGAAGCTAAATGCCAGAGCACATCTTATGCTAAAATATTTAAAAAAAATTTTTTTTTAAAAAATATAATTTTAATTTTATAGTGAATAGACTTTGTTAGTGCCTTATAATGCTATGATTTTTCATATAAAAAGTTACTATATCAGTATACTTGAAAATTTTATAGATATTCATACCCAAAGTACTTAAATTTTTAATAGTTGATAAATGAAAATGATAGACAATATATTTTAACATTAAATAGTGTTAATTTAGTCCAGGGGTCCCCAACCCTATGACCGCGGGCACCATGGCGCCCACAAAACATTTTACATGTGCCCACCGCTATCCGAACACGATAAAAAATTATTTATCTGATACAAATAAATTTAATTTTTAAAATTTCTTATAAATTATTGTATTATATTGTAATCAAATTGTAGGACATACTATACTTTTATAGTGTAAAAATATAAATGTTAATTATATGTTAAAATTTTATTTTTGAAATAAATATTTTTTTGTACATTATGTGTATTATTAACAATATCCAACTATAAATTTACTTTGAAAAAATAAATGGTGCCCGCCATCTGGTTGAAAAAAATAAATGGTGCCCGCCACCTGGCAAGTATTATAGAATATGCTCTTAAGTGCAAAAAGGTTGGGGACCCCTGATTTAGTCATAATTAAACTGCTAAAATATTTTAAAAAGGGTTCAAACCCTATATTCAGGTTTGTTAGTAATCAGATAAAATTCATAATGTTTTAATTTCAGTTTAGTTCTAACACAAAATACTATATATAACTATTTTAAATTTATTTACTTACTAGCAGTTTACTAAAGTTAATAATAATTAAAGATAGTATTTTTAAATAATAGATGAATGCCTAAATGAATGAATAAATATAGCTTTAATTGAAACATTTATTTAGTTTAAAGTATTATTAGATGTCTAATTTTAAAAGACAATATAAAATTATATTCTGAGTACCTTTTAAAGTTAAAATCAATAATAAATGAATGCATTAAATATTGTAGGTAATATCTTTATTTTTAAAGCAATGTAAAATTTAATTATGTAATATATTTTAGTTTGTTCTCATATTCAAATTTGTAAGTAACTATTTTAATAAGAAATATTTTTAATTTTTATTGTCTAGACAGGAAAATTAATTTATTTTAAAAATATTAATTAAATTTTTGGTTAGCAACTTTCCTTAGTTTTAGTACAATGTGGATTTGAACCAATAAAGGAAAAAGAGTAGTTTAAATGTCAATAATTAGTGTTTAAAGAGGACACCTAACCCAGGTTATAAATAGGTACAATTTACATCCATTCTTCAATCTCCACACACTTTTTAAACACTATTTTTGAAATCATTTTTTAAAAAAATTCAGTTTTAATTTAAAAGTATAACTTCATTTAAATTTTTATTTTCTTAGTTAAAAGTATGTTAGGGTAATTTTAAATTGTCTACACATAACAACTGAATTTAAACTTTCAAGAACAAGAATCCTCATTCCAAACAGCTTTATTGGTAAAATTAATTAATAATTATTATAATGTTTAAACTTGGAATATTTAAATTTCACACACTTGAAAGCTTTTAAAGATATTAATGTTGTCACTATGGCAATGTACAAACTATCATTAATTTCAATGTTTCTTTCATATTTAAGTTTGCTGTCAAATATGTGAAACTCTTAGAGCAAAAATAATATTAAAATTATTAAATAACTTTATCATAGCTTTCCTAAAAATACTCATTTCATATCAAATATTACTTGAAATTAATTTGCCTCATGTAAAGAACTTTATAATAAACATTTATTTTGTTATGATGAATATATTATCAATAGTATATAAAATTATCTTCATATTTTTAAATAAAAAAGAAAATATCTGACTTTATTAATAATGTATTGCTTAAATAGACTATTATTTATGCTGTTATTTTGATAAAACATTATTTGCTCTATAACAGCATAAACGAAATTTCATTTATTATGACTATTTCCATCCCAGAGAAAAGAAAGTATTTTCTTGGATTAGAAAAGTAAAACAATGGACATATTTCTTTAAAAAAAAGTCTAACAAATGTTTTAATTATTTTAATTACTTATGTAAATGAAAATATTAAATTATTTCTGAAAAATAATATTACATTTAAATTGACTTTTAATAAACTGTTCCTAAATTATTTTGTGAAAACCTGCATACTCTCTCCCTCCCTTGGTATTGCTATGGAGACCACCACTGTAGTTCAAAATGTGTAACATTTTAACAATATTTCTCCTACTGAATACTCTGATAATTTTAAAATATGATATTTGAAAGAAATATTTCTCCTGCTGAATACTACTTAAGTCGCTAATAAATGAATAAAATGTTTTTAAGAATTAAAATTGAAATAGTTAAATTTTTTAAAAAATGAAAATATTGTATTGCATCTTATTCCTATTTAATCCATGGAAACCTGCTCTATGAATTGTCATACTTATAATTTGCTAACAATTTATTTAAAATTTTTACTGGAGGACAATTGTGAAGCTTCTATAATTTAATTAAGTGATATTTGTGCTGAATAGATTGTTCCTATTCTCATCTAATGATTGATGGTAGAAGTAATATTTATTTTAAATGGTATGGTTTATATTTTGTCTATAATCTTGCTTACAAGATTCTTATTTTAAATGAATATTATTTTATGAATTTTATATACTATTTTAGTAATAATATTTTGGTCAAAGTTCTTAGAATATCAATGTATGATATTTGTATATTTTAAAATAATGTGTTTCTTTTTTCATATGAATAATTTATTTGTAAGAGGTATATTATTATGCTAATGCAATATAAGCATATGCATATTTCTATTATTTATTTTATTGATTATTTACTGCCTAGTTCCAAGCAAGCTATATTTAGCATTATTATTTATCAATTTTCACATGTTAGTTATTGAGCTGTAGTCTCTCTCTCTATTTAGGAATGCTTATTTCTGCTATTATTTCTAGACCATAGTGTCTTTTATGCTAGTTTATTTTAAAAGAGATGGTAGCATTAGTCTCTCTTTTATATATTGTATCTCACTAGCAAATATATTTTGGAGATTTTTGCTTAGACTCACTCTATTTTAAGGTAACATTATTATCTCTGATGTGCATTCTCATTATTCTTTGACTAGTGACAAAGTCCTAGATTTTTTCTTATTGCCCTAAAAAGTAGATGTGCTTATTTTGAGTTATGCCAGCATACATTTATTTTGCCTTTTCTTAGTAATCTAGCTTGTTGCTGAAATGTATTTTGAAAAGCATATATAATATTTTACCATGACTTTTTCTGGCAATTATAGTTGTTTTTATCAAGAAGTGAATTACATATTGTTAATGTGTAGATCCTAAATTTAAACTTTGCTGGGTTAGGACATAAATATGATAAATAAGTAACCTCAAAATTTTAAATTGTATCTTAGGCATAAATAGACAATAAACATCTCTCTTATCACCCCTTCATTGCTGGATTGGTAAGCGTATATTATTTTTAAGTAAGGTTAAATATTCATAAAAAGAACATTATTAGAATCTACATTAACTGAAAATTTATTTTGACCAATCAGATTATTTTTGCTAAACTAAATTTATTATTTTCATAAAACCAGTTGTAACTTAACCTTTTGATATAGTTTTAAAAGAAAGCAATGTTTGTAGAAGCCCTTGGCTTTATGGACCTAAAAGATATGAGATTTGTGACTTGTTATTATTTGTATTTGTTTGCTGTAAAATAAATATTTGTTTTTCTTATTAAGAACTTTCTTATAGTCATTTATCCACATTATCCACTCATTAACTAAAAGTCTAAATAAATTATAAGAGTATCATAAATTATTTTAAGTGTTTTGTCGTAAGAGTACATGAACATTGAAACAGTATAAGAATCATTTTATAGAATTATATTTAATTATGAGAATACATCTAAGAAAGCTGTATTTTGCTCAATAAAATTTTATAATTGCATATTATTATTATTCGAGATCAATTCAGCCATTTTAGTTTGCTTGTTGAAAGATCATTGTTCCTATTTATTTATTTTAAAATTGTTTTCATAAAGATGAAAGACCATATTTATTATTCTATGATAAATTTACATTAGACCTGGCAAATATTTAAGTAGATTTATTCTAGGGTATTTGGATTTGCTATAAAATCCCTTACCCATTCTTGATATATGAATATCATCCTAGATTATTATTTAACTTATTCCAAATTAAAAGATCATGTTGTATTTTATTTAAAAGTAATACTAATTATTATTCTTGTATTTATTTAAAAGTAATACTAATTATTATTCTTGTAATTATGATAAAACATTAACTTAGGGGTGAGTGTACGTCTTAATTTTATTTACTAGGATTTCATTCTATGTGGAATAGATCTGAAGAGTCAAAGAGAATTTAATTGATGACTAAAATAATCACATTTCCCTGAGATACCCTTATTTATTTCACGAACCACATTATTAAAAAATTATCTTGCTGATGAAGAAATTATTTTTAAAAGATAAATTTTTTGTGGTAATAATTTAAGAGAACACTTAGTATAATGTTTTATCTGATCATTGTAATGAGATACTTAAGAAATGCTTATGATGCTGATAAAAAAGATGGTAGTGATAGTAGATGTTGTAAGAGACAGGTTTTAAATATAACCTCAATGGCATATGCTTGCAATACCTAGAGTCTTGTAATTGTATTGGAGTAAATCAAGAGTTCTCATCCTCTTAAGTTATTAATAATATTGCTTAATATTTTATTATAATTATTTATCTATGTATCTCTTCTTATTATGGCATTTTTGTATTTTTTCTGAATAGAGCTTGACTTGTTATATATATTTTTTATTTTTAACTGCAAGTTACTAAGTTATAAATTTGGTGCTTGGTTCATTAATTTTCTATTTCTCTTGGTTGCAATAAATATATATATATGGCTGGGGAATGGAGTTTTCTACTAACAGAAAGAAGATTCTTTGATTTGATTTTTCTTTGAGGCCTTAAAAACCAAATAGGGCAAATTCTAATGTTAACTCTATATCATTGCAGTAGTTATTACTATGATTATTCATATAGTAAATAAGTATGGGTGGCCTGCTCATCAACATATTTCAGCCAACATGGTAAGTTTATTGGCTACTACCTCTGAATTTAAAATATATAAAAAAGAACACCATGGTCTTTCTTCTCTGTTGTCTGCTATTTCTTAACTGAAATATCAGTTGAGTTTTATTGAAGACAAAATGAATGTGTGTGTGAATGAATTTTTTTAAAAAGTAGGTATTTACAATCATGATAGATGAAACTAAATTATGGCCTTTATTCTCAATAGGCTCTAAAATCATCAGCCAAGGCAGCAGTGGATGGTTGAAGGCAGAGAATACACTGATTGGAGACCTAGGCTGTCATTCAATGATAATTTCTTATTTACATACTTACAATACTGCATATCATCACTTTCAAGAAAATGAAGATTGCTTGAATTGGAAAAAGAATTGTCTAATAACTTTGTGAAGTTATAAAAAAATATGAAGAAACAACTAATGTGAAAAGTGAACATATACTTTATTACAAAGGCATAAATATTGGAAGCAAAATTAATCTCAAAAAGATCTTTATTCTGCAGTATATTGATAATAGCTGAAAATGAAGATGATCTATGTTGTAGACTACACACCAAAGCCCATTAAAGTTTATAATAAAACTCAACATAGAAACTTAAAAATTCTGATACAAGAAGACAAGTATTGATAAATCATTTAGTACATTGATTATTGCCTTAATCACAAAGTCTGTATTCAATCAAAATCTTAACTTATGAATGTATATATATTATTAATGTTAATTAAAATTTATACAAAATTAATCTAAATTTAAAGAGCAATGCAGAAAAACCTCTTCTTTTATGTGAAAATAGAGCCAATTTTCTTCAAACATTTACAATTAGTGGCTAATCTAGTTTTTATATAATTATATAAACAATATTTTTAATTTGTTTTAAATGAAAATATAATCCTTATTGGATTGATTATTCATAATATTCAAATAGCTTACAATTTTATATAAATACATAAATGATTATATTCCTTGGAAGACATATTGTTAAATATTTCTTCTGCTTAATCACTTCTAATAATAAGGCATTAGCACTAATATTGCACTAAAATTTCAAATTTTCTATGAAGTATCTATAGATCTAGATCCACACAGGAAGCATCAGAATAGCTGTTTCCACATCTTAATTATTTCAAGAATAATAATAGTATTATTTATTTGCTAGTTTGTTATTTATAATGGTAATTATAAAACAAGTGGATGTATCAGACTTGGATAAATATTAGAAAAAAGACTTTTCTAATTTTCATGAAATGTATAGTGCTGAATTAAGAATAGTTAATTTCCAGACTTCACATTACTTAATCTATTTACAAATCATTAATTTCACAGAAGAAAACCAATAAAATATAAAAAATATAAGATGTTTTTTGATTATTCTATCATTATTTGAATTACACTCTTCAAAAATATAATAAAAAAGGTGTAAAAGTTATATCAAATTTAAGGTCAAGCATTCATTTTATCTCATCTATATAATTTTAAATCAAAACAGTCTTTATATTTATAATTCCCATGTCTGAATATATATATATATGAAAGTGTTAGTTGACTAAGACTACGAAGCTAGTCGAAAGTGCTCCTAGATGGATAAATTTTTAAAATTATACTTTATATATATTACTGTATTTATTAATATTTAATTATAAGATTACATATATATACACATTAGCACTTTATAAAAAAGACAAAATTACAATAATAATAATACCTTGCCAAAATTTTCATGAACTTGCGATATATTCAACTTTTCTTTGTAAAAAATTCTCCATTTTTTATATTCAGCACAAACTGTGTCCAATCGTCTTTTCCAATATTTACCTTCTAATACTACAGCCTGTAAAAATAAAAAAATAATATAAATTATTATTCAATTATCAAACAAATTCCACATTCATAACAGCCTGGATATTGCTAATTGAAATTAGTGTTAAAACTATCTATTGAATTAAATAAAAATCAAAGTATGAAAAACAATTAACATATTAAAGAATGAATACACAGGTAAAACATCATAATCTGAAAGTCTTGGTTGTAGGGTTTTCTTTTTTTTTGGGGGGATTTGTGAATGTTTTGAATTCCAAGATTAGATCTTTTATCATCTCAAAGTAAATACAGACTCTGCTAAATTATATAAACTAATTTTATCATTAAAAATATAGAACTATAAAATGCAATTTATATCAATAAAATAAGTTTTATGGCAGCAATTAACAAATCAAAACAATAATTAACTTTACAGATTAATTCCCTCTGTTTTTTTTTTTTAAATCCTAGTTTAAAATGCATATCACCTTACTGTTTAGCAATTGAATGTAATCTTTTTAAAATGTAAAAGATTTTTAAAAAACTTATTCTTTCTTCTGTAATTTATTTCATCTAATAGAAACTGGATGTAATATTTTTTAAAGATTAATTATAATATTAATCACAAATTAAATAGAGTTATCATCAGGATTAAGATAGAAAAAAATCTACCAATTCATTGAAATTAAGCTTATTAATTTATATGTATTTATTGAATGTTTTTATTTTTTAATTTTGTTTTTAAATTTGGGTACAAGCTAATTTATTTATTGTAAATAGTTGAAGAACATTTTTAAAATTCTATTTGGATAATAAAAGTTTTTAAATTTACAGTATTTTGTCTAAAAGTATATATATATATTTATAGATATGTGCATGCATTCTAAAGATAGCAATTATTTTAATAGGGTGCTCACAATCACTTCTAATTCAAAAATGCCAAAACAAAAAAATTGTAAATATATTATATAACAATTTTCTTTCTTTCTTTCTACACATATATAAATAGATGAGCATGTGTGTAAATATTTAAAGTGTTACAAAAATACAATCAATACTCAAAAACTAAATACTAAATTATTAAGATGTGATACAGCAATTATAATTTCTTATCAATTTTATGTGAAGCCTTAATATAATTTCCTTGAATTTTCATTTGTGTTGTATAGCAGAACTAAGTCTTACTCCACAATTGTCCTAGCTTGCATTTAATATTTGTATTAACATTACAGAAATTCACTCTGTATCACTCTATTCTAATTATCTACACAAGTATGACTAACCAATGGAAACTAGATGGTATTGCTAACCATCACACAAACTAGTTTGTAAATGCATGCTTAAACATATACTAGTAGATGTCATTACTATCCATTTTTATGCCATTTTTTTATTGAACATAAAAGCCACAATCTTATGTAAATAGAATTAATTGTTATATGTCTAGAAAAATTCAAACTTTATTTAAACGTTTCAAATACTTTCATCTGTTAGTAATAGAACATACATTACAATATAACAAGATTTTGAGTAGTAGTATTCTTTTCTTCAACTGCTTCTAGCCTGACCAGTGACAGAATTAGCATGGGAATAGTCTAAAATCCAGTTACTAAGAATATCACCACAAATTCAATATTTCCAGGTTTGTTTCTCATACTACTATTATCACTGATCAGGCTAATAACATTTGAAGAAGAGAGAAGAATAAATCATTAAAAACATTGTTGACTGTATTTGAAAAGTTTAAATAATGTTTGAATTTTTCTAGAGACAACAGTTAATTCTAGTTAATAAAAATAGTCCAATATATAATTACAAGTAATGCCATTATTACAAAATTTCAGACAAATGTTAATAATCTAAACATATAAAACTGAAAGTAATTTCAATCTTTAAATTTTAAAATTTCTGATTTGACTTAATAAAAATAATTAATAAACTTATTCTACAAATAATTTCAATCAATTATTATTCAATTTGGAATTATTTAATATGGTATGAAACTAGTATACATACATATGCTGAATGTATTTCAATCTATACTGCAAGATAATGCATGTATTGAAATTCATGGCAATATTCTTCTAAGTGAATACCTATATAAATGATAACTATTTGTGTATACAAATATACATATTCCGGGGCCGGAAAAGGGGCCCTCGGCAAGGGGGGGGTAACGGTGGCCCAGGGTGGGGGGGGGGGTGGTCTCTGTTCGTTTGTGCGTCAGGTTTTCTTTTTGCTTTGTTATCGGAATTTGGTTTTTCTTTGGTTTGTGAGGCGCCTTTGGAGGCGGGGGGTTGCTTTTTTTTTTGGTATTTAGTCTTTTTTTTGGCGTTCGCCCCTCGGGCTTTAAGGTTCGTATCGTTTGCTTTCTTTTTTTTCTTTTGAAAAGGGGCCAGTTGAAAAGCGGTTCCGTTTAAAGAAATTTCCGGTCGGGGGCTTAGATGGGGAAAACATTCGTCTCGCAGGAAGGCGTTGTGGCCGCTTTTTTTTCGTGGGTTTGGTATGGCGGGGCTCCGTAGGGTGGTTTTTGCGGGCTTCGGAAAGAGGGGGGGGGAACGTGCGGGGGGGCTTTCCCTTGGGGGGGGTTGT
Source organism: Epiperipatus broadwayi (assembly GCA_028023455.1). NCBI lineage: Eukaryota > Metazoa > Onychophora > Udeonychophora > Euonychophora > Peripatidae > Epiperipatus > Epiperipatus broadwayi. The sequence continues at coordinate 7,414,529 of JAQFVV010006203.1, forward strand.
GGGTTTGGGGGGCGTGTTTCATATGGCTTTTGGGGGGAAGCTTTCGGGGGGGGGGGGTGGGGGTGGGGTTGGGCCGTTCCGTTTTGGGGTTCTGGGGGGGTGGGGGGGGCGTCTGAGGGGGGGGGGGGGGGGGCGGGGCTTTCGGAGAAGTAATATATTATAATCTTTAGAGTCGTGTTTAAAGGGAAGTAAGGGTGTTTCGTATATTTTTTTTGTTATTCATTTGAAGAGAGGGGAGGGGTTTTCCTATGGGTCGAAGTGTTGTATCAAGGTGGAAAGCTGTTAAATTATATATTTTCTGTCGTTGGGTTTTGGGAAAAGGGTTTTGGCAATCTTGTATTATAGTTTTTATGTTTTTTATAGATTTTTGTGGAATTGAAACGTTTTTTTGGAATCTTTCCCAACGTTTGGTTGCTAGTTTTAAGTGAAGTTTTATAAATATATAAATTATTGTGTTTATGGATATGGAAGGAAATTTTTATATTGTGAGATTTGGATAAAATGTATATTAAATTATGTTGTTATTAAATATATTATTTGTTAAATATTTATATTGATATGTGGTGAGATGGAATTTAAATAAGATAAATTTTTATGAGATTATTATGCCAATATGATTTTTTGGAGATTTTTTTTTAATATTTTTATTATGTATATTATATGAGAGTTGAATGTTTTATATAAAATATTGAGTTTAATTAATGAATTTTTTTTTTATTGATTTTTTGAAAGAGAAGTGTGAGAAGAATGATTTAATTTTAAATTTTTTATTATTATTTTTGTTTTGTTTTTTAGGGGTATATATATGTATACACACATCCATTAGATCAATGTATTTCTTCAGAAGAGCAACAGACTTTTTTTGTTTGATAATACAGATAATTTAATCTAACAATTTTATCAAGGCCATTGGTAGTAGAACATGTCCTTTACATATATTTACCTTTCTATCTACACAGACTCAGGTTATACTGATAGTAATAAATTTCCATAGAGATAACTTGGATAAAGTATTGACTCACACCTATGCAAGTAAACATATGCTCAGTATGTAAAAAGTTCTATAAGCACACACACACATATGTTATAGAAAGATTTTCACATGAGTAGTAGTATTATATACTCAATGTGGGTTACTTTCTGTTCTGACTTTTATATAAATCTTTAAATTAAAAAAAAAAAGAATTTAACTATCCAAAATTCATGTGTATAATGAGATAGCAAGATTTATTGAGGAGATAATTACCCACTAAAACAAACATTTACTCTCAATTTAACTTTTTATTAAAATTGGAAAAGAATAAAAATCCTTATGCTGCTCTTCCACAAAACAATAATCGGAAAATAATAATAAATTCTTTACAACAGCTATTACAATCAATAATAATTAAAAACGCTTTTAATGTATAAAATTATTATTGATTATATATAGCTGTTTTAAAGAATTTATTATTATTTTCTGATTATTATTTTTTATTAAATATTCTGATATATTATTTATTTTACCTATCCCATAATAATGAATATTTTGATTAACCAAAATGTTCTTTTTATAAACAAGTATTATTTTCCTAACAGGCTAAATAAGATAAAAATCAGCACAATATATATTAACAAGCTGAATAATATATGTTAGTATTAGTAATATATGAATTATTTTTTAAAAATCACGCATTTATAGTTTTTTGATCAAGATACAAATACAACTTTAAAAAAATCAAATATTAATCAATAACAATTCAATTTTTTTCAAATAAAATTAATTATTGATTTGAGAAGAACAAATGTTGCAATTCATTCTCTCTATTTGGTTGTACACTTATTTCTAAACCTTAATATAAAATGTTAATACATGATTATAGAATCAAAATAGCATATAATTTTATATAGAATGTAATGTTATCCAGTTTTGACTCTATACCATGTTATATCTTATGTAGTTGTTTTTTTTTTTTTTTTGAGATCAGTAGTAATTATTACTTACCCAAATCATATGTTGATAGTTCCATAAAGGGATAAAAAAATTAAAACTGCATTAACTTAATTGTACACAATCTCACCATAATTTGTAGAATTTAATATTCTATATTTATTGTCATTCATCACAATTCAATTTGTCCAGATTATTAAATGCACTATCACAAAGCATGGATATTAATTTCACTCTCAAATAACCCCTTCTATTTTGGCAACAGATAGATATGAAGATTACCACAATCCATCCCTCCCATTATGACAGTCTATAAATTAAACAATTTATTTTTCATTCTGAACATGGTCACATCTTTTCTGTAATAATAATTATCAACAAATTATTTTTTCTTTTATTACTTATGACGTTTTTACTTATGTTAGTCTACTGCATTTTAAAAAATATTCTAGTTTTAATTATTGTCGATAACATTAATATTCAGGCAGGATTGGTGTTAAACCACCAAACATCACATGATCACTATCTCATACTAGCACATAATTGTTATTAAACAAGGCAAAACTCTCTCCATATAGTAGTGCCACCCTGTGCCAATCAGAGTAATCAATGGATGCCAGAAGGCTTGTGCATAAAATCCCTATCTAATGCCTACTCATCTAATATCCCCAGACTAGTTTCTGGCTTGTGGCCATCATCAGTGAGGAGCCTTGGATCTGAGAGCACTGTACCTGGATCTTAGGATCTAATGCAACCCTCCAGCAAACACCTTTTATCTCCACTTAACTACAAAACTATGAGAATAAAATTGAAAACACAATATTTTCAATCTAAGTTCAATAGCTTATATAGTCATATGGGTCTGAACTCAATTCAGTACCCATACATTTTGGTGGCTTTGGCTCTTTATCAACCATAGCTACCACTATCCTATTAGGCAGGATTGGTGTTAAACCACCAAACATCACATGATAACTATCTCACACTAGCACATACTTGTTATTAAACAAGGCAAAACTCTCTCCATACAGTAGTGCCACCCTGTGCCAATCAGAGTAATCAATGGATGCCAGAAGGCTTGTGCATAAAATCCCTATCCAATGCCTACTCATCCAATATCCCCAGACTAGTTTCTGGCTTGTGGCCATCATCAGTGAGGAGCCTTGGGTAGTGATGGCTATGGTTGATAAAGAGCCAAAGCCACCAAAATGTATGAATACTGAATTGGGTTCAGACCCGTATGACTATATAAGCTATTGAGCTTAGATTGAAAATATTGTTGTTTTCAATTTCATTCTCATAGTTTTGTAGTTAAGTGGAGATAAAAGGTGGTTGCTGGAGGGCTGCATTAGATCCTAAGATCTAGGTGCAGTGCTCTCAGATCCAAGACTCCTCACTGATGATGGCCACAAGCCAGAAACTAGTCTGGGGATATTGGATGAGTAGGCATTAGATAGAGATTTTATGCACAAGCCTTCTGGCATCCATTGATTACTCTGATTGGCACAGGATGGCACTACTGTATGGAGAGAATTTTGCCTTGTTTAATTAATATTTAATGACAAACACTTTAAAAGCACCTAAACTAAAACTAAAGAAAAAAGAGATGCATCTTGATTTTCAAAATTACAGAAAATTAAATGCATATAATCAAAATTAATTTAACCCTACTTTCAATTTAATAATCAAAAATTTAACGTTTACGATTTTATCTTTTCATTTGGCCACTTCAAATTTGATTTTTCAAAATAAAATTATATATACCTTATTATATAGATGAATTTTGAGCACATTGATGTGAAGTCTTTTAAAATACAAAGACATCAGATTGTTAATAAGTCTTAAAAAAACTGTTTCATCACAATAAAATTCTATACATATGGTAACAGACCATTTTACTAAAATCTCATTTTTTTTCTTCAGGAATATGCCCATATTAATTGCTAGTCAATTCTTAAAAAATGAAGATAAATGCACTTTTTTTTAAATCAATATTTTGAATATTAACGGATAAGTAACATTGATAAAAAATGTATAAACTTCATTATTGTTTTTTGATTAATTAACACAGTTAAAAATAAAAAAATATTACTGGATAGAATATTGTACATTGTTCTCCAAAGCTAGTTTTAAACTAATCTTTTATCTGTAAAAACTTTCCTTTAATACAAGACTATCTAATCTTAAATAATCGAAGGGATATATTAAAATATATATATATCCAAGGGCCATATTCTTATATAAAATTATTGGAGAATCGTATCCTTAGTAAATTTACCAGGGATTTCCAAAAATTCCATAAAAAAGAGAAGTTGTAGTTTTATAAAAGTTTTTATTAAAACAGCAGACAAAACCAAACAATAGTTCATAATATAAAATTTTAGTGAAAGCTTTGTGATAGCTTGGTTTCAAATTTATTATTTTATTTTTTCACTTGAAGAAAAATCAAAACCTCTAGGTGGTCAAGGTTGGAAACAGTAGACAAGGTACAAAAACTGTTTATAATATATCATTTTAGTGAGAACTTTGTGATATTTCGGCTTCAAATTGTTATTTTTTCATTCAAATAAATCAAAACCTCTAAGCAGGCTACACAAATCTTCAGTGGTGTATGTAGCCTGCAGGCCATGTTTTGGATAGTTTTGTTTTAATACCCATTATATATGTGCTTATAACTTAATAATAAAGATGTTTTATTCTATATTTATCCTGTTGGCTCATAATATGGATTCAAATATGAAATGAAGTTAGGAATTTTTGAGAGGGCATATAGTATATGGCCACTAGCAAACTATCCAAAAATAGCTAGATATTCTTTAAATGACTATTTGACTATTCTTAGCTTTAAAACCCCCCACCTCCATAATAGTTTTATTACTTGGTAGTTAATAAGGAATTTGAGTACCAGTGACATAGCTAGAGTGGTGACAATGGATTTTGAATTTCAGAATTCATTACTCTATTGCTGCACTAAATCAAGAAGAACATACAAACCAATCTCAATTGATTAGATGAATTTTAATGTGTTAACCCTAAAAAATATGAACAATTACAATAACAATATGATACAACTTTACCTATTGGCGGATGTTAAAAAGACTAAAGTAATGTTAAATGGATTTTCTCAAAATATGAAAGTAAAGATTGATTATGATGAGTTAGAAGAAGTTAACAGCTACAAATACCTTGGTCATAATGTATAAAATTAATCATAGAATTAAACTTGGTTGGAGTGTTTTTGGTAGAAATAATTTGATACTAAAAATAAATATGCCTATGTGTTTGAAAAGGAAGGTTTTTGATAAATGTTTTTTTACCAGCTCTTATTTATGGATCTGAGACTTGAATACTTAATAGAAGAGCAATACAGAGACTTCAGACCACTCAAAGAAGTATGGAGAAATGCATGTTGGGAATAACAAAAGGAGATTGAAAACACAATATAAGGGTAAGAGAACAAACAGGTGCTACTGATCTCATTAAAAAAATTAAAAGACTGAAGTGGAGTTGGGATGGACATATTGCTAAAAGAGATGATAATAGATGGACAATTGAAAACTTAAACTGGATTTCAAGAGATTGTAAAAGACCCAAAAAGAGAACACATGTGAGATGGATGGATGAAATAAGAAAGTGTGCAGGGATGATGTGGAGAAGAGAAACTAAAGATTGGAGAAGATGGATTGAACTTGGAGAGACCTTCATCCTGCAGTGGATTGATAATGGTTGATGATGATTGTTGGATGGTATAAATGTCATATACCTATAAATAATGAGTTTATAATTTATCTTTTTAATTAAAGATTATGATAAAAAGAGAAAAAGAATAACAATAGAATAAAAGATTATAAAACATTTCATAACTGTAATATAAATGGCATCTGATTAAAGGCTGTTAAAATTATGACTGTGGTAGGGATTTCTTTTTCTATTATTCACCTTCATTATAAATGTTTTTTTTTTTTTATTGTGCAAAATTTATTTCATAAAAATACAAATTTTCGATAAATTCTAGCTTTACAAATGACTTTTTCTTGATATAAATTTAATTACTTAATAAAATCTTTCAACCAAAGTACAATATATTATTCAAATCAGATATCTATCACAAATTATCTATTTTCCTTATATTTATTATGCACAATTCTGGTTTTATAACTAAAACATACTTATCAATGCAGAAGAACTTTATGTTCAATTACTTTGATATAAACAATGACAAAAGTGAAATATATATTTACAAATATACTAATCTAATAATCCAAAAAATATTTTTTTTAAAAAAAGGGAAAGGAAGAAGTACAATCTTAATTTTGATATTTATGTTTAAAATTATTATCATGATTTCATTTGTGAAAATAAAAATCTATGATTTATAATTATATGCCAATTAAAATTTACCCTTCAAATTACTGAGATTTAATTATAAATTTGTTTAAAATTATTTTCTTCAATAGTCTAGGATAAATAACAGAAAACAATTAAGTTTTATAATGTAACATTATTTTATTTCACTATAATTTGTTCAAAAATAAACATATTTCTTATACAAGTTTTTTTAAATCAATGCATCCTACACCTTACCTCCATCATATTATAAATTTGCATCTAACATTGTAAAAACTGAAACTATCATCTTTCATCATGCACGTACTTAAAAAATAATCTTTATTATTTAGATAAGCTAGCAACATCAGAAACCTGAATCTTCATGGCCATGCTTGATATTTTTCCATTATATCACTCTCACATGAGGTAAGGATTGGTTTCTATCATTTTTAAAACTTTGCAGAAGAGTGAATAACCATTGCAATGCAAAGGCATTTCAATTTTTTTGTTTTCACCAATGCATCTCAACATATATATATACACATTAATATTTTAATGAGCATGTAAATAATTTTATAGTTTATCAAATATGTAACACTAAGAATATAAACCTATTCACAAACCAAGCAAATCTGAATATATTACTAAGATAATTCATAAGCTAGATCCCCAAAGAATCGCTGAAATAAACTTGTAAAACATCTATTTTTTGTGCTATTCATACCAATGTATTTTTTCAGATAAAATACATTGGCATTGATATAACAAAAAATGGGCCTTATTTACAAATTCATATGAATGATTCTCTGACATTCTAGCTTGTGAATTATCTTAATAACATATTGGGATTTGTTTGTTCTATATATATATACAATGTTGCAAATAGTTGATTACAATTATACCAATAATAAACATTATTTCAATCTAAAAAATAACCATGGGCAATTAAGCTTAGTCATCATGATGGATTAAACAGTCAAAGATTCTAGATCAATCCATAACTCAACCTGTCACTTTAGTGCTCAAATATTATAATTTCCCAATTCCTACAGTTTTGCAATGATAGAATAATAGATTGAAAAGTTAAAAATTCATATATGTTCATGTACTAATTGTTAGATGAAGAAAATAGAAAAAAAAAAATCTGTTTGGTCAATTATATAAAATTGTTGAATTCCACCTATTATTTTGATGCCTGCATGATCATTTAGATTCACATAAACAAGATTTCTGATTTCAATTTAGATTCCAACATATAATCACCAAAGTAGATGATGACCTGTTTTACACTTAATAATTCTATCACTGTATCAATTTATTTTAACTGAACACATAATTAACTTAAAAATAGTTTTCAGTAAAAACAACAAAATCATTTAGTGCATCATCCAACATTCATTTGGTATTTAATAAAAGGCAGAGATCATCAACTCAATATATTTCTCTCCTAAGAACATAATCTATTTCACGCATTAGCTTAAAAAAAGGAAGGACATTTTGAGCATGATCTGATATTTAAAAAATCCTAAATTCTCTTTGATGAAGGTAGAAGCTAGAATCTAATCAGAGATTGTAGTGATATATATATAATAACATCTAATGACCATTAATTATTCAAATTCACAGCTGATAGTTAAAATAAAAAAAATTGCTTTTAAAAATATTATCATTCCCAATGTCAATAAAATTAAAACTAAAAAAAAAAAATCATGAGATTAACCCGATCCCTCCCCATCTTTATTTGTATAAAAATTTCAGATACATTAAATTTATTCATAAAAGTAAAAAAAAAAAAAATCAACAAATTATATAGTTCTTAATATAATTAATTACCTTCTATATAATAAGAAAATCAAAAATTAATGAGACTACAATAAAAAGATTGTTGAACAGATAAATGTTTTAAAATGCTGTTTAATAATGATCAGGAAAAGAGAACACGGCAATAGTTAGGAAGAATTTTCATTTTTAAAAAAGAAATTCTGAAGGTCATTAAATTTTTAAAGACTTAATATTAGGTATTAAATGTAAAGTGTTTAACTGGAATGTAGCTTCATATATAGCTTAAATGGAGATATTAAAAAAAAAAAAAAGAGGCTGGAAATTTTGAGATGTCAGTTTAAAAGAAAAAGATAAAAAAAAAATGAAGATTATATATATTGTTTCACTAAAGAGGTTGAATTAAAAAAAAAAAGAATACTAAAGGTCGCACAAATATGTGTAGTTGTTTTTTAAGAGACAAAGCAACAATGAAAGATAAAGAAAATGGAAAAAAAAAGAAGAAGAAAAATGACAAAAGACCTTAAGCAGTTTTGGGACACTTGAAAAAAAGTTTTGAACGACTTATAAAAGCTTCCCAAGGGCGGATAACATTGCAAATAAATATGAATTATTTTATGAATATAAAAATGTATATATAAAACTTACACACACTCGTAAATTGATGCAATGGATGAAGTTAAACTCTTGATTCAAATTCATTCATTTGCAAAGCTCACCCATATTTTTGATTGCTGCTTATCCCATACAAATTACTTTTTTCTCCTTATGATAACATATTTTTTCTTTCCTTTTTTTTTAACATTGAAAAAGTTAAATGTGGACTTTAATTCTAATTTGATAAATAATCTAGCATTTTGAATATCAGACAGACAATTTACTGGTTTATCAACATAATTCTTTCCACTTAATAAAATTATGGGTTAAGAAAACAAAATAAAAATTGAATTTGATTTATTTCTGAAAAAATAAGGGGGGAGGGGAATGGAATGGATATTTAAGATAAATAATTCTTTACTCGATAGATTAAGTTATAATTGATGCTCTTTTATTACATCATTCATAAAATTTTTAAAACCTACAGCAAACAAACGGTTAAATTTTTCAAAAAGGATTTGTAATCAGAATATATTTTTTAAAAGAGGCTTTATTTTAAGTCTGTTAGACATATCTTCTATAATTAAAACAATTTAGATAACTTGATAAAATAAAGATAAAATATAATATTTTAAGGTTAAGTATCTAAGTACTTTTAATTTATTATTTCTTGACTATTAACTGCTAATATGCATGCATTCAATAAATGTATTACTAATAGAATTTCTGATACACACATATATTTCTATAATACGGACAGTTAAAATTAACCATTTTCTTGAGAAGAATTGGAATTCTTTATCCACAAATTAGCAAAATAGTGAGCTAAATGTGGCCAAATTTATTCCCATGGGAAGAAAGAAAAATATGCTTGATTGATTGAATGGAACTACTATGCTCAAATGTCATTTGACCTTCTGAGTATATATATACTTTTATACTGGTTTCTTTTTGCTTGATGATCAGTTATTAGGTTTTTTTTGTTCTCTTAGTGAACTTCTAGATAGTATACAAAATGAACTAGCCATTAAACTACCTATAAATGTGGTGCATCTAGACCAGTGATCTCCAAACTTTTTTGATCACTACCCCTAACACGAAAATAATTGTAAGTTATATTCCCTATAATATATATGTGTGTGTAGTCAAAATCAATTTATTTATTTATTTTAAACAATATACATACATTTAAATTAAATTACAAATTTATATTTTGAATTAGAATTAAATGTGAGTAATGTGATTGTATTTGTTTACTAATTTCGAAAAAATCTGATTTGATGCCCTCTGTTAATGTAATTTGAAGACCTGGTTCTAACTCTAATATATTTCAGTATTTGGTTTTGTCATTGCAAAATGCTATTTCACACATGTATGTAGAACTAAATAATAAGATTGCATTCATTGTTGTGCTTACTAAATCTGGATATTTGGTTTTCAATTCCATTCACTAATTATGAAAAGATTTTTCTTTAAATTCAGATTGTAATATTGTTCTTTTTCTCATGTCAGCTGTAAATAAAAGATGATCTCTTTTTACATTTTCAGCAAATGGGTTCATGACCCATTGAAACTGTTTTAATACTAGGAAGATCTATAAATTGCTTACAAAATTCTGTCTCTAAATTTTTTAAATGTGTAGATATAAGACTTTTAATTTGTTCCACATTTACTTCATTTTCAAAAACAAAATCACACAATGATGCATGAAACATTTCTAAAGATCCCTTTTCTAAAGTCTCCCTCCACATCACAATTTTCTTTGTCAAAATGTCACCTTTTCCTTGAAGAGACAAATTGAGCATGTTTACTTTTTCAAAAATAGCAGCTAAATAACATACTATCAACAGCCACTTATTGTCACTGAAAAAGCAGGCAAACTTTGAACTCTTATCTTTGTCCAAAAGAAAAATGCATAATTCATCTTTCAGTTCAACAATTCTTTTTAGCATCTTCCCTCAAGATAACCAACAAACTTCTGTATTGTGACAGTCAGATGATGTATGTTGGTTTAACCTAGTTCGAATACTAAGTGAAAGTACCTCGAGGCCACCCATACGCGAGATATTAAATCAAGAATACTATGACCTCTGCTTTATTCGCCTATTCTTGAGGCTAATTACGAACCAACAACATTATCTGAGCCATACATAAATTAATTTTCAGCCAGCCAAGCTTAGCATCAACAGAAGAGACATGGATGGGAACACCTATGGAGCTAAATAGTTAAATGTGCATAAAAGTACTATGAAAAGTGTGTTTTGCGTGCCTGGATCATTGGAAAAGTAAAATAAAGCATTATAATAAAATTAGCAAACTCAAGCTTTTTAGTTAAATAATAGATATTTAATTAATGACTTTAAAATATTAATAATGATTTAATGGCCTCCGCTATTCCCCTAAATTAATGAAACCAACTAATTAGACAGTAAAAACAGATTAAACGATATAATATTTTTGCGGTCTAGGTCTTTTCTTCCCAATTTTAATAAAATTGTCAACTCGAATCTCCTCGATAAAGTACAATAGTAAAAATCTTTTGCAAAGCATTTTCTAATTGCTTTGTGCTAAAAACAGACAGTTTAAAAATTATTTAAAACGTATATAGCTAAATCAGATATACGTAATAATCTACTGGCAGACAAAAGAGGCATTATCGAGGAGATCAAGTTGGCAAACAAAGGAAACTTACTCGTATGGAATTTAGAAACATAAATAAAATTGGAAAGAGATTTTAACTGAAAAAAAATTAACTTTTAAACTTAACCGCAATGGAATACAAAATATTTACACGTTAGTAATGAAGAATAGTGAAGGAAAAAATGTTAAATATAGATAGATGATCACACATATATATATTTAAGACTAGTCTAATAACAATGGTTACATTACAAATATCATTAAATAAAACAATTCATAATATAATTCAATTAAGAAAGGTACGAACAAAAGGGTAGAAAGTAAATAGTTCAATGGAGGAGAGATATGATTACCATCATGGTTCCTTGGTCACGTTTCCTACGGCGTTTGTGGCTTGATCTGACCATCGATAGGTATTTGCCCGGACAAGGAAAGTGGAAATAAGTAGCATGCTTTTATGAAAAGTCCTACAGACACGGCACAGAGTTCAGATGACTATTGAGTGGATACTAAGGCATTTTGATGGTATTTAGGAACCTCGGCGATAGGCAAAACTATTTATTTGCCTAGCCAAGCATAGTAGAATCAATCAAATTCATAGACTTTTAGCTTGAGCATGTTCAAACTTCTCCATGATTTTGAAGACGACAGTTGTCTAACTTTTTGGAATAAAATCTCCACAAGCAAAATCTGAAAGAATTCTCCAAAGAGAAATCTGAATGCCAGCAAGAAAACTCTGAATCCCCAGTCTTTTGTTCTCACTTTTATTTATACCCCTTTGTCAGCTACCTTCTATTGTTTGTATGATCTTAGATCTTGATAAGCCCCCATGCTCCTTTGTTTCAAGGTAACATTTTCTAAAAATAACTTTTACTTTTTTATTCTAAATTTCTTTCTTTAAACTTTGAATTTTATTAATTAAAAAAGAAAGAGAAGGCCATCTTTAATTTGCCTTGAATGGGCTAATTAATTAAAAATATACATTCTTTTAGAAAATGTTGGTGGGCTTATCTCAAAATCAAATCATACTAAATATTTTAACAAGATTTAAAAAGAAAAATACACTCTTATTTCTTTTAATAAAATAAGCATTTTATTTCAGCAGAATTTTGCATTAACTCATATATATACGCTTGACGTATATATATGTTTGCCTAATAGGTTTTACAAGTAATTTTTATTAACAGAAATTTAATCTTGAAATGGAATTTATTTAAAATGAAATAGTTAAATGCAAATACAAATTATATAAACGTAATTAATTTTAGCTTTAATGCAAAACCCTGCTGATATTGGACTATAAACTTAATTCAGGTCTATAATACAAACTAAGTTTATAGAAGGCTGTGAAGCATGTATCGAACTTCAGATCCATTGCTTCAGTATGGTATAGGAGATTTTCATGGCTACTGCCCATTTTGTTGCATATTATCGAAAATATTCTACTATTCAAGGGTCTTGTTTTTACAAAATTAACTATGTTGATAACATCCTGTAGCACACAATATATTTCTGGCTCCAATTTCTTTGCTGCAATAGCTTGCCAATGGATAATATAGTGTACAAATTTTGTGTAGGGTGCTATTTCAATTATCTCTGCCTTGAATCCTTTTTTACTTCCAGTTAAAACAGCTGCTCCATCACTGGTTACCCTTATACAGTTTTCCCATAAAATGTTCTTTGTAACAAAAAAATTATTTACTGTTGAAAAGATGTTTTCCCTGTACATCTTCCTTTAAGTGGTCACACAAAAAGTAGTTACTCGTGTAATTCATTATTTAAAAAAATCAAATACCATAACTGAGCAAAATTGGTGACATCTGTACTTTCATCCAGTTATATAGCTAATTTTCCACATTGAGTAATTTGATTTAATAATTGTTCCTTTAAATTATCAGCAATAATATCTATATGCCTAAAAATGATATTTGCTGACAAGGGAATACATTTTAGTTTCTCAGCATATTCTTCCCCGTGAAATGCAGCAGGAAGAACAAGTGTTTTGCCAATGATATGTGACTTTTTATCTTTTGCTATTAAAAAAGAAATTTCAAGACAGGCTTCTTAACATCTATCATTAAGTGTAACTAATGTTCTTAAATTACTAGATTGAGTATTGGATGTTTTTAATGGTTTGTGTTCATGTTTGGGATGTTTAATTTGTAAATGCCTTATTAAAATTGATGGCTTCATACAAACATAATACACATATAGCATGGGATTTATTGTTAACTACTTTTGATGTAAACCCAAATTTTAAGTAGTCTGCTTGATAATTTCGAATTTTCTGGTACAATTTTTTTGTACATGCCACATCGTTAATATTTTTATCTCGTCAATCTATGATTTCTTTGCATGCAATTTTTTTTAACCATTTGTCCATTTTATGAGGGATTTAAAATCAATAACATTTAAGAGTCAACTAATCAGTTATTATAATATGTATTGCTATCTGTATATGTTCTGTAAAGTTCATAAAATTTTCTCAATGATGATACATGACCTACCAGGCATTTGCACAATGGTGCACTGAGCGGCCAGGATGTAAACAATGTTGCCAGATATGAAATTCATTTGCCACCAGAAATTGATTCTGAATCCCACTAAAAAACCCACTAACTTTAAATTCTTAATTTCCTGCTAAAAAGCTAATAAAAATGCATCCCCCCCCCCAAATAAAATAATGATTGCATTTTGAAACAAAGCGATATTTCACAGTATATTGGCATACCTCCAAGTATCGCTTTGCATACTGCTGATCTAGATAGCAAATATTCACATTATTACAATAGACATTTTGTCTAGAATCTGGAAATAATGCACTCACAATTTATCTTCTGTTCCACAAATAATAAATATTTATTTTTTTTCCAGATTTTTCTTTAAAATGTATATAAAGTCACTTTTATAATTATTATCATTCTAATCTATTATCCATATATGAACAAAGACAGCAGACAGAAAAATGAATTTACTTTCATTCATAGTGTGAATTTCCCTCACTAAGGAGGATACATTAATACACCAGCACTTGGAAGTTTTTATATGTTTTCCAGCAAATTCTAACATTACATATTGTATAAGTAATCTGATACAATATTATTTTATTTCCACGATTTATCATTGACTTTCAAAAGTAAATAACATAACCAGATGTTTTGGCTTGAAATACAGAAAAAGTGAAAAACAGACAAGAATAGTTTTGCATATATATATATGCATAGAAAGAATAAAATGTGTAAGTAATCATTTATATGTAGGTGGGTGTATTGCATGCTAATTTATACATTTAGAGAAAAATATATATTTATTTTAATTAGACATAAATTTAATTATTGTACAGTATTTGTCATCAAGGCTGTATATTAATGGTGAAACAATCCAGATGATATCTGCTTAAAATCAAATTGTCAATAAAAATCAATTTACTGCAAACAATGTTAAACAACTTCAAACACATTTTTAATAATTTTATTTATTTATTTTTAATCACATTAGATTTACTTTTTGTTGTATTATTCTTTAATTGTATATTATGAAAATACTGATTTAAAAATTCATATATATAATCTACAGAAAAAAAAAGTACTTTCTTTTTTTAAAAATTATGATGGAAACTTTTAAATTCTTTAAAGAATTGCACGTTTTACATTTGCAATATGAAAAATCATGTAATTGAAAGTGTAATTGAAAATAATACACATATTAACTGCTTAATTCCAGTACAAATCTTAGAAATAGTCAGTCTAATGTAATTTTTCAATAAGATCTATCAGATTAGTAAATTTTCATTTTACAGTTAATAATAGGCCATGATTTTTCTACTCTCTTCCAGTTGCTATATTTTTAGCCTTTCATTCTCTGGGGATTTACTACACATTTTTTTTTATATTAGATAGTAATTTTTGATGATGTGACATTAATGAAAAAACAATAAGATATAATTATGTAATTTTACCATCTTGTGAAAAGTATCAAATCAAACAGCAACTAAAAACATTTTAAGCTATAGTATAGCATCACTAATTTTTCGAATATTAAGCCCAAATTAAAATTCAGAATTTCCTTAAGGAGATGGTATATCTTACCAATTTAAAACAGAAATGAGACAATAAAAAAAACCATAAATTTTATTTTTGCTGCATAAAGATGCACATTAAATATTTACTAATACATTCTTATTAGCAGACAATTATTATGCACAGAGGAATTACTTTTCTTCATTAAAAAAAATAATAATAATAATAAAAAAGAAAAACAGCAACTTGTAAACAAGTACGCCTATTCCAACTCCAAAAAGATTAAAAAAGAAAGAAATGAGAGGAGAAAAAAAACTACAATAGAAATAAGTTTTGTGATGATTATAAAAACCAATCTGTGAATCACAAATATTTCCACATAGAGAATATGTTGATCTATTTAGTTGATATTTTAGATGTTGTCTTTTAATTTTTTCAGAAGAAAATTTTTGTTTTAAAACTCTTTAACACCATATCTAATTGTAGCTCTCCAATATATTCTATTCTCTGCCATATCTTTCCAATTGAAACAATTAACATTGCACTTTTTTCAAATACCTTTAATCTAAGATATAGTCTACCTCTCCACAAAAACCAGTGCAGTCCTCCATTCTGGTCTTAAAAATTTTGTACCAAATAAAGTTAGTACCTTCCATGTTATCTATATTTAGAAAAAATTACTATTATTACTATTCTTATTACTGCTATTGCTAAACTGATTAATCCACTAGGCATGGCCACCTATCCATATTGTGTGAAAGGTCTTCCACTTCCATAAAGGCAGAGGATTGCTAAATGAGTTACCTAAATGTACAATCTTTGCCAGCCAAAACTTCCACATCACTGAAATCCAGTTTCAAACTGACTCATTAGTGAATGTGCTGCCTCGAACAAAGATCACAAACTAAGGACTGCCAGCCTATTAAGTCTGTTCTCATCATTCTCAAGAGCTCGAGGTAATTTTAAAAAAAAAGGAAATTGGAATCAGAGATGCTGTGATACCATATATACTAAGCTATTATTAGTAATAAAATTTATATGTTTCACAATAAATAGTAATATTAATTAAAGGGGATTTGAATCCAGACTTCCAAACTCCCTACAGTTATTCATTCCATTCAATATAACTGATATAGATTCAGCCTAAAATATGTATACAATAGATCATTTATCTTATTCACATATATGAGATTCTGTGGAATGAATGACTGTAGGGAGCTTGAAGTCTGGGTTCAAATCCCCTTTAATTACATCTAGGTAAAATATATACATTGTACTTGTATTCCAATATTAATGATAATAATAATTTATTCAAACATTATTAAAAACATTATTCAAAAGGTAAAAAACAGACAATCACTTTTGTGGACACATTAAAAAAAAGTTAATGCTATCTCCCCCAACTAAAAAAAGTGCTTTTTGTGTTATTTGTGTTTGTTACTACTATAGTCTGAGTAATCAAATTAGTAAATCATAGATTTAATTCCAAATGCTGAAAATAGGGAGAAAAAAAAGAACGGTAGTCAAATAATTTGGTGCTCTAATGTTGCTAACTCTTTTGAGCCACTGACTAAACAAGAAATAACTAAATTGACTTATTTGTAAAATATAGATATATCTGGCAAGAATTACAACCTTCTTAATCATTCAAACAGTATTAATTTTTAATTCATATTTCTAAACACTACATTTATATTAAACATTTCTTATACTTTATCTGCAAAATTTTATAATTTCAGTTATAAGCAATAAATATTTATAATAATCATATTTAATGTAAAATTTAAAATGTATTATATATTGATTTCTCTTTTTAATATCTATCATTTAAAATGTTTTTGAAATCAAAATAACAAATAATATTTTGATAATTCTTGGTTTAAAGGACCTTATTACAAAGTTCAAATTCAGATGCAGCTTAAGTTTTATCAAATAAGTCAAGATTTATCAAGACTACTTGTGATGTTTTTAAAATAGCTGATATATAACTAATATTGTTATCAATTTCCAGCAAGTAAGTATCTAGTTTTTTTTAGTTGGAGTAGATCTCAGGATTGTTAAGAAGATCATCAATACCTTAGTAAAAAAAAAAAAATCCCCACACAAACACAATTGTAATTTGAGAAGCCTCCACCAACAATGAGAAATATTATACACTTGTAGGCATTGGCCAATGATTTATTTTATATAAATAAAATGTACTGACCTTCCCCTCATTTACTTGGTTATATGGAGTTGTACATATATATTTGGTCATACACACACACACACACACACACGCTATCTATTCTTTTCTTTAAGATAACCGAATCATGGCCTCAGACAAATAACTAATTAATGAAACATTCAGAAATCATGACTATATTTCTTAGTTATCCTGAACCCCAGGTTTTAATAATAAACATTAATATTAAAGATAAGTCCTGCAATGTAGGAAAGATGGTAAGCCTTTTCACATTCATGATAAATACCTAACCTTGTGATCCCATTAAATAAACCCTGCAATCTCATCCAATAATGTGATAAATTTCCATTTCCATATATTCTCCAGATTTCATTCGGACATGTTCTTTGCAGAGTGTTTTTACTTCAGTGTTGATTTTTTTTTTTTTCCAATTTTCTGATTAATACTATAATTTTTTTTAAAAAAACAGTACAAAATGATGAACATTTTACCCGCTACTGAGATCAATATTGTCAAAGTACATCCATACTTCGGACAAGCAAGGGCATAATGTTCAAGGATGTAATAATAAAGTAGGCCTTCATAAGGGAAAGTGGTTGGAGAGCTAATGGTGATCCAATTTATTTACAACTGTGCCCACAAATTAACATCCATAGAATGGGGAAAAACAGAACTTGGTTTAACAGAGAAAAATGTCAAATTGAAGGCCTTAACAAAATTGTTGAAACTGATAAGAACCTTTTGCACAAAAAGAAAAAAAAATGAAACAAGACGAATTCTTCTGGAACAGTGGATGTTTGGTGACTTGTGTAGAGAGACTGATGAGTGTTTCATCATGAGAATTCATGGTAGAACAGTAGCAACTCTAATGGAAGCCATCAAACAAAATGTGGAAGAGGAATTGACAATTTATTCAGAATGCTGGAAAGCCTATAAAACTGCTGAATTACAAGTTGTGGGTTACCGATCATTTTTGTGGGAATCATACTGGACAACATCAAAAAAGTTATTCCAACACATTGAAGAAATAATAAAAGTGTAATAATTAAAATTTTTTTTTTTATTGTTTGGTTTTGAAAAAAATGCATTTACCACTTATTAACATTTCTGGTGAAGATCCCATGCAGGTGTTTTATTGCATAATCATGAGTTAAGTGAGTCTCCTCCACTTTGGGAAAAATAAAAAAAATTACTATTAGTCTCAATTTTGAAACAAAATTTTATCCACTTGAAATAAAGTAGACAACAGATGAATTGATTGTTTCAGCATGACAATTTCTGTTATACATTACACAGTAACTATTGTATGTGTATATTTTAAGCATTTTGTAATTTGGTGATTGTTTTGTCTTATTTAAAGTAACATTTGGAAATTGCATAAAATTTGTCAGATTTGTTTTTGTGTGAAATTCTTATTTTTTAGTATTGTTGAAAATGTATTTTTTCAGATTTATTTTTGTGTGAAATTCAGATTTTTTAGTATTGTTAGAAATTAAAATTTTTAGTATTGTTAGATTTAGACTGGTGGAATTACTGTCACATATTAGAACTGCTATGCATTTTCACATCTATATTCAAACTGCTAATAACTTTGTAAATCTTGCGAAAATATTGTGAACACGTGGTCCATTTTGACAAATTTATCATCTTAAGTTTGTACAAGATCCAAGTGTACACATTACTTGATCAAATCACAAGATTAGAAAGTTATCAGCGGATTGATATGAATGTGAAAAGGCATAGCAGGTCTAATATATAAGTACCATGTTAAAATTATTATTAACTGCGTTTAGCCAGCTTTATTATATCTAAAGCAGATTTTATTTATGGGTGCCAGAGTTAACAAACTAGTTTGCTAATACACTAGTTTGGTTAAACAAATATAGTACTAATTAACTATTATTTCCTGTTCTTATTACTTATGTTTTGTTTTAGACTAATATCCTCAGGCAATATATATTGTTGTTTGCATATAGATAGGTAAAAACGTATTAGCATACATTAAGTATATAAAAGAATTGGGAGTTCATTTCTTTGATTTTAAATAATAACACATTTAATATTACTAAACGAAAAAAAAACTTTACAACTACTTCATTTTCCACACCGTTTCCTATCATTTCATTAAGTAGTATTATACAACTATACATTTATATAAAATAATAATGATACAAAGATTTCAAATATTAATAATAAAAAAACCAATTAATATCTACTGTTAGATTAAGACATTCATAAGCAAGTTTCTACAGTTCATTTAAATTAGTTCATATGATTTTAAGGGGAAAAACTAGAAAGGTCTTTATACTTAAATAATTATTTCTCATATAAGTATTAACATAAAGTCTACCGCACTTTTTTTATTATTATTTTCTTATATTGCCATGGCTTTATTTAAGTTTCTTTTTCCTTTCACATTCCATTTAATTGTTTCATTTTGGGTGGTACAAGTCAAGTTTATTTAATGATATTGTAGTCCTGGATTTTCTTTTTTTAGATATCAACAGCAAGTTAAGGATATAGATAATTCTTAGTTCATCTATTCAGAACTTCATTCCTGCAGTAGGTAATTAGGTCAGAGGTGACAGGTGCAATTGGTTTTCTAGCCCTTCATATATACCATTTTCCAGATATACTCAGGCTTTCGTATTACTCATATTAGCAATTCAAGATCAGCTTTTAGCATGCAACAATTATTTTTAGTCTGTCCCCCCCCCCACACACACACATTTAAAAGTTTTTAATTACACTCAGTAGAATATGAATAACAGAGTTGAAGAAGCAGAATAAAATCAGAAATCAGACTTACCATCAGAAAAGCAGCACAAGAGAATTTTTTTATTTTTATTGAATGCCATATACACCACTGCAATGATCCCATGCATTACTGTTTATCACACCTTTTTCTAGATATATTTATTTTTGTATGGGTCTGTAATTTCACATAAATTGCAATTTTGCTTTTCTTTCTCTTACTTAAAAACTTCAAATAAAGAAACATTTTTTTTTTTTCTGGTAGCACATATTTTAGATTCTCAAAAAGAAAATACTTTAAATGCCAAAATGTATACTTTACATACTAAGAATGATTACATTTTTTTCTTTTCAAAAAATCAAAACTAATTTTTAATCTTTTTTCTTTTTAATCAGACTTTCTAGTCACCCATTTTTAAATATATTAATTTTAATCTCTTGTTTATAGATAAGACATTCTTTGTCAACTATCTATAATTGAATTAAGTTTTAATCTTTTACTTCTGATTAAACTTTTGAATTTTCTGGTTGAGGGGAAAAAGAATAGAGATAATAATAAAATATATTACTAGGGTTAAAACATATTTTTACCTCTTAGTCTATTTTTTTTCTTTTTTAAACAACCCCAGCATGCCAGAACACCTTGTATCTGAGAATGGTACAATACACATAAATTAATTTGCTGTTTCAGCATATATATCATAAATTTAAGCTATTATCAATTATGTATAAAAAAATTTATAGAATCAGCTTATATAAGCATGCTTTTGATTAATTCATATATAATTTTTGTAATTATAGCATTTATGATCGGCATAATCTGCAAATCAAAAGTCAGCTGCTATATACAATCTCATTAGTATTCTAATTCTTATACAAGAGTGATAGAAGGTTTGAATATATATAGATACACTCATTGGGGAGATAGTATAGATAGTATTTGTTGAAATGGGAAATGGGGAATCTTATAAAGAAAAAAGATAATAAATATAATAATAAAATATAAAGAAAAAATGTACATTGTTTTCTTATGATTGTTCCAGGATTAATATATGCTAATGAGATGGTATGTTTGGGAAATAAATCTTATCCAAAAGATTAAAAAAAAAAATAATTAAAGATATAAATTGGAAAAAAAAAATATTTGAATAGCAACAGAAGCTATTCATGAAGAGTTGGATTTGCCGAGTTATGAGAGAAGTTTTTTTTTTGGTAGATTAACATTTATAAATAAAGATAGAATTGTGAAAAATATATAGAGAATTTAATGTGGAAGGAAAAAGAGACAAAATGTATTAAATAATGCTAAAGTTTACTAAGGTGTTTGATAATGACTTTTTCTGTGTAAATGTTTAGAAAAATAATATTAAAAAAAACAACAAGATAATTCTGAAAATAGATAATAACAGAGATTGGAATTAAAGGATAAACAGAATGATTGTCAAAAAGAGCAAGAGTAAATTACAAGAATATCTTATAAGTATATATAAAAGAAAAAATATTTGGAGTGAAAATGCCACAAATAAATATAAATGGGGAAGTACTTTATTATTTAAAGGAATATCATTATCTTCAGAGACTAAAAAAAACTAAGTAAGTTGAATGATAAAGAGGATGAAAAATGTTGTTTGTGTAAAAACAAAATAGAAAATAATAATACATATATTTATGAAATAAATGATTTGGAAAAAGCAGTTACCAAAATTAACAATTTAGATTTACTGGAAGTAGGAATCAGAGAAAGATATACATCAATATTTAAAATGAAAAAAATAAAGGGAAGGAATAAAACATTAGAAATCATGTAAGTTATGTTGAAAAAATAAAAGTAGAGAACAATATAATAAGTAACATTACTGATTCTAGTGAAAACAGAATGACTTGGACAAAATAACTATATAAAAATGGAAAACCAACTAAGCATCATATATATTCAGTAGTCGTCCCTAACATCATAATGCAGATATTAAAATTTAAGGACAAAAATGTGCCATATGTATGATCTTTTTTACATATACTCATATATAGCAGATAACTAAAAGCACAGATATGGGAATTGTGAATAAGGAGAAACTACTGGAGGTGTGTATATACAGGTAGTAATTCTTTTACTAAGCCTAGTTCATCTGAAATTTTTACTAATAATAGCTATAACAGAAGTAAATGAGCCATGCTCAAATACAATTGTCTTCGACAAGTCTCTAGATTTCTCAGATGAAAGCCCAATATCATTAGATAAAAATAAACAGTTAACATAAATATATTTCACTTACTGCTACATAAACGCACTAAATAAAACAATGATGATAAAAATAGGGACAATCCAACAACACATAATCAGATTGCTAAAAACTAAGATATACAACAAATCACAAACAGACCCATCAAAGTTCTATGACAATCAAGGTTATTCTTTGTTTTCTAAAGGCTGGTACAGGAATTGTGATAACCAAAACTTGCCCATTCCGCTCATTTAAAATAATACATATCTATGCATACATGCTAATTGTTAATCTATATCATAAAAGAATAATGCTGAACATAGCATACCTGTACTTTCCTCCAGGTGAAACAATTATAAATAACCTTATACATATACTAAACACAAAATTCGCATCCTCAATACATCCAACAATACTAATTAGAGACTTTTACATGAAATATACAATAAATTTGTTAAAAAATGGAGGCTGACTTTTCCTCTTATGTCTGGAGGTTTTCTTCCACAAAACTGTTTCATTCAACAACGGCAGAGATTCATTTTTAATTGATCCCGTGTTACTCACCAGCACTGCATCATATAGTCAAAATATTACTAATTAACTCACCTTTTTCAGATCATTCGACGGTGGTGGTTTGTCGAAAAAATTATTTTTCATATAGATCCACAGTCACTACAGGTAAAACTATTAGAATATTGATTTCAGGTCAAACTAAAGAATATCCCTTTTCAGAGATATACATATCAATATTCAAAATTTGTGACATGGAAATGGACCCTGTTCAGACATGGACTGCTTTTGTAAACATAATCTCATACACTATTGACACAATAACAAAAAACTTACCTCCCCATCCCCATGGATTTTAGCACTCACAGATGAATTATAACACTTAGTGCTACCACCGTAGAGGGCTGTACAAATGTAATAGCCCTCAGAAAAACTTATTGGTCGGCATGTGACTCACTCAAAGAATATTTGGCAATAAAGAAGAAAAAATATACCAATCAAACCCACATGTTCTCTAGACAGTACATTCTCTGGGCATTGCGTCAGGCTCCATCAAACTGGTTTCCATCGGCTATCAAGATTGAAGAGCAAACCATTGCAAGTGATAATATGCTAGAACCGCTCTACTTTTTCTACAAAACCTAATTTGCAAAGGTAAATATTCAGCCCCCACATAACTTTCTGTGCCCACCAGAAGATAATATAGTTTTTATTCCAAGAGATTTGAAAAAAAGTTGTATTCAATACCAAACTCAAGCCAGCAACAAGGGATACATGGAATACCTTGCTTTGTATACAAACATTTAAGTCATTTCACAACAAAATATCTAGCAGTTTTAGCCAACTTTCTAACAAAAAGAATTTATCACATTCATGGGCCTTATCCCATCTCACTGGTTCCATTCATTAAGAAGGAAAATATAACCACATTTCAAAATCTCAGACCTATATCAATGAGCCCATTTGGCATCAAGATTCTGGAGTCAATAGTTAAAGATAGAATTGAGCCCTACATTCTGCCATTATTGTCAAAAAATCAATTTACAAAGAAGGGATCTTCAACTGGGCAGACAATTTTTTTTACATAAGACAGTGATTGATACAGTCAGAAATGCCAAAAAGTATGGACCAGTTGTAGTTCAACTGGACATAAAATCAGCATTTGATATGATACCAATTAATATCCTAATTAATGCACTAGCAGACACATCAATTCCCAGGCACTAATTTACTTGATTACAAATCTTCTTTTAAGTAGAGAAATTCATATAACTCTTAGTGGGAAGTACGCTCCATCTTTCACTCCATTTAAATCCATTCCACAGGGCTCGCCACTAGTTTGCCCTACTATTCACTTTTTATATTAATCCTCTCCTTAGAGCAATTGAAAGTGGGATGGCTGGAATATTTACATCTTCAATGAAGGCTAATGTTACATGTGTTGCATGATATTACGATCTTCCTGGCTACAAAAAAAAAAAAAAAAGATACCAAAGCTAATTAAAATTCTTAATAACTACTTAACAGAATATAAATAAATTGGAGATTAATCTACATAAATCCAGTGCTTGGATATGCACTGGATGTCAACATGAGCAATACTTCAAAGGAAAATCAGGCTCATTCATGGGATTTCCGTTCTATTTAAGCAACTCTGAAATATGATCACAGATACAGAGGAAGTAATGAATAAATCTGAGGATGTAATTAATTCTCTATCCAAATCATACATGTCACTCTATGCCAAAGTCACCCTTTGTAAAAAGAGTTACATACTATACACCCATAATAATATACACAAAAACTTTTACAGCAAAAATTTATTCAATGTGTTGGAAATTATTGTGGAAAAAAAAATACTGTCAATATCCCTAAGGAAAATTCTGCAACCTCTATCTCAAAATAAACTGGGCCTATATTCTATCAACATTTTTCAAATTCAAGAAACATTTAATCTAATATAATCATGCGCCAAAATTTTCCCATATGTGAAGTTGCAATTTAAATCACCCTACGGACAGGCCACCATACTACAAGTATTTTCTGGAATAAGTTAATTTCTCCGCTATTAAGAATTCCCAATCTAACTTATTGCTCCCCCTATGGATAAATTAAATACTGGAAGGTATTATCCAATGATAATGACAAAACTTATCTAAACATAACAAATATGCAGTTGACAAAAAATTTCAAATATTAATCATTAGAATCGAAATTCTATGATTTTCTCATAAAACTAAATCTTGAGGCACTTCCAATTCTTCACTTCTGTAGGTACAAAAGAAATTATACCAACATTGAAGATATATACAAGCTGTGTCAGAGAGAATCAGAAACCCTATTACATTTATTACTCACATTCCCTATATATAATAATATCCGGTGGGACATTCCCAAAAATTTTAAAAATAAAAACAGAATACAAACACTTTTCAATACCTTTGAAAAAGGAATTTACGGACACATTCGCGCTAGCACATTTGTACTATACTCACTATGGTGTACCAGATATACATTCGTGTATGAATCGGACACAAAACACCCTAATACATTTAGAAATAAAGTTAATATCATATGCACAAGGAATGAAAAAATTTCATCATCTAATATTTTCTCAGACATCAAGTCACTAATGTGACTTCGCTCCAATTTATAAAAATGACACACCATTGCCAAAGAACTAAATCACCAGAATTAATAACAAATGGGGATATTGAGGCAATAATATATGTAGAGTGTTATAAACTGATGTAATGATCAGGAAAATGGTAAGCCCTGATCAAGATTGTTATTTCTTTCTCTCTCTCTCTCTCTCTCTCTCTCTCTTTTCCTTTTTTTTTGTGTGGCCCTTTTCTTTTTTTTTCCTTTTTGTAAACCCATAGATCAATAAAGCCTTTTGAAACATAAATGATATATTATTCATTATTAATTTATCAGTCATTATTAAAATCATTAGCTGAGTAATTCTTCTTAATCTATTTGCTTTTTTTTTAAAATCAAAACATTCCAGTCTTCAATAAATGCATCTGTCTACAATTTATATAATCAAACCAAGAGTTCTCTAGAACAACATTTCTTAAACTATGGGCCGCAACCCCAAATAAGGTCGCAAAGCGAAAAGTTGGGGTCATGAAAATTTAATTCAGATACATGAATTTAAAGAAATATTAGTCGCAATCTCTTCATTATCTTTAATTTAATATATTACTTCTGTACAGCGCAATTATAAAATCGTAATGATGGCCAAGTTGAACTTTAAATTATATTTACATATTGAAAAATAACACTAAATGCATCATAATAGCGGTATCATATTGCAATTTCAGCCTATAAGTTATTTCAGAATCAAAATATATGCTGCAATGGCGAGAATAAGTTTGGCACCACTGTGATTTTTTTAAGGTTAGCGCCACTGTGATTATATAATGCACTTCCGGTTAAGTTATTTGTTTCGGTTTCATTTCAATAAGTGTCCACATTGCAAGAACAATACAATATTGTATTTTACTGTTTTTACTCGACTAAAGTTAGTATTTATTTGAATAAATATTATGAAAGATGTTATTTTTATATATAAAAATGCTTGTATACATTTTTTCTCACTTTTTTATTCAAAATTTATCATCCTATTAATTATTATAAAAATTTATTTTTTATTTGAAACTTATTGTGATTTATTTATTAACAAGTAAAAATATATTCCTATTTTTTTTAACTTAACAGGTAATTTGTAATTAATTTATTGATATTTTTTTACCCATGGACAAATGGTTGAACTTGAGTACCAAAGATAATGTTACAGATGGCAATGCTACAAAGTCTCTTCAAGCAGGATCTCATAATCAGAAAGAGGCATCTAAGATGCGAAAAATAAAATATGATGAGACATTTCTCCAATTTGGCTTTACTTTCAACAACTGTGATGGTAATGAACAACCTCTTTGTTTAACTTGCAATAATGTTTGTCTATGGAGAGTATAAAACCATCAAAATTAAAAAAGCATTTTGAATCCAAGCATCCTTCATATGTCAATAAACCAAAAGAATATTTCAAACTACTGTTAAAAACTTCAAATAAAGAAAAACAATATTTTGAGAAATTTATAACTGTTATAAAAAATATTTACTTGCATCATATGAAGTTCCATATCTGATTGCTAAAAATAAAAAGCCATACACCATTAGAGAAGATCTTATATTACCTGCTACTATTAAAATGGTAAAAATACTTCACAGAAGTAAATATGTTCATGAAATTCAGAAAATTCCTTTGTCAAATGACACTGTCATTAATAGAATTTTTGAAATTAGCAATGACCAATTTGAGCAACTTATTACTAGAAAGCCCAATATTTACAATTCTGTTGGCTGAAACAACTGAAAGGTTTAGAATGGAAACATTGCTTTGGAGTATGCACAGGGGGTGCAAAAGCAATGACTGGTGAAAATATTGGTTATTAAATTATTTGTTAAAGCTTCTGGTAATAATTATGTAATTTGTACACTGCCTGATCTGTTGAGAGCCTCTTGCAGCAAAATAATTAGCAACGGAATTGAATAATGTGCTTCAGGATGCTGTCAAAATTATAAACTTTATTAAAAGCCATGCCCTTAATAGCCATTTATATCCAAATCTTTGTAAAAACATGGACTCTTGAGTACAAAAATTTATTATTACATGCAGGGGTAAGATGGATATCTAGAAGGCAAAGTTGAAGAAGATTATTGTTATTAAAAGAAGAAATTATTGTACTTTTAACCGGAAAAAAATCTGATCTTGCTGCTCTTTTTCAAAATGACTTGTGGCTATCAAAGCTGTGCCATTTGTCTGATATTTTTGAGAAGCTAAATGATCTTAACTTGTCTCTTCAAGGATCAAATAGCAATATTTTTACATTGAATGATAAAATTGAAGGTTTTATTAAAAAGATCAACATTTGAAAGAATAGGGTGGAAAATGATTCATTGCATATGTTTTAACTATTGACAATTTTATAATTGAAAAAAAAAAAAAAAATTATAAAACTTAAAATGCAAAAATTATTATAGACCACTTAAAAACCTTAGAAGCACAGTTTTGCAAATACTTTATATCGAATTTAGATTTCAAAAAGTTATCTTGGATTCAAAGACCATTTTTGATTGACATAAATGAGATTAATCACCTGCCATATAAAACCCAAGAGGAATTTGCTGAGCTATTGAGTAACTCAAACTTAAAACTTGACTTTCCACAAAAATCCGTGACTGAATTCTGGATTGGAGCTAGGACTGAATTTCCCACAATTTCTGAAATGGCCTTAAATGTTCTGCCATTCAGCACCACATACTTATGTGAAATGACTTTTTCAACTTTAATGTATATTAAATCCAAATATCGTTCAATGCTGAAAAACATTGAAGATACTTTATGTCCAGCAATATCAAATATTTCACCAAGATTTAATTTTTTATGCAGCAAAAAACAAGCACATTCTTTTCATTAAAACGTGATTTTCTTTCATTAATTTTTGTATACTTAAAACAAATCCTAAAACAACTTATTTTCATATGTATATTGTTTACTAAAGAAATAAATTATTTATGGAAATATTTATTTCTATATCTATTTTATATTTAATATCTGGGCTTGTGAAAAAATCTCGATGATAAAAAGGTCTCATGAATGAAAAAAGTTTAAGAAGAGCTGCTATAGAAAGTTCATTGCAAAATAATGCTAGAATTTTATATAATCTATAATTTCTGATTTGTAAACTATAATAATGCATTGAATGTATATCATTTCACAATATATAAATATTATAGTTGGAAAAAGCAATATACAAATTAGCATGGTGTGTATAAATTAAAATTCTAACTTGCAAAATGTATTTAAAAGAGTTCAAACTTTAATTACTCTTGTACTTTTAAAAAAGAATATACAAATAGGAATCAAAATTTCAATAAAAAAAAAAAAAAAGTACATATATATTAAATAGTTTTTAAGAAATAAATCTTATGCTATATATATATTTAAAAATATTTATATTTCTTTAGTTGAAAAATTAAACAATTATATATAGGAATGCAATGATAAAAATATTTCTGTTGATAGAGATATCACATCAGAAATTCAAAAGATAAACATTTACTTTAACATTAAAATATATTAATATTTAAATATACTTAATGATTAATGAAAAGATTTATAACATTCAATAAATATTTACATCAAAAATCCAGCTTAAGAATGAATAATTAAGAATTTCAGCACATTTCAATCTCATAAGATATTATATCAATATTAATCACTAAATTGCTACAAGTACATTGCTACAAGTTATTTTTTGAAAAATAATATACAGTATAAAAAATACTTTGCAGCCCATAATACAGACGATTGTTTGACTTTCTAGAATTATAAATAACCAATTTAAATTTGGTAATTTTATGATAGATATAGTTAAATAAATATTTGTTTAGTGATGAAAATACTACAAAATAAAAAATCTTCAAAAATTATTTCTGAAAGTCAATTTCTTTTATTATGAGCAGTTAATTTTAAATCAATAAAATTGTTTTGTGAATTGTGTTTCATAAAATAAAATAAAAACGATGGGGAAAAAGACTAGTTTTTGTTTTTCAAAATTAGAATTTTAAAGGCAAAGTTAAGATATGTATGTATGTATTTCTAGTATTCTTGACAAAAAAAACTTTACAATGCAGTGGGCTATGTAAAGACAGTTCTATCATTTTTATTGACTACATACAAATTATAATATGAATTATGTGTCCAAAATCATGTAAAAGACTATCATTAAGAAATAATATCTGATCGTTATCAATGATAGTGTTCTATTACTTTGCTAGTTTCTTAGCATAATTTATTGTAGCTTCATAAATTTTGATGAACCATTTACATCATTAATATTCACATATAAAAACAATGCATAAACCGAAATATATATATATAATCTGAAAAATAGTGTTATCTTAAAGTATAATTCATCAAAAATATAAGACATGATATCTGTTTTTTGTTTTTTTTAATTTAAACTTTGAAATTATACTTTAATATTATTCCAATCATTTGTTTTCTTATAACTTACCAGAAAAGAAATTTGTTTATTTATATTTGATAAAATATGCAATAATAATTACAGCCATCATATAGTTAAAAAATAGCATGATACATAAACTTTATTTGAAATGTAAATCTGACAAATATACATACATCTGGGTAGGCAAGACATCAGTTGTGGTTCATCTGTGGACTACCAAGATATTTGGGAATGGCTACCAGAATTAAGATAAAATAATGTAAACTGATGCTACATTATGCTAAACTAGATAGCTATAAATAAAAGAAATACACTATTCAAACAAGTACGGTTACTATAGATAAGAATCGGCATTTCACAACTGAGGTGGCTGTATGTAGTGTGGCAAACTAATGCCTGATGCTGTGTACAATGATTACAAATTCATTGATTTAAATGCAACAACTGTCTAATGGAAAGGCACAATGACTGCATTGAATATATCATGAAGCTGATAACAGTCTTCTTTTTGTTGTGATAGGTGTACAGATTTAAGAAATCTAATTTTAAAAAATAATATTTTCTCATATTTTAAAAAAAGGATCTAATTTTAAAAACAGGTTATAATTTACTCAAAATGTATGTGTTATATATATATATAGATCATGCAAGTGTATCACTTCTAAAAAAAAAATATTGATAATACTTTTTAAAATCCATGCATGTAAGTTTTGGTAAAGATTTTCCATTTAAAAATGAATTATGCAACAAAATTAAAAGAATTTATGTCACAACACCCATTATTAAATTTAAAACTGTAACAGTTGTATTGTTTTGTGTAACGTGTTAACAAAACATTAAAAAATCTGTCCCAAGGGTGAAATGATAAAAGAAGCAATTATAGAAGCCAGAAATTGACTCAAGAACAAAAATGAAATTATTTCCACAAATAAAAACATTTAATTTTCCTGTAGAACTTTCATACATTATACAGAAAATGTAAATTCTGACATGACTGAACAACTATCAGAAGATATGACTAATCAAATTTGTTTTGCTTGCAGTTTAATGAATCTCCTGACTTACTTAAGTATTTTGCAGTTTTATATATTTTTATAAGAATGATTTTTAATGATATAAATATAAAAAAAATATTAAGAATATGATTGAAGGTGCTAAATATCCCCTAATTGTGGACCTAAGTCAACTTTTTATTTAAATACTTATAACTAAAGATCAATTTCAAGTGACAACAGATTACACAAATTAGAAGAACTGCTTAACATTAAATGGGACTTGTTGGTTTTTGTAAAGTTATAAGAAAAGGTGAGGGGAAAAATGATTTAAGAAATGGATATGTTGTTTACTACAAATGCGCGAATAAAGTGGGATTCATTATAAATAAAAAGTGGAAGAACCATATTGTGGAAATTGATGGCATATCAGACAGAATATCAAGATTAACTTAATGTAAGATACCAAATGCAGACAATTTAGATTTATATCCCAACAAGATCAGACAAAATAACAATTTAAATTGTCACGGGGATTTGAATCCTAGAATAAGTAAATGACTGAAAAATGAAAATGCTATGGGTAAATTTGATTATGGTTGTAGAAATGAGAGAGAATATCATTTGTGGAATTTGTAGAAAAACTGTATATTATGAATTCTTTCTTTAAGTAAAATGCTAAATGGAAATGAATATAATGCAGGTACAGCAGAATTGGATTATATTTTGATTAACAAAAATATCTATTTCAAGATCATACTGTTCTTAATAGATTCAAAACAAAAGTGATCATCAATTAGGGAGGTGTCAAATATGTATTAATGCAAAACCGGAAACAAAAATTATTAAAGTTGCATTTACTCTGTAGTGAATTTTTATTGAAGGCAGATGTCTGTGCATGCCTATCTCTTTAGATCACAAAAATTACAAAGGCTTTCTTGACCAATACATGATTCAAAATTGAATCAAATGAATTGCAAATCTATTTCATATTATATTACTATACAGCCAGGATCATTATAGTGATAATACAATTATGAGAAGTGAACCATTATAACCATTCTAGTAAGAAAATTGGACCTTAAATATTATGGAAACAATAGGCTCTTCTAAATAGGAATCCCTTTACCTTATCAGAATCTCCAGATTTTTAGTGACATCTTTAAAAATGCTAGTGAAATAGGGTTATTGTCATTACTAAAAAATAAGGTTGATCAATGTGGCCTTGACTACCCAGCTTGTTAAAAACAAAATTGTATCACTGTTCACAAACCAAGACAAAAATTTGAAAATATTGTTGATTCCATACACCATTTCCTTATTGTGCAAGTTTTTTTTATTATTTTCTGACATTTATATATTTTTAAGTTATTATATCAATTCATAATTAATAAAAGCTTTTTCTTTGGCGAATCATGGCATCATGGGTAGAAAATTCACTTGACATGCCCAAAATTTGGGTTTGAACTCATAGAAAAACTGAAATTTTTTCTGAATGAAAGTCAAACATAACTAACACATCTAGCAACTAATTACTGCCTCAAAAATGATTATCGAGTTATTTTTAACTAAAGTAAAAATGATAACTTTAAACTCCCATCATCTATTAGTTGGCAACGTTAGTCACTGTTTCTCTTGGGAGAAATATTGAGAAATCTATGTTCTGAAAGGAGCTACTTAAAAGCTGTTTTATTAAACTCATTTATTTATGCCACATTTTTTTATTCATGAATTTTATTAAATTTGAACTAATCACATTATCATTTAAATGCTTTTCATAGACTGTCTTGTTTAAAAATTATAAACTTCAAAAATCTTTTATTGTATGAGTTTGTCTACATCTTAGATACAGGTGTAAAGTTTTTAATCATTAATCTTTTTATGATATGGTATGATAATGAATTTTCTTTTTCATTATTCATTGTCAGTTTCAATCCCTAACAATCACAATTATTTAGTCTTCTTAAATTTACTTTATAACAATTAATTTATAATCTAATTACCATTTATCTCAAATTAAACTCCAGGACAACATTATTATTCACAATGCTAATTAGCTTGAAGATTTTAGTTTCACTGATTATTGCTGTGAAAGAAACTAAGATTAGTTGTGTTTTCCTGAAGGTTCATGATGATAGTATTTTAGTTGTATTTATATATTGGACTATTTCCATCACCTAGTATTGAATATCAAATGTCTTAATTTAACTTTATTTAAATTTTCCAAGTACATTCAATTGTTAGTAATAGCACACAGGTTAGTATATGCACGTTTCGAGAGATGCTATTCTCCTCTCTTCTTCAGACGTTTCTGACCTGACCAGTGACAGTACTAGCATGGGAATATTGAATTATAAGTTAACACTCTAGTTGTGCTTTAAATATTTCCAAGACTTTTGATTATGTTTACCAGAGATTTCTCTTAGTAAGCTTTCTTTTGCTGTTGTTCTGGAGTGCTTGTGAAAAAAGAAAGTTGTAAGTTAAACTTAATCTTCAAAATTAAATTAGTGCATGTCATAAATTAAAAAAAAAGTTAATAATTTTATGTTTAAAGAATACATTTTGATGTTTATGAATAATAATATAATTATATTAATATTCAAAGATTTTGGTACTTTGAAGGTGAAACTAGTACTTTAATTTCACATTATTTTATTTAGATATATATATATATAGAACACCAGTGTTATACCATTCGACAAAGTAGAGAACCAAGACCAATTGACTAATTTAATGCCCTAGATATGTTTGCATTTTGATGATGTTTATATTTGGAAAAAGTGAGTCTTAAATCATAATTTAAAAATAAAATTATATAAAATTACTGTCATATTTAAATTTTGCAAAAGTCACAATTTTTCTTCAAAGTGTGACACTCAAGTAAAGATAAAATGACATTTTCTATAATTAATCACATTAATACACTGTCCTAATTCCATTTCTTTTTAAAAATGATGTTCTTTATATTATATTTAATTCATCCATAGTTTTGCTGACTATAATTTTTAAGCATCAATCTTCATTTTTGTCTCCTTTTTAAATTTTTCATTAAATGCTGATTTCGAAGAAAAAAAAAATCTACAGTAAATGTTTTAACTCTTTTCAAAATCAAATTAATCTTATTATGAAAAAACCTTAATAAAACTATTTTTAGGTCTAATGTATGATTTTGGGAATCTTTAATTAACTGGTCTTTTAATTTTCTCTTTTTTTGAATTTTTACTAAAAATATCTATTCTGAATGTCTGTTTCTAAAAATAATCATTTTATTTGACCAGCACTTTTTCATTATTCCTATACTATTTTTACACTATAATATTTATTTTTTTACTCCTTCATCCTGCTTGAATTTTTTTTATCTATTCTTTTCTTTCTCTCTTATAATAATAAGTCTTTTAATACTAATATTAATAAGCATCTTTTAAACCTGAATGAGATCTTTTTTTTTTTTCTAGTTGAAGGAATATTATTTAATTTTGTTAGATTTATTATAGATTTAGTAAGAAAAAAGGGCAATATGGAGCATCTGCAATACTAACAAAATGAATATAATGGACAATAGCAGGCTGTTACAATATGGATATCAAAAATATTGCTTAGTACAATCAACAAACATATTGTACTAATCAACAGACATAAATAAAATGTGAACAGTGAACAAGCTGACAATTAGTGCCAGCAATAATTTACAATGAGATGTTTTCAAAACACCCAAACATTGACATCTCTCATTAAGTCAGTTATGCTTGCACATTATAAAACATAAATTGACAACAATTTCATCTATTTTATTAGAACTAATCATGTTTTTAATATTAAAAAAAGGGTTTCAATATTTGATGAGTGCATATCTCCTAGAAAAGTAATATACAAACAATATTGTAAAAATAATAATAAATTATAATTTTTTATATATAGAAAGGTATTATAATAATTCGTTTTTAATCCTTAAAATTAATTTATTAACTTACTTCTGGTTTATTATGAGTATCTCCATCAAAAGGGGAAGCAAACTGACATATTATTGGCTTCATCTTCTTAATATCTAATATATATATATAATGAAAAAAATGAAATCAAAAATAACAGAATTTAAGAAATAAATATTTAAGATAATTTAATAAATAATAAAAATAATAATAATACAAAATTTATATTACACACATTATTAAAGCAAAGCATATGTGATAAACAGATGGTGTGTGTGTGTGTGTGATATTTTATTGTTAAAAACATTAATTTGTTAAGTTAATAAACCAAGCACATATATATTATTTCTATTTATACATATTTACCAACAATTTAAAATGACTATGTTAAAATACAGATATTTATGATGGTCTTTTCTCAAGTTTATAAGTATTAGTGGTACATAAAGGGATACAAATGAGAATTAAAGCTTTAATATGACATTAGTTGGTATGATAATATCAGATCATTATATCTACACTAATTGATAAAGAGCACTGCAAATACAGATAACTATTAAATCAAAAAGAAAACCAACAGTTAACTTTATTATTTTATAAAATGCAATGTTAAATAACAGATTCTTATTAAACTCCATTTAAAATTTCTATTACTTCCACATAAATTAAAATTGTATTGGACAACCATAACAGATGTATAATATCCAGATTTTGATTATAATATCTAATAACTTACTGAAAATGCTCTTTTTTGAAGATGCTCAGCATATAAATAATCCATGTGCTAAACAATAGGATATAACTTGAAAAAATACTTTCTCTTACAGTTAGTATTTCAAATTTCCAAGCACACTTTGGTGGATTTAAACAACATTAATGATAGAGAATCTTTATGAAACAATGAAAAATAGATATGTACTTATAATACTGAATTCAATTCTATTCTCTTGAAAAAATTCCTTTGCACTACTTAGAAGGTAAAACAACTCAACACAAAAACTTTCTAAATAATTTCTCATCATGTTTTTTAAACTTCCTGTTAATAGGTTTGAATGATTTTCATCCTTATTCTACCCTCAAATTAAAAATAATTAAGTATCCACTTATAAAAACAATTGGAATGCTAGCTAGATTGGCCATAGCCAGCTATTTTAAAAGTAAAATCCTAAGCCTGTTCGAAACTTGAAAAAAATGTCAACTTTCCCTAGTTCTGATTCAAAACTAAAAGCATGATCATGGCAGATGGATGTACTAATCATTATGCCTTTTGTATTAACATATTACAATTATGTCTTTGATAACTATTGACAATGCAGAAAAAATAAAAATATTTGGGCACTCTAAGATTTAAATATCATCTACAATATGATTTTAATTATTAATGTCAGAAATTTAATAATACTTTTTATTCTTCCCCTATACCAGATGTTCTCAAACATTAGTTAAGAATATATCTAACTTTTCTAAGTAGTAACACTTTTCTTGATTAATATTACTTTATGTAATTGTTTTTCTATAAATAGCATGCTCCCTAAATAAAGAACAATATAGATATCAATTTTTCTGCATTTTCTAAATATTTGCGGAAAGATTTATCATTGAATGTACAGGTCTTTGATGTCATATATATCTGTTTACTGCTTTCTCCACAAATTAAAAGTATACTTTCAACATTTTTTATTTTGATCTTTGCTGTGTAATATAGTAACTAATATAATATCTACAAATGATATATTTTTTCCAAAGTAGCACATTTTATCAATTTCATTTTACTTTTATCTATAACTTTAGTCTTGATATTATATTAAGAATTAATAGAAGGCAATATGACAATTACTTCTGATACCAAAAAGAATAACAAATCATAAAAAAAAAAAATTAATTGACCATAAAATAAATGAATCAAACCATCTACTGTCATCAAATAGTTTGTAAATCAAAATATTTTTTTAAATGTCAACATTAAAGGGGTAGAAAAAAAAAATTCTGATATACAATAAAATTTAAAAAAAAAAAAGTATATCAATGAGAAATATAATCTTCAGTATAGGAGAGTCTTACTTTGTCACTTATTTAAAACAAATTTGCAACTTTACCATTGGTAATAATCTAATACAATGAAGTCTGTTTTATACATTTTTTCTCACTAAATTTAGATTTATATAACAAATACTACATTAATGAACACTAGAGTGGCATAAATCTTTTTCAAGTAAGATTTAAGTTAATTCATCTATCTGTTTATTTGTGCATTTAACAGTAAAAATATGTAGTACGCGTAATTATTATTTAGTTATTCTGCTGAATATATATAATAACTTTGGCCATCAAGCCTGAAAATCTGGGGTAAAAATTGTTTAATATTATCTGTAATAAACTTTACTTCTTTCCTTATTATTTATAATTCAATAAATAGGAATAGTTCACTATAAAGGAAAAATTAATAATATTAAATCCAAATGGAAAAATTTTAAAACTATCAATAAATAAAAATGCAACAACGAATGCCATTAGCTGATGTTAGTTGAGTGTATAAAAGATGTTTCATAGCCTTTCTAAAAAAATAAATTAGAAACTGCTTATTACCTGCTATGTATTTATATATGTGTGAGTTGTATATATATTATATAAGCAATAAATGTGTGCTATATATATATACAAGCAATTATATTTGTATATATATAATTCTATAATGTAAACATTATGAATACATATATTATTCTGTAAAGTTTTGTAAAAAAAAACTGCAGACATAAAATTTAATAATTAAATAATGTGTTGGAAATTTCCAGTCAAGTTATTGTTTGTGTTTCTAGATATTAAAACAACTAAAATAAGAGGGGGGGGGTTCTTAGTCACATAAAAATAACTATTGTATTTTGTTTAGGGATTAATATTTACTTCTTTGTTTGCAGAATAAGGTAGTCATCTAATGGCAAACAAAGACGTCGCTCTTGAGGAGAGATTCGCCTCCTGACTTTTCAAAATTAATCTATGGAACTTTTATTCAGGCCACCCTGGTTTAGAATATTATTTAAAAAGGCTTTGGACAGAGAAAATAGCTAGAGTTATAAATAATTCATACTGAATATACTTTTTAGCCTATGGGATTGTTTCCTCATAATTAGGAACAAAGGAACAAGTTATATTTCTGCTAGGTTTTAAAATAATAAGTGTCATGGTGGCTTAATGATTATTTTCTATCTTTTAATGAATTTGCTTTTTTTATAAATGTATTGTAAATAAAAATTATAACAAATGTTCAAGAAAAATCTTATCAAGCTCTTTATCTTTTTTATTAAATCCAATAAATAGTAAAATATTTTTATTGCTTGCCTTTTTTGCAACTGACATATCAGTCACATATAGCTACTATATCATAGAATCATTACCATCACAGCAGAAGAGATATGGTACCGCCATAAAAAAATTTCCATATGAAACTAAAATGATTATTAGTCTAAATTTATTTTAAATTTTAGAAGATTGTAGTATAACTTAGGAAGCAAAAAACAGAATCAGAATGCATCATGAAAAAAAATAAAGCAAAACTATGTTTTAACAAAAATACTATCTATGATGATCATCATGGACTGACATAGGAAACAATTGGTAGATGGAAATATTAAGGGATGTTCTGAAAGTCTGAGTTAGTAACCGAATATCACCAGGAAAAAAACATTTTAAAATAAAAGGTGATTTTTTTTTATTAGCATAAGTATGTTTTTACTTTTGGGATATCATTTTAATTTTCATTGAAATGAAGAAAATAGACCTAGAATATAAATTCAAGTAAAAAATAAATTTCAAGCAATAAAGCACAACTAAGATTGCTGAATCAATATTCTTTAAATTTTTATTAGGGTAAATTTGTTTATGTTTTTAAAATTTTTATTTTAGTTTTCATTAAAATTTAACTTTACATTATGTAAAGTAATTAATTTATATATATTTTTCTATATAAATTTTTAATATATATATATTTTTGCTTAAGTGGTTGATCTAAGCTATAGTTTTGGAATAGATTACACCTAAAGACATGTATTTTAATGTAAGATACAACATATAGATGATATAATGAAAGACCTTCTAGAACCAATTAATTTTTTTGTATCAGATTTCACTATCTATGTTAAATCCTTGCAATATCATAGATATCAAAGCACACACAAAAAAAAAATTGTGCAAATTTATTAAAAATGCAGTGATTATTTTCTGTCACTATGAGTGTGATGATATAAACTAGATTTTAATTTTATTATTCAATATTATTTTATAATATAACTAGCAATAATTATAAGTACTGTATTAAACATATGCATTTAAATATTTTTACACAAAAATCGTTTTAACAATATTTTTAAAATTATGTCAACAACTTTATTTTTAAAAAATGTTTATAGTCATTAGAAAGCAATTTCTTTTTTTTCTTTTTGACAAAAAATAAAATGTTTTAAATTTTCTTCTTACTTCTATTTTTGTTCTAACTGATTCCTATATTAAAACCTATCCCATCTTTATGATCATGTCATTCAAAACAATCTATTTCTTTGTCTTTTATTCAAATTGATACAAAACTAATATAGACAATGCAAACACATGATATGTCATTTTACCAAGTATTTAATAAGCTTTGCAAGAATGATAGAAATTTTTTAAAGTATTAAAATGATTTATTTTAACTACAATTATAATTTTTTAAACTTTAAAAATATAATCACTAAAAAAATTCATAGTATATAAAAGATAAACTAGTGAGTTTATGGCTATCTTGCTTGTATGAGCCTACTGGCTGGCTCTACCTTCTCTTGCGTCTTGACAGTTATATCACTGGTTATTTACATGAAAGTTTTTAGCATTTTACTTTCTAACTGCTCCTTTGGTTATTCCCTGATGATATATTCATTTAACTAATATTATGGAGTTGATCAAATATAGTATTTTTACTAAATATTCTTTAAAATTAATCAGTTTCTAATTGATCAATTAGATTCTTAACATTATTCTGTTAGTAATTA
Source organism: Epiperipatus broadwayi (assembly GCA_028023455.1). Taxonomy (NCBI): domain Eukaryota; kingdom Metazoa; phylum Onychophora; class Udeonychophora; order Euonychophora; family Peripatidae; genus Epiperipatus; species Epiperipatus broadwayi. Next base: position 7,454,473 of record JAQFVV010006203.1, read on the forward strand.
ATGTGACATTTTAATGAACTGTATATCCAAACAAAATGTGTTCCACTCTCACTAGTGAAAATACAACTCTTTGAATGCAGAACAGAAAATTTTGAAAAATAACTTTTTCCTGAAGAAATTTATTCTTGAATATATATATAGGCTAAATGGGTTTATAAGTAATATTAGAAACCAGTAAACACTTAGACCCAATGTAGATAACAATCAACAATTTCTAACTTGAGATTATCTAATCATTTTTTTTTTTTTTTTAGTATGGAGTTGCATATACAAAACATTTCAATTAAGCAAAAGTATTTATTGCTACTATAATTTTTTTTTTACTTTTTCAATCAATAATACATCAGAAAAGTTTTTCAAGCAATCTTATTATTTACTTGAAAATAAATAAAATTTGAAACTTTTCATTTGTGGTATATAAGAAATTTATTTCTAAATCTGTATTAATGTCTTATTTAAAACCAATATTTTATCAAACAATTTTTTTGCAAAATATTTCTCCATACTCTTTATTTGGCAAAGACCTTTATTTTGCAGATAAATTTTTGCAACAGATGATTCATCAATACAAAAGATTTCTTTAAATGTTCTTTACTTACATTTTATGAAAGAAACTTTGTACATAATATATTAGAAAATAGTTCACTTTTAATGAGCAATCTTTATGTGAAATTGATTGTTTTCTGCAACAATCATAAATGCTTATTCAACATGTTATATAATTTACTCTTCATAAAAAGTGTTGTAACACTGAAATTCAATTTTCCAACTTTTCTAACCATAACTTGTAAGTGTCACAATTTATATTTATATGAAAATTTGAAACAAAAACAAGAGGGTAAAATTGTCAATGATTGTTTTCAATACAGTTTTAATCAAATAATTTAAGAAATGTACTGAACTGCTCTGACATCTTTCATTCTTATGTCAGATTATTGAGACAAAATATTATATCATCCATACATAAAAATATCAGGACTAATACATTTGTGAAATACAAGGAATCTACTATATAATGCATTAAGATATAATATTTTCATTTTCAAAATGCAAAATTTTTGTCTCTGTTTTAAGATAATTTTATTAGTTTTATTGGTAGTGTTCTGGTCTATCATGTCAGCCCTTGATGGCACTATTTCTAGCTAAATTGCTAGAAATATGCCATTTCCGCAGCCAAGCAGATAGCCTTCTTTCTATGATATAACACAGAAAGAATCCGTTTACTGGGCTGCTGGCTACCACTGCGGCTTGCAAAAAAATCCTTTATTGGCTGCCGTAGTTGCTTGTATTACGCACTTTATCGTAATCCTGGCTTGACTATTTTTGCTACAGTATCATGTGAGAATATGTTGACTGCATCATGTCTAAATAATTGAAGTTTTCATGTCCAACTTTTTTTTCATGTGAACTGACCTACTGGTACCTTATAACAGTTTTAACGGTGTCGTTACTATTCCATCAGGACTGTGTAACCCTCACAAATTGGAGGGCGTGGCACAGCACTATTTAGAAGATCCCAATGAAAGTAACGTATCCACGAGAAATTGTCTGAGACAAATAAGATGGCTGCTTCGAACTCGGAAAATTGGTAATTGACAGACACCGGAGTCGGCTTTCATTTTAATAGTTTGTTATAATTATTAACATTAGTGGATAAATTGCAATCTAATTTACCCCCCCAAATGCAGTGTCTGATTAATTACTGTCCAAAAAAGAGTAAAATTTACTTTTATTTTTTATTAAAAAAAGTAACTTGTAAAATTTTGTTTGAATTTTTAAATTTTGTGGAAGTTGTAATCTAATTGACTTTGATTTCAAAACACAGTGTCTGATTAATTAAGGTCCCAAAAAGGCTAAAACATTCTCTTTATTTTCTATTAAAAAAGGAATGTAACTTTTATACACACACACCTACAAAAAACAGTCTGATTAATTATTGTCCAAAAAAGTGTCTAATGTACTATTATTTGCTCTTAGAAAGTAACATAATTTTTTGTCGACACACACACGCACAAAAAATAAATTTTATGTAAATCGTAATGTAATTTACTTTTACTTTCTATTCCAAAAATAAAGTCAATAGTTGTATAAAATTGCTGGCTCGTGAACGTTATATCTATGTGTTTTTGCTTAGCATCAACACCATCAAGCAGCTGGCACGACAGAACACTACTGTTTTATTTTAATTTGCATGAGGTTTCTCATATGAGAAATAAATTTTAATGCCAAACTGAAAAGAGATTTTAAAAAAAACTTCTATAAATATTACAATTCCAAATTAATTATAATAAAAACAAAGTATTTTTAAATACTTTTATTTAATCTCTATTTGTTTGTTTGTTTGTAAATACTTGATTATTTAAGTTAGAATAAAATTTTAAAACATTCAATAAAATTGTTTCAAATTTGGTACATTAGAAGGAAATTCCTAACAAAGCAATATGACACTAATATTTCAAGTAGGTAATTTAATTTCTTAGATATGGACCATTGGGTGGAGAAATTTTGAATATCTTGATATCAAATTTAAAAGTTGTTTGTAGAATTTCAATGTTTTAAATAAGGCCCACGAGATGGCAGTGTAGAGATTTTTTGGTTTCATTTGAAAGCTTGAGTAAAGTTATAATAATATTTTAAAACTGAGGTTTAACTATCAAACTGATAGGGCACTATATTTTAAGTAGATAACCTAGTTTCTTAGACCTGGGCCAATAGGCAGAGAAAATTAAGTCGTTCTAGATCTTCCATATGTTTTACATAATGTGCATGATTTTTTTGGGTTTCAATTGAAAGTTTGATTTACAAAGTTAGCAATTTTTTTTTTTTTTTTAAAAAAAATTCAAATAAAAGGAAAAAATGTCAAACACTTTTCTATAGAAAGAATGTCTTCATATTTTGAGTTACTTGATGCTTTATTTCATTTCTTATAGTCATTTTTCAATAAATTATATGATCATTGTGTCAAAAAATTATAAATTCTTAATAAATTGATAAATAAATTAAAATAATAGAAAACTCAAAATAAAATTTATAACAACAAATCAATTTTCATTTTAACTAGAATCTTCTCAAGATGCCAATTTTAAATTTATCATGTGACAAGGAATGTTCTACAACTTTATATACTTTCTAGTGGTCATCACTAGAAATAAGCTCATAAAAAAAATCTCTTTACAATTTTTTTTTGTTTAATTTACACATGTGTATACATCAATTATATATGATCCTTTTTATCTTTTTCCTACTTTATAACTACTATCTATAATCAAACAAACTTCATATCTTATACAATACACACACACATATATATCTCTATAATTTTTATACATTTATCTATGTTTTCTTATATATATATAATGTTTCATAATATTTTCTTTCTTTAAATTGTTTATTACACTTTATTACCTTTATATTTCTCGCACAATTTATTATAATTTCCTACTTCTAAAATAATGATTATATAATCCAGATTTAGTATCTTTCCTTTTTATTGTTCTATTATGCTCTTCAGCTCTTTCAATTGCACTTTTCCCTGATTGCCCTATGAATGTCATATTATATTTGTCACATGTAATTATATAAGCAATTCCTATTCTATTATTAATACCATCATTCATTTTTGCATTGCATAATCATTTTCTCAAAGTTTTACTATTCTTCCATCCTATATTTAGTTCATCATTTAACATATTTATTCAATAACATATATACTTCTGTTGGATAAGGAATTGAAATACACTTCTTAACTTAATCTATTTTCTTATTCTTCCCTTTTATATAATTCCATTTCAATTATTCAAAATTTTTCTAATTACTTTTTCATAAAAAGCACTTTCAATATAGTCTTTTTCAATTTCTAATTTTTGCATATAAGCTTCTTTTTATTTAAACTAAGTCTATCATACCAACTGATCTCAAAAAATGGTGGCATTGAAAGGATTTAAAGTTAAAAATGATAAACTCAGTTTAAACAAAAAGGAGGCATATATATATTGTAACGATCCGGAGAATGGCGCTTAACGTAAACTGCACTACAGGGCGCCATCTAGGCATTTGAACCTAGAAAAATTTATAAAGTAGGCAGATACGTAAGTCAAAAAAAAAAAATTTTTTTTTTTTTTATATATTTGCATCCGATCGTTAGCCCATGTCACTAGCTCAGTGGAATAGCAGAGATTAAATAATATAATATCTTATCTAATTATATTTCAATATTAAAAAAATAAATAAAATAAGCCACTGCCAGTAATTAACATACAAACATTTATTTATGCACATATATATAAGATTTAAAATTATTTTAGTATTAGTTTACATTTTAACATTTAACATTATTTTTAACTTTGATTTCTGACTTTAATTTACATTTAATTACTATTATATTCTAATTTTACATTTTAATTAAGTTCGCACAGATAAATTTAGGAAAGCTTGTTTATAATGTTGAATATAGATCGGTTACATAGATTTCACGGTCAAAAACATTTCAAAGTAAACATAAACGATCAAAATACAAAATTATTGATTACTGACAATTGCGGAGGGAAATTTATACGTAACCCAATAGTATTCACCATAAGATACTTGTATTGTCACCAATAACTTAAAAGACACCCGAATAAATACATTTTAGATACTCACCGTAAGGTATCATTATTTATCGAATGTCTATATATTTTGATCAAATATGAAAACCCAAAACATACTTAACCGATAACCAATCCATGCAAGCGTCTATAAACAACTTAAATTTAATGCATTTTTATTTAGGGTCAAGTATGAATAGACCACATAGATTTGCATTTGAAAATAAAATATTCTATCCCTATTTAACCTTAGGCTAAAATTCGCAGTCAAACTGGCATCAATCCATCTGATACATCGATGTATTCAATGTAATACGGAATACGGCAGCACCAAAAAGATTAAGAGAAGATATTGACTCTCATTAGATAGGAATATTACTTCTATCCAACGAGAAGAACAATAAAAAAAAAAACTCCATAGAAAGGAACTGCGCTCTGCGTCTTATAATTCCTTCCATAGGCAAAACGGGAGAGTGCGGCGTATGAAGCGATTCTGCCAGTAGCGAATCTCCGATTACATCTACTAACTACATCAATATATACAATCCATTGACCCAATCTAACAACGACACAAATAACCTAAGATTACCCTCCCCTAATATAACTTTACAAATCTATACAGCCATTCACGCCCGACTTAAGTTTAACATTTATATAATTAATTTAACGAAAAACAAAAAAATCATGATAAAAACTTAAAGAATAAAAAAATAAATAAATGGAAATGATTTTACATAAATAAGAAAAAAAATACATCAAATAACAATATTAATAAAGAATTTAGTTTGGTCAGATAGGATTCTATTGCATTATTTACTAAAAAGTTTTAAAATTTAGAGTTCTTATTGTTTCAAGTGAATATAAAGTTCTTACGATTTTTAAAATGTCCAACTTTATCCGTTGCTTGCCATGAACGTAAATTCCCACGCCGTCCTAAGATTGATATTCTGTTGGCCGATTTATTTATCCATCCGGAGGTTTTTGTTTTAACTGGTCCTCAATGTAGAAAAACGGTAGTTCATTTCTCTTTCTTTCTTAGCAAAGCTGAAGGGATTGAATCTTGCGTCTTTTTTCAATCCCTTCTCCTTTACTTCCGCACTAACACATATCTCTCACATCGTAATAAATCAATAACTCACTAACTAATAATTTCCAAACTTGTCCTTTTATATTACTTTGAAAGATTGACTTAACATTACGTCATCGATGTGATGATCCTTTTCGTTGAGGTCCGATTTCCCAATGGATTTATTTCATTTGCTAAAAGTTTCTATTGTTTCCCTATCTGACTGATGTTTTTACATTTAAATGCCCAAGGCTGGTTTACCTTTAACTAATTAACAATCATTTCCATTTCTGATTAATTAACCTGTTTTCCAAATCAAAGATATATTTTTATCTCTAAATCTTTTTAAGTTTTTGTTTTTAAAATACCTTTTCTATTTTTAATACAGTTTTATTTTAATAATTTTTTTTATCTGTGCGATTTAATATATACGAGTTTAAGATGATATTTAATTTTTAATTCTTAAAGAAAATTTTTAAATGCGAACTTTTTAATTTACTTTCATGTTTAATAAATAAAAAAAAACAATGTAACAAACGTCTGTGCTCGTTACATATCAATAAAGTTGCTTAAAAAAAAAATGAATCAAAAAAAAAATATTTTACTTAGGGTTAGTAATTACGGTACACGATTGACAAATACATTTACAAAACATCCGGTTAATAATTTTACAAAAAGACTATATACAAAAAGAAAAATGTTTACTATCGTTTTCCAAGGACCATTTACGTTCACCTCCTCCCGACCAGAGTTCTAACTTTTTTTTTTTTATCCATTTTATTTTTACACACGGCATGACAAGCAAATTTTATAAATTATTTATTTAAATAAGGTTGCATTGAGATAAATATGTTTTAAGAAATAATGGGTTTAAACGTGTATATTTGCAGCACAATTATAAACACCACCAACTTATTTATGACTGATTGAAATGCATACATAGGGTTACGCTGAAGTAATTCCCAAAGGTACTCATCGTAAGGCACCACATTTCGATCATAAACTTACGTGGCTGTGCGCACCTATACACATGAAAGCATAATTTATATTACAACAACAAAATATCAATCGCAACCTTTTGACTTTCTTTTTAACGAACTACAGTTTAAAATTATTTATACTTTCTAGTTTTTAATATATGTGCTATTTCATTCTGGCAGTGCTTTTATAAGATTTAAAGTATACGACTATATGTAAACAGATAAAAATATTTCATTTTGATAAAATTTGCTCAGAGTATATGTGGTTTATTAAAGATCGGCCCAAGTTGGTTCGCCAGTTGTAACGATCCGGGGAATGCACTTAACGTAATCTGCACTACAGGGCGCCATCTAGGCATTTGAACCTAGAAAAATTTATAAAGTAGGCAGATACGTAAGTCAAAAAAAAAAAATTTTTATATTTGCATCCGATCGTTAGCCCATGTCACTAGCTCAGTGGAATAGCAGAGATAAATAGCAGAGATTAAATAATATAATATCTTATCTAATTATATTTCAATATTAAAAAAATAAATAAAATAAGCCACTGCCAGTAATTAACATACAAACATTTATTTATGCACATATATATAAGATTTAAAATTATTTTAGTATTAGTTTACATTTTAACATTTAACATTATTTTTAACTTTGATTTTTGACTTTAATTTACATTTAATTACTATTATATTCTAATTTTACATTTTAATTAAGTTCGCACAGATAAATTTAGGAAAGCTTGTTTATAATGTTGAATATAGATCGGTTACATAGATTTCACGGTCAAAAACATTTCAAAGTAAACATAAACGATCAAAATACAAAATTATTGATTACTGACAATTGCGGAGAGAAATTTATACGTAACCCAATAGTATTCACCATAAGATACTTGCATTGTCACCAATAACTTAAAAGACATCCGAATAAATACATTTTAGATACTCACCGTAAGGTATCATTATTTATCGAATGTCTATATATTTTGATCAAATATGAAAACCCAAAACATACTTAACCGATAACCAATCCATGCAAGCGTCTATAAACAACTTAAATTTAATGCATTTTTATTTAGGGTCAAGTATGAATAGACCACATAGATTTGCATTTGAAAATAAAATATTCTATCCCTATTTAACCTTAGGCTAAAATTCGCAATCAAACTGGCATCAATCCATCTGATACATCGATGTATTCAACGTAATACGGAATATGGCAGCACCAAAAAGATTAAGAGAAGATATTGACTCTCATTAGATAGGAATATTACTTCTATCCAACGAGAAGAACAATAATAAAAAAAAAACTCCATAGAAAGGAACTGTGCTCTGCGTCTTATAATTCCTTCCATAGGCAAAACGGGAGAGTGCGGCGTATGAAGCGATTCTGCCAGTAGCGAATCTCCGATTACATCTACTAACTACATCAATATATCCAATCCATTGACCCAATCTAACAACGACACAAATAACCTAAGATTACCCTCCCCTAATATAACTTTACAAATCTATACAGCCATTCACGCCCGACTTAAGTTTAACATTTATATAATTAATTTAACGAAAAACAAAAAAATCATGATAAAAACTTAAAGAATAAAAAAATAAATAAATGGAAATGATTTTACATAAATAAGAAAAAAAATACATCAAATAACACTATTAATAAAGAATTTAGTTTGGTCAGATAGGATTCTATTGCATTATTTACTAAAAAGTTTTAAAATTTAGAGTTCTTATTGTTTCAAGTGAATATAAAGTTCTTACGATTTTTAAAACGTCCAACTTTATCCGTTGCTTGCCATGAACGTAAATTCCCACGCCGTCCTAAGATTGATATTCTGTTGGCCGATTTATTTATCCATCCGGAGGTTTTTGTTTTAACTGGTCCTCAATGTAGAAAAACGATAGTTCATTTCTCTTTCTTTCTTAGCAAAGCTGAAGGGATTGAATCTTGCGTCTTTTTTCAATCCCTTCTCCTTTACTTCCGCACTAACACATATCTCTCACATCGTAATAAATCAATAACTCACTAACTAATAATTTCCAAACTTGTCCTTTTATATTACTTTGAAAGATTGACTTAACATTACGTCATCGATGTGATGATCCTTTTCGTTGAGGTCCGATTTCCCAATGGATTTATTTCATTTGCTAAAAGTTTCTATTGTTTCCCTATCTGACTGATGTTTTTACATTTAAATGCCCAAGGCTGGTTTACCTTTAACTAATTAACAATCATTTCCATTTCTGATTAATTAACCTGTTTTCCAAATCAAAGATATATTTTTATCTCTAAATCTTTTTAAGTTTTTGTTTTTAAAATACCTTTTCTATTTTTAATACAGTTTTATTTTAATAATTTTTTTTATCTGTGCGATTTAATATATACGAGTTTAAGATGATATTTAATTTCAATTTTTAATTCTTAAAGAAAATTTTTAAATGCGAACTTTTTAATTTACTTTCATGTTTAATAAATAAAAAAAAACAATGTAACGAACGTCTGTGCTCGTTACAATATATATATAGAAATTGAGAAAAGATATATTAAAATTGGTTATAATGGAAAGGTAATTAGGACAATTTTAAATACTAAAAATAGAAATTATATAAAAGAAAAAAATAAGAAAATAGATAAACTTAAGAAGTATATTTCAATTCCATACTCAGCAGAAATATATATGATATTGAATAAATATGTTAAATGATGAAGTAAATATAGGATGGAAGAATAGTAAAAAAGCTTTGGGAAAATGGTTATGCAATATAAAAATGAATGATAGTATTATACTAGAATAAGAATTGTTTATATAATTACATGTGATAAAGGTAATATGATATACTTAGGGCAATCAGGGAAAAGTGCAATTGAAAGAGGTAAAGAGCATAATAGAAATATAAAAAGGAAAGATACTAAATATGGACTGTATAATCATTATTTAGAAACAAGACATATAATAAATTATGAGAAAAATATAAAGGTAATAAATTGTAGTAAAAATTTTAAGGTAATATATACAAAAAACATAGATAAATGTATTAATATGATCAATGATTCTATAAAATTAGGAAAGATATAGTCGTTACTAGATAATTGGAAGCTGTAATATATAGATGCATATATATATTTACTGATAGTATAAGACATGAAGTTTGTTTGGTTATTGATAGTAGTTATAATGTAGGAAACAGATGAATAAAAGTAATATAATTGATGTATACATAAGTGTAAATTAAATTTAAAAAATTTTTAAGAGATTTTTTCATGAGTTTATTTCTAGTGATGACCATTAGAGTATATAAAGCTGTAGAATATTCCTTGTTACATGATAAATTCATAAAATGGCATCTTGAGAAAGTATTAATTAGAATGAAAATCAATTTGATGGTATTAAATTAAATTTTATATCAACAAGTTCTCAATTATTTTGATTTATTTATAATTTATCGATTGATTAAGTTTATTATACACATATATAATTATGCACACACACTAAATGTTATATATATAAGGAGAATACATATTAACTTATTATTTCAGAAATATCTAGTGACATACATATAAACTATAAATGTCAAATCAATTTAAAGTAAAAGCATACGTATTAAGTGAAGTTCATTTATAACATAGTTTTGGTAAGCAGTTAAAAAAAAAATTAATCAAAAGCAAAAATATGAAACACTCATATTTTAAGATACTTAATGATTTATTATATACATAAAGGGTATACATATTAACTTATTTCAGAAATATCTACTGATATATGTGTCAAATTGATTTAAAGTACAATATAGTTTTATATTTATTGTGCCAATACTAAAAGGTTAAAAATAAAATAATGATAAAATTATATTGAATGCTTTTATTTACCATGCACTAAAAAGCAAAAAAATAATTGTTTCTTCAATCACAATCGAGTTTTTTAGATGTAAAAGCATGGGGGATCTAGAAATTAATTAAGACAATCCCTATTTTTCATAAGAAGGGATTGACTTAAGTAATTTCTGGACCCCCCCCATGCTTTTATTTCAAATTAAATCTAAAAACAACAATTGTGGTGAAGAAACAATTATTTTTTTGCTTTTTACTTCATGATTAAATAAAAGCATTTAATCTAAAAAAAATTATCACTATTTATTAATAATTTTATAATTACGATGAGATTTTGAAAAAATGTTTTCAAAACAAATGAAGAATGGATATGATCTATTTCAAAATTTTTAATCTTTTTTTTTTTCTTTGAGCAATCAATTTTCAAACTTTTAGGTAGATGATCTCAAAACCTTACTTTCTTTAAACCTGGTCATGTTATAAATCAAACAGCTTTTTTTTTTAATAAAAAAAAAAAACCCAATGAAACCTTAATTTGTGTGGGTTGACATACTAAAATATATGAAAAATGCAAAAGCCCCAAAATAGCTACAGATAAATATAAATTTTTATAACTATGCCAATTCTCAAACAGAATTAATTGCACTGGATCACAAATGCACAAAAATTTTCAAAGATTTTGCTTTTACACCATTTCATACTTTAAAAATAATTTTAAAAAAATAATAATAATTTGATTTTAAAATCTTAAAAATGTACTCACTAGATTAAAACATGAATGCGATTACAATTTTTCAGAATTTTAGTTTTAAATCACTCTATATTTAGTTTTTAATGCCAAAATCATATAATTAGTATGCTGTGCTGTGCACTTTAGTGCAATAGTAGAGTGAAAGATTCCAAGACCTAAAAATATCTGGATTAAAGCTCAATCTTTATTTGTGATGCTCAAACATCACATGCTCTACCAATCACTAGTTATTAGACTATTATTACTAGTGTGCTTTCTTTTAACATTATAATATCTTCCAACATTCCAGAAATATTTGAAAAAATGATTCTTATAATTTGGTATACCATTTAATTCTAAAAAATTTGAATGTTTCTCAACATAATTTATTTCTATCACAGCTAAAAAAAATAAAGCTTTTAAATCATTCCATACTTTGTAAAAAAAAAAAAAAGGTGTATTGTGCATCTATTTTAATCATATAAATTATAAGGTACATAAACAAAAGGAAAACTAATCACATTTATTTTAAATATGCATATATATATATATATTCATACCTTCTTAAAAATAATAAAAATATTTAATACTTACACTGAATATGCCAAGCTCTCCAAATAACATTATTTAATCGAATCTTTTCCTTCCAACGTAATTTCAATCCTTTGAAAGTCTTCCATTTCGGAGATGTTAATTTTCCACTGTAAAAAAAAAATTAGTGTTTTTATGATTTTAAAATATATTGGAAAATAATTTCAGTTTTAATTTTTTTTAAAAAAATAAAAATTTATAATTTGAATATAGAAGCAAAATATCAAAACAAGTATGAATTTGTAGCCAAGCATTGGTGGTCGAAAGGTCAGCGACAACTGCTTTACAAGCAGTTGTCCCGGATTAGCGGGTTCGCTTCCCGGCTGATGCTATGACACATGAGAAAAAAAATATAAATTTGTACATTTAAAATGATAATGCAAGTTACTGCTAGAAACATTTAAATTATACAAGTGTCATTACTAGCCAAGTTGCCACTCTCATCACTGCCTATATCATGCCTGAGCAGATTAGCTAAAGAATTTTGAATAGATTCCAAATGAAATAAATAAAAAATTTAATCAAGTGAATGGGGTTTTCCACACACAGCTTATCACTTTCATATTTGAAAGTCAAATGACCTCATGAATTGCTGCTACTTTTTCTTCCTCCTCCTTCAGTAAATTATGACAGCTACTATTATTCACAAAGAGAATCCACAAAGAATACCATTTCTATAGCAAGTATTATGATAATTGTATTATTGCATTATAGCACTTACATTATGATCCTTAGAAACATAGTAAAGTCCAAGATTTTCTGCTTATTGTCCATTTATTCATAGCCATGGATTGCAATTTATGTGCATATTCCCAGTAATATATCAAATATGAATATACATCCATATTGAAAGAGCTAAATTGGCTTCATCAAAAAGATTATAACATTTCTTTAAGATAAAACAAAAATTGATAAATTTATATTTACTTATAACGAGAGAGATCAAAATACTTTGATCAAATAAAATGCTTAAAAATATGGGAGACAATCAATATTTTTCATAAGCATAGTGGCAATAAATTTAAATTGTATTTGTCTAATACAGTAGAGTTCAATAATATTTTCTAAATATCTATAGACTTTTTAATAAATGATCAATTTTTGTTACAGCTTGTAAAAGATACTTAAATACATATATATTGATATGTTATAATGTTTTGAAAACTATCTTTTATCATATTTTAACTTATTTTTTAATAATTTATATTATATTGATAATAACGTGAAAGATAAACACCTTCAAACAGATACGCTTTAAAAATGCTTATGTGACAGCCAATCAGATGGAATAATGGCATCACATGGGACTCTAAATTCTAAAACACAAGCCAGAACTATTAGAAAAAGATGCATGGCTGTCACATAAGCATTTTTAAAGCATATCTGTTTGAAGGTGTTTAGCTTTCACGAGCCAGAACTATTAGAAAAAGATGCATCTTTTTCTAATAGTTCTGGCTTGTGTTTTAGAATTTAGAGTCCCATGTAATGCCATTATTCCATCTGATTGGCTGTCACATAAGCATTTTTAAAGCGTATCTGTTTGAAGGTGTTTAGCTTTCACGTTATTATATATTATCTGTTTACGCTTAAATTTAATATATTTACATTATATTGATGTGTTCTGAAAAATAGTGAGAATGATAGATTCAAACAATAAAAGTTTTCTAGATAGATTCCCAGTTGAGAAAATCTATTTTGTCAACTGAGTATAAATGATGTGTTAGACCCTGTCATATTGGTACTAAAATGATACCTAATATATAAACAGTATCTAGATGATCATGCAAAAGTTAAAGATGTCTGAATGAATTCCCTGCTGTAAATAGTAAAAAAAAAAAAATCTATTTCACCAAGTAACTGTAAATGATGTGTTCAGTCAATCACATTAATGTTTAAATGTTGCTTAACCCTCCCAAGTAATTAACAGTCATAACATTTTTATAGTGTTGCATATTATAACAATTAGAAGAAACCAGAAAATAATATTTGTGGTCAAGTTAACATTAACTGCACTTTCCCTAATCTTTCCTACCCCTCAGTAAATTTCATGATTATTCTAAGTACATCACATTTCACTGTAATCTTCGTTAATAGGAGAGGTCTATGACATTATATGAAATTAATTGGTTGTCCACCAAAAATTATTCATATTATGCAGCTTTTACAAGACAGAATGAAAAGAAGTATTATTACTACAGGTAGAAAATGTAAGGCATTTGAAATGAAAACTGGTTAAACAAGAATGAGTATTTGTTCCAACATTGTTTTCAATTTTTATGACAGTGGTCTTTGAAATTGTTTATAGGCAGTTTAATCAAACAAGGATCTAGATATAATACAGGTCTGATGTTGGAATTTTTTAATATAAATTGATCAAAAGCAAAAAGGAAAACTCCTTCTTCAATTCTGCGTTTATAATATACTGATGATTATATACTATTTGTCCCAGTTTAAAGGATGATTCACATAATGTTCTTAAGTTTTTGAATACATCTTTTAAGATCTTGGTTTATTAATTAATGTCCAAAAAATTCAGAGTTCTTTATCAACTAGTAAAGGAAGAAAAATTCTCAGCAACTTTTACTTTAGATAGTTACCAATTTAAGAATGTAAATCAGTTTAAATATCCTTAATATGTTTATAAGTAAAAAGGCGGACTTGATATGGTTCATTACAGACTCCAATATGTTGCTACTGCTTTTAAAAAATTAAAAAAATAGATTTCTCACAGGGAAAAACTAATACAACTAAGTTATTTGATATAGAACTATTATTTTACTTAATTTATTATATGGAAAGGAAACTTGAACACTCTATCAGCACAATATAGAGACATTACAAAAATTTCATTTAAAGATGCATTGTAAAATATTAAATCTACAACGATAAGATCATAAAACCAATCAATATATTCTTCAGCTTGCTGGATGTGATGCTATTAAGTCCATTATTGTAAAATCATGCTTAACTGAATTAGTCATATAAAACATTCAGCATATTTTATCAAAATAATTTATAACACCTCGAAAGCGCTTAGCCTACATTGATTTATTTTGGTTGTTTTTTCTTGTCATTAACAGCTTCTTCACCCAGCATTTTAAAGCGTTTGTATATAATATTATAATATGTAAAAAAAATACTCTAAAATATACATTTTCATTTTGAATATCAGAATAAAAAACTTGGAGCTGTCAAAATTCTTGTCAAAAGCTCCCTGTGGTTCAAAATGAGCAACAACAAATCAACGCCTTATGGTACGTTTTAAGCTTTAAAAAGACCGTAAATTCGCTACGATAATGCAAAAATTGACTTTTTTTCAAGACATCTATTAAACTTTGTATACAATCTATAAGTCAATCGACTCAAACTTGGCAAGCACCAATTATGCACCAGATAAAAAATTTGTAACAATTGTATATAGATTCATTGGTAGAGTGCGAGAGCTTCAATGTTTATGATGGTTTTAGAGCGATTTGAAGCCATGAACGAAAATTTTCAGTTGATGCACCTTATTAAACACAGCATGAGACTGAAGTTGGCACTAAACTAATTGTATTTCCTCTTGTGACGAATCTGATTTCTTATCAGTTCACAAACATACCCGCATATTGTCAAATAGTGATAATGATTAAAATATGTATGAAAAAATGTAAAATAAATTAGTCATAAAAACATTGTTTTGAATAAAATTAAATAGTAAATAAAAAAAGTTTGCCTTATATCAATTTTTTCCAAATATTTGAAATTTTTTATTAGTCATATTTTATTTCCTTATTTTTTTTTATGCAAATTTTAAAATAATTTTACCTTGTTGCTTTGCTTTTATAAGATTATTGAAAATTTTTGGAACATATCTCACATTTTTCAATGTAAGTTAAGTCTATTTTTGTGTGATTTCTTTTATGTGGGTTTTTTGCGAAACCTATCTACTGCATAAAAAGAGACCCAGGTGTACACAGAAAGAAACAGAAAAAGGGAGAAACTGTCTACAAATCTTTTTCACATTTAATCTAATACAAAATTTAATGATTCATGTGTTCAGAACTACACCATTAAATGTATTTGGCTATAAAAATATTTTATACAATTTTTAAATAAATAGTAATAACAAATTTTAATAATAAATAAATGATATAAATAAACAATTCAATTTCAATAATAAAAATATTTACTTTTTCCCAATTCTGTTCTAAATGTTTGAATTGCTAAAACATTTGCAATTATTTTTTGACAGATTATATCTATTTATTGAATATAAATTAAATTCATTAATAAAGGGAGATAATTAGTCAACAGGAAAATAAACAATAATACTTGATCATCATCAAAATATTTGCCATAGTCCTTAATAATTTGTTTCTATTATCTTCAATATTTAAAGTTAAATAAGAAACTTTAATTATCTCTATTTTAGATAATAATATATATATCTTTTAATAAAATAACCAAAATTAATTTCTACCAAGAGAAAATAAGCATAAAATCATATCAAAGACTCTTAAAATTAATAAACCATTGCTATTCAGTTTATTATTTATACATGTATTCTTTTGCATAAATTAGTCCATATGAGTAATGAAGTGGTTTCTTCTTTTTATATCATACAGATGAATGCAATTTCGATGCCAAGCACCATAATCATAGCTTTCATGTTAGCTGTTATTGATGCTGCTTTATTTATATTAAAATCTAATTATGCATACTATGTAAATTAAGTTATTTAAATATTCCATTTATTTGATAACTGGATACTGTTGCCTCTTTTGTTTATTTCTATGGTTGACAATAACCAATCTTCTTTCACCTTCCTTTTCCAGCTATCACTCTCTATACACACCAAATGGACTGACTGTGGATCAAATCTATGACATATTGTTTTTTTGTGATCCCAAAAAACAAGCTCGTACTCAGGGTTGTCTTTAATATTCTTACATAAGTATTTGTGCTATGCTATTCTAATTGAAATATTAGCCCTACATTCCTCATAGGCTCTACAAGGAATCTAGGGCTAATATTTCAACCAGAATAGCACAGGACACATATTTATATAGATGTGCTAAAAACAACCCTGAATATGACTCTGTTTTTTTGGGACTATAAAAAACAATATAGTCATAGATTTGATCCATAGTTGGTCAACTTGGTGTGTATAGAGAGAGATGACAGGAAAAGGAAAGTGAAAGAGATTTAGTTTATTGCCAACCATTGAAATGTAATAACCAAATGAGAAAATGATATCAAGCTATCAAATAAATGGAACATTTCAATGACTTAAATTACATAGCATGTATAATTACATCTTAGTATAAATAAAGCAGCAGCAACAATAGCTAACATGAGAGCTAGAGTTTATGGTGCTCATCATCGATAAGTGCCGTATAATATAAAGAGAAGAAACTGCTTCCTTATGCATACAAACTAATGTATGCAAAAAAATATATACAGTCAAGGAGAAAAAAAATTATACATGTATATATAAAACTTAACAAAGAAAATATTTTCAATGATAATTCTTTCATTCTTTTATATTAAATATATCTCTTAAAAATTTAGTTTTTTTTTTGTACTTTTTAAAATGATTTTTATTAAATTGTTTGACAGATTTTAACAGTCTGAAAAAGATTACTAGGGTGGTCAAAACTGCCTGACAATTTAATAAAAAGCATCATGAAAATGCAAGAAATAGCAACTTTTTAAAGATTTATTTGTGAAAAAAATTAAAATAATTAACCACATAAACATGATTGTGACCAACTGTTTCAGTGGAGAAAAATTCTGAAAAAAAATATTATTTATTTAAAAATACATTAAAAAACAAATAACAATAAAAATTAAAATTATTAATAGAACCAAATGGTTTAAGCAACTAGCTTAATAAACAATAGATTTTATATCAATGCTTCATAATCCATTATAACATTGATTGGGCCTTCCTTGTAGACATACATATATTTAAATAAAATAAAACCAGGATTAGACTGATTTAAATTAGATGAATTTTTTTTTTAATTCTAAGATTTAAAAGATTCATTATTAAAAAAAAAAACATTTTTTTTTTTTTGCTTTTTTATTTTCAATCAAATATTTTGGAGCATTCTATATTTGCATTATTTCATCATTCTTTGTATTTATGGTGGCTGGGTTGGGGGTATAGATCCTATTAATCAAAACATCATTACATAAAACTGATCTTCAATTAATTATGTAGTAAGAAACTTTATGTTGTCAGAAGAATGTACAAATAAACTTAAACTTGAAATATTTAAACAAAAGAAAAAAATATCAAACCTGATTAAAACTAGAATAAAATCTAAGTTATAAAAAATCACTAGATCTCTTTCAATTATATTTATTTAAAATTAAATAGGAACCAGATTGAGTTACTAGTTTTACCAATAAGTTTTTTTAAAAATTCATTTAAATATTCTTGCTTCAATTGATTTGAGAAAATTCTTCTAGGGATGACTTATATTTGCAAATCAATTTCTTGACTCACTTTCAAAAACACATATGTTGTTGCACAGAAGAAGAAAAAAACATTACAATAAGGGTTTTTTTTTATATATTGAATTTCTGGTATTTCTCTTATAACTGTAACCAAAATGTTGACAAATATCTTTGATTCTTAAACTGTAACTGCTAATGAATAATTTCTAGTCTAATGAATAACTAATAATAATTATTAATATAATTGCTAATACCTGCTGAAAAAATTATTTTTTTCCTTCATCTGATAAAGAAAAAACATTTATTTCATATTTCCAGAATATATAATAAAACGTATAAATATGATTTTCATATCACTTTAAACTTCTTCCCTATCTATAGAAAACCATTATATATGAGATTTTAACAAGATATACATAAGTCATGAGTTTATTTTTTCATATATGAAGATAAAGATATAAATGTTATATACACTTTTTGACACTTGGTTTATTACTTTTATGCAATTAAATTTTCATTTATGTATATATATCTTTAGAGATCTATTGTCCTTGATGAAATAATCGTGTAATTTTCTTTATTTAAAAAAATTAAGATCTAAATGATAGTGATACCTTCCATCATTTTGAAAAGCAATGTATATAATTATTATAAGAAATGTTTTTTTTTTTTTTAATTTCCAAATTTGAGTTGATATTTTTAAAAATTTCTTTAAATATTTAGACAAATTCTAATTGCAAACGACAACATAAACTGCATAACACGATTTTTTATATTATCAGAAATTATCAGTTGTTCACTGGCTTATAGAATGAATGTTTTTGACAGAATAAATATCTTTTTTGAATGTTACTTATATTTCCCCAAATAGTACATGCTTTTCATAATTTAACTGTGCAAATTCTGCTATCTTTTAAGTCAGTACATTTCCTTATTAGAAAAAAATTCAATGTTTTATCTTTATGTTAATTGTGATTTATTTTTAAACAATTAAAATTCATTAAGCATTTTATGGCTAATATTCAAGCAAATAGCACTATGCCATAAGATCTTTTTGTTTAACATTCAATTTTATTTAGATGAAACCATCATTAATATATTTATTTATCTTGATGTTAAAAGTGATTTAAAATTTTACTTGAATTCTGAATTTTTTTCATCTGACTATGTTTGATGACTTTCTTGCAGTTTCTCTTTCATTTGAAGAAAAACAATAATTGATTTTGTTAAATACTTTTATTTACCTTCAGTTCTCTATCAAAAAGGAAATATTAAAATTATTCATTACCAATTCAAATGATCATTTATATAAAGTTTTGAGAATTCTCGAGATCATTTATGGTTGCATACTATCAACCTGATGTCTTATCAATACACAAAATGATTATAAGCAAACATTTTGATCAATCATCATCATTCCAGCAACTATTAAAGGATCTATGATATACCCAGTTAAATGTCATCATCATACAGACATTGTATTTCACACGAATTTTAGGAAAACAATTTAAATGGATAGAAAAAAAAAAAAATCAAAGCTAGAATTGAAAATTAAGAAAACAGTCTTTAAGGAATAAAAATGAGACAAAAATAATTAAAAATTAGGACTTGAGGTTTTTATTGTATAAGTATATTAAAACAGGCATAATTCATAAAAATGATTAGGTAATGTAATGACAAAAATAATTTATTATAAAGAAGTAATAAAAAAACAATTATTTATGACTACAATTTTAAAAGAAATGATATGACAAATATTCAACATAAAATCATCAACAAGGAACAAAAAGTGACATATTATTTTTATAAACAAAAAGATTTTTTTTTTATAATTAATAATTTTTCCATCCTACTAAAAACTGATTAAAATTAAGTTCTGCTATAAATATTTTTCTATGCCATGAAAAAATTACATGCTTAATTTCAAATTACTTGAGACATATTAAATCATGGTTTAATTTTAAATGGAGTAATATTGTCTAAAGTTTTATATATTAATTGTATGTGTGTTAAGTTCTCTGCCTGAAAGTTGATTATGTATCACGAATAAGTGATAATACTTGATTATTGTCAGTAGTAATTTGTCACTGTTGCCACGTTTTTAACGTAATTTTTATTCTACCATTTCAGTTTCAAAGTTATATTATGAATTTCATACCATAAATAGTAATTAAAAGAAATTGTTTAACAAAAATTACATAAACAGGAATATGATTTTAAATCGGTTGACTTTACCTACATATAAATTTAATGCTTTTAAATTTGTCAGAACAAGAAGCCAAAACTGGAAAAAAACAATTTTATAAAAATCCAAGAATGTTTAAAAGCAAAAAAAAAAATACAAATTAAAAAATTAATTCTTTATATATTCTGGAGAGGGCAGTACCAACACATGATCTGTATTTAATCGTAATGACCTTGAATAAAATTGGAGCAAACTTTTTTAAATATCAAGGACGCATATAAAGGGAAAAAACCCCCACAGCCTGTTCCACCTAGCCTACATACGGGGGGGGGGGTTAAATATATATTTTTATACTATATCGCAGAAATATTATCTCATATTAAAGATTTTAAAAAAAGTGTTTTTCTTTCTAAAAAAATACAATTCAATTATAATCAATATGATAAAAGTTCAAAATAAATAGTAGATGAAAAGTGAATAAAACAACTTGAAATAGCCAATGCAAGACAGGTTTTTCCGCCAACCCACCATAAAAGAATAATAATGGGATAAAAAAAATTATTCCCAGAATTGCCAATTGCTGGGTGACGAATGTTTGGATGGTTTTCCATTCATTTAATTCTCTAAATGAATAGAACAATCATTTATCAATCACAACCGGATAATTAACTAGGCTGACTATTAACTGGTTACTTGGGGGGGGGGGGGCAATTCTAAGTGACTGAAACCCGAAAAAAACAAAAACAAATATAAACCAATTTAATCTGACTTGCATTCAAACTCAGGTCACAAGGATGGCAGGTAACTACTAAACCATAAAGTCCATATCAAATAAATATAACCATTAAACCATCACATGATCACTATTTCATATTCTTACACATGCTGTTAATAAGAATACCAAACTCTCCATACAGTAGTCCACCAAGTAAGTAGGCACTAGATAAGGATTTTATGCATAAACCTTCCTGCATCCATTGATTACAAAGACTTGCACCTGGTGGCACTACTGCATGAAGAGTTTGAGTACTGAAGAATGTTACAGGTAAGGTAAAGAAACAAGGGAGAGTAAAGATCTTTATGTTAAAGGTAGGGACAAATAATTTGTCAGAGCCATCGAAAGAGTAGTGAATGAATACAAAGAATTGATTAGTAATTTGAGTAAGATTAAAGGAAGAGTAGGAATAGTTGGATTATTACCAAGATTCGACAATAGTATATGTTAGATAGGGCATGTTTTATAAATAGATTTAAAAAATTATGCGAAAGAAATATTATGTTTGTGGGTTTTTTTTATTTGTAAGAGAGAGTTGTATAGTAAAGATTGATTGCACTTTGCAAAACAAGGAAGTGAAATATTACGGAGTTTGATTTATAAAAATATATTATAGTTTAGAAAACTTCTAAAGGGGAATAGGGTTTTAAATTGCAGTTTTATCAAAAAGAAGAAGGGTAGCTGATTTAGATATAAAAGTAGATGTGGAGAGGAAATGGGTTTATAAAATTAATGATATGCAGCAACTTACAAATGTAATACTAGGAGAGCAGAAATTAAATAATGCAGTTAAAAATGAAGATCTTAAGATATTAGCAGTAGTGGAAGCACATCTAAGAGAAAAACCTACACTGGAGGACTTGGTATGGCAGGGTATAAATATATTAAAAAAGAGGGTAATGGTATAGGAGTAAGGTGAAAAAAATATTTAAATACTGTTAGGTATCAAGAACATTTGTGGTTAGAGATAAGGTTAGGAAGACAAGAATGAATGGTAACTATAGGGTATTTGACCATTAGATATAATCAAACTATAATGGAGTAGAATAGTAGCATTTATGAATGCCTAGTTAAGGATATACAGAGTTTCAAACAAAAAAAGGGGGGGGGGATAATGATTATGGGGATAAAAATAGGCATATTGAAGAAATTGATGATGTGGATAACAAGAATGGACAGCTTTTGAAAATTTTTTGTCAAAGAATGAATTTGAGCATTGAAAATTTATCAAATATTTATGAGGAAGAATACACATGGTCTAGAAATAATATATTCCACACAATACATTATGTATTAGTAGAGAAAGAGGGAATGAATAAAGTATGGAAAATCAAGGTGTTTGATAATGAAGAGAGAGTGTGTAAGCATGATCATAATTTCTTTATAACAGAAATGATTAGTAATGTGATGGAAAATAATAGTAAAAGTAGAAAGGATAGTGAAAGATGTAGATGGAGAATGAATTATAAGAAAATAAGTTAGAAAAACATAAAATAAAAGTAGAAGAAATCATGAAAGAGTTTGTTGGGGATGAATATAAGGACTGGTGTGATGAAGTAGAAAAAGTGGCAAATAGAGTTTTAGGTAAGAATATTCAAAAGAATAAAAATAATAAAAAGTGACAATTAGTAAAAGTGTAAGAGAGGAAAAAAGCATGCAGAGAATATAAAAGTACTATTAAAAACAAAGAAAGTGAAAAAGATTTCAATATTAAATGGGAAAATATTTTTTTAAAAAAAGAAGTTGGATAAAATAGATAATTATATAGAGAGAATGAAATTAAATAGTAAATTATTGGAGGATATTAATAAAAGTGGAAGAGATGGGATTAAAATTTTTTAGAAATACATTAAAAGGAATGTAGGGGGAGAGAAATAGTATTACTAGATGATGAGGAAAAAGAATGTTACTTTAAAGACAATCTTAAATAAGTATGTAATTGATATAGAAAAGATGTTAGATGTAAAGGACAGCACGATAAGAACAAAAACATATAGTAATGGAAGTATTAGGTTTGCAAAAAATGAACTGAATGAGGCAGGGAAGAAATTGAAAAGTGAAAAGGCAAAAGATTTAGAGGGATGGGCAGTAGAGATGATGATGAATTTAGGAAGTAGGACAAAATTAAATCTATTATCCATGATTTAATAAGATGACACAAAAAAGAGAATTTCCAGAAAGCTGGAATAATACAAGAGTAAGGATAATAAGATAGTTAAACAATTATAGATCGATATCAGAAATGTCAGTGTTATAAAAAGTTTTTGCAAGTAGTGGGAGAAATGCAAGGAGGTTTTTGATTGGATAGGCATTTAGGAGATAGTTTATTTGTAGTCACACAACTTATAAATATGAGTAGGAATACAGGTAGACAGTTATATATGGTTTTTATAGATATAGAGAAGGCATATGATAGAGTAAATAGAAATAGAGTATGGGTAAGTTTAGTAAATTTGGGAATGAATGGAGCTTTAGTGGATCTTATTAAGAGGTTGTATGAAAATAATTATTATATGTATCAATTGGGAAAATATAAAATCAAATAAAGTTAAAAATGGAGTGGGACTAAGCAAGGATGCCATCTATCACCTATTTTGTTTTTGTTATATTTGAGAGAAATGGAGAGAGCAATAGAAGGCTAGAAAGAAGGGTAGAGATACGATTAATAGATAGCAAGAGAGTATATACATTATCAAGTCTTTAATTTGTTGATGACAGGCAACAAGATGGGCAAGAAAGGTAGTACAGTATGCAGAAGACTTGGATAAAGACTTTATATCAATATGCTTATAAATACAATAGGATGATTGTGTTAGGAGAATTGTTGAGAGTTAGAGTGGCAAGGGATGGGATAGAAAAATAGATGCATTAATAAAAAATAGGGAGTTGTAGAGATGAAGAACTAGTATGGAGAGTAAAAAGTTTAAATATATATAGAAATAAACAGAATATTGGGTGTGAGTTAATTTATGATAATAAAAAGGCAAGTAATTTACTGATTAAGACTCGAACAGGATCACTACCAACAAAGGAATATATACATAAATGGAAAAATATGGGTGATTTAGTCTATAATTATATAAGAAAGGCATAGAAAATAATAGGCACCTGTTAATTGAATGTAAATGCCTATAAAAAGAAAGGGTACAAATAATGAAGTTGTGAAAGAATAAATATAAACAAAGTGATTAAACAGAAAGTGGGTTCTTGATTTTTATGCTGGGTTTGGGAAAAAATAAGGGAGCTTTATATATAAAGACCATAGAGTTGATAAAGATAATACTGTTGAAATGGAATGGAACAGGATAGAGAAGAATATGAGAAAAAATAGGGTGGTGAATGGAAAGGTAAGGTAAGGTGGCTAACAGGTTTCCTGGCCATAGTGGCTGAGAGATTCTGACTCCAAGATAGAAGCCATAGTGCATCACATTCTCAAATAAATATGCAATAAAGTTAATAATACTTGTTCATCATAGAATAATGATGTATATAAATGGCAGATATGTATTTTGAAAAATGGCAAAAATTTGCAAGCATGCAATGAATTTTAAAAGTATTCGTTTTATTAATAATAAAATATTAGTATTGTAATTATCAGAGGAAAAACATTTATTTCAATTCCTTAAAAAAAAATTGGCTATTTCTAATCAGATTAAAAATATTTTCTTTTAGACTGTTGTCTTGTAGCCTAAATAACCATTCAGTATTGTTCAATAAATAGTTATCTAGCCTGGACAGATGGATATAAATACATAGACTGTAAAATCAAATATATATATATATAGTGTAATGGATTTATTAATATAAAAATATACTTTTATTAGAAATGGTTAACAAAATGGAATATATATAATTAATGTACTGATGATGATTTTCAAATAACCTAGCACTGAAAGTTAAGTGTAATTATTCCAAAAGTATTTTTAGTTTTTTTTTTTTCTAAATTCACTTGAAAATTAATCCTTAGATGCCAAAATTTTATTATCGTTTTAAATTATTACTATTATCCCTGCATGTCCCCTAGTAGATTGCATGATTTCTCAGGCTTAATGGATATTAAGGGTATATTTGGAATGAGTTTAAAATGCAGGTACAAACACTAAAACAAAAATAATTTATTTATAATAATAAAAAAAAAATGTTGCTTATACTTTTGCAACTGCTACCAGATAAATACAATATAAAATATTGAGAAGAAAAACACCCATAATAAAAAATGTTTAAAAGTTTTAAACCATGGTTTTCTGCAGATATCATATGATTTATTATATATGCAGGCATCTTTATCAATAGTTCCTATCAATCCAGACTTGATTGTGATGATCCTTTTCAGGTATTAGTGACTGTAAATAATGTATACTGAAGATTATACAGCAGAGTTCATTTCTTTTCTTACAACATGGTTTTATTTTTTTTAAAAAGCAATGATACATTTCAGCAAACTTCAGCATTTGTCTGAATCCAATTTGCATAATTTCAAGTCTTTTGATTGGCATGGTTAAAGTTTTCTAATCAACCATATGCCATATTAAAGTCTTCCACTAGCTAATGTTATCATATTTGCTGTGGTGGATGGAGTATTGAAAAATACTTTAAAATAGTAAGATACAATTACTCAAATTATTCTGAGGAAAACTAATGATATCTTCACGGAATAAATCTGCACTGCTTTCTTCTTGAGCCAAGACTTAGATTAGACTCCTTGAAAAAGAATGTTATGGCAGTGCCTAATATATACACATTCCAAAAAGTCACATGACAGCAGTGTCATATATATCAGCAAATCCCCATCTCTTATTAGAAGTTGAACACATCTAAACAAACTATGACCAAAAATTTCTTCCAATTTCTGCAGAAAATAACACAGAATTATTCTGATTTTATGTCATTCTTGTTTTCTAGTAAGCTGGTAATCTCTTATTTTGTAATGAATTTGTCCAAATTTCTTGTTTTAATAGTCACTTTTGATATCATTTATTTTAAATTTTTGTCCATTTAACAGATCCAGACCTTCAGAGAATAGGCCACCCTTTATTCTCCTAAAATCAAACTTTACACAAAAAATTTAAATTGTTGCATAAAAAAAAATTCTACATTAGGATTTTAAAAAGATTTAACTAAGCATTTAAAGTTAAATTTACATAAACATGCAAATATATGAACATATAAAATAAAAACATTTTTTTTATATATATTTTAAAAAAATTTAAATAATTCATTGCCATTCAGAAATTTTAGTCTTTTGCAAAGAGTAACATAACATTTATTATAAAAATAATATTTTGGAGAAATAATTTGTTTCTTATTGGTCTATATTTTGATCAATATTCCAAGTGAAATTATTCTCAAGGCTTCTCTACTATTTAAATTACATAGGATCCAGTCTATTTTAAGATAGGCCCACAAAAATTGAAATTTTTAATTTTATTTTAAATGTAATATATAAATAATTTGCATGCACAAAGATTAATGCTATCAAAATTACTCTTAAATACAAATTTCGTATTTATATTTACAATACACTATTAAAAGGAGAGAGGGCATTCGATTTAGAAAAAGTCTATTAAAACTGAAAAGTCATTGTCTTCATATAAAAATTTAATTTAGGCAATACAATTTATTAATCAAATAAAAATATTTCCTTATTCCTTAGTTCCACACTCTATTTTTTGAAACATTAATTTGAATTATCAATTTTGATACTGTAATTAAAAATGAAAAAAGAAATTTTCCTTCTCATTTTAGTATGATTAAGCTGAATTATTATTCAACTCTGAAGAGTATGATATATTTTGGATATTTTATACGCTTTCTATTGAAACAGTCAATTCTGATCACTTGCCTGTTTCACTTATTTTACCCTCACACCTATACCTATGCCAGATTTAAACCCAAACAACATTGAGCAACTATATATGTATGATTGCGCATATATATGTGAGTGATAAGCCTGTAATTGGATCAGCATATACGTATATTACAGGTATATTTGTTGTAAAAGTCGCATAGTTTAAAAAGTGATTTAATTTAAAATATTAGTCTATTCTTTTATTTTGCAGGAATCACATATATATAGAGTATATTCCAGGTACTGCCATCCTACATATATAAAAAGGGAATTAGTTTTATACTAATTATAAATTCAGTTTTTAGTTAAATAAGTTGTAAACAATTTAATTAGACCACCCAGCTGTCCTGATATAGCATGAGTCTAGTTTTAATAGCCTTAAATTGACAACATTTCTTAGAATTATTATTTTTTTTTTAATTAGCTAAGTTGTAAATTATAGAACAGTACAAACTGAGATTTTAACAATGACATCAGGCTAAGGTTAGCATTTAAGTAATTCAATGGGTTGGATTTCAAAGGATTTTCTAATTGAGTACAAACTGGTAAACAACCAGATGTTCAGCGGCAAAAGTGTACAAATAGTGCAATTTTTAAACCCAAAGGGATATACTACATTGTTTGTACAGAGTTGTAAGCTGAATCCATACCCATTTTATCTTTAACATGGTGGAGTAGAAAGACGTAAACTCTCCACATCTCTTGATGGATGTGGTAGACTAGGGTCCCATTTTAGTATGCAGTTACAGTTAATCATCACTGTAATGGAGAGTATCCCAGCCAGTGGCCTGTTGTAAGAAAATCAATGGAAGCCAAGCTGTCTAACCAAGAAATAGTAGTGCTGACATCACTGTTTAGTGTGCTTGAAGCTGCAATAAAAAAAACGGTAGCATTTCTAACTGCTGCAGAGCTCTGTTTATAAACTGTTAATCTTTCAAAATTTACCTAAACTAGCTATACAATGACTCTACAGTTAAAATCTCTTTTCTAAATTCTGTAAATAAACTTGATAAATTCTTAAATTAATGTAAAGCTAAATCTTGTCTGAAACTAAAATTTATAATTTGAAATTCTTTAAAATGTAACTCTGTAATAATCTAATTTAAACTATAAGTTATTGTGGTCTTTTATGCCTATTTATTTCATTTTAATTTACTTTTATAATTTTCATCATTTTATTATTGTATGTATTTAATATTCCAAATAACTCGAAACCGCAAGTATACACATATAATTTGAAGTTATTTCTTTGTGAAGATGTTCTCATATCTTCATTTTAATAAATATTAAATATTTAAATTATTACTCTCAACTCGCTGTTTCAAGATCTTATTATTATTTATACTGATTAATTTTATGTATTAATATTGTAGTAATCAGTTACATCTTAGATAAAGTTTTAGTTTGCCTACTTATAGTTATGAATTATAACTTTCTATATATGTAATCAATATATCATAAGAACTTGCCACAGGGATATTATTAAAGCATAGTTAATACTTTCTCAGTAATTGCCTTTCAAATATTCTTGCTCTTCCCTAGATTAACATATTAGAAATGCAGGTTTGGTATCTTAATATGGGTTACTAATTAATTTAGTTCCTAAGTAGTAAGTTTGAGATACTAGTCTTGAGAACTGGGTTATATAGATATGCAAATAAACACTATCTATTTTAAGGCACGTTAAATTAGTTAAATGCATTTACGTTTTATATATGTATAGGTTGCGATTGTGTCATTACAAAGTACCTATAGTACACTAACTGCTTGCTGCATGTTTTCTTATGAGTGCTGGTGGAAGTTACCCTCATACTTCTAGTTTGGGTAAAGCAGAGTATTTTAAAACTGGATCACAAGAATCTAGATTGTTATTAAAGCTTATCCGACTCCTTGAACTATTCATGTTTTCATATTAGTGGCAAGTCGTTTGATCCTAGGGCACCGGACATTCGATGTTGAAGTCCGTGAATAATGACCTATTTGCACCCTCTATCTTTATTGATATTTTAATATGTGCCATAGCATGTGTCAGTAGACCTAGCATAAACCAGTTTTTTCTCCCTTATGTTAAATAATTATTCAGCATTAAGCTGAACCCTAATCTACATTATTATGCTAACCTGCGTATATTTAAGCCTGATTCTGGGCTCAACTCTTAACCTGTTCTATATACACAGAAGTGCTGTATGTTTAGTTATATAACTTTGGCTAATATGTTCCAAGTGATTTGGCAGATTGTAAACTAGCTAGGATTTGGCATATTAATATAGGCATAAATATGATCATTGCAGATTATTTTTGTTAAATATATATATATAATGAAAGAACATTTAACTCCCATCTCATTAACTATGTAATGCCTGCGAGCGTAATACTCCACGGACTGATTATATAATAACTGTGTTTTATTTATGATTTATTTTATTTATTAAATTATTATTTAAAATATAACTAGTTTCTATTTCTTTATTGCTTGCAAACCACATCACACCCAACTCCCTACTAATTTGTGTGTACATCATTATATATATGAATGCCTCTCTGTTAGACTTAGTGGTTAATTATTATTATACTGTTAGTTCATTTAGTCATATGTGTATATTCCGCTAATTTGGTGGTAATTTAGTCATTTATTCCCTGAATCTCTTGCTCCACCCTTTGCTACTGCCAGCTTGCAATTGAAAATTGAACTCATGTGTAACTTAGGAAATGTCATTCATAGAGTATTAAATCAGGGAGTAGGAATGAACGGGTTGAATGATGGTCGAGCTCTGGATCTCATCATTTAGATTCACTTAGCTTTAGTGTTTTATCTATACTCTGGGTTTTGTTGCATGGATGTACAAATCTTACCGTTACATTACAGACTTTGTGTATATCAGATATTGAACACAGATTTACAATGCCAAAAACCATTAATATATGTAATAGTTTTTAGCCAAATTGAAGTGGGTATTTAAAAGTGCATTAAACTTTATAATTACAAGCTTATTAAATTAGATCACGTGATGTGTGACTTATTTTTAGCTATTAAAACATACTTGTTTAGTTTGTAAAAGCTCTAGATATTCTAAATGGCAAAGAATAACCCTAAATTATCAATTTGTCCATTTGACATGACTTTTTAGCAAAGTAATTGAAATGAATGTCCTATTTGTAAACTAATCTAATAGATAGAGTTTTTAATAAATTAAAGGATAAGTTGATTAGTCAACCCTGATAAAGAAATTTATATAAAACAACTTTTATTTCTAAAAATAACAGGTTAAATGTATGAACAATTTTTTTTCCCAATACATTACTTAAAACAGAACAACAATAATAAAAATACTTAATATAGGCATGATAAACTTGCATGCATTTGAATGCAAACAAAGATTTATCAACAATTTTGTTTACTTCTAAAAATAATATTTCTAAACATTTTAAATAAACAAAATATCTAAAACTTAAGGAATAATAAACTGAATTTGTCTTACAACTTTATTCCAATTGCTAAGAAACCATTTTTTTTAATGATTTAATATCATCAACTGGACAAATTTTAAGTGGAACAAAATCAACAAGAGACAACTATTATTTATATATACATATCGTGCCCTCTGACTGAAGATAGGTTTTATTGTTTGTAAGTACCTTCTCTATTTTCAATCTTCAAATTAACATGAATACTTTAAAATCTCTTTTCAGCATTTCTTCAATCACAATATTTTATTTTCTTAATTTATCTTATCAATTACTTTGCCTTATTTTTGTTGCATTTCACATCTTAAAAGTTTCTAATGCTTTTTCTTCATTTGCATCATATACATATATGACATATTTTCCAAATAGATGACCTACAGCCAAATAGCTAACCATCCAAAATTTATCAAATATTATCAACTTATATCTTCTATTATATGCATTGATAAAAAATTAAGAAAATTCATCTTTCTATTACTGTTGCTTATTTTATTCAAATTCATCAAGTTTAAGGTTTCGATTAACCAATAATCTTCAGAGTTATATTCATCAAGTTTATGTTTTTGATTGATCAGCAATTTTCGCCAGAGTTATAAGTTATATATAAATAAAAACAATAACATTATATCTCCTTATAAATACATCACAGGAATAACTGGCTCATGATGGCCAAGCATCCATAACATTGATTTTCAATGTTGGTTTTTCCTATCATTGAGTGTATGCCTACCATTGAATATATTAATATATGTATATGATATATTTAAGGTATATATATATTTGGTGTATTTGTTTATATATAAAGACAGAATATATTTGATGAATATATATATTTAGTATGCATACATAGACATGTACATGTGTAATAAGATATAAAAAATAAGTCAATTTATAAGGAGTTAAAATGTTCAGTTGTTTGTTTATATGGTAAACTATTTGTGTATTCATGTATTTATATACATATTTTATAGGTCAGCAGTGGATCGATCTAAACTGTAAGGTTGGTAAATAACAATACACCTAGACATCACTTAGCGATTGGCTACTTAGCATCATCAATTTGTACCCACTACTTTGATTTACAATCGATTATTCACTATAATGATCGGGAATTTTTTTTTTTTTTGGCATATCTTGAATTTTGCGTCACTGATGATATCAGAGAATAGGTATTTTAAAGTCATTTTACCCAAAAAACAAACGACTTATAGCAAATATAAAAAAAATAAACTTAGCATATGTTTTAGAAAATTAGTAGTTAGATTTTCTTTTCTTTTAAAATAAGTTGAATTTTTTTTTCTTTCTAAAATTGTCTGATTTACGATACACATACGCGTTTTGTTACTCTGGTATACAATAATAAATCTTTATGTTCAATTAAATAATTTATAATTAAACACTGTTTTTTAATTTTAATAATATCCACATAAGTAATAAATATAAATGTACAATAATATGTACTAATATATATATGAGCTATTTGCACAGATAATGAAGCTAGAATAAAGTGATTTTTTTTAAAAAAAAAAATACACTTCAGTATGGATTTTTTTTTCATTACGATGAAAAACTTCTGTGGAATAATATAAAAACTTTAATTAAAATTTAGTTTCACTTTCTCTTTCTTTTTGCTGAACTGTACTTTTTAAACAGAGAAAATATGCAATTTTTTTTCCTAGTGATATAAAACTTCTCTTTTTAGATACTGTACCGTTTACAGCATTCGATAAATAATTTTTTTAATATGAATTTTATTCCCAAGTTAGTGTAATTTTTTAGCTTTAGGAACTGATCAATTTTTTTCTCATAGACCCCCATTATAAATACGTATTATACGATATTCTTGCTTAACTACGAGTTCTGGAGAACCAATTGCCATCACTAAGAGGGGTAAAGATGTAATAAAAAAGATGGATTTGTTTAATTTTTTCAAAATTTATCAATAAATGCATTTTTAGCTTTTTAATAACTGAAAGATAATATTAAGTTCCAAGCAACTGGTAACAATGAAATGAAATAAGGCCATTGCTAAGAAAAATATATCATATATTTATGAGTACTTAGTCCATAATTAATTTATTTTATGTACTTAATATATTCTACATATTGTAAAAAAATGCAGCACTCTCTTTTGCATTTTTAAAAATAATTTTAATTTTAATTTTCTGTTTGGCTTACTTGCAGCTTTCACCAGAGATCTATAAAATCATTACACATTATTATATGTTTCATATGCTAATACCAACCAATAGATTTTTATTTCTTTTTATACATATTTAAAATGATTATAATTGTAAATAAACACATTTTCCAACATACAAAACAACTTTCAAATATCAATCCTTATATAAAACAACAACAAATAAATGCTAGATTTAAATATAGTAGTTTATTAAAATTGTATTACCTCATTATAATTTTTAACTATTATCAATCCATTGCAGAATGAATATTTCTCAAAGTTTAATCCGGTTTCTCCAATCCGTAGCATCTCTTCTCCACATCACATCAACAAACTCCCTCTCATTTCATTCATCCATATTACAAATGATTTCTTCTAGGTTTTTTACAATCTATATGAATCCAGTTTCAGAATTCAACTGTCCATCTATTATTATCACTTCTAGAAAAATGTCCAGAAATATATTTCTATTTAGTCTGAAGTAGTTGTTATCCTCTACAAAATTATCATTATCAATCTTTATTTGCTTCTGAGAAAATCATTACTTTAATCTTTTTAGCATTTTATCTTTAATCTTACTTCCTTACTTTCGTCTAATAATTCTTGCAATATTTTCTGAAGCTCTAAAGAACTATTTGCAAAAATAACCACATCACTTGTAAAATCTAGATGATTTAACTAATATTCAATTAATTTTATTCCCTTGTAAAAAGTTTTGGAAATATTAAGTCTCATGTCATACACTCTTCTCAATATTAATATTTTTAGTTTCACTATGTAATTTAATTGTTTTGCATTTGTATAAATATTCTTCAGAATATGATATCTTGATGATCCAATGCTTTAATCATAGTAGAAATGTTTACAGAATCAATTGCCTTTTAATAACCTGCAAATCCAAAACATAATGGCAAATTATATTCATTGATCATTTTATAACTTCTCTCAATACTTGGATCTAAGCCACTGTGCTAAAACAACTTTTAAACCCAGCTTGTACTTTTGGATGATTAAAATCCAAAGTTTGCTATTGAGGAGTTGTAACTATCTTCATAAAGATTTTGTATATAACTGATAAAAGACTAATAGGTTCTGTAATCAAATATATTCTTTATCATCTTTTTAAAATATCAATATTATTACTGCATTTTTTCAATTATATGATACATCTTTATCATTTAGACATTTGGTATATAACCTTTTCAATAATTTTTCTATTTCTTCACCTTTTCTTTAAGATATTGATTACATCATTTTTGGAACTTTTTACATAGATTTAACTGCAAATCTCACTTCATTTAAAATGATGGGCAATTCAGAAGATGTTGTAATTGTAGGAGATACTTAGCTTTCTTCTTCGAAATTACTATATAATTCTTTATAGAACTCTTAGTAATGTCATCTCTCTTTTAGGCAATAGTTCCATCAATTTTCTTATTGCAGAAATAAGTTTCCTACCAATATCAAAATATCATTTTACATTTTTGATACTTATTTTCTTCAACTTTCCTTACTAATTCACAATTATATTTTCTAATATTGCTATTAAACTAACTCTAGATATTCAATTCTTCTTAACAGACCATTTTAATATATTTTCATATTCCATTTTTTCTTCATACATTGTCCTATCTCAATAGAAAATCTACTGATAAGTTGTTGCTTTTTATATCTGCTATCTTTGCTGCAATTCTTAGCAGCATATCAGTTATTTTCCTACTGATTTCATTTAAATCTGAACCATCTTCAAAGTTTGTGAATATTTTAAAATGACTTGCAAGTTTTAATTTAAATTCACTGGAATGTTTCTGAATTAGGAATATCAACTGTGGATACTATTTTTTTTAATACTTTTTGTTGTTCTAGTTTTGCATTAATGCATATCTTACATCTCATTAATTGTGCCCATTTCCTGTGTTGAATCTTTTGAAATATATAGTTTTTCTAATCAAAAAAATATTTCAATTTTGCTATATCTTCATTTGAATGTTTCTTTGTCCATTTCAGAATTCATAATGCCTAGTTTTCCATTTCTGCTGAACTCCACAAGTCTGTGGCTTCTCCATTTCTATAACAGAATTTTCATCTTTCAATTAATTATGAATTCAAGCATTAAAGTCTCTCATAACAATTTTAAAATGTTGTTTTGTCTGATCAAAAGTATTTTACACATCCAAATAAAAAATCTATTTTTCCATCAAAATGAAAGTTTGTTGGAATATAAACTGAATTATCTGCATTTGATATTTCCATTAAGTTGAATAATTAATCTTGTCAAATCTGCTTGATATGCCATTAATTTCCATAATGTTGTTTTTACACTTTATTCTACTCCACTTGTGCTTCCAATATTTGTGCCATTGTAATATAATATATGCCAACTGTCATATCTGACCTTGCCTTCCTTATCTGATTGGATTGAGCATGCAGTGTCGCTAACCAATATGTAAACATGTGGACAACCAATCTATAAATATGGCTAATGGGTAAAACATAATAAGTATGGGAATGTGTAAATATGTGTATAAAATCCTGCCATTGGTTAGTCTCTCTGAATCTGATATCTGCCGGTAAGGTAGGCAGGCGATCTGGCAATAAAAAGTCAGCCTTTTTGGAGGCAAGCCAGAGAACATCTGTCTAACCTAAATGACAGCATGTGTCTTAAGAGAGAGAACATCTGTCTACCTGAATGACTTAAGGTACTCTCCATTGAAACCACTTCCAACAGTGAAGGGGTTTCTACTAATCACTATCGATATGTCTACGTAGTGAGGCAAGTCCACGATAGGGCTAGAAGCTGTTACGATGATGTCAAACTTGAGGCAAACTGTCTAGTACAGCCGGAAGAATCATCTAACAAATTCGAGGCAAGTTGTCCAGTACAGCCAAAAGAGTTAAGACTAGAACTCACAAGGCAAGCTAATATATACAACTGGAAGTGAGTCCAGTCACTCGGCAAGACCAGCTCATTATTGACTAAATTATACATCAAATTGAATTCATTGATTGTATAATATGTATGTATATTTGTTCTAATAAATTATACATATTAAATAGTGAATCTTTATATTCTGATATTACTATTGGTTTGAGTCTGAAACCTGCAATTCAGCTAAACACAACAGATTTGGTGCAGTCAGATAAATGGAAGATTTTTTCCCTATTGACTGGAAAAATTATATAAAATATGCCAAATCCAACAGATTTGAGTGATTTGAGTCTGAAACCTGCTATTCAGCTAAATACAACACACCTTTTAAATCAAATATCTTTTCACCTTTTCTTCTAACTTTACAAAGGGGGAAAGTTCAACAATGTCCCATTTAATATTAGATAGTTCTTCCAATTTGTGCAGCCTCTTCA
Organism: Epiperipatus broadwayi; assembly: GCA_028023455.1. NCBI lineage: Eukaryota > Metazoa > Onychophora > Udeonychophora > Euonychophora > Peripatidae > Epiperipatus > Epiperipatus broadwayi. Next base: position 7,490,528 of record JAQFVV010006203.1, read on the forward strand.
AAGTAATCTGTACTTGTATGTATCTACATAAAAGATTGGCAATGTCGATCTGGATCCACAATCAGGGATTCTTACCATCCTTTGCCTTCAGCTATCAACCATTCACCACCTCCAGTGAATAAGAGCTATACTTTAGTTTTGTTTATTATAATTGTAAATGTCTATTTAAAAAAAAAAAGATTTATTCACACATACATTTATTTTGCCTTCAAAAAAACCCAACTGACATTTCAGTTAACAACTGTGGTATTTGTTGATTTTAAACTTAGGGAGAGGTAAAAAAATTAATAAATTTACCATGCTGGTTGATGTATGTTGTGAGCAGTTCCATCCATGTTTGTATACTATATAAATAATCATATAGTAGTAACTGTTGCAACAACAAGAATATATGGAGTGAACTTTAGGAACTTGCCATACATGGTTCTTTTAAGGCTCCTTTCAGTTAACAGCAAACTCTTTCTACAGTCTATTACATTATCTAACTATTCCTAAAATAACAATTATTGTTATATCTTTGTAATTTAATAATTTTATTCAATGGTATATATCTAATATTGATATATTTTTAAATAACTAATTTTTTTAAAATAATTAAATAAAAACTGAAAATAAATCCATATTATTTTAACAAATTATTACCATGTGTCTTCTACATATAACAGATTAATAAGTTATAACATAGTAAGAACATCTTTAATTAATGTAATTTATTTATAGTTTTTGTTTAATTATTCATTACAAAAAAAATATTTAATAGTATATTTTTAAGAAACAACTAAGTTTACATAATCAATCATTAATTATTATTTATTTGTTTTTGTATATAAGGTAAGGATTTGAAATTCATTTTGCATGTTGGAAAATATATTTTTTTTACAATTATAACCATTTTAAAAAAAATATATAAGAAGTTAAATTCATTGTGATTAGAGGTTATTCTGGAGAATTCTTTTTCTTGATTTCTAGAGAATTCTCAGTTGATATTTTTTTTTTGATTCTCAAGAATTTTGGAAAAAACAACAACAGAAAAACAGGTTATTTTTACAAAACATTTCTTAAAAATTCTAGTACAACTTTTTTATTAACTCTATTATATTATTTTCTCATTTTAAGTATTATTATGTTTAATGACATTTAGTCAGCATTAATAAAAAAAATAATTTGCAAATTAAGTACATACTTTTACTTGGTGTTTATACAGTATGTAAATTTTATACAGAATTTGTAAATATAAATTTATCAAATATATATATATTCATATAAACTTCAAAAATGAGCAAGCAGAATTATAGCGATTGCTAGAAGTATTTTAAAAAGAAAAAGAACAAAATTCGATATTAAGTAAAAGGCTTTTAGATAAACTTAAACTTCAAATATCAAAGAAGAGGAATAATGTAATAGTTTTATTATGAGTTTCTTCAAGATCCAAACTATTTATGAGAACAAGATGACAAATTCTTCAAATCTAGCTCAATATCTGATATCATTGAACTACTTAAAAATTATATGCAGAGATTATTCCAAAAATTATGCGGATGAAGTAGAACAGAACAATTCTGACTGTGAGTCAGATATTGAAGTAGTGACAGAAAGCTATTTTACAAATACTTCAGTAAGTTTACAACAACAAATAGAAGAGAGGATACAAGCAATTTTAAAACAACTTCAACCAGTTGTGAAAAATTTTATAATGTTGGAAAATGAATTTATTTGAAGCTATAAGGAAATGGACAAATAATTTGGAAAATTTGAAATTTGCGTTGAACATAACTAAGCCTACATCAGCACAAAATGACCGGAAGTTTTCGATGTCAGATCATACTGTGCTCAAAAGAAGAACCCACATAAATAATTGTTTATCTTTTTTAAAACATTATTTTTTGAAAGAAAATGCATAGATTTCATATTTAATCCAGTTAATTTAAAAATTTGATCATATATAATTTATAATTTTCAATGGAGATTGAATGAGTTAAAATTGAATTTGCAGGGTTTTTTTTTTAGTAAAAAAAATTTTTTTTTCATTTATAATAAATTATTAACATAATTTAAAAAAAAAAAAGGAGCAAGGGGGTATTTTTAATTTTTCTTGAGAACATAAAATAAATTCTCGATTTTTTGAGAATGAAATAAGTTTGAAAATTACATATCTCTGATTGTGATTGATGCCAATATATTATAAAATGCATTATAATAAAATATAAAATCTTTATCCTCTCTGATGAAGGCCGCAAAACAACTGAAACAGAAAATTAATATAAATATGCATCATATAGATGAATTTACATCATATTTGGATTTCAATGATTTAATATCATTAAAATAAATCCAAGTAAAACAGATAATAATTTGAAAGGCTGATTTTTATGGCAACATAATGACAACAATAATAGATTAAAAATTTTGAAAACATGATTTAATAATTACTTAAGAAGAAACTAAAATATACAAATTGCTGATTTAATAAAGCAAAATAGAACTTTTGTTGTGAAGTTTTTATAATTAAATCTCTCAATGTCAAAATTAAAGTGTCAGAGGAAAAAAAAGAAATAGCAAATTGAAAGATTTTGCATATGTTAATGTATGAAAAAAATAATGAATACAAAAGTGAACAAAATAACATCATGCTCTCAAGCCAAGATGCTTTAGATTGGCCTATATAATTAAGAATTTAGGTTAAAGATAAGATGGCTGCTTTAATCTTTATAAAGTCTCTATCTTGTGTTGGATTTGAAAACTTCCTCTGTACTCAACATAATATCATTGAGTTATTTATTATATAAATTTTTAAAGTACATATGTGAAAAAGTGAAAACTTTTCTCTTTAATTACATACATCCTATGTGCTTAATAAATAAATTTGAACATTACATAATTTCTATTAATTCATAATATTGGCTTATAGTAAATCAAAAGATTTCTCGTATGTTAATGTGTGAAAGAAAATAATGGATGTAAAAGTGAACAGAGTAACATCTTCATGCTCTCAACCCAAGACAATTGATTGGCCTATATAATTAAGAATTTAGGTTAAAGACAAGACAACTACTCTTATTTTTATAAAGTCTCTATTTTGTATTTGGATTTGAGAGTTTCCTCTGTACTTAACATGACATCGCTAGGCCATTATATAAATTATCAAGGTGCATATGTGAAAAGGTGAAATTCTCTCTCTATAATTAAACAATATCTCTTAATAAATTTCATGTTAATAGAATATTATGTTTGTTTGATATATTTTAAAATAATCACTGGATTTTTAACAAAATAATATTTCAAAGAATATCTGACATGAGTAATGAGATATAATGAAGTATTGGTATCAATATAAATGTCAAAATAATGGACAGTCTTTGAAATACATCATTGTGAAGTAATACAATGATAGAATGGCAGATTCAAAAGCTAAAACTGAAGAAAGTAAAAAAATGTCTGGTTAACTGAGTTGACCTAGTATTTAGCTCTTCACTTGAAACTCAAAAATTATATGATGTCTATAAGAACAGTCACATAATTATCTTTACATTATAAAAGACAAATTTAGCAAAATAAAATAACCTTAAAAAATCCACTGTCAAGCTATAATTCCTTCCAGCTTTTCACATAAGTAGGAAGAAATTGTTCATTCATAAATAAGCAAAATAACTAACAATTTATTTTTGTCTGCTTCTATCCTTAGTTTGAATTCCAGATAAGAATAATTAAAGATCCATAAATCAATGTATATGTATATATTTATGATTAATTATACTGAATAATATTTTTATCAAATACTAATCAGACATTATATAAGTTCAGACTTTTTTTGTTTCATGTTATAATTCAAAGTACAACCTTGAATTCAGCATTATATAAAAATAAAAATGATAACAAAATATATATACTCATACTACATAATTTTAAATACAAAAAAAAATTATATTTAAAAATACCAATATATTAATGTAGATGTAAGTAAAAAAAATCTGACAAAATTATTTTTTAGAACACTTAGTAGTCATATGAAATGTTTTATAATTTAACTGCCCCCCAAAAATGAACTCACACTTTCCATATTTTTAATTTGCTGCTATAAATCAGATGTAGTGTAACATAATAATAGAATGAATCTATTCTCTGCTAAGTAAAAAAAAAATTAAGTTCAGATAACTGATTAAAAGTGTTATGCTCAACTTGCCATATGGGTGTTCAAACATATGACCTCCCAAGTAACTAATTGTACAATTATTACTTTATTATGCTATGTTGTTTTTCCTTTTAAGTTAATTTCTGTTTAAAATTAACTATTTTTTAATTCTCTTCACTTCTCACAGTACTTTTCAAAACTTTATCATAATCCCTTTTTTCATTGTACTCTTGAAATCCTTTTTTTTTCATATTCTATCTTAATAAATCTTTTCCAAATTCCATTTTATAAGTTTTTCTTGAATATTATGTAGGTTAAAACATCTGTCAAGGGCAGTTCCTAACTATCTCAATGCAATAAAGTTATATAATCGATTATAATGATGTTTAATTTATTTGCAATAGTTTATTCTGATTTATAAGTTCTCTTAATTGATTGCACATTTTAACTATGCTTAAACTTAGACCTATACAATATTTTCAAGAAAATTCAATATAAAAGTAACAAAAAATTATAACTTATTAAAAACAAAAAGTTCAACAAAAGTTTACAAATTGATTTAAAGATGAGTTTAATTTGAAAGACAATTTCATTCACAAATCAAGTTGTAAATAATAAGAATAAAACTTATAATTTCAAACATTTTTTTTAAAAAAAAAGAACGGGTAGTAAATAAATTATGCAAAAATGTAGATACTTTAAAAGTTCTATTTTATTTCACATACTTCAAACAAATAAACATATTTGGAAAAGAGCAAATAATCCCCCAAGATGCATTTCTAATTGAAATAAATGTATACCAGCAACTGTAAACTGAATTGTAATAATTTATATAATTATAAACATTTAGAATGATAAAAATAATATTCATAGATATATTCATATAATTTTCTTCTGGATAAGATTTAAAAGCTAAAGGTTAAAACAAGTAGAAAATGATATTTGGTTTGATAGTAATATTTTTAAAACACATAAACTAATTTATTTCCCCACTCCAACTTCTGGTGAATCAGTAGAATGTTTTAAAATGCAATTTTAGCTAATCCAATTTTTTATTATTTATTATTGATTTACTTTATTACATAAAAATATAATTGTCACAAAGCAATAAACATCATGCTAGTCATTCACAGACACTCAGGCTCAAATGTATACTATCAATTTTTAACATGAGTGATTGTATGACGTATTTTTTCAAGAATATTCTACTCTAGAGACAATGAACCAAAATAGTAAGTTACAATAATATCAGTATTCCCGAACAAGATTATGAACCTAAAAAATTTAAAACTGAAATTAATGCAGTCACCTTTACTTCTTTATGCTCTAAAGCAGTACTTCTCAAACTTCTTAAAAAACAAGAATATATTTCCCGACCCCCATCGACTAACAATGTATTTACAAAGTAATATATATATATAGTGTGTTATGAAAATAAGGATAATAAAAAATTTTTACATTTGAGCAAAATTACGGTATATGTTTATTATATTTATAACAAAGTAACTCAATTTAATTATTATTAATAGTTTACATTACATATATAAATATGGAGGGAAAAAAAATGAAACAAAACTTACTAACAATACTCAATAATAACTTAATCATTTTTAATAACAATAATGTTCAGTGAGATAATGTGACTGGATATTATTAGAGAGACTATCAATTTCTGGCAAAATATTTGAAATTCTAACTCTTAAAATTTTTTTTGTTTCTTCTGATATAGATGATCTATGTTTATTCTTAATTAGCAAAAGTGATGAAAAAGCAGTTTCACATAAATAAGTTGAAACAAAAGGAATCAGAATATGTATTGCTGTCTTAGAAATGAAAGAATATTCTTCTTGCTTGCGAATTCAAAATTCTGATATATCACAATTACAAAATTCTGTTTCAAGTTTTGTATTTGCTCTTATTTCTATTAAATGTTCCTGAGATGATAGTGGTAGTAAAGGAGTAATTAGTCATGTTCTTTGTTTTCATCTAAATTAAGAAAATACTTTTTGAAAAAAAAAATCATACAATCCTCAAGTCAAAATATTATTTTTTAAATAAATTCATGAAGAGATAGGAACATTTCTGTATTACAATTTTTAAAACTATGTAATGATGCACATAGTTTACGTTAGAAAGCTTGAAAATGTATATTTAGGCATAATATATTCAATGTTGTCCTTGCAGAGAGAGAGAAAGATTCAATTCATTCACTTTTTTGGAAAAATCAGACAAATAAGAAATTAACAACTACTTTTGATGCAAAACTGGGTTGCTAATTTATGATTTTTATCAATTAGAAAAATTCTCAGTTTATCTTTTAATGATAAAACCCTTTTGAGTACTTTACAAAAGTGTTTCATAATTAAATCCATCTCTTGACATAAAATACGAAAGTCTTGTATTGGTAGTATTGTTTTTAATGTAATTTGCTACTTTTGAAATTTCTGATAGTACTTTACTGAGAGGTTCTTCCATTTATCAAAAAACTAAATTTTCCTTGTGAATAATGCAATGTATGTGTCATGCATTCTTGCAAATTCTTTTGGCCTCTGCTACAATTCCTGACATTCTGCCAGACATGGCTGCAGTACCATCAGTACAAATTCTAACACCCCTTTTCCAATCAAGTGCATTTTCTATAAAATATTTACTTTTTCAAATATATCTTTCCCCTTGGTTGTAGCAAGAAGATTTTAGCAAAATAGATCTTCATGAATTCTAAAATTATGCAGATATCTCACAAAACTATTAAATTAGCATGGTTTATATTGTCATTTGATTCACCAAGTTAAATTGTAAAAGAACTGCTTTGCCTTATCCATGACATTAAAATAAACATATTACCAGCAATAGAATCTATCCTTCTTTTAATTGTATAGTTAGATAAGGGAATTTTCTTTAATAGTTCTGAAACTTCACAACCTTGAAAAGTTTCATAAATTTTTATCGCTGCCAGTAACATGAGGTCTTCATCAATTGTATGAGGTTTTTTTCATTTTAGCTACCAAATAAGCAGTTTTAAAGGAAGTTTTCAGTAATTTATCATTTAATTTAGTTTGTTTTGAAAAGAATGTTGATTGTAGTTTAAATTCTTCAATCTTTCTTTGGAAAAATTAAACTGTTTTATTTTTATATATAGCATGAATGGTTTCCAAGTGGCGAATAAGTTTGCCCGGCTGCATACAATTCTTTGATAATTGTTTTTGGCAAATTATATACAATGGTTTGTTAGAATCCATACTGTATGCGGCACCATATTTTTTTTTTTTTCATTTGATATTTTTGTCACTTACCTCCAGCTTCAGAAATCATTGTTTATACTTTGAGAAGTATGGCTCTAAAGAACCACTGTTAGGACATCAGAGTAATTCAGGAAATATTGTGATTTCTAACTAACAATTGTAGAAGTCTCTAAAATATATAAATTAATCAGATGTCAGAACTCTATATTGTAAAGTTTTTATTAGATGTGATATGTTGGATTATTTCCATCAACTATGAGTGAATGTTGAATGTATAGAAAATTTTAAACTTTATTTAAACTTTCCAAACACAAACAACTTGTTAGTAATAACACACAAATAGACAAACACATTACCCCACGTTTCGAGTAGTATTATTCTCCATTCATCTTCAAGTGTTGCTGGCCGATATGCACAGTGACAATATTCGCTTAGAAGTTGAACTCTCACTTTTAGATTCTTGAATATCGAATTTAAGGCAAACATTCTACCAACTGAGCTATTCTGTCAAAGGCAACCTATAGTAAAAATCTGGTATATTTATATATGAGGGTTGATTCAAATCCTCCTGAGTCCTTCAAATTTTTTTTTTATATATGAACAAGACTAATTAGTTTTTTTTTATTTTTAATATTATTTAATATTTTTCTTAAGAGCAAGATTAATTAGATGCTTCCATACATTGTGTATTGTCACAGTGGATTGACTTATAGGATTGTTTACCATTGTCATATGAGCAGCTTCCTTGAATTTTCTTCTATGCATTTTTCCCTCTTTATCCAATATCTTTGTATTTTACCAATTTAACATATGGTCATTAGTACATACATGATCTGCTATGGTAGATACATCTGTTTTTTCTCTTTAAACCATTAGTTTGTGCTCTTTCAATCACTGTTCAACAGGGCAACAAGTTGCACCAATGTATTTCCTTCCACATTCACATGGTATTTCATAAATGCAGTTGTTGTTCTTCAGCATTCCCAGTTCAGGCTTAGTAGAAGTAATAATTCCTTCAATTAACATAATCTTATGAATCTATGCAGCCGTTTATGCCTATTCTTAAATAAAGCTCCTATCATTGCCTTATAGTATCAATATTCTTTTAGTGGTGTCACACATCCTTTCATATTCTAGATTTTTATTCTTATAGAGCTCCAAATTATTTTTTTAAAAATTTATATTCATTTTTTATAAATTTACTTCTCTCTACTCTAATTATATAGCCTCTTTTCTCATCCCTCACAATTTCATATTTATATGATTGTCTTTACACATTTATCCCATTTTGTACATAAAAATGCAATCTATTTAATGAATAATCTCTAGTCTAATGAATGAATAATGAAAATTATTAACATTGTCTGCTTATTTTACATACTGTAAAATCTTTCTTATCTAGTGTATTTGTTGTCCTTGCACTATTCAAAAACTATTTTGATTAATATATTTTCATAAACTGTAGCCTTCCTAACATTTCTAATTTGGTTTTTAATTTCCCTCATTATAAAAAGTTCAACCTATTTCCTCTTGAATAGTTGTTATTTGTTATCCACAATTCTTTTTGTATTCTTTCTAAAAATATCCATATTTTTTGGCTAACTACCAAGTTAAAACAAGTATTAGCAACTTCTTCCAAATTATTCTGAATGAATGTTAAATGATAGTGCCACATTATTCAAGAAGTCATGTGACATTTGAACACAAGAATTAGAAGGTTGAGCTTCGATTCAAGAATCCCACACTAATTTCTGGCTACTGACTGGTCAGTGTTTATAACAAATAGCTCTAGAGTAAATAGAATAAATTACTGTTCCTAAAAATAATACTTTTAAACACCAGTTCAAAGCATGTTCAGCACTTAATAATTATCTGCACTAATAAAGCCTTGCTCTCAATATGTTTGCATCTTTTACATATATTGGTCCTAAAGTAAATAATGAAAGTAAGCAGAAAAAATATATACATGGTCTTGGTATAACATTATTATTATAATATTATTGCACAATGAAAATAATTACAAGTTAAGAATGGTAGCAGACAATATGGGTTTTATTATCACTTTAATTGCTGTCTCTAGTCTTGGTTATAAAGAAATTGTAAGATAAAATAGCACACATTTGTGTGATGCAGATTATACAGATGATATCAATGCAACTAATAATCAGAATGAATTATAGAGAACACCTACTTGAAAACAAAATGGAAAAAAATAAAAATAATTCATTCTGAAACTTAAAATCTACCATACCAGTCATATTTATTATGAATGGTTTTGAGATCTGAAAAAGAAAGAAGGTTGAGGAATGAGAAGATTTGAAAGCTGATATCTTTTGCAGACTTTGGAATATTAAATAACAAGAACAAGTTACTAAAAATAAATTATAAAAAAAACTACATATGAAAGATTAGATTTGTGGGTCAGAAATTAAAAACGCCAAATTTTTGCTTGATCAAGGAGTGCTTTAACTGAAAGTTCTCTACAAGAAAGAGAACCTAAATTTTAAATAATTCTAGAAGTAAAAAAAAAAAAACTTCAGTGATATAAAAAGAAATCACAGATACAAAGTACAAGTTTTTTTTAAAGTAAAAAAAAAAAAAAAAGAATTGTCAACAAATTCTTGAAAACACGGAATAATTAAGTTTGAAAAAAATATTTTAACTGAAACGCAATACTATATATATAAAGAATATTGTATATTCCAATTATTTACATTAATTAACAAAACAATTTAAATTCTTGACAGTTAATGTTAAAATAATCGGGGAAGAAAAAATACTAGCAGACAGGACCTACAATATTTTAAAAAAACAATCCCTATATTAGTTAACTAATTGAACATTTTTATAAGGACTTACTTCCATGTTTTAAATACTAATTAGAGATTTACTTTTAAAATAAAACAAAAAATAAGATTTCTATTGAACACTGTCAAAACAATTTTAAATATAGTATTCAAATATATATTGGGGGAATTCTTAATTAAAATAAGAATTTTATGCCCCCACCCCCACACACATCAATTTCATCCCACAATGGGCATCAACCAATATGTTCAATTTTTTCATTCCGCGCATAAGTGAGAAAATTATACACATAACGGTGGTATTTACAAAATCGTATTCTAAAATTACCACCCAGTCAATTTGAAAAAAAAAAACCTGTTAATAATAATAAAATTTACTTCCTTAAAACATGATTGTTTTACAACAGGAAAAAACAAAGAATAAGATTATTATTATTATTTTTTTAAATATCTATTTTCTAATTATTTATTAAAAAAGATATATGAGTGTGTTTTTTAACCAATCTTTTTAATTTACATAACATCTTTGTAAAAAATTTTAAAAGTTCATCTGTTTTGTTTAATATACAAAATCAAGTAAAATCCTAAAGAGATTAAAAAAAAATTATACACAATAAAAAACAGTGTATAAAATCTGTTATACCCTTTAATCTTTGTTAAGCACATCCATCCACTATTTGAGGTAATTAAAGGAGTATTTAGTTCAATATTTCAACTTTTGAAACATGATTCTTAATACAGTCCTGCAGGAAATCAGAAAGTATATATAAGAAAAAAGAAATCTCAAAAGAATCTTCCTCAAATCATTTTGTTGATAACTCTCCAATGAAGAAGCTATAACATTGACCCAATGTTGTGGTTAAACATCATGGCCAAATGATATAAAATTTTTGAGAGCAAAATAATTTGACATATTCAAACAAAGATTTTTTGTAACTAATATTTCAGTAAATAATAAAAAGTTAAATCATGTGATAAAACATATTAAGCAGGATCACACTCACTTTTGGAGAGTGTTCACCAAGATACAGTTTTAGATTCACAAATTCTAATTGTCTCATTTATAAGCAAAAATATATCATAAAACATTATCTTTGGGCAGATAATTATATATATCAACAATAAATTTAAAAAGCATGTCATTACTGGTCTATAAAATTTGCAATCCTTATTTTTTAAAGGCATTATGATTCTTCTAAGAACCATCCTATGTAACTATATATGAGAAATTTACAAATCCTGCATAAGTCATGTCAGTTTTTTAAGGCTGTATCTTAAAGCCTGGTTGTACATTTATATTAATTGCTATGCCTTTTCACATCCATGTCATTCCACCTATAAATTTATAACATTGCGATCCAGTCCAAGAAACCCTGCGATCTTGTCAAATAACATGAACACCAAAACTTCTGACAAACTTCAAGGATAAATTTGTGCACAAAAAATAATAAATACTAAATAAAAAGCTGTAGTTAAGTTTTTAAAAAACGGCACTTCATGCCATCAAAACTCCCCCCCCCCCCACAAGGTATGGCATTCTGCTATTGTAATAATGGTCAACAATTTCCAAATTTTACTTAAAATTAAAAAATACTACACATTAATTCCAGCATGAAATTACAAAATGATCACAAAGAAGATAACACTTTCACTTGCATTCTGGATATTAAAAAAATACGCCCTCCTCGTTGATTCTGAACTTTAATAAAAATTTACAATTTTTTTTATTCCCATAAGTGAAGAAGTACTACCCCCCCCCCCCAGTTGTGCAAAAAAAATGACTCTTTTTTGTTTGCATTCTGTACTATATTTAAAAAATCAGTTCAAACCATTAATTCTGTTTTAATAAAAGTTGATTTTGTTTTTTTTACATTCGATAAAAGTTTGCCAATTTATTTTTTTGTTTAACAAAATAAATGTGCTTTCTCGATCAAAATCCTGTGCAGCCGTTATATCACATAAATATGCTTTAATTCTCTATTTTTAAAAAAATTGATGTAGACCTAAGTTGTTTTTTTAATCTGTCCATTTTGTATTTTTTATGACTTTAATAATTTTTTCAAACTTTATATAATTTTTTTATATATATTTGAATAAAATCATTTTTTCTCTGTCAGACATTTTGAGTTTTAAATGATATAAAAAATATTTATAATGAATGATTTTATTTATTATAAAAACTAAAAACCAAGAAAATTATTGGGGTTTTTGTATTTAACTTGAAATAAAAGCATGAAATGGTGAGGGGGCAAAAATTAATTAAGTCAATCTGTTGATATAAAATGTAGGCATTAACTTAAATTAATTTCTGAACCCTACACTTTTATTTTAAGTTAAATGTAAAAACCCCAGTTGTGCTTGAAGAAATAATTATTTTTTTGGTTTTTAGTTCACAAAATAAATAAAAGCATTAATTATAAATATTTTTATATCTATTATTATTTAGTTTTTAGCATTAAGATTGTAATCAAAGATTTTTTTTTATTTCAGTTTTAAATGATGCTAAAATATTTTTAAGATTGAAAGTAAAATCATAAGTATTAAAACAACCTTGTTTACACTATAGTTTTGTTTATCCTCCATTGCTTTATATTTAATAAACTAAATAAGCTACCTAAAATATTTTAGGGTCATATTGAATGCCAGTGATTTATAAAAAATGTACCAAATTTGAACAAATTATTTTGAATATTAATATATTAAAATGTTATTCTAACTTCAATAAAAGCATTTAATTTAAATAAATCACCTAACAATATACTATAACGGTTGATGGAACCATCCTATCTGACATGCCAGGAAGCCACTAGGCTACTCGAACCTAGAAAATTTATAAAGATGGCAGATACATACAGGTGAGGTTCAACTTTATCTAACTGAAAGCTACAGTCACTAGCTCAGGAAGAAGCTGAGCTTAAAATATCACTGAATATTTAAAATTTCTAATTCTTCATTTTAAAATATTCATAAAAATATATAAGTTACTGCCAACATTTAATTAAACAAAACATTTTATTATTATGTACACATACATGCCAATACAAACATCAGAAGATTAAATTAATTATTAAATATATTGGATTTAAATTATATGCACAGATGGATGTACTTTAAATATTTAATGCAATTTTAATATTTTGCTAAGCATAAATATGCTACATAGATTACACATATAACCCACCCAATCCTTTTTAACCTTGTCTAAAAAATCTCACGTTTAAACCTACCGATGTGACCAATGCAAAATGAGATAATTACCATAATACAATCATGCTGACAGAAATTTATATCTGTAGCATGATATCATTAGAGAAATAAAGAATCATGATGGAACGAAATGAGCATCTTCCCCATGATCATTAATAAATTTCACCAACAGGCAGGAATGATCCACTGCCCAATTGGTGATATAAAAATGAAATCATTTGAAATATATATAGAAATGCTCTCTAAATGGGGATAATGGTCTTTGCCAGCTTACTGTTCCCACCCAGACCGTAAAAAAATCAAGGGTGTAGGAAAGGTGTCTATGACCATTGACAATGTAATGGCTACACTTTTGGGCCATAAATTCAGGTGGGTATTATGCCCAGTATGCTAACACACCACAAGAGAATGAGTATCCAATGGATCTACCCAATTATATTGATATAAAAACATCCATACATCTAGCCACCAGCACTGATTTAACTAGCCCAAAATTAGCACACTTTAAACTAACAATCTTACAAGTCTATGCAGCCATTTGCGCCTATTCTTAAATAATTAATTTAAATAAAATTTACAAGAATGGAAATGATATCAAATACATATATAAAAATATAATAAATAAATAAATAATACTTCTATATATAATATTAACAATTGACATGAATTGTTATTTTATATTATTTTTAAAAATATAATAAATAATTCAAAATTTTAGTCAGATAACAGATTTCTTTTAAAAATTAAGTGATGTTTAAGTTTGTATTATATAATTAAAGTTTATACTTTCCAATGCTGTAGATTTATTGAAGTTTGTATTTGCGGTCATTAATACGTCACACAACTATGTTCACAATTCCTTCCATCCCATATTGATATTGTTCTAGGTAGAAATGAATCCGTTGCTAGCCAGTTTCTGGGAACCATCATTCTGAAGACCACCTCAGCTGGTGCAAATACGGGAAATGTAATTTAATGCATGACCCCTACATTTTGGAGATCCACAATATACTTATAAAATGATTCAATAATATGCATTCAGCAAGAGCAATCCAAATCCCTCCACTTAAAAGTTTTCTTTTTATATCATTTTGAATTCTTATCATCAGATTCCAGGATCGATCGATTTTGCCTGGCTTGGCACAGTTCTTATTGGCAATGTTGATTTTTCTCTGTTGACCATGTTTATTTTCATCATTATTGGCCAGCTTGCTTTAGAGTGGGAACTCAAAATTTTATCACCAATATTTTTTAATTTATCTCTTATCTGACTTTATGCCCAAGGGCCTGTTTGCTATTATGTCATTATAGAAAATCATTTCCATTCTAAGATTTAAAAAAAAACTAATTAACAGCTTTTTTTTTTATTCTTTATATTAAACTCAATCTTGTTTTTAGATTTTTAACTTTAAATAATTCTATAATTAGTTTTATTAATTTAAATAAAATTATTAAATTCTTTTTTTTATGTATATTTCTACTTGAGGGTGATTTTATTTATATTTTTTTCACTTTTATTTGAAAGTGTTGTAATGGCATATATGTGATGTGATGCACTAAGACTTCTAGAGTCAGGAATCTCTCAGCAACTGTGTCCAGAAGAACCTGTTACCCACTTTGCCTTCCTTTTCCATTCCCCACTCTAAGTTTCCTCATATCCTGCTCATTTCCACAATATAATCTTTGTCAACTCCATAGCTTTCATATCTAAATCCCCCTTATCTGTTCCTGAACCCAGCACAAAACCTACTTTCTGTATAATCACTTTGTTTATATTTAGCCTTCCATAACTTCATTATTTGTATCCTTTCTGCTTTCAAGCATTTACATTGAATCAACAGATGCCTAATATTTTCTATGCCTTCCTTACATAACTTGCACACTAAATCACCCATATTTTTCCATTTACATGTATAATCCCTTGTTGCTAAAGATGTACTGTTACAATATATATATACTGCTCTGGCAGAAATTGGAAATTTTAAAATTTTTTAACAATTTATTTTAAATTTGTTATCAAAATATTTCAAATTTCATCTATCCTCTGCTCTGTATTAAAAAACTAAGTAAGTTCCCTAAAATATTTTAGTGTTATATTGCATTGCCAGTGATTTATATCCAATGTACCAAATTTCAACAAATTCTGTCTACATAAATATATTAAATCTTGATTTTAAAATTTTATTCTAACTTAAATAGCATTTAATAAAAAAAATCCAGCCCTGAACTGCTTATATGATTTACAAAAGTGGTAGTACAACCTGTTCATTTATCCTGATATAATTTATCTTTAGTATGTAAATTCAAAGAAACTGGTACATAATTTTAGCATTCAATTTAATTAAAATATAATAAATCAACATTTAATGATAGATGATGGAAATAGTCAATATATTATCACATCTAATATTCCATTATTACACATTTTCAGGCAAACAATAAAATTTTATAGGGATAGTGCAAGCATCTAAAAAAAATTGCAAATTTACATCTGACAACTGAATAGCTAGCTAGTTTGGCATAAATTAATTGAAAAAAAGCCAGATTGCTTAAAAATTCTCATTTGGGAAAAAAATTCTAGTTCGAACTAAATTTGAATCTAAAAATCATGGGCATGGCAAGCAACATATTAATGACTACACTATGAAGCTCTTCACCCATTTAATTTAGTTCTTTTTAAAAAAATATTTATTTTATAATAATTTTTCTATATGTAAAAAAAAACTTCCAGATTCCAAATAGTATATTGATAAATATTGTGAATGTTACTATTAATGATGAAAGAAAATAAAATTCTATTTATTATATATATTATACTATTATACTTGGTACAGATAGTTTAAGTAGGATCTGAAATATAGCTATTTTAAAAAAAATTAAATTTATGTTATTTTCTAATATGTAATTGTGATTTTATAGTTAGTATGAGTTTAAAGTTAAAGATAAATTTAGTAATAAAATAAAATAATATATTGTTTAAAAGATAATATTAATTTTTATTTACTATATTGAATAAATACTATAACAATATAATAGTTTAATTCTAGTAATAAATATTTTATATAATGTGTTTAAAATAATTATTTTGTTTAAATTATTTAGATAATAAATAATTTAATATTAGTCTAAAAAGTTCTGAACATGTCACATGATTAAAGATGATTGTGTTGGTGTGTGAGTTTTCAAAGGTTAAGAAAAAAAAACTTTGATTTCTAGTTTTGTAAT
The DNA here is from genome assembly GCA_028023455.1 of Epiperipatus broadwayi. NCBI lineage: Eukaryota > Metazoa > Onychophora > Udeonychophora > Euonychophora > Peripatidae > Epiperipatus > Epiperipatus broadwayi. The sequence continues at coordinate 7,507,138 of JAQFVV010006203.1, forward strand.
AAAATTGGGTACATTTTAAAAGTTACAAAAAATAAGTCTAAAGATAATGTTTTAAAAAAAGTAACAGTTAAATTTATTATGTTGTTTACATATAATATTTTGCTTTAAAATTAATATTTTAGAGTCATTAAAATATTTAAATTGTTTTAATAAAGATATTTGATGTTTTAATAAAAGTATTTAATATTTATGTGTTAAATAATTTAATATATTTTAAAGATGACTCATAGTTCTAAAATTTATTTTAAAGCTGAAATTAATTTAGTTTATGTAAATGAGCAAGTGTTTTAAAAGCATAATTAACCAATAAAATCACTAGATTCAATCAGTATTGAATGAGAGATTCAATCAAGTCTAGACAATGTGCAGTGCAGTGTGTGTTTGAATTTAATAGTACAGTTTAGTGTGAAATTTTTGTTTCTAATTGTAACAGTAGTAATTTTTATAATTCTTATTATTTCCTATTCAAAGTTTTAAAAAGATAATTTAATAATTGTTTTAAAATAATGGTGGAATAAACACCAATAGTTACCTATCAGAAAATTTTACTTAAAGCTTAATTTAAAATTACAATAATTTTTATGGAAGATGATAATAGTCATTTAAATGTTAGGACAAAGAGCACCAAATGCCAATGAGAATTTAGCCATAGAACCGGAGGAGACTTTGTGTTATGTAAGGACTTTGATTTTATATAACTAATATACTCAAAGTGAATGAACATTTATTTTTAATAACTTTGTCTTGTTATAATAAATCTAATTTTTCAAGGAAATTTAAATTAACAAATAGGAAAAGAATATTTGTAAAAATCATTCTCATAATGTTATTCAGTTTGAGAGAAGGAAAAGGAAAATTAATATTTTGTATTTAAGTTAAAAGCTAAATTAGATATCTTTTATGATGTGCAAGAATAACTGTTTTGTTACATGACTGTGAATAGAATATCTTATCTTTAATTTATCTTCAAAGTTTAATTTAAATGAAGTTATGCCTAAGAACGATGTGTTTGAAAGAAAAATTTTTAAAAAATGATGGTTTATGCTTTAAAAAATTTATTTACAAAAAAGCCAGTAAACAAACTATATGTTTTGAGATGACTTTTTAGTTAAAATAAAGTAACTATAATGCATCTGTTTTAAAGATTTATATTATATCATTTAATTAATGCGTGGATGGTAAAGCTATCATATTACCTAAAAAAAATAACTAAATGAAGTATATGCATTTTTAAGAATAAAAGTTTTGAATATTTAAAAAAAAAATATCTATCTTTAGTTAATGAAATATGGATGTCTGCTGAAAGAATGTAATAAATGGATTAAATATTATATTATACAATATTCTTACTGATGGAAATATAAATATTATATAAGCTATATTATCGCGATATATTTGCCATATATAACCATTGGAATGAATATGAAATATATACATAGAAGATATTTTTTGTTATAAAAATGTATCCTTAATTATTGTTTTATTGCATGCCTGGATAGATATTCAGATAAAGAACTGAAATAAATATTTATCTTCCCAGGATGACTAATATTTTCCCCAGATTCTGCAGGATTTAAATTTCATTATTGATGCTTTTATTTAATGGCACCGGGAAAGAATAATTTTTGTTCAGAACTATCTGCTGGTAACTAGGCAACAGGAGAATTTTGAAAAGCATTGAACTTGCAAGTAAAAAAGAGACTTTTTCGTAACTTTGAATTTTTCTCATTATTTTAGTTTAATGCTAATATTTTAAAGTAGTCTTTTAACTAACCTGTTTATTATAATGTATTTTTTTCAAATTTAATCTTAAGATAGATTAGTTTTTTTATTAAATAAAAAAAAAAGGATTTTTCAGAAATTAATTTTCTGACAGGAAATTAATAATTATTTGTTTGGATGGATGGTCGAATAGAAGCGGATCGCCGTTCATGATTTCAATAATTATTGAGATAACGGGTAATCTGATTTATTATTTATATTGCATTGTTTGATAATATTTTTAAATGATATATTTTAAAATTATTATTATTATTATTATTATTATAAAAATAATAATAATAATATTATTATTATTGCTTGAATATTTAAAAACTGAATGAACCATTTATATAATTATTATCGGATGTATTATAGAAAATGAATGCAAGTGAATGCCTTAAAATATCTATGGATATTTTAAAATATTCATTATAAATGCTTGAATATGCATACAGTTTATAACATAGTTGAGTTATTAATATATTATCATTATTAATAGTGTCTGTTAAGATACAGAGAAATATAGAAGTATTGATCTCTAAATTATATAATGTAACAATAAATGAACTGGTGTATAAAATCAATGTATGTCTTATCAAGATCATTTCTGCTTGAAAAAACCTTTAAAACCATCTTGAAATGAATTTTAGATCTTTGTTGTTTTTTAGAAAAGTGGTTTGGAAATTATTTTGTAATGTGGCTTGTATATTTTACAATGTTAATAGAGTTATTCAGTATGTGGAAGATATAGGATGGTTGTCGAGAGAATAATTGTTATGTAAAATCCTGGGTGTTTAGGGATATGTTTGAGAGGATATTATGTGTGAGTTATATTGTCACAGTTTGAATTTATTAAATATACAGGTAACAAAGAACTGTATAGTATTATTTGATGGACAGTTGCATTCCCTTATAGTCAATAAGAGCTGAAATAAAGCCATGACATGAATTTTTAGGTTCCTGTTAAATACGGACCTTTCTTTCAGCACTGTATCCATGATGAAGTTTTCTTACTTATTGGAGTTATTATTGTTACTATTCCATAACCTACACTAATCACTGTCTGTCACCACTGGAATCAAATCATAGAGGATAGTTTTTAAAAGATGGTAAAGTAATAACTAAACTGTTAGAAGTTGGTAGTTTATGTGAAGGCAAGATGAGATATAAAAATAACTTCTATCACAAATCACATGATCACCATCTCTATATTAGCAGATAATTGTTGTAAACAAAAGCAAAACTCTCCATACAGTAGTGCCACCCTGTGCCAAACAGAATAATCATTGGATGCCAGAAGGCTTGTGCATAAAATCCTTATCTAGTGCCTACTCATCCAATATCCCCAGACTAGTTTCTGGCTTGTGGCCATCATCAGTGAGGAGTCTTGGATCTGAGAGCACTGCACCTAGATCTTAAGATCTAATGCAACCCTCCAGCAACCACCTTTTAAAACTATGAGAATGAAATTGAAAACATTGTTAATATCTTCAATCTAAGCTCAATAGCTTATATAGTCATATGGATCTGAACTCAATTCAGCACCCATACATTTAGGTGTCTTTGGCTCTTATATAACCATAGCCACCACTATCCTATTAGGCAGGATTGGTGTTAAACCACTAAACATCACATGATCACCATCTCTATATTAGCACATAATTGTTGTAAACAGGTTTGTTTACAACAATTATGTGCTAATATAGAGATGGTGATCATGTGATGTTTAGTGGTTTAACACCAATCCTACCATCTCTATATTAGCACATAATTGTTGTAAACAAACCTTTGTTTATAACAATTATGTGCTAATATAGAGATGGTGATCATGTGATGTTTAGTGGTTTAACACCAATCCTGCCTAATAGGATAGTGGTGGATATGGTTGTATAAAAGCCAAAGACACCAAAATGTATGGGTGCTGAATTGAGTTCAGACCCATATGACTACATAAGCTATTGAGCTTAGATTGAAGATATTAACAATGTTTTCAATTTCATTCTCATAGTTTTGTAGTAAAATAGAGTTAAAAGGTGGCTGCTGGAGGGTTGCATTAGATCCTAAGATCTAGGTGCAGTGCTCTCAGATCCAAGGCTCCTCACTGGTGATGGCCGCAAGCCAGAAACTAGTCTGGGGATATTGGATGAGTAGGCACTGATAGGGATTTTATGCACAAGCCTTCTGGCATCCATTGATTACTCTGTTTGGCACAGGGTGGCACTACTGTATGGAGAGTTTTGCCTTTGTTCTATCACAAATGATATTGAAATGTTTAATGCTTGCCATAATATAAAAATAGGAGAGGAATAATTAATATTCCAATGAATATTATAAATATTGGAGATCATTAAACTCAAATAAATGCATATTTGAATTGGATTGAGAGTAATGAAACAAGGATTTGAATGTTATGATGAATGTAAAATATAAAAAAAAAAAAATGAAAAAAAAAAAAATCAAGTAATATAATTTATTAACTCTTTATTTGATCAATTTGTTTATTGGCTGAGTGAGGTAAAACTCTGAACTTCTAATTGGTCAATTCTGAACTTTTATTTAGTCAATTCACAAACTCTAGTGATAAAAATATATTCATCTTTTAATATTATATTCATCTTAGTTTCGTTTGCAAAAAGTAAATTAATAATTTGTCAGATTATGAAAGTAAATGAAAGTTTTTTCAAAAATATGTATTCAATAGCGGAAAAATGAAAAAAAAAATCGTAGCAAATTACAAGTCATAAACGTCATTAGTGTCCCTCCTCAATTTACGTTATTATAAAAGTTAAGAATTTTTTAGTAAAATCTTAGCATTTTTCTAAAAATAATTATATTTTCAACATATTTTAACCAAAATACATTATAATATATAAATAAATGCCAGAAAAATATTCTAAAATAATCTTTGTTTGAAAATCAAATAAACAGCTTGGGGCAATCTAAACTCTTGACAGGCATATCAAAATTACATATCAAAATTATTGCTATCACTGGTTTCTTTTTCAATTTATGATCGTGTAAAGTATATAATTTTTTAATAAAACCTTACTACTTTTGTAAAATAACTATATTTTCAGCAGATTTTTTGAAAATAATTTATAATATTTATGAAAAATAATAAAAAAAACACTCTAAAACATATATTTTCATTTTCAGTGGTGAAAAATATTTATCGCCGGTCTCTTTTTAACCAAATAATCATCAGCCAATCAGCAACATATTCAATAAAACTAGAACTGTTCAGAAAATTTTGGAAAAGGAAATTTTTGGAGTCTAGATTTAAAGTGGTAATATATTTGCGGAGTCATGTCTTCCCCAGCAATCATTTTTGAATCAAAAATAATAGATGAAGGAGTTAATTTTTTGGGAGTATAACCTAAAGCCCACCGAATATATCCTTTAGACCAGTTATGGGGATTAGCTAGAAAAATTTTTGCTTTTTTTATAGAGAGATAATCAGCCAGTATGAGTTGGGTTTGCTTGTATTCTTGTTTTAAAAACATTATTGATGTAACTGAAGAAGGGTCACATGAAGTATTTTTTAGTTTTAAGTGTATTGTATCTAACGTATTAACAAGATTAGTGGGAGAACTATTTTTGGAGGTATAATGTCGAATAGTAGAAGAGATTATGTTAATAAATGATAGCCAGGCCTCTACTGGGTTTAAAGATAGTATGTCTACCTTCTTAAAATAAATATAAATCTCAGAGAGAACAGCTTCAGGTGTAGTGGATTTTAAAAGAAGACGAGTAGTTTTATTTAGAGGAAGAATTGGTTGATGTTGCATGTGTATTGCAAGTTCCACATTAAGTGCTAAATGATCAGAGAAAGTTACAGGACATAGAGAGGGATTTATTATGAAATGTAGATCTGGTGAATAGAATACAAGGTCTATTAGAGAGGAGTGTTTTTTAGTGTAAAATGAAATGGAGTTAGTTGGAAAAAACCTTCAGCACTCATGAGATTTTTATTAATCAAATGAAGGTATTTTAATGTAAAATTCTTATAAGACATGTTAAAATCACCCATGATTATAGTTGGGTAAGAATTTGTAGCTAATATTAAATTTATTTTATTTATTAATTGGTGAATTAACACTGGCTGATTATATAAATAGAATGTTATTAAATTCACTGTAAAAGAAGAATGATAAAGAATAATTATACTCATATGCTGATCTAAGTACAAAATTTTAAAAGTTTGAAAAGGAGAACAATGATGGATGAGAATCCCTACCCCAGCAGCAGCAATATCAGATGTTGAAAATTTACTGTATCCAAATTTACTAAGGTAGAGTTCAGGATTAAATGCTGAATGTACTGAGCATTTTGTATCTGTAAATAAAAGGATATGGGGTGAGAATTGCCTTATCCAATTACTAATAGCATATATTCGCTGGGTAGAGTTAATACCCCTTACATTGACTGCTGTAATAGAAAGACCCATATTATCAATTATATAAAATGGTGGGAGAAAGATATTTTATAGTTTATTGTATAATGAATGGGACTACTAATATTAGTAAAAGTATAATAGGAATGTGTTAAATAGAAAAGAAAAATTATAATAATACACCACTGTGAAAACAATGAACTTACCCTTGCAAGTGAAGTTCTATTGAGTTTGTTGTGCATATTTTTGTTCATAAACATGATAATTATTTTCACATTTGGAATTAAATCCAAAAAATTGTCCTGGTTTGAAAGTCTATATGTGTTATTTATGCAACTCATCTTGATAGTCTATTTTTAATGGTGCTTCAAAGTTTGTCTCTGTATTTTGAGACATGGTTATATACAACACAGCCACACATATTAGGGCTATTGGAAACAAAAATATACAGTGGCTCTGAAATTGATCCTTCAAAATATTTAGTCAGCCAAGGGTTTTGTGCATGCTCAAGGCAATCATCATCACCATCAGGTAGCACAGGTATAATAATATCCCACACCTGCCCTCTTGATTCTTTTAAAATTATATATATTGACTCTAATCTTATCATAATAACACTCCATCATAAAAATATCACACTTAACCTAGTACTTGTCTATATACCACAAGGCTCTGTCATCATTTCCAGAATAATAGCAACAATAAATTCAATGCTTACAGCAACACCAAATCCCATAATACTCCTGGGAGATTTCAACATGACCTACCAAACTTTTGTCACCAAATGGATCCATCAAATAACAATCCCACTTATGAGTGCTGAAGGTTTTCTCCCATCAAACTCAATATCTTTTAATAACAATAGATATGTCATTTATTGATTTGTGTTTCTACTCACCAATGTTAGATCATTATTTTTAATCTTGAACTCTGTCCATCTATAATCTCAGATCATGCTGCTCAGTTCATCACCCTCGACATAACAAAAATACAGAATACAACAATAGCCCTTCAAAAGACTATGCGAATACTTCTTCCAGCACAAACAACTGAATTCCTATATTCAGAAACATACATAATGCTCCAAAAACTTCAAAACATGTCACTTGATCCAGTACAAAAGTATATAGCATTCACCAATATACTTTCTTTCAACATCAATCATATTACTTGCAATTCAACACCCCCCACCAGATTATTAGCTTTGGCAGATGAACTACATAAAAGAATAACCATTTCCAGACCAATTACAGATAATCAAACACAAATTAAAAAACTTACAGAAATGTACAACAATATATGCAACACACTAAAGCAATATGTAGCAATTAAAAAAAATATATACCTTACACAACAACACACTTGGACCAGAGCATATATACGGTGGGCACTAGGATACCCATCCACAGTCAGAGTGCCTATGGCACTTGAAATAGATGGCTCTACAACAGCTGGACATAACATGATAAACCCAATATATCAACACTTTAAAAAAAAAAGCAAAAACAAAGAGTGTACATACCAAATGAAGACATATTTCAAAACCCTGAAACAGACACACCAATAAAAACATCTGACATTGTATTTCAACTTGCAACAATAACAAACACATGTCACCCAGGACCACAAGGAATTCCAAAATTTGTGTTCAAACATCTTAGTCACTTCACAGCCAAATACCTGTGTGATCTAGCCAATTACATATCCCAAAAAATTTGCAACATACAAAGTCTATATCCAATTGCAATGGTTCCATTTAACAAAAAACCAACAGCAATATCATCTTTATCTAATCTACGGCCAATTTCAATGGGACCTTTAGGAATAAAAATTCTTGAAAGAGTAATAAAGGAGAAAATAGAACAACACATACTCCCTGTGTTATCATCAGCACAATATGCCAAAAAAGGATCATCCATTGGCCAGGGTGCCTTAATGTACAAAACAATAATCGAAGTAGTAAAAAAAAAAGAAATATGCACCAATTATAGTTCAACTAGACATTGAGGCAGCATTTGACTGAGTGCCTATAGCCAAATTATTAGATGTGCTGAAAAAAACAATACCTCCATCTCTACTATATATAATATCCAATCTGCTACTCAGCCGTGAAATTCACATCACATTGAATAGAAAAAATTCACCAGCCGTCGGACCGAGTCAATCCATCCCACAAGGATCTCCCCTCAGTGCCTTGCTCTTAACAATATATATAAATCCTCTATTAATAGAGATACAGAAAAAAATAAAAGGCATTCAAATCCCAAACACTGCTTTAAATATATCATGCATAGCCTATATGGATGATGTAACCGTTTTCCTCCCCTCTAAAAAGAACCTCCCCATATTACAAGAGATAATCAAGAATTATACCTCAAATTTTAATTTAAAAATTAACACAAATAAAACTGCTGCATGGTCAATATACACAGGCAAGCACTGTACAGAGATGTTTAATGGTAAACCATCTGCTTTCATTGGTTTCCCATTCTACCTTGGAACCAACAGAATGAGGCAAAAAATTCAAAATAAATTAAAAAAAGATGATGAAAAAATCACAGCCTCACTTGAAAAGTCATACCTGTAAATATACGCAAAGGTAGCATTATTTAATCACCTTATAATTACAAAAATTACCTACTACACACCTATATCAAATTTGCAAAAACATTCATATCCAAAATCTCATCAATCTGTAACAAACTAATATGGAAGAGAAAGACAGTGGCAATCTCTTTAAAAAATCTGAGCAGACGACCACATAGCAGTAAATCAAATAACAGCAACCATAAAAAGATTTCCAGACCTGGAGTGTGTAATTAGTATAATATCCACAGACAGACCACCCCCTTCATATGGATATCTATCCACCCTGATTGAAGAACTCAAGCCAATATACAACAAAATATTACTCAATAATAACAACAAGTATACATACTGGGACATTTATAATATACTAAACACAAACCAGACACCTAATCTACATCCATCAGTTCTTGGGATGGACAACAGGCAACTACTGCAACAATTCAGAAAATGGTCATTTAGAACCAAAATTATTTGATTTTCTACTTAAGCTTAATCTTAATGCTCTACCCACAACACATTTCCTCAGACTTCGTAGATTCTACACAAATATAGACCTCATGTGTGGGCTATGTCATAGAGAAGAAGAGACACGATCATTTTCTTTATTCCTGCAGTGCACTACAAACGATACATCACACAATGTTTACCACATACAGAAAGGCTATCATTTCAATTGATGAAACAATAAATACATTTAAAAAAGCAACATCCCTGCTATTCATGCAGCAACATATAGCCTTTATGCCTATTGGAGTACCAGATGCACTTTTGCACTTGCTAATAATCCTCGACGCCACCCAGCAACATATTCAATAAAACTAGAACTGTTCAGAAAAAGAGACAGCATCCTAGCTCAACCAGATGTGTTTGCAGCCACATGGTCACACTTGAAACAAAGATCCAGTCTATAAAATATAAAGTCTAATATGATAAATGATGACATTTTTCAACATCAGCTTTTTTTCCAACTTCAAAGAGATGCAAGCATAAACTGAACTAAATAGAAGGCCAAATTTAAAAACAAGAAAGTATGCAGAATTGATAAAGACTTATATACTGAAAGTTGTTGTAATTTATTTTGCATTTGTAACAAATCAATATAGTACTATATGTGACTCTGTATAACTTTTTAGACTCAATAAAGTTTTGCTTTGAAATATCATCATCATCATCATCATCACAACAACACCAACAACAACAACAACAATAATAATAATAATAATAATAGTAGTAGTAGCAGCAAATCTCTGCTGAGGTAAGAAGCAATCTTTAAGCTCTCCGATGTAAGTATTTATATTTTCCTTTGTTTGAACTTGTTAGTCGATAAACAAACATAGTACAGAACAAATCAAATCATATAATAGATTAATAGAGTATTTTTAAAGAAAATATCGGTGTGTATTCATATCTTTTTTTTAAAAAAAAAAAAACTGACTTGAGTCAGAATAATAAATCATGGCTACTGCCCAGTCAAGCGTGAGCTAGTTAAGCACCAAAACGAAATTAACATCGTTAGTTTCAACATCACCTATATCGTATGCAAAAATACTTAAAAGCAACAGCAATATTACAGCACCAACCCAAATACCGCGTTTCCGAAGAACAAATACAAACAATATTAAAAATCTAGATTTACATACTCAAGAGGAACGTCAACCCCCAGCCGAAATCTGGACAAAAGAAATGCTTGAAAATGTGACGGACCGTTTCAATGATACGGTGCCTCGCATGTTATTTGAAACTTTTCGCAGGTTTTTTTCCCCAACATCGCTAGTACTTGCAGCAACAGATAATCAATGCTCATTGTATCGTTTCCCAAAAGCTTTATTATATGAAGCAATTACACAAAATGAATTATGGGAAACAATCTCTTGTATCGCAGAACATCCAAATTCGCGATATATAACCATTGATTTTTATACTCAGCAGCAAAAAGAACGTTTTCAATCCACTATTTTAGCACTCGATAATTATGCACTCGTAATTATAGATGAAAACCGGAAAAATATTATTACTGGAGTGCTTAAAAATACTTATCTTAAATACAACTTACAAGATTTTCAAAAAATGATAAACCCGTTTGGAAAAGTAATTGCCCTACAGGCAATTTATTTAAAAGACACACCTATACCGATATGTAGTAATTGTTTTGAATTTAAAATAAAACTCCATAAAAACGTAGATGCTGCCACGATCCCAACACAAATTACGATCAAGAAGCAACACTCTCTCTTCACATAAGAGGTTTAAAACCACATTGTTTTGGCTGTGGACAAAGAGGCCACCTAGCAACTCAGTGCGATAACACAAAAGGCAATCATTGTGAACAAAACAAAATCCTCTCCCCAGAACAACCCACTGATGATGAAAAAAAAAATTCTAATAACACTACATCAATTGACAACCAAATAATAGAAACCGGAAAAAAACAGGTTCAAACACCCACGAAAAAAAATGATAATGGAGCAGAATTGCCAATCCCAAAAACTAACCAAAAAAATAATAATACAAAATCTAACATAGACACCCAAGATTCAAACGAAAATAACTCTCAAGAAACCACAACACAAAATGCAGTAATTACATCACAGGATCAGCAACCCAATAAAACAAAATGTGTACCAAGTAAAAATCAGTAAACAAAAAATAAACACACACAGCTATATAATGAAAATATAAATCAAGCTAATATAAGTACACCAATAATAAAAAAAACTACAATTATAAACAAAACTGCATCAAACATAATGGATGCAATAGAACCCCCTCTTCCACCCATTCAAAAGAATACACCAGAGGAAAAAAGAAAGCCAGGTAGACCACCTAAAAACCATGAATCCAAATAGGCAGAAAAAAAAACAGACCAAAAGCACAACTCATCAGACATATACAACTTAGAAAATGATGAAATAGAAATGGATTTAAGCCAACAACAAATGGATAACTGTTCAGTTTCATCACAAATTGCCTGTATAGAGTCTGAACCAATATTAAATGAAAGAAAAACTGATAATAAACCCTACCAAGTCTTAAATATGTATCAGCATCCATCTACGGCAATATAAACAAAAATTTAGAATTAAAAAATCAATAAAAATCAATACGCTGTTATAAAATTATCCTGTAACATGAAGATAAAAATTGGATCTCTAACATTAGAGGCTTAAATGCCATCAAAAAAGTCTTTGAACTCAAAAAATGGTTACATACAACACAACCACACATACTGGGGCTATTGGAAACAAAAATATACAGTGGCTCTCAAATTGATCCTTCAAAATATTTAGTCAGCCAAGGGTTTTGTGCCTGCTCAAGTCAATCATCACCATCAGGTGGCACAGGTATAATTATATCCCACAACTGCCCTTTTGATTCTTTTAAAATTATATATATTGACTCTAATCTTATTATAATACTCCATCATAAAAATATCACACTTAACCTAGTATTTGTCTATATACCACCAGGCCCTGTCATCATCTCCAGAATAATAGCAACAATAAATTCAATGCTTACAGCAACACCAAATCCCATAATACTCCTGGGAGATTTCAACATGACCTACCAACATTTTGTCACCAAATGGATCCATCAAATAACAATCCCACTTATGAGTGCTGAAGGTTTTCTCCCATTAAACTCAATATCTTTTAATAACAATAGATATAAGTCACTTATTGATTTGTGTTTCTACTCACCAATGTTACATCATTATTTTAATCTTGAACTCTGTCCATCTATAATCTCAGATCATGCTGCCCAGTACATCACCCTCGACCTAACAAAAATACAGAATACAACAATAGCCCTTCAAAAGACTATGCGAATACTTCTTCCAGCACAAACAACTGAATTCCTATATTCAGAAACATATATAATGCTCCAAAAACTTCAAAACATGTCACTCGATCCAGTACAAAAGTATATAGCATTCACCAATATACTTTCTTCCAACATCAATCATATTACCTGCAATTCAACACCCCCCACCAGATTATTAGCTTTGGCAGATGAACTACATAAAAGAATAACCATTTCTAGACCAACTACAGATAATCAAACACAAATAAAAAAACTTACAGAAATGTACAACAATACATGCAACACATTAAAGCAATATGTAGCAATAAAAAAGAAAAAAATATACCTTACCCAACAACAAATTTGGACCAGAGCATACATATGGTGGGCACTGGGATACCCATCCACAGTCAGAGTGCCTATGGCACTTGAAATAGATGGCTCTATAACAGCTGGACACAACATGATAAACCCAATATATCACCATTTTAAAAAAAACAACTGCAAAAACAAAGAGTGTACACACCAAATGAAGACATACTTGGAGACCCTGAAACAGACACACCAATAAAAACAACTGACATTGTATTTCAACTTGCAACAATAACAAACACATGTCACCCAGTACCACAAAAAATTCCAAAATTTGTGTTCAAACATCTTAGTCACTTCACAGCCAAATACCTGTGTGATTTAGCCAATTACATATCCCAAAAAATTTACAACATACAAAGTCTATACCCAATTGCAATGGTTCCATTTAACAAAAAACCAACAGCAATATCATCTTTATCTAATCTACGACCAATTTCAATGGGACCTTTAGGAATAAAAATTCTTGAAAGAGTAATAAAGAAGAAAATAGAATAACATATACTCCCTGTGCTATCATCAGCACAATATGCCAAAAAAGGATCATCCATTGGCCAGGGTGCCTTAATGTACAAAACAATAATCGAAGTAGTAAAAAAAAGAAAGAAATATGCACCAATTATAGTTCAACTAGACATTGAGGCAGCATTTGACTCAGTGCCTATGGCCAAATTATTAGATGTGCTGAAAAAAACAACAATACCTCCATCCCTACTATATATAATAGCCAATCTACTACTCAGCCGTGAAATTCACATCACATTGAATGGGAAAAATTCACCAACCTTCAGACCGAGTCAATCCATCCCACAAGGATCCCCCCTCAGTGCCTTGCTCTTTACAATATATATAAATCCTCTATTAATAGAGATATAGAAAAAAATAAAAGGCATTCAAATCCCAAACACTGCTTTAAATAAATCATGCATAGCCTATATGGATGATGTAACCATTTTCCTCCCCTCTAAAAAGAACCTCCCCATATTACAAGAGATAATCAAGAATTATACCTCAAATTTTAATTTAAAAATTAACACAAATAAAACTGCTGCATGGTCAATATATACAGGCAAGCACTGTACAGAGATGTTTAATGATAAACTATCTGCTTTCCTTGGTTTCCTATTCTACCTTGGAACCAACGGAATGAGGCAAAAAATTCAAAATAAATTAAAAAAAGATGCTGAAAAAATCACAACCTCACTTGAAAAGTCACACCTGTCAATATATGCAAAGGTAGCACTATTTAATCGACTAATAATTACAAAAATTACCTACTACACACCTATAATCAAATTTGCAAAAACATTCATATCAAAAATCTCATCAATCTGTAACAAACTAATATGGAAGAGAAAGACAGTGGCAATCTCTTTAAAAAATCTGAGCAGACCACCACATAGCAATGGACTTGGACTCCATACAATCAATGTTTTTTACACACAGAAATCAGTAAAACTAATAACTGCAACCATAAAAAGATTTCCAGTCCTGGAGTGTGTAATTAGTATAATACCCACAGACAGACCACCCCCTTCATATGGATATCTATCCACACTGATTGAAGAACTCAAGCCAATATACAACAAAATATTACTCAATAATAACAACAAGTATACATACTGGGACATTTATAATATACTAAACCCAAACCAGACACCTAATCTACATCCATCAGTTCTTGGGATAGACAACAGGCAACTACTGCAACAATTCAGAAAATGGTCATTAGAACCAAAATTATTTGATTTTCTACTTAAGCTTAATCTTAATGCTCTACCCACAACACGTTTCCTCAGATTTCGTAGATTCTACACAAATATAGACCCCATGTGTGGGCTATGTCATAGAGAAGAAGAGACACAAGATCATTTTCTTCATCCCTGCAGTGCACTAGAAACAATACGTCACACAATGTTTACCACATACAGAAAGGCTATTATTTCAATTGATGAAATAATAAATACATTTAAAAAAGGCAACCCCTCTGCTATTCGTGCAGCAACATATAGCCTTTATGCCTACTGGTGTACCAGATGCACTTTCGCACTTGCTAATAACCCTCGACGCCACCCAACAACATATTCAATAAAACTAGAACTGTTCAGAAAAAGAGACAGCATCCTAGCTCAACCAGATGTGTTTGCAGCCACATGGTCACACTTGAAACAAAGATCCAGTCTATAAAATATAAAGTCTAATATGATAGATGATGACATTTTTCAACATCAGCTTTTTTTCCAACTTCAAAGAGATGCAAGCATAAACTGAACTAAATAGAAGACCAAATTTAAAAACAAGAAAGAAAGTATGCAGAATAGATAAAGACTTATATACTGAAAGTTGTTGTAATTTGTTTTGCATTTGTAACAAATCAATATAGTACTATATGTGACTGTAACTTTTTAGACTCAATAAAGTTTTGCTTTGAAACATCATCATCATCATCATAACAACAACAACAACAACAACAATAATAATAATAATAACAGCAGCAGCAGCAGCTTAATTTACTGCAAAGTAGTTAGATGATAAAAATCCTAAGATATTTGAAAACTGAAACAAATCCAAGTTTTATCCCAGATTCAAACCAAAAATCATGGAGAAAATACTAATCCCAAGATGATTTGTATATGTATAATAATTCTAGATTTTAAATAATTTCAATATAATAAATTATTTAATGAGAAAAAACATGTAATTCTAGCATAGTGTTAGAAGTGAAAGTGGAATGATTGTATATGTGTGTAACTATGCATCAAAGATAAAATAACTTGAAAATTTAATGGACACAAAAAATTTGACATAAGAATCAATATTTTAGATACCAATAAAAGAAATAGATAAAATTTAAATGAAAAATACAATCTTTTTTTTCTTCTATTAAATGTAAAAAATTATAGCAGAAGGCAATAAAAAAAGAAAAATCTTTGTTTCTAATATGTAAATACAACAGATTGCAATATTGGACAGAAGACATGGTAAGATTTAATAATATATATTCTAATGGAATGAAAATCATCTAGATTGGGAAAAGAAAATAATCTAGTATCTATCTATGCTCCACATTGAGCAGCCATTTGTAATGGAATGAAAATAGCTATATCATTTATAACCAAAAATGTAAAGCAGTGGTCTTCAACCACTGGGCTGCGGCCCGGTACTGGGCCGCAAAAGTTGTCTGTCGGTCCGCAGCTAGACTGCAAGAAAGTTTATAATAACAAAATAATAAGATTTTAAACTTTTAATTAATATGAACAATTTTTATTTATTTTTTCATCACATTTATTAAAAAAAAAAGAAACAGAACAAAAATACCACAAAATCTAATCAATCATACATAAATTAATTTGTTTTTCTATTTATCACAGATGTTTATGGGGGGGGGGGTAGAAAAGTTTTTTATTACACAAACTCCAGTTGTCTTTTGATAGCCAATCATGGCTGCTTGTCAGCGTTGTTAAAACAATAAAATGTAATGTGACTTTATTTGATCTCTTAAATTTTTTCTACTCTCTCTTTTAATATTTCATTTTTAGTGTTTTTTTTTTTGGCTATAAGGCTATTTTTTTTTTTGGCTTTAACTTTTTATTTTGGAAATCAATTTTTATTACCTTTTTTTAAAAATAAAAACCAAAAAATAAGTTCTGTTTCTAACTTTTGCAAAGTATTTCTCAATACACCCCCACCACCCCAAAATATAGTAAGATCAAAACTTTTGACTTTTTCAAGTTTTGTTTTCTTTTTTTTTTGTTTAAAAATACGCCCACTTTTTTTTGGCCTATAAGGCAATATTTTTTTAAGCTTTATTTGTATACCGTTAAAATACTAAAACTTTTATTTTTAAAACCAATTTCTGTTACCTTTTTTTAAAAATAAAAACAAACAAAAAATAACTTTGGTGTCTATCTTTTGTCTCAGTGTTGACAACGTATTTCTCAAACCCCCCCCCCCCAATAAAAATTTATCTGTAAACTTCTGCTGGTCCGCGAAATCTTATCCTTACTTTTACCGGTCCGCAGGTGTGAAAAGGTTGAAGACCACTGATGTAAAGAATCTATATAATGCCATGCCCATAATGGAATATGAAATTAATCCAGACAAAATTCACTTTCTTACTATTCCTCATTCGGGCAGTCATTAGCACCAGATCAATTGTTTTAGATCTATTACCAATAACCAATGTAAGCAGCTTATAACCCAATAGGACAAACCACTCTACAACTAACCATTTTACTCTTTATTTATTCCTTTTTCATATATATATATCTGTATATTTGGGCACTACTAGGCTATTTAAATCTAGACAACATTACATTAGATCCCTATTTATAATCATATCTGGTTTGAACCTCAATTGGTACATTATTTATAACAGTGTGTAGGATTTTCCATTTTATTACAATATCGCACATGCACTTGTATTAAGGGAAAAACATCGTTTTTATTCTCTAGTTGTGCAAATAAATTCTCAGACAAATTATCACATAATAGTTTAACATCATAAATTCATATTTAATATTATCTAAATATTACTAGCTCACATTTAATACCGTAGATTATCAGATGCTTCGATGGTAGTCATATCTCTTATGATGGCTCACAAATAATAAACAAATACAATGAGAACTATTATTTATATATGGCCATTAAACATATTTAAACTATTTCTTAATAAAATGATGATGATAATGATGCTTCCAGCCACAGCTTTAGAACTAACTCACAACACAAATCTTATCTATTAACAATTATTTACTAAAATATTGTTATATTTAAATTATGTTTATATGATTAACATCCATCAATAATGATGATGAATAAACTAAATTCATAAGACAATGATTAACTCTAAGAAATATATAAACCTCTTTTAATAAAAAAAAAAAAACAAATTAAAATTTATTACTGGTTAATCATCAATAATATAAATAGAAAATTAACATAATTAATAATAAAATTAGTCTCCCCCCTTTCCCCTAATGAAGCTTAAAATGAACCGTTAATGTTATGTAGTGTGATATGTGTATGTATGTTCATATCTCTAATGGGTGTAAGAAATCTTATATCATAGAAACATTTCAATTTTAAAATAAACACTCAATACACCCACATACTCGCATATTGCATATAACATACATTTCTATATTTATAATCTTAAAAATAATAAACAAGAAATAAGTAGAGAAAGCTAGTTAAATTATAAAAATAAGAATATCTAAAGAAATAGGTTTCAAATTATCTATCTCAATTTCCATTAATCTTGGTCATTCACTATTTAAAATCTATCTCTCATGATGCCAAATTTCCACCCTTATCGGTTTGTACATTTATATTCAACACGTATTCATTTAAATATATATGTCACTAGATGTGTGTGTTGTTCCCCATTATTAACAAAATTTGTATTTAATCCCTACATATAACACGAATAACATATTTTCATGATACCTGAATTAATACATAAGAAGAAAAACATTTTATAAAAAAAAAAAAATACATATATAAATGGTTACATGTAATGGTAATTGAACAACACATCATATATTGATAAAGTCAATATTCATCATTATTAAAAAACCCTTCCTAATAATTGATTCTTGTTTTATTACTTACAGAGAGATAAACGGATTTATTTAAAAGAGAAATGTTAATAATAATTGAGAAAACAAATTAAAATTGATATTACCAAGTTCTACTTTTATTTTTGATGTAGAGACAGTTTCAAGGAGTCTAATGAATTTCATTTTGAAGTCAACTTGTCTAAGGTGAAGAATTTGAACTCAGCCACATAATGTCCAACATGCATAGATTTATCAATTGCAGTGGTTTACTGGACCAGTTCTATTCTATTTTCGGCTTGCAATTCTGCTTTACTGTGATGATGCTGTGAGATAAATTGTGTTTCTTTAGGGTCCATTTTAACACTGGAATAGTTTCTTCATTGTTTTTGTTCTGGGTATATAGACAATGGATACTTCTGCTTTTAATTATAAATGTCAACATCTTTGCTCTGTGCTTTCATTTGAATTCAGCAACTGCATAGGTGAAACAATAACTGGATTCAAAGTCTTCTTTAGACCTTGGAAATAAACACTTTCAGATTTAACTCTTGTAAATGTGCAATATAGTTCCTTTCAATCTATCATTGGAACCATCCGCAAAATATCTTTTCTACCCCACCATTATGCGTGGCTTCTAAGAGGCAATAAGACTTATTCTGCTTTGCTGCTAAAACTTGCCTGAAAACTGTCTTATTTTTCAGACTATATATGTGAGCTGGTTTTTTGATGACATCCATATTTTATTATTGGAACACCCAGTTATCAATAAATTATACTTTATCAGTGTCACTGCGGTCCAAACAATCTGATGTCTCTCTGTAATTTTAATAGCTTATTAATGAGTCATTGTTCTCATCCCCTCAAAGTTCACATTGAAGTTATGTCAAAATTTACTTTGTCTCTCGCATGAAACCTTTTCTTATCCCTTCACATAAAACAAGAAAAACTGTTATTAAATAATATATATATAAAAAAAAACATTTTTTTACATAGAAAATACAAATTTATTTTAAAAACTTTTAAATATTTATTATTCCCCCTCCTCCCACATCATATTTATGGACATCAGCCTATTCTCACTCCAAGCACCAAACCTATGCATTAGTAGGAATTATGCTGGAAGGGATGAGAAAAGCAATCACTAATAATTCAGAAATGCCCGGTCGCTGGCTAGCTCATTCAGGGTGGGTGATACTGAGACCATGGGATATATATATATGGGTAAGGCAATAAGAATCAGATTAATTAACTAATGAAATGACTATCATGTCCATATATCTTTAATTAAATACATGATATATGAAATAAAACAAAAAGAGAAATATCTAAATGTACTCAAATATTTAATCAAACATACACGAAATAACAAAATGAGAATATTTCAATGTGTTCAGGTATTTAATAAAACACTCGCATACATACATATATTTGTACAGACAAGCAAACGAAATAATAATAATAAAATAATGTCTAATCATTTCAAGTACCAAGTAATTTTCTAAAGGCAGGAGAGCTGATTGAAATATAGTTGCATTAAAATCTATAAATGTCTCTGGGAAATGTGTATTTAATGTAGTTTGAAAAATAAAACAAGTGTTATCTTGAGTTCCCGGGGATGACAAGAATGAATTCATTTGGCCCATGATGGCCATGGAAATGATTCAGCATGAATATCTTGTCATAATTTGTTTCTCGAAGCTCCACTAGTTCGATCATTACTTCGGATATATGTAGGGAAAAACACCGTTCATGGCTTCTTTTCAGGTTCTGGCAATGGTTCGATCTTGTAGCAGTTTTGGATTCTTTGTCAGACCGGGGCATATAAAGCTCAGCATGTTTAAAACTTTACCTAGCCTATTCATCTCTAGCTGGTGAATATATTTTCTTTAATTCAAACAAAGTCTTCAAAAATTTCAGTGATAAGAATATATAACATGAACTATTTAACAGTATAGCAACTTGACACTTTAAAACTTAAAATCCAAACTTACACTGTCTTCTCATATTTTTCTATTTATATCATTTTTTTTATTTTTCAGAAAGTCTAATTTTAAGAATTTTAGCTTTTTTTTTTTTTTTTGTATCTTAGCACATGGTATCCAAGGTCAGGCTTCTCTTCAAAAAAAAAAAAAAAAACCTTTTAGCACTTTTTCTCTTTTGTCTAAACAAAAATTCTGTCTAACACCTTTTGAAACAACTTAGAACAATGTCTTCATTAAAAGCATTCACAGATAACAATCTGTTTAGTTTCTCTTTTATTTTTTATTTCCATTAACATATTTTTTTATTTTCTTTTTTTTTTATTATCAAACTTAAAATATGGCATTTAGACATTAAAATAACACATAATATATGCTTGCTAAACAATTCCTCCTGCACAACTCCACCCATTATGCCTGTTTTAATTCTTTATTTTTTAATTACTTTAAGAACACAAAAATCGAATATATACAACATATAGTTAGTACTAATATCTATACTTATGCATGTGGATACAATATCCCTTTTTTGGAACAGGGTTTAATCCCAGCCCTGTTACTATATATATATACCAGATGCACCTAACTTTATAAAGACCCATGGTTTTTTTTAATTGGTTGCTATAACAATTTTTTTTGACATTTAATGTAAATTAAACAAAAGATTTTAAATGAGAACGCCAGTCTGAAAGATCATTGTTATGGTGAAATACAAAAATTCCAGGCTTTCAGTCTGTCATTTTGTAATAATTGGTTGCTTTAACAAAATATTTTAAAATTATGTAAATAAATTTTGAATTTTAATAAAGCTAAATTAAAATTTACATTTTTAAATATACCTGTTATAATTTAAATTTAAAAAAAAATTTTTTTTTGATAGCATCACAATTAATTGTAATAGTTTTTTTTTTTTTTAGTTTTATTAATAATTACCATTTATTAATGTCAGAATACAAAAACGCCAGTTGTTTTTGTAATATTTTTTTATTAAATATATTTGTAAATTTTTTTTTGATTAGTTGGTTACTGAAACATTTTTTTAAAGATATGTAAATATGTTTTTTTATTATTAAGTATTGCTAAGTATGTCGTTCATCTGAACTATATTAGGGGATTGGCATGGAGTGCCTAAATGCCAAATTATGAATCGGTGTTTGTAGCTGTTTGTGCAAATGGTTGGGAACCTTTACCGTGAAATATATACTATATCTCTATAGTTAAAAGACTCTGATTTTTTCCCAGCATTTTTTATTTATTGGCATAATTACTTTTTTACATAAACATAGTGGTTATGAATTTGACAAATGATATCGGACATTCATACATTCACCAATAAGACAAAAGAGAAAAGAGATTTGATATGTAAGATATAAAAGTATAAAACTTGTTTTCCCCTATACAATACATAATTTTATTAAAATCAGTCCACACTTAGACAATCCCAATATCACTAAAAGCAACAATCTCAACCAGTTGTCAAGGCAATCTCCTTTTAACAATAAAGTTTATAAATTAACAAAAGAAAAAATAAATGTTCTCATGTGCCAAAAAAAAAAAAAAAAAAAACCAGTAAAAAAAAACAATGGTTTTAAATGGTCAGTTGCTAAAAAAATTAATAACACTAACTATTTAACATTGTTTAACCAATTCAAAAAATTACAAGTATTCAGCAATGCAGTAGATGATTGTGAAATTCAATCTATGATGTAATATAAACATGGATCTCTACTAATGTCATACAAATGAAATGAATGTTTTACTGCTGCTCCATCCAGTTCTTATTATCCAAGTAAAAACCTGTTTAAAACAAAATGATAGCCAACTTCAATTTTTTGTATATATATAATAATTTGCCTATGGAGGTTGACTTTTAGCAGACTGTAAATATAAATATTAATCCAATAAGCACAAATATTTATAATGATGAATCTGCATTTGGCTGTAAAATATATCTCAAAGTGAATAACAGTACGAACATTAAATGATAAGAATTATAAATGTTGAGTGATTTTGCCACAAAAGTTAGAAAGCATCAGTCTAATACATATGTAATTTTTAATTATTATTATTTCAATAGGGTATTTAAAAAATGAGCAAAAATAATTCCTATTTCATTAAAACAATCCTAAATATTTAAAACAACCCTGAATTAATGGTAATTAATAATATATCTCAAAGATTGTTTCTTCTCTCTCTTTTTCTACCATTCTAGCATCAGTTTTCAAATTTAATCCCCATTCCCTGCCTTTTCTGGTTCCTATATTGCTTCCAGCTTTGAATCCTATGTTTTCATTGATAAAATCAGAAAACAGAAATTTAAACCTAGGAATATAAATTAAATTATACTATTATTTGGTAAACCAATGATTATTCAAACTTACAACAGGTGAAGCATACTTAAGTAAATCGAAAGAATTAAATAATATTGTGTTGGTAATACAACATCAGTTTGAATTTTAAAAAGTTTGTGACTTTTATTTGAGATTTACTCAAGTAATATTTTTTATTTAAATTAATAAATTAATCTTCAATGACTTTTGCAATGAAATTAATATATATAAAAGTAAATAAAGTAATCGGCATTACAACATTCCACTCTCACAATATCTACATTGTGTAAGTAAACAAATATGCAAAGTAATTTATAGTTACATTTCTATATATGCTATTCAAGTTAATGTTCCAAAAGTTTTAAACATCAAAGATTTTAAATCTCTAAGTCAACCTGCATGCTCATCTTATCATTAATGGCTGTAAAGTAGAATAATATGAAGGGGATTATTGCTGTTAATGCCAATTTTAAAAGCTAGGAGAAAGTCATGTGGTGACTTGTTTTAATAAGTCAAATAATAATGAGTTGTATTTACCTTTTGATATTTTGCAGCCTGTTTTGCTCCCATGAATTAACAAAAAAAATAAGTAGTGGATATAAAAATGTAATTATTAATTTTTTTTAAATATACGTTTCCACTGCATATATTGTATATTTTAAATATTATTTAAAGGGAAAGAGGGGCACAAAAACAAAGTAAAAAATATATTTTATTTGCTTTTTTTTTCTTTATTCAAATTAAAAAATTAATTTTCTAAGTGCTACTTTTTCAATTTTATATATATAGAAAATCATAACACTGATATAAAAATTATCAGTTTAATATACATTACATATTGTAAATGCATGTCCAACGAATAATGAAATTATTAGTTATTATTTACTATTTGTTCAAGCCTCTACCAGCATATGATGCTTTAGAGACACAAGAGGCACAAATTATTACTAATATATCGTCATTATTGAGCAAATAAAATAGTTAATTTGGGAAGTGTTTAAACACAGAAATGAAAGTTCAGTGTTCTACTTTTATTAAAAATGTGCTAAATTCTTGTATATGTTTGTGGGCAATTTTATTAAAGTTGTTGAAGACTTTATTGATGTTTATCTAATTTAAATTTTATACTTATTTACAATCTTTTTTTTATTTTTATAAACTCATTTAAAAACTACATTTGGTACAATTAAAAAAAAAAAAAAATCACATAAATACAAACATTTTTATATAGTACATCAAAAATTGAAATGTAATCAGAAAAATATATTAGATGTTATAAAAGCAATTAACTTGTTCAATTATTTTTTACATGTTTAAAGAGACCCATGAATTTAATGTCTGACAGTAGATGATTCCTATACTTTTAGTAATGATAAAGTTTGCAACATACTTCAATCAGGTTTTTCTTTAAATCAGCACAAAGACACTTCCATTTTTAATACAAATTTCCTTTACTCTTCAACTAAAAGTAGCTAGATAACTATTTACAATTAAATTAGAATATGCTAAAATATACTCATGATAAACAGAAGTATATTCTGTGCCATCTTCCATCTATGCAAATGATTCAAACTTTTAACTTTAAAAAAAATTAGATATTTTTTTATATTATATTCACCTAATATATGTATAGCATGCAGTAATAACAATTAATTTTCAATTTAGTTAAGAATTATATATATATAAAAAAAGACTTTCATTTTTATTATACATGTTTTTCTTAATGGACATCAATCATATAAAAAAGGCTGTGTAGTTTTAGTGCAATAGAAAAGGAGTGGGCTTAAGAACTAAATGTTCTTCATTGATTCCTAATTGTAGAAAGTAAAAAAAAAAACTTTAAATGGAATGACATTGAATCTCAGATGTCCCTTAACCTCCTGAGTAAATGACTATTTGATTTTTTTAAAGTTATATAAAGCTAAAACTGTTTAACAATACTTTTAAAATCACACACACAAAAAAAAAAAATCAGCCTGGTCTAATATGTAATGTAAATCAGACTATTTTATCACAATTTTAATAGCAGTATGTTTTGTAAAAATAACGTTTTATATTTAAATTACATTACTGAAATTTTATTATTGTCATTTTAATTAAATTATATTTTCTTTTTAAATCAATTATTTAATTTTACCTAGTTCAAATTAAAAACTGAAAGCCAAGAATGGCTTGAAGCCAATTAGCTTGTTAGTCATTCTGTGCTAACAGATTTTGAAAATATTTTTAGTCAATTAGAATCTTTATTTACTATAAGGATTTTTTTTTTTAAAAAAAATAAATATTCACAAGCATTGTAAAGAAATCTAAAAATTTCAATCTAGATAAATTCTGAAGTAGCTTTATTAAGATTTTAATTCTACCACTGTATGCATAATTTGATAATCATTAAGTATGTGGTTCATGGCAGTGTGTGACAACAATCATATAAGTTAGTTTCTCAAATTCTTCTTCTGGAGCAGATAATCACAATGTCCGCAAGTGGCCCATTGGACTTCAGTAATATCTAGGACGATCAAATCATGCTGGTTTTATTATTAGACCTATATAAAAAAAAATTACTTGGGATCTCATGAGAAATCCATTTCTTGCACCACCACAATTCTTAAATGCTTGGAAAGTAATTTGATTTAACATTCAGAAAGAAAATCTTTTGAAGCATGTTTTAGATGATAAATAATGTTTGATAAAATAAAGACATGCATATACTAAGAAACTGAAATTAGCGAATTGTAACATTTACATTTACAACAATGTTTAATGATTTATAGTGAAGTATAAAAAAAAAAGAATTTATAATAAAAACTAATCTAATAAATGGTAAATATTATACCTAAATTTTTACCTAATTTACTATTCATGCACTACATTTGTTCTGGATTTTATATAGGCAAATTAAAATCCTATCCAGTATTATCCTATCTATATCTGCAGATTAATTTCTAGATTAGGGCATTCATCAATGAGGAATTTTGGATGTGAATCTAGAGCTACTGGATGTTTGGGATCTAATGTAACTAAGATACTTTTCCTCAGTTAGCCATCTTTTACTTATTTATTAGTGTCAAACTATCAATCAAAAATTCAAAAATATCTTAATGTAACAATGAACCATCTGGCTTTTATTGATTACTTAAGTTTATATTATGTGATATAACCAGAATAAAAGAGATAGAATTTACTACTAAAAAAACAGTGTAATTTGAGGGTCAGCTGATGATTTATTTGCTTTTATACAAAAAAAGGAATGAACAGGCAATTTGAATAAAAACATTATTTTTATTTGAACTAGAAATAAATTGAATTGTTCTGAGCAATTGTGTTCTTTATGGTCATATTAGTTCATATAAATTTCTATTATGTTAAAATTGAGAAGAAAAAAAAACAACTTTTTTTTTAGTAATTTTATGCTGATAGTCTTTTTTTTTTTTCCCTTCATTATATAAAAAGTTGTTCCTGTTTAAACTTTTTATCCAGAATTCATTATTTTATTTAATAATAAAATAACAGATCACAAAGTGAGTTTGACAAATGTTATCATTAACTGATAGATTGGAATTGGGTTACTAACCAGATATTAATTTTATAAACATGTTTAAGCCACTACAAATTTCATTGCAAAAGGCAAAAGAAAATAAAAATAAGTAGATACAATATGATTAGTAAATTTGAATTTGGTCACAACAGTTCACAGTAAAAGATAAAAGGAAAAAAAAAAGAAATAACATGATGAGAGTATCTCAAAGAATGGGCAGGTTTAAGAGTTACTGTGACAATGTAATGCCAATGAACAAAAAAAAAAAAACACATACACAAATATAAATATGCACCTATGCATATATTATATTCTTAAACTATAGTTTTGGAATATGGAAATTATTGCTGGCTGATTTTCACTTTTTTTCCGTTTTTTGAGAGCATGCCAATAATTTAAAAAGTAAAACATGTTAAAAGTTGAAACTTTTTAGCTTTTTAAGTACTGTATTTAATGTCAAATTACTTGTCAAATCAAATGAGTAAAAAAAAACCTGCAATAAATCATTTGAGGGTTTTTTTTTTTGGAAGATAGTATAAATATACAAAATATAGTGATATGAGAAGATAGAGCTTGATCATAAAAATAATATTTGCAATTAAAAATTACATATTTGTTGCCAACTTTTTTTTTTAAATTTATCAAATATATAATTTTTGCAATATACAGCAGGTTTTTTAAGACAAAACTAAAAAAAAAAAGATTTTGAAATCAAAAAATTTAATACTACTTAAATGAATCCAGTTTCTCTATAGAATAATTCTATACTGTCAAAAATCATTACATTGATACATGTGTGTTAGTAACAATATCTAAAAGAAAATAGCAAGCTTGAATTAGAGAGGCAAAAATAGAGTATTAAAGTTTAGGAATAAATAAGATATCTGTTTAAGGTTAAAACCTAAATTATTATTTATTTATACTGGCTTATGTTTTAATGATGATAGTCCAAAGTTGTTGGTCATTATTTATGACAATTTCAATGTCTAATTTTGTAGGAGAGACTGGGGGGGGGGGGGTTTCATCACTGAATTGAGAATTAATTCTTTAAGTTTCAGATCTGAGTTTACAACTATGTTTTTCTCTCTTCTAATCATATATCATTATTTTCACAATATTATTCAGATAATAATCTCATTGCTTTTAACTCTATTGACCATATATTGCTACCTTCAGCTGGTATTATTAAGATAGAATATCATTATTAAATGTTTAATTGCTCTAATGTTCAGAGTTTTAGTTTTGGCTATGCTGAAAAGATACTGACATAATGAAAACTAACAATCAAATATAATGTTTTCAGATTGCATAGACTCCGATTTATCAGCTTCTTATAAACAGATGGATTAAATCTTAATTCCAGATCTAACTATTGCTTATATAGTATAGAAACAAAAAAAAAAAGAAATTCAAAGATAAAAACAATAGGACATTTAAATTGGTATTGAAGAGACATTGGATGATGTGTCAATCACTTATCTTAAATTTTAATAGAATTCCACTTTGTCTTATTTGGTTATCCTCTACAATAATAATCCATATTGAAAGGATAAAGCACAACCTGTATATACAATTTAGTAGTTGATATCATTTATAAAAGATAAAAAAAAATATTATTATTAATGCAGAACAAAATTTATAATATTAATTATCAGTAAACATTTGTTTTAATTTATATCACATACTAAAATAGTAAAAAAAATTAACTTATTATATACAATAACATCTGATACAAGAAAAGCTTATGGAGAGTATACATAGTACAATAAACATTCTTCTCGTTGAATTAAGATTCATGCAATAAATGTAATATTCAAACAACAAAGGTTTAGTTATTAATTGATTTTAATTACCTTTTTCTATCTCTAGCAGTGCAAATATTATATATATCTTTAAAAGCATTATTTTAAGCAGTATGCTGTAATAATTTTGGTCATAAGTCATAAATATAGAATTTTAAAAGCTGATTAATATTGATATCTAAATAAAAATAATTTTGAAATGAATTTACAGTATAAAAAAAAAAAAGTGGAAATCTACACCTTAAATATGGAAGCACTAAATTTCTAAGCAATTAAAATATTATAATTTATTTTTTTTGCTAGTTTTTTTCCTGAGTTTTCTCCTGTGGCATATATTCCGAAATAATTTTAATTACAACTCTATAAACATACAATTTCCATCTTATTAATGTTAACATAAACAAAAAAAATTAAGTGGACTTATAAAAAAAAATCTGTTACTACAATAATAATGTATTCATAAAATGTATTCTGTGTTTTGGGTTATAACGATTAAAAAAACTTCTTACACTATGTATACAAGGAAGTTTATTCTGCAAATACATTAACATATAAAAAACAATAATCAACACCATCCAGAACCATCTATGAGAACATGACTAAATCAAAAGACAGGAGATAGTACTACCAACCAGTAATGCTAAGTAGATCTCTGTTCTTAATGTAAATAAGAAATATTAGCTAGGAAATTCATATGATTCTGTGCTTTGGTAAAGAACATCATTGTTATTAACTTTATATTGATTTTTTAAAAAAATAATTAATAAGCTATATCTATTTTTTCATTTTTTTATAATTAATTTACGTTTGAGATAGGATAATGCAACTAAACTTCTTAAAAGCAATGCAGAATATTAATACTTAAAAAATACCAATTTAACTGGACAACAAAGATTGTGATTTTAAAAAAATTACTATTTATATTGTTTTTTATGGTGCTGATTTCAAATTTGGAATTAGAACATCTATCAGCAATAGCTTTTTTAAAAATATATATACAGGTGCTGAATTATTTAATTAATACATAGAAAGCTACTCTAAAATTAGTTTATCAATTTCTTTCTCAGATTATCAATCTTATAACTGGTCAGAAATAATATGTCTTAAATGCCCATTTCTATAATACAATTAAGATGATTTAAAAAATATATATATATTGTTAATCCTGCATGAATTTAATATCAGATTATTTCTCCTTAATAAAGATAACTAAAATTATTCCCATGTTAGAAATATTAAACCAATCCTAGATTAGTCTTGACTGCAAACTTGTTAGTTTGTCTTCAGCTTCCTATATCAACAGCTAGTAATAAATTTAAAGATGGATGGTGAAAATTAATAAGGAAGAAAAACAATTAAATGTAAATTAATCAAAACAGATTAAGATCTCATGTTTGAATTAGCTTTTCATCTTCTAATTATTAATTTACACAATCTGATCAAGATCCGATTCAAAATCTGAAAATGAACTAAGAACACAATTACATGATTTTAGCTTCAAGACTAAAAGGACCAAAATTTTTGAATAAATAAAACAAAAATCCTATAAATATCTTTTTTTTTTTTTTTTTAAAAAGAAAAAAATCTCAATTCAATCATGGTTTATGCCATTCACAAGGATAACAAAATCAAAGATAGCAATAAATGCAGCATAATATAAATTTCAACACACACCGTGACAAATATATATAGCATAAATATGACAATTTAATTAAAAAATTATACGCATTAAAACATCAATAAATATAATTAACAAGTATAGTATATATACTTAAGCAGATGTATTTACAGAGATTTAAACCAGACTGTCAAGCTTCCTTCAGTAATCAACTTTATCTTATACAATCAATACACATGACCACACATGTGTGAAAAATATAAATGATCTCCAATATACATATTTTGTGAACCAGCATCCATTAGTTGTTCTGGATCATCATCTTCCACACATACATAATAATCAGTGCAAAATATGTATATTGGAAATCATTTATCTTTTTCACATGTATGTGGTCATGTGTATCAATTGTATAAATGGAGTGAATGACTGACGGGAGCTTGAAAAACTGGATTAAAATTCCCTCTAATAATACAGTTACAAAAAAAAAAAGAGTTATAGTAATAAATTGAGAAAGAGCCTATTTATAAACATATATACTACATTCAAAATGTGTATGAATATAAATATATTAATTTGATTACATTCTTAAAAAAAAAAACTGGCTATGATGAAAATTAATTATAATAAAATATAAAAGACATAATGGTTATAATTTTAAACATATTTGCTTGAATGGATAGCAGTTCTATAAATTAGAAAATTAAAATTTCATCCAAAATTGCCTCAAGTCCAAAGTTAATAATAGTAGCAAATCTAAAGGAAATCATAAAGTGCTTTATTTTTAAGTTCCTACAGATCTCAAAATCCAAGCAATTATCTCTTACTTGCAATAAATTGTCTGACTAAATGTTTTCTTGTAAATATTTTGCTTAAGTTTTCAAAACTATTTGACTGATGATCAGACTTTTTTTTTCTTTGTAGGCATGCTCCATTACAAATTTAATATTTTTTTTCTTTAGTTTTCATTAGATATTTAACGCAAAATGTGAATGCATGATTTGACTGGTTTTAGCATACAGTTTTTTTTTTCATAAATTAATCAATTATTGTCATTTTATTACATAAAGAAAGTGCTTGATGACTTCTTCTAGTCTTAGAAGACTAGTAAGCATCATTAACATAAAATGAGAGACCATTTTAAATGAAATTTTAATTTCAAATTCACAGCTTCGCTGAGTATACAAAACAAGAAAATGGAAGCTGATATACAGGCAAGTAACGTATGAATTTCTAATTTGTACTTTTTAACGTATTTAAAAAGTGTGCATCATTGAATCAGCAGTTTTTGAGTTAGCAGATACAGTGATTTAACTGGATTATAAGTCCTTTTGGACAAATTCAACTGAACATATAGTAAAATAGTTCAAAAAATTTAAAATCATTAAATATTTTGAAACATGAATGAAGATCTTACATAAGTGCATATATATATATATATTGTGCTTCAAAACTAATGCCATGTTTATTTATGTAAACCCCCCCCCCATTGTCGTTCAATGTTTAGGAACAGATCCACTAATATGTATATACACCTGGGTCTCGTTTTATGCGGTAGATAGGTTCCTCAGAAAATGCGCACAAAAGAAATCGCACAAAAATAAACGTAACTTACCTTGAAAAATGGGGGATATGTTCCAGTAATTTTCAGAAGTCGCATAAAAGTAAAGCAACAAGAAAAAATTACTTTAAAATTCGCATTAAAAAAATAAGAAATAAAGTATGAGTAATAAAAAATTTCAAATATTTGAAAAAAATTAATACAAGATAAACTTTTTTTATTAACTACAGTATTTAATTTTATATTTTTCATATATATTTTAATCATTACCGCTGTTTACAATATGCATTCAATTTGTGAACTAGTAAGAAATCAGATTCGTGACGTTTTGTACAACTAGCGCCACTTTCAGTCTTCAGCTGTGTTAATGGTTTTCTGTTTCTATATTAAAAAAATGAGATATCAAAACAAAAAAAAAAATACATTGTCATTAGAAAGATTATTTTCAGTATATAAAATCAATAAAATCTTCGTTATGATTTATTTTAAAAATCTAAAAAAATATTTATTTCTGTTAATATTTAACAAAATATTTTTTAAAAGTTTAAAATTTTTGAATATTTATTGTAATATTTTTATATGTACATATAAATCTATTATTATTATTATTTACTCATTAGTATAAGTAGGTTATTTACATAGAAGCTAAGTTTCTAAATACAGCTTCAAGCCATATTCACGTTAGCTGGTAATATAATGTTATATTTTTGAAAAAAAAAAAAAAGTATTTCAAGTCAAAATAAGTTATTAATAATTTAAATTTCTTGATATTTAATAAATATAGTGAAATATGAAAGATATTAAGAAGAAACATGAATCGCATAAAAATAATCTGCATAAAATGAGACCCAAGTGTATACTTAAAAAAAGTGTATTACAATCAATGGTGATATTCATAATATTTATCAATCAGTTACTAAATTTATTCTTCTTCCCTTCTTTTATATAATAAAAAAATTAACCAAAAATCATACTAAGTTTTTAATATTTTTATTATTGATAATTTCAAATATGAAAATATGATAGAAAACAATGACAAATGTTTTACCATTTAAAATTGACAAAGAACTGATGGCCTATTCATAAACATCAGATAAAAAGCATGAGCCATGGAACATTTCCTATTTAGATATAATGTAACTATTATAGATTTTAACTATCTGCTATGTTTATGAATACAAGCATGAACTCATAAACTTTATTCCAATAATTTCCATGTAATTGTTTGATTTTCTTATTATTCGCAATTATCAGTCATTCATAATTTATCAGAAGTATTCCCAGTTGTTTATTATTCCAGAAACATAATTATTTTCAACTTCATTATTCTTATCATCAGATGTGGGTACTTAATGATTCAACACATTGAATTTCAATTCAGTACAAAAATTGTGAACTGTTCTATCATATTTTGAGAACTACCCTGGTTTGTTATATACTTCAGCAAATGCTAAAAAAAAAGTTATACAGTTTATATGAATTGTAGTAGATTCCACGTCCTATGTGGATATATAGGCAAATAAAAAAAATGATGCTCCATTTCTATGAAAAAATCGAATTATTCATCCATAATTTACATCACGGGAAATATGGATGATAGATCTAAATGCTAGATCTATATTATCTGAATAGTGTATTGCTAGTATAATTCCTGTAATAATTTGTAAAAGTAATGAAATACCAAATAATGAACCATAATTTCATAAATATAGATTATATTGCCTTTTCATTTTAAGGATTATCTAATTGAATGATATAAATTTACAGAAAATAAACTAAATATACATTCATTACATACAATTATGCAATAATTGTTTGTCACTTTAAATCTTTGAAATTATCACTGATAAAACTGTTGGATAAAGGCCTAAAATATTTCAGTTGACCTAATCTAATTTGGTGTTAAATTGAAAAAAATTTAAAACAGACTTGTGTATCTGAATAACTTTAATCCATAAAAAAGGCTTCATTTTATTAGAATTGTGTGATGTCAAGAGGTAAAATGTATAGTACAAATAATCAAGATCACAACGTTCACTGCTATATGTAAAAATAATAAATTATTATAATTTAATATACAAGTCTTTATTCATGTATTTTAAGTGCCAGTGGTAGAACAGAAGTAGTGAATATATAAAAATCATAAAAACTATAAAAATATTTTATTTGTTATTGCTTTATTCAAGTTATATGTTTTTATGTTAAAGATTTTGTATTCTAAAACATTTAATTTCTTTTAAATTAATTTCAGTTTTTTTTATTGAATTTGAATTATTGAAAAATCAATATATTCAATTCACTAGTTAATAGCCTAATTTACAAAGAAATGTTTAAATATATATAAAAAAAATCAAATATTTTGCAAAATAAAAAAGGATCAACTTAATTTGTAACTAAACTAATGTATAAATATGATTTATAAATATTTAATATTGTGACAGTCAGATGATGTATGTTGGTTTAACCCAGTTCGAATACTAAGTGAAAGTACCTCAAGGCCATCCATACGCGAGATACTAAATCAAGAATACTATGACCTCTGCCCTATTCGCCTATTCTCAAGGCTAATTATGAACCAATAACATTATCTGAGACACACATAAATTATTTTTCAACCAGCCAAGCTTAGCCTCAGCGGTAGAGACATGGATGGGAACACCTAAGGAGCTAAATAGTTAAATGTGCATAAAAGTGCTACAAAAAATGTGTTTTGCATGCCTGGATCATTGGAAAAGCAAAATAAAGCATTACAATAAAATTAGAAAACTCAAGCTATTTTAGTTAAATAATATGTTTAATTAACAACTTTAAAATATGAATAATGATTTAATGGCCTCCGCTATTCCCCTAAATTAATGAAAACTAATTAGACAATAAAAACAGATTAATATGTTTGCGGTCTAAATCTTTTCTTCCCAATTTTATTAAAATTGTCAACGCGAATCTCCTCGATAAAGTACAATAATAAAAATCTTTCACAAAGCATTTTTTAATTGCTTTGCGCTAAAACAGAGTTTAAAAATTATTTAAAACGTATATAGCTAAATCTGATATACGTAATAAGCCAGTGGCGGACAAAAGAGGCGTTATCGAGGAGATCAAGTTGGCAAACAAAGAAAACTTACTCGTATGGAATTTAGAAACGTAAATAAAATTGGAAAGAAATTTTAAATGAAAAAATTAACTTTTAAACTTAACCGCAGTGGACTACAAAATATATATACATGTTAGTAATGAAGAATAGCGAAGGAAAAAGGGTTAAATATATATATAGATGATCACGCAATATATATATCTAAGACTAGTCTAATAAAAATGGTTACATATACAACATTTCCTAAATACAATTCAATGAAGCAATTAAAAAAAGGTATGAACAAAAAAGGGTAGAAAGTAAATAGTTCAATGGAGGAGAGATATGATTACCGTCCTGGTTCCTTGGTCATGTTTCCTACGGCGTTCGTGGCTTGATCAGACCATCGATAGGTATTTGCCCGGACAAGGAAAATGGAAATAAGTAGCATGCTTTTACGAAAAGTCCTACAGACACGGCACAGAGTTCAGATGACTATTGAGTGGATACTAAGGCATTTTGATGATATTTAGGAACCTCGGTGATAGGCAAAGCTATTTATTTGCCTAGCCAAGCATAGTAGAATCCATCAAATTCATATGACTTTTAGCTTGAGCATGTTCAAACTTCTCCATGATTTTGAAGACGACAGTTGTCTAACTTTTTGGAATAAAATCTCCACAAGCAAAATCTGAAAGAGTTCTCCAAAGAGAAATCTGAATGCCAGCAAGAAAACTCTGAATAACCAAGTCTTTTGTTCTCACTTTTATTTATACCCTCTTTGTCAGCTACCTTCTATTGTTTGTATGATCTTAGATCTTGATAAGCCCCACCGCGCTCCTTTGTCTAAAGGTAACACTTTCTAAAAATAACTTTTACTTTTTTATTCTAAATTTCATTCTTTAAACTTTGAATTTTATTAATTAAAAAAGAAAGAGAAGGCCATCTTTAATTTGACTTGAGTGGGCTCACTAATTAAAACATACATTCCTTTAGAAAATGTTGGTGGGCTTATCTCAAAATGAAATCATACGCCATATTTTAACAAAAAAAAATATTATTTCTTTTAACAAAATAAGCATTTTATTTCAGCAGAATTTTGCATTAACTCATATATATACACTTGACGTATATATATGTTTGACTAATAGGTTTTACAAGTAATTTTTATTAACAGAAATCTAATCTTAGAATGGAATTTATTTAACACTAAATATTTAAATGTAAATACAAATTTAATAAACATAATTAATTTAACTTTAATGCAAAACCCTGCTGATATTGGACTATAAACTTAATTCAGGCCTACAATACTAATCAAGTTTATAGGAGGCTGTGAAGCATGAATCGGACTTCAGATCCATTGCTTCAATATAAAATATAAAAAAAATCAATTGTTTTCCCTTTCTCTAATCTTACTACATGAAAAATGGATCAAACTGATAGCTTTAATCAGCTTTACTATTAAACACTTTGTTTTCTTCATTCTGACAACCTATAAATACATCATCCCATAAAAGATATTTTAAATTAAAAAATTACACTTGAAGCAAAATAGTGAAATCCAAAATAATAATCATAATCAAAAAGATTATAAAAATAGAACTATTAAAATAAATAAATAGATGAATTTTATTAAAAATTATAAAAAACTTTAATGATTATATACAATCACTTTCAATTTATTTTTAAAAAAATTAATTTAAATACAAATTTGTTTTATATATATATTTGTAGATATGTAAATAGTCATTTCACATATGTGTATAGTAGTCTTTGATATCTTTACCAATAGTTGAAAGACCCATAAAGATATATCAAGAACTGGTTATTGAATATTTTGATGAACAGTTTCTTTCAAACTAAATCATAAATATATATTTATAAATGGAAATACTGTTCTTAAAAAGAATAATTTAAAACATGATATAAAATCCTAATTTATATACCATTACTAATTATATAAAACATTAAAATATATCTCATGCACAAATTTCTACCCAAATTACTTTTTTTATTATTATTATTTTTGACAAATTGAAAATAACTAGATCATTTTAAATATTTTACTAAAAAGCATATAATTAAAATATTTTTCTAGTGCTTTTCTTTTGTTGATATCACTGTTTGATATATTTGCATTCATCATATCTTCATGATCAAATAAAAGCTCATAAAATAAAATTTCATAAAACACAACCTTCCTCCTTTTCCAAAAAATGCATAAATTTATTTTAAAAATATCATAACTATTTCCTTCCAATGTAAAAATGATGACAAAAATGAGAAAAAGATTTAATTTTATTGGGCAATACTGACATAAACAATTTATTAAGAAAACAAAAAATACAGTATTTGTATTTTTAACAATAACAGTTAATTTATAATCACATTACCTTTTTTTATAGTTCTAAATAACTAGTTGTTACTTCTGTTTTTATAAAAAAAAAAAAATTAAATTCTTTCCTACTTCTTTTCATAAGTAATTGGCCCATTTTCTTTCATCTTAACTATTTTTCAAGCAGGTAGTAATATTTTTTTAATAAGTAACATATATATAAAGGGTAAACCCCAAATCCATAATACAAACAACAAAAATACAATAAAGAATTTACTGAAAAGTTAACAGCTTGAAAAAATGTCAACTTACTGAAACAAAATTCTTATTACAAAAATAATTTTTATATATTAGTATTTTACTTTTGAAAAATCACAAATTTCTATATATTTATTAGTTCTTTTAATATATAAAAACAAAAATTTTAAGAGAAACATTCTTTTTTAATTTTTAAGATAATTTTCTATAGTGCTAAATAAAAATATATAGGTATTACTACTTCACCAAATTGAAAACACATTACTCTGTCAATGAAAAATGATGTGTGACATATTTTTGATTTAATGACAATTAAAAATAAATCTTTAAAAAATTACTTAATTATTGTATTAAAAAAAATTATTTACATTTTCTATGCATAAAACAATATTAATTTATTACTCTAATACATTGTATGCAATAATTCTTTTGCACAACATATCTAAACTATTGATATTATTATTTTGTGACCATTATCTGCATTTTAATACTTATTATTAATAATCATCATTCTTGGGAAACCTTCCTTTAATCAATTCTTTATTTACTTTTATATACATATAATAAAATAAAACAGGAGTTACATCTAATTCATGTCATATCTTCCAATTCTAATAGCAAATACATTTCTACTTTACACCTATATTTTACTTTATATTCTTACATAATTTAAATATGTATTTTACCTTACTTTTTTTTTTTTTTTATAAAATGTAAATAATAATACTGGATGCCCCTATCCACTGTTTTTAATTATTACAGATCTTCAGATAGTAAAGTTTTTTTTTTCATTACTCTTAATTCTTGTCCTTCAAAAAAAAAACACAAAAAACCTTCACTTCTTATTCTTTAAAATGGGGGGGTAAAATCTAATAATTTATATATTCCT
This sequence comes from Epiperipatus broadwayi, assembly GCA_028023455.1. NCBI lineage: Eukaryota > Metazoa > Onychophora > Udeonychophora > Euonychophora > Peripatidae > Epiperipatus > Epiperipatus broadwayi. The sequence continues at coordinate 7,545,001 of JAQFVV010006203.1, forward strand.
ACTGAAGAGGAGACTACTATATATCTCCAGATTACACATGCAGAAAAGTTATATGTAAATTATTCTTGTAATAATAAAAAAAAAGTTCTGATGGCAATCCTAAGTAAGTTTGAAATTTACAAAACTTTTAAGTAAGTAACATATATACTCTTTTTTTAAATGATGAAACAAAAAAGTTGAAAATTTTCTAGTTTTTCTCATCAAATTAACCATGTTAAATGAGTGCTTTTACTAAATGAAATAAACAGTTTTATGCTATTTTGTTTTAATCAATAGACAGTAATACTGTTTGTTGCTTTTTTATAAAAAAAAAAAAAAGTAGACTAAATGTTTAAATAAAAAATAAAATAAAACGTTTGTACATAGGTTGGTATTTGTACATACAGTATTACTATATAAACTTTTATTATTTTGTTCATAATATTGAAGTTATATCAAGGAAAACAACATATACATTGTATATATACTGTAAATTAGTTCAAAATAAACCTTTAATTCAGTCAATTGAGTATGTGTACATATATACATATCTGTGTGTTCTATAGATAAACTACTGAATTTATGAGATTGTTTCATATTAATAAAGTTTTTAATTAATACTGGGATGCAAAAATGTTGTTCTACTTCAATATTTTAGTTGTTGTAGACTTACAAATAGCTAAGTTTCTTTATCCAGCTTTTAGAATATTTCATTTAATATTTATGCAGAAATATATCAAATGTAATTTGGAATTAATTAAACAAAAGTCCCATTCATTACAATATTTTTTTTTTTTTGTATTCTTGAATTCTAGGGTTCCTGATTAGTATTTTATATTGTAATTTATTTTATGTAGCTTTAAAAAAAATAATATTTATGAGAGAAGAAAAATTGAATTAATAGCTTACACTATCTATATAAGATCATATATATTGCTTATAATACATTCATATATACTTCAATGCAAACAAATTTTCTTTAAAAACTTCTTTATTTTCCTTACAATTTCAACTATCCAGCAGTCTTCATCAGCGCTTTATCAGACCTCTGCATTTTTTTAAGGGATTAAAGTGAACTGGCTCTGAAGATGACTGCAGGCTAGTCAAAACATAGGGGGTATGTATATATATGTACAAATAAAAAGTTTTTGCTAAAAAGTATTCGAAGTGCTTTGGATAAATTGTATTTATAGGATATTACAGCAAAATAAAGAAAAGTGTCATTTTGGTTATATAAGATCATCTTTGTGAACCTAAATCGAATATTGACATGACATCTGTAGTAAACTAAATAATATTAGTATTTATTTCCACTACATTAAAAGCAGTGGTACAAAAGATAGCAGTTATTAAAAATTTTAAATATAGAAATGATAAATATAATACAGAAAAAATGTAGCTCATTTACAAAAGAATAACTTTATTAAATTATATAAAGATTATGGATATAATCCTAAAACTATTAAAAATACATTTTTCAATTCTAAGAAATCTATAGTAAATAATAACATCTCTATGCAAAATGATTATAATAATAGTAACAATAGAAATAAGAAATGTATCAACCTTTCATATTATCCCAAAATTTATAATACATTAATAAAAAACAAATTATATTGGTAATCATATAATTATTGGGTATTCAAATATTAAGTCCAGATAAATTAATAAGTAATTATAAATTAAGAGATAACACAAAACATAAAAAAAATTTGTATATAAAATTGTGACCTTTGCAATATGATTTACTACTGTCAAAGAGAGAAACAGTTAGAGGTAAGAGTCAAAGAACATAACAAAGCAATTAATAGACGAGATGATAAATCTGCTTTATACATTCATTATTTATCATATGAACATAAAATAGATGCTACAAAAAATATTAAATCTTTAAATTACATTAAGCATAATTTAATAATCGTATAATTATTTACAAAACTTCAATAAATTTAGTTAATAACTGGTCAGTTAAAAATGAATGAAAAATTATATAAGATAGTATATATAAAGTTGTATAATATATGTATTATTTATTCTGTATATTTTTTTATGTCATATATTCATTTCTTTGAAATTATATTGGATTTCTATATGAAACTTTTATTCTATTTTATTGATGTTTTATTTTATTATTATTTTATTTCCATTATAAATAGAACACTAGACAGTGTTCTCTCTGCAATAATTGGTTAATGTTAAAATAGATGATTAGCATTTGAAAAGGGTATGAAATCATGTGTCAAAAAGGCTTATTTATAATTATTAATATATTTATAGAGCTGTTGTATATGATTTTTATTATTTATTATAATTTAATAATTAAATAAAGTATTGAATTAAAGTATGATACAAAAATGTTTTTCTCTTCAAATTATTTTCATGATCTATATCTTGCAAATTAAGAAGCAGTAACAACCAGCTAAAAGTCAAAGCAAGCTAATTCTTGAATTTAATTTTAAATATCATATTTATTTTGCATGGCTAGAGTTGATACTTCATCGTGTATGCTCCAAGATTTAAACTGATGAAATTATTAATGAAAATATAATATAGATTGGCAGACTTCACATCATATGGCTAAAGCTTAATGTTCATAAAATTAGATTAAACTATATCAAGTTAATTCCAGTATCAATCTATTACATTATTTAATATTCATATATATGTATGAATTCCAAGTATCTAAATAATGCTTAGTAAAATTTATGATATAAGGGTTATACTGTGGAAAAGAAAACACAAGCACTTAAACTACTATTTAATTGTGTTTAAAGTTACTACTTGATTCTAATATTCTAATGGCCAGATCTGCAAACTTTTGAGATGGAAGAGTCACTCAACAATTTAAAAATTATTTGAGAGCTATGAAGGAAATTTAAAGAAATATTATAACAAGTTACAATATTAATTACATCTTTATTAAATGTAGATTAAATCACATGGAAAATTGCTGGCATTGGTTTTAATCAGTGTGAACAATGAGCTTGCATTTCCATATAAAGTTTCTGTATGTCCAGTTGGTAACTAGTGGTTTTTAATTTAAGGCATGATTCCAAGTTGGCATTAGTAATTTGGTTCTTCAATTTACATTTAATAAAGTTCATGCCAGAAAATGATTGCTCACATAAGTATGTAGATTCAAAGATACTGAGAATACCAAATGTAAATTTTTTTCAACTCATATGAACCTGGAAGACTATTCCAAGTAGTAAAAATCAGTGTGCCTTCTGTAGGTTTTTATAGCACTCTGTTGATTCTGTGAAAGCAGACTGCATTTTTTTTTTCCAGTTCTTCTATTTCAATACCAAGGTGAACAAATTTAGAGCTCCATAAATCTTTGCTTGTCAAGTCCAGCAATTGTACTTCAAAATTACCTGCTCAATATCAAATGGGGAAAATTTTAATTCTCTCACATTGGCATTAAGAGGATTTGTAATAAAAGCTAGAGTTGTTTTATCATTTCTAAATTCTTGAAACCTTTAAAGAAAAGATTCTCTCATGTTTAAAACTGTTGTCTTAAAATAATCTTTGTTAATGAGGATATTATTTTCTTGACAATATTGAGACAAGTTTGGGAAATGAACTAAAGTTCTCCTCTCTAAATTTTCAGCAAATAGAATCAATTTCTTTTCAAACAAAATAATTTCTTCTACCATTGAAAAAGCAATATTTCCTGCATCTTGTAATTTACGATTGAGCTGATTCAGTTGTGATGTAACATTGACCGTGTAATACAATTTTTGCAACCACAGATCTTCTGCTAATTCTAAATATTGAATGCCCTTGTGTCGAGAAATAATTTGATTTCATTTATGCAAAATGTTTTAACATGGTGCCTCTGGAAAGCCATCGAACTCTGTCATATTGGAGATCTGAATACTTTCTCTCCATTTCACATAGCAACTCTTGAAATTGTCGATGGTTAAGTCCTCTTGCTGCAATAAAATTAATAATCTTAATTACGAAGTCCATAACTTTACCATTTTCTTCTGGAAAAGTTTGTGCATAAAGTGCTTCCTGATGAAATATAAAATGGAAAATAATCCTTCATGATTAATGTTTTCTTTTAAAATTGAAACAACCCCCTTTTTCGATACCACCATATTTTTTGCCCCACCAGTTGCAATTGACACAATTTTATCAAGTATGATATGGTCTTTTTCCACATTCGATGACAGCATTTGTTATGTTCTCTTCTTATGTTTAGCCCTTGAGTGGCAATAATCCTAAAAGTTCTCTTGGACTTTCAGATGATATATACTGCATGTAAAGGGAAATCTGGGCTAGGCCCTTGATGTCGCAAGACTCATCCACTGCAATTAATAAAGTTGAAGAAAATTAATGTCCTCAATTTGTTGGTTGGTCACATTTAAGACTATTTTAACTGTCCTATATATTACAGTTTTGACAGATAATGGCAAGTTTTTAATTTTATTTAAAATCTCTGTTTTATTTTTGAAATCACAAAAAAGTTCTTCAGATGCTTTAATAAAATGACATTTTATGTACTCACCATCTGTGAATGGTTTTCCTCTCTTAGCGATTTCCTGAGTTACTATGAAGCCTGCAATAGTAACGTTATTGGCAGACTGTCTCCAATAATCAAATACAGAACTTGATTTTTCAATGTTTTTCTGAAGTTCTTTAATTGCTCTTTTTCTTGTGTCACTGACAGGATATTTTATGGCAAATGAGGCATATTTTGTCATGGAGTGTCTCTCCAAATTACACTTCTTGTTTTGTGCCAGTGTTTCTTGGCAAATAAGACAGGTTGGAAGGCCTTCCAAGTTCGTGATAAACATGAAAGATTCAGTCTATTCTTTAAAATCATGATCATTTAATGTTTTTCTCAGTCTTTTTTTTTGTAGTCATGTTGAAAAACTTTAAATATTGTATTTTATTTAATATGTTATATCCATGTTTGTATAACTAGACAAAAAATGATACATTCCTCTTCTAGATTACATGAATTCACATTGCACCATTGCTAACATTGTCTTGTCCACTAGAGGACAACCGTGTGCTCAATTATTAGTTGCAAGTAAATTGAAACCATGATAATTTTATTTTCAATTTTACTACAAAGCAGGGGGTCTATATGTCCTGGATTTGTACTGATTTTATCTTTATTTTTTATGAATTTCGTATTATAATGTTTTGTTTTTTTGCCTTTTTTTATGTTTCAATTAGGCTCTGTGGAAAAATATAGGCATTACTGAAGAGCCACATATATATACAAAGAACCACATATAGCTCGCGAGCCATAGTTTGCTGACCCCTGGGCTAGATATTTCAACTACCTTTATTAAATATCTATATTTGCATTCATTAATTTCTCAAACGACATCATATAAGATCATAATTTCATTGTCAAGCATGTTTGAGCATATATATATATGTGCAGACACACAAAATACAAAATTTTTAGATTTTTTTTTTAAAAAAGGCAATGGATTAATAGAAGCCATCCATTTTATAAAAGCAATATAAGAATATGCTTGTAGCATTTTTTTTTTTTTTTTAAATTACAGTACAGAATTTTAAAGAGGTTCATAAATTCGAGGTGGGGGTTTGAAATTAATAAAATATTCTTAACTCGATTTTATAAATATATCTTGAAGAATGATGAAGTTCATATGCTAGAGAGTGATTAAATTTAATATTAAAAACGAACGTTTTTCAAGCTATTTTTAGAAATAAGCATTAGAAACTGAAAAGAAAATTAATATTCATCACATTTAATTATCAAATAAATAATTTTTTTGCATCCTACAAATAACTTTTTTTTTATAAACAGTATTTTTTAAATTAATATATATGTAATCTATCGATATTTACAAGAATATAATTGCAATATTCAGTCAACAATTTTAATATATATATATAAAACAATTTATAGTTATTTACTCATTTGCTTAGGACATTAAGTGACAACAATTCAAGGAACAAAGTGTATGGTTAAGCATAATAAGTCCATTCATTGCTTTATACTTAGATAAGAATAGATCCCAGAACCTTTAGCTCTTAAGCTGTACTCTTTATTGTACTAAATCATACAGAATAAATATTAAACCTTCATTAATATGTATTTCTATACTTCCAATTTTAATTATTTATTCTCAATCTTTTTTTATATGTACCATAGGCACCTTTTAATAAAAATTCATAAGATGAACAACAAATAATACTTTAAATGTTATTAAAACATAATTATCTAGGAGTTTTACTGTTTGTTTGTTTTTGTTTTACTTAATAGTGAGAAGTAAAACTATATTTAAAACATTAAATATAAATTATAACAAATATATAGTAAAAATTATTGCCATAGCAGTGAATACTAATATATTATAGAATTAATTTTTAGAAAATAATTTCATTGAAGTATTTAAATTGTTCCATAAAATATTGTGCAGAATATATTTTAAAGATTATCAAAAAGTAATTTGTATGAGGGGAGATGCAAAAATAATTGGGTATGGAACTGTTCTCCGTAAGTGATCCTTGTGGGGACACTTTTGCATCAATCTGCCAAATTATGTTTCCATGTGAAATTGTGGTACCAATGAATGCGCTTCACAGATCTGCCAATTTTTTTTTGTAGTGACTAAAAAGTTGAAATAATGTGAAATTCTGTTTTCTTTTAGGAAAACAGTAGGAAAAACAGTTATAATACTTAAAACAGATTACAAAAAAGTTATTCTGGGTAAAACCCAAGTTTACAAATGATTTAATGAAATTGTCAAATTCACCATGTCCCAAAAAAGCATAGTGAGTGAAGTCCAAGGTCAAGATAAGGCTGATATTTTTATTTTATTGACACAGATGACATTTTTTCTCTCAAAATTAGTTGTTAACAATCAGATATTTTAACTACAAATTCTGAAATACTTGTGTGATGTGTTTAAATGTAAATGTCCTGTTTTGTTGGCAAAGTGAGGAGTGCAAGCTACACCACAATTCCTCTGCGAGCAGTCTTGAGTGAGAAATAATTTTTAATTAAGCATGATCAAACTTATCTACCAGTCATATTCTCTCGATCTCTAACCTTATGACTTCTTTCTATTCTCTTGAATGAAGAAATGTGTCAATTTTTTTTTTGCTGACTTAGTAGTAAAAAAAAAATGATGCAGGCATTAAAAGGCTTTCCTTTGGGTTTTAAGACTATTTTGTAAAATGAAAAACACATTTAGAATGGTGTATTATTTTAAATGGACAGCACTTTGAAGGAGATTAAACTTATAACAATTAAAGATAAACAATATTTTATTATAAAATTTTGATTATTATTGAGTCAACCCTTGTAAGAGTAGTATTTTTAATTAAGTTTATTAGATATTACATTCATGCATAATGTGGTTTATTGCATAGTAACTGATATTAACTTTGAAAAAGAGATTTCCAAACTGGAAGAAATTTTAATAAGATTATTCTATGTTCGCTAATATATTAAATGTATAATGTAACATATTAAAATTTTGAAAACAAAAGATTATAATAGATATTTCCACTCTTTTCCTTAAAAAAATTTATCTAAGATGCTAAAGCACTTAAAATTTCTTTATCATACATTGAAAATTGAATCAAAAATTTAAAACATTGTATTTGTAATTGTGTAAATTAGATTTCATTTATTTTTTCAAAAATATTTCTAGTAAAATATAACAATATCTATAACATTTATTCTAAAAATATCATGGCAAAAGCATCTGAATCTATATTCTCTTTCAAAATTAATTAAAGTTGATAAAATTACAATTGTGCTTTGTTGTATGGTCAGCAAATTAATATTAATATAACCAATCCAATTATCAAGACTTCCATCCTCTAGTTAAAAACAATTTTATATTCACTAATCTTTATAAAATAGCTAAGTAACTACCTATGGAGAAACTCCATAAGAAAAAAAATATGGAGCTTCTCTGAGAAATTCTGAGTTACCTAAAAAAAATCTCAAACTTTACTTCAGATTTAAACTCCAAGATATTCATAATATGTTAATGCACTAACTGCTAATCAATAAAGCTTTTCATGTTTGATCTGTAACTATACACTAATGCTTTTTTGAAAATGACAAGTTAATAAGTTTTAAGCTGCTATAAAAAAAAACTTGTTAATATATGGGACATTTATCCACTAACACAAATGAAAAACAAATTTAAAGCAATTACTTTAAAATTCAAGATACTTTTAAACTAAAAACTAAGTATTTTACTACTACTCACATTATTTTTTTTATCTTTCCAGCAACAATCCATCATGACATTTAAAATTTATAGGTATGTAAGTATCTATGTATGTTTTCAGCTTGAAGAGCAGATAAAAATAATTAGGCAATATTAGAATACAAGTATAATTTATATACTTGGACTTTAGAAGCTACATAGGGGGATTTGAACATCAATTTTCAAGCTCCCTTCAGCTAGCCCCTCTATTTCATACAACCAATACACATGACCACACATCTGTAAAAAGGATAAATGATCCCTAATATACATATTCTGTGCTGAACCAGCATTCATCCATTGGTTCAGATCATCATCTACCACACCCATATATAATCAGTGCTCAGTTTACATTAAGATAACAAAACTTCAAACTTTAATGGACAGGCTTCAATCTACTCCATCCTTCCACTCTTCAGCCATCCATACCATTGAAAATCTGATGGTAGAATGCCCAAATCTCTTATTGATGCCAATATTATTGTCATGTCCATGTTAACATTAAGTGAACAAAGTCCTATACATGATGGGTCAGATTGACTTAATGTCAGGCATGAAAATAATATTGGCATCAACAAGAGATTAGAGTGTTCCATTAGCAAATTTTCGATGGTACGGATGGTTGAAGAGTTGGGGGGTGGAGTAGATTAAAACCTGTTCATTAAAGTTTGAAGATTTGCTATCTTAATATAAATCGAGCACTGATTATATATGCATGTGCAAGATGATGATCTGGGCCAAGTGATGGGTGCTGGTTCAGTATGAAATACATACACTGATATCTCTTTTTCAAATGTGTGGACATGTGTATCGGTTGTATGAGATAGAGGGGATAGCTGAAGGGAGCTTAAAAGTCTGTGTTGAAATAATTAATGAGGTAAATATAAAAAAATCTTAATATTTAAAGTTTATATTAAAAACATATTTATTGTTTATTGTTTTTTTTATAGTTTTAATAAGCTATTAATAATCTTTATATAAATATACAATGCAAAAAAAAAAAAAAACAACAATTCACTTAAAATAAACATTATTTCAAGATAAAATTTTAATTTTAATGATAAAAGAAAATAATTTGTAATTGATAAACAAAGATAACATTGTAAAAATTGAAACAATAAAAAATTATGCTGCTGACTATTGTTTATATATTGTAACTCTCATATCTGATTTTACAGGCATTGCTTTTATGCAAATATTTTTTTATTATTATGTGTAACAAAATATTAAAACCATTTATAGTTGTAATTATAAATTTATTTAAATGCACATTGATTACGTACGTAATATTCATTAAGGCTGTAGCCTCAAGCACATGCGTATAAAAATGTGATAGTAGGGACCTCTACAGGTCTTAAACCACAAGCAGAGGTCCCTACTATCGCATTTTTATACGCATGTGCTTGAAGTTAAAACCATTCATAAAGAATAAATTTTAAAATGGTTTTAAAATGTTAAAAAGAAAATAAGCATAAAGATAAAATGTATTACTACTTTATTCTTTTAAAAATAAAGAATTTTTTTCTTCTTTTTAAACAAAAATGTTATGGTAACCAGCAAAAGCTTTCAAGAAACTGGGAAAAGAATTGTAACTAGACTTTGCTGTAATATCTCTTGTTGTCAAGAAGTCAATGAAATTTTATAAATATTTTAAATTAATATCATGCATTTTATTCAGGAGAGGACTCTTTAGGATGCTTTCCCTGATCTTTCCAGTAGTATAACTGAATATAGAGCTGTTAACAAAAATATGCCTTAAAATTTAATCTTGATTCTACAGATCTATTCATAATTATTGAACGCTGAAGAAATATCTAACATTTACTTGCTGAAGAAAGAAAAAAAATAGTCCTCTAAAGTTATTATTTCATGAAATGTATTTCTATAATCAACATGAAAATCTATTTATCTTAAAATGCTCAGAAGACAACTGCAAAAGGAAACACACCAGAAAACTACTTCTGAAGGAACCAAAAGAAGCTAAAATCTTATACTGCCAGAAAACATTAAAATTCAATGATTAATGGTTGTGTTCCCATGTTTACAGATACAAAATATGCATGTGAGCTCACAAAGACATTAAAGTAAATCAAATGAGCTTTCTATAAATACTCTCAAGAGATTGTAAGTTAGAAAGATTTTTTCCCCTCTATTAATTTATAACAAATTTTTTTTTATTATCATTATTGTCATATAATACTGTTCTTTCATTAAAGTTATTGTTAATAATTTTATTGTTTATCCAACCAGGTCGATTATTTACTTGTTAATTAATGACTTATTAGGTGGAGAGGGGTAACAATCAAGAAATAAAATTGGATCTGCATGGAAACTTGTTTTTATGTAGGCTCAATGTGATCACTAATCATGATTAGAAATTACTTACCAATTAAAAATAAATTATATTCTGTCACTCCTCCACATACATGGTAACCCATTAGCTGTCTTTAAATACTCTTAGATGAAAATTTAATTGCCAAACATCCTTTTTTATTATTTAATTGTTAATTGTTTTTAATACCAATTGTTCATTAAGGCATTTACCATTATAATATGTAACGTTTAATTAAGAAATATCCTTTTCAAATATTTTTTGGCACAAAATATTATGCCATTTTAAAATTATTTATGTCACATTTGACATGTAAATAAACAAAAAATTATCACACATTTAGATAAGTGAAACCTTAATATTTTACTGTAAATGAATGATACATAAGTGATTTCTGCTTTTTGATAATAGAAAAAGACTGAATATTAGAAATCAAATTCACACATGATTAATATTAATAAACTGTAATTGGTACAATATATTAAAATTATAATTCTCATATACAGAAATCTTGACACTATATAACTTGGTGGGAGGTAGTTACTTCCGCTTTGTAATTACACGTATACATTTATACATTGACATTGTATATGAATTCATATTTTTATTGAAAAAATACAATTTTAGCAATTTTTTATATATATCAAAGATTCTAGACCAACTTGCAAGTCAAATGTGGCTCTTTGATCCCAGTCTTGTAGCTCTTTTTATGTTGATGAACATAAACATTTTTTATTTTCTCTTATAATTTGTAAATAAATATTTTGAGAACTCGAGAAGAGGAAAAATACATATTACAATGTTGTTTCTTGAATTCAGTCTTATTATGGATTAGTAATTATTGTATATGATGAATATTTAAATATTAAAAAGTTATGAATAAATCAAACTGTCAAAGCAATTTACTTACATATTAACAATAGATCATTTGAAAAATAAAGTCTTATTCTTTATAAATACATTGCCTATTAATTCAAATATTATTAATTAAGAAATTTATATTATCCAGACAAACATTTTACAATTATAAATATTAGCATATTCTATATTTTAAAGTGCTATATTGTTATTGTGAAAAGTATATACATACATACAAATTAATAGATAGCAAAATTAATATTTTTGGATTTATAATGAGGTTAAATTCCAAAAAATTCTTAAATAAAAAAAACCTGGAGCCAGATTTCGGATTACAATATTTACTTGTTTGTATAATTAAATTGTAAGAATTATTTAATATTTGAGAAGCCCATTGTCAGAAAAGACATCTGTTCCACTCATTTGACCAGTACAGCCTCTCTTTTTTACTTTCTCAACTATGAATAAAAGATTCATTAAATGCAATAAAAGAATGAACCTATAATTCAAACACACACAAAAATTGAAAAATATGAAAAATATTTAAAAAAAACTAAAAATAAAAATGTATACATACATCAACCTATAGAAAATATTTGTTAACCTTGTTACTGAAGAATTAAATATTTTATGAAATATTAAGTAAAAAAAATTTTTTTTTAAATAGCTGACTAAAAAGTAGAAAAATAACAAAATAATCTGCTTCTTGATTAATTTGTCATTCTTGGAAAATATCAGATCTTAAGAATCTAGACTTGTTATAAAACAATTGAAAATTGCAGGAATATTGCCAATTCATAAAAGCATTCGAGATCTTTTTGATTTTTATTTATTTGAACCTCAAATGCTTTTATGAAATGCTAATATTTTTACAATTCCCGATTGTTTTATAACAAGTCTAGATTATAAAGATCATTGATATTTTCCAAAAATGACAAATTAACTGAGAAGTGGATTACTTTGATGTTATTTTTCTACTTTTTAGTTGTCTGTTTACACAAAAAAATTATCCCCCCCAAAATTTTTTTTTACATATTATTTTTTTTAGTTATATTTACATATTTTTAAAAATGGTTAAAACTACAAAAAAATCTGACAAAAATTATAATTCAATAATGAAGTGAAAATAAATAATACACTCTCTAACAAATGAATTCTAAATTTAATTAATTTAATTAAGTATGAGTTAAATCAATATTAACAAAATTTTATTCTAAAAACAAGATTTTTGATGGCTAAGTTGCTAAGGAATTTTCTTGGGAAGTAAGGATGTGAGTTCGAGTTCTAAACTAGAACGGATTTTTTTTCCCCATTATTAATTCAAAAATGTAGATACCCTAACAGAAATACAGACAGGATAAGTTAATATAAAAACATCTAAATAAAAGATTACCAGATAAAGAAATCCCTAATTAAGCAATACAAATAAAAACAAAAAGAATAAAACTGGTAAGTATATATACTGGAAAAATTTTTAAAAATTGAAAACAAATAAATGAAAAGTAACATATACTTCTAGAAACAGAAGGAACCTGTGATACAAGTTCAGAAAAACAGTAGCCATGATCAGATTCATGTTATAAAAGAAAATTATAAAACACACAATTTATTTTTTATTAGTTTAAAATTTGTTGAAAACTTTGTACAGCAATAATGTAATAATTACTAGTTTATTTATTAATATTGTAGAATTACAAATTGACTATCAGAAGATAATACATATTTCTCATAAACAGGAATGATAATTATAAAATCATTTTCTGCATTATAAATCAGACTTTTTTTATTTATGACCATTATAAAAAGATAGTGCCTAAAAAATTTAGTAATGACTTTGTATATATTTATTTTACATCAGTTACTAAAAATTGACCAATAAGGTTTTTTTTTTTATTGCAAATGAAATAAATGTAGAAAATGCAAAAGATTTGTTTCTTTATTTTTCAAAATATTTTATTATGATATCAATTTTATTTTTATATTTTCAAATATTAATAATATAGATACAAAAAATATATATAACAATAATTTAAATTTTGGTATGTATTCTAATCAAAGGAGAAAATGAAAAATAATTAATCTAGAAAATAGTATTTTTTAAATATTAGGAAAAGTCTGTTTCCATATTTTCAAATAATAATAAAATAACCATATGGATTAACTACATATATGCAAATCTTGATCTAATTAAAAACATTCTTAAGTCATCTCTGTAATAACTAATAAAAGATTATATGCAATTTAATAGAGATTTATTATCTTTGCATTTGCAATTATAGTCTTGTTGTAGCTTCTGTTTAAGATAACATCTGCAAAGAGAGCCATGAAATCATCATTGATAAAATGAAAACAAAAGATGGGAAATATCTCCAAAAGTGAGAAAGCAGTTATAGAACAATCTTAAAAGTTATCTGACCTACATGATTAGTTTTATGAGCCTACAGGTGATCTTGATACACATAAATCATTAGTATCAAAAGTTGAAAATTTTGATATTTCATTTATAAAGTATATATTTATTTATCTATTGCTTGGTTCCATATACATATAACATTATATATCTATCATTCATGTACAATAATGAATTATACATTCTATATTGTCTTATTAAACATTTGAAATTTAATTGAATTTGTCGAATTAATTACTCATTATTACGTTGCTTGTCCAATCTTCAGTGTTAGATTCTGATGGGATCCAATTTCATCATCTCAGGTTATGGATGGGATAAAGAAGAATTAAAAATATTTGACTGAATATTTTAATTAATTAATTTATTTCTTAAAGTAATATCGCAAATCATCATTTGTAATATATATATACAAATAAAATTTAAAACCATCCATAAATATTACTGCCAAATGTCTCCAGCAGAATACCCATGCCAATCATTCATTTACCAAGATTTGACAAGAGGTATATGTTAGATAGGGCATGTTCTATAAATGAGAGATTGAAAAAATTGTGTGAGAGAAATAATGTGTGGATGTGTAGAATTTTTTTTTATTGGGAAGAGGGAATTATATAGTAAAGATGGATTGCACTTAGAAAAACAAAGAAGTGAAGTTTTAGGGAGTCTGATTTATAAAGAATGTAGTTTGAGAAACTTATAAGGGGGGGGGGGTAAATTGCAGTGTTATCAGAAAGAAAAAGAATGGATGAGATGTAAGAAATAAGCAAAAGATAACTGATTTAGATATAAATGTAGATGTGAAGAGGGAATGGGTCTGTAAAATTAATGCTAACAAGTAATTAATTATAAATGTGATGGGAAAAAAAGAGTCAAAAGAATTTATAAAAGAGTAGTTAGGAGAGAAGAAATTGTTAAAATTGGGTATTTGAATATGCAGGATGGTAGGAGACACAAAAAGTGGCTGGAATTAAATAAAGTAGTTAAAAATGAAGAGCTTGAGGTACTAGCAGTAATGGAAACACATCTAAGAGAAGAAGAAGAATATATTCTGGGAAGACTTGGTATGGCAGGGTATAAATAGAAAAGAAAAAAAAAAGGGTGGTCATATAGCAGTTATGTCAAAAAAAATATTTACTGTTAAATGCCAAGAACATATGAGGTTTGCGATAAGGTTAGGAAGACAAGAATGGATGGTGGTTATAATGTATATAGCTACTGGAGATAGTTGAACAGTAGCATATATGATTGCCTAGTTAAGGATATACAGAATTTCAAAGAAAATGAGAAGAGAATAATGGTTATAGGGGATATGAATGGGTATATTGAAGGAAATGATGATGTAGAAAAAAAGAATGGATAGCTTTTGAAGAATTTTTGTCAGAGAGTGAATTTAAGCATTGGAAATTTATCAAATATTTATTGGACAATACACATGGTCTACAAATAATATATTTCACACAATAGAGTATCTATTAGTAGAGAAAGAGAGAATGAATAAAGTATGGAAATTAAGATGTTTGATAATGAAGAGAGAGTCTGTAATAGTGATCATAATTTCTTTATAACAGAAATGGTTAGTAATGTGATGGAAAATAGAAATAAAAGTAGAAATGATAGTGAAAGATGTGGATGGAGAGTGAATGATAAGAGTAAGTTAGAAGAGTATAAAATAAAAGTTGAAAAAATCATGGAAGAGTTGGTTGGGATGAGTATAAGGACTGGTGTGGTGCAATAGAGAAAGTGGCAAATAGGGTTTTAGGTAGAATAAAGTGTAAAAGAGAGGGGGAAAGCATGCAGAGAATATAAGTGTATTATTAAGAACAAAGAAAGTGAAAAAGATGTTAATATTAAATGAGAAAAGTACTTAGAAAAAAAGAAGTTGGCTAAAATATATAATTATAGAGAGAGAATGAAATTGAATAATAAATTGTTGGAGGATATTAATAAATGTGGAAGAGATGGGAGTAAAAAAATTTGGACATATATTAAAAAAAAGAATGTGGCGGGGGGGGGGAGATAGTATTACTAGATGATGAGGGAGTAGAGTGTAGCTCTAGAAAAAAAATAGAGATAATATTAAATAAGCATGTCATGGATATAGAAAAGATGTTAAATGTAAAGACAGAGTGATAGCAAACATGAAAGCATGTAGTAATGGGAATATTAGGTTTACAGAAAATGAACTGAATAAGACAGGGAAGAAATTGAAAATTGGAAAGGCAAAAGGTTTAGATGGACGGGCAGCAGAGATGGTAATGAATTTAGGGCATAGGGCAAAAGTAAAATTATTGTGTTTTAATAAGATGGCACAGAAGAGAGATTTTCCAGGTAGTTGGAGTAGTACAAGAGTAAAGTTACTAATTAAAGGAAAGGGTAAGGATCATAGAAAGTTAAAAAAATTATAGACTGGCAGTGGTAATATCAGTTTTATATATAAAAAAAATTATATGTGGCAGCTGGAAGGATTGCAAAATGAATGGAAGAAAATAATATAATGGAAGAAAGGCAAAGAGGTCTTCGATCAGATAGGTGTATAGCAGAAAGTTTATTTATAGTTACACAACTTATGGATATGAGTAGGTATACAGGTAGACAGTTATATATGGTTTTTATAGATATAGAGAAGGCATATGATAGAGTAAATAGAAATAGATTATGGGTAAGTTTATTAAATTTGAGAATGGATGGAGGTTTAGTGGATATTATTAAAAAATTAAATGAAAATAATTACTATACATGTCAATTAGGGAATATAGAATCAGTTAAAGTTAAAATCGGGATGGGACTAAGGTAATGATGCTCTATGTCACCTATTTTATTTTTGTTGTATTTGAGAGAAATGGAGAGAGCAATAGAAAGATTAGAAAGAGGGGTAGAGATACCATTAATAGGTCACAAAAGAGTATATACATTTTCGGGTCTTTTATTTGAAATGATGTCTTTTTGTGAGCAGACGGAAGGAAAGATATGGAAGTTATGCTGAGGACATGCTGAAACAGTGAGATTCGAATCTTACGTTTCACCTTTTCTATCATCTCTCACCCACCACCTGTATTCTACCTAAATTTAAACTTTTGGTATTGAATTGTGTGTGTAGCGGTATTAAAAATATATAAACATCTGTCAAATTCACCGTAAACGCACATACTTCGATAGCAAATTTAAACAGTAAATTAAAATACTTTGATATAATTTCGAAAATACTTTTTTTAGTTATATAATATTTATATAGCTTTATCTATTTTATTTTAAGTTATAAATTTTCATTCATTTATTTCTAATTTTCTAAAATCTTATTTTAAAATAATAACTTTGAAACTCAATTTTAATTTTAAAAATGTAAAAATAAATCCCCTCTGTATTTGAAATTTTGCAAGTCATGGTCGGTGAGAGATAATGGATTGATTAGAGAAAAATTTCCTAAAAGTTTTAATTGCTGCAAAATGTTAAAAGGTGTAAAAAGAAATCTGAACAATAGAAAATGTAGTTTTCTGATTTAATTGAAATCTTAAATTCTTGACTAATGCATTGATTCTCCTAGGGGCAAATAGATCGAGCTGAAGCTAAAAAAAGATAAAATAAAACATGGTCAGTATGAAAGGACAAGATTAATTGAATTGGAGTTGTACTTTGCTTGGTCTTGATAATCCTGATTTGATTCATGTGCTAATGGCCATCAAAATTAAATTTTCATTTAGGGGAATATTCTAAAATGTTCGAGTAGAAAGCGCCAGAGCTATTCTCCAGAAATGGTCAGCCAAATGCCCGAACCTCCACATGTGCCCTTCAGAAGTTGAATAATGGGAATCTGCTGTAAAGATAGACAGAAAGCTACTATGAATATCAAAATGAACACCATAACCTGAGTGCTAGGAAAGGAAAGTTGCTGTTATAAACTAAATGGACAATATGCGACTAATCTGAAATGTGAAAATTCATCTCCTTATAAAACAGGTACCTGTACCCAAGGCCTTTAGAGTACTCTAAATTTCTATTTCCAAGCTATAGCTAAACTTTATAAATTGTGTACTTATAAAATATACTTATTAATCTAAACTTTGTAAATCTCTTCTAATAATTTAGCTTACCTGACTCTTTTCTACTTTCTTGGGTATATATTTCTATTTTGCATTTTTTTACTTTAGTAATAGCATGCCTATAAGATTTTCCAACCGGACTCAGCCAATCTTTAAATGTAAATAATAATTAAAACGGTCACCATATTGTGCGGTGATCGAATCGTAGATCTTTTTTTTATGTACTTATGTTGGCTGGTCAGCTCGGAAATCACTATGATTTTATAGTGAATAAATGATTACATGAAATAATGGATGCATCTCCTTCAAGTCATATTATTGATACGCATTCGTTGTTTCCCTTATTGTAAATGCGAGAGTCTACCACGAAGTGGCGGACATATTAATTCTTAAAATAACAATCCCAAACTTATAAATTCCCTTTTAAACCCGCTTTTGAGTTTTAAGAATAAAGCTAGTATATTTCAACAAATCCACTAATTACATTTATTTGAGGGCAAATAAGTTAATTTATTAAATGTTGGTATTGGGAGACCGAGTCATAAATTTCAGGTTTAATTTTAAAAGTAAATCTGATTTGATATTTATGTCAGATAGATATGTGACAGCTTAAAGACGCGATAATCCATCTTCGAGCCTTGAATATCTCGGATCAACAGTGAATACTATATCCTCGTAGTCTTATATAAGCGAACATAAAAAATGTTCCCATAGGACTTGACACCTGTCACACAGTCAGGGAGTAATTGCAGCATAGTCCCTTACACCTGATGATGCCAATGTGACCCCTTTACCTTTTGGGCCTATGGAAAACACCAGCCCATCATTTTAAATATTATCCACTGGCTCCGCAGTTTCAACGTAGTGCCACCTTTGCATCGCATCTCTAAATATACCACGTGTTTCTTTGTAATTAATTTTAGTATTTCAAGTATGACTCCATCTTTCCATTATCCGGCATAAATTCGCTCTCAGATCAATCTCTGCCCGTAATTAATTCTTTCTTTAAGGTAAATCTATTATTTACTTGAATAAATTTATATGTCCGCAACCGCGATTATTATTTTCTGATTTAAACTCTTGCATTACAAAAGAGATTAAATTCTCGGAGGCATCATCTTATAAACACTTATCCCAAGCATTCAGGTAGCTAAATTATATTAATATATAATTGTACCCCATTTTGTAAATATAAAGGATATCGGGATAATAATACCGCTACCAGAATTTCATTATTATTAAATGTATTCATTAAAATAATTTCAAATCATACGTCTGCCATCATGTTTATTTGTTCGACACACATTCAGAATAGTATCTCCTCGATTATTTAAATATATATATATAAATGTCCAGATTTATTGTTACTAAATGGCTAACATAAAAATAAAGTAAATGAATCTTTTGTATCTCCCTGATCCCAGTGCCTAATGAAATGTTTGCTAATGTAGCATCAGATTTGTTATTTCGTAGTGTGTATTGTGGAACCGATAAATCACGTTCAAACTCAGTACTGCTGGTGATGTGATGTGATGTATTATGGCTTCTCCTTAAACGAAGTCAAGAATATCTCAGCAATTAAGCCCAGATAAACCTGTTAGCCACTTTCTTTTACATTCCCCACTCTAAATTTACCCATAATCTGCTCTATCCCATTTCCACAACATAATTTTTGTCAACTCTATAACCTTTATATCTAAATCCCCCTTATCTTTTCCCAAACCTAGCATAAAAACCAATAATTCACTTTCTGTATAATCACTCTTTTCATATTTATTTTTCCACAACTTCATTATATGTACCCTTTCTGTTTTCAAACATTTACATTCAATTAACAAATGCCTAATATTTTCAATTCCTTCCTTACATAATTTACAAAATAAATCACCCATATTTTTCCATTTACATGTATATTCTTTTGTAGCTAAAGATCCCGTTCGAGCCTTAAACAATAAACTACTTTCCTTACTATTATCATATATTAACTCACACCTAATATTCTGTTTATTTCTATATATATTTAAACTCTTTTTACTCTCCATACTATTTCTCCATCTCTCTAACTCCCTAGTCTTTATTAATAAATTTATTCTTTTATCCCATTCCTTACTACTATAACACTCAATAATCCTCTTAACACAATCATCCCATCTTTTGTACAAATATACTGATATAAATTCTTTATCCAAATCTTTTGCATAGCGCATTACCTTTCTCACCCATCTTGTTACCTGCCCTTTACTCATAACCCAATTAAATACTATTTTAGCTATTCTTTTATTATCCATAAACTGCAATCTACCAAACATTTTCATTTTACTTTTTGCATCTCTCATATGAAAACTTGACCATCCCATTTCTCCTTGAATTGCCTCCCTTGCTGTCCATATTTCTGCATCCAATGCATGTCTTCCTACTTCCCTTTGAGCTTTTTCTAAATAATCTAATATCTTTTTACTAACATATAATGCATCATTACCATATGTTAACCTTGCTACTGCAACTCCTTTCCATATAATTCTAGCTACATCATATTTATTATATGAAAATACTGTTAATTTCTTTATCAATCCCTTTCTTTTCTTTGCTTCATTTATCAATTTTTTCTCCCATTCATCCAAATAATTTTTCTGATTACTTAAAATAATTCCCAAATAACTATATCTATTCACCACACTTAACTTAATATCTCCCAATAAAAATTCTACATCTTCTCTTTCCTCAGTATTAACCATCATTATATTTGATTTTTCTTCACTAAATTTAATCCCCATCTCTTTACCCACCCTTGCACATGTCCTCAACATAACTTCCATATCTTCTCTTTTTTCTGCACACAAAAATATATCATCTGCAAAAAAAAGACCTGACAAAATATATACTCCCTTACTACCTATTAACGGTATCTCTATCCCTCTTCCTAATCTTTCTATTGCTCTTTCCATTTCACTCAAATACAACACAAACAAAATAGGTGACATAGGGCATCCTTGCCTTAGTCCCACACCATTTTTAACTTTAATTGATTCTATATTCTCTAATTGATATATATAATAATTATTTTCATATAATTTCTTAATAATATCTATTAAAGCTTCATCCATTCCCAAATTTGCTAAATTTATCCATAATCTATTTCTATTTACTCTATCATATGCCTTCTCTATATCTATAAAACTCATATATAACTGTTTATCTGCATTCCTACTCATATCCATAAGTTGTGTAACTACAAATAAACTATCTCCTATATGCCTATCTAATCTAAAACCTCCTTGCATTTCACCCACTACATTATTCCCTTCCATCCATTTTACAACTTTACTAGCCACCATATACGAGAAAACTTTATATAAAACTGATGTTACCGCTATCGGTCTATAATTATTCAACTTTCTATGATCCTTACCCTTTCCTTTAAATAATAACCTTACTCTTGTATTACTCCAACTACTTGGGAAAACTCTATTCTGTGCCATTTTATTAAAACAGGATAATAACTTTACTTTTGCCCTATATCCTAAATTCATTACCATCTCTGCTGCCCATCCATCTAAACCTCTTGCCTTCCCACTTTTCAATTTCTTCTCTACCTCATTTAGCTCATTTTCTGAAAAACTAATATTCCCATTACTATATTCTTTCATATTTTCTAATATTCTATCATTCACATCTAACATCTTTTCTATATTCATTACATAACTATTTAAGATTCTCTCTAAATCTTCTCTAGAACTACACTCAGTTCCCTTATCATCTAGTAATACTAACTCTCTCTCCCCTACATTTCTCCTTTTAATATAATTCCAAAATTTTTTACTTCCATCTCTTCCACTTTTATTAATATCCTCCAACAATTTACTATTCAATTTCATTCTCTCTCTATAAATATCTATTTTAGCCAACTTCTTCTTTTCTAAGTACTTTTCCCATTTAGCATTAATATCTTTTTCACTTTCCTTATTCTTAATAGCACACTTATATTCTCTACATGCTTCTTTCCTTTCTTTTACACTTTTACTAATTTTAAATTTTTTATTACTTTTATTCTTTTCAATATTCTCACCTAAAACCCTATTTGCAACTTTTTCTACTTCCTTACACCAATCCTTATACTCATCCCCAACCCACTCTTCCATTATTTCTTCAACTTGTATTTTATACTCTTCCAACTTATTCTTATCACTTACTCTCCATCCACATCTTTCACTATTATTTCTACTTTTATTTCTATTCTCCATCACATTACTAACCATTTCAATTACAATGAAATTATGATCACTAGTGCATACTTTTTCTTCATTATCAAATACCTTAATTTTCCGTATTTTATTTATTCCCTCTTTCTCTACCAATACATAATCTATTGTGTGAAATATATTATTTCTGGACCATGTGTATTGTCCCTCATAAATATTTAATAAATTTCCAATACTCAAATTCACTTTCTGACAAAAATTCTTCAAAAGCTGTCCATTTTTATTATCTACATCATCAATTTCTTCAATATGTCCATTCATATCCCCTATAACCATTATTCTCTTCCCTTTGCTTTAAAACTTTGTATATCCTTAACTAAACATTCGTATATGTTACTATTCCACTCCAATATAATTTGACTATCTCCAGTAGCTATATAAACTATAGCCACCATCCATTCTTGTCTACCCAACCTTATTTCAAACCACAAGTGTTCTTGACATTTAACAATATTTAAATATTTTTTTGATATAACACCTATACCACCACCCCTTTTTTCTTTTTCTTTTCTATTTATACCCTGCCATACCAACTGTTCCAAAATAGGTTCTTCTTCTTCTCTTAAATGTGTTTCCACTACTGCTAATACCTCAAGCTCTTCATTTTCAATTGTTTTATTTAATTCATCCACTTTTCTGGTTTCCTACCACCTTGCATATTCAAAAACCCAATTTTAACAATTTCTTCTTTCCTAACTACTCTTTTATAAATTCTTTTAATTCTTTCTTCTCCATTACATTTATAAATTACTTTCTTACCATTAATTTTACAAACCCATTCCTTCTCCATATCTATATTTATATCAAAATCAAATTCCTTTTGCTTACTTCTTATATTCCATCCATTCTTTTTAATAATATTACAATTTAAAAACCCACCCCCTTTATAAGTTTCCGAAAAAAAATTCTTTATAAATCAAACTCCCTAAAACTTCACTTCCTTGTTTTCCTAAATGCAACCCATCTTTACTATATAACTCTCTCTTTCCAATAAAACAATCCACACATCCACAAACATAACATTATTTTTCTCACACAATTTTTTCAATTTCTCATTTATAGAACATGCCCTATCTAACAAATAACTCTTGTCAAACCTTGGTAATAATCCAACTATTCCTACTCTTCCTTTAATCATAATCAAATTCCTAATCAAATCTACATACTCATCCATTATTCTCTCTGATGATTCTAATAAATTATTAGTCCCCACCATAACATATACATCTCTACTACCTTGTTTTTTAACTTTATCTGCTACATCCCTAATTCTAGCTCCAGGCAAACATACTCTTACATACCTATTTCTATTTTCCCTTGCTATTATATCCCCACATTCTCTAATTAGTGAATCTCCTATCAATACTGTTTCATAATCTACTTTTTCTGCTCTATCTATAACATTTTCTAATACCTTCTGGTCCTCCTTATCTATTGCTTCCTTATCATTCCTACTCAATAATTCCTTTATCTCCTCACATTTTATCTCTAATGATTTTAATTTTACTTCTACATCCTTCAATTCTTCCTCTATCTTATTTATTCTTTGACTAATCATCTCCATTACACTATTACTTTCTCCACCCACTATTCTTCAACTATCTACACTTTGAAAACACTTTCTCACCTCTTTTATCATATTAATACACTGACTGCATAACCATAAACCATTTACATCCTTCCTAGTCTTATTTAAACATTTCAAGTGATATACCCCATCACATATAGTACATTCTACAACAGCACGCTTAATTTCCTTTTCGGAAGATTATCTAAACATTTTGAAATACAAATATAATCCATTTTTTTTATTTTACGTTTTTCGAACGTTATATTTTTCTTAAAAGTAAATATTTTAATAACAAATTTACAAAAAAACTAATCAACAAAATAACTTTTAAAAATAAAAAAAAAAATAATAATTCTATATATAAAATAACAATATATAAATAAAACAAAACAAAAAATAAATAATAACTTTTTTAAAAAATTTCTATATATAAATAACGTTTTTCGAACGTTATATTTTTCTTAAAAGTAAATCTTTTAATAACAAATTTACAAAAAACTAATCAACGAAATAACTTTTTAAAAATAAAAAAATAATAATAATTCTATATATAAAATAACAATATATAAATAATAAAACAAAACAAAAAATAAATAATAACTTTTTAAAAAAATTTCTATATATATAAATAACAAACTGAAAAAACTTTAAAACAAATAAAAAAACAATTTTCAATCTTTCAAATACTCTTAACCACTAATTATACTTTCACACACAATAATAATTAATAAATATTAATGCTCTCAGACTAAACAAATTAAAAGAAAATTTTTTGTTTGCTTATCTGATAGCTTCCCTATCTATAGTGCTGCTCTTGTCTGGTGGTCGAATTCTGCACTATGTTAAACAAAGCATACAAATATGACCATTACAATGCGAAAGGGTAGATAAAGAGATAGGGATTAAGTTTAGTGAAGAAAAATCAAAAGTAATGATGATTAATACTGGGGAAAGAGAAGACAAAGAATTTTTATTGGGGGATATAAGGTTAAGTGTGGTGAAAAGATATAACTATTTGGGAATTGTGTTATCAAAAAAATTGCTTGGATGAATTGGAGAAAAAATTGATAAATGAAGCAAACAGTGTTTTCATATAATATGATGTAGCGCTAGAATTGTATGGAAGGGAGTGGTGGTAGCAGGGTTAACATGGTAACGATGTATTATGTGTTAATAAAGGAATATTAGATTACTTGGAAAAAGTACAAAGAGAAATAGGAAAACATGCATTAGATGCAGATGTGTGGACAGAAAAGGAGGTAATTCAAGGAGAAATGGGATGATCAAGTTTTTATATGAGGGATGCAAAAAGTAAAATGAAAATGTTCATTAAATTGCAGTTTATAGATAATAAAAGAATAGCCAAAATAGTATTTAATTGGGTTATGAATAAAGGGCAGGTAACAAGATGTGTGAGAAAGGTAATGCAGTATGCAGATTTGAATAAAGAATTTATGTGAGTATACTTACACAAAAGATGGGATGACTGTTAGGAGGTGTTGTTATAGTGATAAGGAATGGGATAGAAGAATAGATGCATTAATAAAAAATAGGTGTTGGAGAGATGGAGAACTAGTATATAGTAAATAGAGTTTAAATATATATATATATAGAAGTAATTGGAATATTAGGTGCAAGTGAATTTATGATAATAGCAAGGAAAGTAGTTTACTGTTTAAGGCTCGAATGAGATCTTTAGCAACTGGGGATTATATGTAAATGGAAAAACATGGGTGATTCAGTCTGCAAGTTGAGTAAGGAAGGCATAGAAAATATTAGGTATCTGTTAATTGAATGTAAATGCCTGAAAGCAGAAAGGATACAAATAATAAAGTTATGGAATAATAAATATAAGGAATGAATCATACAGAAAGTGGGTTATAGATTTTTATGCTGGGTTTGGGAAAAGATAAGGGGGATTTAGATATAAAGGCCATGGAGTTGACAAAGATTATGTTGTGGAAATGGGATGGAGCAGGATATGGGAAAACTTAGAGTGGGGAATGGAAAGAGAAGGTAAAGTGGCTAACAGGTTTCTCTGGACATAGTTGCTGAGAGATTCCTGATTTCTTATAGGGAGAAGTCACAATGCATCACATCACTTATGTGCTTATAATTTTAAAGCTTTGTGCTTTGTTAAAGTATTGTATTTCATTTCTTGTTGCTGCTTAAATTTGTTTTCAACAATGATATACATAGCATAATATAAGGCTTAGATAAATACAAAAATATTATAGTTATTAAAACTTTTTAATATTTATCTGACTTCAACTAAAACAAATAATTAAAAACTCAGACAGAAACGAATTTAATAATAAACATTACTTTTAATATCCATAAACAAAATATCAAACAACTGGTTGTCCAAATGGTCAGGAGATATTTGAGCATTAGATAAGATAGATTGAGCTTCAAATTAGAAATTTTTAATTCTACAATCATTTTACTAATGCACTATATCACATACAACGTCTACTTAGTTTCCATGAAAAAAATACAAAGAACTATTTAAAAAAAAAAAAAAGAGGGAGATTAAAATATCTCAGTTCTATAAAAAAACAAAAAACAAACTACAAACAGAAAAATTTTAATTCAAATGAAATGAATAATTGTTTTGTTGACTTCATATAAGGTAATAAATCACTTTTCAATAATTTTAAATATGCTTAAATTATTCAGAAAGTTATGACAACTAGTCAACACATGGAATTACAATAAAATAGTAATTAATATAAATACAGCAACACCTATAAAGTAAATAAACAAACAATATTTAAAAAAATATTTTCTTTTCATAGTTTTAGTTTATATATAATTTTGCCTTTAATTAAAACAATGAAAGAGTAAAAATCAGTAGATAACTTTTATTCATTGATTAAATAGTATTTGATTTACTTTAGAACTATTTTAACATGGATACTATTAATAGTATTCTATTTACATCATATTATGTGATAATTCATAATGGATGATCAATATGCTAAACTTTTTAATGTTAATACTTTGTGTAGTTTGAACCAATGATATAATAGTCTGGAGCTCAAAATTCATGGATTACAACTTAGACCTGACATTTCTGGAATTAAACAATTCAATTATTTTTTATTATTTGACAATAAAATTGATTTTTGTTTGTAAAGAAAAGAATTTGGTATTTGATTAATTCTAAGCAGATTTCACAATTTTATTACTATGGTGTATATGAATGCATGCTAAGTTCTCTATTTAAAGGTAAAGTAAAAAAAAAATATTACAATTGACTAAAAATAATTTATCATCATTGGGGAAAATTTTTCTACACCTCAATTACAACTCTATATCTTAATGAGTTCTTATACCATTAAGGAGATATCTTTAAAAAATATGCAACAAGTTTAGGGAATAGAATTTTATTTTGCATAACTTCTAAATCAGCAAATTCACTGATATAAAGACTTCTCTGGAATACCTAGAAACATTCCAACTCCTGAAAGAAAAAATTCTTAATAGAAGCATATGTTATTATTATACAATTTTATTGTACTTATATTTAATTTATTTAAATAATTTTCTTATTTATATTTTCATTATAATACAAAATATTTTAAAGAATTACAAATATTACAAAAATCTTAAAATATGGAATCACAAAACTCATTAATAATAATTAGAACAGAAATTGAAAATATAAGAAAAAAGATTTTAATAATAATTTAATGCGATGAATGAATATATTGCTGCACAAAAAAATCAATATCGGGTAAAATATTTGACTCAGCAATTCTTAATTTTTTCCCCAAAGTTTCCATTGATAAAAAAAATTTATGACTTATTTTAAATTAATAATAGCAATGAAAATGCATTTTCACAAAAATATATTGATGTCAATACAATGAGAATATTTAAAGCTGTGTTTTCCAATGAAGAATATTATTTTTATCGTGGATTTAAAATTCTGACAAATTTTTATTACAAAATTCTGGTTAAGGATTAAATATTTTCTCAAGTCAACTAATCCTTTTTGAGATGATCACAGGAGATTGCTAAATATGGAGAAAATGACATTCTTATCCAGTTATATTGTTTTCATTTAAGTAGGGAATTTTTTTTTTTAAATTTATAATAAAAACTTTATTAATAACATAAATATTTACAATTTATACAAGTAGTTAAACAAATGATAACCAAAACACAAAGAAATGGAAATATTCCACTATTAAGACAAAAAGGCTCCAGGCCATTAAAGTTAATTTCAACTCAAGGAGGTTGACAACCTGTAACAATGTAATAGAAGGAGACTCTTAAGACATTAAGCAAATGCAACTCAAAAGGGTGAAGCATGTAACAAAATATTTGATTAACCTAAGAAATAAGTGACCTAGTAGAATTCTAACTTTTACTCAAAACAAATGTTCATCTGATAATCTCACATAGAGTTATTCCGGGGCCACCCCAGATTCAAGTCATCATCTTCCTAGGCAAGTATCTCTGACATTGATTGAAATAAGTTTCCCAGTTTTATCAGCCAATTGAATTTCCTATTGTCGAATATCATAGTACATCTTATATACCATATTGTCTTAAGGGTATGCACAGTTACCATTGCATTATGGAGGTTAAATTTCTTAAAGTATTGACTAAATAGAAGTTTTAAGTTGATGATTGGTCTGTGGAACAGTCTAGCTCTTATCTGTCCAAATGCTGAATGTTCTTCGAATAGATGCTGGAAAGTTTCATCACCAGATTTGCATAGTAGACAGATTGGATCCAAGTTCATGTGTAGCCTTTCATTTAGAACCTTAGCTGTTGGAAACAAGCCATTCATCAGTTTGAAAACAAATTTCGAAGTAGGATTGAGGTGCATATATAGAGTGGAACTTCTTCAACACATTTTTTTTATATATCCAACCAAGCATTATCATGACTTTTAAAATGATTTATTAAGTCTTTATATTTAATACCTTCCAAACTGGGCAAATTCAGATCATCCTGGAGATCCCTATAAGCAATGAACAGGTCGGTTATAAAAGATCTTCCCTTACATCCAATTTCATTAAAGGAGCTAGCATGATCAACAAAAGGTCCAAGAAATTGACTTTTAAATAAGTTAATAAATGTACTTGCCTTGATGTAAGATATATATAGCCCAGGATCAATCAGGCCAAGACCTCCATTTTCTATTGGCATTTGCAAGGTTGATATTGGGATCCATCTTGAAGTTCTACCCCAGACATATTTCTTTGCAATCTGGTTTATTCAGAGTATTGTTTTGTTATGTAGGGATACCCAGGGTGCATAGTATGCCAAAATCTCTGAAACAATGAAATTAAAAATTGATGCTCTTGTAATTTCATATAATTTAAGTGAAGAAAATTTACTTATTTTATCTTCAATTTTTGTAATAATTAATTTATTTAAATAAGAGTTTATCTTTGTCCTGGACATATATAATGATGGCCCAAGAAAGCAGATGGAAGAGCCATAAAGTTAGATGTCATTTTTTTACCAGTTGCTCACTGCCAGGCTGCAGACTTTATTGGTTGAATAACTGAGCCGGTTTCAGCCTGAAAATTTTCTAAGATATTCATCTCAACTTGGATATTATAGCTGTTTTGAAATATTATTATAATATCATCAATGAAAGCTGTAACAGCTAACTGATATCCCAAGTGCGGAAGATAAAGGCCGGGAACGAGGTTCTCAATCTTACAAATGAGAGGATCTATATAAACTGCAAACAGAAGAGCCGCCAAGGGAGAACCCTTTGGAATATCCCTCTTAGGAATAAAAAATTCAGATCTTCTCATAAAATTTTTAAGAGAGATTCTACTATTTTTAATATAATTTTAAACTGCATTCACCAATCATATGTGATCTAGGATTAAAAGGTGGAGGGACTGAATCAAGTATGGCCAATTGACCATGTCAAAAGCAGCCCTAAAATCTATTTGAATAGCATAATATTGGGTTAAGTTTAAATCCCTGGCATATTTAATAGCCTCATGAATTTTTAAGGCTGCATTTACTGCATGTCTACCCTTAATGGCATGGTGAGTGGAAGATATTCTAGCATTGATAAGGTGATGTAATTTCTTCAAGAGAATTCTAGCCAGAATCTTCGAGTCAATATCTTCTACGGAAATATGTCTCAGTTCATCAATTGATGGACTTAGCACTGATTTGTCTTTTTTGAGGTTAAAAATTACTCTGTTGCTCATAAAGGGCCACTCAATTCTCTCATAACAGAACTGGTTAAAAATCTCCACATTGCAAATCTGAGAGCAAAGTCAGGCTGGGATTGTGTCATTCGCCATTATTGATTGTACCTTGAGGATATTAATCTTATCCTGGATATCCTGATTAGAAATATACTCTTTTTGTTCCCCAGTTATGATACTATTGAATTGATCAATGAAACCTGTGCTTACACCAAATTTCATTTTTAACTTCTCAAATATATAATTATCAACATAGATTCCAGAGGCAATGCTGTCATCATCTTTTGGTTATACTGGCAATACCCCTAGGGAGTGGGATGTATAATCTAGCATAGTTTAACATGGGTTTTGATACTTTACTCAAGTTAGGAATTAATTTCCTGAGCCATATTATATGAGCATCTTGATGCATAAGTTGTTGTATTCTTCTTGTAAATTATTTATTAATTGATGATTAGGTTTGAGGTTAGTAACATTGCATAAAACTCTGAATTTCAGAGATTCTATTTTTCATTTGATTCATTGATAAGTATTCTGCGCATTCTTATAACATATTCTAGAGAGTTCTTTTTTAATTTTAAACCAAGCAATATAGGGTGGTAAGCCTGAACATTTTGTATAATAATTAATGATAGTTAAGATAACAGTTAATTGGTCAATCGAGGACAGAACACCATCTTTTATGTTTCTCCTAATAGAAAACCTATATTGATATTTGATTTGACTATAATTATCAAGTACTAACTTTACATAGAAGTGATCTGAAAAACCAACCAGCGATGTATTGATCTTTGACTCATTGAGCTTATGCCCAGACACAAAGAAAAGGTCTATAAGAGAAGAGAATCTGCTACTGAAGAAAGTATATGCATTATCTGGATATTTTTCATGCAATGGATACAGCGAAATTTCATTCATTTTATTTAGTAATGCACTAGGAAGAGATCGGAATGTACAATTAAGGTCACCACCCAGTATTATAATCCCTGGTTTTTGTAAGAATCTATTCTGAACATTATGGATTATATTTACAATATCATTACCCTTAGCTACAGAGTATGCAGCAATCAGATAGTGCAAGTCAGCCTGATAAACAAAGGAAAGTACAATATAGTTTGTTTGTAAAGACAATAACTGAATTTCTTCAATCTCAGAATGCATATATATTAAAACAGCTGCACCTTGGGTGGGTTTATCATTAGGTTTAAAAATTAAATATTTTGTTGAGATAATTTATCAATAATATAACCGGGTGTATTATGGTTAATTTTAGTCTCAATTAAAATTACAATTTCATATTTTTCTTTAGATAAATAGTCAATTATTTTATCAACTTCACCTGGGCTATTTAAACCTTTAATATTAAGAGTTAATATATTGAGGGATTTGTTCATAATTACTGGAATTAATTGATCCTTTATCCACAAAAATATCATTTATAATTTCATTAATCATTTCATCTGCATCCTTGTGATAATCAATTTCAATATTAAACTCAGAGTTACTACCAAACTGACCTAGCATCGTAGGATTATCCTTAATATCACTGGTATTGACATCAACTCCTTCTGTATTTATTCTATAAACAGTATTGCTATAAACACACTCAGTAATGGTATCACTATTGATATCTATTCCATCACCTATATTTACATCAGAATTTACGTCGTTGGGAACACACTCAATGTCACTGGGGCAAACCTCATCAACCTCCCGAATATAACTATTTACATAAGATGATACTTCAGTGTGCTCAGAAGATTGGCTGAGACTGTTACCAATGTCATTAACATCACAAAAATCATTCAATATTTTTATTAATATTACTATCTACTATGTCTGCCCAGGTCTTAACGTTATTAGTTCCACACAAATTATTGCTTCTATCAAACTTGTTGCATTGTACACAATTTCCAGTAACGCACAGTGCAGCTATATAACCAACTCTGTTGCATTTAAAGCACGGGGGGGGTCTTCCTTTCAATATAATAGCAATTGGCATTTGATCTTTGAACAACCTATGTGGTATTTGATCTTTCACAATACCTTTTTTCAGCTTAAGGACAACTTTCCATGAATTTGAGGGAATTTGGAAAGATACCAGGGGCCATCTCTCTTTCCAATGTAATTACTTCGGCATAATTGTTTAGCTGGGTTTTAAAGAACTCAACGTTAAAGTTAGGAGAAGTGTGTAAAACTTTATCGAATACTAAAGGATTAGGATCTTTTGATACGTAATAAATCTTATGCCCTGTACCTCTTTTATTAGACTCTCTGCAAGATCTTTCTGTTCCTTATTAAAATATTCAATAGAAATAAAGCCTCTTGCTGGGAAGAACGCAGTGTGTTTAATCGTTTGTATTAAACCATTATTACTCAACAAGATTAGATATTCATTTAAATCAGGTTTCTCTAAGATGTGCTCATCATTTTTATCGTTTGTATAATCAAACTAAAAATGGAAGGATTAGGAGACATGCAGTTAATAAAAAAAATTTTTTGATAAGAGTTTAACTTAATGAACATTTTTGAGGGTAGTCGCGATAACGTTTGAGCGTGCGATAAATTATCATTTAACTCGGTGAATTGCGTCAGTTTGTTAATATTTTCGGCTGATTTATTTGATTCTATTTTATCATCTAAAAACTTTGTGCTATTGCTGGCTTCATATTGGCTGTTAGGTTGATTTTCGTTCATCAAAGTTTGAGGTTGAATATCTTCGTTGAGGCTATTGGTTTTTCTTTTTTTACGCTGAGAGATAACATTCCAATCAGCGCCTTGACAAGCTTCAACATTACCATTTAAGTTCGTAACCTCCGGGAGACCAGCACTCTCAATAATGGATGAGGTAGCATATCTTGCTTTTTTGGAAATTATTTTCATATCTATACCATTTTGCTAAGTATTAAATTCAGAGCTGCTTATTAAATCAGGGTTACTAATTACTTTTCTTAATTTTAGCTTAATATTGTTAGTGTTAGTAGAAGGCTGCTGAATGTTTCTGCCATACTAACGTTGGCTTTTTTTGTTCGGACGAGTATATACAGATTGAGCTCCCTCCTTATCCTCATGGTTCTTCTTGCCTTTTTCCCCCATTGGCAAATTGTGCTGGGGTAAATACAATATAACTTTTCGTCAACTTTCTGCTGATAATAAAATATTACTTTTTTCAAGAAATTCATGGAGAGAAACAAACATTTCTGTATTAGCAACAATTTTATTTTGAAATGCTTGCAATTATGTGTTTAGGGTTAATATATTGAAACTTCTTTCTTGCAGAGAAAGATTCAATTGGTTTATTTTTCCAAAAAAATTCAAGCAAGAACAAAACATATCTAATTTTGATCAGAAAAATGAGATGCTAATGTGGGATTATTATAAATAAAAAAAATTGTTAATTCATATTTTAATATTAAAATTCTTTTTAGAATACAGCAGGATAGCCATTTTACTTCTGTGTGATAAATAAGAGATTCATAAATGGCAAAAAAGTTTTGCATTAATAGCATTACTTTTTATGCAATTAACTATTGTGGAAACTTCTGACAACTCTTTACTAAATGATTCTCCAATATGTCCAAATATTACATTTTCTCTCTAGACAGAAATGCATTTAGACTTTTTTTTTTAATTATCCTATAAATCTTGAAAGCTTACCAGTCATGGCTGCAATGCATCAATGCTCTTTTATCATTAAGTTCATTTCTTTATCAAAGTTATTCACCTGTTTAAATATATCTCTTCCTTTAACTGTGTTAGAGAGATTTCTACACAACAGCAGATCATGAATTTAAAAATAATACAAGAACCTGACAAAACCAATAAATTAGCATCATTTGTAAGTTGTATTGCAAATATAGTACTCTGCTTGATTCATGATAATAACAAAAATATGATATTGATAGCAATACTTTCTATTCTTCATTTTATTGTCCAATGGACATAAAAAAAATTTTTTTTTAAAGATTTGATATTTCAGAACTATGGATAGTTTTACAAATTTTTATTGCTCTGGTAAGATCTTCACTAATTGTATCAGGGTTTTTATTTTTGTTTTGTTTTAGCAATTAGTAAAGCAATTTTGAAAGAAGCTTTTACTAATTTATCATTTAATTTAATAACGTTGGGAAAGTTAGTTTGCTGTTTGAATTCTTCATCCTTTCCTTAAAAAAAAAATGTAAAAATTCAAATTCACAAGGCACAGTATCTAAATGGTAATTAAGTTTTCCAGGTCTCATACAATCATTTGATAACTGTTTTAGCAGGCTTGTGATAATCATGATGTGATGGCGCAAATTCATATTTCAAGTAAGAAGGATCATATTTACACATGTTTTAACAAATTTTCTGCATTTTGCCATCTGGTATTGAAATAATGTGGACAGTTCTGGTAAAATGTGAGATATGTGTTGCTTTCGACTCGGATTCTTTGGTATCATCACTACGTTTGACTGACTGATTTCTACAAATATGTTTTTATTAGCTACTTATTTATATCAGGATTATATTTTTTAATAAAAAATTATCAAATGCACTAATACCAGTGATACTTGATATAAAGATGAAACTAATAAACTACCCAAGTAAGCCCCAGTATTAATAAAGCTGATGTATATGAATTGGGAAAATAGTGATTATTAAATCACACTACATAATTTTAATGTGCAAATTTTCACATTAAAATTTAAAAATATCTCTATATATAAAAATAAATTTACTTCTAATTTTAAAATTTATTTTTTGTCTTTTTTTGACAAGATCCATAGCCTTCAGTTTAAGAATCTCTGATCTAAATCATAATATCAGTCTTTCCATGTATAACTATCTAATTTCTATTTTTAAGACAGTATGAAATTTGTTTACATTAAATATTTCTTATATATGTAATTAGAGGAAATTGAACTCGGGATTTTTCAGTCCATTCATCATCCACTCTATTCAAGCAACCAATAAACATAAGCATACACATGTGAAAAAGATACATGATCCCCAATATATATATTTCATGTAAAACCAGCACTTATCAGTAGGGCCAGGTCATTAAAGTTTGAGGAATTGCTACTTTAGTATAAATCTAGCACTAATTGTATATATGTATGGGAGATTATGATTTGGCCCAAATGATGAGTGCTGGTTTTCCATAAAATATATATATTGGGAATCATGTATCTTTCTCACATATCATGTGTATTGGTTGCTTGAGATGGAGTGGAGGATGAAAAGACTGAAAAATCCCAAGTTCAAACCCCTTATCTACTTTATGTTAGATGTTACTAAATTTTTATATATTTTTTTATAAGTTTTTATATTGTTTAAAACATGAACTTTCTACTATATATTTTGTTTTAAATAATAATAATAATACTTAAAAAATCGTCTTTGCTAATTACCAGAACTATAATCAAATTACAAAACCTTTGTGTTCTTCAGTCATGGTTAAAATATTTGTTTAATTTATTTCAAGACACAATTCCAATCAAGACTCAGTTTTGTTTTATAATAATCTAGAAGATATGTTGCACAAACATTTTCCAAAGTTATCCATACTTTGATTTTTACATATTTCTGTACTTCACAATCACATAATAAATCTCAAGCAATTCCTTTAAAAATGCATTAAATTCTTTCAACATTATAATGCTTTAGCAATTAATTACTCATACTCTTAGAACAAAATGGTCTGTATGCTGTTCCATTATTTTTGACAACAGAAAGTTTATTCTCAAAAAAATAAAAATAAAAAGTTACAAGGATTGATTTAATATATACTTATAAGTCTTCAAATACTTATCCAGAAATATTAAGAACAAAACTTAGCAATCTAATATCTTTTTCAATTACACAATATGTACTACTTTTAATTCTTAATAATTTTTGACTTAATTGTAAATGAAATGTATAAATTTAGTATCTACCTATATAAGATGTTTGTTACAAACTTCAAACTTTGATCATCCTTCATTGAAGTTGAACAAATTAATGTATTGCCTATGTTGTTATATATTGTAATTTCATCATATGTTTGCCTACATAACTTAAAATTGATTTTTTGTATATATATTTTCAAGTTGTTGTTTTTATCAGTCCTTTCACTTTAGCCCACTCCTGTTGCAACCATCCATCAGCCCACAAATCGGACTGAATTTTCTTATTATAAATGTATTTTATGAAGCATCTGTTTCATTTTTTCAAGTGAGCAAGATATATATAATACATAATAAAATCTCTATTCTAATGAATGACCAATAAAAATTATTAATACATAGCACATTATAATTTCATATACACTTTTTTTTTTTTTTAGATATTATTCAAACTTCTATTCCATCACATATTTCTGAAATATATTACCAGAGACATGTGTATACAATTTATATATATAAAAACTATTTAAAATATTATTTATTTATTAAAATATAATTATTTTATGATTATGAAGATAAAAATACTTTTTATACTTCATTTGTATTATAACAGCTATTAATGTTACACTTTTGCAACCAAATTCATTAAGCAAACACCAATATGCTTCGCATTACGTTTTATTTATTGAAAAAAATCTAAAACTAAAATATAATCATTTTGTTTAAAAAAATCTATGACCAACAACTAATTTTAAATGAAAACAAATACTAACAGGATAACTTGAGGCAAAATAGTAGGAATACACAGTACCTTAATGAAACTGTTAGAAATAAAACTGAGGGATTTAAAATATGAAGCAATGTGTGTAATGTGGCTTCTAACAAGAAGTCAAGTAAAAGTAGATTATATCTGATTTACTAAATGAAATATAAACTGAATGGTAATAGTGTACTTCAAACAAAAACATCTTGGGCAATATTGTGTCACAAGCTATTTTCAGATACTTCTTTATAGAAATAAAATTCTTAAAACTTATTGTGAGGCAAACAATTCATGAATATCATATTTGTCTTTTCTCTACTAATTATTTTGTAAGTGAATCTTTCATGAAAACTCTATATCTGATAAATCTTTAAAATCCATCAAATGGAATCCAGTAAATTACTTTAACAATTACATCTATACAAAATTAATTTTCACAAAAAAATAAAAATAATTTCTCAATTATACTATGTGCATACAGACATGAACATACACATACTTAAAAAAAATGTCTCTAATCGTCTAAAAAATTAAATATCTTTCTTTTAATAACACTAATTTATTATGTTATCAGCTGGATGTTTTTTTTTAAATCTCTTTTAATTTTCTAAGTTAAAAAAAATAAA
This sequence comes from Epiperipatus broadwayi, assembly GCA_028023455.1. Taxonomy (NCBI): domain Eukaryota; kingdom Metazoa; phylum Onychophora; class Udeonychophora; order Euonychophora; family Peripatidae; genus Epiperipatus; species Epiperipatus broadwayi. The sequence goes on from JAQFVV010006203.1 coordinate 7,582,121, forward strand.
TAAACAAGTTTTGTTTTTTATATATACTAGTAAGTTTTAAGTTTTGTTTTTTAAAAATAAATAAATAATGCAATTTACAAATAAAAAAAGTGTACATTTAGAAGTAACAAGGTTAGTAATATGTGAAAATTAAGTTCACTGCCCAAAGGCAGATTGAATTAACGAGATAATGGAGCATTACTATACATTATTACAAAGTGAAATCAACTGAACAATGTCAATAGTAGTTTGCCATTGTTTGCTATCATTAAGATTAAAAATAATTAAAAGAAAATGAATAAATTGATAAACAGAAACATTTCTAAAAAAAATAATAAGTACACACAACTTGACAGGTTCTTGGAAAATATTATTAGTTAGTACAATTTATAATACTAATAGTGAATAAACAATTCCTTTGATACAAATTAAAACAGTATTTTTTCTGTATGTGAAGTTAAAATTTTTGTTCTATAGTCTTCACATATAATTTGTGTTTCATTTTAACTCATTTTTATTTCTAAATTCATGATGTGCAAGTGTCTTTTTTCTTACTTCCAGCCTTGGTATTCTAGCAGAACATGATAGTACCATTAGCCCAGTTAGGCAATCACCCAGGTATTAAAACTCAAAAAGTACAGTACAAACTTTTAAGATACAAGTTCGTTTATAAATTAGTTATTTTTGTGAAATATAGTCAGTTTTGCACTTTTAATTTTTTCCACAAAACATCTCGTGTCAAAAATCAACATTGGCATTAGACGAGTGAATGCAAATGTTAGTTTCATTTAGGGCACAAGAAAGTAAATGCCAGCTTTACATTCCGTATCAATCATCATATCATATTATATTGATATGTCTTAACTGAAACACAGTCTTATTATATACCTGTGTTTATATATGTAATATATAAGGTATATGAGCACAGACTTTCACATGACCCACCACTCTCCACACTATCTCATAACACTGATACACTTGAACACATGTATGTTGAAAAGATAAATAATCACCAATATACGTATTTCATGCTAAACCAGCAATCATCAGTTGGTCCAGATTACCATCTCCACACATATATGCTATAAGTGCTCAGATATATATTAATATAGCCAAACCTCACACATTTAATAAACCTCATACTTTAATGGACAGGCTAGCCTGTCCATTAAAATATGAGGTTTGGCTATCTTAATATATATCTGAGCACTTATAGCATATATGTGTGGAGATGGTAATCTGGACCAACTGATGATTGCTGGTTTAGCATGAAATACGAATATTAGTGATTATTTATCTTTTCAACATATATGTGTTCAAGTGTATCAGTGTTATGAGATAGTGTGGAGAGTGGCGGGTCATGTGAAAGTCTGTGCTCATATACCTTATATATTACATAGGCATATAATAAGCCTGTGTTTCAATTATTACATAATAGAGATGTCTGCCCATCCCTTGTATATGTATTAAATGGATTATGTCCTACACATGAGGGGTCAGATGGACTTTAGGTCAACATGGGTGTGACAAGAATCTCGGCCTCAGGGTGGCCTTTGAGCATTCCATCATCAGATTTTCAATTGGATGGACGGTTGAAAAGTTGGAGTGTGGAATAGATTGAAGCCTGTCCATTAGAGTATGAGGTTTGGCTATCTTAATATATATCTGAGCACTTATAGCATATATGTGTGGAAATGGTAATCTGGACCAACTGATGATTGCTGGTTTATCTTTTCAACATATATGTGTTCAAGTGTATCAGTGTTATGAGAAAGTGTGGAGAGTGGTGGGTCATGTGAAAGTCTGTGCTCATATACCTTATATATTGATATGTCTTGGTAAATTCAGTCTAAATCCCTTTACAAAAAATGTTAAGTTAGTTCATCATCCACATCAATTCTTTAGGAATAGAATATCTTTTATATAAAAAATTTCCAGTCTACAAGTTCTTCCTTTCTTATTGCAAAACCTATATATTTTTGTCAATATACTTTTTAAATGTAGCTTTACCAGATTAGATCATTTTTGTTCAATAAAGTCTAATGTATCCACATATAAGCTGTTCATCTCCATTCAATTTTAATTTTAGCTTTCTTATTTCATTGCCAAATCTATATAATTATACTTTTACAATGCTTCATATAATTACAACCCACTATTGACAGTTTCAATTGCCCCAGCAATCTTCTTCAGAACTTCCACTTATATTTTCAAATCTCATTCTGAAGAAGATTGCTGGGGCAATCGAAACTGTCAATAATGGGTTGTAATTATACAAAGCATTGTAAAAAATAATAAGTAAATGATATTAAAATTATATATTCAATTTTACTTGAACAAATTTCATATACTTTAAGTTGTAATCTGCTAAACATCATTGGCAATATATAAAAACTAGAAGGCAGGATTCTCTAAGAAAAGAAACTTTATCTAACACCTCCTATAGTAAATTATTAACTACATCATTCAACATGTATAGAATAAAAGTCAAATCTATAATTTACACCACAAAAATTACTATATATCTAAAAAGATTATCAACTATCAGTTCTAATATACCAGATTTATGTCTAGTTATTAAAGTGAAATTCAATCAGTATATAGAAATGGTGATGTATAAAAAATTTAGTTTAGATGGCTATATTTAAAATCACAAAGAAATATAAACATCAATATTTTAAATGACTACAATATTTAATAGTTAAAAAAAAGAAGAATAGCTAATAAAAATGAATGGATAATTATTTCATTCAACAGGTATAGTATACTATAAATTAAATCAATTTATATAGTGCATTTTTTTAGATAGACATGTTGGAATGTTATTATAACTCTTTGTTAAAATATAATAATTAATTTTAATATACATGCATCATTATCTCAACACATTTGGTGAGTTTCTGAAATTAGGTTCCAGGGAATCTGAGGAGTCTTGATTATAAAGCAAAATGTATATCATATTAATTACTAATTAATAAATTTTTCAGATGCATAATGATTTGTGCAATGTAAATTATAAATTCAATTTTATACCACACATACCAGCACAACATGATTTGATTTTTTCAGTTTAAAATATTTAAACAAAAGCTATTTTATTCTCTCTCTCTACTCAACTAAACATATTAGTATTTATATCCCCATAAATTTTTTAACATTGCAGCAAAACAAACAAACAAAGCAATCATTAAGAAACAAACTGAACTTTATCACCATTAAAACATCCTTTTTATTTAAAAAAGGAAATATAAAAAAAAAAATCATATTAAGTTAATTATTTGATCTTTATTTCATTTACAGAAAAAAAAAAAGTAATGTTGTTTATTAAGTGGATACAAATAATAATTTAACAGTTATATAAATATATTTGTTATATAAATTCAAAGATACACTCATAGATAAATACAAACACGTATAATCTTATTCAAGACACTGAAATTAACCATATTAAAATTATAGATGAGAAATAACTATCATTCTCCTTACCACTAAATTTAAAGTTTGGTGTATTTAGAATATTACTGCTACCACAATATAAAATCCACTATCAGAACATTCATATTATAGAGTTAAGTCTAGATAAACTGACAGCCTCCCCAGGTATTTCAGAATCAAACAGTTCTCTACATTAAGTCAACAACAGTATAATCATTTGTAAATAACTTAAAATATATATGTAAAAATTCTGATTTACATTTTATGTTATGCTAACAGTAAATAACATTCTAAATATACTAAAAATTTGACATTATAAACAACAGAGATTATATTTCCATTATTTATAAGCACATACATATGTAATATAATGAGGATGCTAGCTAATAGCTCTAAACAAACTTTTCTGATCAATGCCAGAAGAGAAAGCATTTAAAATCTCTATCTAAAATTATCCCTATCCCCAAACCGGTTTTGAGCTGATGGCTCTCCTCAGTGAGGGCTAGGATATTCAGATATCAGATCTAAAATACCAACTCGAACATAGCATTTATCTATTAATTTACTATTAACTAGAAAATCTGAAATTTTCAGCCATCCAGCATTTATCAGAAAATCTTGTTTAGAGCTATTAGCATGCTCATTATATTAAATTTGTAGTACAGACTTATTAAGTTAAGTCACATGATGTATGTCTTGATTTTGCTATTATTAAGAATAAACATATATAATAATATAATCAACAATATAATTTTAGTAACCTATGAAATCTTCTAATATCATCTTTACTAAATTAACCATCTACCACTATGTCATTTAACTACCTTACCAGACCAAATGACACTACTTTCAATTGCTTTTTGAGCCTTATTAAGATGATGGACAATGATATTCGATGCTGTAACAATCCGGAGAAGGTAAATTTAAGGTATCTGCAATACAGGGCGCCATCTAGGCATTTGAACCTAGAAAAATTTATAAAGTAGGCAAATACGTAAGTAAAAAAAAAAATTTTTTTTTTTTTTTAAATATTTTGGTTCCGGTCGTTAGCCCATGTCACTAGCTCAATGGAATAGCAGAGATTAAATAATATAATCTAAGAGTATATAAAAAAAGAATAAAATAAGCCACTGCCAGTAATTAGCATACAAACATTTATTTATGCACATATATATAAGATTGAAAATTGTTTTAGTATCAGTTTACATTTTAACATTTAACATTATTTTTAACTTTACTTTAGATTTTAATTTACATTTTAATTTCTATTATAAGTTTACATTTTAATTAAGTTCGCACAGATGGAATTATAAAAATTTGTTTTAATAATGTTGAGTATAGATCGGTTACATAGATCACAACGGTTAAAAACATTTCAAAATAAACATAAACGATCAAAATATAAAATCATTGATACTGACAATTGCAGAGGGAAATTTATAAGCAACCCAATAGTATTCACCATAAGATACTTGCATTGTCACCAATAACTTAAAAGACATCCGAATAAATACATTTTAGATACTCACCGTAAGGTATCATTATTTATCGAATGTCTATATATTTTGATCAAATATGAAAACCCAAAACATACTTAACTGATAACCAATCCATGCAAGCATCTATAAACAACTTAAATTTAATGCATTTTTATTTAGTGTCGAGTATGAATAGACTACATAGATTTGCATTTGAAAATAAAACATTCTATCCCTATATAACCTTAGGCTAAAGGTTCGCATCCAAAACTGGCGTCAATTCATCTGATATATCGATGTATTCAATGTAATACAGAATACGGCAGCACCAAAAAGATTAAGAGAAGACATTGACTCTCATCAGATAGGAATATTACATCTATCTAATGAGAAGAACAATAAAAAAAAACTCCATAGAAAGGAACTGCGTTTTCCGTCTTATAATTCCTTCCATAGGCAAACGGGTGAGTGTGGCGTATATATAAATGATTCTGCCAGTAGCGAATCTCCGACTACATCTACTAACTACATCAATATATCCAATCCATTGACCCAATTTAACAACGACACAAATAACCTAAGATTACCCTCCCCTAATATAACTTTACAAATCTATACAGCCATTCACGCCCGACTTAAGTTTAACATTTATATAATTAATTTAACGAAAAACAAAAATCATGATAAAACTTAAAGAACAAAAAATAAATAAATAAATGGAAATGATTTTAAATATATATAAAAAAAGGAAATACATCAAATAACATTATTAATAAATTAAGTTGGTCAGATAGGATAATATTGCAATCATTTAAATATGGAAAGTTTTAATTTAATGTTCATTATTTATAAAGTTCTTATGGTTTAAAACAGTTCATCTTTATCCGTTGCTTGCCATGAACGTGAATTCCCATGCCGTCCTAAGATTGGTATTCTGTTGGCCGATTTATTTATCCATCCGGAGGTTTTTGCTTTAACTGGTCCTCAATGTAGAAAAACGATAGTTCATTTCTCTTTCTTTCTTAGCAAAACTGAAGGGATTGAAGAGTGCGTCTTTTCAATCCCTTCTCCTTCACTTCCGCACTAACACATATCTGTCCTCTCTCAATAATAATTAATTAATAATTTTCAAACTTGTCCTTTTATATTAATTTGAAGGATCCAATGGACGTTACATCATGATGATGATATGGTCCTTTCGCTGAGGTTCGATTCCATTGTTTTTCATTCATTGGCTATTTGTTTCTATTGTTTTCCTATCTGACCGATGTTTTTAAATTTAAATGCCCAAGGCTAGTTTACATTTCTAATTAAAACAATCATTTCCATTTCTGATTAATTAATATGTTTTCAAAACTTAAAGATATATTTTTATCTTTAAATCTCTACTGAAAATTTAGTTTTAAAACACTTTTTCTTTAATAAAGTTTTCGTTTAATAATTTTTTTTTTATCTGTGCGATTTATATATACGAATTTAAGATGATATTTAATTTCAATTTTTAATTCTTAAAGAAAATTTTTAAATGCGAACATGTTTAATAATAAAAAAACAATGTAACGTTGTCTGTGCTTGTTACAATGCTAAATCTCATAAATGTAATACTCTGTATTTGCCATTTTAACTCTTTGCCCGCCTCTTACGAGGCTCCTCGTCGACATCTGACATTACTCTAACTCAGCTGTTTTTATACGAAAATATTCGTTCAATAGTTTTTAAATAGATTTTTAAAAGTTCTATACGATGGTGCCCTCTTCCGAATTCTTTTACAACTAAAAAATAAAAAAAACTGCATTTAAAGCTAAACAAAGAAAGAAGCTTATTCGTGATTGGTTCTCAGCCAGTTCTCAGCCGACAAAGACATTCTGATTGGCTGGAAAAAACAAAGAAACCGCCTGATCAAAGAAAATAAAGATAAACGCTGAGATTTTCATTTCGAATGTGATTTAAGTATTAAAAAAAGTATAATTTGACAAATTAAAATAATTTTTAAAAAGTAAACTAAAAAAACAAAATTATTTTCGAAAAATATCGAAGATTTTTGTAAAAATGTTGAAGATTTAGTAAAAAGAAATATTTACTTTTCTATAACGTAAAAACGATCTTTTTGTTTATATTATAGCTTTTATGTTGCCGATATTGAATATTTTAGAATAAATAAATAGCAATTTATTTTTGAAAGAACTTTCGTTCTCTTCACAACCTGAAAAATTAATAATATACTTTTTATAAACGTATCTGAGTTGAATTTAATATTATAGGCGAATATGTTTTAACAATAGGCTTTGTCTTCAGTTTGTGAGTTGGCCAATTAAAAGATTTGATTTTTATCTCATAAACCAATAATAAAATTAGCGGTTTAAGGGTTAATAAGAACTCAACAAGCAGTCAGAATTGGTGAAGTGGTATCATTTTTGTCTGTTAAGACAGTTGAATGATGAAAGTAATATGAGATGGTTAATTAAATTTAATATAAATGATGCTAAAATTTATAGGCTTCTAAAATAATTATTACTATTATTATCATCATCATCATTATTATTATATACAAGTAATGTACTTAAATATGGTAATATGTGAATTTTAAATGCCATTATTGACATATATGCTTTTTTTTTTTTTTTGGTCTGAAAAAAAGAAAAATATATTGGACAAACACAAAAATAGAAATAATAATAGTCTATTTATTCCACTCCTGAGTCATCTATTGTAAGATAAGATAATGAATGGATAGCAGATGTTATTACATATAAATCTGCAGACTAGTTGTATGTGCATTAGACTGATGAAGCCTAACAGCTAGAAATTAGCTGGTAGAATTTGGATATGGTATTACCATCTAATTTCAGTTGATTACCCAAATGTAAAATAGGTGATTCTGAATAAAGTAACTAGTGAATAACTGCATTTAATGCAAATATTGAATATAATTTGGGAGTCATATAATATTTTCTTTGGTAAATTAGAGAAATGTATACTTTACTTTATAACCAGCCCTGCTCTGGTTATGATATGAAACTCAGTAAATGCATAAAGATGTTGATATATATATATACATATTAATAAATATAATATTTTCAAGTTATAAATAAGACTAGAAATTACTTCTTTTTCCTTATACTGCCTTTATTTATTTTAAAGCAAGTATAAAATAATTATTTATACCTGCAATCTCACAACACATAGAGACATTAGTTTTCTAATAAATAATCTGATATAGTGATATTAACATTACTTAAAAAAATGAAATCATTTCTGGTTTTTATGCAGAGTTTGTAAATATTGTATTTATTAGTATTACATATTTGACTTTTGTTATTTACTCATAAAGGTGTTACAATATTTAGAAATGAATTCTGACTCATGATGTTTATTTATAGTAATGACACTTTGTTTACAACTGATATGAATTTGACACTTTTATTATTTGTTGTATTACCTATCTATTTAAGTTCTGAGATTCCAAGTATAAATGATTGTTATACATTTGGTTATCCCTCACACAGTTTACATATGTATAGATGAAATAGAATACATTTAAGAATAACAATCAGACAAGGTATGAAAATCTTTCAGAAAAAAAAGTTTGTTGTAGAAATTAAGACAATAATAGGGCCACAAAATATCAAATAAGCAAAATAATGGACAAGCTTGTTTTATATGTGAATGAATTTGAGTTTCACAGATTGACATATATAATCATTGTAAAACTCATTTCTAGTCTAATAATACTATTATTTGACTTTCTATTTTTTTTTTTTTTCTTTAGGAATTGAATGACGATAATCATTTGCAAGTGACTCTTGTTATACATATACACTTCCAATTTATAAATATTTTATCAGAACACAATTTTAGATAGACCTCGAACATTGATAGCTCCTATTTTTATTTTCTGATAATTGCTTCTACTGATATACATTTTTAATATTAAGGAATATATTTAAAATCAGCCTTTCCAAGCTATTGGGCATGCACTTTTTATGAGTGTTAATAATAAATGCTTTCACTCCCAACATGAGATATAGTATTTAAGAAAGAATAAAATGAATCCAATTATTCTTTCCAACCCAAATGCTTATATATGGGCAAATCTTAAGTACTGGAAGTGAAAGCGTGAGGATAGACCACTCACTTTAAATTACTGTTTATGATATCTGAATGAGTGAAGCCGGCGAAATGCTTATTGGGAGTTCTTTACATTTTTCTGATTTCTGTAACCAAATGAATGTCTAAAAGAAGTGATGTTAAAAAAAGTGTAAGTAAAGATACTTGTATATAATATACTGTAACAGTATACATATATGCCGTTACATCACTTTCAAATAAAAGTGAAAAAATATAACTAAAATCACCCTCAAGTAGAAATATATATAATGCACAGATGGCAAACTAATTATATAATTATTTAAAGTTAAAAATCTTAAAACAAGATTGTTTTAATATAAAAGAATAAAAATAATATAAAAAAAAGCTGTTAATTAGTTAAACTTAAAAGTTATTTTTAATCTCGGAAAGAAAATGATTTTCTACATTGATGTAAAAGCAAATAGGCCCTTAGGCATAAAGTCAGATAAGAAATAAATTAAAAAATACTAGTGATAAAATTTTAGTTCTAGTTCTAAAGCAAACTGGCCAATAGTGATGGAAATAAACACATGGTCCACAGAGAAAAGTCATCATCGCCAATAAGAACAGCACCAAGTCAGGAAAGATCGATCCTGGACTTTGATGATAAGAACTCAAAATGGATACAAAAAGAAAACCTTTAAGTGAAGATTTAGATTTTGGTTGCTCTTGCTGAATGCGTGTTACTAAAACATATTTTATATGTGTATTACGGATCTTCAAAATGTAGGGCTCACACAATAAATTACATTTCCCATATTTTCATCAGCTAAAGTGGCTTCCAGAATGATGGTTTCCAGAAACTGGCCAGCAACAGATTCATCTCCACCTAGGACAATATCAATATGGGATGAAAGGAACTGTGAACATAGTTATAAGACATTTTAAGGACTTCAATAAACCTGCAGCATTGGAAAGTATAAACTTTTGCTTTAAATGAACTTTAATTATAATACAAACTTTTCCAAATAGTAATTTTAAATGTCACTTAATTTTTAAAAGAAATCTCTTATCTGACTAAAATTTTAAATTATTATTATTTTTTTTATATATATGTTTGATATCATTTCTATTCTTGTAAATTTCTTTTAAATCAATAATTTAAAATAGGTGTAAATGGCTGTATAGATTCGTAAGATTATGTTAGTTTAAATTGATTAATTTTGGGCTAATTGTTTTGTAGTTGAATCGGTGCTGGTGGATAGATGTACAGATGTTTTATGTCAATGTAATCTGGGTAGTCACATTGGATACTCATTCGCTTGTACCGTGTTAGCATATAGTGCATAATAGCCACCTGAACATATGGCCCAAAAGTGAAGCCATTGCGTTGTCAATGGTCGTAGATGTATTTCCTATACCATTGATTTTCTTAAGCTCTAGTTGGAGAGTAAGCCGACAAAGACTGCTATCCCCATTTGCAGGACATCTCATATATATTTCAAATGATTTCATTTTTGTATCACCAATTGGACAAAGGATCATTCCTGTCTGTTGGTGAAATTTATTAATGATCATGGGGAAGATGCTCATTCCTTCCCACTTACGATTCTTTATTTTTCTAATGATATTATGCTACAGATGTAAATTCCTATCAGCATGATTGTGTTATGCTAACAATCTCATTTTGTATTTGTCACATCGGTATATCAGTTAAGCTAGCATTGTTTTAAGCATGAAATTTTAGCCTAAGGTTAAAAGGGATTGAGTTAGTTATATGTATATTCTATGTAGCATATTTACGTTTAGTAAAATATTAAAATTAATCCATCTATGCATATAATTTAAATCAAATATATTTAATAGTAAATTTAATCTTCAGACATTTATATTAATGTATGTGCATACATAATAAAATGTTTTTAGTTCACTTTTGGCAGTAATTTATTTACATATATTTTTATTAATAATATTTTAAAATTAAAAATTAGAAATTTTAAATAGAGTGATATTTTAAACTCATCTCTTCCCTGAGCTAATGACTGGGGCTTTCAGTTCAAAAAAAAAGTTGAATCTCATCCGTATGTATCTGCTGTCTTTATAAATTGTGATGTGATGTACTATGACTTCTCCTTAAATGGAGTCAGAAATCTCTCAGCAACTATGCCCAGAGAAACCTGTTAGCCACTTTATCTTCCTTTTCCATTCTCCACTCGTAAGTTTTCCCATAATCTGCTCCATCCCATTTCCACAACATAATCTTTGTCAACTCTATGGCCTTGCAATCTAAATCCCCCTTATCTTTTCCTAAATCCAGCATAAAAACCAATAACCCACTTTCTTTATAATCACTTTGTTCAGATTTATTCTTCCATAACTTCATTATTTGTACTCTTTCTGCTTTCAAGCATTTACATTCAATTAACAGATGCCCAATATTTTCTATGCCTTCTTACACAATTTGCAGACTAAATCACCGATATTTTTCCATTTTCATGTATATTCTCTTGTTGCTAAAGATCCCGTTCAACTTTCCTTGCTATTATCATAAATTAACCCGCACCCAATATTCTGTTTACTTCTATATAAATTTAACCTCTTTTTACTCTCCACAATAGTTCTCCATCTCTCCAACTACCTATTCCTTATTAATGCATCTATTCTTTTATCCTATTTCTTAACACTATAACACTCAACAATCCCATCTTTTGTATAAATAGGTTTGAATAGCCTAGTGGCGCCCTGGCATGGCAGATAGATTTGGGAGGTTCCGTCGACCATTATAATACAAATGCACTAAGTTTTTTAATAAAGAGCAAAAATAAATTAGTAGAAAGTTGTATGCTATAGTAATTAATAGAAAATATTTAAGAGCAATATTAATTAAACAAGAGATAAAAAAAATATTTGTAATCGATTGTCTTTATGTTCTTAAGTATTGTGTAAATAGCAATAAATAAGATTTTATGCCAGGCTAAGCCTTTCAAAATTAGCCAAACTGTTAAATATCTACTATTTTTTACAAAATTGTAAAAGGCAAATAGAAGAAATTGTAATTTTAAGAAATACTAACCTTAAATGTACATATGACAAATTTCATATCAATTGTATATCTTTATATTTCTGGATTATATCAATTCGTTTTTTGCATTATTTAAATCAAAAACTCATTTTTATCTTTGTATTGATTTTGTTTTATTAAAAATTTTGTAAAATAAAAAGGAAAATTGTTAATATAAACTTTATTAAATTTTTTTAACTTTAGATCTTTAATTAGAACATAACTTCAGTAATCAATTGTTCCCAATGAAACAAAAAACAAACAAACATATGGTTCACTATGTAAAATTATATTTGAAAAATAGACATTTTAAATTATATCCAAAATATAATGGTAGGTTTTTGTGTTTCCTGAATCTTGGTGGTTGTGATTTATTTTTTTAATGAATTCTCAAAATTTAATCAATAATTGCAGTTACCATCTTAAAACGAAAAAAAAAAAATGCTTAGAAAATTTTCTTAGCAGTTACAGCAACAAATGATAATGTTCAAATTAAAATCTCCTACTTAAACACATATATAAAATAAGCTAATTTATAATCAGTCATATTCCATAAAAATTTATCAACAAATTTCTTGACTGGCAAATAACCTAAATAATGAAGAAATTTGTTTTAAGTGCTCCTCAAAGATAACAATCATAATGCTTGTTATTTTAATACTTTTTTTTATCTGATGAATTAAATAGAATCATTTAATTTGAACCTTACATTCAGCTGTTGATTGGGCTGCTAACAAAATTTGTTTCAATATATTTCTTACAATGTTAAGAATAACATAAAATTATACCATAACTACTAAATTGAAAATCTATCTAACTGATCATTCATGTCTTAATTAAATACTTTTGTAAACTATTAAAAGAAATTATTGATAAAAAGACAAAACTGATCATGAAATTTTTAAACTGAAAATGATTATAATATTTTTACTAAAAAAATACTGAATCTATGAGACAAGTAGATGTAAAAAAAAAAAAGTGATGGAATTTTGTAATTCTTTATACCCTATGATTTTTGTAGCTAGAACTTAGAGTAAAAATGTAATATTGTGACCTTTATATTACATAAATAAAATATTGCCAAAAATAACTTATAATAACCTGACTAAAACTTATTTGAACAATGTGGTTTGGAAAAGAAAAAAAAACACAAATAATTATTAATCTGAAAAGTACTGACAAAAAAAAACCCTCCACAAATAATTAGTAATCTAAAAAATATTGACAAAAAAAAGAGAAAGGGAAATTTACTAACATCAAAAAATTGAATTAAATTATTGATGCAGGGATTATCAAAAAACAAAAAAACCAACACAAACCTGTAAGATTGTAATGGATTCTAATAAAAATAGATATAAATCTGAGTACTTCAGTATTTATCAGTTTGGCAAGGATGGAAACAATTTTTTATTCAGTTATACACTTATGGGAAACATGTACTTTTTTTTTGCCCAACTTTATGTTAAGGAATATGTGTTAATTATTAACTTAAAAAATAACTTATAAATCTATTAAAAATTCCATTCAAAATGTTTATTCAAAGGTTTTTATTTTATTTAAATTTTAACATGTAAACGTGACACACTGGAATCATTTTTGTACATTGTCAGTATCTTTTTGTCACTATCATTTTGTTTATGGACTTTTTTAAATTTATATTTGTTTATATTAATAAATTCACTATACCCTTAATAGAAAAAAATATATTAACAAATAAAGTGCAAATATAAAAAAAAAATACCATAAAATTGTCTTTCTTTAAAATAGCAGTAATAAAAAACAACACTGGAAATATTAAACACTAACGTTTGTTTTCAACCATTTTATTTTAGTCATTTACTGTATGCCCCTAAAAATGCATAATTGAGCAAAAAAATTACTTCCTTCCTTGCCAAATCGGTAAATACATAAGTACCTCTAACTGTTCAGAATAACAATATATAAATATTAAATGCTTTAAAAGGCATATCAATCTGATAAAACTAAAAAAAAATTTCAGAATTCAATTAGACTTAAGATTTTTCTTTCAGATAAGTAGCCTACAGTCTACCCAGCTAATTATCCAATATTATTCACAAATGAGTACCTTGTTATTTTTAATTAGGGAATGGGGAAAAAATGCCAAAATGTTCAATAATCAGCAATTGGAAAATCTCAAAAATAAAATGCTTTTCTATAAGAGATTGCTGAAGAGGCCTTTCCCTTGCGTATGTTATTCAATGACTGTTTTAGCTATTTAAGGTTCTTATATTAATAAATTATTCCACTATGTTTAAAATTTTCAAATATTATATGCTTATTTAGAAGTAATGTTCTCTGCAAATTTTTAATGGATTGTATTATGTAGAATTTTCAGTTATGCAAGTGATAAAAAATTAGTGCCTGCCAAATTGAATTAGTACCTGCAAAATAATTCTTCTTTTGACTTTTAAATAATGTATTTTCTTGTTTGAAATTTAAAAATAAAAATTAACAAGACTGTTCAGTATACAAACGATATATTTAACAGAACACTATATCAGTAAAGATAACATGTATTATGAATTATTTAAACAGAAATTTATATTATCTTTTATACTTTCAATTAAAATATTTTGTTGCAATATTTGTAGATTAAAAAAACTGATGACTTTTGTACTATATCCTAATATTTCGTCCAGAGCAGTAACATCATGTCACACAAATAATAAAAAAATACTTTTCCAGATGAATGGACACTCTCAATAACAGCTTTGAATTATCATTAGTATATTCAAATGTCACTTTTCTATTGAGGTTTGTCAGTCTGTTTTTGAAACAATTTTACTTATGTCTTAATAATGTATATATATAACTCCTTAAAGTTATAACACATTAAACATTAGGATAATAAATTATGTTAAGCAATGGCAAGGCAAACCACAACTAATAACTTCCACATATTATTGAAATTTTCTGTTGTGAAGTTAATTCAATTGGCCTTCATTAAAGAATACATTTGCGTTGACTTTTCTGACTGTAGTTTAAATTTTACATGTGCTGATTTCATATTTGTGTCTTTATAAATAGATACATTGTCTTAAATAAAGAGACACTTTATGAGTACTGATATGTACAAATATATTTATATGCACACACACAATTTAGTAATTATTTCTCAGATGAAAATATTGAATTATTACAAAGATGCTTTTAAAAATGTTTTACAAAAAATTTTAAAAATAAAAGTTATGTGATAGATGCGGATGTCTAGATACTTATCCTAAAAGTTATAATAATCCTGCCTTACACATATAAAAATGTACATGATTAATTAGTAAGACATTATTCCATATCAATGTGATCCTAAAAATACTGCAAAAATTCATTTGAAAAATGTTACATAACATTCTTAAAATATGATAGCAAAATTATATGACTACAAGGGATGAGTTCTAAGCATATGAAAATGTTCAATCCTCATTTAGGATGACACATATACAATAAAATGAATATGCAAAGTAGATGAACAGCAACAATTTCTTAAATATATATATATAATGAACCAAGCATGATTTCTTTTAGAGAGACAGATACCATTTCCATTATAAAGATTATCTCAAAACATATCCTGAAAAAGTGTGATATTGATTGGAAGGATATAACTAAAAATAGAATATAACAATGAGCTATAAACAAGCAAGATGTTGAAGTCATTCAGAAAAAAAACTTGCTTCTAAAGAAGTAACATAATAAGATAAGCATATGATATGTCAGGACTTATTTGTGTATCATAAATACATTCATACAGTTACTACACAACTCACATTGTTTTTTGTTCTAGAGTTACAAAAGCCACACTTGTATTTTTTGTACTTATTTACATCAATGTTATGAGATAAAAATTAAGTAGGATATATTGCATCCTTTCCATTGCACATTTGCATATGACACTACCTGAAACTCCTTAAAATATCTTCAATCTATAGTTAAAAATGAGAAAGGTCAATAACTATTTACAAAATGTAATATTTTACTGTACACTTTTCCAATGCCAACTGGTACCAAAAGCCAACTGATGATGTTATTAGAAATTAATGAAATATATATATATATAAACTAAATTATAGATAGACATATTTATATACATATCAAAAATTGGAAGATGGAGGAGGAATAAATAAATAAAATATTATTTTTTCCATAAATAAATTTTATTAAACACAATTTTTCTATAATATTAAAAAATAAAATTTTGCAAATCAAATCACATTTATATATATATGGTTATTATTATTATTAAGACTTAATTTCCTACATTAAAATTTATGATGTTATTCTGATATGGAGATGGAATAAGAGACAATCTATATTAAGGAGATGGAAGACAATGGCAAACTATTATCAATGATTAATTCTTACTGCTCAGTCATGGCATTTTATCAATGTAGATGAATGATGCAGATAACTAACTGATTTTTTTAAATGAAGAATATGCAATTCAATCATATTTTCTAAAAGACACTGTTTCTGCTATAATTCTGATAATGTTGTATTTTCAGGGTGCAATTTTTATTCTCATTTATAATAGAATTTTTTTCTTTTCCCCAACTTCACATAAGCAACACTCAAAAGATACCAATATTTTAAAAATGTTTATTCCTAACTGAACATATACATAAAAGTATAATTTTAATAATTTGGAAAAAAGTATTAAAAAAAGATTATTAATAAATATATAAAAAACATTTTGTTTATTGAAAGAACTTAGTGGAATAATAAATTTTCTATAAAAATTGAAGTACTGAAAAATACTACAAAAACAACAACAACAAAAATGAAATGATTAATTTTTACATATAATTCATAAAAATTAGTAGATACAGTGTTGTTGTTGTAGAAGTGTGTTAGAAAGACTATAAAAAAAAAAAATCCTGCAATTTGTCTATCTCTGACAAGAATCTATTTATAAGCAACAGAATCAAATTAACATCAATATATATGATACAAACATATTAATGAAAAATTAAATGTTTTAAAACTAAACATATTTTTAAAATTAATATAATTGTTAAAACAAATTATAGCAGTTTAATCTGATAATAAAAACTAACTAACTATATTGTAACTAAAACATTCTGTTAAAAAAAAAACAAAAAAAAAAACTTATAAGAAAGTCTTCAAATAAAAAGATACTCAGATTTTGACATTATTTATTTATTTTTTCCTTATATTCATGTTGCTGACTATTAGTTGCAAGTTTAAAAATATCTCATGAAATGCCAAAGCACTTTAATCTACAAACATTTATACAAAGAAGTCTTACAATTGTTAAAAATAAAGTGAATAGTTCATTAAATTTATTTAATATTCTTAAACTAATACATAGAATTTATGTACAAAGCTTTAAACCAAAATATTTTATAGAAGTTTCTTTATAAATGATATATGTCATACACGTGCACACATTAATATGCATGTGCATTTTATTTGCATTATTAGATGAGTTAAAAAAAGTTTCCTAATGATGGAGTAAAATTCAGGGTTTTTTTTTTTGTTTACCACGTAAAGTGGAGTCACAATGTTAATTATATTTTGTTCCAAGTCCCCTCACATATATTGTCTATAATAGCTCACATTTTAATAAACTCTGACAGAACAGATTGAATTGCAAGCATACAGTACTTTTCAACTTGCACACAATATAAAAATTTTTTTTATACATATAGTATACACAAAATTTAAAAAATTAGTATTATAATTATTAACAATAAATTGAAGGGGGGGGGGCATATTTATATATATTTTATCAAATGTGTTCATTCATTAATTCACTGAAAGAATAAAAACCGCATCCCATTTTTATTTTTTAAATAAAATGAATAATTGAATGTTTACTTATCATAGCAAATAAATACATACACTGGGTAATTTTCACTTTCTTTAATAACTTTTTTCTCTTATAAAAATATAATAGTAGTCTTGTTATCAAAAAACTAAGATCTCTGTTTTTATTTTTTTAAATCAATATCAACTTTAAATATGCTTTCAAATTTTATAAAACTTTTAACATTGCATTTAGAAAACATTTTAGTACATGAAATACTGCACATCATATTCAGAAAATAAAGAAAGAATAAAATATGTATGCTTTCAATATAAATTGAAGAAATTCTATTAAAAACATAAGTTGCTGTTCTAAGATAGAACAGAGCTGCTGGTATATTAGAAAATTTATTTACAAATTTAAAAAAAAATTTTTTCAGCATGATTGCTTACTGCCCAGAGATAGAAGGATAGCTGCTCACATATGTAAAATATATTACATTTACAAATTTTAATGATTTTTTTTGTTTGTTTGTTTATTATACTTCTGTTTGTTTACAGTTTTGGGATGAGAGGGATAGTTTATAATTAATTAAAACTTATACATTAATACAGCATAATTCACAATTTAACTGTATTTAATTTATTAATGAAACATTAGTACTTACATAAATTGATTATGTTAGAAAGTAAAATTGTTTCCTAAAAATCACAAAAGGATTCAAAAATCAATATTAGTCTGAACATAAAATTTTACAATACTTAGAATAAGTTGCAAAATAAAATTTGAGACATGAAAAGAGATAAACATTTTCAAAATGCAATCAATATTTACAATCTAACGCACTAAAAAAAAAAATAAACAAACAGGATTATGCTGGATAATATGATATAATTTTACCAAAAGCTTTATCTGAAAGAAATTTAGCATAATTTCACATTAAATCATTGTAAAAATGAATATGTATATATGCAAATAAAATCATATGATTCCCTTAGTTTAAATTTATAACTACAACAATAATCCATTCTATATCATTCTGTTTTAGAGATATTTGTGTAAGCATGAGTAGTAAAAGGATTTCATACAGTAATGTCAATCAGATCTGGTCAGTGGCTTTATCAGTCTTATTATATAACTGCAAATATATTTACATATCATATCACTCTAGCCAATGCGTAAAATAAACCAAGAGAGTATCAGTAACTTGTTGCCAAGGTATTATTCAGATAATAAATAAAAATCTGAGAATTGCCTTGGCAACACTGTTGATATTCTATTGGTTTCCTTTAAACATTGATTGGGGTGATATGATTTACATGGAATAAGCAATTATCTAAGGGAATTTATATTTTAATATATATATATATATATCAATCATAAAGTTTCCAGGATGATGTCAGTACCATTATAGCCAAGTAGAAACAATACTAAGGCTAATACTGTTTTAAAACATAATTGATAAATAGTTAAAATTTAGGCATTTGACTTTTTTTTTTTCATATATCTATATCCATTGAAAATAAGATTTTAATATAAATTTAGATAGTAATTGTCAACATTTATGATTGGCAGAAAATCTTTAAGAATGATACATCAAAATAAACATTATTTTAAAGATGGAAGATAGAACACTAAAGATAGTTATTATGATGGAAAATAGTTCATTTCATCATTATTATCAACAAATAATTTTAGTTATTTAATTAATGTTTAATGATTGCCTACTGCAAATTAAATAAATGGCAATGAATTTTTGGGGGACATCTGTACAAAAAATTAAAATAAATAATTTAGAATTAAGTTTTTTTTTTTCCTCTCAATAAATATCAAAAGAATTGACAAAGGGCACTTGAGTTTTGTATTTTTAAACTAACTTTTATATATTATTGTTATTATATATATACACACACAATCACCCTGTTATAGAGAGATATTTTATATGCATGATTTATTTAAATTTTATAAATTAATAGTTAGAAATATACCATTATGATTTCAAAATGAATTCATACAAACAACAATTACTAAAAATGTCATTAGAATTTATCAAGAATAGCAATCATTCATAATTTAAAAAAACAACAACAATACAATCCCCAGTTATCACTCAAAAGACAGATCTCACATATCAATTAGGAGTAACTTCTTTTCAAAAAGGTTTATTAGACATTGAATTTACATGTTTACATACAGTGATAAACTAAATTTATCTATGATTCACAATGCATATTTTGATTTTAATGTAATTTTACACCAAAGAACTTCATTATCTTAGAATAAAATTTTAAACAGACATGATCACGATATGATATACAATGATATACTTATAATATTAGTAAGCACACTATGTTACAACCAAATGACAAATAATAATAGTCATTTTCATCAGTCACCCAAATCCATTCAATGATTGACTGTTGACCGTAGACCCACATAACAATACACTTAAGAACCCAAGAAGTGAATTATTTCTAGCTCAAGCCTGGATTCATTCCCAAAGACTTGCAAATCCAAACAGTAAGAGTCCGTAAAAAATTTCTGTCCATATGTGTCCCATGGCTGGCATCAGTGAAATGCCCATTGTCCAGGCCCTTCTTAGTCCTCTCAGGGTAAATTGCATGCTGAAGCGTTTAATTACCCTATCCTTGATTAAAATTCTTAGATAACTCCGCTGCGACGCACATTTAATATCTTCAATTTTTATATCCGAAGTGATGACAAGTCGCAACCATACTTCAAATCTGTTCTGCCCCCATCTACCTTTATATTTATCATTGATCACTAGGTATCGATCTTGGTCAAAGTAAACACTGAAATCTGTTTTGTCTAACTCGTCAAAACCTGTGGTTTCTAGATTGTCCTGCTCTAGATTCAAATTGTCAATTTCACATTTCTTATGTTCTAAATCCTTGTCATGAAGAGGTCCATCACTTTGTGCTTCCTTTGCTTCAGAAAACTCCTAAAAGATCATTGTCTGATCTATAAATTCCTTGTTCTTTAACATCAACATCTGAGCAGAATTCTCCTCCGTACTATCAGAGACAGGTAAATGCTGGGGCATAATTGACTCTTCATCATGGACACTGACTTTATACTTCTTTCCTTTTATATTCCTGTCCAGCGAGTCAGCATCCGCGGAACTCTTACTCAATTTTCCTGTCTTTTGAACTATTGAGTTGCAAAGGGAGTTGCTGGCCTTTCTTTTACTTTCGGCAGACTGCAGACTCCATTAACATCATGTCAGAATCTGAGCTCTTCTCATTAAACACTGACAATTACTCTTCTTAAAATTATTTAACATTTTTCTTTTTCTACTGTTCTTTCTTTTATCCTTGCCTCAAATATAATTCTTCGGTCTCCTTATAGTTTTAACAATAAAAAATATTTTTTCATTTATTATTTTCAACACTTACATGTTAATAATTTTATATCAATTTACTGTCTTCAATCCATGATTCCAAACATGTTAGATAATAATCATGTTGCAGTAAATATCATCTGTAAATAGTAATAGCAATTCTGATTAAATCTGTTTTCAATTTTATTTAGTAAATTGAATTAATATTAAGCCATTTAAAATGGGTAATTAGATATGAAACTGAAATTTAGAAGTTTGTCTTTTCAAAATAATCATTAAAATATATATCTTTAAGTTAATTTCAAAGGATGAATTTATCAAAAGTTGTCACCTTAAAATTAATATAGTTCAATAATTAAACATTGGGTTTAAATTTAGATGTGAATTATACTTTTATTCACAAATACAATTCTCTGTAAAATCATCGTATATTCCTATAATATATCCCCAGTATTTTGATTTGGATAAAAATTGACTTTGGAATCATTACTTAAAATTGTCAAAATATTGCATATTCGAAATGAGAAAATTCAAAGAAATAATGTTTTAATTGTAAGCAAGCAGTAGAAATTAATACTAACAATTATCTAGTAGTATTATTTAATTACAGTACTCTATTGTCTAATTATACTATCTATCTTTGGTTACAAAATTTAACATACAACAATTAATCAATAAAATAAAAATATTTAAAACATTTTTAAGTATTAAATTAATTAAAATGACTTTTATACACTTTGTAAATATTTTTTATATATTTTTTTTCATATATTCTCTTATAATTTTTTTAAATTAATAGAAATGCTTTTCACAAAGAATGACTAATTAAAAATACTTTTATTCAAAGCCTTTATTTCAATGCAGAGCATCCTGTTCAAAAAGCAAATATAACACTAAAATATGCTCTAAAAATATATTCTGTATTTTAACTTATTGATGCATGCTGTAGGATTTTCTGTTAATTATTAAGTCTGCATTTTTAATAAACCAGGCATCTTATTTTCCATTTTCTATAATTTAGTTCACTGCAAATTGCACAAAGTTCAATAGCTTGCAAGGGAATGCTGTTTGAAGTATATCCAAGTAAATTAAAACTCCGAATATGTTACTCCTGCAGCACATTTAATAGTTTAATTGTTAAACTATTAAAAGCAAATGCTTTTTGAAAAAGTTGCTCTGCATTAAAATGTATTTAAGGCTTTGAATAATATGTATTATTGAGACTACTTGTTCCATATGAGATGCATTTTTACTAAGGTAAGAATTTATTATAATTTAATGTGAACTTTAATTTGTATGATATTCCATTATAAAAAATATATATATAAAACTTCACTCATTATGTCAAATCTTTATATATTTTATCCACATTTCTCTTATGAGTATATTGAGTGTGTAATGATCTGGACTCCTTTAAGGAATGTAGGTAAATGCATCTAACTATGCCATGAATGATATGATAGAAATTTAATCCATGATTGCATCTATTTCAAATAAGATAATTTAATATTTGCAATTAACTCTCTTCAGGGGTTCCATTAATATCCTGTAGTAATATTATATAATATAATTTCAATCAATAAATTCTCAAAATTACTTTTAACCAACTTATTATGATGTCAAATTAGGATGATATATACATATGGGTATGAGTACTTAATCTTATTTTATTATGAAAATAAAATAAATAATTTAAATAAATCAGGAACTTTCTTAAAATAAAATAAAAATTTAACAATATTTATTAAATGACAAAAATTTAAATTTATCTTTATATATATCAACATTTATAATTATGAGTGCTTTTCATATATCTCTACTATATTAATATATATATTAAGTTTAACATGATACCTTCCCATATCACCATAGTAGATATGTATTATAACACAAACAATATTTAAATGTTATAAAACAATAAATGAAATTTTATAATTTCAAAAATTATAATAATACTAACTAGCTAAATTTAATTTAAACAATATAAGTATAAATGAAGATTTTTGTATTATCGAATCCTTTCGAGAGAATTCCATTTTTATAAGTGTGATTTTTCTATGTGTGATCCCTATCATTGAAAAAATAGACAAGAATATTAATCATGTATACAAAGAATAAATAAACAATATAACTAACTTAATTAAGTTAGTAATAAACAAAAATTCTGTCTTGTCAAGTGAATGAATTTAATATGAAGAACAATGAAATCTTATCTTCACATTAAGTCTATTTATTTACTGGTCAAATTGCTTTACAAGGAAGACCTAAATTTTATTAAATAAAAAAAAAAATTTAACCCAATGATCTTTCCAATTTCTTTTCATCTAAGGATTTTCTAAACTGGATTATTCAATGTAAAAAGATTTTGGAAGCAAAGGAAATAAAATTAGATATTTATGGATGACGATACATAAAGATATGATATATTAAAAATTTATAGTATTGTCCTATTCATTTCCATAATTTGCAAAGTAATGTTCATTAAGAATAAAGTTCTTTATCTCTGGTCATCAATCATCGGTGAGGCAATCAGCATATTCCATTGTTCCTAAACATTCCTCTTGTGTGATGTTGAATTCTTCCATAAATTATTTCCATATAAATTGAAATAGCATTTTGAATTATATAGATGAAATATATATATATATATACTTTAGGCATTTCAGTAGGAATAAGCAATTACACTACTTTAAGTTAAAATAAAGGCACTGGATCCTATGACAAAGATTGAAAAATAATCATTTTAATATTTAATTTTATTAAAACAACTATTTATTCAACTTAAAATTTTATAGTTATATACATATGTATATATGTATTTTAAGGAAAAAAGATAATGTATTTACTATTTATAAACTTACAATTATATATTTTTCAGTTTATGTTTTGCTCTTGCATATAAATAAGTGAGGTTAACAAGATTGTAAGTTACCCATACAAGTGTATTTACTGGATGATATTATTTTTTTAAAATATTATCATTGTGGAATAAAATATTTTCAATATTTGTGCTTTGCTTCACCTATACACAGCTACTCAGAGTATTAATATGATAAGCCTATTATAAATATAATAAATGTAAAATATTTGTTTTGGATATGCTAAATCTAATAATGGAATTAATTTCTTCCTTAACCTGCAATGATCACAATCAGTAAGTAATAAGGAACAGAAATTCATCTCACTACTTTCCTATGTATGTCTATTTTGCAAAAATCATATTATTTTGAATTTAATTTATATAGTATAAATTTTATGCCCACTTTTTTAGGTTTAATAGTATCTCATACTGCCTGTCATCTAAATGAAAGTAAATTTTCTTTATCTGTTGCAATTATCACTTTTTTGTCTACTTTTTTAGACAAATATTATAATACTTATTGTAATTACTGTTTACAATAATAAAAAGCAAATTAATTTCATTTTAATAATTGATTGTTAGAAAGCAATAACTAATTTCAGTTAGAAGCTATTCTAAATAAAATTAATTTTATTTCTCCATTTTGCAATTTTATGATTATATTTAATTTTTTTTTTAAACAAATATTTTAATATTTGTTACAAATAATGTATATAATTTAAAAAATCAAATTTGGAATAATAATTATATAAAACAAATACTTTTTTTAAAAGTGATATGAATACCATTTGTAGCATTTACATTACAAAGCTGCATTGTATCCATTGCAGATTAATTACTGCCAATTCTATTTTAAAATATCATATTTAATACAATGCTAAATTATTTTCTTCATTAATCAATTCAAAAGATTTTGATAATAAAAATACAATTGCCCAATTTCAACAAAATTTAAATTTAATTTAACTTAAAGGTAATGATTAATAATATTTTCTCTCTAATTATTCAATTAAACATATATATAAATATATCAATAAAATGTATGTCTTTTGTTTTGTTTTTGTTTAAAATTTCCAAAGTTATTCTGGAATTAATTCTCTTGCCCCCCGCCCCCCAAAAAAAAACCTCTTAAAAGAGAGGGTTTGATCACTATACATTAACAACTTTTTTTCTCTCTCAATTAGCTAGTGATTATCATAAATAAAATTAACAGAAAACATTACTCTTTTTTTTATTAAGTTCTTTTATTATTCATAGCAGCTATTTCCTTCATTCTTAGGGCCCATCATAACCAATAGATTCTTTTCAAATGCATTGGTGGTTGGACATTTGTAATCAATCAGAACAAAAAGGTATGTTCCAAACTTCAATTATCTTTCACCAGTTCTTCAGAAGTATAGTTAATGAAGAAAAGGGGCCTTGAGCCAATTTCTCATTGTTATTCTTAGCCTGCCTTGATGTTTAAATAAACCATAAAAATGTAAAATATTTTAAAATTTTCCTTTTAAAAGAACAAACTGTCTTACGTTGTTAGCCAAGAGGTACCGCAGCCGCCATGAGAGCAAGTAGTTGGTTGCAGATGGTTATGGGTTCGCGTCCCGGCCGATGCTATGACATATGAAAAAAAAAAAGAACAAACTTTTGCTGACTTTTGTCAATTTTCTTTGTTGCTCATTGTAAACTACAATAACTACATTTTTATATATTGATGTTTTATTGACATCTTATTTATTTTAAAATAAAAATAATAGATTAACATGATTTTTTTTATATAAAAAATTTATTATTTGTAGTAGCTTTTTTTAAAATAAATGAATATATAAAATTACTTACCCCTATGTGCTAACACTGACTCAATATCACATAAACATTTCATTCATTCTACAATTATTCTATAGTTGAGGTAAAAGTTGTATCATAATATTTTTACAATCACCAGACTATTACATCATTATGTTTAAAATAAATTTCAATGAATTGATCTCACTAAAAAAAAATTAATGAAAAAATTTTGCAAGTAATTTTATTTTCTATTATTATTATTTTTTTAATATTTATTTACTTCCACTAAATTCCTAGGCTGAAGCTATCAGTTTCAATATATTAATATAAAAAATAAAAATGTTTTAAATTTTTCTTTAAATCTATGACATAATTTATTATTATATGAATAAACTTTACATGAAACATAGCTCAATGTATATGTAAATAAAAGGAGTAAATCACCCTCTCCCAGGCTATGACTTAATCTAAATGCTGAACAAAGAATCAAGAATAGAATTAATTAATTATGAGGATTCATTCTTGATTCTTTATTGGAACATTTAGTTCTTTTAAGTCATAGCCTGGGGAAGGGATTTATTACTCCCTTTGTTTATTACATATATAAGTAAATAAAAATATGCATATAGTACATAATATTTAATGATAGTACAAAGTTTAGGAAATCATAGAAAAACTATATGTGTGTAGCATAATTAAAGAAAAATGCTGTATGAGCATAATTTAAAATATTATTATAATGAAAGTCATTATTGTGAAGTGTCACTGTAATTATACTTAGATAATGCTGCCAATTTTAATCGCCATTTTGGTTTAGTTCAAAATAATTTTGACTCTTTACTAAACATCTTTATAAACATTCAAATAAATTAACAGCATGTTTCCATTGTAATTCACTGCAATTTGATATATTTTCAACATTTCCTGTCAAAAATTCTGAAACAGTAACTCAAATGCTAAACAATGTAAATGCATAAGACAATAATAAAACACCTATATATTTGTAATCCTACTATGACCTATTCTAAAAGTTATACAAAAGAGAATTTGTTGTTACAAATTTGAACTTGAGTGCTTTAATGCAATTTTTATATTTTCAAAAAATGTACAGAGTATTTTAATATAAATCACCATTTTTTTTTGGCATTTTTCAGTTTGATTATTTCAATTCTCTGTTAAATGAAATAATATACAAATTAACTTATTTCAGTGTCCATTTTAGCACTTCCAATAGGTATTTCTAATAATATAGAGGCATAGTTCATTTTCAAAGTTTTTATCTCAAGACCGAATATAAATACACAATTATTCATATAATTATATATAACAAGCTTTGATTTATTTAAAATTTCAAACTGAATGACTTAAATATTTTATATACACAATACATTCCAAATTTTTCAAATTAACATTTTAAAAAATAACAGTAAATGTTTCAAGTACTATTTACTCTCCTCCAGTTCTGCCATCTATTGCAAGTTTGATAGCAAAGCTGATTAAATCCCTATACAGTATTGTCCTTATCCCAAGACTAATTTCTGGCTTAAGGTCCACATTAGTGAACATTTTTAAAATTGCCTCTAATGTACCTGGATCCAGGTTCAAAACTCATCACTGATAAAAGCTTTAAGCAGAAATTAGTCTGAAGATATGATAAAATAGTACTGGACAAGAGTTTAATAAATACACATCTGGCATCTATTGATTACTCATGCTTACAATAGGCAGCAAAATAATGCATGAAAAATTTTGGGTAAGCTTTGTGCTTTAATAAAATAAACTATTTGTAAATACTTTTTTTTTTTAATGTATGTATGTATATATTAAAGTGAGATTACATTCCAAGTATCTAAAATTTAAATTCTTATTAACAGAAACATATGAAAGTTTTCTATGAGAACAATATATTCATATCAAAGCTGATTACAACTGCTTATCTAAAGTCTATGCAAATATTTTTAACATTAAGAACTGCAATGCATTTTTTATCTATCAATTATTTTTTATTTATTTCTACAATTTAAATTAATTAAAAATAATACATAGAAAAAATTATTAAAAGCATTTCCAGACAAGAAAATCATTGTCATGTAAAATAAAAACTGAAAACTATTCAAATTTTTTGAACCACTTTCTTTAAACTTTTTTTTTTGTATATTCCTTTTTTATCTAAATTTTATAAGAAAAGTTTAGGAATAGAAACTTGTCTGGCAACTTAAAACATTCTCTATGAATTTAAAAATATTTAATAACTCTTTCCAAGACTTTTTCAAACTTGATTTATATTTAAAGAGGATCCAAATGTCTTGTAGGTATCTGAACCTAAAACATCCTTATCTATGGAGTCTATAGATGAATTATTAAAAGATTGTGTAGTTGTCATACTCATATACATTTTATTCTAATAATAATTGGTTGGAAGATCTATTAGCTGCAGTTTTACTTAGGATATAATATCTTTTCCATCAATAGTATTACAATATATTTTTAAATTTTTTTCCAAATCTCAACCTATCATGGCTTCCAGTATTATATGGAAATTTTTTAAGATAGACAAATTCAAAAGATTTTCAAAGTGCAATTTATGTAATGCCTTAATACCGAGAGGTCGAAAAAATGCTAAAACTTTTACAATCACATGATAAATCATCTCAAAAAATATCTTCATGAAGACTTTTTAGAATAAACTGGCAAGAAGAAAAGAGTACCAAAGAAGATATACATTCATCAGTAACAATGAAACACATATATACTACGACAAGCTACTTTAACTCAAGCATTAAAGAAGAAAAAATTAAGTGACATAAATGATTAATAATTCAAAAAAATTCATTATTTGATTGGAGAAATGATAGCTGTAGCTATAAAACCATATTCTGTTGTATCTGATTTCGTATTTCAAAGACTAATAGAAAAAAAAATTGCTCCTAGTTACAATATTCCCAGCAGAAAATATTTTTGATAATATCATCCGATATATTTCAAAAAGTTCAGTCAAAAGTTCAAAAATCTATTGATGCAAAATATATTTCTCTAATTCACTGATATTTGGACAGCAATTACAAACAATTCTCATTTTTTAAGAATAACAGGCCACTGATTGAATGATTAGTTTCAGCAAGAAAGAGCTGTTTTGAAAACTGTTCCCTTTGAAGATTCACACATAGTTACACAAATCAGTGAATAAATAATGTTATTGCACAGTATAACTTGACAAGTGATAAGTTATTCTTAGTACTGAGAGATTCAGGAGCAAATATGATAGTTGGAATCAGGAATTGCTTTATACATACAATGCAGCTGATACTTAATGAATGCACATTTTCTCAACAAGCTGTGAAAACTATAATCACAGCTAATAGAAATATTGTCACACATTTTAATTATTCTGCTTTAGTTTTAAGCAAATTGAAGATTTGCAAGCAAAGTTAGGTTTACAGAAACACAAATTAATTCAAGATGTTCCTACTTGCTGGAATTTTATATATTACATGTTGGAAAAAAATTTGAAGCAGCAAAAAGTCCTTGTCACATATGCTATAGACAATAAAATTCCTATGTAGAGCCCATATGAGTGGTCTCTCATTGATAAAATTGTTCTACTTTTAAAACCATTTGAAGAAATTACTCTGGAAGCCAGCAAACAAGAAACAACATCATCTTTAATAATTCCCATAATAGAGACTCTGAATTCATTATTGTCAAAAGCAAAGAGCAGTAGTTCCATGGGTGGAATTTTGGAAGAACAACAAATTTCAATGGAGAAAAGATTTTCAGCATATGTAGAAAACAAGTCTGTATGCTTATCATCTTTATCATATCCAAGATTCAAAATGAAATGACAAAAAGAGAATATGGTAAAGGAAATAAAAAGCTGGACATTTGATAGCTTAGAAGATGTTGATAATTCAAAATCTCAAGAATTAAATTTTAAAGAACCTCCTTCTGAGGATGATCAAAATAAAGGAGAATCTCTAAGTTTTTCCAATTTATTTGATTAATTAGCTTGTAGTAATGAAAGAAAAAAAAAGAAATGAAAGAACAAACATTTCGATCAAGAATTAGAAAACTATTTAAATTTACCCCTTACACCAAGACATAGTAATCCATTTTTGTGGGGAAAAAGTTCAAAAGAACTTTTTTCTTAATTTGAGCAAATTAGCTATGAAATATCTAATGGCTCCAACATCTTCCATTAAAAGTGAAATAATTTTCAGCAACATTTATTAACCAACAAAGGAATAGGCTTTGCTTTGAAAATGGGGAAATTCTCATGTTTTTGTATTACAATTTAAGTGTCTTAAATTTTGAATATTAAATTTTTAATATGTTAAAATAAAAGAAATAATTTTTAATGGGTTAAAAAAAAGCTCATTAAAAAGATAAACTAAAAGGAATAATTTTTTAATAAGATAAAAAATGTAAAAGCAATAATTTGAATTCAAATTTTTTTTGTTAATTTTCATTTTTTCATGTAAATAATAAATATATACTCTTGGATTTTTGATTACTAATCCTATACCCAACAATAATATTAAAATACAAAAATTGCTAATTATCAAAGCAGATTAATTGGAAAAATGACCATGGTTGATTAATCGGTGCAACCCTACTTCCTAGTATCATTATATAATCTAATTGTAGCTGTTACATTTTTATAAATATTCTTTAAAATATGACAATATCCTGGGTCTATACCTTGATGATCTAATGTTTTAATCCCTGAAACAATACTCACAGAATCAAATGCCTATTCATAATCTACAAATCCAAAGCATAATGATAACTCATATTCATTGGTCCTTTTTATAACTTCTCTCAATACTTGGATGTGATCCACTGTATTAAAACCACTCTTAAATCCAGCTTGCTCTTTTTGTTGGTTAAAATCCAAAGTTCACTGTAGACAGAGCTGTAATTATTTTGGTAAAAAATTTGTATAAAAGTGGTAAAAGACTGATAGGTCTGTAATTTCTAATATCTTGTTTAACATCTTTTTTAAATATTAATATTAGTATTACATTCTAATCATCTGGTACATCTTGATCATTTAGACATTTGGTATATAACTTTGCCTAAAAAAAAAATTATTTCTTCACCTGCTTCTTTTAAGATATCAATTATAATTCCATCATTACCCAGAGCTTTTCCCTTTTTCATAAATTTAATTGCATATCTTCACTTCTTCATTTAAAATCCTGGGCAATTCAGAAGATAGAATAGTTGAAGGAGATACTTGTTCTTTATTACTATATAATTAATCTGGACCAAGTGATGATTGCTGGTTTAGCATGAAATACATATATTGGTGATTATTTATCTTTTCAACATATATGTGTTTAAGTGTATCAGTGTTATTAGATGGAGTGGAGAGTGGTGGGTTGTGTGAAAGTCTGTGCTCATACCCTAATATTATATATAATTCTTGATAAAACTCTTTTACATGTTTCATTGCAGATTGGATATAATAGCTCATGTTTTGTTGATAAGTTCTGATTACAATAGAATAAGTATTACTTACTAAACTATGTATGCACAGTAATTTTCAACACACACACATATATATAAATAACACAGTATGTATGTATAAATTAAGATTATAATATAAATAAAATTTTTAAATATTTGAGAAAGCATAATTACATGTATATTTATTATATGTGTATTCACTTATTCATATTTATTCAAAAAAATAAAAATAAAAAATTTACTGTACTATATCTTTACTTTTTAAATACAATGTATAGTGAAATGTCAGACTTTCATCACAATTAAACATGCTCTAGGTGATAAATAACTTTTTTTCCCCCTTGTGAAAATGTAATGATTCATGCTATCAGCAAACAATAGCCTTTCTAGATTGATATATTTTAAGTCCGGTTGATTTCAGAATCTACAGTCACCTCTACTTGCAATTACCCATTTCAGATTTTCGATTAAACTTATCAAACTGTAAGCTTTTTGATGCAATATAATATTTTACAATGCTTTTTTTCTGCAACTACTCATTTTATCATTTAATAAAAACACTACTTTTTTAAAAAAATTTTATACAACTTTTAGTTTTATATTCAGGAAACATTTTATTACACAAAATACAGTACATCAAATTTGGAAAAGATAATAAAGAATAAAACATATGTGCTTACATTGTAAATTACAAAAAAACATTAATAAACATGATTGTATACAACATTCTGGGACAGAAAGATGGCTGTTACAATATCATGAAGTTTACTAAATTTTAATGTTTTTGTATTTAATTTATTGGCCTTTTTTAAAAAAAAGAAAACATATAATTGAAGTGTTGATACCTGCATATTGTAATTTCACTTCTATAATTAATTGTTCATTATTCAAAAACTTCTACTATCCAAACAAAATTTCAAAGCCATCTTTTACAATAAATAAATTTGTACACACATTTACATTTTTTTTAATACTTATAAATTAATAAACCTATTGGAATAAATTGAATGGTTTTTTTTCTTGGTTCAATAATCCTAATTAATTTATTATCAGTAATATAATTACATTTTTTTTTAAAAAAAAATTTCCCACCAGTAGAAAAAAACAGTAAGTCATAACTGAAGAAGAAAGAGTAAAGAAGTTTTTCAAAGTCTTTTACATTTTTAAAAAAGATTACAATAAATTGCTAAATAAGAAGTTAAATTATATTTTAAATAAAGTATTTAAAAAAAAAACAATAAAAAATAAATAAGTAATAGAAATAAATTGCTGTTTTACTTATTTCCATAAAGTTTGCACTAATACTAAATTAAAAATATATTATATTTTAATGTTTGTAGTGTCATTAATAAAATAAATTTATACAGAATATACAGTGCTAACATTCAAAGTATTTAGCAGCCAGTATCTTAAATTTAGCTCCCTCCCTCTTTAAACATGGAAAAAAATAAACTAAAAATCACAAGTCTTTAAATTTTTTATTATTGAGAATTTAAAATACAAAACCAAGGTAAAAAAAACAACAAGAAAAAAGATAGATGTGTATCAGTATATTAAATTTATAATAGAATTATTCCATTGAAATGAACAATTTGATTTTAATTATCCACTATGTCATCCAGGCATGAAACAAATTTATTCCCATAATTTCCATATGAGTAGTTTATACTTTTGCTAGAAATACTGTTTATTATTCCCAGAAATATAATTTATTTTCACTATCATTCTTATCATCAGATGTTATCTACATGCTGACCTGATTTCTACATACTAAGTTTTAATTTCCAATAAAAACAATACACTATTATGTAATATATTGAGGATTGTCTGGTTTGTGACAATTCATTAAATGCTCAAAAAAAAAAAATTGTCCAGACTGCTACTCTTTCATTTTAAGCGTTATTTAATTAAATGATGTGACTAATAGATTGATTAGCACAGTTTCAAACTAATTTAAATCAATATTGTTTTTGTTGAATGTGATGACACTCCCAATCCAAGGCATAAGCCAAAGACTTTGAAAATATAAGAATGACCATCTTATCTTTGTACCTAAATTCAATTATAAAGGCCGATATTAAGTATCTTGCAATGAGAGTGTGAAGATTTTATATTCTTCATTTTCCTGCCATTATCATTATTATAAGTAATAACATTCGCAAAATTTTAACATTTACATTAATTCTAACATCTCTTAATATTAACACTCAGTAAACATTATAATAATGACAATGGAAGTAAAGAATATAAACCCTTCATGCTCTTAAGTTCCAAGATACGTAAGATTGGTCTATAAAATTGAATTTAGTTACAAAGATAAGACAGCAGCCCTTTATCTTTTCAAAATCTCTATCTTGTGCCTTGAATTGGGTGTTTTCCTCACATTCAACAAAAACAACACTGATTTAATATAACAGTACAGTGTATGTATAAAGGGTTGATTATTTTGTTTAAATTAATTAAATGATGTAAATTTACAGAAAATGAAAAGTACACTTTTTAAAAAGAAAACATTACATGATAAATTGTTAGGTAATGATAATAAAGACTGCAGAGAGGAGTTTTCTGTTAATTGAAAGGAGATCCTTTGATTCCTCTTGGAGGTCTTAAAGGAATCTAACAGGGCAAAATTCATAATGTCCTCTCTATATGTTTCTTATTGCTGCTATTGTTATTACTGTGTACTTATTCACATGGATGGGCTGCTCAAAACATACATTAGTCAGTATAGTGAGTTTATTGGCTTTTTACTTTTGAGTTTAAGATCAAGAAACACCATGGTTTTTCTTCTCTCTTGCCGGATAAGGCAGAATGAATGTTTATGTGAGTGAACATTTTTTCTCCTAATAGATATATACAATCATGATGAAAAACTGTAAAGTCACCAATCAAGAGTGATTGGAAGCTGAAGGCAGTAGATGTCAGGAATCTCAAGATTATGGATCCAGGCTGTCATTCGATGATCTTTTATTTAGGTATTTACAACTATAGATCACTTTCAAGTGAAGAAAGATTGCACAAAGAACTATCTCATATTTAATGAGACATTATTGGACTTTGTGAAGTTAGAAGAAAAGGTGAAGAGGCAATTGATTTAAAAAGTGGACATGTACTCTACTACAAAGGCACAAATATTAGAAGTACAAGCGGTGTAGGATTCATTATAAATAAAAAGTGGAAGAACAACCTTGTGGAGATTCATAGTGTATCAGACAGTGACAAAATTAGTTATTCAACTTAATAGCAAATACCAAATGCAGATAAGACAGGTTTATGCCCCAACAAGTTCTCATAGTGAAGAAGTAGTAGAAGATTTTTATATGGATGTACAAAAGGCTTTTGATCAGATTAAAGATTTTAAAATTGTTACAGAAGAATTTAATGCTAAAATTGGTAAACAAATAAAAGATGAAAATGCTGTAATTAAATTTGGTTATAGTAATAGAAATGAGAAAGGTCATAGACTTATGGAGATTGCAGAAAAAGAAAAACTTTATATTATGAATTCTTTTTTTGAGAAAAATATTGAAAGAAAATGGACATGGAAGCATCCAAATGAAAGTACAGCAGAATTGGATTATATTTTGACTAACAGAAAATGCATATTTCAAGAGTGTAAGGTTCTAAATAAATTCAACACAGGAAGTGATCACCAATTAGTAAGATGTAAGATACATACACGTTAATGCAAAACTAGAGACAAAAAATTATTTAAAAAAAACAATATTTATAGTTAATATTTCTAATCTTCAGAAACATTCTAATGAATTTAAATTAGAACTTGCAAATCATCTTCAAGTATTAGTAATTTTGATTCAGATTTGAATGAAATTAATAGGAAAATAACTCATACACTTTTAAAGATTACACCAAAGATAGCTGATACAAAGCAGCAATTGAACAATAAAATTTCTTTTGACACAAGAC
This sequence comes from Epiperipatus broadwayi, assembly GCA_028023455.1. NCBI lineage: Eukaryota > Metazoa > Onychophora > Udeonychophora > Euonychophora > Peripatidae > Epiperipatus > Epiperipatus broadwayi. The sequence continues at coordinate 7,617,326 of JAQFVV010006203.1, forward strand.
AATTTATGAAGAAAAGAAAAAATATGAAAATATATAAAAATGATACATTAAGAAAGATTGAATATCTCGAATTTTGCAAAGTGGTGCAAAAAAGAGCGGATAATGATATAAGAAAATATAATTGTGAACTAGCAAGGAAAGCTGTAGAAGAGAATAAAAGTCTCAAGAATGTAAAACATTTTGATATTGGTAGGAAACTTATATCTACAATAAGAAAAAAAGATGGAACTATTACTAAAAAGAGAGATGATATCATGAAATGGATAGAAGAGTTCTATCAAGAATTATATGGTAATAAAGAAAAAGTACCTCCTACATCTATTATATCTTCTGAATTGACCATGAAGAAGCGCATCCAATCAAATTTATGAAGACAGAAAAAGCTCCAAGTAATGATGGAATTATAATCGATATATTAAAAGAAGCAAGTGAAAAAAATAATTTTTTTTAGCAAAGTTATATACCAAATGTCTAAATAATAAAGAAGTATTAGATGGTTGAAAGAATGCAATATTAATATTTTAAAAAAGGTGATAAAGAAGATATTAGAAATTACAGACCTATCAGTCTTTTATCAGTTTCATACAAAATTTTTACCAAGATAATTATAATTCATCTACAGAGAACATTGGATTTCAACCAACCAAAATAACAAGGAGGATTTAAGTGGTTTTAGTACAATACATCATATCCAAGTGTTGAGAGAAGTTATAGAAAGGACCAATGAATATGAGTTTCCATTATGCTTTGGATTTGTAGATTATGAAAAGGCATTTGATTCCATACACATTTCTTCAATGATTAAAGCATTGAACCACCAAGATATAGACCCAGAATATTGTCATATCCTGAAGAATATGATTACACAATGATACTAGGAAGGTTAACATTGAGAAAGATGTAAGGCAGGGTGATTCCATATCTCCAAAACTTTTTACAGCAGTGCTGCCAGAAGTATTTTGTAGATTAAAATGGGAAGCTAAAAGAGTAAAAGTAAGATTATTTAAGTCATTTAGATTTTGCAGATGTAGTTGTTTTTTGCAAATAATGCTTGAGTTTCACGAAATGTTACAAGAGTTATCAGATGAAAGTTAAGATAGTAGAACTAAAGGTAAATGTTAAAAAGACTAAAGTAATGTTCAATAGATTTTCTCAAAAGATGAAAATAAAGAAGTTAACAATTATAAATACTTTGGTCAGATTATTACTACAGAGGGAAACATAATGGATGAAATTAATCATAGAATTAAACTTGATTGGAGTGGTTTTGGCAGAAAAAAACAATATTAAAAGGAAATATGCTCATGTGTTTGAAAAGGAAGATTTTTTAATAAATGTACTTATGGAACTGAGACTTGGACGCTTAATAAAAGAGCAATACAGAGACTTCAGACCACTCAAAGAAGTATGGAGAAATGCATGTTAAGAGTAACAGGAAAAGATTGAAAATGCAATATATGAGTAAGAGAACAAACAGGTATTACTAACATTACTGAAAAAATTAAAAGATTGAAGTGGATGGAGTTGTGCTGAACATATTTCTAGAAGAGATGATCATAGATGGACAATTGAAACTCTTAAACTGGATTCCAAGAGAATGTAAAAGACCCATAAAGAGACCAATGTGAGATGAATGACTGAAATAAGAAAGTCTGCAGAGGTGATGTGGATAAGAGAGACTGGAGATCAGAAAAGATGCCAACTTGGAGACCTTCATCCTGCAGTAGGTTAATAATGGTTGACAATGATGACCCATAATAAAACTGACTTGCACAATTCTGAGTAATTTAGTACATTTGGTATGAGAGAGAGAGAGAGATGCATTATTATATTGGAATTCATTAATGTCAAGAGGTAGAATGTTCTGCATATATAATCAGGAGTGTATCATAATCACTGTCACATCACACTAGAAACAATAATAAATTATCATAATTTAATCTACAAGTTTTTATCCATTTGAATGTGTGTTTGGTGGCAAAGAAGTAATAAATAGTAAGTATCTATATTTATAAAACTATTTAATAACTGGTGGAATATTTATCAATTGTAAGAATTTTAACATGTAAATAAAAACAGAATTAGCTTCTTTATAAATGTTATTAAAAAAAATATTTATATATAGACTGTAAATAAAATTAATGTTTATGTATTTAGTAAAGTTTGGGGTTTTGGATACTGTAAAAATACATGACTGCATTAAATGTTTGGATCACAAAATTATTTATTTTAACAGAAAAAGATAACCCAATTTATGATAATAATTTGATAAATTTTTATAATGAATTTTTAAAAAATGAATTAAAATACAAAACAATTAAAAGCAATATCACAGTTTATTTTCTCATTGAAAAAAGATATGATGCTTTAAAATGTTTAAAATCTATATCTATCATTAAAAAATTCTAGTTAAAATTTTTTATTTCTCTCCATTATCAATATTCTTTAATCATATAGTATTATTTTTATATTACAACTTGATCATTTTGAATATTTATTCCTATATTTTATTATTACATATTTCATTAATAATAGTTTTAATTATTGTAATAGCTATTTAAATGAAACGTGTGTGTGTGTGCTTACATGTGTTAAATGAATACTATAACAGTCTAAAAATCTGATTGATTAAATAATATGGGAGGTTTCTTTTGCTGCTTATGATAATAAATAATATTTAAAAGGATTTAGCAAGAATGTTATCATGTAATTAATTAATCATTGATTTATAACACTAATAATATCACAATTTATTTACATTACAAATATTGTATTTTTAAAAAATGCATATGTGAAGCTTATCTATATTTAAAAAAAAAACAAAAAAACATAGGAAACAAACTTATAAATATTTTCTTTAATAATTAGATAATAGAAAATCAAATGTAATTCTACAAAGTATAATTATTATAGATGATGTTTAAATTTACAATTAGTAGCATTAATTATTTTTCTATATTTATGGAATTTTTTGTTTTTGCTATAGGGATTTTGTTAAATCTTTTGTACATACACATTTAACAATAGCACACATTCTTATCTTTTAGGCATGAATGCTATTCAGATAAACATATCAAATGTCAAAAATTCAAAAAAATAATATAAATTATTTGTTTTAAATTGGATGAAGATAAGTCACAACTCTATTAATATCATTTGTTCCTAAACATTATATTTAAGCTCATTTATTTTTAAAAATAAAAAAAATAAAATATCAAAATATATCCTAATAAAGTTATCTGAAAAAAAAAAGTTATAATAATAATATATTGAATCCTTTTGTATAAAAATTACATTTATAAAAAAAATCAGCAAATATTTTGCCATATTCAAATCTTTACCTCAAATCATGAAAAGAAATCAATACTTAATATAAACAATAAACTGATTAAAAAATTTAAATTCTGTTTGCTACTTGGGTTTTCTTATCAAAATAAATGTAGAATCCCCACCTACACTTCACTTTTATGGACACAGAAGAAAGTACAAGAATGTTGATGAACAATGCAGCCTTTGTCATAAAAATTCTGAAACTCAATATCTTGAGAACATACACAAAACAATACCAAAACTTTTCAACTCCAAATATAATATTAATACCCTATTCCAGACATTCAAACAAGGAATTTTTGCAATCATTTGCTAGCACATTCATGTTATATGCTGTCTGGTGTACCAGATGCAAATTCATGTATGATTGCAATCCCAGAAGACTCCTGCACACTTTCTGAAATAAACTGGAAATTTCTAAAGAAATAGATAAAAAACTAGCATCCCACACAATGTTTGAAGACACTTGGTCTCTAATATAATATCTGAAAGTATGATAAGATAAACCATTATCTGAAAGTGGATGCATCAATGGTAAAACCTCAAGATTTAGACTTTTTTTTTTCTTTTATATATATATTTTCCTCCTTAACAAACATTTCTTAATCTGTAATCTGTCATAGACTTTTCCTCATTATCAAAGCTTTAAACCTGATGTAATAGATTCTTATAGATCAATAAATGCTTTTAAAACATAAAAAAAATCAGCAAACATTTTATAATTTAAGGAATATAAAATGTAAATTTATTTTTACAGTAAATAATCTTATTTATATTACATGATCAATTAAATTTTGTTTGATTTTTAAACAAACTATTCACAGACAAAAAACTAAATATCCCTTTACACCCACAATTTTTTTTTTTTTAATATAATCAATATCCAAACTTATTATAAAATCCTATCCCCCCCCCCCCAAAAAAAAAAAAAAATTACAAGAGTTATCTCATTATTTGATATCTAAAAACGAAAGTCATTCACAAAGAATAATGGTAATATAACTTGATAACCTTCATGCAAAAAAAAAATATTAGATTATCTGTATATTAATATAGTAGTGTCTCATATATATCCACAACCTCATTATCTCTAGTTCAGTACTTGCAATTTGAAAAGAAACAAATTAGAAATTCATAAATATCAGCCTTAATTAAATATGAGTAATATCATCTATTGTCATGTAGTCTATTATGTAATGCACATTCCATGATTGATTCCAGCATGAATTATTAAATAAAAATTTAAAAAAAAAGACTTCAAAATGTGATTTGGCAATTCATGTGATAAAAATAATTCACTAATGAAAAAAAGAAAATTGTAAGCCTTGGAAACACATTCACCACATAGATTTGAATATATATATACATGTTATTGGGCTCTCTCAATTAATTGCTGAATTGTCTTTTTCATAATTACATTATTTTATTTTAATACTAATTACTTTTATTGATGTATAAATATGTAAATTTTAAAATTAAATTGCATCACTGGTATGCATACGCATGTTTAAAATATAGTGTATAGAGCTTGGTATTATTATCATAAGATTTTAAGTATCTGTATGAAAGCTTGGAATCAAATGGCAGTGGATGCAGGGAAAGTACTATAATATTTGAATATGAATAAATAAATGATTTATCTAATATAGACAACTGAGTATTGTTTAAAACTTATTAAACTGACATAAAAAATAAACATATGCAATCAAAAGTATTTATAAATAAATAATCATAAATAAAAATATTTATTCCAATATGTATAATTTTGAAATATTTAGAACTAAATAAGATTACTTATTATTTGTAAATAAATAACTGAGTTATTTGTAAAGGAATGAATATATTATTGTTTTATTCTCACAGAAATAATGAAGTTCTGAACTGATTTTCCAATAACTTATTAAAATCCATTAATTATAATAGTCCAAAGAAATGTAATTTTAATTAAAACAAGGATATAGCCAAAATGATTTATTTATAAACAAACAATTTATCTACAAATGAATAAAATATTTTTTGGTTAAGTATCAAATTATATTTTTTTTCAATGATTCAACTGAAAATGTATAAAATATTTAGACAGCTAGTGCAGTTATTTTTCATTAACATTTACTTTGGTATGTTCTTCATTTTACTGAAAGTTTTCAATTATTCTTTTTATACAAGTATGACAACAAAATCACATTTATATGTATACACATGAAGGGTACATATTTATCAGAATGGCATACTATCTAAAAAGTATTTTATAGTGAATGTGAGTATGGTTTTCATGTGAGGAACTAATTGCTTTTATTAGAATTGAGGCTAAAATACAATGGAAAACAACAAATAAAATTACAGAAAAATTATTAAGCATCATAAGATATCATACAAACTAAAGAACTAGCATATGACATGCAATCATATTTGTGTTTTACAGATTGGTTTGTGTAGACATAGTAAAACTCAATTTTCTGTAAAAAACAAACAAACAAAAAAACAGAAGAATAGCATTCTGCACTCTTTAAATAAACAAATTTGATTTATAAATATATGATACTCTTTGGATAGGTACATCCTTTGGATATATATGCTTTTCATAAAATAATTTCTTCCTTACATATTTGCTTTTAGATAACAATATTAATTGAAGTCACTACATTATCCTACATGATTATCTTTCAAGAATGTGATAGCAATTGTATACATTCCAAAGTTAAGTAAATGATAAATAATTTACTTCTAATATGCTCATGAGTCATAATAATATTGAAAATGATCAACATAACATAACTTGTTTTTTTTTTCATTTTAGTACAATATTATAAACAAGAGCATTTTCCCTTTCCCTACTCTAATTTCATTTACTATAAACTTGAGTAATCCAGATGGTAGTAAAATTTAATCCTCATTTTTATGCCATTTTCTGGTTTTTATCTTTATTTACCATCTGATGATCACTAATTAATCAACCCTACAATAGATGACATTAGAGTAAAGTTCTTGTTTATAATATTGTAAATTAATAATAAACTTATTTGTCATAACATTATATATATATAATTAAAAATGAAATATATATATTTATTGGCAAAATAATATTTATAAATTAGAATAATTTTTTTAAAAAAACTGTGAAAAAAATTAAATCAACTAAATGTAAAAAAATATATATATATATAGTTAAACTAAATTTTTTTTCTTTTTAAATAAAAAAAAAATTATTTGTAGTTAATAAAAAAATTTACAAGTTGCATATGATTTATTATAATCATTCATTAATTTATTAAATGGATGATATACTTATATATAGTCACATTAGCAACAAAAAACTAGTCTGCAAACTATCAAAAGGACTCTTTTTCTATAAGAATATATAACAAAATTACAAGCTTGTTGAGATACTGGCAGGAGAAATTATATAAAGTATTCTTGTAAATCAATAAATAAACAAGTTTATAAAAGATGAGCGCTTTCGAGGCATATTGCCTCATATTCATAGCTACAATAATAAATAATGTGTAGATAGTAATATGCAAATTATATGTAACTTGTTTACTTTGTCCAACGCTTAGAAATATCAAAGCAAGTGTTGCATCTGTTAATGGAGTTATTATTGCTAATGATAAAATACGCTTCCTTGATTTTTCGTTTACTGTCATTTTTCTCAATGCAAACTATTCGAGGATTGGAGGGTTCAAACATATGACTGGTCTTTTTTGATTGCTCTAAAAAAATCGAAGAATCGGTCATTAAAATTTAAACTAATCAAAGTGAAAAAAATCACTTTGTAATAGCAGCAATAAAACCAATTACAAAATCATAAATAGTATACTGCAGTGAACTTTCTACACAGATGGATAATGAACTGAAGTTTGACAAAGACCAATATAAACTCCCACCAGGACTTTAACTGACTTCCATCAATAATAAGGCATTACTAAATTCAAATTTAAACTTTTATCTTCTTTCTCATTTTTGTGTGTGATTTTTTTGTTTCTGAAAATAGAAATTCAATAATTTTAATGTTTTGAATATTGATAAATACAGCTTATTTTAGGCTAAAATATCCTCTTGATAATTTACAATTCTATCAAATTAATAAACTATTAGTAGTAATCTATTACTATTAATAAAATAAATGAACAAAGATAGATTGACGAAAATAAAAATAGAAAGAGAAATATTAAGAAGAAAGAATAGTTTGATGAAAGATGTTTTGGAGAAAATAATGAGTGAAAACAAGAAGGATGGAAAAGATTGACATTGTGGGAAGAGTTATGTGAAATTGAAGAGCTGGACAATGAAAAAAACAGATTGGAAAAATGTATGAATTGATGATGTGACTATTCTCTGGATCTGTCCATGGGACAAATTATTATTGATGATGACTAGTAGTATTGTATTTCCATTTTATTATTTTTCTGATATACATTTGATGCACTATAATTTAACAGCTTTTTAATTGCTGAGAACCCCCCCCCCCCCAATGCTCCAAATTATTTTTTCTTGTATACACACTTAAGATATTTGGTTTTTTTTTAATCAAATTTTCTGAGAATATACCTACTATATATGTTTATCACCTTATTCAGAATGCACAATGAAACACTCATTGTCAATTTTCTTATTATTTATCTACATTCTACAAATTGTTTATGGAATATTTTTAATAGGAAGTTTATGTTTTGAGAATAAATACATATATATATATCATAAATATTATTGCAGGGCTTAAAATGGAATTATAAACTGATGTATTATAAATTGCAAATAAAAGCTTAAACAACTAATAAAATGTCATGTCATTTTAGAGTCAATTTTGTTTTCTCATTTTTTTTTTTTTTGTACAAACTTATTTGAAAATTGAATAAACCATAAAATTCAAACAATAAATGTTTGCTGGCAACAATAAAATTTCATTAAGAATTAAAAAGTTATTTCAAATGACAATTTTTCTAATTCATTTCAAAATAAATATCTAACTTCTCATCAAAGATTACTAATATTAGCGTTGCATATTTAAATGCAATTCATTAAATGTTCAATAAATTAAAAATAAAGAATACAGTATTTAATTTTATTATTAAAGAATAATAATTTTCTTTTCTTTTTAAACACTATTACATCTTACTTTCAAATGCAGAATTCATTTTTATAAAGCTCAACTTTTTTATTTTTTGATAATCAGTAATGATTTTTTTCTAGATTATTAGATTTTTAAGCTTGGAATAATAATGTATAGGTAGATCAAAATATAATTTTTAATCAAACTGTAAATAAATCAATAATCTATTTGTTATTTAAATATCCATATCACTTTCTTTGTATTTAGTTATTAATATTATTAAATTTCTGTAGAAAGTAGATTGTGGAATCTAATGTATCAAAAAAATAAAATCATATATTAATGAATGTTAAATACTATTTCTCTAGAACATTCACTATTATTTTTTTAGCAATATGAGTAACTCATCTCTATATTTTTATTATTATACAATAAATGACTTGTGATGTAATAGCAGCACATTCACTGCTTATCATTCCCATAATCTCGTTTCATATCTAGAATTGATTAAATTGGCTGAGGATTTTTTTCCTCAAGATAGTGGGCTCAAAATCAACCTAGCTAATCATCCAATATTGATTATTACATTAGTATATGAAAAATTTTAACCTAAATTTAAAACATGAATGGAAACTGCCCCAATACTCACCATTTAACAATAGACAAGCCAGTTGAGAAATGTTTTATTCTTCACTGAATTTGGTACTAATTGTAATATAGTTTTCTATCATTTCTCTCTCACTTCTTTTCATCATATTGTCTTTACTTACTGACGGAATGATGAAATCAGATTAAAAGACTTAAGTTCTCAATTGTGATCTTGCATAAGGCTCAATTCACAAATGATTATATATATGGGCAACTCTTACTCTGATCAATAGTGAAGAATGATCAGTTTATTATTCATTTAATTAGTGGAAATATTTGTAAATTCTGTAATGGTCAAGATGGCAAAGCAGGAGATAATAGTATTAATTAATTCTTTTTTTTTTTTAAATATATATGTGTATAAATTTAAAGAAATGAGCCAATTTTATTTTATTGAATTTTCGACATTACTTATAGTTAAGAATTTATCAAAATTAAGATTGATATAAATGCTCTTTATGAATTGTGTTTTTCAAAAGTTTAATTGAAACATTAGATGATAAGTTTTGGGGGAGAAAGTAGAGCACTAAGTAAAAGAGAAATGCAAGGTAATGAATTTCTGTGAGATCTAACTTGGCACCACTTTATTTTTTAATTGCCTAAATATTTCTTTGAAAGGCTAAGAATATTAAAAATTGTTTTGCACAATGGTATATGTACCTATTTTATGAATTTATTTACATTTCAATATTAGTTTGTCAGTTCAGAGAAATAAAAACTTCTATTCCTTGCCAGATAATGCTATTCAATCTGTATTGCAAATAATCTTACTTTAATACAAAAATAAAAAAAGAAAAGTGATATGTTAGGACATTAAATCAAAAGGAGATATGTTGTATTACATATTGACTATTGCCAATTTCAAAACATTATAAGTTTGTTTTGCATGCAAAAAAAAAAAAGTACCATATTTTAATTTAAAAAAAAAACATTTTTAGAGATTAAAAGTTGTGACTGATATTAAGATTATTGGTGCAAGTCTTTATTTTAAAACTTACTTTTTGGAATGTTTGAGTATTATTAAAAAATAACAAAGAAAGGTATAGAAATTTACTTTTAAAATAATAAATTGTAATTAATATTAAATTTAGCACTATAAACATGGTGCTGGCAATATTAAGATTAATTCTTGATCATTTATCAGCTAAGAAAAAAAACCTCATCTTGGTTAATTAAAATAAATTGCTGTGGTTAGCCTATTTCGAATGCTAATAAACTTTCCATGCGATTAATCATTCAATAAAAAATAATCAACTGGTTTGTTACTCAGGAAGTCATGTGATGTACAAGCATTATGATATAATTGAGCTGCAATGCAGGGATTTTTAGCTTAGCCCTTCTTTATCTGAGGTATCATTAAAATATTTAATCAACAAACAGCAAAAAAAAATATATTGGTAGGTAATAAAACATATAAATATACATCTTTTCAAAACATTTCTTCTTTTAAATAAGCCGAACCTTTTGTTCTATTCTTTTTTTTTTTTAGTTCTTAGTATTGACTACTCTTTCAATAGTAACTTCCTTTGTGAGCTGCTTTCAATTAAAAAAAATCAAAACTTTTATAAAATATACTTATTTTTAAATTCAATGAATAAGAATTAATATTAAATTTTGTACTATTAAGTGAATTAACAACTTCAGTTTAATTCAATGATAAAATCCCAAGCTCCAGAGATCAAGATCTGTGTGATCAGTTCCAACTCTGTCATTTCAGTAATCAAATTTCTTCATAAGCTCCTGAGCAATAAAATCATTTGATTATTTATTTTTAATAAACAATTCAAAATTTATCCTACTATATATTGTGGTTAATATATTTTCCAGAAATTACCAATCAAAACTGAGATAAAATGTATTAAATTTTTAAAAATATAAAACTAATAAAAATCAAATACATATGATATTTCATGTCTATGCATAACATAAATTGTCTTTAAATATGAGATATTTATTTCCTCATAGAGCATTTTTTAATTGCAGGAATGAAGAAACCATCTCACAGTAATAGAATGTAGTTCATAAATATAGCTTTGATGAAATTACATGTGACAGTATATATACAAGCTGGTGTATAAACATAGTAGTAAATGATTTAATGTAGTTTTAAAGCCTTTTTGTTAGAGAACTAAAGTCAAGAAAAGTTATATTTCACTATTACATAAACATCTATTAATAAATTCATCCCACACTGTTACTCAATCAATCTTTAGTTCTTTGATGAAAATAATATATATATTTTTAAAAAAACCAAAGCACATATTTATCTTGATTTTCATATTCTAAAATAAACTGCAAGTAATAAGTTCACTTTATCAGATTGTTTTATTTTTATTTTTAAAAAATGAACTTTACACATTAAAAAAAAAAAAAAAAATCAAACATATTCTAAGTAATCAAATAATTTTAAAAATTAACTTGCAGAAAAGGAATTGTGGCACATCATTATTTTTTATTTATCACATGGCAATATAAGCCTAGAATTGATTAGATCAATACATATGTATATGGATTAATATTACAAATTCTAATATCTGGGTTTTGTCATTCATCAATTAAATTTAGTTTCATTGATGTGTCAACTAATTTTTTGATATGATAAGATACTATGTGATTCATTTTCTACAGAAATTGACTTTAATAAAAAGAATAAAATATCCAAAGTCAAATAAAATATTTTATTTATAAAATAAAGCTATAACAAATAAAAGAGAAAGTATTTTTATCTTCAATTTTAATGTGAGGATAACAATCATAACACATGGCTAAATTTTAATTACTAGATTGATTACTAACTACTCCAGATATAAATTACCAATTTTTTCTTAGATAAGATTTTTTTACTGTCATTTTTAGTAATGGACTAAATAAATAATTTTATAAATTTTAATTCCTTTTATGTTTGAATAAAGTATCACCGAAATATAAATATCAAAAAAAAAAGTTTGTTTGTTCAACACTTTCCCTGTTTTTTTTTTCCAGTTCCATGATATTCCAGACAAAATTTAAAAAATATTAAATTCACAAATTCAAAATATCTTTAAATTAATTTTTAACAATCATCAGGATTTATTTAAGTGTCCACAGCAAAAATATGTGACTATTACAAATAAGCAATTTGGAAGCTAATTTGATTTTAATAAATTGTTTTGCAATCTACAGAATCTACATTAAAAAAATGTAACAACTATTAATAAATTATAATAGTCACTTTTTTTTTTATTAGTAAGAAAATTGAACTTTTTTTTTTGTTTACTGCATAGTAAAAAATATAAATTTATATTTTTATAAGCAATTTTATAAAAAAAATGATTATTAGTAGGTATGATTATTGTGCAGAAAGATCTTGAACTATATAGGATAGTAAATAAAACATTTCTCAAAATCTCTAATTTGTGTTTTTCATAGCTACTAATTTAAATTACACTTTTTGGTGAAAATATTATTTAATATTAAAGAATATCTCAATTTTAACTATATTCTTCTATATATGAATCTATATATTATACAAGCAGACTAATTCATTCATCTTATATTTACTATTATTGCGTATATGCCGTTCTTTAATAAAGAAAAAAATCAATCAAATAATAAAATTCATCAATAACAGTAATTTTAAAATAAACAGAGTAATTGGAAAGTTTATAATATATAAGAGAGCCATATTTGGAAAATTTTGAAAGAAAATTAATGTACAAGTTTGTTTTGAGGTATCACACACTGTACGTTTAAGTATGCTTTAATTATTAAAAAATTAAATAATGAGATTGACTGGTAATATTTATCTATTAAATATTAAATAAATGAGAAGATCGTTGTAAATTTAAATCATAAAGGTTTAGCTTGTTCATAATCATGCTTACTGCAAGGCAATTTTCAGGGAAATAACTCTAAAATTTTAAATATTACATGATAGAATCACGTTAGGTGGAATTTATAGGATTAGCTAGTAAGGTTAAGGAGTGTGTGTGAGCGTGTATATGTGGTCTACATGTATAATATTTTATTTATTAGAACAAGTATAAATCTGTAATAATATTCAGTCATAAATTTTAAATTTAATTTTAGTCTTTTTTTTTTTTTATTGTTATAAAATTTTCTTTCAAATTGCTAAAATTTTGTTATTACAAGTCAAACCCGGGAAAATTTCAAGAAACCACTGATTATTAATATTGTGAATAAATTAAGACTAAAATCATGTTTAATAGCCAAACAAAAGTTTAATACTTATGCCATAAAGTTGATGGGTTGAATATGAAGTGATTGGTAGTCAAAGGTTATAAAAATGATTCACATATTTTGGGAGGGTCTTTTGTCATTGTTCCATTGGTCTGAACTCACATCTCCCAGTTTTTTTTTAGTTTCACTTTGCTAATCTAAGGAATTTTTTTATACACTTTGATTGTCAAGCTTCTGACTTTAATTTAATTGAAAAATTTGGTTGTCTTCTATAAAAATGTGCAAGTAAACAACTAAAAATCAAGCGCACTTAATTTTGAATTCCAAATTTAATTATGGATTGGATTTTTCAGAACAGCTACTTTGGTACAACACCTATGCAACGAATGAGGCATCTGAGGCTGGCTTATAAATTTTCCCTATGTAAAAGATTGCAGACATCAATTTTTATTAATAATGTTTTCATTATAATAATTATCATGAATAAGATAAGGGAGAAATGGTGTTCAAGAAATAAAAAAAAAACTTTGGATGGAAATATTAAAAGCAGTTATAAATTATGCTTAGAAAATTAAGCAAAGTATCAGCTAAGTTATCTACATATTTTATCTTCTTTGTAAAAGAAAGACTGATTCTTTACATGAAAATAATGGAAAAAATGCTCAATCTACTAGTGCCTTAATAATAATGCAAAACCCAGTAAAATTTGAATGAAGTGAAAATTTTCTATAAGACTTAAAGCTGATAGACTGAATACATATCATGCGGAAATCGTGGAGTTTAAAATTCTGTAAAAATTGGAATTACTGAGATATGCTTAAGCTCGTGACTAACTTATAAACTCAACCCTGGATTCAACAAACCTGTATTTGTGAAGTTGTAATGCATCTGGAAGAAACGTCTTTACTGGATCCCAAAGAAAAAATGCAGTTGTTTTTATTAAAATATTAATTAGACAAACTGATACGATAATATTGTGAAATAATCAGAGGATACAAAAATAATGGGATTTATGAAACTTATGGCCATTAAAAAAGTACATTTGGATTATATGTGCATACAATAATCCTAGTGTGTGTGGCTGAATTTGAACAGTCTGGAGGAGGATGATCATCATCAGTTATAAACTGTGCCCAAAAGGACTCTTAAGTATAATTTTATTTTTATTTCTTATTTTATTGTTAATTGATTGGTTATAGGTTAAAGTTTATTTATTGAGTATATTCGTTAAACACAATATAAAATATCCTGGTATAGATTGAGGCTAGAAAAGAAAAAAAAAAGCCTTTATATTATTATTATTATTGCTAATATTGCTTAACCTTAATGCTATTATGAATTGAATGAAATATCTACGTAAAAGTATGGAATGTTTGTCTAACAGGTTCACAAATATAATTTTATGCTTTTAGTTAACATTGATATTTGAATGCTTTATCTTATCTATGTATTTTAAAAGTTTAATATTGCTATGTCCTAGAGTCTAAGAGTTTTGAAATCAATATATATTAAATAAAATGAACGATGCACATTTCTTATTTTATAGTATTTAAAACTAAAATAGTTTATTTTATTATTATTTAGTCATATTGCATCAGTAATATGGTTTTCTTTATGAGAGTTCAAACTATGTTCTCTTATGATTATGTGTGGTTGTAAGTGACCCTGGTATGATCAAGGTATGCAAAGATATCTCTGCCTCAGAGGTCGAAATGGAGCACAGCTCTCGTGATGATAATATTAAGAATTTTAGTGTGTTCAGAAGATCAAGGATATATTCCCAGCTCCATTTAAATTTACTCCGTAAGAGATATATTGTTGTGATAGTCATAGTGAGTTGTGCATGTCCATCTTGATATGTTTAGTGACGAGTCCTAACATATTTCATAGCCTTCGGGTAGAAGATGCATTCCTGAGCCCATGCCACCACTAATTTGTTATTACACGAATTTCTTTTCCTTACAGATGAATATTTTTTACCATACATGGCATGAAACTTTGTTAAAATTTCATAATGGGTCACTGTTCAGATTTTGAAATATATCATCTACTTTAGGATACTTTAGATTTTAAAAGTATAGCTTATAGAATTGATGCATAATGTTTAGCTGAGCTTTGCTTGCAATTATTTAGAACTGATAATCCGTCAAAATTTAAATTAGATTATTATTGAGATTTTGGATAAGCAACGCACATCATATCCAGCCCACAGCTGAAGCGAGTCACCGCTGGACTGGTAAAATAGTTAAGTAATACTCATGTTGGGGACATAGAAAGCATTAAATAATATGGGTATGAATATAACCTCTAAAATTGTCAATTATTCTAGAATTAATAGTTAAAGAAGTTAATATGTGGGTAAGCAATAACTCAAATAGATATTTAGAAGTATCGGCATAAATTTAGGCATAATATTGATTTACTAAATCTGTAGCCTTAAGGGGTATATTTATCTGATGAATTAAAGTTAGCAAGTTAAATTTAATTATTAAGCATAGTAAGCGTTCTTGAAGTTTGTCTCAAGAAAGCGTTATCAAGTCAGATAACTGGATAAAATATTTTATATTATTATTGTTCCTTACTTTGTTAGAGTACCTAAATAAGGTACATTTATAGCAAGAGGGACATAGTTGTAAAAGTGCTAAGCACATAAAAGGGGATATCTTTCGTAATGACTATACATCCCTTGTAAATATTTTGTTTTTATTGTTGCCCAATAGCTACAAAGATATTCAATTAATAAACATTGTATTAATTTAAAAATTTGGTGTTGTGTCTTAATGCTTTTGGTATCCATAATATCTAGAAATCTATTAATATGTAATTTTAATAAAAAATATTTAATGCTTATTTCAATATGAAATTTTGGTTTTTAAATTAATAATTTATTCTGAAATTGAAGAAATGCTTTTGAGACATTATTAACCTGTGTTAAAATTTTTCATAATTATTATGCTAAACATTTAGAAGATTTAATTTTAAAGTTAGTTATCACTTCATAAATCTATTGTGTTATGATGAATATCTCGAGTGGAAATAAAATTCCTTTTTCATTCTGATTATCCAAATGTGTTCCCAGCCAATGATAAATTTATTCAAAATTTTAAAGCAGTTAAAATATTTTATTCTAATTACTTGTTTGATAATTTATCAAGTTTAATATTATTATTAGTATTAGTATTATGGTTGATGAACAGTAGATATTGACCGAGATAGATCTAGCAAATATCAACTTGAATTACAATCGCTGAGATAGCATTAGTTGGTCTACAATAAATTTAGAATCGCTCACAACAGCTTCACATTCTGAATATGAATCCTGAGATTAGATTTTAGATTGTAAGATTTCAATTATAAGATAACTCATGAATTTAGCTGATGGATCAAGTGATAAAAAGATCTATTGAAATGAAATTATTAATTTTTCGAATTTTGGAACACGAAAGATAACATTGAGGAGATAGTAAAGTTTGATGATAGAGATGTGATCAGAGAAAACGTAACATTAACAACAGATTAATTGTAACTTTAGTTGGGAATTTATGTGCGGGGATATCGAGGTTGTCAACATATGGGTGTGAATTGAGATTTCTCCTCCTTCCCACGTTTAGTAGTAATAATTTGTAGTATTTATTAGTGGTATAATTCTCGGTATTCTCTCCATAAATTGTCAAATCATTTTATTTGCTAGATCTGAAATTTAGCACAGCTGAAGTCAGTGCATGTGGCTTATTTGCAGCTATAAGAATAGCAAAGTAGTCATGTTTTTTAGGGGGTTGTAATTTGGCTCGCTTGACTTAAGCTATATAATTCGTGAAGCGAATTAACCCCAAATATTTTAAATAAAATTATTTTCAAATTTAATAAATTGCTTGCCTTGCAAATTCATAACTTGTAAATTGGTCACGACATCGAGTCAGTTTGAAAGCTGTTACTCTAAGGTTACAGTTTGGCACCCTGGCATATATAGGTTTTCTCTCCCCCAAGTTTGTCTCCACATCCATCTTGTTTTTGTGAGGTTAGAATATATATATTGAAATAATAATATTAAATTTTCAGAAATCATAGCTTGTAAAATGCTAAATATATTTTAATAAAAAATTAAAAAGAAGTGAATTAATAATTAAAAAAAAATTCTGCAAATAAAGATTTAAACAAATGTAATAAGTAGATGCCAGAATTTCCAAAGAAAATTAAAAATAGATATAAATTTAATATACATAAATTTAATTGACCAATGATTTATCACACCATAGAAGCTATAAATGCAGATGACTATAGAAATTTTTTTTTTTTAATCTAAGCAAGTACTAGCTATGATAAAGTACAAAAAACTGAAAGTTAAAATTTAATTTCAAAAGTAAAAAAATACTGGATGTAAGATATACTTCTTATTTCAATTACAACTCAATATAAAAAGCATTTATCATTATTAGTGATTTTCTAAAAGATAGCTCTTACAAACCAAACCAATCCAAGCTTTTTTCTTTCACTCTACTCTTTAAAGACTCATAATTATTCTTCTCTTAAAATCATCAAAGTATTTTTTCTTCTCCTAGACCTATCTCTTTTCTTTTGCATTTCATAATTCTTTTCAACATATATTTAATAATTCCTTTACTTCAAATACATGTCCAATTTAATTCCCTCTCATAATTTTATTAATAAATAATCTTTATTGTCTTGCTCTTTTCAACACTTTGTTATTAATCTTATTCTTTCAACTTATTTCTTTCAATTCTTCAAATTCATATGGCCTCCAATCACCTCCTCCCCTTTATAATTGACCATATCTATGCCTCATACAAAACAAAATCTACAAATCAGCAAATGATACAATTAATGGTAATTTAAAACAGGCAAAACTCACTATATATATTGCCACACCCAACAAGCTAGAGTAATCAATGGATGCCAGAAGGCTTGTGCATAAAATCCCCATCTAGTGCCTACTCATCCAATATCCCCAGACTAGTTTCTGGCTTATGGCCTTCGTCAGTGAGGAGCCTTGGATCTGAGAGCACTGCACCTAGATCTTAGAATGCTCCTCACTGATGAAGGCCATAAGCCAGAAACTAGTCTGGAGATATTGGATGAGTAGGCACTAGATGGGGATTTTATGCACAAGCCTTCTGGCATCCATTGATTACTCTAGCTTGCTGTGTGTGGCAATATATATAGTGAGTTTTGCCTGTTTTAACAACAGTTATACACAAGCATAAGAGCTGGTGATCATGTGATGTTTAATGGTAATTAGCAGAAAATATGTTTCAATATTTATAAATGAATTTAAGCCCTAATTCAACAGCAGCACATCAAGATACAAGTTATTGAAAATAAGCTGAAAGTTTTATAGTACCCTAAAGAATATTGAATAGTATAAAACTTAAGACCATAGTTTACTGTAATAATGAATTGTTAATAGTGGAAGCAGAAACTAAAAAAGCCCAACCTTAGTAAAATTCCAATTTAATGGCCAAATTTAATACAAAGTTGGATGAGTACTAAAATAACAAAAATAGAATCAGCTGTTCACATTGACAGTCTGAATGTTTTCACTTAACAAAAAAAAACAAAAATTGTTCATTTACAATAGCAAGAATCACTGAGTGAATATATATGCTGACTACAAATACAAACCATATAACCCCAGTAATTTATCCTTGATGCTATTTTTAAAAAAAATCTATGTACTTAACCAAAACTAAAACAGGGTTAAGTTCCAACCAATAAAATCAAAAGAAAACATCAATAGTGTTGTAATTATATGAAGTATTGTAAAAGTAATAAAGAACATAGATGATACCAATAAATTTATATGTGACAAGATATAAAAAGTATGCTACCACTAAATTTTAGTTTGATATATTGGTATGATTATACTTTCAACAGTATTAATTAAAAAAAAAAAAAACCTATTGTAAGATAATTTATCAAATGGAGTTCACATATTTGCAGAACTAAAAGAATGAATGAAAAATGTATCAAGGAATGATTTACAGAAGTTGACTCCACACAAACTAGTAAACTAATGCATAAATATGCATTATTAATTTAGACCATATAAAACTAAAAACATTAAACAAACAACAAGGTGGAAACAAAATTGTTAGACAATTTAATTTCCTAGTTATAATTAGTACACATCAGAATCAATGTCAATCAAAAATCGCATATGGAGCAATAAAATAAATGAATAATAAAGGGAAACTATGATACATTACTTATGGGTGGGGGATGTCTATGTGAAGTCATGTTTATAATATTAGGATAAAAACTGTAGTCAAGTGGTTTTTAAAATGTAATACATGTGTAAGAATTACAATAATACTGGTGATTATAAAAATGATAATAATGTTAAAAAATGAATTTTATTAAAGTTGGGTTTTAGTAAAATAATAATAATATCTTTTTTTATTGACTTATGGGTTTTATTTTTTGTTGAATTTTTTATTTTTTAAAAGTTACAGTACCATTCAATAAGTAAATGACTAGTAGAATTTTATATAAGATTTTAACTTATTTCAGTTAAAAAATTATTAAGAAGTTTAATGATTTTAAATTTATTTTGAATCAGCATTAGTATCATTTTCAAATTGTAGTGACTGACTTTTGTTTTAAAATTATATAATTCAAAGTTCACTTGTTGGAATTTTTACATATTTTTTATCCTCAGGATAAGTATTCCAATTGACACTAAAACTGTTCCTGATATGCATGTTTATTTGAGAAGCGATAAAGAATTATGTCAGCTATAAAGTAAAATAAACAAATACTAAAGCCCATAAAAAATATTTGTATTCCTCCCAGCAATTTCAAAAATCCCACCAAATAATGTGTTATTAATTTATGATAATAAAAAAAATCCACAAACTAACTTAAAGATGCTTTTTTATTTTCAAATTTAAATATTTTTTATATTTGCTAAATTCTATTATAAAAGTTGCAATTTATACCTCACCTTTGTTTTAATTAATAAATATCAAATTTTAGAGGTCAATATAAATATTCTTATAATCTTTGCTTGGAAAGTTATATAACATTGAGCAACCTTACTGACAGATTGGGCACACAATTTTATTCAACTAATTGAATTATTTTGGTTTTTTGTTACCTTTAACTTACCATTAAAAAGCAGAACAAATTTGTTAAATTACTTTTTGAAAGAAAATTGTTAATGTCAAAGCATTCAACATTTTTTAAATTTTATTTGCTTTTAATGTCTGTGATAAAACAATCACTGTATATATAAACAAGTTTATTCACAACATGTAATACAAAAATTATATACAAAATATAAAATGCATAATTGGAAGAAACAAACATAAGCATACATAAATACATTTACACATATATACAAACACATAAGGTTATTTTAAAAAACTTCCAAATAACCATATACAGATTGTCACTGATAAGAGAGATATTGCAATGTTTAATTCATATTTAGAAAATATTTTGTCGAATATGATTCTGTTATTCATAGAAACAAATGGCTTGATTACCTCAAATTTTTTTATGTTGAGTAGCGCTAAATTGTTGATAGAAAAAATTACAATCTTAGTTCAAATTCAGACATTCAGAGAAAGAAATAAAGTAGTCACTCTAGTGATGAAATAGATGTTACCATGTTTAGATTTAAAAAATACTTTGTGAGCATGACTCCACTATTCACTGAAGTGATACTTTTCTTGAAAACTTTTTTTACATAAAGTATTCAAAACATATCGACGAAAACTTACCTACTATTTAGTCAATATTATAAGTAAAAATGTTCAGGGAAGGGAATTCTGTAGTCATCTTTGTCACTGTCTACTTCCAATAAATTTTATTAGATTCATAGTCTTTAATCCTATTCCTTTCCATCTTTCATTTAATTATTTTATCAAGGGCCATCATCATCAACCATTACCAATCCACTGCAGGATGAAGGTCTCTCCAAGTTCAATCCATCTTCTCCGATCTTTAGCTTCCCTTCTCCACATCAACCGTGCACACTTTCTTATTCCATTCATCCATCTAACATGTGGTCTCTTTCTGTGTATTTTACAATCTCTTGGAATTCAATTTAAGATTTCAGTTGTCCATTTATTATCAAGCAATATGACCAACCCAACTCCACTTGTCTTTTAATTTTTTCAATGAGGTCAGTAACACCTGTTTGTTCTCTTACCCATATATTGCATTTTCGATCTCTTCTTGTTACTCCTAATATGCATCTCTCCATACTTCGTTGAGTGGTCTGAAATCTCTGTATTGCTCTTCTATTAAGTGTCCAAGTCTCAGATACATAAGTAAGAACTGGTAAAACACATTTATTAAAACCTTCCTTTTCAAACACATATTTCCTTTTAGTACCAAATTATTTCTACCAAAAGCATTCCAACCAAGTTTAATTCTATGATGAATTTCATCCATTATGTTTCCATTTGTATTAATAACTTGACCAAGGTATTTGTAGCTGTTAACTTTTCTTCAAACTCATCATAATCAATCTTTATTTTCATATTTTTGAGAAAATCCATTGAATATTACTGTAGTCTTTTTAACATTTATCTTTAGTCCTACTGTCAGCTGATAACTCCTGCAACATTTCCTGCAGCTTTAATGCATTATTTGCAAAAACAACATCATCTGCAAAATCTAAATGACTTAAATAATCTCCATTTACACACTCCTTTAGTTTCCCATTTTAATCCACAAAATACTCCTTGCAGCACTGCTGTAAAAAGTTTTGGAGATATGAAGTCACCCTGTCTTACATCCTTCTCAATATTGACTTTCCTACTATCATTATGTAATCTAATTGTTGCTGTTACATTTTTATAAATATTCTTCAAAATATGACAATATCCTGGATTTATACCTTGATGATCCAATGCTTTAATCACTGAAAAAATGTTTATAGAATCAAATGCCTTTTCATAATCTACAAATCCAAAGCATAATGGCAACACATATTCATTTGTCCTTTCTATAACTTATCTCAATACCTGAATATGATCCACTGTATGAAAACCACTTTTAAATCCAGTGTTCTCTGTAGACGAGTTGTAATTATCTTGGTAAAAATTTTGTATAAAACTGATAAAAGGCTGATAGGTCTGTAATTTCTAATATCTTCTTTATCACCTTTTTTAAATATTAATATTAATACTGCATTCTTCTAATCATCTCATTTAGACATTTGATAACTTTGCTAAAAAAATTATATTTCTTCAGCTGCTTCTTTTCCATCATTATCTGGAGCGTTTCCTTTCTTCATAAATTTAATTGCATGTCTCCCTTCTTCATTTACAATTCTGAGCAATTCTAAAGATATAATAGTTATAGAAGGTACTTGTTCTTTATTACTATATACATAATTCTTGATAGAAATCTACCCATTTCATGATGTCATCTCTCTTTTTAGCAATAATTCCATCTTCATTTCTTATTGCAGATATAAATAAATTTCCTACCAATACCAAAATGTTGTTTTACACTCTTGAGACTTTTATTCTCTTCTACGACTTTCCTTGCTAGTTCACAGTTATACTTTCTTATATCATTTTCAATTCTTCCACACCATTTTACAAAATTTGAGATATTCAATCCTTTTTAATGCATCATTTTTATATATTTTCATATTCTTTCTTTTCTTCATAAATTCTCTAGTCTAAGTAGAAATTTTATTGGTCAAATGCTGCTTCTTTCTTCCAGTTATCTTTGTTGCAGTTTTTAAAAGTGTATCAGTTATTTTCTTATTAATTTCATTCAAATCTGCACCATGTTCAAAATCTACTAATATTTGGAAACCGATTTGTAAATTCTAATTTAAATTCATTAGAATGATTCTGAAGATTAGGAATATCAACTGTAAATATTGTTTTTCTTAATAATTTTTGTCTATCTAGTTTTACATTAACACACACCTTACATCTTACTAATCGATGATCACTTCATGTGTTAAATTTATTAAGAACATTACAATCTTGAAATATGTATTTTCTATTAGTCAAAATATAATCCAATTCTGCTGTACCTTCATTTGGATGCTTCTATGTCCATTTCCTTTTAACATTTTTCTCAAAAATGAATTCATAGTATAAAGTTTTTCTTTTTCTGCAAACTCCACAAGTCTATATCCTCTCTCATTTCTATTACCATAACCAAAATTACATACAGCACTTACATCTTTCATTTGTTTACCAATTCTAGCATTAAAGTCTCCCATAACAATTTTAAAATGTTGTTTACTTTGATAAAAACCTTTTGTACATCCATATAAAAATCTTCTACTACTTCATCACTATGAGAACTTGTTGGGGCATAAACCTGAATTATCTGCATTTGGTATCTGCTATTAACTTGTAAAACTAATCTTGCCACTCTGTCCAATACACCATCAATCTCCACAATGTTATTCTTCTATTTTTTTATTTATAATGAATCCTACTCCACTTGTATTTCCAATATTTGTGCCTTTATAGTAGAGTATATGTCCACTTTTTAAATCAATTGTCTCTTCACCTTTTCTTTTAACTTTACAAAGTCCAATAATGTCCCATTTAATATAAGACAGTTTTTCTAATTCTTGCAATCTTCCTTCACTTGAAGGTGATCTATATCATTGATATTTCCTAGCAGGTTTAAATAATAATTGGTAATAGAAAAAGACAATTTATTATCAAAATTGTCATTTTCATACAACTTTTGCAATGTCAGCAATCTTGTTATCTACTCGAAGTATTAGGAAGTAACTTACTTTTAAGTGGAATTTTTTGAAAATATGATTTTTAAGATAACAGTAGAGGAATTTCATATCATACTTTTAAATATTTTTAATCTTCTGATAAGAAATTCAAAATGTTGGCCTAATTTTTAATGACAAGCTAAAATTTTTATTTTGTTGCTATATTCCATGCTTTCAAAAATAAATGTCTGGATTTGTAATACTTTATATGCTGATGATTTCCGAGTAGACATTAAGTACAAAATTATATACCTGACAAATAAATATAAAATCAAAAACTTTAAAAAACAAGTGTATTTTGGAAACTCTTTACTTGTTAGCAAGCAAGATGTTCATTATTATTTACCATATATAGTCAGTAAGTCTTTAAATCAATTGTTATAAATTTATTTATTGATAATACATATGGGAATACTCAATATGTTAGTGAACAAATGTATTATGTGGCAGATATATTTCAGATCACCTAAAAAAAATTCAACTTATTTGAAAGTATAAGTCCATATGAATAAGAAATATTGTACTAAATGCTAATTGCATGTTTTAACTGGTAAATAGTAATTAAAAATGCTGTAAAATATTATTACACTTTACTTTTTTTTTTCATTAAACTTATCATAATTATTCCTTTTTAATACAGAAAATAAAGAATACACTAAATTGGCATAAGAACATGCTTCTTTTATATTTTTCAATTTGAGACATCATAGAAAAATTTCTGCCTTCTCTTATAATCTTTGCAATTGTTTTTACCACTATTTACTTGATATTTACTACAATGTTTTCTGTTCAGTGTTTTTTTTATTTGTCTTCCAACATTTAGATTGTTAATCTTCTTCAAAGCTATAAAAATCAATAATTTTTTAATATTATATACCCTTATAATATATCATTTTCATTCTTTCTTCCTACAAAATAACAAGTGAAAAAAGAAAATGGAAATAAACTTCACCCATGAACTTTGTAAAAATATTTCCTGTGATTTTATTGAATCATTTAATATAAATGTTATTAAAATATTAGTACAAGAATATATAAAAAAAAATAGTAAAAAATAAAAAGATAATCTTTTTTAACTAAATTGATATTACAAAATAAAAATTCAGTACAGATATAAAAATATTGTTATACATTTTCCAATACATTTAAAATTTACATTTCCAAGATTCTACAGTGATTTTAAAATATAAAGATATTCAATATGCACAAATCTTATCAAAGTATTTATTACAGTATTTGGTATATACTTTATACACACCTAGGAAGGCAAACCCCCCTGTCGCTTTTAGTACCCAACCCTCCAGGGCTCACTCCACTTGATTCCACTCTTTAGGCAGAGCTTATGGAAAAATTCCAACAATATTACATTTAAGTTGGATAAAATTAAAAAAGAATGGCATCAAACACATATATGTAGAATTTTAAATAATGCCAATTTAATGGGTTACATAAAATTGTCACTTATGATTCGTATTCTTCTTTCTGGGTTTTTTTTATATTTAACATATATTTAATACACACATACTACATTTTATTACTTTATTAATTGGGGCAGAGCAAGTTTACTGTTAAATAAATAATCATTAATAGTTTTTTTACTAAAGATGTTGTGTTTCTGCAAGATTAAAAATCTTATTTTACCTACAATTAATTATCAAATCATATATACACCTGGGTCTCATTTTATGCGTAGATAGGTTCCCCAGAAAATGCGCACAAAAGAAATCGCACAAAAATAGACTTAACTTACCTTGAAAAATGGGGGAACTGTTACTGTAATTTTCCAAAAATCGCATAAAAGCAAAGCAACAACGTAAAATTACTTTAAAATTCGCAAAAAAAAAAAAATAAAATAAAATATGACAAAAAATTTCAAATTTAAAAAAAATTGATACAAGACAATTTTTTTTTACTTTTTTTTATTAACTACAGTATTTAATTTTATTCAAAACAATATATTTTTATGCGTAATTTACATTTTTTTCATACATGTAATCATTATCGCTATTTGAGACATCAGATTCATCATGATGTGATGTGAGGTACTGTAGTTTCTCCTTAAACAAAGTGAGGAAATACAACTAAAACGTTTTCCAATTGCTGTTGATCCTTCCCATTTTGCTAAGCAATCTAAAATTGAAATTTTTGTTAACAAAGAAACTCATTTTCTTGGGTGTTTTTTCCTTTCCATTAGGGTAAACTAAAATTTAAAACAAAAATAAGAACTTAGACTTACGATAATAAAAAGACACCAACTCACCACTGTTGGGCAAAATTTAATTAAACTAACAATTAAAAATTAAATTCTTATTTTTGTCTTTAATTTTTTAATTTTCAATTCCGTTTAAAAATCAAATTTCATTGTTTCACATCATCTTAATTTCAGATCATGTTACGTAATTTTTTAAATTGTTAATTACAATTAAAAATCAGATTTTAATTGTCAAATTTAATTGTGCCCACCGCTGTTACTCACCTTTTAAAAATAAACTTGCGGACACTAAATGATTAATTGATTACGTACTCTTTTTATAAAAAGCAAAAATAGAATGTGATTTAAAATGCAAAAACAACAACATACATAGTATTTTTCATCTATAACATTTGAATAGATTTACATTATAGTCTTGTAAAATTTAATGTGTGTATATAAAATAAGGAAATCCTTATTTTAAGTGAATTATGAACTTCTTTATTACATAAAATCTATTACAGTACTATTATAAAGCACTCAAAATATTGAAATTATTAGATGGAAGTCGAACTCTGATAATGCGCTATAACTTTAAATATGACGTGAGTGCGCAAAATTTATAATATTTAAAGTAATAGCACATTATTGGAGCTCGACTTCTGATCTAATAATTTTTATCGCATAAAAGAAAACCGCATACAAAGATATTAAGAAGAAACATAAATTACATAACTTCAAAATTGCATTAAATAAATCCATATAAAACAATACCGGGTGTATTAGAATCTTCTAAGAGTTGCCAAAAATATTCATCATAAAGTATTGTTTGTCTTTGAGAAGAAATTCGAGTTCTACTTCTTCCACATTAAATAAGTGTACATTAACTATTTCATAAAATGTGACTATTCTTTTTTCTTGTTAAAAAATTTATTTCCAGGAATTTTAGTAAACTGTGTCATTTGCATCTATTTCCATAACATAAATAATCATTTATGATTTTATATATATAGAATAGATAAATACTGTAATTGTGAATTTAAATGCAAAAGATTTGTGAAAAACATATGTTCTTCAAATATAAGAACTTCTATTCAATGAGAGTTGACATTTCTAATTAATTACTACATATATGTAAATCAATAATTTTGAACTTATTCTTAAGATTCTCTATATTTATTTTTTGCACATGGGAGATAAGTAGAGGAATATAACTTTTACAGTCATTAACCAAATTAAAAATTTTTTTTTTTAAAAATGCCTTTATTATATAAAATTTTTTTATAAAAATTATTCAATCTAATCATAATGTACATGAAACAGAATCTGCGTAATAGATTATTTAACGATAATAATTTTTTAGAGTATTATAACATATCTGCATATCATCATAATTAGTAATGAATCAAAAAATAGAACTTATAATGATAACACATTTTCCTGCTAGATTCACAATTTAAGGTTCAAATCAGAAGTAAAAATTAGAAATGTTTTTTTTTTTTTTAAGTTGCAATCAGACTTAGGAATTTTCTTTGAGATGTTCAGTCAATGGTCAAGCTAGTTAATCATCTAATACTGGCCAATAAATTGGTGTATTTTTATAAAACAAGGGTAATCATCCAATCATCCTCTAGCTAATAACAAGTTTGATAATGCCTTTTCCTTCAATGTTTCTCTGCAGGAGCTGTTGAAGAGATTTTTATCCTAGAGGGCTAATTTACTTTCTTTTCCTTAAATCTTATGCTCAATCCAATTTGTCTTTTATTCCACAATTTTATTTAATAAATAAACATTTTTCTTATCTTTTATGTGCTCCAATTTTTTTCTTGCTTTTACCTATTTAAGTCTCTACTCCATATAAAAAACAACTCTAAACAAAAAATGGATCATAACAATCTTTTATTTAAGTCAGTTTACCCAATTGCAATTTTCATTCTAAAATCTTTATTATTTCTATCATCAGATTACCAATTATTTTATTCTTTACTTAACCTATTTTTTTTAGTATACAATCTACTGCCTAAATCTATTTTATTGGTATACAATCAAATGTTCTAAATATTTAAATGCAAAAACTATTACTTTCTACCCAATTTAGATATTTTTATTTCTATTTCAAATTGTTTACAAATCTCATTGATCCTATTTAATATTTTGTTAAACTCATTCTTCATATCTGCATAATGAACACTTCAAAAATCAATTTTATCCTATCAAAATAATAAAGCAGTTCACCCAATAAAACATTATACAACATGTGAGATATATAACATCTTTAACATACACCTCCATTTCTTTAACTTATTTTGTACAAATAACATTTAATCTATTTTAAAAAATGTTTTAATTTATATACACATAATTTAATAATTATTTATCCTTCCAATATATATCTTTTTCATTAAAATATCCAACGAAATAATTCAATTTACTTTAGCAAATGCATTTTTCAAATCAAAAAAAACAAACTTGAACTTCCTCTTTCTATATTATCTTTCAATAACTTTGACAATTCTTTCTTAAACCAAGCTGTTCTTCAAATGTTAACTTGTTTAACATCTTATAAATAGATATAGCGTTCTGTAAGTAAAAAATAAATTTAATATTTAAAATTACTACTCATAGTTTCTAGTAGAAAGCCTTTTCTCTCAACGAATTATAATTGATAAAAGAAAATTTATCTGTAATGTCTATTCTCTTGAGTTAAAAACAATATCCAATTCTCTCAAATATTTTATGCCCTTAATTTTAAAAAAATTTCAAAAAACATTTCATCAATTCCTTTCATTCTGCAAGTCATTTTTTCACTTGTAGCTTTTTACAATTTCTTTCTCCGTTAGCACTATTTTTGTGTATATTCTCACTATTTTATATTAAAACAAACTGCAAACTCTTTCCATCTTTATAATATGTCTATTATCCTTACTAATATTTTATCCTTTAATATAGTTATTTCTTTCTTATGACTTCGCTTTTCTCATTCAGTTTTTTAATATTAAAGTCCATGTAATTCTTCTTTCATATTTGTTTTATCTCAATATATTCCTTTTCTAACCACACTTTACAAACTTTTTAAGTTACATCTCAATTCGCTGCTAACTTCACACTTCTATGTACTTCAATATTTACATTTTTTATATATCTCTCTCTACCATTTTTACAACTCATTTTATTGTTAATTTTGACCTTTTTTCCTCTTTTAGACTTATTATCTCTATAATTTCCTTAAATTTCCATCTTTTATTTAAATTTGCATATGAAGTAAATAATGTTTCCATAGGCTGCAATAAAATTTCTTTGCCCTATAAGAGTTAACTACACCTCCCCAAACAATTTGATTTTTAATAATTTATAAAAACTGTTAACAATAAAACATTTTAAAAGCAATTACCATTTCTAATATTTTAAAAAATGCTTAAATTCCATTTAAATTTAAGATATAAATATCATACAAATTTCTCAATTTTCTCTATAATCCATATTACAATTGCAAGTTTTGATCCATTTACAAGTTACAATTCTTCTGCAATGAAATACTACATATACTTTGGAATTGCAATGTATTCCCTAAAAATCATTACCATCATTACCATTTTCAATCATTATTGATCTACTAAAGAATGAAGATCTCTTCAAGCTGAATCCAGTTTTTCTGATCCATAACTTCTCCACATTATATCAATAAACTTCCGTACTTCAATCAACTATTTCACATGTGGTCTCTTTCTAGTCTTTACAATCTCTCAGGATACAATATACCTCCAATTGTCTATTTATCATCTATTTTAGCAATATATTCAGTTCAACTCTAATTCAATTTCTTAATTCTTTCAATAATGTCAATGAAACCTATTTGTTCTCTCACCCAAGTATTACATTTTTAATCCTTTTTTGTTATTCTAATATTAATCTTTCCATACTTCACTGAGTGTCCTGAAGTCTCTATACTACTCTTTTATTAAGTTTCCAAATCTCAGATCCATAAGTAAAAATTTATAAAACACACTTCTTAAACCCTTTCTTTTCAAATAATTAAGATATATTTCCTTTTAATATCAATTTACTTTTATCAAAAATACTCTATTCAAAATTAATTCTACGATTAAATTCACTCATTATATTTCCATTTTTATTAATAATCTGGCCAAGATATTTGTACTCATTAACTTCTAATTTATGAATATTGAATATTAATTTAGACTTTTTAAAAATTAATTTTAGATTTACTTTTTTACTTTCATCTGATTCTTGCAATATTTCCTGAAACTCTGAAGCATTATTTGCAAAAACAAATATATCATCTGAAATGTCTGATGATTTAAATAATCTCCATGTATTTCTATTCCCTTAGCTTCCCATGTTCTAGTTCAATTACTGCAAAATGTTTTGGAGATATGGGATTACCCTGTCATATACCCTTATCAATGTTAATCTTTTTAGTGCCATCTTGTAACTATTCTCCAGAATTTGACAATAATCTTGGGTCTACATTTTGATGGTCCCAAATTCTTAATTACTATTGAATGTTTATAAAATCAAATGCCCTTGCATAATTTACAAATCCAAAATATAATGGCTTACTTATATTCACTGGTTCTTTCTATCATTTTTCTCAATAATTTGATGTGAACCACTATGCTAAAACCGCTTTTAAATCCAGCTTGATCTTTAGGTTAGTTTGAATCCAAAGTTTGCTGTAGACAAGTTATAATTAATTTATTAAAAGCCTCTCTTTAAAACTGGTAAAAGACTAATAAGTCTCATTTCTAATATTTTTATCCTATTTCTTCCAATCACTGATACATTATTATTATTTAGAGATTTGAATAAAGTTGTACCAACAATTTTTCTCTATTTCTTCATCTAGTTCTTTTAAGATACCAATAATTTCATCACATTCTGGACTTTGTATCTTCATGTTTTGTTCCTTCATTTAAAATGCTTAGCAATTCAGAAGATATAGCAATTGTAGTTGTCATTTTTTTTTTATTAAGCCATCTAACATCATATGATCACTATTTCTTATGCTTGCTCATAACTGTTATTAAAACAGGCAAAACTCTCCATACAGTAGTGCTACTCAATGCAAGCCAGAGTAATCAATGGATGCCAGAAGGCTTGTGCATAAAATCCTATCTAGTGCCTACTCATTCAATATCCCCAGATTTGTTTCTGGCTTGTGGCCTTCTTTAGTGAGGAGCCTTGGATCTGAGAACACTGCATCTAGATCTTAGGATCTAATGCAACCCTCCAGCAGCCACCTTTTATCTCTATTTTAAGGTGGCTGCTGGAGGATTCAGTGATGAACCTTGGATCTGAGAATACTGCACCTAGATATTAGGAACTAATGCAACCGTCCAGCAGCCATCTTTTATCTCTACTATTTATAACTGTTAATGAAAAATATTTATTCGCATCAGATTTCATATCTGATTACTAAAAATAAAAAGCCATACACTATTGGTGAAGATCTTATATTGCTTGCTGATATTAAAATGGTAGAAATACTTCACAGAAGTAAATATAGTGATGAAATTCGGAAAATTCCTTTGTCAAATGACACTGTCATTTAATAGAATTTCTGAAATTAACAATGGAGGGTTGCATTAGATCCTAAGATCTAGGTGTAAGTAGAGATGCAGTGTTTTCAGATCCAAGGCTAGTAGAGATAAAAGGTGGCTGTTAGAGGGTTGCATTAGATCCTAAGATCTAGATGCAGCATTCTCAGATCCAAGACTCCTCACTGACAAAGGCCATAAGTCAAAAACTAGTCTGGAGATATTAGATGAGTAGGTACTAGATGAGAATTTTATACACAAGCCTTCTGGCATCCATTGATTACTCTGCTTGTACTGAATGGCAATACGTACAGAGTTTCGCCTGTTTTAATAACAGTTATAAGCAAGCATAAGAAATGGTGATCATGTGATGATTATTGGCTTAAAACCAATCCTGCCTAATAGGATAGTACTGGCTATGGTTATTAAAGAGCCAAAGGCACCAAAATTTATGGGTACTCAACTGAGTCCAGACCCAGATGACTATATAAGCTAATGAGCTTAGATTGAAAATATTATTTTCAATTTTATTATCATAGTTTTGTAGTTAAGCAGAAATAAAAGGTGGCTGCTGGAGGGTTGTATTAAATCCTAAGATCTAAGTGCATTGCTGTCAGATCCAAGGCTCCTCACTGATGAAGGCCACAAGCCAGAAACTAGTCAGGGAATATTGAATGAGTAGGCACTAGATAGGGATTTTATGCACAAGCCTTCTGGCATCCGTTGATTACTCTGGCTTGCACTGAGTGGCACTACTGTATGGGGAGTTTTATTACTATATAATTTTTTGTAGAATTCTTTCACATTTCATGATGTCATTCCTTTTTAATAATAGGTCCATCTTTTCTTGTTAGTACTGTAATAACTTTTCTTCCATATAAAAATATTATTTTATACATTTGAAACTTTTATTCTTTCTTATAATTTTTCTTGTCAATTCAGTTACATTTTCTTTTATATTATGGTAGCTCTTTTATGTACCATTTTACAAAACTGCTGACATTTGATTCTTCTTAATGGATCATTTTTAAATGTTTTTATATTCCTTTCTTTCTTTATATATTATCTTATCTCAGTTGAAAATTTACAATGAAGTGTTTCTTTTTTTATATCAGCTTTGTTGCAGTTCTTAATCATAATATCATATATCTTTTTAATTTTAATTAAATTTGTACAATCTTTTTAAAATCTGCCAACATTTTACAACAATTAGCAAGTTTTAATTTGAATTCATTGGATTGTCTCAGATCACTAATATGAAATTTTTAAAAATATTTTCTCTATAGTACATTTCACTAATCAATGATCACTTCCTATGATGAATCTATGAAAAACATTACAATCTTGAAATAAATATTTTCTGTTAATCAAAATATAATCCAATTCTGTTATACTTTCATTTGACTGCTTGCATGTCCATTTCTATTTAACATTTTTCTTAAAAAATTCATAATATATCATTTTTCTTTTTCTTCAAATTCCACGTCTGCATCCTCTCTTACTTCTGATACTATAGCCAAATTTACCCACAGCACTTCCGTCCTTCAATCATGTTTCAATTCTAGCATAAAAGTCTCCTATGATAATTTTAAAATGTTTGGATGACCAAAAGTATTTTATACATCTACATAAATATCCTTAATATCTTCATCATGATAAGAACTTGTTAGAGCATAAATTTGAATTATCTGCATTTAGTATCTTTCATTAAGTTAAATAATTAATCTTGCTACTCTACCTGATATCCCAATTCTCAATATTCTTCTACTTTTTATTTATAACAAATCTCATTCCACTTGTGCTTCCAATATTTGTACTGTCATAGTAAAAGTACATATTCACTTTTCGAATCAATTATCTCTTCATCTTTCTTCAAACTTCATAAAGTTGAATGATGTCCCATTAATATTAAATAGTTCTTACAATTCGTAAAATTTTATTTAACTTGAAAGTGGTCTGCAATTGTAGTTAGCTAAATACAAGATCTTTATAAAATAGCAACCTGAATTTGTAATCAAAAGATATGAACTCTCCACCTTTGATTGCCAACTTCTATCTTGATTGACAGTTTTATAGCCTTTTAGAAATAAGATTCATAGTTCAGTTTTGTCTATCATAATTATACATATCTAAAAAAAGATCATTCTCACACATACTCAACCTATCATAAAGAAAATTCAATTGATATTTAAGTTAAAAACTACAAGACAAATAACAAAAAGACTATGATATTTCTTGTTCTTCAACTCAGAGGTAAAAAGTCAATATACTCGCCATACAGGGTAAACTGCATTAGTGAGCAATCCATTCATGTTCCTTTACCATATATGAATAATTACAAGGCAATAACTGCTGCAATATCAAGAATGTATGGAATGAACATTAGGAATTTGTCCTGCTCGTTTCTTTAAAATCCCAAAGAGGAATCCAAAAAATTTCTTTTCAATTAATAGCAAACTCCTTTCTATAGTTCCCAATGTTTACTATTTAAATAAACTGTCAAAATAAATGTCAGTATTTTTATTAATTATACTTGTAATAAATAAATTTTTAAAAATTAATTATAAATACATATCTATAACAATCATTCTTAAAAATTTAATAATTAGCAATGATTATTAATTTTTTTTTATTAAAAATTCACTTAAAAAAAAATATGTAGACAACTATGTACACTTTGACAAAAAAGGATTGCCAGATTGATCCCAGGTGAATACATTTTTTAAAAAAATTGAAAGTTAATTAAATGGATCTGATGCTTAATCTTAACATCTTTCAGACTAAATAACCATATAATTATTTTTACTTTTTTGTGAATAAAGAAAAATGTGACAATTTAATAATATTGTCATTCAAATGGGAATTTGATCTTTGCAAAGAATAATTGTTACTGATACTCATATTTATCATTAGTTTTAAGCTTGTGAAATTTTTTTTTCTTTTAAGATATTCTACTTATGTCATACCATCTTTTTGTTTTCATTATTAAGACTTCTTATTGTAATCCTCATTTTATTTTATTTGGTTTTGTATAGTAGTGAAGTGATTAATTCAAAAACTAAAGATTCCCAATTTGAAGCTTTATTTGTCTTCACTGGTGCTCAAAGATATATATCTCCTGAGCAATTCATATTTTGACTTATTTTTTCATTATTTTTTATGTTAATTATGATCTCAAATAGATATATGTCTATTGATATTTTTGTCTTTGTTTTGCTAAACTTAATATCTATTTTCTGTCCTTTTCTTATGTACATTTTCAGAATCAATTCATAACTTCTTTTTCTCAGCAAAAAAACAAGTTATCATTTGCAAAGATTAATATAGCTATCCCATACTTAACATTATTTTTAAACCTTATGAATTTGTATATCATATATTGGATGGAATTCCAATAGTTAAAAAATAATAATGATAAAACTTTTGTCAATTTACTTAGTTTCTCTTCACTGTTATACAAATTATTTCATTCTCATCTGTTTCTCAGTCTTTCATAATTAGTACAAATGATATATTTATCATATAAATCACCACGTGCTTTAACTAATACTTTTACAATTGTAGTAAAAATTACTGTATTTCTACTACACTTACTTATCAGGGTCATAATATAGCAATTAATAAATGACATATCCACTATTTTTAAGAAAAATTCTATAGCTAATATTGCTTAAATTTAGCAATTTTTCTTCTAAATTCTTTGTTAAAGTGTTCTTATTTTTGATTTTTATCAACATATATTACTAATACTTCAATTTTCATAAAATTGTCAAGCGTTGGTGGTCGAGTGGTCAGCACAGCTGCCTTACAATCAGTTGTCCCGGGTTTGCTTCCCGGCCGATGCTTTGACACATGAGAGAAAAAAAAAATTTCATAAACTATCAAAAGAATCCACACAAAATTAGTAAATTCTAAAATCAACAATTATATTTAAACAGTATTTATAAATGTATAAAAAATTGAGATAAAATTAATCAATAGCAACATGAAAATAAATTTTCAAAATTCATATTTTTTACTTTATTAGATGTATATGCTTTAAGTTACCTATTTTATTAAAATCATGATTGTATAAAAATGGAAGAAAAAATATGTAACTGTTAAATGAAAGTATATTTATGGAAGCAGCAAAAATATCATACGAGTATAAAAAAATATGCCATTGGTTTTAAGTAAAACTTTGATTTTTTTATTTTGTGAATATGAATTTTATGATATATATGAGAGTGGTTTATTTTTTGTGTGAAAATTAAAATAGTAAAAAATAATTTTATATAATTCTTTGATAATAATTAAAGATATGAGCAAGATTTAATTTGAAATATAGAAGCTCTTACGAAAATAAATTTTTAAGTTTTACAAATTTGCATAATGACAAAATTATTATAACAGATCAATAATAAGGCAGCTATCTATATTTGTAAGAAATGTTTATAAAAAGATGCCTCAACAATGTAATCAAGCGTTGGTGGTAGCTGAGTGGTCAGCACAGCTGCCTTACAAGCAGTTGTCCCGGTTCGCTTCCCAGCCGACGCTTTGACACATGAAAAAAAAAGATGCCTCAACATAAAATTTTCATATGATACTATTTATATAAACTACTTTTTTACCTTAATCTACTTTCACACTATTTTCATTATAATTTAATTTTTTTTAATAAAATAGGCACTAATATTTTACTTTTTTTTTTTTTTAAAAAAAAAGAAGAATGTAAATAATTACTGCAACAAAATAAAACCCATTCTTGAATGCAATAATCACACTTCTTTATGAAAGTTGAAAATAAAAAGCAACTTCTTTGATTTATATTCTAATCTATTTAAACTATATGCTATCAGCTATATGAAAATACAACTTGCACGTGAAATAGCCACAATATGAAGATATGGTCTATGCAAACAAAATTTAGCATACTACTTTCTAAATTTTTTTAAAACTTATGAATTTTTCATTCAAGCCAGAAATACCCAAAGCTAAGCTATGATATATTAGAACTGTCCAGAATTGTGCTTCCAAAAATTCCGACAAATTAAGCTTGAGATGTAATCTTAGATTACTACCCTTAAATAATTAAAATAATTAAAAAAAAGTGCCATTTCAATAAGCTGTGTAATCATATTTACAGTAATTCCTTCTGAATCTAAATTTAAATATTGTAACAACTATTCTCATTCAGTAGACATTCACATTATTCTCTTTTTTGAACATATAAATAAGTATGAAAATAATTTTGTAAAACATATATGTAGGTATTAATATTCAGTTCTCAAACTGAAAGCACATAATTGTAAAAATTAGCTGTCATTATTCACCATCCCCTTTAATATTTATTCTAGTATCTTTAAACAGGAACTACATTATAAAATAATGAATTCTTTATATAATCTGTTTTAACTATAGATGTTAAATATTTTCAGTTACTTTTTCCTTTTAAAGATAAATTCACCTACTGAAAATATTCAAATTAAAAAATATATTTGTATATAAGTTTCAGACTAAAGACTGGTTAAGAAACTAAACAATAGTGTACTACGATTATATAACAATGTTTGATCATGGTCAGAAGTAGGTTTGCTAATGCTTGCCATCATAATAATACAATTTATTCTATTCTTTCATGTTTATAAAATATTAATAAATAATTAGTAATATTGTTTAAAATATTCTAAAATATTTGATCTACTTTTATTAAATATATATATACACAGTGTATTTAAATAGTCCACAAATAAGAGCATCAAATGAAATCTAGTTATCTATAATTTAGATATAAAAGGTTTTATTATATACAGCTGATAGCAGATTATTTATTAGTTTATATAGTTTTATAAATTAGAATGTTAGACTAAACTGTGTGTTAAGAGAATAGAAAACAATAAAAATTATTATTGACAAGGATTAAGTGCTACATCTTGGTCATAAAATACCATTGCCTTGTTAACTTCACCTCCTTTCAAAATGAAAACAAATACCCATTCATATTTATGAAATAACAGTTTAAAGACTGCGAATTAACTATTTTTACTATTACATAAATGATTTTGCTGAAGTGATATTTAATTTTGTTAGATCTTGGATAGATTCTTATTTATAATTTACAAAGTTAAATATATAATAATAATTCCTTTTCAAATATTTACACTTGCATTAAATTTAATATTTAAATAAAAAATTTTCAATTGAAAGTAAAATAAAAATGAGCCTTTAATGACTCATATCGGTTTCTAAATTTAACATTAAATATTGTACTAAAAACTAGTTTAAACTAAAAATAATTCTTATAAAAGTTGTCAACCTATTAAAATTAAAACCATTCTTTGTAGATAAATTCTTTTTTTAAAAAAAGTATTCATTAATTTACTTTTTAGTTGTATTTATCAATTGCTTATCAAAATAAAAATGTAAATCTAAAATTTTAATATAGTAAATAAATGAAAGTAAAATCTAGTAAGACACCAAAATAATGAATCTAAGATACCCGTAATTTATATCAGATCACAGAGAAAGTGCAGTAATTACATTTCTTACGATTTTTTAACGAAATGTAAACATAAGCAAAAGTTTAAAAACACTTCCTAATAATACTGAACGTTACTAACCTGTAAGCAAGAGTCATACAATTGAATAATTTAGTTAATGAAGAATCAATTGCAATTAAATTTGCATTAACTGGAACTTTTGAAACTGTAGATTTATTGTTGAGCTGAATATGACCAGCTAAAAGACTATACATTTTTTCTTCATTGTTTGGAGTTTGAGGTGCTGGAATTTCATCAGGAGTTTCGGACTCTGTTTCATCGTCATTGAAATCGCTAACCATAAAGTGCCCACTGTGAATGGTCTCTTTTTCCGATTTTGAACAGAGATCATCCGATAACATTCTATCTTGTGTCATTGTTGGATGATTTGTGTTTTTTATAATGTCATTTTTAGCCATGGCAAATTATCCTTAAAGTAAAAAATTTTTTAAATAAAGCCATGTCAAACATGACTTTACCAAACCTCTTCTACCTCCGCCATTAATTGCTAACTAAGACGTTGAATTAAATAGAGGGCGCTATTTGGGAGGATTGTTGGAGGCTTGGTCTCTCAGCTCTGTTTACAGTATCGTAGAAAAATTATTGGATTAATTTAATTTAAGTAATAAATGATGATGAGAGATTACTTATTTTTCAGTTAAGTATAGAATTTTATTTCTGTATTAAAATTCAATCCATAAATATTGTGACTTTTTGTGAAATAGAAGATTTAAAATAAAATAATAAGTGATTGTTTTTCACAATTTATATTGTCTTTTATTCGGCGTGTTCAACTATATGCAGTACATACGTGAAAATCGCTACCTGATGAGTAACTAGATAATAAAATAGTTTAAAGGGATTCGTGGCACAATACAGTATATGGAAATGTTTTCAAGAGTTTATAGGTTAATTCTATGTGTTAATTGTAAGTGATATGTGAACACTTTCATGTAATTGATGGTTTAGACTTTAGAGAATATTAATTGGATATTATTGAAAAGAATGCAAGAGAAGAATAGAAATGCATATTGGAAATCAGAGTAAATTGAGATACTATATTAATTTGTGTAGCAAAGTATCTCTGACGATAATTAAATCTCCTGCCTTCGGGAAGTATGATTAAGAAGGGGAAATAATGTAGTAATCATGCAGAACTTTATGGGAAAAGGGATTAATCTAAATTGAGCAGATTTAGAAAAAAATATGAGAGTTGGTGAATCTAGCAAAAAAAGTTGGCAGTACTGTAAAAAGTTAAAAGATGGAATAAAGAAAGTTATCAAGAAGTATCAGGGGAAATATGTTAAATGGAAGAAGGAATAACTAATATATAATAAAATTGAGTAAATTTAATGTTATCTTAAGAAATCAACAATGAAGGAAGGGATGTCGAGTAAAAACTTTGGAGATATTGGAAAGAGAAATAGTAAAAAAAAAAAAAGGTCATTACTAAATACACATACAAGAGCATAGAGAAGTTAAGAAAAAGCTCAAAGGATTTGTAGTACAAAGCTTGAATGACCTTAAGCTTAATAGAGCAATTGAATAAGAAAAGCATTTAAAATGGCGGATTGGCAATAGAACTATTAATAGTTATGGGAATGTACTCAATAGTTATTTAAGGACAAGTTTTAATAAATTTACATGTAAAATCTCAAGGAAGGATGTGAAGATTAAAATTCTGTGTAAAAAGAAAAGAACCTATATTATTAAGAACTAAACTATATTTAATAATCTAGTGTCTATGCGTAGAGTTTGGGTGAAAGAGCTAAAAAATTTGGCATTGACTTTGGTCAGGAAGATATGTAGGAGATGATGTATTTGACAATTTTTTTATTTAGAGAAAATAAATTATTTTTTTTAGGTAGAAAAAGCTTTAGATAAGTCAATAGTCTGGCATGGCTTAGTGCAGTGGTAGAATAGCTGACCATGGAGCTAAGTAGACCATGGATTATAACCCAGTGCTATATCTTTCTATGTTTGAAGTTCTTGTGAACTCCTAAACAATAAATCATTTGACTATTTTATGCTCTGTAGAATTTAGTTCATTAGTAAAGTGACAGATCAAGATCCAAGAATCATGGCCCAGCTTTGCCCCATTCTGGTGCTCAAATGTTTATAAATTTCCAAGCAATAAACCATTCAATTATATTTTTAAACCAAATGGAAATATGTTGAAGAAAAGATTGAAAATGTGAGTATAAATTTAGAGTTGATAAAATTGAAATGAGACAGGCTATTTATTGCCATGATCATTATTCATTTTGCCTTTAGCAGTTGAGATATAAAGCTTGGAGATAGGGATGAAGATTTTTGCAGCAAGAATCAAAAAATGTGCCAATTTTAAAGATTTTTTTTTTTTTTATGGAAGATAATATGCCATTTTATAGTCATACTGTAAAAGATATGGAATTATTATTTAAAGTATAAGAATATAAAATTAAATTCAATATAAGGTTTAAGAAAGTAAATAAAGGATCTATGTTTTGGAGAAGGAGAGAAGAGCTAATTTGTTAAGTGGGAAAAAGAATTTTATTGACATTTGGGAATCAGAACTGGAACAAACAAAAAAAATGTGATAGCAAATATAAGAAATATAGAATAAAGTTTGGAAAAGAATGAGACATTTTTATATTGACAAAGAATTCAAATTATCTTATATATAATTAAAATAAAATAGATTGATATGCCACTAAAGTGAAAGAGACTTTTAAATGATAAGAGATAAGTGAACAATTTTCTAATGAGGTGATCTAAAACAAATTTTAAATGTTGTCATAGTTACAACATATGAATAAAATTTAATGGAAACAGTGTTTAACTAAATTTTGTAAAGAGAATATTAGTTGATTGCAGTGGCTGCAAATTGATGATAATCGCTGCAGGAAATACTCATATAAAGTCTCATCATAAGCAGGTGACAGTGTGTGTATATATATAAATAATAAACTATTTGTGTATTTATTTGCATGCACTTTTTTAATAACTTAAAATTTTGATTATACAATAGTCTTTTTTCACTAAAATATGCAAAATATATCAATGTTACATTAACACATTATATATTATAAAAAATTTATTCGAAAAACAATTTCCTTATAGCTCAATTCTTTTTTTTTTTTTTAATGTAATAAATGAAAAAATATACCTTTTGAATGTGAGGAAAATTTATAGATCATTAACTTGAGTATTGGAAAACTATTCACTGTGAATTTATTATGTAGAAATGAAGTCTTATGAGTCTCATATTATACTACTGGTGAGATAATTCTAGGCTGTATTTAAGAAACTTTTGATGCCATTGATTTTTTTGTTTGGCTTGATTCTGGTGCTAAACTTAAATGCTGATATAAGATTATAATTTTCATATTCTTGAATCTCACTTACTATTCTGAAGAATAATATTTTTCCTTATGTT
Organism: Epiperipatus broadwayi; assembly: GCA_028023455.1. Classification (NCBI taxonomy): domain Eukaryota; kingdom Metazoa; phylum Onychophora; class Udeonychophora; order Euonychophora; family Peripatidae; genus Epiperipatus; species Epiperipatus broadwayi. The sequence continues at coordinate 7,658,953 of JAQFVV010006203.1, forward strand.
TTCTTATCTGATTGCTGATTTTTACTTGTTTTTGAATTTCTTTTCCTTTGCAACTGAAAGTCCAAAGCAACTCAGGCCAGCATAAGTATATAGAAATTAATGGACTTTATTTCATTATTCATTTTATCAATTAGTAAAAAGTATTTCAGTCACTCATATTTCTTTACTAATCATTTTATTTTATGAACTGTTTCTTTGCAGCCTCTGCATCTGGTTTTTTTATAAAGCAAATATTTGAAGTAAATTATTTATTAATCAATTATATATGGCAAATTGCCTGGGAAATCATGTGACTTTTAAGGAATATAATGGCAGATTGACCAATTAACAATTCTATTCGGTCAATTCACATTGAGTTTTCTTTTTTAATGTTATTTAGTTGAGAATTGATCCAGGAACATTCAATTCTAAATCCGCCATTAATTGCACAGATTTCTTGGAATGTATGTAGAGTGAAATAAACAGTTTTGCATTTGCTCAATTGAAGGAAGGTGGCATTGATTTGTTATATTTTAAATAATATTTACAGAATGCCATTTGTAATCCTTTTTAAAAATATTTTTATAATAGTTAATTATAGTTATAATAATATCATTTTCAATCATTATCAATCCCTTGTAGAATGAAGGTCTCTTCAAGCTTAATGCAGTTACTCCAATCCCTATTCTCTTCTTTACAATACACCAGTAAACTTTCTTATCTCATCCATCCATCCATCTCACATGTGATCTGTTTCAAGGTCTTTTACAATTTCTTGGTATTTAATTTAAAATTCCCACTTTCTATCTATCATCGTATTATCCAGCAGTATGTCTATCCCAGCTCTATTTCACTCTTAATTGTTTTAATGATGTCAATGATATCTGTTTGTTTTTTCATCCATACATTTCTTTTAGATCTCTTTTTATTCCTAACATACATTTTTTCCATATTTTATTTAGTTGTCTTAACTATGTGTTCCTCTTCTGTTACATGTCATAATCTTAGATACATAAATAAGAACTGTAAAATATTTATTCAAAATATTCACTTTCAAACACAGGCATATTTCCTTTTAATATTAAGTTATTTTTACCAAAGACAATCCATAAAATGTAATTCTATGATTAATTTTATCTATTATGTTTCCATCTATTTAATAATCTATCAAGATATTTGTTGTAGTTAACTTTTTTTTAAATTCATAAGTCTTTATTATTGTCTGAGAAAGTCCATTGAATATTACTTTAGTCTTTTATCATTTATTTTTTATCCTACTTTATTTTTATTTGATAAGTTTTGCAACATTTCCCAAAATTTGGAAGCATTATTTGCAAAGCAATCACATCATCTGTAAAGTTGTAAAGTCTATATGACTTAAGTAATCTCCATTTACTTTTAATCTCCTACCTCAGGGGTGGGCAAATAGCGGCCCGAGGGCCACATGCAGCCCGCTAAGAGTTTTTATGTGGCCCTCCAAGACAATCAGAAAAATCCACCTTGGACTGAGATTTCCTTCCTGTTGCATGACCGAATATTCATCTCATATTTTCCACTAGAATGGCCACATCAATATACATGCGCAGTGTAGATACGATGTGCAGTGCTTTTCCAGTTGATCTGATTAATTTCAATTTTGTCTTTGCATTAGCAAATATATATATTTCCAACTTTTGTGAAACCATGAATGCTCCAAAAAAATGTAAAATTGGTAATGAATGTCATGTGTTTAATGAAGAATGGACAAACAAATATTTCTTTGGTAATACAGGGAATAAAGCAGTGTGTTTATTGTGTCATGAAAAAAAGATGCGGCCCTCCGTTAACCTTCTCTTCCACAAAGTGGCCCCCGATGTGGCCCTCCACCAACCTATGCGGCCCCCGAGCCAAAACAATTGCCCACCCCTGTCCTACCTTCTCATTTTAATTAACAAATTATTTCTTGTAAAATGTTTGGAATATAGAGAATCCTTTTGACTTACATTTTTTACAATGATAATCTTTTAGTATCATTATATAATCTAATCATTGCTATTGAAGCAATCACTCTGTAGTCAGAGTGAGCTTCATGTTTTCCTACCTAAAAAAAACAACTAACATCTTCAAGGGTTCAAACCCAGCAATATTTAAATTACTAACAGTGCCCTCATACATATGTATTTATATATATTACAAAGTATTATAATAAATATTTTATAATTCTGATTTTGACATTTTAATACTTTTGAATATTTTAAGTTCGTATTTTTTTTTTTTTTAAAAAGATAATATAAATAATCAATAAAGTTTGTTATTATTAAAAATTTGTCTGCTTTTAATTTCAATTTTGTAAATTTAAAAGAAAGAAGATATAACCAAGATGGCAGGTTCAAATCAGCCCATTGTGAAGTTTTCTTCACTAATTAAATATTTTAAATGCTTGATTTTCATTAATCAAAAGATTGTCTTATCATGATTTTTACTTTTATAATTTAAAGACTTTAATTAAAAGTTTTGCTAATGAAAGTGATTTGAACCTTATCTTCTTATATCTTAGTTTTAATTAAAATGGACAGTAATTTGCTCAGGAATTTATTAATTGTCTCATCTGTCTCTGGGCAAATGAACCAAAGCATTCCTGTAACAGCTTGGGTGTATAAATAGAATAGATTGGAGATAAGGGACAGTCTTACACTCTTTGCTTTTAGTTTTTAGAATGTCCATTGAGTAGGTAACCGAACTGTCTTTCCCTGGACCTCTCGGGGCTGCCTCTAATATGCTGCCAAACTCCTACCATGGAAGAAGGCTGCCACCGATGAAAAAGCCGTAGTGACCAAGACTGCTGACCACCAAACTCATCCCTGTGACTGAAGTTCAGAGAATGAACCATTTAACCATTCACCCCAAGTATGCCAAGGTAACAGTCCAAGAGCTATGTAAAGTTGTCTATGCTCACCTGTAAATACTAATTAATGTTTTCTTTTATAATTATATACAATCTCTACCTGTAAATACCTCTCTATAATCCTATCAAATATATATATAAATGCTTGCATCTAATTTAAGTTTTAGATCTTATATTTTCTTTTAGTGCGGTAAATTTTATTATTATAATTATTTGCTATTTACTTTTATATGTAATTTATATGCCAAGTCAACTCAACTCCACAAGCCTATATTTTAGATTAGTCTTTTAAATCCCCAGCGCTTCAGGGATATTTTAATTACTTTAAATTATTTGTTTTAAAACCATTGCTCGCTGGGTTGAGAACTAGTTAAATAATATTTCTGTTATAGGCAGATTATTATTACTGTAATACTGCCATACATATATATTTATTGAGTGTAAATTTAATGTTATTCAAAAACGCTATTACTTAAATTCCACTTCAGATATTTTAAATAATAATGACCATCACTTTTTTAAATGTAATAATCATTTATATGTAGGGAAATGTAATCGTATGTCTTTAAGACATTCATAATAGTTTTATATTTCAATTATTTAATCTGGTTTAGTATATAAGTCATGCCGTTATGCCTGATTAAAACCTTATATTTAGGCCATTAGTTATTTTGACGTAATTAAAGGACGTATCATAGTCATAGTATTGCCAGCATAGGTCAGCCTTTGTCATTATTTTGCTTTATCATAATTTGAGGATCATCAGGAATTCTGAATCCTCCATCTTTGCTTACCATGTTTTAGCTGGCATCATAAATGCCCAGAAAGAGTAGTGGAAGCTCTGCATTGATACCCTACACAGACATTTGCATCTCCCTATCTACCTTCTTTTTCTCCAGGTATGGCCCGCCAGAAAAACAGGCATACCATTTCTTTTTTCCCACTTAAGTGATGGAGCGTCTATTCCGCCAAAATGGACCAAATCTTATATTTTGCTGCCTCATGCTCGCACCGTGATTTCTTATAGTATTTTAGAATTGTGCCTAAAACTAATCTGTAAGCCATAATGCTGTGATATAGCTAAACCATTTTTGTTATTTATTAATGTATTTATATTTAGAATATCATGAAAAGCTTGCATTAATCCATTTCCCTTAGATGAGGGACTCCCACATGCGTAAATGAATTTTTCTTATTTTAATTCATGAATTAAAATATAATGTTTGTTATATTGACATTTGTTTGATAACTTTATTGTTCAATAATTAATAAATGTAATGGATGTCAGAAACCAATTTACCTGGCATCACAGTTATATACATGTAGTTTTGTTGTGTGATCGAAGTGGCATCGATCACAGTTTGTTAAATACATTATGTTAATTTATTCAAACATTAAAGTGTCTCTCTTGTGAATTCTTTGGTCTAGGTCATAATTTAATCGTATGATAAAATAGCATTTCTCTTTTTAAACCCATTGTGTAACTTTTTCTTTTTAAACATTGGCATATAAATAAAACGCAATATATATGTATAAGTGTGACATCCCATAATTATCACAGATGTAAGCATAATGAAACTATTCTAGCATGAACTATATAAATAATTTACATTTCATATAAATTATTTTTATATAATATTAAATTAAAGTATCTTTTAATCCTATCCAAAGTTCGAATTTTTATTTTGGTTAGTTTTTAAATATAAAAAGGTTTTATATAATTATGTATTATTATAACTTTTATATCTCATTCAGGGTTTTATCCTCGACAACCCTAGTTTGAGTTTCATGTCTCTGTACTGCTGGCTACGTTTGGTATACTATTTCATTTTGATAAATATTCTTCAGAATATGACAATATCTTGGATGTACATTTTGATGATTCAATGTTTTAATCATTATAAAATGCTTATAGAATCAAATACTCTTTCATAATATACAAATCCAAAACATAATAACAACTCATGTTCATTGGACCTTTCTATAACTTCTCTCAATATTTGGATGTGATTCATTGGGAAAACCACTTTAAAATCCAGCTTGTACTTTTGATTGGTTAAAATCCAAAGTTCTCTGAAGACAAGTTGTAATTATCTTGTAAAGAAAATTTGTATAGTACTGATGAAAGTCTGTTAGGTCTGTCATTTTTAATATTTTTTTATCATCTTTCTTAAACATCAATATTTCTTACTACTGCTACATTCTTCCAAAACTGGTGCATCTTTTATCATTTATAACTGTGCCAACAATTTTTTTCTATTTCTTCACCTACTTCTTTAAACATATCAATTATAATTCCATCATTTCCTAGAGCTTTTCCTCTCACCATAGATTTAATTGCATGGCTCACTTTTTTATTTTAGATGCTGAGCAATTCTCTTTTTTTGATAATAATTTCATCTTTTGTCCTTGTTGTAGGAAGAACTTTCTTTCCAAAAGCTAGATGTTATTTTATAATTTTGAAGCTTTTATTCTCTTCTATATTTTTTTTTGTGGATTCACAATTATGTTTTCATATATCGTTATTGACTATTTTTCATATCATTTTATAACTCTAGATATTCACTTCTTCTTAAAAGATCATTTTTAAAAATTTTCATATCCTTTTTTTTTTGTTCATATATTCTCATGTCTCACTAGAAAATTTATTGGTAAACTGGTACTTTTTTAAAATGCTTTTGTATTAACTTGCCCTATCTGTGTATATTTCTGTCTGTATGTACACATTTTTGAATTTTTACTAATAAAAAAAAAAGGTTCCCATTTAGAACTCGAAGTCACATCATTATGCTTCCCAAAAAAAGTTTTTAGCAACTAAACCAATGGAAATATTATATTTGTGGAATAAAATGTTATTAACGTGATATTGATTTAATTTATACTTAATTAATTAAATTATAATATAAAAAACAATCTGACAGAAATATTACATTTAAAGAATAAAGTTTTGTTAATATTGATTTAACTTATAATTTATTTAATTAATTAAAAAAACCAATGCATAATTATTTGTATATAGTAGATGATCACATAATATTTAAAATTCAATTGTTAGAGAATATATTTTTTTATTTTCAGTCCTATTATTAAATTATAATGTTTGTCAATTTTTTTTTTCATATGTCACAGCATCGGCCGGGAGGCGAACCCGCAACAACCATCTGCAATCAACTGCTTGCTTGCAAGGCGGCTATGCTGACCTCTTGGCTAACAACGCTTGACCATTTTTTTTGTAGTTTTAATTATTTTTGAAAGTAACATGCAAATATAAGTAAGAAATAATATATAAAAAGAATTTTTTTAAAATAATACTTTTATGTAAATAGCTGACTAAAAAGTAGAAAAATAAAGCAATCTGCTTCTCAGTTAATTTGTCATTCTTGGAAAATATCAGAGTTCATATAAATCTAAACTTGTTATAAAACAATTGGAAATTTCAGGAATATTATCATTTCATAAAAGCATTTGAGGCTTAAATAAATCATAAAAATCAAAAAGGCCTCAAGTGCTTTTATGAAATGACAATATTCCTGCAATTTTCAATTGTTTATAACAAGTAGATTCTTAAAACTTCTGACATTTTCCAAGACTGGCCAATTAATCAAGAAGCAGATTACTTTGATATTTTTCTACTTTTTAGTCAGCTATTTTCATAAAAGGATTATTTGTAATAGTCATAAGGAAATCACCCTGACACATGCATTCTACTAATTTATAAAGCTGAGGAATATTTTCACTCTAAATACAAGATAGAGTCTTTGAAAAGATAAGAATGAATCCACCTTATCTTTTTTACTTAAATATATATATATAGGCCAATGTTAAGCATTTAGAAACGAGAGTATGAAGCTCTAGTTAGTTAGTTATATTTAATATTACATCTAATACTAATGTGCAGTAAATTATAAAATTTTGCAAACATCATTTATTATATAGTGATTCTAAAGCACTCGTTGACTTAGAGTTCTGTTGAAAAAAGTATAATAAACATAAACTAATTAAATGCACTGAACCAGCTTTCAGTAAAATACTGCCAGAATTATAATGCTGAGTATAAATTACACAACACAGGTGTGCTTATATAATTGATATGATGTAATAGGTAAATGATGCACAATATGCAAGCAAGGCATTTAGATATTACATTTTTGATATATAGAGAATGGAATTAAAAATGAAAATCATCACACATTTCTAAATGCTTAACATTGGCTTATATATATGCATTTAGGTTACAAAGATAAGATGGATTCATTCTTATCTTTTCAAATACTATATTGTGTTTATAAAGTGAGAATATTCCTCAGCTTTATAAATTTATAGAGCACATTCATTGGGATGATTTCCTTATGACCATTATAAATAAAAACACCATAATAGATAAATAAATAATTAGTTATATATAGTGAATGGAATTAAAAGTGATTAATTAAGACCTTAACACTCTCATTTCTGAATGATTAAGATTAGCCTATATAATTAAATTTAGATAAAAAAAGACAAGATGAATTCATTGTGTTTAGAGTGAGAATATCCCTCAGTTTTATAAATTTATGCAGTGCATGTGTCAGAGTGATTTCTTTATGACTATTACAAATAAATAAAGCATGGCACTAGATAAATAATAATTAGTTATAAAAGCATTATTTAAAAAAAAATTTTTTTAAATATTATTTTTTGTACCAGATATATTTCTCTTTTTATTGATTTTAATCAAATCTGAACTTTTTTCAATTTTTGTTAATATTTTAAAATAATTTCCAAGTTCTAATGTAAATTTATTGAAATATTTCTGAAGATTTGGAATATCAACTGTTAATACTGACTTTCTTAGTATTTAATATCTCTAGTTTTGCATTAACACATATCTTACTTGTCACTAATCAATGATCCCTTTTCGTATTGAATCTTTTAAGAACATTACAATTTTTAAATACATATCTTTTGTTAGTTAAAATATAATCTAATTTTGCTCTATTTTCATTTGAATGTTTCCCTGTACATTTCTATTAAGCATTTTTCTCAAAAAAAAATTCATAATATACATTAATAATTTTTTATTAGTCATTCATTAGACTAGAGATTATCCACATAATGAATAATAAATCTATAGAGTAATTTCCATTACACCACTCACACAAAATAGGAACTGGTTTCTTTTCACTTTTAACATCTTGTGGAGGGGTGTAATCATAAACATATGACCAAAGATGTGAAAAAGATGTATGATCTCCAAGATGCACATTTCATACTGAAACAGCGCTCATCACTTGGCCCAGATCACAATCTATTACTCATATATTTTATCACTGTTCAATATATATATAGTGTACCATTTATTTATATGGTACAAATATATTGGCATTTGGTAAAAGCTAAAAAAAAGTAATGGCGACAGATTTCAGCAGATTCTTATATGAATCCTAGCACCCTAATAAAAGCTGATTTCGTCGATAGCGTAAATCGTAACAATTACTAGGTGAGAGTTGATCAGGAAATATAGTTATGTTTTTAGAAATAGGAATGAAACTTTCTTCTTTTTGCATAACTTATCAACTCACGCAGTTTATTGCATATAGAGGCCTAGCAAGACGTGGAAAACGTTACAATAGATAGTCAATAACTATAGTTTTATTGATGAGTGTCAAACTTACTGCATTCACAACTTCGATACAAACTACTTAATGGAAGTATATTAATAAATTTTATTAGTCATTCATTAGACTAGAGATTATTCACATAATGAATATTTCAGTAGTGTAATTTTCATGTCATCACTCTCACACAAGGTAATTCACTACCTGTATATTGCGACACACACACATATGAGTTACATAGAACGATTTAAAATAAGAGTAAGAGAAAAAAAAATGATATTTTTTAAAAAAATGAAACAGGTAATTTATCAGGTAAAAATAGAAATATATATTTTTTTAATTAAAATTAAAAGATGGGTTAAAAACAATTAAAATGTAGGAATTTTTTAATTTAATATTTAAAAAAATACTTCTCTGCTTTCTTTAACTAAAAGGAAAATTCCAATGGATTTTAAAAACAAAAGAAAATACACTATAAATTTAACTATGTAAAAGTAACTAAAGTTATTTTTGAAAGAATTTCATTGTATAAACAATAAATGAAACTAGGTACAGTGATATAATTAAAAATCTCTAATTTGTGATGAGTTTATTGTGTAAATTATCTGATCAGAAGAAACTTGGTTTTATTAGAAATTAGTACTTCCAACTAATTAGATAATAAGTTTAATCAAATTGTAATTAAAATTTTAGAAAAGAAAATTAATAAAAAAAAATTGGAAAACTATTTAATAGTGTAGGTAGTCAGGCAATGGATGACAAAGATATATAAGTTACAATTTTCCTATTGTTTTTTTTTCTTATTTCTATTTTTTATGACAAGTTTTGCTGTGAGAAATCTATAAAATTTGCTTGAGTTTTGCTATTAGTTAAGTCATTAGTGCACTATTAATCATTCATTCTACTGCCGGTTTGCAATATGATATCTGATGCCTGATATGTTTAGCATTGCTGAGATTCATGTCTGTAGATATAGATGTTATGAACAAGACCAAGATATGTGCCACCAGAGTAGCAAACAGCTACCAAAAGAAGCTAAGAGCTCTGCTAATGAATTCCATTATTTTCAAGGAGGAGATGGGTGATCACTTCAGAAATGAAATTACAAACAAAAACATAAGTAAATATAAAATACCAAATTCAATGTCTAGACAAACTTATTTTTTTTTAATATTATAACATAAAAGCAATTCAGTTGTTGACTTTTATTTTACAAATAGATTAATTCGTAGCAAAGAAGGCCATAATTAATTTACTTCATTTTTACTTGAATATTATGTTAATGTTTTACTTTTGTTTTGTGTGTGTAAATAAGTATGTTACTTTAACTTGTTAATGTGACTTAGTTTTCTCTCTCCATGCACCACCATATAACATTTTAATTACCATATAATAGTATTAAATTTAGAATTAATTATATATGTGTGTTATTAATATATTTGCTCTGATAGTCTGATTTAAACCAGTTTTGTACTTTTGTGCTAGTCAGTTAAAATCAAGCACTGGAAGCATTTTAAACACTTCTTTTGAGGATATTCTAGTTACTATTGGCTAGATAGTGCCCATGAATCATCCCAATATAAATAAAAATATTCACCAAGGTAAAGTTTGCTTCCTGCAGCTATGGAGGGTTCAACAGTCTGGAAATATGACCGTGAATTATATATTTTGTACCCTCTTGATCTGACCATTATTGGTATGGATAGTAGGTAAAAATACTATCCATATTTAACTCCTCTGCTTGAAATAATGAAATCCTCTAAATGCATTAAATATTTATTATTAATTTAGAAATGTCAATTTAGTTTAAATATAAAGCCATATTATGTTAATTAGCATCTTTTTGTTATAAATAGCATCCAATGTGGGTACCTGAAATGTCCATTATAAATATTACTCTTAACATGGGTGAAATGCTCTTTATAAATATTACTCCCACATAGGTGTCTGAAAGGTCCATTATAAATATCACTCTAACATGGTTGCATTTTTGTTATAAATGTCTAACATAAAGTGCCTGAATTTCTATTAAATATAACTTCAATGTGAGTGCTTGAACAAGTCCATTTATTTTGTATTAAATTTAAAAATTCCAGCAATTAGTTTTTTATTATCATCATAAAGTAACCGCTATCAGATAAAAATTATTATAATAAAATAAAAGTTGAAATTGGTGAGAGATGTGAGAGGGGAGAAAATAGCCAAAATTGAAATAACTTTATGGGTTAAGCAAAATTAATATATATATATTCGAAGTTAAAAGAGTTGATAAGATACAAACTAAATAAATAAATAATTATGGGTAGACATATAAAAATTATATAAAACAGCAATGGTGGGAATTATAAGTAATCAGGCAGATGATGTTAGAGGGGACTGTGGTGTGGGAGATGTGTATTATAGCACAAGTGAAAATGGAAGCTCAAGACAAAGAATTAGTCCTAGTGAGGAACAATAACAGAACCAAATCAAAGAAGAAGAAATATTAAACAAGCCAGAAAACAGTGACATCATGAGTCTGATGAATAATATGTTTGAAACAGCTGAAGAAAGTAAAAATTAAATTGAAGAAAATCAACAAAAAGAAACAGCTGAAGAAGGTTAAAAACAAAATAATGAGACAAATATAAATTTGGGAAACTGGACGAGTTTAAAAGTCAATATAACAGCATAAAAAATTAGAAAGTCAAGCTGAAATGCTCGAAAAATTAAAACAGCAAATTAAATCGGGATATGAAAAATTGAAAGAGGAAATTATGGTAGAAATCAGCAGAAATATAAAACAGGTTGAAAGCCAAATAAAAACAGCTTATGAGGAAATTGAAAAAATTAAAATAGCAAGAAGAAAAAATAGAGTTGTTATAGAAGACGGTAACAGAAAATGAACTAGAGAATGAAAGGTTAGTAGATAATATGAGGGTTGAAATAAATATTTTACCTGAGAAAAGAGATAAAATTGAGTTTAGAAGTAGGCAAAATGAAACATGTAAAAAAAATTGGGAAAATTAATGTTAGTAATTGTGAAAAGAGCATGAATATAAGCATGCAGATACAAAGTAATATTCCTGCTATAGTGAACCAATTTCTGAAAATAAGAATCCTTTCAGGTTATGTAGGGGAGGCTCCCACAGAACATTTAGTAGCTTAGAACAATACTTCATATTGAACCAGATAAGTGATGAGGCCATGATCATTATCATCTGCAGGGTGCTTTTGTTTAAAAAACCAATAACTTTTCATGAATATAAACAAGTTCCACTATTGGAGTGAAGAGTGTTAGAAAATATTAGGCATCAAGTGTCACAAGATAAATGGTGACTGGGTGAGTCTTCACTCTATTCCTCCACAGACAAATACCAAATTACATGCTTTAATGGCCAGCTCACTATCTGAACAACAAATTATTAGGATAATGTGGCATAATTTCCTTCATAATGTTGAATAAATGCTCATCAGAACAGAAAGACTTGAGATTTTATTAAATCCTGCAATCAAAATCTTTGGGTTTTTCTTCATTTTCTTGGTGTCTATTTTGGAAATGGAATCAACATATTTGGAAAGCTTCAGACTAAAATATTTAGTTTTGTCTACCACTTTGACATATAAGTGTTTTTCAAGTACTTACAAATCACATTAATTTGCAATTTCTATAACCTTGTCTTGTGAAATAGAATAAAGTTAGTATCTTTATAGCTTTCTCAGTACTCTTAGGTCAGTTCATGAAGTCCTGCATAGAAAACTTATTCACACTCACTTTTGGTGTATATGGATAATTTTTTTTTTTTTTTTTTAAAGGGATGGCAATCTCTTATCCGGTTCATAATTTTTTTCTCTCTCTAATATTTATATGGATCCTTTCAGGTTTTTGAAATATGCCAATCTGCTGCATCCAAGCATGAATTCATGAGGTCCAAGCTGACTAAATTAATTCTCTTATGAGAAGTTATGAGCTGAAGAAGTATCAGCATTGATTTTTCACCAAGGTACTGAATTCAAAAAAGAGAAAGACATTTAGATAATTTGTAAATGAAATACTTTATTGAAACATGTGTGTATATAAACAAATACATAAGAGTTAAGCAGGCATATCGTTCAATCACATATGAATGTCTTAAAAAAAATAGTTGTTTTTTTTTACAATAATCCATAAAGCTCACATAAAATAAATTAAAATTTAAATAACCCTCAAAACTCTCTTCATACAGTAGTGTATGGAGAGAATTTTGCCTATTTTTTAACAACAGTTATGAGCAAGCATGGGAAATAGTGATCATGTGATGTTTAAAGGTTTAACCCTCAAATAGTTATTTAGTCTTACTTTCAGAGCCATGGAGGTAGGAGAGCCTGGGATTATCAGGATCATCACTTAAGAAAAAATATGCCTAGGGTTTTTATGGGATATTTTATCCCCTTGGCCCCTACTGTTTCTCAGGAGTTTGGAAGTCGTGTGACCTGGGCTTGTTCCTCTGATAATACATTTATATTTAATGCCATATATGGAAGCTTATACGTAAACAACATATTAACAATTCTTTTCCCTTTAATCATTGTGATTACAATAGATAAAATACAGCTATTCATAATGTATACATTTCTTAATATGTAAATGTGGCTATTCGAAATGTACACATTTCTTTATAGACACTCCTCATGTATATGTTTTTACTAATTGTACATTATTTTGTTACATTTTAGGGAGATATATATATATTAGCAGTGGAGTGCTAAAATTCAAGCTTTTTTTTATTTAAAGAGGGAGTGTGGCTGAAATAATATAGCTATGGGACATTTTCAAATATTATATATATCAAAATTACCCCAGATTCACCACTAAACCAGACTTATCAAAGAAAATAAACTCTAAAACATAACCAATGGTTTCACTGCTATAAGCAGACTTCTCAAGTGTAAAGGATTAAAAGAAAACAAAATTATGCTAAATATTACCACAATCTCACTTACATTCCACAAACCCTTTATATTAAAAGAACTTTTAAACAAGTTAATTGCTTCAGAATCATAAATTTTTAATAATAAAGATTTTTTCTTTTTTATTTCATTTCTTTCAAAGATGACAACTTTAGCCTCATCAACATTAAGTGTGGGCGGTATCTCTTTCATGGATATATATATATACACACACACATATATATCATTAACATATACTCTGTACAAATAATCTCTCTACTAAATTAGTTGTGCGATACTTCTCTCATTTCATCTAATCTCTTGTTATTCTTTCCATAGCAGCTGTGATTCTGTCAAAAATATATTTTTAAACTTTATTAGAGACAAAACTTATTAGTTTATTGTTTGACATGAACAAAAACTTTTTTGTTTATTTACAAGCATCATTTTATATGTTTATGCCTTGCATGGTTTAGTACAGTAGTAAGACTATGGAGCTCAAGATCAATGTCATTCATGTTGCTTGAGCTTATTATGAATTCCCAAGTAATAAGCCATTAAATTATATTGTATATACTTTTAAAGATAGTACTGTATATTTTTTTTATAAATAAATTTTATACATTTAAATATTTCCCCTGAAAATTGTTTTTAATTAATTACTTTAATTAACCACCTAATTTTATTTTATAAATGACTGAAAATAACAATAATTAGTAGTTTCCACAGAAAGTAAAATAAATAAATAAAATTTTTTATTAAAGCATAAAAATGCTGTTTTCCTAGTATGATTACAAATCCAAAACTGGTTAATAATACTGAATCACAAAAAAGAAAAAACTATTATTGATACTATTTTGTAATTATATTTGTAAAATTAATTTATTATAAAAAATAAAATTTACCAAAAGACTAATTGTTCAGGAATCATGGGATATTCAAAAAATAAATGAATTTTGATTCAGGAATCTAGCTTTCAAGTTCATCATTCTATTGATAAACTGCACAAAACATTTATCACATACAAGAGTTTATATCGAATTATTTAATAATATTAAAAACCTTATTTGGCTAATTAAATGGAGTTGTGTTTACATTGGTACGTAAGTGTCACATGATTTTCTGAGTAACTTGATCATACAATTTTTATTATTATTCATCTATTGTAGTATTAAAAGAATGTTATTTTAAATTTCTGTTATAATATATATCAAATCAATTTAAAATGTATTTTGATATGAATTCAATTATAACTCTGATTATTTATAATTCAATATTTTTTCTGTTATTTCTGAGAAACATTTATACAGTTTATTTCCACAAGGCTGTTAAATAGTGATTCTTGGAAGTCATTTCCATATTAAACATTTACTAGCAGAATTCTTTTTGTGATTTGTGCTTAGCGTAGATTGGAATGAAAATAAATTTAAATTGTTCATAGGAATTTTAAAGAAATTTGTATTCTGTTAGGATAGATTTTCAAATAATGTTGGAATTTTATGTATACTGAGATTATGTAAAACTTTATCACCATTACTACTAGCAAACAAATGTGTCCACTTTAACTTCAAAAAACAACAACAACAAATATTGAAAGATAATAATAATTATTATTATTACTCAGTTCTTTTATTTAAACTAAAATAATAGCTTATAGAGAAATTCAGATTGCACATAAACATAGAAAATATGCAGTTTTATTGCATAATAATTAAAGAAAATAATAAAAAAAAAATACATTAGGTGAAGGAAATAATCCAATATATAAATATGACTAAAGTATTATCATCACAAACTTTCAGGAAAAGAAAAATATGTAATAATTCTACCCTGAAATAAATTTAGAATATTTATATCATTGGTAATAGTATTATTAAAACAAGCAAAACTATCCATACAGTAGTACCACTACTGTATGGATAGTTTTGCCTGTTTTAATAACAGTAATGTGCTAACATAGGAAATAGTGATCATCATGTGATGTTTAGTGGTTTAATAATATTATTGAAAGTATTATAGCCAATCAAAAAATCTTCTAGTGAAGTTAAAAAAATGATCAAGCTCTAAAAAAGAGAGAGGGTTTAGGGTATATATTATATTTATTATTTTATAATGTTACTACCATTACTACACTAAAAATGAATTTTGTATCGACTTTGTAGGCCACTCATTGAAACAAATACAACCACAAGGTAATGTGATAGTGCATTAATTTATATATTTGATACCTTGTAATTCTGACTTAATTTATTTGACAGCAAACTTTCCTTTCTGAAATATTTCATTAATTACCTGATTATAGTTTTCCATTCTATTTTATCCTGTTATAACTTCTCAATAAAAAACAATCAATATTGCAATTGGAGTATCGATGAGATTTTTTATAATGTAAATAGAATCTGCTTTCTCTTTTAGAAAGTCCTGTATTGTTTGTTTTACTTGTCTAATCCAACTATGATATCATTTTACAATAGTAAGTCCTAAAATATCATTTCTAGCAAACTGAAAACATATTGATTTGACTTATGACTTTGTCATTTAATTTTAGAATTTTATTAGGTCTAAAATTTTTTTTTTTCTAATGTCTTTATGTTATAGTAATAGATCCAGACTTCAGTTCTATATATAACTAATTTAACACAGTAGTTATATCATTATGATTACAAAAAAATCAAGTCAGATGTCACATGACTTAATTTAATAAAGCTTGGGTTTACAAATGCTATATATAGAGCTATCAAAATGAGCTCTTAACAAGCTTTGAGAATATCCTCAACCCCAAACTGGTTTCTGCTACTGACATCAGTGAGGTCCCAGGATATTCAAGCATTAGATTAAAGACACCAGGACAAGCCCAGAACTTTATCTAATGTATAAGTATTAAGTAGAAATTTCTGAAATTTTCAGACATCCATATGTCTTCCAATCCAGCTATCTAACTTAAATAGCCATATAGGACTGAACTAGGTTCAGATACATCATATATTAATAGCTTTAGCAATATAAAATTGCCTAAGCCTTAATAGCAAAAAATAAAATTACAAAAAAATCAAGTCAGTAATGTGACATCTAACTTGATTTTTTTGGTAATTTTATTTTTTGCTATTAAGGCTTAAGCTAAAGCTATTAATATATGGTGAATCTGAACTTAATTCAGTACCCATAAGGCTATTTAAACATTTTGGATGTCTACTTAATAGTCATAAATTAGATAAAGTGCTGGGCTTGTCCTGGTGTCTTTAATCTAATGCTTGAATATCTTGGCACCTCACTAATGACACCAGTAGCAGAAAATGCTCTGGGGTTGAGGATATTCTCAAAGCTTGTTAAGAGCTCATTTTACAAGCTCTATATATAATATCACTATGATGAAATAACATGTGCTTCAACTTGTTAAACACTAGTAGTACATTATAATTGGAATGCACCTCTTTAAAAATAGCTCATAAAAAAAAGTTACATATGGTAACTGGGTATTTTAGTATTAGACCTGCTGTGGTGAAACTTGACCTCAACCCTAACCAGAACAATTGTGATATATTCACGCAGGTCTAACACTAAAGTACTGGTAATTGTTATGCTATTTGTGTAGAATTAGAATTGCTTTTATTTATATATAAATATTGTATTATTTTTGGAAATTTTTTTGCTTTTGTTTTTAAAATATTTATATTGAAATTTGATGTTTTTTCTAGTTGTTATTTGTTTTCAATTTATATTGTGACATAAATCATTTTAAGTTGTTTTTTTATACACATATAGAACCTATAAATAAATAAAACAATGAGTCTAACATTTTTTTTTATTATCCTCATAAATATTATTGAATATATAAATATTTCCAATATAATATAAGAATATGTAAATTTTCTGTTTTTATTTTTATTGTATAAATGATTGGTACAGTTTTACTAGCATGTTACCGGCCATTTTTTTTTTTTCATTAATTATGTGTCCGCAATTTATTAGAAGCAAGAATAAGAATAAATTTAATTACATTAAAGATAAAAATAAAACCATAATCATATGGGATTCATTTATCTATTTAGTGAGTTATTTTATTTTATATAATTAATAGAAACAAGTTGTTTGACTTCATAAATTAACAATGACAGCAATTTACGTTAAATCACAACACGCATTTATTCAATAACAACTTTGAAAAACAAAAAAAAAATACCATCTGGAACAAACTATTGCTGGCTCTATATTTCATTTCTCTCCTTGGCACAGAGTCATCTCCGCACAGATGGGCTGGAAGAGGTTTTCCCCCTTGTGCAGATGTCACAACTTGAACTTGGCCAGGTAGTTGTCCAGCTTTTGTCTGGACATGCCACACTGCTTTTTATTGTGCCATTTCAGCATGCCCCAAAGTTTCTCTCTGTTCTGGGTGTGGGTGCCTGTGGTAGAGTCTACAAGGTTGAAGTAGTGTTTGACTGCATGTTTTTGAAACCTGCAGCCTCCAGCTTGGATTTTTGTAGCCCTTCCAGCAGTCTGAGTAGATGCTCTATCCAAGCTTGATGTTCTCACCTATGGCCCACAGAAGGGCAGCTGCAGAGTGAGAGGGAATGGCTGTGGTGAAGCATTTGCTGGTCTCCTGGTACAGCCTGCCAAAGATCCACTGACCGCGGAAGCATCCTCTCCTGGTGGTTCTTCCACCCACTGAATAATGTCTCATCCACCTCTACAATACAACCTGGGCCCCACCAATTTTGACTGCTGGGCCAAGACAATGAGGCTTTCATGGCACAGCTCCCACAGACCAGTGGTCCAGTTCACCAGGGCACCTCTCAACATCTTCAAATTGGCACAGGGCCTGTTCTGTGGTCAGCTCATCCCTGCTCTAGTAGTAGACAAAGCCATAAGGCTTTCAAGAAAAGAATTCTGGAGCCATCAAATCAGGTCTCCTCACTGACAGGAACCTGACTGGTATTTCAAATGGTAGCTTTTGGAATGGTGCAGTGTCATCGGTTCGCCACACATACACTTCTTCACAGCTGGCAGTATTCTGTTCTGGAAAAAGACCACCATGGCTGCTTCTGTAGCTAGAAATTGCCACAATTGAAATGCTTGCCCTTGGCATCAGATATTTTATTTATCTCACAGGTGTTCTCATGAAAGACATGACTTCTCTCATGAGATCAGCAAAATTGTGCTTTGCCTTACTCTTTCTGTATTGTTGGCAGCTTCCAAGCTGTGTACAGAAGTGTGGGTGATGGGGTTACAATTATTAGTAGGTAATACTACATCAGATAAGTTGTAAGCTAATTAGTTTGCAATGCATATTTCAATAGTTTTGTGAAGTTGAAGTCCAGCAACCTTCATATGATACAGTATCTCGATGTCAATTGTGAGTATTTGCATAAAGTGCGCTACACAAAGCAGGCCATAAGTTGAGTGAATGGTTGGATAAATGGCATATTGTGTGCATTTGCATAGAAACAATGCCATCAAGTGGCCTGGCTAATTGAACTGTACCAAATGATTTTTAATACAAAAAAAAATGCAACAGTTTTTAATAAAACAGTATAAATTCAACATATTTTAAATAATTTAGAAGTTTGCATTTGTGGACAAAGAATTGTTAATTAATTTTTCTGTTTTTATTATTTTAAAATGAAATGGATATATGAAATATAAAATCATTGTTTAATATATGAATTAATATATCTTATATTAATTTAAATATATAAATAAATAAAAATGGAAATAAATGTGTAAACATTATATGGTAAAATTAATAATAGTAATAGAAAAAATATATATATTTTTATATGATATAGGGAATGTATACATCTATTATAATGTTTATGAGAGTAATTATAACAATTTTAATGATCTCAATGTTTTATTTTATTTATGAGTTGGATATATTCTGAATAGTTAGAAAAACCTTGAAACTGTATAGAAAATACATAATTAGAAAAATAAAAACTTTCAATGTAACAAAAGAAAAAAATTTTTTTTAGAAATAATAGATTTAAACAGTAATATTACTTAAATACAAGTAAACCATGTGAAGGAGAAATTGGCTGGAATTTGATGAATAAGTGTATAGTGTAGTATGAGAATGGTTCTTATATTTACTTACTAGAAGAAAATTAAATGTAGACCTCATAAATTCAATTCTTTTTATTTCAAAATGTCTTGTTTGAATATCAATAATTGATTCATAAATATAACAATTTTAATAACATTTACCAAGAGAATTAATCACAGTTATAATCTTCAGTAATTTCTTCATTTATCTACAGGAAATTGATCAAATATTAAAGAATTAAAATTTAGAAGAGCTTGAATACTAAAGAGTAAAGACTTAAAAAAATGTTGTTTCAAGGCAACAATAACAAAATAAAAGATATATTTTAAAAAAATGCCTTTATTTGCATAAACACACTAAAAAGTAAAAAACAAATTTCTTTAGCTCTTCCAGTATTCTTGATATTATGTGACAAAAATAGAAGCAGGGGGCGCTCACGTTTAGAAATAAACATGGGCAATACCATGCTTTTATTTTTGGTCACATAATATCAAGAATATGAAGCTGAAAAAAAATTGTTTTTTACTTTTTATTTGTATTTGTGAGAATAAAAGATTTTCTTTAAAATTTTTATTTTATACTTATTAGTTTTAATCCAATTTGCTGATTTTTATCTGCTTTCATTTTTGTTGCCACAAGTTTAGCAGCAAATAGAAGTCTATATTTAAAAATTTCATTATTGGTCATGGTATAATTAATCTAAAATATTTTGAAGACCAAACTGGTTTGGTAAGCTAAAAATTGCCATTTTAATTTATTTAAATTATATTTTGAAGGTGTTGAATTTTGAAAATGTTGATTGCATGTGTTTTCAATAAATAATTCAGTTTTAAATTACAATAAGTGTCATTAGTCACTACTAGCAACAATGTTACATATAAAATTTAAAATTTTTATTTTTTTGGCCAAGGAATAAATATATCCGCAAAATTTCATTTAGATAGAAAATTGAGAAATAGGTAAAAATCAAATTACAAGTTTTGTCTAGATAGACCAAAAAACAGAGTAAATTAAATAAAATTATACAAAAATAGAGTTCTTCTTTGTTCATTAAATAAACAGTTGGAATGATTTAATGCAGATAACTGATGAGCGTTAATTAATCACATCCCAAAAACCCTAATTAGTGAATGTTAGCATTATTATTCTTTAATTATGGGTTACTAATTATATTTAAGAAGGTTTTTTTATTGTAATGATAATAAACGATTTAAAATTTTGAATTTTTTTTATAATTTAACATTTAATAAAATAAAGCTAATATCTAATATTAAGTATAAAGATGAAGGTCTAAATGCTGTCACACAACTACTAGAAACATACCTATCAACAAAGAGAATGAAAATTAGACCAGACAAAATGTATATAGTATTGATTCTTATGGCAAAATGATTTGGTGTCAAATACATGTAATACTAAAACCCTAAATTCTTTCTGTTGTCATAAAATAATCATAACATACATATAATAAGCAATTTATTTTGAATTTACAGAAGGATATTGATATTATGGTTCAAATATTCTCTAATGATTGAATATGCTTTTAGAAACAGTAATTCACTCTATTTACCAATTTTCAGAGTTATTTATAATAATGTGAAAGGCTGAAACCTTTGTCAGATGTGCCTTAAAAATGCTTATATGACAGCCAATCAAATGTAACAATGACTGAACAGGGAACTCTCAAGGCAAAGATTTTACAAGAAAAAGATGGTTCCACCTTCTTCTCTACCTAAATTTCTATATAAATAAGCCAGTTTCAAGCATTTTGACCTAAGAGTGTGAAGTTTTCAACACCTTCACATTTAACTCACTAAATATTATATATAAATAAACAATGTGAATTCTTTCGATTTACTACGAAGTAATTTTTTTTAAATCCAATGAATTGATAGAAACAAATGTAAGTATATTTATCTATAAATATATATTTATATTTATTTGTAAATAAATTTATATTTATTTGTAAATATATTTATTTATTTAAATATAGTTATTTATTGTAAAATTGAGCAATCAATGAAGATTAGTTTATTTTCAGATTAATTTCTAGCTAATAGCCTTAGTCAATGAGAAATTTAAAACTTTGCACATTGTTAGATTTCATTCTTTTATATTATTAAGAAACTTGCTTGAATTTCTAAAATACTCTGGCATTTAAAATACAATTTAACTTGTTTGTATACATATACAGATCTGACATTAAGCTATTAATTATATCTTCTAATGATCTCACTTTTATATTATTTTCTTTAACAAGTAATGAAGCTCTCTTGCATGAGTTTTATTTCATCAATATCATTTTTTATGAAAGAACACTGGATGGACATAAAGCAAATACTGAGCATATTTTTAACTAATTCTAGACTAAACATTTTTATAGATAGATTACTGGGATAATGCTGAATTTGCTAATTAAAACAATTTTAAATGAGATCATTAATCTATAAAAGTTGTATTGAAGATGTTTTTATTATATGATTTTTATAAATATATATTTAAAAAAAAATTATGATCAACAATTTTTTAATACTGTTACACTATAATGTAATTTTTCATTTCATGGATAGTTATTAAACTCCCTGTCCCAATTTTGTTTATTATATTTATTTAATTCTAAGGATATGAACAAAAGAAGAAAATCCTCTCATTTAACAACCTTTTACTAATTACAAACTTGCTGATTGTAAGATATATAATGCTTTTCTTATTTAAATTTATATTAAATTGTACTACTCTAACAACTAAGGTTTTACATCACATGATCACGATTTTCTATGTTTACACAAGCTGTTAATACTGTAGCAAACTCTCCATACAGTAGTGCCACCCAATATGAGCCTTAGTAATCAGTGGGCCCCTGCCTTCATCAGTGAGGAACTTTGGATTGAAAACGTTATTTGGGCTCATAGCTTTATAGTTAACCAAATAGTTAAAAGGTGGCTGCTGGAGGATTGCATTAAATCTTAAGGCCTAGGTGCACTACTCTCAGATCCAATGCTCTTCAGTGATGAAATCCTCAAGCTAGAAACTAGTTTAAAGATATTGCATGAGCACTAATTTGAGGATGTTGGATGAGCAGACACTAGATAGGGGTTTTATCCAAAAACCTTCTTGCATCCATTGATTATTAAGGCTTGCACTAGGTGATATTACTATATGGAGAGTTTGCTATTGTACTAACTAAGCTTTTGCTGAATGTAGGGCATCATTAAGAAAAAATTATCCCTCTCCTAAATTTATATTAAATTGTATTAGAGGATTTCAAATAACATGCTGTTGTTGGTTGGAAAAAGGGTTGGGTTCAAGATTAATTAGAATTAAAATGAAATATTTATTTAAAGTAAACATGAAGCATTTGGAGAATTTTTTATTATTATTAAAAACAAAAAAAGGAAGTGACATTGTTAAATTAAAACAATTACAAACATTAAAAAATGATAATTTTATTGCTAAAACATTAATTATTTGGACATGCATGCTTAGGTGAAACCGTTTTAAAACAACTTCAAGGCAAATCTATCTTTATGCTAATATGTTTGCTTTAAATATTTGATGGATAAAAGATAACATTGAAAATATTTTTTTCTAGCAAAATTTAACAGTTTTTTAAGAATTAGCTTGCTTATTTTTGAAGATGTTCGGCATAGTATAGTATGAAACATTTTACTTTGACATTAATAATATAACTATCAAATAATACTACCATCTATGTTAAGAAAAATCTTTATGAAAATAATTAATTTAATTGGTTTTTTTTTAAAAAATGTAATCATATGTTTGAAAAATTATGTGATTGTAGTTTATATCGATATTATAATTAAAAAAAAATTAAGTTAAAAATCTTTTTCTGTCAATGAGAGAAGTATTTAACCAAGTAAAAATAATATTATTTATAGAACAAATAAGCACTACATAAAATTTTTTATTAATTTTTTGCATATTTTCCAGTCAATATCGTGTTTAAATTAAAAATTCTATTTCTGCCAACACTCTCTGGTTCAGTTCAGCGATCTCCCATCCCCCTTCTCCCTGTTTAATGTCAAATTAAAAATGAAGAAGACTTCTCGAATTGCAGTATTTAATCCAAATCAAAAGTGATTTAACTGAGAATTAAAAATAATTTTATTTCATGTTAATCCTGATTTACATTTTTTTTATTTTTAATTGCAGTCCCCCTCTCTCTTAATTTTTTTTTTTATTGTAATTAAAAAAAAGAGAAACTTAATTTGTTATTTTGAATATTTCCAAGATCTAGTTTATTATAGATCACTTTTCAACAACAAAAAAAGCAAATTTTAGTTCACATATTTATAAAAAATTTAAAGACGTGTTGTTTTGAATATTTCCAAGACGTTGCAATCTTTTAAATTAGTTTATATTTTGAATTAAAAGAATAGAATTATATATCCAGCATCTTTATTGTCTGAATAAACTCTAAATTCAAACTTATTAGAATTATCCTTGTGGGTAGGGTGATAAGCAATGGTTGCAGTCTTTATTTAATATCAGCAAGTACACGAGAGGTTTTTTTTTATATAATATGACTCAACATCACTAAGGCATTTGATTGGCTAAGTTACAATAATATTTCTGAAACATTATCTAAGGCTGGGTATCTGGAGAAATTACAAAAGATTGTTGATGAGTTGGCCTGGGTTTTATAACTACCTTTATCATCATAGTAGTTTGTCAGAGAAGATGACCCAAATGAGTCAATATGGTCAATATTAACCATCTTTTATAATCTGTTAATGGATCCTTTGATCTGAGATTTGGACAGTTTTTCAGGTTATCCTCTCCCTGATGGTTTTGCATTATCAGTTTTTGTTTTTAGGGGCAATGAATTATTCATAGTATGGGCATAACACATTTCTTATCTATTATGATAGGCTATATGTCTACCTATTTTCTTGAATTGAATGTTGTCAAATGTCAGTATTTTGGCTGGGTTTACAATGGAAAAAACAGGCTAGCATGATATTGCCTGTGAAATATAAGAATATTCTTATTATATCAATCTCCTAAGTCACTATTGGCTATGTGGGTGTCAGTCTCAAGTGGTTCAGTAGGTTCTATGCTGATATTGTATCAAAATAGTTTGCAGAAATTTAATAACCTTAAAACATACCGATGTCCATGTTTCCATTTCACAAAAAGCATTGTAAAATAATTTTCAGATGTGAAGATTACCTGCAAATAATAAGTGATCTTGATTTAAAATATTTTCTGTTTCTTTGTAAAGAAAAACAAAAGCAATCTTTTTCACTCTCTTTTTCGACACTCATTCTCCATTGTTTTTATTCTGTCTTAAAAGTCTAGATCTGGATTAAGAAAATTAACAAATGATTACATCATCAAGATCAGAGTGGTCTCATAGAGCTATTGTATAAATGGATAAGCTGCCCTGCATAGTTTGATGCAAAATGGCAAACTCTGCTGGTCAAGATCCGCAGATTGCAGTTCAACTCCTGTCAATTCATGCTCAAATATTCTCATAAACTCATGAATAGTAAACCACTTATTTTAATTAATAAATAATTGAATTGTTTATACTATTTGATGTTAAATAAATAGCATTTATATTCGATATAGTTCCATAGTTTGAATGGAGAGGATCTTAAGAAACTGAATTTTTAATAATTTACTTCATTTTTACTACTTGCGATTGTTAAGATCTTCCAGCTCAGCAGTGGATAGCTGAGAGGAATCATTTTTGGTCTATATTTAAGCATTACCTGGCCTTAATGCAGCTATTTTATAGTCACCATTTTTTATGCTTGCTCATAGTTAAGTAGAGATAAAAGGTGGCTGCGAGAGTGTTGCATTAGATCCTAAGATCTAGGTATAGTGCTCTCAGATCCAAGGCTCCTCACTGATCGAACCCAAAAGCTAGAAACTAGTCTGGGGATATTGGATGAATTGGCACTAATAGGGGTTTTATGCATAAGCCTTCTGGCATCCATTGATTATTCTGGCTTGCACTGAGTGGCATTACTGTATGGAGAGTTTTGCCTGTTTAGTATAATATCTAGTCTTGATGAGCTTTTCATGTCATTTATTATCTTTCTACACTAGCTGCAATATGAGAATTATGTGCTTGTGCAACAACATTTCATCTTTACTTAAATACATGCATAATATTTTAATCTCGATTTTTTTTTCTCTTTCTGTGCTGTTTGTTTTACTTTCTATCTTTTTTTTAAAAAATTTTTTATGGACTTTAGTATGTGCTAATTATTCAAATCAGCCAACCTTTTATTCTCTTTCATAGAAAACAATCTTTTATATAGGCCAATTTCAATTTACAATTTTGCTGATAATAACTGATAAAATTTGAACTTACTCTTAAGTACCATTTTGTTCAGCCAAATAATCTTTATTAGATGCTTAGCTCTTAAAAGTAAAAGAATAAAATATTCAGTAGGTTAGATCTAATTTAATAAAACTTAATTTTTCCAAATTCAAACTTATCTTCTTTTTGAAAAACATAGTTTGATTGCATTAATAATCTTTTATGTCAAAGTATAATACACAATCAATTTCTATTTCCAAGTTAACATCAGGATTTAAATCTCAGGTTATAAGACACAGCAAAATAATATCTTGAATGAACACTAAAGTCAGGATTTGAATAATAGATCATGAAATTAACAGATCAGATAGATAGAAGAAGTAGGCAGTAAAATGTTGTGATAATACACAAAAGATAAAAATAGTCTCCCATAGAGAATACTGATCAGTAAAGCAGTATTCATCAGACTAGTCTAATGTTAGTTGGTGAGGGTTTGAGTTTTCCATTTTTGTTTTATTATTTTATTAAAAATAATTAGATACTCATTCATCAACGAAAATTATATCATTAAATGGTTTGAGTATACTATCCGGTGAACAAAAATAAAAATGTTAACAGGCTATGCTTGATCATCATCGGAGAATTGTTTGCCATTCAGAATTGAATGTAAAAAAATTGCTGTATGTGTAAAACTTTGAAGTGATTGTTTAGCTCAGTACAAAATAAATAAGCAGGTTTTTTTTATTATTATTATTAATTAAATAGCACTACAATTAATTTCTCATTTGCCTAAAACTGTTAATTCTAAAAATTTCTCCAAATAAGCGGTTTAAAATCAGAATGTCAAAATAAATCATTCTACTTTTTAGCGGCCAAATGGCCAAAGCAAATTTATATTTCACAATTATACTATAGTCATTTAGGCTTAGCATTTTTATTATTAGATGAATTCATTTTCCAAGATGACAAAAATAAACTAGTCAACTTATTATGAAATTAGCTTAATCTCATTTGAGATGCCAAATTTTTTTGTTTGTTTTTATCCATATCTAGTTGAAATCTGAACTATCATCAATTAACGGCATATTTAATTTAAATGAACATTCTTTTAAGATTATAACATTTTTATTTAATATAGTGATTTCTTACGTAGTAATCGTATAATTAGCAGTAAGTTAGACGAAAATGTCTTAGCGACTTAACAAGAAAATTAAAAAACAAAATGCAGAATTTAGATTTTTGAAGTACTAAACAAATAGCGAATTAAAAAGATAATGATTGAATAAGTTAATAATCGTAATATTTATATATTTTATTATTTTTCCGAAATTAAAATCTAGTACTCGCAACCTATTTAAATTAGCATTAAGGGAGGAGCTTGGATCATTTTAAAGACATATATTATACTCGGTCAAGGAGATTGCAATATTTTGACAGACTGAACGACCTTGAGCTTCCTGAAATGATGCAGGGGCTTCTAACCTCGCTTTCAAACTACCTTCAAAATTGATAATAATTGAAATCATATTGTACTTATTGTAAATGTTAATAAACGAAAGTGATCTATTTTGTTCTTCTTTTCATTTGTTTTAAAATTAAGATATATATTGTGGATCACAAAAATTAATTTTAAATTTAATTCAGTGTAAATACCATTTTTTTGGAGAGTGACCAAAAATCCCCCTCCATAGATGTAAAAAATTATGGGATAACAAAAAGTCACCGTATTTCTTTCAAGATTAATCTTAAAAAATGCTGACAGTAGAATAAATTTAAATAACAAAAAACTTAGCTCAAATTTTTTTTTGTAATGATTGAATATTATTACTCGCTAGCACAATATTGACACAATCTTTTTTTTTCCATATGTCATAGCATCGCAATATTGACACAATCTTTTTTTTTTTTCCATATGTCATAGCATCGGCCGGGACCCACAACCGTCTGCAACCAACTACTTGCTTGCATGGCGGCTGCGATACCTCTCGGCTAACAACGCAAGACTATTCAATACATTGTATTGTTAAGATGTAAAGTAATTGGTTATTTCAGTTTTGCGACGCGGTTTTACCTTTCAATTATTATTTAAAGTATTGGATATTTTAATTTAACATCAGATATTTATTTAATTAGATGAGATTGATTCTCTAGAAAAATAATCTGTGGCTCATCTTGCATAGGTGTAATTATGAATTTAATAGTAATCGAATGATTTGTCGTTCGCAAAGTCATATGATCTTTAAACACGAAAGTGATCCAATTAAGCTGTGATCCATAGATCAGCTCTCAAATTCGCTCTTCTATCACTGCGCTAAATCACGCAAATAATGGATGAAACACATCAATAAAATGTTTCATAAGTTATCTATATTTTATTTAAAATAGTTCATAGCATTTTTTAAATTAAGTCAACTAAATGACATGTTAGTTATCCAAGCAGGCGTGTTCAATATCAAAATGAATAAGTATAAACGTATAGAGCGAGTTTTGTGAGGGGAAAAAACATTTTTTGCTTTCTTGGAGATTAAGAGATATTTTCCTCTTTAAGCTTCCATAAGTGAGCGCAGGTATTTTCAATTGTGACTTTCGTTATTCTATGATGAATTTAGGACGCGAAAATAAATTGTATTAAGAGCATGGTAAGCAATGATAGGCTGCAGAATAGAAAGGAGTTTACTATTAACTGAAAGGAGACCCTTTGATTCCTCTTGGAGGCCTTAAAGGAACCGAACAGGGCAAATTCCTAATGTCCAATCCATACGTTCTTGTCGTTGCAGCTGTTATTACTATGTGATTATTTATACAGTATACGAATATGGATGGATGGCTCACCAACACGCATTACCCAGCATGGTGAGTTTATTGGCTTTTTATCTCTGAGTTTAAGATCAAGAAATACCATGGTTTTTCTTCTCAAGTGCCTGATGAGGCAGAATGAATGCATGTGTAAATGATAAGTATTTTTCCAATATATATATTCGTGGCAGACAAAAATAAATCATGGTCCTTATTTCCAGGAGGCTGTAAAGTCACCAACCAATGCAACGGTTGGTGGCTGAAGACAGAGGGTACTAAGAATCCCCTGATTGTGGACCCAGGCTGCAATTTGATGATGACTTTATTTAGGTACTTACAATTGCAGATCATTTTCAAGTGAAGGAAGATTGCAAGAATTAGAAGAAAAATTATCTTATATTAAATGGGACATTATTGGACTTTGAAAGTTAGAAGAAAAGGTAAAGAGACAATTGGATTTAAAAAGTGGAAATATACTCTACTATAAAGGCACAAATATTGGAAATACAAGTTGAGTAGGATTCATTATAAATAAAAAGTGGAAGAACAACATTGTGGAGATTGATGATGTTTCAGACAGAGTGGCAAGATTAGTTATACAACTTAATAGCAGATACCAAATGCAGATAATTCAGGTTTATGTCCCAACAAGTTCTCATAGTGATGAAGTAGTAGAAAATTTTTATATGGATATACAAAAGGCTTCTGATCAGAGTAAACAACATTTAAAAATTTATTATGGGAGACTTTAATGCTAGAATTGATAAACAAATGAAAGATGAAAGTGTTGTAGATAATTTTGGTTATGGCAATAGAAATGAGAGAGGACATAGACTTGTGGAGTTTGCAGAAAAAGAAAAACTTTATATTATGAATTCTTTTTTTGAGAAAAATGTTAAAAGGAAATGGACATAAAAGCATCCAAATGAAGGTACAACAGCATAATTGGATTATGTTTTGACTGACAGAAAATACATATTTCAAGATTGTAATGTTCTTAATAAATTTAACACAGGAAGTGATTATCGATTAGTAAGATGTAAGATACGTGTTAATGCAAAACTAGAGAGACAAAAATTATTAAGAAAAACAATATTTACAGTTGATATTCCTAATCTTCAGAAACATTCTAATGAATTTAAATTAGAACTTACAAATCAATTTCAAGTATTAGTCAATTTTGAGCATGATTCAGATTTGAATGAAATTAATATGAAAATAACTGATACACTTTTAAAAACTGCAATAAAGATAGCTGGTAGGAAAAAGCAGCAATTGACCAATAAAATTTCTATTGAGACTAGAGAATTTATGAAGAAAAGGAATATGAAGATATACAAAAGTGATGCATTAAAAAGGATTGAATATCTCGGATTTTGTAAAATGGTGCGGAAAAGAGTTGAAAATGATATAAGAAAGTATAACTGTGACCTAGCAAGGAAAGCTGTAGAAGAGAATAAAAGTCTCAAGAGTATAAAACAACATTTTGGTATTGGTAGGAAATTTATATCTATAATAAGAAAAAAAGATGGAAATATTACTAAAAAGAGATGACATCATGAAATGGGTAGAAGATTTCTATCAAGAATTATATAGTAATAAAGAACAAGTACCTCCTATATCTATTATATCTTTCGAATTGCTCAGAATTTTACATGAAGAAGTTATTTATGAAGAAAGGAAAGGCTCGAATTGGTGATGGAATTATACTTGATATATTAAAAGAAGCAGGTTAAGAAATAGAATTTTTTTTTAGCAAAGTTATATACCAAATGTGTAAATGATAAAGATGGACCAGTTGATTGGAATAATGCAGTATTAATATTAATATTTTAAAAAGGTAATAAAGAAGATAGTAGAAATTAGACCTATCAGCCTTTTATCAGTTTTATACAAAATTTTGACCAAGATAATTACAATTCATCTACAGAAAACATTGGATTTTCACCAACCAAGAGAACAAGCTGGATTTAAAAGTAGTTTTAATACAGTAGATCATAGCCAGGTATTGAGAGAAGTTATAGAAAGGACAAATGAATATAAGTTGCCATTATGTTTTGGATTTGTAGATTATGAAAAGGCATTTGATTCTATAAACATTTTTTCAGTGATTAAAGCATTTGATCATCACGGTATAGATCCAGGATATTGTCATATTTTAAAGAATAATTATAAACATGCAACAGCGACAATTAAGTTACATAATGATACTAGGAAAGTCAACATTGAGAAGGGTGTAAGACAGGGTGACTCCATATCTCCAAAACCTTTTACAGCAGTGTTTCATGAAGTAATTTGTGGGTTAAAATGGGAAGCTAAAGGAGTGAAAGTAAATGGAGATTATTTAAGCCATTTAGATTTTGCAGATGATGTAGTTGTTTTTGCAAATAGTGCTTTAGAGCTGCAGGAAATGTTGTGTGAGTTATCAGATGAAAGTAGAACTAAAGATAAATGTTGTGTGAGTTATCAGATGAAAGTAGAACTAAAGATAAATGTTAAAAAGACTAAAGTAATGTTTAATGGATTTTCTCAAAAAATGAAAATAAAGATTGATTATGATGAGTTAGAAGAAGTTAGCAGCTACAAATATATTGGTCAGATTATTAATACAGATGGAAATGTAATGGATGAAATGAATCATGGAATTAAACTTGGTTGGAATACTTTTGGTAGAAATAACTTGATACTAAAAGGAAATATGCTTATGTGGTTGAAAATTAAGGTTTTTAATAAATATGTTTTACCAGCTGTTAATTATGGATCTGAGACTTTGAGACTTAATAGAAGAGCAATACAGAGACTTCAGAAAGAAGTATGGAGAGATGCATGTTGGGAGTAACAAGAAGAGATTGAAAATGCAATATATGGGTAAGAAAACAAACAGGTGTTACTGATCTCATTGAAAAAATTAAAAGACTGAAGTGGAGTTGGGCTGGACATATTGCTAGAATAGATGATAATAGATTGACAATTGAAATCTTAAACTGGATTTTAAGAGATTGTAAAAGACCCAGAAAGAGATCACATGTGAGATGAATGGATGAAATAAAAAAGTGCAGGGGTGATGCTGAAAACAGAAGCTAAAAATCAGAGAAGATGGATTGAACATGTTGAGAGACCTTCATCCTGCAGTGGATTCATAATGGTTGATGATGATGATGAAACAATGATAAACTAGTGTTTACCAAGTATTTTTCTTATTGTAATATTTTATTTATTAGTTCCCTAACTTACCTGTTGGTTAACTTAACTGTATGGTGGATATAAACATAATTAAATCACTTTATTTTTAGCTTACATGATATGTGATAGAGGATAACTCTCTATACTTTTGCAATTTATAATAAGCTTGGATAATCAGTGATTATCAGATGGTAAGGTACTTAAATTTCCTGAATGATTGCTGGCTTTTATCTTTATTCATGAGGCTTGGAAACAATGTACTATCTTTAATTCCATTTTAGAAGCTCAAAGCCAGAAATGCAAAATATTAAGCTGTGAATCCAAACCAAACTGCTTGAAAAATTTTATAGTTCTGATCTTCAGTTATTAATTATATATTGTATTGTCCCTACATCATTTAGTGCAGTAGTGGGATAGAAGAGTCTGGGTTCAAAATCTGTGAATCACTGCTCAGCTATATCATTTCCAGATCTCAAACATCTTAGGAACTCCTGAACAATAAATCATTTATAAATATTTATTTTATTTTATTATTTTTGCAAAGTTATGACATTATTTGTTATGCCTACAATTAAAGAAATTGAATGTCAGCATTTTTTTGCAATTATACATTAGTTTAATTCATAAAATATGCAGTTATTCTCTTCAATATCTTCATTACAAGCCATTTTGCAGATTTTTAATGGATAAAAACTTCAATTCACAAAGAAAGCTTTAATTTGGCTAACATATTTATGCTATCAAAATTATGTAAAATAATCTCTGAATGAAACCAACTATTTTATAGCTAATCACACTTAAATATAGTTTGACAGTTTACAATATACTATTAGAGCATACTAACCTTAATAACTTCTGCATATGATTTTTGCTGAGGACAGATCTAGTTTTCATTACAGTATTCAACTTCTGTGGATATTTAATTTTGCTTATAAAGAAGATTATTGATATACTCTATGATTTCTAAATTGTTTTGATATAAACAGGCAACAAAAAAATCTCTATTTTTATCCTGTATGAACAGGCTTAATACTTGTTGTTGAAGATAGAATCCAGTATCTATTATTGCTAAACATTAAAAAAAATGCATATTTCATCAGAAACAAAGTAAGCTTTTGAAATATAACCTGTTTTCTTGACAGATGTTTCTTATTCCAAGAGATTATTAGTCATCCAGATATCAAATCAGTTTAACATAGTATTAGCTCATAGTTATTTGAACAAGGAGCATATTATTTCCTATTGTAAAATTGACTTTTGAAACATTTATTATTATTATTTAATATAATATTTGGTAAAATACACACAGAAAAGGTCCTTGATATATTTTTTACTATATCATATGGTATTTTGATTTTACCAGATCAGAAAAGAATAAAATTAATAATAATTGACAGTATTTCTATATCTGCCATACATCTAAAAAATGAGAATTAGGAAGATTGGCACATCCTAATTTCTCATTGAAATCTTGCTATGTGTGGTTTGCTACAGTGGTAGTGGCTGACTTCAGATGTTGCGAGCATTGGATTATGGTTCCTGTATTATTTCCAGTGATTAACCTTTAAAATATTTTTTTAGTTTTTTTAATCTTTGTACTTTGTGGAATGTTTTTATTTTTTGCTGCAAATGATACAATTTTATTAATACTAACAATTTACAATGAGAAACTTCAATTTCTCAGCTAATGCTTCATTTGACCAACATTTTTCAAATGAAGTGTTATCAAAACTGTAAAATTTATCATTGAATAGAATAAATATATTTAAAAAGAGTGAAGACAAATTATCACATTGAATATAATTTTAATATGCATAATATAGTTTAATGCAATAATAAAGAGGTGTGCATTTCTGGATCAAATCTGAGATGAGAAAGGAAGAAAAAATTTCAGTGGAGTTGTTTGTACACAATCAGGCATTTTAGTTTTTTGTCATCACATCACATCCTCCTGTCATATCAATTTGTTATTGTTATTATTACATTATTTAAAAACAAGTGCCAAATTTTTTGCACTCAGCCATTTGATAATTTATTATTTTTCGATATTTCATATTTTTTTCCTCTCATTTGATCTTATTCCAGGGCATGATAGTAATAGACCTAGTACACATGCTTACAAACATATATAAAGGGGAAAGGCACTGAATAGTATTAGGTATTAAAATATACTTTTTAATTTATAAAATGAATTATGAGACTGAAGAAATATGTATTTTATGGTTAAAATGTAAATGGATATATATTAATTTAAAACATGTAGCAATTATCAAGAAGCTACAAAATTTAACCCCCCCCCCCCAGCTTAGGATATGCATCCTAATACATTTTTTTGCTAAAAACCTGCCAATTCTTATTGAAAATCGTATCCAAGTAAATATTTAGAAGAATATAAAATAGTAAAGAGCTGTATAGGTGTATTGTAAGAAATATTCATACCAAATATCAGGTTGTTTTACTCTCTAGCTAAGAATTGTTACACACCCATTTATCTGAGCTATGGAATGGCTACTTGAAAGATTATATGCCCATAAAAAATTCCAAGTTCTTACTATCTAGATTCAAATCAAGATTGTAAGCATGGCAATTATAAGTGCATTACAAGATAGTGGAAATATGTGTACTAAAATATTATAAAAATTTAGTGAGATAATTCAGGAAGTCATTGTTGATGCCATTTTATTAATAAAGTTAATGAATTTTATATGATAAAGATCATTTCTCTATTCTGAACATTAATAGTGATTCTGAAACCACGTTTGATGGTGTTAGTAATAAAGAGCAAAAATATTAATAAAATTACTAGATCCTACATCAAGTAATACAATTGGGAAAGAAAGTAATGATTCTTATGAAAAAGACTGTAAAAGAAATTGAATAATTTGCATTGAAAGTAAAATATGTAAATAGTCGCAGAAACTATTCAGGAGTAGATTGGATTCATCAAGTTTTTATATGAAGAAAATGAAAAGTAAGTTGAATACTTTTCAATGATAATAAAATTGTAAAATAATAATAATAATAATAATTGGATATTTTTTTTAAAAAAAGAGAGAGAAAATGAATTTAAAAGATGATAAAATTCATTAAGTTGTTTAATAAAATAAATTTGAAGAGATAGCAGCTCTAATCATCATGCATAATAACTTTTTTATATTGATTGCAATATTATATGAAGAAATTGACAAATCATTCTGCAATATACATACATTTCAGGAATAACTTTATTCAGCATCGACCTTGGGGCTCTGTCAACAGTCTGTGCAAATATAACAACCATTTATCTTACATTAAAACTGTAATGGCAGCTGACTTGATATCAAAGTACAAATATTTAGTGTTACTATAAATTTAGCCCATTCCAACACAGGTATTAAGACAGAATCAGAGATTCATATTGTTTAAATCTTAATTAAAAGTCCATTATCAAAGTATATAATAAATAAATAATACCTTGAACTAGAGGTAAACAAATTTGAATAAGATGTTAATTCTAATCATCATAAATAATACATTTTTTATTATGCTTATTATATTACATAAAAAAATTGACAAATTGCTCTGGTCTGAGAATACAAAAAAATAAATAAATAGATATTTATAGATTGAAATTTAGGATCATAGTCAATAAGAAAGCAAAAAAAAAAAAGAATAAAATTATATTTATGGTTGTATAAAATCAAATAAATTTTCTATACATGCTAATGGAAGGATGGTACTGGTTGTTTCAGGTATATGCATAATCTCTGGAAACTGAAAAAAGTTATGAAAACAGAATGATGTAGAGGATGGCAGATGTAGATTGTATAGTGATTAGCTGTCAAATGTGATACCTATTATTTCATAATATATGAGTTTGAAAAGAGAATTTGGAGAATCTATGAATGAAAATAGAATATTAAGGTAAAATGAATTTTGAGATGTGTTAATGTTGAGGATGAAAAAAATAGATACATTAATCTCATAAGTTCTATTAAACAATGAAAAGAGGCAGAATATTATGATGCTTAATATTTCTGATACAATTAGTTGAATTGAAGAGGGAATAATATTATATAAACTATCATGAAAGAGAATCAAGAATTAAAGAAACTAATACTGATTTAAAAAAAGACAATGCTTTGATGTGACAAAGTTGAAGAAAAATGTTTGGACTGAAAAATAATTCTATAGATAACTTTTATACATGCAGAAAATACTCTTTAAAAATGACTATAGAGAAAAGCAGCATTAAATATGGATTATTTTTTACATTATTCTTTATTTAATTTTTAATTTTTTAAAATGCATTATTTACAGTGTTTTCTTGAAGGTTTGTGATAATGGTGTTTTAGTTGTATTTTTATATTGGACTATTTCCATCATCTAATATGAGTATTGAATGTCTTTAGAAAAAAATAACTTCATTTAAATATTCCAAATACATTCAACTGTTAATAATAGCACATCAAACAGGTTAGTATATGCACAATGTTTTGAAAGATATTATTTCCCCCTCTTCAGGTGTTGCTGATCTGACCAGTGACAATACTAACATAGGATTCGAACCTGTACCCTTAGATTCTTGAGTACTGAATTTTAAGATAATGTTTTAACCAACTGAGCCATCATTCCAAAGGCAAGTTAGTAGAAATTTAATATACTTATTTATGAGGTTCCTCTTGATTTCTCTACTTTTTCTTAAGAGCAAAGTTGATTAGTGATTTCCATACATTATGTATAGTCACACTAGATTGGTTTATGGGATTTTTTGCTATTGTCATCCCATGGAAAAGCACTTTCAAGAACACAAACTGATAATTAAAAGAGAAAACAGACGTGTCTAAGGTAGCAGGCCATGTATGTATCAATGAACATATGTTCAATGGGGAAATTACAAAAATATTGGATAGAGAAGAAAAGGTACAAAGAAGAAAATTTAAAGAAGTTGCTCACCTGACAATGGCAAACAATCTCATAAACCAACCTAGTGTGACTATACATAATGTATAAAAACTATTAATGAACTTTTCTCTTAGGCAAAAGTGGAGAAATGTGGAGGAACATCATAGATAAGTATATGAAATTTCTACTGACTGTTGCCTTTGGCAGGTCAGTTGGTTACTTTAAAATTCAATACTCAAGAATCTAAGGGTCTAGGTTTGAATCCCATGCTAGTACTACCACTGGTCAGGCCAGCAACACCTGAAGATGAGGCGAGAATAACATTGTGCATATACTAACCTGTTTGATGTGCTATTATTAACTGTTGAATGTATTTGGAATATTTAATTAAAGTTAAATTTTTCTAAAGACATTCAATACTCATATTAGATGATGGAAATAGCCCAATTGCATTAGTTACAATATTATAAAATTGCATTATTTACAATGTCAAAAAATGAACTAATGCTCTCAAAATAAATATGCACTACATCAGATTTACTGATTCACATATTAGATTTTATTTTATTAAAATTATATGTTGATACATATAGAAATTAAATTAATACAATGTTTAAAACCTTGTAAACAGTGTGAAGTGATCAACTCTTCACACATTGCTTAATATCAATCCTTTTCAACCATTATTGATCCACTGCAAGATGGTCTCTCCAAGACAGCACACTGCCTTATTTCATCCATTGATCTCACATGTGATCTCTTTCTAGATCTTTTACAATCTCTTAGAATTCAGTTTAAGATGTCAACTGTACATCTATTATCATCTCTTCTAACATTATATCCATCCCAACCACTCTTCATTGATGTCAATAACACTTGTTTGTTTTCTCACCCATGTATTGCATTGTTGATCTCCTTGTTGCTTATAATATGCATCTCTTTATACTTAGTTAACTGGTCTGAAATCTTTGTATTGCTCTTCTGTTAAGTGTCCAAGTCTCAAATCCATAAGTAAGAACTGGTAAAACACATTTATTAAAAACCTTTTTCAAGTACTTAGACATATTTCTGTTTAATATTATTTCTATCAAAAATACTCTAACCAAATTTAATTCTATGATTAATTTCATCTAGTTTGTTTCCATCTGTAATAATAATTTAATTAAAGTATTTATAGTTGTTAACTTCTTCTAACTTATCATTATCAATCTTTATTTTCTTTTTTGAGAAAAGCTACTGAACATTACTTTAATCTTTTCAACATTTACCTTTAATGTTACTTTTTTATTTTTATCTGATAACTTTTGCAAAATTTGCTGACACTCTAAAACATTATTTTCAAGAACAACTACACCATCAGAAAAATCTAGATGATTTGAATAATCTCCATTTACTTTTGTTACCTTAGTTTCCCATTTTAATCCACAAAATATTTGTTACAAAAAACTGCTGGTTTTGGTGATATGGAGTCACCTGTCATATACCCTTCTCAATGTTAATCTTTTTAGTATCATTATATAATTTAATTGTTGCTGTTACATTTTTATAAACATTCCTCAGACTATAACTATCCTGGGTCTATACCTTGATGATCAATGCTTTAATCACTGAAGAAAAGCTTATAGAATCAAATTCCTTTTCATAATTTACAAATCCAAAGCATAATGGCAACTCATATTCATTGCTCTTTTCTATAACTTCTCTCAATACTTGGATATAATCTACTAAACTAACCCCCTTTTAAATACTGCTTGTTCTTTTAGTTGGTTAAAATCCAAAGTTTGCTGAGGACAAGTTGTAATTATTTTGGTAATTTGCTGTTAGCTATAAATGGAACTGGGCAAATTTCTAAGGTCCACTCCATATGTTCTTGTCATTGTTCATATAGTATGTGAACATAGATGGGCTGTTTACCAACATACATTAGTAAGCATGACAAGTTTATTAGTTTATTATTTCTGAGTTTAAGATCAAGAAACACCATGATCTTTCTTCTCAATTGCCTGACAGTCTTAACAGAATTATCAGTTGAATTTTCTTGAAGGTAGAATGAGTATGTACATGACTGAACTTTTTTAAAAGTAGATTTTCACAATCATGATAGACAAAACTAAATCATGGCATTTACTCCCAGGAGGCGGTAAGGCCACCAATCAAGGTATTAGCCAATGGCCAAAGGCAGAAGGTTCTAAGAATCTCCTGACTATGGACCCAGGCTACCATTTGATAATGATCTTTTATTTAGGTATTTATAATTTCAGATCATTTTCAAGCGAAAGAATATTGCAAGAATTGGAAAAAACTGTTTAATATTAAATGGAACATTATTGAACTTTGTGAAGTTAGAAGAAAAAGTGAAGAGAGAATTGATTTAAAATTGGACATGTATTGCACTACAAAAGCGTAACATTGGAAGTACAATTTGGATAGGATTTATTATAAGTAAAAAGTGGAAGAAGAACATTGTGGAGATCAATAGCATATCAGACAGAGTGAGCACTCTTGTATATTTCCTTTATTTTTAAAACTGACACAATAGAAACATCCTTAAGATCAAGTGACAATTTCATGGCATATTTATTTTAAAAAATTTCAATACTTTTGAAACTAACATTACACCACCATATTTTAAAACTTCTCCAGGTATTCTATCAGAATCTGCAGCCTTTTCATTTTTGCAATTGTAAAGAGCTGATTTGACTTCACTGAAGTGAATATTTTTGTCCAAATATAAATGAGTATATAAAATTTGATACATTATTAAAAGTTGTTATCTTAATTCTTGTAACATTATTCAAAAGATGGTCAAAACAATCCTTCCATCTATTCAAAACATCATTGTCTTCATATAAAAAATGCCATATTTAATAGAATTATTATATCATTTATCAGGTGCATATGTTCCTTTCAATGCAGCAAAAAGATCTAGCAAATGTCTGTATCTTTTTTGCAAGTTTAAGCCACCAATCATTTTTAAGCCTTTTTATCAGTCATTGAATTTCTGCCACCAGATATTATGAAGTTCCACATTTATATTATTCCACCAAGCAGAAAAAGATGCAACTTTTCTTTTAATCAAATTACTAATGATTAGATTATTGTTAAAAAACAGTTGTGAATATTATTTTTATTGAACTCAAGAATAGATTTACTTGAATCAATAACATAATTCAGTAATATGACAATCCTGGAAGTCCAAATTGAATTTTAGTATTTAATAATTGTTGAAATGTATTATGTATAGTAGATTCTTCTAAAGAATGAACATCAATTTTCTTGTGAATATGGCTGGAATAAGATCTATTTTTTAATGCATCTATCATTTTAATCTTGCAGCATACTAATCGATGATCCATCCAACAATCTGCATTTCTAAGTGCTCACATAATATGGATTTTTGTATTCTGACTCTTAAGTATAATGTAAATTATTAAGAGTCATTTATAGCAGTTTTTCTGTCCAAACAAAGTATTTGTGATAGTCTGTGCATTGTACAAAAAGTCAATAACAACATATTATGTAAATTTACAGCTCCATACCATTAATTGCAACAATTTTTAGAAAAAGTCAGTTATTTGTGTCAATATGTACACGAAAGTCTCCAAGAAGAGAAATTTAATCTTTTAATGGTATTGCTATAGTAATACTATCCAGGAAGATATAAAAGCTTTTTTTTTCTGAATCTAAGGTTGAAACATAGGCACTAATAAAACGAGGATATTAGTGCCATGGTGTAAGACAAGTTTTAATATTTATTAGCCTGTCATTAATATAAAGAGGAATTTCAAGAACAGAATATACTAAATTAGACTTTACATCAAATCCAACTCCATACATTCTGCTTTCACTATTTGATTTGCTATTCCCCCCAAAAAAAAAAAAAATTACAACTTCCTTCCCCTAAAAGATGATTTTTTAAAAGTAAAACAGCTATATTGAACTCAAAACTTGATAACTTCTTAGCCACTAATGAAGTCTTCCATAAAATTCCATATGCTCATATTTATGGGAAAATTAGATTTGTAATACTTTTAATTTACTATTACTACTGATATTATTATTATTTCTATTACTGTAATGCATAATCTTATAGTCATGACATTCTAGTCAGTCTATAATTGAGGCCATTTTAAACATTTTCTAGGCCCCTTCTACCCTTCATGAAGATAGGGGAATATTTAAATAAGGCTTCTTAAATATACAATCTTTGATAGCTGGAACTATGTTTCATAAAGCTCCAAATTGATTTTTAGTGAGAGTATTGTGATATACTAATTAAAACCTGTTATGAGATACTACCCAGAACAATGGATACATCCGCTGATGAGGTATTTGGTTACGTATTCACTTTACAATAATTAGAACAAACAACAATAATAAGTGTTGGAGTATTCGTTGTTGCTAACATACTCGTGCTCGCGTGAGATATAAAATGGGTATACGGAATTATTAACTTGCAGCTTACGCAAAGAACTATCTGCTAGTAGTATTAATTAATTATAAAGTAGAGCGAACACTAATTTGTTAAGGTGCCAGTTGGACGTTTAATGGTTGGAGATAATTTATTGTTTAACCTCGATGGTTAAATAAACCAATTTGGCGCAGTCGACAGGATAGAACCTGTAAAAGATTCATTAAACGTAATCAGCAATGGCCGCCATGTTCCAAATGTCAATAGAATTTGATATTGAGAACCCTACCAACTGGTAACTATATGTTAAACACGTGGGAAAATTTTTCCTTGTTAACAATATCAAGGAAAAACACATAAAGGTGGCCATATTACTTGGATTTTCTGGAATGAAAATGCTCGAGATCACAAACTGTCTATGTGAACCGGCAGAGCCTGAAACTTTTCAATACGATGAAATTGTTATTAACAGAACACTTCTACCTTCTTCCGTCGAAACACGTCGCTAGACTGCATTTTAGAAATCGACGGCAAATGAAAGCAGAAACCTTTAAAGAATTTGACACAGCGCTAAGGGAACTAGCAAAAAATTGTGTCTATGGACAATTTTTAGAAGAGGCCCTGTTGGAGCAGTTATTATGGGGCATATACAACACTAAATTCCGTGAAGACCTACTAGCCGATTCAGAGTCTATAAACAAGTAAAGCCATTAATAGGCCGGAATTGGTTTAGACCACTCGGAATTACCGTAAACGAGATTAAAAAGGTCAATGTGGAAATCAACTACATAGACAACTGGAATTCATGGATAAATAGTAAAAAAGTAGCAGAGTGGACAGATAAAGATCCAGGATATCAATTGCTTATAAAATGGATTAGTAAAGGTTGGCCCAACAAACGACCAAAGAACTTGCCACTGGCTTTCTGGAATGCTCATTCAAGCTTATCAGTCTGCAAAGGTGCATACTAAATGGAGATAGTCATAATACCATTGCAGGGCCGGAACCAGGTGCTCAAAATGCTGCACAATGGACCCCCAGGAATTATTCGGGCAAAAGCACTCGCCAAAAGCTATGTTTGGTGGCCTAAGATAAATGATGACATTGAGTCCTTCACAAAAACATGCACAGCATGTCAATCAAATGCACGATCAACAATAAAAGAATATAGTTCATGGCCACCAGCTAAAAATGCTATGTTGAACTATAGAGAAAAACAAAATGTGTTCCATGTTTACTCATAGTTCTGTGTAGTGGGAGGAGAAGTATTATATACTAATTAAAACCTGTTATGAGATACTACCCAGAACAATGGATACATCCACTGATGAGGTATTTGGTTACGTATTCACTTTACAATAATTAGAACAAACAACAATAATAAGCATTGGAGTATTCGTTGTTGCTAACATACTTCGTGCTCGTGTGAGATATAAAATGGGTATACGGAATTATTAACTTGCAGCTTACGCAAAGAACTATCTGCTAGTAGTATTAATTAATTATAAAGTAGAGTGAACACTAATTTGTTAAGGTGCCAGTTGGACGTTTAATGGTTGGAGATAATTTATTACTTGATGGTTAAATAAACCAAGTATGGCCTTTAGCGAAGATTATAACCAAGAACTGCCAACCTACTAAGCCTAGTCTCCATCATTACTTTCTTAATTTTACATCAATACAAAATGCATCAAATAAAATATAATAAATATATCATGGGAATATTTAAATTTTGAAATGTAACTATCCATTGTCAGTTTATAAAGAAGAGATTATGAATGAAACAAAAAATGAAAATATTACATTATATATTAAATATAAAGATGATGTAATGTGTATGGAAAAAAAAAGAGTATATGTAAACTAAT
Organism: Epiperipatus broadwayi; assembly: GCA_028023455.1. NCBI lineage: Eukaryota > Metazoa > Onychophora > Udeonychophora > Euonychophora > Peripatidae > Epiperipatus > Epiperipatus broadwayi. Next base: position 7,701,798 of record JAQFVV010006203.1, read on the forward strand.
GGTAAGCTTAAATAAATTAAATAATTTGAAATAGTTGGAGAAAGAGAATAATAAGATAATAAAATATCTAGATAGTTTTGTATGGAAGTTGATGATGAGAAGATATGAATATATACTGATTCTAAAGTTTCTTTGATGTGTTTTGACAAATTATGTAAATACAAAAAGAATAAAAATGAAAATATTTGACATTATATGCAATATCAATAGCTGTATAAAGAGGTGATTAAAAGTTTTAGAAGAAAGTCAAATAATATCAGTAATAAAAAAAATGGATTTCAGTATCATGTAATACAAAAGAAATAATAGATATTTATTAAGAGTATTATCCAATGTAACAAGACTACCAATAAGATTTCTTAATAATACTAAAAGCAAAATTAACATAATATTTAAAATTATTTGCCTTTGTTTGGCATCATATATTGGTCAATCTTGATGTTCATTAAAAAAAAGGAAGACACGAAGAACATCAATTATTATATGAGAGAGTTAAAGAACACAAAACAAATAATCTTCAGACATCTTTTCTATTTAAAAACCATGAATTAAATACTTAGAATAAAGTTAAACTATTACATGAAAAAGAACAATAAGAAAAAAAATAAAGGAAACTATTCTTATTAATACAAAAATAACTTGCTTAATAGACAAATAGCTAAGGTGAAAATCCATAGAATATGGGAATAATATTAAACAATACATTTAGGAATTTATTTATTCATTTTAAGTTGTATGTATTTGCTAGTAATTATGTATCAATAATTGAAAGTATTTCTGCAATTATTTAATGTTTAAAAGTTAAATGTTACTTTGATAAATATAAGAATGTCTGCATAATACAATGGTGTTACATGGACAACATTAGAACATATTTATAATTTAAATCATAACTGAAACACAGGCTTATTATATACCCGTGTCCATTAAAGTATGAAGATTGGCTATCTTAATATATATCTGAGCATTTATGGTATATATATGTGAAGATGATAATCTGGACCAATTGATGATTGCTGGTTTAGCATGAAATACGTTTATTGGTGATTATTTATCTTTTCAACATATATGTGTTCAAGTGTATCCATGTTATGAGATAGAGTGGAGAGTCAAGTGAAAGTCTGTGCTCATATACCCTATAATTTAAATCAGTTGAACTGAGGTATACCTATAATACAAAGATTTTTCTGGCTTACTTAAAATGATTTGCAAGTAAAATGAAATATATAAACTATAAGATATTAGATTAATATTTCCATTCAGACTACTTTCAAAATTTATTACTCTTTTTTAGAAATCATAAGTAGTTTTATTTTAAATTTTTGACCTTTTTTCATACAATTTGACAGTTCTTTTCATTTGTAAAAGTCTTTTCTATGTACAGTCCATCTTCTTTCTCATTTAGTATTGAAACAAACAATTTTACAATATCCTTTCAAATTGTTAGCTTGTGTTTATTCATTTATATTAATTTGGTATAGTATTTATTTCTGTGATTACCCTATAAACATTTCATGTACATAATACTACTCAGTCATGGTTCTTTTTTTGATTATATATATATATTCTATTTATTTTAAGGTTTATTTTAATTAATTCATCTTTATTTGCTTTGAATTTTTTATTAAAATTATACTTGAATGATCAACAAATAAATTAAAAGTACTGCTAATAATTTCAAATGACATTTTTGTAATTGCAGATAAATGTTGAATTACTTCCATTATCTAATTGAATTTTAAATATTTTAAAAACATTTAACTGTTAGTAATTAACATGTAAGTTAGTATAGAACACAACTTTAGTTTATATTATTTTTTTTGTCTTCTTCAAATATTACTGCTCTGACCAGTGATAGAAACATGGAAATTGAACTGTTTTGTGAATATTGAATTCAAAACAGCAATTTTTATCAATGAGATTATTCTAGAAAAGACAACAATCAGTTGAAATTTTATATCTCAAAATATAAATAGCATTGACTAGAACATCACCTTAAATTTACTATTCATAAATCTAAAGATTACCTGTTCAATTCCCATGCTAGTTATTACTGATAAGGTAGTGCCATCTGAAGAAGGGAGGAGAATAACATAATTTGAAATGTTATGTTCTATATTAAATTGTGTGTTATTACTAATATTTGAATGTTAGAAATATATATATATTGAGACAGTTATGTGTCTCATGGCATACATCAACATAGTAGTGTGTGCACGTATGTATTTGAAAGTAAAAGTAGGAATAAACACAAATAATTTTTAGTAGCTATTTTCTATATTACACTGGAATAACAATTAAGGATTAAATAATTTTGAATTTAATTTTTTTACTATAAATTAAACATTTAAAAAGGCTTAATTAATATTTTATTAAATCTGATTTTGAAATTAAAACAAGCATGCTTTTATGTTACAATAGATATACTGGTAATTATAAAATTCCACTATCTATTTTGTTTAGATTAAGACATTTTTAAAATTAAATCTTGTATAACATATTTTAAAAATCCTAAACAGTTGTTTTTGAAAGGATTAAGGTGAATGGAAAGGAGTCATTAACTTTTTTCAATCAAGATAAAAAAAAACTTACTTTTAATTACTGTAACTATAAAAAAATTGGAAAAAGATTATGAAGTTATAATTGAAGGTGCAGAGAATACAAATCAGCTGCTTCTGCTAGTGCTACTATGATACTTTGGATTCACATGGAAAGAAAGGGCATGCTTTTCTATGTTCCATGGTCCATAATGTGTACTAGATGTCAAGCTTGTCTGAAGTCCATCAAAGATGGAGACTACATGGGGATGATTGAGTACCATAAGTTATTTGATTTATACTTTCCCAAAAATGTCAATGGGACATATACTATTCTATTAAGGACATGATTACAATGGACCAGCTTACTGAAAGATTTCAGTATTACCATGCTAAGTCATATGCTGTTTTATCTATTGGAGAGTAAAGTTACTACATCATATATATAGAGTGTGCATGGCAGAACTACTTCATAAACAGATTTTGATGAGCAGTTAAAATCTTTAAATTATAAGATTTGAAAGTAAATAACTTTTGTCTAAATTATTCAACTAAAAGTAAAATGCATTTCCAGTTTTATTTTATTAAAAAATGAAAACTCCAAAAAAATCTTTCTAGATTAAAGAACAAAAGAACTTGCTAGAATATTTGTAAAGATGTTTACAAAGAGTAACCTGGAAAAAAAAACCTTAATGAAGAACTGTCAAAAAAGTAATATATATGTTTTTTTGTTAAAGAAATTTTTTTTTCTTAAAATGGACCAATAATTCAGATTAGTAAGAAGATAATAGTAATACACACATATGTATTTATTGATTATGTATATATGTTTTTGACATTGAATTAATTATCTCTTGTGAAAATATATGGTTTAATAAATTTAATTTTGACAAATGAAATATGTTATGAATGTTGGTGTGTACACACATTTGAGTGTAAACCCATGTATATGTTAACATTAATTACTATGTATTAGAAAAATGAATTTTATTTATAGGTTTATGACAATTCAAATATGTTCATTTTATATTATACACCCACATCTATATACTGATATATGGTGTTTATGTAAATCCATTGAGATATTTGTGAATCACAATGTGATAGCTTATTTCTTTTTGTTTTAATCAAAATCAGAATGCTTAAATTATATTTACAGCTGTATTCTACCAACCTTAATTTCATTTTCATTTAATTATTAATAAATTGATATTTCATTGTGAAAGCTAATCCAGTAAATTTATTCAATACTTAAATAGTTTTAGAATGTTATGTTTGTATATCTCTTGATCATAGTAACACTTATAGTTTTTGCTCACTGAGTTGGATTCTTGCACAATGGGTTGTTATATAAAAGGGGTTTATATTTAGTGTTTTTGGACATCCAAATGATCCTGGATTGACACAAAGGAAGATTCTTTACAATCCATGCACTACATTAAATTTTAGTTTAGTATTAATCAGAAATTAAGTTTATAGTTGGCCAATACATTAATGGTATTAAATAGTCAGGGCATTGATGATGATCAGCATGTTTTAGTATCCCAACATTATTGTTTTTATTGTTATATATTCTGATGGATTAGCACTTTTAAATATGTGCATCCAAATTATTATGTTGTATTACTGCCCTAAGTTTGGCAAGGGCTAAATAATTAGCCTGGTCTAGAGAAGACCCATTTTACTATAAGATTGACTGCTGATTTATTTTTATTGTTGATCATTCATGATGATGAATGATTATTACTTCTGTGTGATGCTGGGTGAACTTGTAGTTAGTTCTGTGTTGATCTCTAATGCTCATATTCATATTATTTGTAAATTTAAATTAGTTCATTAACTGGAGCTGATGATGATGAGTTCCACCATCCTAGATTCACCTCTAGATTCCATACTGTTACAGTATATATAAAATTTAAATTTTATGTTTTTGGTCATATATTCAGGAATGTGTTTATGGAATAGAAGTTTGTATATATGTATACGTAAGTTTAAGTATATCTAAAAAAAATTATAAAATGTGTTATGTATGTCTCATTCCCTTGAAAAAGTATAATGAATATTTAAAAAAATGCATCCATAGTGAGAGAAGTTGTTTTGAATTCTGGGCTGATGGATAGTTGTGATAGGATTGAGCTAAGGTGAAAGATCATGCACTGTTTTTTTGGAAATTATATATAAATTTAAATTTTTTAAAAAAAAAAAAAAAATTCAATTAGATAATGGAAAATTGATTAATTTGATACTGAGTGAAATTTTTGATTAAGACTTCAATAAATATTTGGTTGGTAGACATATAACATATTGATTGTGTTAATATTTGCAGGTATATTATGGGTATTGTTTGTATATTGCTAGAAGAGATGATAATAGATGGACAATTGAAATTTTAAACTGAATTTCAAGAGATTGTAAAAGACCCAGAAAGAGACCACATGTGAGATGGATGGATGAAATAAGAAAGTGTGCAGAGGTGATATGGAGAAGAGAAGATACCTTCATCCTGCAGTGGATTGATAATGGTTGATGATATGATGATATAATGACTAATTATTTTTTAAATAATAGTTTAGTGAAAATTTTAGTTTTGGATCAGATAATATTGTTTTTATATTGTGTTTAAAACATAATAATTATTAGGTCAAATTTGTATAAAAATTAAATCTTTTATAAATAACAAAATATCTAATTTTTTGTTTTTGCTTAGGTTTTCGAAAATGATTACTGAACAATCCAAACGAAAATATAAAATTATAAAAAATTGAAGTATAAAAAGGTGATTTATTAAAAATATTTGATTATACTCGATATTAAATGAAAGGATATTTATATAACTAGAAGTAAACGTTCATCATCATAAATTTTCAGTCAATCATTAAGATTTTCTTATGAGTTTGAATAATACATTTCTTCTAATCAATATTTAAATGGATTGAAGTAATTTAATATAATTTTTATACTTTAATAAAGTATTCATAATGAATCATTAGAATGTTGGGTTTTGTTTATTTTTTTACTTTTTGTATATTTATTCTTGTGTTAATTAAAAATTATTATTATTATTATTATTATTATTATTATTATTTGTTGTTTTTAGGTTTTATGGACATCCATAGATATTATACAATCTTCTATTAACATTTTTTGCTAATGAAAATAAATTTATAAGTTAAATAAAAGCTAGAGTTTAATATTAATCCTTTTTGACTTTAAGCAAAATTATGGGTAACCTGATTAAAGAACAAGATATGTATATATTCTCAGTATGAATGTGACACTTCCATCTAGTTGAACTTATAATAGATGGCTCTGAAGTAGAGAAATCATATAGTGCTATATTTAGTATACAGATAATGCATACATAACAATTCAAATATTTAAAAGAATGTCATATCTGACCCTGCCTTCAGAAGTGGACTATTCCAGATTCCTTCCCTGATTGGCTAGAACCCAGTTACTATCCAAAGAGATTAAAACTTTCACTGGGGTTCGCGCACTGAATCCACATGTTTCCAGTAAGGTAGGGGATCTGCCTTTAAATAATCAGCCTTTTGGAGGCAAGGCAGAGAGCAATTACTTCTGTTAACCTGAATGACAGAACGTGCTCTCCATTAAACCTTCTGCCATCAGCAAAGGTATTTATCTAGTCATTATTGCGATGTCCACGCAATGAGGCAAGTCCACCTATGGACTGAAAACTGCTAGGTCTGAACTAGAGCCGACTCAAGGCAAGCTAACTACGTAGCTGGAAGAGTCTTACCAGAGCTCACGACACAGGCTAATCATTAGCTGGAAGCGAGTTCCATACTCCGCACGACTATCTCAGCAGTGAAGTCTATCAACTGTATTTGTTCATTTGTTAACTAACATGTGCATATATTTTGTACTAATAAATTGTACATATTAATTGCTGAATAGTTGTTCTTTTTGTATCTGTTGGTTTGGAAACGAACCTGCAAACCTAACCAAACACAACAAAGAAATACTCTAATTATCTCCGCACAGTATTTCTACAGTTCCAACTTTAACATAGCAATGACAAGTTTTGAACAATTTAGTGGAATGGTATGTTTTCTGAAGAAATTTTCTGAGCACTTCCTGTATCAGTGGATAGCTGCCATTAATTTTTACAGACTGAATAATATTTTATTCTAAATTTTTATGTATGACAATCTCTTCTAACATCGACTAAAAATCACTATCTTAAGTTTAGATAGCAGAGATGGATCTAGTTAGTAGGGGATCTGAAATAGCAAGTCTAACAGGCTCTTATCATTTTAACAACCACCCCTATTTAAAAAGCGTTTTTTCATTTTAAAATAATATTTAATAATTACAATAACAACAAACAAAGTGTGATAATCATATTTATACATTGGTGATTACATCTAATGGTAACATGATAAATATTTATTACAAATAATAATATTTATCTATTATTATAATATTTGTCAGACTGTTGTTTAATATTGATAAAAAAAATTCTGCTTATCATCATTAGTTTAGATTAAAAATAATTTCATGTTGATAAAAGTTGATAATTATGTAATAGTGTATATATAATTCTTCATGGTTAAATAGTTGATAAATCATATACATGTTCATGTGATCATTTCATTCATCAGAGGTTTATAGAATGGTGGCATCTGGCGTTCAAACCATTTATTTTTTTCAGAGGTGGTTTGCTATTAAGCTCTGTGGACTTTTATTACCCCTAGTTTTTTAAATCTAAATATATAATCAGTAGAAATGTGTAAATTTTTGGAAAGAATGTGCAACCTGAAAAAATTATTAACCAGTCATTTAATAGCCTCTTCATTCTCTGTTTTCAATAATGTTCTACGAAGTTCAGTGCAATGGTAGAGTGGCAGATTTGATTGGTTGAGCTTTTGGTCAAAATTCATTTTGTAACTTCTGATGCTCAAGCATTGTATGATTTTTCCAAAAAGTAATCATTGTTTTATTTCAACAATGAATGATTTAAAAAACAAATCACTTTTAAGTCTGAAAATATTATATGCATGACTTTTAGCTCACTCTTAAAATATACTTTCAAGAGCAATTCTTTTCATCCTATTCTAGAGCCAGAAATCAGTCTAAGTTGTAGTTATAATTTCTTTACCACTAATCGGTCAAGCTTATAGAATATAACTCTGGAATAAGGCAAAAAAGAACTAGGTGCTGGACAGTTCCACATTTTGGTTTCAATATGGCAGATTATCAATAATGAAGTATTATGAAATGGACTGTAATTGAATTAAATCTTTTTTTTTTTTACAAATTTAAAAGTTTACATATTTTTAAAAGTTGTTTTCAAATTATTCATGGTGTTCTATGTCATACTATTCAAAGTGAAAAATATTTGAAATTAATGATATAAAAAAAAGTGGGGAAGTGGGAAATACCCTTCTTTTCTTGTAACAGAACAAGATAAACTTTTTGTATTTTTTAAAAATATGTAAATTAGAAAATATTTATTAAAATTTTAATATTATTTATCAATACTTGATCTTCAATAAAATTTTGTTTCTTCAGAAATTAATTTTCAAATATTTGAAAAATTTAATGATTCATATATAAAGAAGTAATAAGCAATATATATGATTCATAGTCTTATATTTATCCTTTTAAATTGAAAGGATTAATATTTTATTTTTTAGCAAACTATTATTTTTATGTTTAATTAGAATTGTTAAAATTTGTCCTGTAATTAAAGAACCAGTTTGACAAAAAATTTAATATATAGTTATGCAATTATATGTACTAAGCAATGAAATATCACATGACTATATAACATGATTCTAGCTTACATATTGCTGAATTGCAGTATTATATTTTCTTTCACAACTTTTATGCCACCTGCTGTAAGCTTTAGTAACTAATAGATGCCAGATGATAGTACTTAGTAAATTTCTCTACTGTGCTGTCCTATCCAATATCCAAAGCTCCTCAATGATATAAACTATGAGCTTGAAACTAATTAGGGATATATGATAGGATAGCATAGAGATTTATTTAGCCCCATCAGTTTATTAAAGATTAGTGTAAGTGGCCTGGAGGAAGTGAAACAAACATTTAATTGTAAAGTATATATGTATACACAGATTGTATGAATATAAAATTATAAATTAACTAGTATTTGATTATAACTCACTGTCTTTTTAGCAAGTCATATATAAAATACTAATCATTAATGGATATAATTAAAATATATCACTATTTAAGATTTATACATTGTGAAAATTATTCTATACAAGATATATTCACTAGTTATATCAAATTTAATTAATAGAGTATGTTTAATAAACTCAGATTCAGTAATTATAATTTCAATATCTGTATTATGAAAAACAATCCACTCTTACTCTAAGTCTAAGCTATCTATTGTAAAATTGATTAATATCAAGGGCAGAGTCAATCAAATACCCAATTTAGTTTCTGTCTACCCGCATTTATCATTGTATTTACACACCACTCATACTACATATATTTTTTAGAATCAAACCCTACTGAACTGCCAATTTTCCTTACACGAACTAAATATTTTGATGACTAGATTTGACTTTTGGAACAAATTAGATTCTAATGCAGATGTTGAAAGTAAATTGTAAATGTCAGATGGTGCTTCACTTGTTATATGTGATGAAACATTTTTTTTTATTATAAATAATTAATATAATGAAAGAACTTATTTTAAAACCAGAGTAAATCAAACAATAATATTCAGAATACATTTTTTTAAATTATGAATTATATAGTGCACACAATTATAAAATAAATTCCAAATTTTCATGCGCTTGGAAGATCTGGTAAGAAAAGCTTAAATAAACGTGTTTTGAATCAAGCTTAGCACTATCGAGGTCTCCTTATGACCTCATATTCATAGCACTGAGAGTTAAGTAGGAGGTGGGGTGTACATATATGCAATAAGTTTATTCAAATGTATTCAAATTATATGACCCATTTTTTAGATCGGGGAAAACAAAATTCCTTCTTATTAATGAAGTTGGGATTGATGGCAACATGCCATACTACTTTAATCTTGTGCTTGATGTTATTTCTTTTGATACAAGCAATAATGGATACAGTGTGGTCAAATGTGTGGCCTTACATTTTGGTGCTCGAGGAAAATTCATTTATGCTCTGGATTATTTGTAGTTCTTTTATAAAGATATTTGTGTTGTTATAACCTTGTGGCAAGGCTGGCATGTGATTCATCATAATAGTTTGTCCTGCTTGGGTATGAATAATCAAGAGCACAAGTCAATTTTCTTTGAACACCAAAATATAATGGGCCACTCATTGTAGTCACCATTGCTTGCATTGAGTGAAATGTCAAGTGCATAATTAAAGAAGCATGGCAATCCCAGTTCCATTAATAAGGAATCCTGTTTCTCCCTATCTAAAAAAATGGGGCAAGCACCCCCTTACTTAGTTCTCAGTGCTATGAATATGAGGTCATAAGTAGGCCTCGAAAGTACTAAGCTTGACCAAAAATACCAGTGTCCAAGCTTTAAAAATTGGAAATTACAACTGATAAGAAAAGTCACTACTTCAGTAAATTATAATTAATAAATAATACAATTATTATGGAGCTATTTTAGAGATCCAACCGTATGTAAAAGTGTCATATAATATCTGTTTTTTCATGTATTGTATTTTCTTTTTTAGTTTCAAGATCAGTGAGAATCTATTTTGTTAGTGGCTGAATACAACTGATTTTTTGATGCAATGTTGTTATATTATACATCATAATATTTTTTAATGAATAGTGTTTTAAATCTCATCCATCTGACCTACATCATCTGAACTTACTATATCATCTCAAATATTGGACCATTAGTTAAGTTGACTGGAAGATCCTCTGGAAATTTTCAGCTATTTAAAAAAAAATCTTATAAATTCTAATTTAAGCAAGATTCACAATAACAATGTATATCTCTAGCATAATTATATTTCAGATAGAGTAATTATAGAAATAAAATACATAATTTTTATTATTGAAGTTTGTTCATTATTGTTTCAAACTTTATGTATTTGAATATTCAAACATTTAATAACCAAATGATTAAAGGAATATTTTATTTTATTTTAAAATAAAACAAGTCAACAAATTGCATATACAATTTTAGCATTATATCAACATGATATACTAAGATTGTCCTAAATAACAAGCGATAAAATGTATAAAGTATCAATTAAATTATAAAAGTAAATATAGTAATCTTAGATATTTTGATATGATTGTTGTTATAGAAGAAGGAAATAAAACGGATAACATTTTAATAAAAATAATCTAAAAAAAATTTCTCAATTGCATAATACTGTATATTTGTTTTGTAATGCTTATAATAATAATATGCTATATATTATTAACAGACCAATTATATATATTACCCTATCCACATCTGTTTATTATATTTAATTTCTGCATGCATGAAAAGCTAAGCTAATACAAGCTTTAAATAATTACTGTATGGAAAAAGTTTCTTTCATGGTTTGTAAAATGCATGAAATAGAAAGCATTTTCACTAGACTCCCCATTTGCTAAAATGTTGAAAATTTGATCCATTTAATGGTCAATATTGACTAAATACCTGGATTGACTACTTGGGAGAAAGTTTACCCAGTCTTAATTTGAATTTAGCTTGAAGACATGATGAAAAGATATGTTATCACTGCATCACAAGGCTGTTCCCACAAACTGGTTTACAATAAGATTCTTAATGAAAAACAAAACATTGCTTTATTTTGATAAAGATGTGTACCCTAGCTAAATCTCTGAATATATCCTTATTATAGTGTATCTTGAATCCAGAATTTTAGAGCATTCTTTGTATTTTTAGCATGACATCATTTGCAGTCACTTGTAAATGAGAATGTCCATTCTAACTGCAGAAGACAAATAAGAAAGATAAAAAGTTAAAGATGAAATTCCATTTACTATAAGTATCTCCATATATCATATACTGCTTCTTTAAGGTCTGCTTATTTTAAATTTTCAACAGCATTCCCAATTGTATCTCTTCACTGTATTTTATAATCAGCCATATATTAGGATCTATATTCCCATAAAACTCTTACTCAAGTTCATAATGAAGTGCTTTTTTATGAAGTCAGATATTATTATTTATTCATTGCATTATGTTAGTTCAATGAAGAGGAAGGAATTTTTATAATAGCAGAATACTCTGCACAGACAAACATAATGGTGGATACCAGATTCAGAGCTAAAGATTTAGGATCAATTCTCAGCTGAGTAAAATTAACAATAACTGAATAAAATTAAATATTCAGTGTGTAACCAGGATGTTCAAACATCATTTAATCTTATAAAAGCAGGCAAAACTCTCCATACACTAGTGCCACTCAGTGCAAGCCAGAGTAATCAATGGATGTCAGAAGGCTTGTGCATAAAATCCTTATCTAGTGCCCACTCATTCTATATCTCCAGACTAGTTTCTGGCTTGTGGCCTTCATCAGTGAGGAACCTTGGATCTGAGAGCACTGCACCTATATCTTAGGATCTAATGCAACCCTCCAGCAGACACTTTTATCTCTACAAAACTATGAGAATAAAATTTGAAAACGCAATATTTCCAATGTAAGCTCATTAACTTATATAGTCATATAGGTCTGAACTCAGTTCAGTACCCATACCTTTTGGTGTCTTTGGTTCTTTAATAACCATAATCACCACTATCCTACTAGGCAGGATTGGTATTAAACCACTAAACATCACATGATCACCAATTCTTATGCTTGCTCATAACTATTATAAAAACAGGTAAAACTCTCCATACAGTAGTGCCACTCTGGCCACATGCAAAAACTAGTCTGGGGATATTGGATGAGTAGGCACTAAATAGGGATTTTATGCACAAACCTTTTGGCATCCATTGATTACTCTGGCTTGCACTGAGTGGCACTACTGTATCAAGAGTTTTGCCTGGTTTTATAACAGTTATGAGCAAGCATAAGAAATGATCATCATGTGATTATTTAATCTTCTAAGCAATCTTTGTATTTTGTCTTCAAAATAATAAAAAGCAATTTTATAAAAAAAATTCCAATATCTTTATATTTTAATTTTGTATGGGACATTTAAAAAAAGGTCGATGTCTATCAAGGCAAAGCAGATTTTGGCTTATAAAATATACATTTGAGCAGCAAATTAATAATTTTTATCTGTATAGGTGACGTTCATACTTTAAAAAAAAAAATCGTGCATTTATTTCAGCATTCCCAGAATAACATTAATAATATTTTTTTTCTTTTTGAATATATTTTAGAACTTTACAGAAGCAATTTTCCTCATAATTACTAAATCATTGACATAAATATTGTAATTTAATTTACAGATTTTTCCTCACTGCTCATCATAAAGTATATTTCTTTTCAATATTCCATGCATCTGTTTCAATGATTAAATTATTTCTTGTAGTTCTGCACAATATTTGAGTCATCATTTGAATTTATTCAATCACAATCTGTCTTGTTCGTAAGTTCTTAAGAATTATTTCCAACAAGTATTTGTGAGGAGACTCCATTTACTTTATGTTCACTAAGATCAAAAGTATTAGCACTCATAATTTTGATTGTTTTTTGTTAAAATTAATGCTTTTCCTAGAGTGTTTCAGTTGCCACAATGGTTAACACTTCATGGTTTTAGAATTAATCACAATATATCTATTATTAAGACTTAATCATCTATCTGTAAAATATCACGACTTTATTTGAATATATATAGCATATAAGTTTTAGGAACATTTTTTTACTCTAGAACTATCTATTGTAAGCCAGAATAATTAATAAATGTTTATTGGTAATACTATTATATATATCCTTATATCGTTTCTGGGTTACAATCTTTGTTAATGAATACTTGTGAATCTAATGCACTTCATAGAAAGCAGACACCTTTTATATATTTTATATTAACAATTTTAAAACAGCTTAAGACTTTGAACCCAAGGCAAGATATATTTATTTATATAGATCTGACATTGTCTATAATTATATATGTTACTGAGAGTAGTTTTATATTAATTGCAATTTTTTTTTCATGTAGAGCATTTATGAACTTCAGATTATTTTTGAATAATTAGATTAGCTTGATGCTACATAAGAACTGAAAGATGAGAGCTTGATATGAAGGGTATTTCCTCAGTAAATATTCAATTTAGGAAACTTGTAAGTTAGAAAATAATTCTGGGAAGGTGGATAACATATTCTTTTTTACCTGTCCCATTTCTTATCCAAGTATTAAAATAAATGATTCCAAAGTAGAGTCAACAAAACTGTTACTAAAAGCTTATATTAAATATAAACAGAGTCAAATGTATGATGTTTTGCTGGTATTGCTATCCTATCCTGCAATTAATATAAAACTAAGATCATTAAGATGTATAATTAACCTAATATCAAATCTAAAAAGGGTGTTCCAGTGAAAAAATGACTGATTTTCTTCAACTTGTCTGTAGTGCCAAATCTGAGTAACATATGCATTATGTAGTGAGATAATTTAGCTATTCATTAAAATTTTTTTAAGGCACTAACATTTCTAGATTATGAGTTTATAATTGAAAAGTGATAGTGTGATTTGTACCCTAACTAGTGACAAAAGAAAGTACTAACATTAAATTTAGTTTTTATTAAACGAAACTGCTACTGAAAGTTCTGAAATAATTCAAACTATGTATGATAGCAAAGGCATGAGTCACAAGTACACTTTCAAATAGTCAAAATAAGAGTCATAGATCACATGACACTATCTCTTAAGCTTGTGGTTTGCAAAATTTCATAATGGTGTGGTGAATATAAAAGACAATCCACAAAGATAGAAAAAAACACTGTCACATTTTATGTTGTAACTTGTGATTCAGACAGTAATTCTAACTTTTGTGATGAATAGCTAAGTTATATCACTATGTAGCACATATATTGATTTAGAGTTAGCACTTCAGGTACCTTCGAGAAGGAATCAGTCATATTTTACTGGAACACATACAAGCAAGTTGATTTGGATTAAAAATCTAACAAAATTTTCAACTTCAGTCTATTAGCTTGTTACCATAAAAGAGCAAAAGTTAGCTGTTTGATATGAGGTGCATTAGATCCACAAGTTCTCAATGAATAAAATAATGTCAAACTAATCTGGGCATAAGGATATAGTTTATGTCTCACATCCATTTATTACTCAAGTTTAAGGCTTAATCATATTCAGCTATTTCCAAGAATTTTTGTCTAAAGAAAATAATAGATGAAGTAACAAATAAAGGATTTTAGACTATATTTGCTTATGTAGGTTCACAAATTTAACCAGTTTTTTCCGATTTGTAATCAGGTTTTTATAGAATTTAAACTTCATGTGGAGTTTTGCTAAGTGGTAGAGTGACAAAGATAAGAAGTAAACTTTTAGGGATCAATTGATTACAATTGTCAGACTCTATTAACATGCTTGAACGTTAAATACTCTCTCAGGAAATAGACCATATGATTACACATGAACATAAAAAAACAACACAAAAGTAGAACAAATTTTCTATTTCATTGGTGAAAATTTTATTAGAAATAATTTCAAGCAATTTATTTCTTATCCATTGATGCAATTTATGGTAGAATGACATTATATAATTAAGTTAGGGAAATCTTTAATAAATCAGTGACGATTTTTGATCAAGTGCTATGATGCAGTCTACTTACTTTTCACATGTTCTTAACTGTCAAATTATATATTGTAACCTAATATTTTGCCATCATAATTAATTAATATAGTTAAAAAAACTAAATATTTTATTGGCTCTGTTTTCTAGTTAAACAAAGTAAATCCACTACTATTAATTAGATAGCGTGTAATATAATCCAAAATGAAATTTAAAAGTTTCTCATAGTACTACCTAAGAGAATAAAAATTTGTAGTATTTAAAGATGTCCTCTGAGAAGATTTTATTGATCAATGCATATTTAAAATATATGTGTCTGCTTTATCATTTGTTTTTGTTTGAAAAGTGCAATTGAAGTTTTTATTATTATCTACAAGCAGAAAACACCCACACATAAAATTGATATTGTAGAAAATATACAAAATAGGATACACTTTATTTGAATATTCCAATTACATTCAACTGTTAATAATAGCACACAGGTTAGTATATATGCACAATGTTTCGAGAGATGTTATTCTTTCTTCTTCTGGTATGCTGGCCTGACCAGTAACAATACTAACATGGGAATCGAAGTTGGACTCTTGAATACTGAATTTTAAGGTAATACTCTAACCAAATGAGCCTTTGTCAAGAAATATATCCATTTGTCATTATTGAAATCAACTTTTTATATTGTTGAAATAAAAGGTCATACTTCCAAGCTATTAAATTTACATATTCATTTATTAAATTTATCTATACCATTTACTATTACTATCTGAAATACAAATTAGTAGGGTAAGGTGATGTTCAATAAAAATCCCCTTTATACTTATCATAACTAGAATAACTTAATAACTTTAAATCTATATGACTTTTAATTGAATGATTAAGATTGATTTAATTAAAAACATTGAAAATTAATTAATTGAACATTATATTTAATTTAAAATTAAGAGAATGTGTTAATTTGTTAACCTTATTTAAAAGAACATATTACTTTTACATCAAATTAGTTTTTTTACACAATATATCTGAACAAAATATATGTAATTAAGAATACTGTACATTAAAATGATTATCCTACATCTATAAAAATACCCTGAGAAATTAATTGATCTTAAATTAAATATATCATTGAATTCTGGAATATTTCTTATTATTCATTTTATGTGGAAAATAAACATGCATTCATTTTAGTTTACTTTTCATAAGGGTGCAACCAATATCAAACACACACCACATAAAACACACTCATCTCAACTGGTTGTCTTTTGCTCCTACCTGATTGCAACGTGAACTTTGGGTTATAATGTATATACTTTTAACAACTTTGGAGTGAAAATTCAAGAAAAAAATAAAATAAAGTTGGTAAAAAATATCAGCTGTAAAGTCATCATCTAAGGCAGCAATTAGTAGCTGAAGATCGAGTATGATAAAATTCTCGTGATTCCAGATCAAGGATGCCATTTGGTGAGCATCCTTGATGATGACTTTATATTTTGTTACCTACAATTGAAGATCATTTTCAAGTGAAGGAAGATTACATGAATTGGAAAGACTGTCCAATGTTAAATGGGACATTATTGGATTTTGTGAAGCAGAAGAAAAGGTCAAGAGACACTTGATTTGAAAAGTGGACAAACTTTATCAAAAATAGACAAATATTGAAAACACAAATGGAGTTTGATTTTTTTAATAAATAAATTGAGAAAACCAACATTTGTGAAAATTGATGGTATATCTAACAGAATGGCAAGGTAAATTATTTACCTTAATGGAAGTTATTAAATGCAGATAATTTAGATTTCTGCCCCAACAAATTCTCATTGTCATGAAGATATAAAAGAATTTTATATAGATGTACATAATGCCTTTAATCACACCAAACAACATTTTAAAATTGTCGCATAAGAATTTAATGCTAAAATTGGAAAAAAATTGCTGTGGGTAAATTTGATTATGGTGGCAGAAATAAGAGAAAATACATATATGTAGAATTTGCAGGGGGAAAAAAAGGACAAATTCTTTCTTTAAAGAAAAAAAGCTAAATGAATATAGACGTGCAACATCCAAATGAAACAGAATCGGATTATATTTTGATTAAAAAAAAGATATATTTCAAGATTGTAATGTTTTCAATAGATTCAATGCAAGAAACTTAACCTTCAGAAATATTTAAATGAATTTAAACTAAAATTTGCTTTTTCATTCAAACTTGACTGAGATCAATGTAATAAAAACAGCTAATACACAAAAAGTGAAATTTTATCAGTAAATTTTCAATTGAGACAAAACATATATATAAAAAAAAGGAATATAAAAATATTTAAAGATGATCCATTAAAAAAAAGAGTCAATAATGATATAAAAAATTATATAATTGTGAAATGGCAATCGATAGAAAAGAATAAAAGTTTCAAAAGTATAAATAACATCTCCTACTGAAACAAAAGAATGGCTAGATGATTGGAAGAATGCAATAATAATATTAATATTTAAGAAATATAATAAAGATGTTAAAAATTAAGATTTATTAGTCTTCTATCAGTTCTATTCAGATTTTTCCCCCAAGATAATTACAACTTGTCTACAGCAAACTTTGAATTCATACCAACTACAATAACAAGCTGGATTTAAAAGTGGTTTTAGCACAGTGGATCACATTTGCATATTGAGAGCAGTTATAAAAATGGTCAATGAATATAAATTTATATTATTTAAAATTTTAGATTATGAAAAGACAATATGATTCTATAATCTGATTCTCTAAGCATTTTCAGTGATTAAAGCTTTGGAACTATCAATATCCAGAATATTCTCATATTATAAAGACTATTTATCAAAATACGATAGCAGTGATTAGATTACACTTTGATACTAAGAAGATGTCAAATGGTGGATTCCATATCCCAAAAACTTTTCTATCTATTTTACAAGGAGTATTTTGTGGATTAAAATGGAAAACTAAGGGGAATAAAAATAGAGTTTATTTAAGTCATCTAGATTTTTTAGAAGTTGTTGAATTTTGCAAGAAATGCTTTAGAATTTCAGGAAATCTTGGGATAGTTATCAGATGAAAGTAAGAAAGTAGAACTAAAGACAAATACTAAAAAGATAAAAGTAATATTCAATGGATGTTTTCAGAAGAAAAAAATTGACAATTATGAATTAGAAATTAATAAATATAAATACCTTAGCCAGATTAATTATACATTTGGAACATAATATATGAAATTTATTCATAGAATTAAAATTAGATGGAATGCTTTTGGTTAAAGTAACTTAAAAAGAAATGGCCTATGTATTTGAAAAGAAAAAAAATTAATATATTTGTTTAGCTAGTTTTAACTTATGGATTTGAAACTTGAATACTTAAAAAAGAGCAATACAGACACTTCAAAAACTCTCAAGGCAATATGAAGATTCATCATCATCACCAACCATTATCAATCCACTGCAGGATGAAGATTTGTCCAAATTCAATCCATCTCTGATCTTTAACTCCTTTTCTCCACATCATCCCTGCACACTTTCTTATTTCACCCATCCATCTCACATGTGGCCTCTTTCTGGGTCTTTTACAATCTCTTGGAATCCAGTTTAAGATTTCAATTGTCCATCTATTATTATCTCTTCTAGCAATATGTCCAGCCCAACTCCACTTCAGTCTTTTAATTTTTCCAATGAGGTCAGTAACACCTCTTTTTTCTCTTACTTATATATTGTGTTTTCGATCTCTTCTTGTTACTCCTAACACGCATCTCTCTATACTTCTTTGAATGGTCTGAAATCTCTGTATTGCACTTCTATTAAGTGTCAAAGTCTCAGATCCATAAATAAGAACTGATAGAACACATTTATGAAAAACCTTCCTTTTCAAACATATAGGCATATTACCTTTTAGTATCAAGTTATTTCTACCAAAAGGACTCCAACCAAGTTTAATTCTATGATTAATTTCACCCATTATGTTTATGTTTGTATTAATAATGTGACCAAGGTATTTGTAGCTGTTAACTTCTTTTAACTCATCATAATCAATCTTTATTTTCATATTTTGGAAAAATCCATTGAACATTACTTTAGACTTTTTAACATTTATCTTTAGTCCTATTTTCATCTGATAACTCCTGCAACATTTCCTGCAGCTCTAAAGCATTATTTGCAAAAACAACTACATCATCTGAAAAATCTATATGACTTTCATAATCTCCATTTACTTTCACTCCTTTAGCTTTCCATTTTAATCCACAAAATACTTTTTGCAGCACTGCTGTAAAAAGTTTTGGAGATATGGAGTCACCCTGTCTTACACCCTTCTCAATGTTGACTTTCCCAGTATCATTATGTAATCTAATTGCTACTATTGCATTTTTATAAATATTCTTTAAAATATGACAATATCCTGGATCTATACCTTGATGATCTAATGCTTTAATCACCAAAGAAATATTTATAGAATCAAATGCCTTTTCATAATTTACAAATCCAAAGCATAATGGCAATTCATATTCATTTGTTCTTTCAATAATTTCTCTCAATACCTGGATATGATATACTGTACTAAAACCACTTTTAATTCCAGCTTGTTCTCTAGGTTGGTGGAAATCCAATGTTCTCTGTAGACGAGTTGTAATTATCTTGGTAAAATTTTTGTATAAAACTGATAGGTCTATAACTTCTAATATCTTTTTTATCACATTTTTTAAATATTAATACTGCATTCTTCCAATCATCTGATACATCTTTATCATTTAGGCATTTGGTATATAACTGCTAAAAAAATTTCTATTTCTTTATCTGCTTCTTTTAATATATCAATTATAATTCATCATTACCTGGAGTCTTTCCTTTCTTCATAAATTTAATTGCATGTCTCATTTCTTCATTTAAAATTCTGGATAATTTCGAAGATGTAATAGATATAGAAGATACTTGTTCTTTATTACTATATAATTCTTGATAGAAGATTATACCCATTTCATGATGTTATCTCTCTTTTTAGTAATAATTCCATCTTTTCTACTTATTGCAAATATAAATTTCCTACCAATACCAAAATGTTGTTTTACACTCTTGAGACTTTATTCTCTTCTACAGCTTTCCTTGCTAGTATACAGTTATACTTTCTTATATCACTTTCAACTCTTTTCTGCACCATTTTACAAAATTTTAGGTATTCAATCTTTTTTAATGCATAATTTTTGTATATCTTCATATTTTTTCTTTTCTTCATAAATTCTCTAGTCTTAGTAGAAATTTTATTGGCTAATTGCTGCTTTTTTCTACCAGCTATCTTTGTTGCAGTTTTTAAAAGTGTATCAGTTATTTTCTTATTAATTTCATTCAAATCTGAATCATGTTCAAAATCTATTAATACTTGCACTGATTTGTAAGTTCTGATTTAAATTCATTAGAATGTTTCTGAAGATTAGAAATATCAACTGTAAGTATTGTTTTTCTTACTAATTTTTGTCTCTTTAGTTTTGCATTAACATGTATCTTATTAATCAATGATCACTTCCTGTGTTAAATTTATTAAGAACATTACAATCTTGAAATATGTATTTTTTATTAGTTAAAATATAATCCAATTCTGTTGTATCTTCATTTGGATGCTTCCATGTCCATTTTCTTTTAACATTTTTCTCAAAAAAAGAATTCATAGGTTTTTTTTCCTGCAAACTCCACAAGTTTATGTCTTCTCTCGTTTCTATTACCATAAGCAAAATTACCTACAGCACTTTCATTTGTTTACCAATTCTAGCATTAAAGTCTCCCATATAAAAAACTTCTATTATTTCATCACTGAGAACTTGTTGGGGCATAAACCTGAATTATCTGTATTTGGTATCTGCTATTAAGTTGTATAACTAATCTTGCCACTCTCTCCGATACACCATCAATCTCCATAATGTTGTTCTTCCATTTTTTATTTATAATGAATCCTACTCCACTTGTATTTCCAATATTTGTGCCTTTATAGTAGAGCACACACATATTTTTTAAATCAATTGTCTCTTCACCTTTTCTTCTAACTTCACAAAGTCCAATAATGTCCCATTTACAATAATACAGTTCTTCTAATTCTTGTTCACTTAAAAGTGAACTGCAGTTGTAAGTACCTAAATAAAATGTCACCATCAAATAGCAACTTGGGTGCACAACCAGGATATTCTTAGCACTCTCTGCCTTCGAAGATTATATATAATGTAATATAAAGAGCATGCTAATAACTCAAAAAACTTTTCTGAATATTCCTATCCTCAAGCTGTTTTCAAGATGTGGCTATCATCAGTGATGTGCTAGGATATTCAGACATTAGAACAGTGATAGCCACAGTTTTAAACTTGTTTGGGGATAGGGATAGTTGGAAAAAAAATTTAAGAGCTATTAGCATGCTCTTTATACTACATTTGTAGTACAAGCTTATTAAATTACGTCACGTGATGTATGACTTGATTTTTATTACTAATATATATATATATATAGGGAGTAACAAGAAAGAATTTGAGTGAGAGAACAAATAAGCATTACTGACTTCATAAAAAGAATTAAGAGTTTAGAATAAAACTGGGGTGAACTTATTGTTAGAAAAAAAAAGATGGACATCTAAAACTTTACGAAAGATTCAGAAAGAAATTACATGTGAAATGGATGAATAAAATAAATAAATTTACTGCTGTAATGTAGAGAAGTTATAGATCAAAATTACATAGAGAGATCATCCTACATTGTATCAGTGTCAGAATATGCCTCAAACTGTATACAGCATTAGCAACTTTACATAAGTAATATTTTTTGTTGCTTCATTTTATCTATGCATTTGATATTTTCATCATTCCATATTTTTTCCAGCTATTTGAGGAAAAATATTTTTACATTTTTGCTCAACAATTTAATTTTTTCTAGATGCTTTACAACAACTATTTGTAGTATAACTATTACTAATCCATCCCATATTTTTCCCCAATCATTTCTTAAATAATCATATCTAAGCTGGGAATTACCAGAAATAGTTATAGTTACTTCACATTCTGTTATGATCTGAATTTCAATTGTATATGACAGTATTCCTTTGTCAACACAAGCAATGAAACACGATCATAAAATTTCAAATAAGTTCAATTAAATGTTTTCATTAATTTAACTATTCTCTGATAGCCAAGGATGTCTCATCTTGATTATATAAAATAATCAAATTATTTATTCTTGGGAGTTCACAAGAAATTAGAATATCAAAAATGACAGCTGGAATTGCTATCCATGGAGTTTGAATATAAAATCCATTAATCTACTATGGGAGAAAACTGTATAGGACTTCAAATTGGTTATGATTAGGTAACAGCTTGCTTGATTACAGTCTTAAGATTATACCACCTGACGAGTATAATATTTCTTTGAACACATATGATAGTTATCTATCCAATATTGGTTAGTAAATGGAAACTACTAGATCATCCATATGAGGGTTGTTGTAATAGCATTTGTCCTATTTAATAAAAGTTGTTTTACCATTTACTTATCTACCTCTATGGATCCCCTCCCCCATATATATTATTTAAATACATAAATAATTAAAGTACTTCGTGCTTATAAATGTTAACAAATTGCTTCGAATCAATATATTATTTGCTTAAGAGTTAATAAATGGTCACGTTATAGCATAACACAAACTTGTAATTTTTTTTATTACCCAAACTTGTAATTGTTGTTTCTAATGTCTGTTATTACATAATATTCATTGAGTAAATATACACATCAAATTGATATGTTAATTCCCATGGCATCTGTTGTAAATAACAACAAACCAGTTTTTTATTTTTAATTCAAAAACTATCATATTCCAGTCTGAAATATTCATATTATTACTTGTAATTTTAACTATTGGAAAATAAAAATAGTTATTATTTTTTCTGTAAAGCAAATTTCATTTTACAATTTTTTTTCCCCGTACATTTTATATGTTGTATTCTGTATTACTCTAGATTTCGTATTACTTTCTTTATGAGGGTATTTTAATTTCTTTTTAAAAGTTTTATTTGTGTTTTTATACCAATATATTTTTATTTGTAAATTGTAATTATTTCTGGAAAAAAAAAATGTTATCAGTTATATTACTATCTCAAAAGATAAAGAAAACGACAAATGTAAATAAAACAAAGTTCTTTATTTATATAAACAATTAAAAAAAAAAATTAAACAGGAATAAAATTAATTAAATATACTGATATAATATCGAAGACGTTAGATACTAGAAACAGGAAATATCTTGAAAAATGATTCCAAAAATAAAAATTTAATTTTTTATGAAGATAATAAAATTCTATTACTTCAGTTAATTAATCAACTAGTCTGAAGTCTTGAATATTGTTTAAAATAGGATTAGATAAATTAAGGAAATATATACTACGCTTAGCTATTTTCCAAAGTCTGCGGTACTCTTATAGGTTAGGGACAATTCTTATCTTCCTTCATACTAACATCGCTTCCCAATCCCAAAGATTACTGTCTTTATTTTTTCTTTCTTAATCCTAAGCAGGCAACATATCAGCGCTGGAGTTGTAGAGAAAAGCAGCCATCTATAGTTAAGTAATACATTCATTTTATATGTATATTGACAAATGTAAGGCCCATTTCTCCATAAAGGCATATGTATTTTTTAAGCTATTAAGATATTTTCTATTTAGTCTGTATCTAATTTATCTACCATATGGGCTGAATTAACCATTAAGAAATATATGATTACTATAAATGCACGTTAATTCTTTGTACTTATATATATATTAAACAGCGCCTAACCCTATACAATAAATCAAATAAAAATTCATATAACTTTATGATACTAGCCAAAAAAAACTAAACTTTACTAACATTCTTCCACAACCATGGTTTCATCTATTAACAAATAGACCTTTTCAAGCGAAATTCAAATAAACATACCACCTATATATATAACAAAATAGCCTTCCCATCACTTCACTTAAAAACCCAACTTCCTTTAATATCAACGAGATTGTTGGAAATAAATTTAAGTATAGGGTATTATAATAAAAGGCCTGAGGGTTCATCTGTTTTAAATGTTTTCGATTTAGCAATTTTAAGTAAAGGTCCTTCCTTTTAGCAATAGGAATGTGGTATTTGATTTTATTTCTATTGAATTTTGTAGGAATACTCTAGTCGAGAGGTCAGCGCGACTGCCTTGCACTTGCAGGCAGTTGCCCGGGTTGCGGTTCGCGTCCCAGCCGATGCTATGACACTTAAAAAATAAAAAGTCCTTACATTTAATTTTGAATAAGCAATTACTTGAGAGAGAACAATTTGTTTTTTTTTCTATGATAAAAATTAGAACAATTTGTTTTTATTCCAAAGAAAATGGATTTTCTTAATAAAAAGATTAAAAACCAATGTTACTCAATTCAAACAAGACAAAAGTGGCCATTATGCATTGTTAAATAATAGTGATTTTAAAAATAAAGTTTCTTTAACATTAAATAGTGGGAGGTATTCTATTTTAAATTGTGATCCTGGTAAAAAAATAAAACCTAAGTTAATTGAAATAGTGAAAATTATAGTAAATAATTTTTTTGCATATTTAAATTATTCTAGTGATTTTTTGGCTTCTAGTTTTTCTTTAATACGAAATCTCATAAAGATAATTTTTCTTTAAGGTGTATTTTTGATTTTATAAAAGAGAATTGTTGATAAAATTTCAATTTTTTTTTGTAATATGTTTTAATAATTATATAAATTTAGATCAATTTTGAGTATGTTCTCTTTTTAAGCATATGATAAAATTAATGGATCTGTTTTAGGAAAAAATGTTTTTGGTAGTCTACATATCGAAAACATATATCAACCACTTGATAGGACTTAATGTGTTTCTTGATGTTTTAAAAAAATTTGAATATTTTTCTGCAGATAAGATTAAGGTTATTCATGATTTGCTATTGTTATAAGAGGATTCCATATATTTTGTGTGTAATTATGTGTTTTATAAAATTAGAGGGTTGAGTTATAGGTTATATTATTTCTCCTTTAATGTGCTCTGTCTATATTGATTTCTTTAGAGAATAGTGTTATTAATAATTTTTCTGTTTCTTTAAAATTATTTGTTAGGCATATTGATGATTGTGTTTGTTTTGCAGGAGGATAAATGGAATTTTTCTTTTTTATAAATTGAATGCTTTTGATTCTAAAATTACATTTGCTATTGAAGGGGTGGGGTGGGGGCCACATTTGAATTTGTAAAGTTAAAATTTTTAGATGTTGGTAATGTTTTATTTTGTAGTCATTTTATTTAAGAAAAACATTTAAGAAATATGATATGCCAGATAATTATTAATCTTTTATTCATAAGATAGTTTCTTTATTGAATTTTTGCTATAGGAACAGGCTTACTAATTTTGAATATCCCAGAGGAGCCAATTTGCTTCTGACCATATTGCATTAGGATATAATAATGAATTTATTAGGAATATTATATTTACTAAAAATATTTATAGATCTGTTAATAATAAAGGTTTAAGTGTTAATGTGAATAAAGAGTTGATTTCTTTGCCATACAAGCCATCAATTAGTAAATTTATAAGAATAGTTTTGTATTGGGTGATATGAGAAAGTGGCTTGAAAGGCCTGAATTTAAATTCATAACTAAATGGTTCAAAATTGTTGATTGCAAATCTATTTCTGGAGTAGTTGATAAGATTCCTTATAGTTGTCATAAAATATATATACGTCACAGTAAATTAAGTCTTAACGAAAGAGTTAAAATCATGAGTAGAGTAAAAAATAAATATAATAGCTCAGATTTGTATATTCACGAACTGAATACAGGTTATAACAGATTATTTGACAATGCAGAGATCATCTTTATGAAAAAAGTGGATTGAAAGAGTAAAAGAAACTTTGATAAAATATTTTGAATCTGAGATCATCAATCTCATGAAGTTATTCTTTGATATTAAAGGAAGTTAGGTTTTGAACTGAATGATGAAAAGCTATTTTGTTTAGTATATATAGGTGGTATGTTTAGTTGAATTTCACTTGAAGAGGTTTGTGGAAGAATTTTACTAAAGTTGAGTTTTCTGGGCTAGTATTTTAATGTTATATGAATTTTTATTTTATATATTTAAATAACAAAGCCAATAATGCTCAAGGCTAGATAAGTTTATAAAAAGCAGTCAATATTTAAACAATACCAATATCAATACAATCAACAATACCAATCTGTTGTCAAGGCAAACCCTCTTTTAACAATAAAGATGAAAATCCACTTTTACTTATGGTCTAATATGTTTATATAGACTATAAGGATTACAACTTGATCACAGAGTTATTGATACAAAGAAGTTTAATTAAACAGGTATATATAACCTGTTTTGAAAGCAAATTAACAGATAGTCAATTATAACTTTCAAACTGTGCTCCAACAATATTAAATAATAAAACTAATAATGCTCAAAGGATAGGTTATAAAAGAAGGTGGATTCCCATCTTTATCGTTAAAAGGCTTCCCTGACAACAGATTGAGATTGTATTGATATTGTTTAAACTTACCTAACCTTTAACATTATTAGCTTTATTATTTAAATAATACATTGTTAGAATGCAGTTTGAAAGTTATAATTGATTATCTGTTAATCTGCTTTCAGAACACATTATATTTACCTGTTTAATGAGGTTTATTTAAATTTCTTTGCACCAATAATTTAACTTTCTGTGATCAAGTTGCAATTTTTATTGTCTATAAAAACATATTAGGCTATAAATAAAAATGGATTTTGACCTTTATTGATAACAGATTGAGATTGTTGATTGTGTTGATATTGTTTAAGTGTTGACTTCAATGAATGTGTATATATATATTTGGAAATACATGTTTCTGTATTATTCACCTATCTCCTCTCTGAGTTAAACACAACACCAACACTTGCTATCTTGTGCTTGCTAAATTTTGATTTTAGAAAGAGTAAAAAAACTTAATTAAAATTGAACAGACTTTAATCCTGCAGTAGATTGAGAACAGTTGAAAATGATGATAGTATTGAAGAATATTAATTTCTGACTCTAATTCCCCTTTTCATTTTTTTACAACTCTCAACTCCATAAGAATTAAGAAACCAATGATGCGAACAAGCTTAGTATGTTGGCAGTCCTTAATTGTGATCTTTATTGAAGGTAGTACAATCATGAATCTGTTTAAAACTGGATTTGAGACAAGAGTTCCAGTTGATTATGTATATATAATATTTAGGCAGCTCTACTTAGGGATCCCCCTGTCTATCCCGGAAATAGCAGTCGTCCCAGAAATTATGGTCTAAAAATGACCTGTCTCGCATAGTTTGGTTAAGTTTATCATATCTAGCAATTACTCATTATGGGTATAAATTAATATTACCAATAGTAGTTGCTTAAGTAGGAGGAAAGATAAATATTATAAATCTTTTTTGTCTTACTAATTATAAAATGTGCAAACTTTACATGATACACTCTTTAAGACCAGAATGGGGGACCGTACTAAAGCTAAAGAGCTGTCAATATTTAAAATCAATATAGCAGCTCTTAATGAAACTATTTCAGAAGTTTAATAGAACAGAAGAATAGTTACAAGTTTTTTTTGGAAAGACAGATCAATCAGTGAAAGCATGATGTTGAAGTTGCTGTAAAGTCAAATTTAGTATCTTTTATTCTTGGCATTCCGCATCACATCAATGAAAGACTAATGATGTTAAAAGATGCCTTGCACATCAGTACTAGTATTCATTTTATTAGTTCCTGCAGTTCATCTTTAGATTCAGAGAAACAAAGCTTTTATTCCTTGCTGGATAGCATTATTACAGCAATATCATTAAAAAAATCCCAATTTTTACTTCTTGGAGATTTTAATGCACGTGTTGCTACAGAAACGAACTTTGCCTGAAAGGTGATAGAAATAATGGTAGTAGTATTATAAATTTAAATGGTTTGTTATTGAATTTTTACAAAACATGTGGATTGACTATCACAAGCACTTTGTTTAGGCAGAAAAACCCTATAATTAATATGGATGCATCCATGCTCAAAACAATGACATTTAATAGATTATATTACAGTTAGAAAAGAAGTTCATACTATGCGAACACTTACAAGTTAAATTGTTGGACAAATCATAATTTGTACACACCAATTCTTTAAAAATATGTAGTATATGTACTAAATTTCATCAGCAACTAAATATTAAAATTAATTTGGACCTTCAGGATTATCACATTACTGAAGCATGGAATTATCTTATGGTGTGTTATGGAAAGAAGTAAATCTATTCTTGAGTTCACTAAAAAGGGGAATCTTTATTGATTTTGTAATAATGTTATCATTAGTAATGTGATTAAAAAGTAAACATGACATTTTCTGCTTGGTAGAATAATAAATTAAACATAGAACTTCATTATATATATAAAAATCTAAAGCAGAAGTTCAACGAATGATTGGTGGATTAAAGTTGCAAAGAAGATAGATATTTGCTGATCATGGCTACTCATTTTTTTTTTTTAATGCGCTGAAAGCAACATATGGACCTGAAAAACATTATCACAATCCTATTAAGTCCAGCAATGACACTCTCTTATATAATGGTAGCAATATTTTAAACAGATGGAAGGGGTATGTTTTAAATAGTGATACAAGAATTAAGATGACAACTTTTAATGATACATTCATTTTATTTAGATTTGGATAAAGATATCAAGCTTAGTGAAAACCAAACAGCTTTTGGTGATTTTAAAAATGAAAAGGCCACTGGTTTTTATGAAATATCTGGACAAGTTTTAAAATATGGTAGAGATATTTTATTTCAAAAATATTGAAAATTTTAGGAATATATAGATCCATGAAGTTATGGCATTTGATCTTATATTGTTTCAATTTAAAAAAATAAATGGTTACAGAGATTCAATATGATTTTAGACAAACAAATATTATAGACATGGTTTTTGTTGCCAGGAAAATGCAAGAAAAGTATCAGGAACAAAAGAGTGATTTTTAATATCGCTTTTATTGATTTGGTTAAGGTATTTGATTCAATTAGTCAAACAGGTTTAGGGCATTGTTTGGAATTAGTTGGACGTCCACCTAATTTATTTGTATTATATAGCTTCTACATAATGGAGCAAGAGAAAGTATTACCAATACAAGTGTAAAATCTAAAACATTTAACATAAAAATGAGTGTTAAACAAGGACATTTACAAGCTCCATCATTGTTTTCAATTTTTACAGCAGTGATGTTTAGAACTGTTTATAAGTGACTTAATGAAATAGAGATCCAGATGCAATCAATTAAAAGCAAAAACAAGAACTTCATCATCTTGAATTCTGAATTCACAGTATAAAAAAGACAATTTACAGAAAATACTTTATATTTTGAAAGCAACATTTAAAGACTTTGGTTTAGCAATTAATGTTCAAAACGTCAGTTTTTTTTTATTAACTAGTGATAGAAGAACTTGTAGTTTAGATGATTACCAATTTGATAATATAAATTAATTTAAATACTTTGGTAGTTTTATAAGTAGAAAGGTGGACTTAAATGATGAAGTACAACATAGATTACAACGTGATGCTGCATATAAAACTGTTGTTTTACCTAATTTAATGTATAGAAGTGAGACCTGGATACCCTATCAACATAATATATAAAGCAATAGAAAAGTTTGATTTAAGAATGCTCTGTAAAATTTTAGAATACAATAGTAAGTTCATAATATTAAACAATATTTATTCAACTAGCTGAATGTGATACAATACAATCCGCAATTGTAAAACCACAAATTAAAAATATAAAATGAATGAACAATGCATTACTTTCTAAAAGGATGCTTTATGATAAAGCATGGTTTTCAAGGGAGAGGAAACCCCTGCCTACATTATAAGAATTGTGTCAAAGATATTCCAAAGAAATGATTATTTCCAATGGGAAGCTATGGCAGAGAATAGAATACATTGGTGGGCTACAATCAGACATGGTGTTGAAGTATTTCAGAAAAACATTAAGAAATTAAAAGACAGTATCACAAAATACCAAATAAATAGAAAATGAACCAGTTCATTTTACATGTGGACATGCTTGTAGTTTACAGATTATTTTGTTGGTCATTACAAAACTCGTTTCTAGAATAGTTTTTTTGCTTCCTTTTCTTATATTGGAGTAGGAATGACCATATTCATTTATGAGTAGCTGCTATCTATGAATTGGATATAAATACATACATTTATGTAAAAGTTTTATTTATTTTTAACCTATATATTTTCTAAGTATGTGCATAATTAAGACAATAATTTAATTTTTAATTCTTCTCATTTTAACACATTATAAAAACAATGTAGAATTGATCATGTTATAAATTAAAAAAATAAACAAACTTGATAGTTTTAATGTTTGAAAAACTACTTTTGTAGACTGGTATCTTCAAAATAGATTAAAATTTAGAATATACAAACAGATATATGTGTATTATATAATCAGTTGTTATTCTTCCAAATTTATAGTTCATATTCCAGTTCTTAACAATGGTCCACTACGGAACAAAGGGCTCTTCAACAATTTCCTCATAGAGAAGCAGTAAATGAGAAGATATTAACCAACTGGCTTGTCAATTTCCAGTTAGAAGAGCTTGAATTGTTTTCTATTCATATCTTACTTTCTTGCAAATAATACCTACAATACCCATTTACCACCTAATATTAGATGATTTGTAGATTGGATCGGTTTTCTCGAAAAAATAAAAAAAATACTAAGCATGAAAATGAAACTACCAAAAATGTTCAAGTTTTATCTAGATCGAATATCATTGCATCAATGGCTACAATATTAAATATATTACATTTCAAATATGTATCTAAAAAAGACAAATTTTTTCACTTTAAATCAAAATTTATTGCAATTTACAACAAAAAAACAAGAAGTAATATTTTCCCTATCACCAGTAATTTAATAAGTACTAAGAAATTATATTGCTAAAAAATTAAAATTGTAAAATTAAGTTTTCATAATTTAAAAAAATTGACAAGTCGTTATAAAACAATAATAATAATGAAAACAAATATCACAAATGAAGTATACAATACAAATAGAAACAAATGTTTAAAACAACAACAAAACATTATAATATTACTTCATTGCAAATTTGATTAATTTACATATTTAATTTTTCTTTTACATACAATAAAGCGGACAAAAAAAAAAAAAATCATTTCAAACATTGACAATAGGCTATTTAGAATAGCTCTAACAATTTCAACAGGAAAATAATTTTTATTAGTACATTAAATAATGATAAACATTTGCCATTTTTAATAAATAATCTAAGCTCAATATAATGAAGCCATCTTTGAACTTTGAACACAACTTTAAAGAAAGAAAATTACAAAGACATGATATTTATGCTGTTTAAATATGTATTAAGAATAAAGTAAATTACAAAATAATTTCAAATAAATATGCTATTTAGTCTAATTAAATTTTACTGGTAAATTGCTGCATTTAACTAAACTACAATATAGTTTTGTCCCCATTCCTAAATAAGCATCAATATATTTAAACCCCGCATTAATAACAGTCAAGTTTTATTTAATTGCAAGCAGAAATTCAACATTTTAAACATAATTTGTGACAAATTATAAAGCTCAAAGGTTACAATAAAAATAGTTTTAACATTGATTATTGAATAAATAAAAATAATAGATTTCACCTTGAAATTGAATTTAATAACTGAACGTTTTTATGTATGTATATATAATGAACATATACAATATATACTAATAACAGACAAAATATTTTTTCACATTTTCCCCCCTGTGTGAATGGTTTTAAATGGAAGACATAAGCTTACTTTCAGAATTTCTTAAACAATCTATCATTTAACAGTATTTAAGTTACAGCCAAAGATTAAAAACTACATTCAATCAATTTATTCATTTAAATAAAAGGCAAATCACGGTGCGTGGTTCAGCAAAATATTTCAACGAATCTAAATAATTGTAATAAAACTACGTATTTAAAAAATGGTAATTCAAGAAAAGAAAATATTAACATAAATTTGTAAAAAAAAAATCACAGGTTTTCAGAAAAGCTTATGCGGTTTTAAAAATTAAGGGATAATAGACTGATTTACTTATGGCATCATACTACATATATGATAATTATTTCTTTTAAAATATAGAGGTATTGTAAATCGAAAAGGATACTTTAAATTTTATTTAAAATTTAATAAAGCTACTCAAAAAAATTACCACTCATTTTTTTGACTATGATTTTTTTTTACAGCTGAATAAAGTATAATTTTTATTATAGTGAAATCGGTTGAACTTTCGTCAGTAGAGATTATTATACCCACGATAACATATTTAAACAGCATGGAATATTTTATACATATGAATAATTAAGATAACAAACCTCTTATTAACCCAGATAATTAATTCAAAGATATGACTGATTTGTTTGAAGATTAAGCGCTCAATCAAAATACATCTTGTGGAATTGTCTCCGAGTCAACAGATTTACGTACAATAATAAGAATTAAAAAGTTTATTTCGACATAATCTAGTATGAATAAATAAACATTACACACACAAAGGCTATTAAAGCCTCAACAATTTCATCTTTTTGCAAATTTTTTAATCGTACATAAAATTAAAAATATCAAAAAAAATATACAGCTACATTTAAACAAGCCTACAATCAATACATCATGCACAATTTATTCCTATGTAAATAAGTAGAAGTTTAAAATAATAAGTTAAAACAAGTCAATTCAAGGCAAAAAAAAAAAAGTAGTGATTTTATTTAAACTAACCTTATTATCTTAAATTAATAGAGGGCGGGGAAATCAAAAGTATAATTTTTAAAAAAATTTTTGCATTGATTTTACGGTTACAATTAAATTAAATACTTAATTTAAATTATTCACACATTTTCAACAATTAAACCTCCTTTCCCCTCGTCTATTTCTTTTGCTTTAACATATGGTTTTGTTTTTAAAAATACGTTTATTAATTTATGCACAAAGGACTAACAACAACTTACACCATACTGTATTGGTCTTAATGAAGAAAAAAAATCCGTGATCAATGCAGTGTGTCTGACTGCTATAAATATATGTGTCTGCGTGTATGTACAAATATATATTTACCATGAAGCCATTAAATCAATTTTGAAAAAAAAAAATCAATTTGATATTTACTTAAAGTTTTACTTAAAAAAAATTCCAATTGAATAGTAATTGGTTTTAATATATAAATAAATTATTACTGTCAGTTGCTCCAGAAATTATATAGCATCCAAGCATCGAAGTGAGGGGCTGGGCTGAGTTCACTAGCTCCATTCAGTATGGAGAGTAAAAAGAGTTTAAATATATATAGAAGTAAACGGAACATTGGGTGCGAGTTAATTTATGATAATAGCAAGGAAAGTAGTTTATTGTTTAAGGCTCGAACGGGATCTTTAGCAACAAGAGAATATACTGTACACGTAAATGGAAAAATATGGGTGATTTAGTCTGCAAGTTGTGTAAGGAAGGCATAGAAAATATTAGGCATCTGTTAATTCAATGTAAATGCTAGAGAGCAGAAAGGGTACAGATAATGAAGTTATGGAAGCATAAATATGAATAAAATGATTATACAGAAATTGGATTATTGATTTTTATACTGGATTTGGGAAAAGGGGTATTTAGATATAAAGGCCATAGAGTTGATAAAGATTATGTTGTGGAAATGAGATGGAGCAGATTATGGGAAAACTTAGGCTGGGGAATGGAAAGGGGAGGTAAAGTGGCTAACAGGTTTCTCTGTGCATAGTTGCTGAGAGATTCCTGACTCCGTTTAAGGAGAAGTCACAGTGCATCACATCACATCAGTTGACTAAACTAACATTTTTTTTCTTTACCTCAGTTCCCAAGTTCTTTATATATATGTGTGTGTTTTTAAAACAATCACATAATTATAATTTCTAATTATCTAACAAATTATTAAAAATATATTTTAGAAACATTTTAAACAACTTGAATGAAATAAAGAAAATTAAGCAAATGATAATAAAGGGAATATCATCATTTTATTTTACAAGGGCTGTAAAAACCATTAACATGTTTTTCCAATGTCTAAAACAGTTGCATTGTGAAGTCAATAAAAAAACAGCAATTTTTATTTTTAGAAATATGAGCTATTCCATTAGTTTATTTTTATCATTATTGAATAGTCTTTAAAATTTTTTTTAAAGTTGTAAATTAAGATTGGAAATCCTCATATCTACATATTACAGTACTTGATAATCTCAATTGGCTATCAATACAGTAGTTATATAAGATCATAATGCTTACAAATTTTAAACTAAAAATACATTTAAATACCTGATATAACATGTAACCGAAGATTTAGAATTAAAAAAGCCAAAAATTTTATAATTTAATCAAAATTATACAATATATACATATAAATAATGTAAGAAATTAATAATTAAACACCCCAAAATGCTTAATGTAATTCTCCTATGATGCTTTTAATGGATTATAAATATGCTAAATATTATTAGTTTATTGCATAAATAGTCATGGTTTTAATATTTTATTATGTACTGTATATATCAAGATAATTCATCATTCCTATAGAGGAAAAAGATAGACATTTTTTTTTTTTATTAAGATAAAAGAATGCAAATCTATTTAAAAAAATATTACTTTTGAAAATGTGTGACACATATTTTGAGGAATATAAATAACATTTTGGTATCATGAAAATTCTGTTAATGCTACAAAAAGAAATAAAAGTGAAATAAATATAATTTTCAATTAGAAACTTCATAAAAGTTTAGTTTTGCACCAGAAAATTTACACATTAGTTGTGCTAAATATATTTTCTATATTATATAATTGCTCAGTTCTAAACTATTCTCATAGTACATCATCAGCCATTCTCAAAAGGAGTTCAAATTTTTTTTTTTTGAAAAGATGGACTTGATATAAATATCTTAAAATAACTTTGCATTTTAATGCTTTAAAGAATTTATTATCTCTTGGCTCTAAATACTAACATTCTAAAATAAAATGCAAATAACAATAATCAAATGGTTTATTTCACAGAAATTTCTAAACAGTTCACACACAAAAAGGACAGAGGTGGAGCTTTAATCCATGGACCTTAAGCTCCAGATTTCATCTCCACTGTGCTATTAAACCATACAGGGTAGAAGAAATCATATTAAGAAGGTAATAAATATTGACAACCTGACATCATGATAAATGAGTATTATCATTTCATCGTAGTGGACTTGCCTAGTTAGTCACTATCTTTTGGGCAAGAACTCAGCACACACTTTAAAATAGCATAAGAAAAATACAATTACTCAAAAAAAAAAAAAAAAAAGCTAGTTTTACTTTCAATGGTTTTAAAAAATACATTATTGAAATATTGATAATAATTTTTTCTTGATGAATTTAAAAATAAAGATAGTATTTTTTTTAAACGATATTGGCACTTATAATTAATCACCCTTCAACAGTTTTGGGCAAATATTGAATGTATAGGCTAATAAATACATAAAAAGATATTGAAAAAGTAGTGATAGGTGATAGTTATATCCTCAAATGATATATATTTATTTTTAAATAAAAATATGCATTTACATAAAGATTGAATAATATATTTGCTTGTCTATAAAGAATAGGTATTGCCAATTAGTAAATAACTGTAACATAGACAAAGTAGAATATAGATTTTTATTAGCTGAATATTTTATTATTAATAAAATCTATGCACCGTTAACTTATATTTTTAAAAGATCAAAGAATGATACAATTGCACGATATTATGAATGCATGTATATATATTTTGTTAAGATGTAATAGCAATTTGCTAGATATATTTGTTGCTAAAAAAATTATGTACTTACTTAAGCCATATCCTTTCATTAAATGATTTTTTTTTCCAGTCAAGGTTTTTAAAATTACCAGTTTTCGGATATCTTTTAAGTTTTGCACATATTAAAAGTATAACCATTTTGATTATCTTCACTTTTGCATAATTTTTAAAAAAATAATATAAGAAATAAATTTCTAAATATTTAATGCAGATTTTATCACAGATTTTTTTTTCTATAACATGTAATTGTTTTTTAATTATAATACATAACAACCTAATATTAAAAAAAAAAAATATAAGTTCAACTTCAATACAATAAATCTTATATGTCTGAAATTTTATTATAATTTTTCCTTACATATTTTGAATAAATTTTTTACAGGTTACATATTCATTAAGGTTAGAAAGTTAATTAATAATTGTATGTCATTGATAAATTTTGAAAAAATAAAAAATTCCACACAGTATGCAGTATTATACAAATTTTTAAAATTATTTATTCACAAATAATTTAAATGTATTTATTATATATATATAAACATTAAAAGCATAAAGCTAAACTAGTCAATAAATAACCAAAACTACCCCAAATCCACAACTCAACTAGACTAGTCAAAAAATACACTATTAATGGTTTCACTGCTACAAGCAGACTTCTCAAGTATATAGAACTACAAAATAACAACATATTTAAACTAAACATTAACCACAATTTTACTTACCTCCCATCTACCCTTAATATTAAAAGAACTTTTAAATCAGTTAACTGCTTCATAATCATAATTTTTTAATAATAAAGATTCTTTAATTCTTCTTTTTATTTCATTACTGTCAAAGAAGACAATCACAGCTTCATCAAAATTAATATTGTGATTTGTATCTTTTATATGGATATATAAGGCAGAACTAAGATATCCATGTAAAATATACAGGCCACATTATTAATTTTGATGAAGCTAAGATCGTCTTCTTTGAGAGTAATGAAATAAAAAGAATTAAAGAATCTTTATTATTAAAAATTTATGATTCTGAAGCAATTAACTTATTTAAAAGTTCTTTTAATATTAAGGATGGATGGAAGGTAAGTGAAATTGTGGGTAATATTTAGTTTAATTATGTTGTTATTTTGTAGTTCTTTACACTTGAGAAGTCTGCTTGTAGCAGTGAAACCATTGGTAGTGTTTTAGATTTTATTTTCTTGACTCATCTGGTTGAGTTGTGAATTTGGTGTAATTTTGATTATTACATATATGTATACACGCATGTATACAGTGAATTAATTCTGGGGGGGGGGGATCATGATGTAAGCAATACAAACAACACTAAAAGCATATATTATTATTTAAAAATTACTTTATATACTAATGAAGAAAAATTAAAAAAAAGTAATTAAAGAATTACTTTTATTCACATAAATGCACTAAAAAAAAACACTAAGAAGTAAAAAATATTTTTTCTATTCTTGATATTTTAAATATACAAGAAAAGATAAAAAAAAATTTTTTTTTACTTTGTGAATCATTTGTGTGGATAAAAGTAACATTTTTTTTCTGTTAATATTTTTTAGTCTTCACTTTTTAGTTATATAACTTTTTTAAAAACTATAAGGCAAAAAAGTGCCTCTGTTTAAAATAAAAATTCTTTTATTCACTTAAGTAAAATAAAAATTACTTTAAGCAATCAAAAATTTTCCCATAATTCATAAGCTTAAGATGGTATTTTTTTTGTTCTAGTTTAGCTGGCCATTTTCTAAATCATTATTATACTATCAACTATTACTAAAATGACAAAAAAAAATTGCAAAGTCTCAACAAAATGTAGAATTTTATAAATAATGACAGATGTGCAATTTTTTTTATTATTATAAAATATTCTTTGTAATTTTCCAAGAGAAAAAACCATAAGTTATAGTTACCCTTTTTCTTCAAGATTTTATTCTTAATTTTCATTGTGTTTAGGAAACTATAATTTTACTATGCAGAATAGTATTCTGTTTTTATTTTTTTCTCTTTGAATTTATTTACTATTAATTTTTCCTTTTTATAATACTACTACTAGATAGCATTTCTGCAAAGAGTACTAAATACTAAAATTCTATTTTGTCTTTCTGCTGAAAAATTGTTTGCAAACTCTTTAAAAAAAAGTATTACAACTGGTAATACATATATTTGCAAAGTTTCATTATGTTGGAAATTGGAAAAAATTGAGTTACAATATTTCACAAATGGACAAAAAAACCTGGTTAAATGAAAGTGTATTATAAAAATAGCCTTGTTAAGTATTTGTTTAGAGCATAGCTACATATAGAACAGAGATTTGGATAATTATTAAGGATAATTATTTAAAAAAAGATAATTTTTAGACATACCATTAATCTGGCTGACTATTTTAGTTCCCAAATCTTTCTAGATTAGTGATGTTAATGAATTAAAAATAATTCAATAAAGTATTTTTTTACCCCCATTCTTATTACAAATCTCCAATGTTTTTACAGGAATTAATGTTGCTTGAAGCTCAAACAAATATAATTGTGCTATATATTAATTTTAATATATA
Source organism: Epiperipatus broadwayi (assembly GCA_028023455.1). Classification (NCBI taxonomy): domain Eukaryota; kingdom Metazoa; phylum Onychophora; class Udeonychophora; order Euonychophora; family Peripatidae; genus Epiperipatus; species Epiperipatus broadwayi. Next base: position 7,740,435 of record JAQFVV010006203.1, read on the forward strand.
TGTTTTATACATTTATCTTTATGTAAGAAAAGTGTAAATTTAATAATTAGTTCACCATTTTTTCCTCCACTAAAATCTATGTCTGAAAACTGTTGCAACTTCATGTTAGCTGATTGAGAGATAAATTTCCTTCCCCAATTATCTTTTTTGTTAGAAAACCCCCCCCCCCCCCAATTGTTGAAATAAAAAATATCACACTTATACCAATTAGGTTTATTAATTGTAACTTTCATTAAAATAATAAAGATTAGTAATTTTGTCTGAATAGAAGTTGCTGAATTATAATGAACCAGATTAGGAAGATAATGATCACAGTATTGCTACAAATAATATATGAATTTATTTAATAATATTTAAAATCTCAAAATAATTACATTTTGGATGAAGCAGTGATAAAAAAATATCAAAACAGTAAAACTTATTTTAAAAATAATTAATATTATTTCAATTCGTCACATTTCTTTAAATGGCACAAATCTTAATTGGTGGTAAGTTCTCTGCATTAAGGTAGGTTGAGAGAAACTAAGCATTAAAGATAATAAATAAAAAAAAAGTACAAATGATCAATACTGGTGATAGTTTGTCACTACTTGCCACTCCTTATATTTATTATATCATTCCAAGTAAAAAGATAATTGCATCAATAAAATGCATAAAGTGAAACAACATTATAATGAAAATGATGAAAACTGTAGTCTCTCTGTCTCCAAAATTTTGGTTCCAAGTCTCAGTATGGATACAGAAATTTGCAGGTAGCGAATTTGAAAATATTTGATTATATTGTTGAAGTTATATTATCACTCCTGTCGTATTATTATTATTATTATTATAAAAAAAGGTTAATTTTAAACCATCATTAATACTATAGATTTGTATTTTGTTAAAAAAAAAATTATATCTAATTCTTTTTAATTAACAAAAACATTTTCTTACTCAAATATTATTTTAAATCACTATATATATTAGAATATTTTCATAATCAATTATATAAATTGTTAAATTAAAGAGCTGAAACTTATAATATAGATGCTCCCTACATATGTAACTAGCTAATTGCTTAACTTTTTATCTAACTTAACTTTATTCAAGTTGAAAAATTACAAACCTTTATAACTATGATATCTTTTGATTATATTTAGTATTCCTATATTGAATTTTTTTTTAAAAAACACACATTATTTGGAGTATATTTCTAATAGTATTTAAAGTAAAGGATGCTCTAAAATCAACAATTTTGAAACTAATAAAATTTATTCTGCTGCTAATGAATAAAATAAAAATATTTTGCTTATTTTTTCTACTGGAATTGATATAATGAAGGCATAAAGTTAGTTTATTGCTAATGAATGAAAAAATAACACTTGTAATTTTTCATACAGTTAAGTTGACTTAACTTTAAAGGATGTAATGCATATTTTGAATATTCTGCATGCTTTCTGTAAACTTTGTGTGTGTCAGCTATTTTTTAAATAAATGTGGATTTAAATAAGAAACTGCCTGTATTTGAGACAGAATATTGAAATGAACTCTACTGAAATCATTGTGAAATTAGATAATAGATATAATAGTCAACTTCTTAAATGTAAATTTCAATACAAAAATATCCTAATTCAGTTGTAACTTTGAGGTCAGTTTATAAAATAAGACAAAATTGATTATAGGCTCAGTATTCTCAAATATATGATTCTTTTCCTCACCAATACTGAAGGTTGAACTCTATTTAAGCCATAATACCAATATTCATCTGATCAACTTCTAATCCTGGATTTTTTTTTAAATACAACCATTCATATTAAATAAATTATTATTTAGAAAAAAAAAATAAAATAAATAATTTATATAAAAAAAATAATTTACTTAATAATAAATTAAAATAAAGTTTCAAATCATCAATTTTTGTGAATATTCAAAATGCCCTTAACAAAATTATATTTATATTTGGATTTGTGGATTGTTTTATTATAGTTTAAACAAAACAAATTATCAAACAGATAAACAAACAAACAAAAAAAAAAAAACTGTATTGAAAAAAAGAGTAAAATAAAAACACACAAACGATTTAAAAAAAAAGGATATAAGAGAATTATGTAAATTTTATATTTCTATTTCCTTCCTTTTTTGTTACATTCAAATGAAATGTATTATTAATCAATTACTATAGTACAATTAGTAATTAAATCTCATCTCTTGCGAAATATAAAAATGTATATAACATACAGATTGCAATTCCTATTTCAATTAAAGGCATTACATTTTATTTTCAATCTAAAGCAACAAATAAAAATTTAATAGCATTCTTAAATCATTTATAGGGCAAAACACTACACCTATTTTTCTGCTTGTTTTTGACACCAGTGAGTGATCATTGGATAGTAGATGGTAGTTCTATATTCAAATCACAAGCAGGATTGGAATTTGTACACAAAATCTTTTGCATATAGCTCTAGATAGAAAAAATAAGGTGAATTATTATCCCTAATGTAATATTTAAATAATAAAAATCTTCTTTCATGAGATTCTATTGTATTTTCAGGATTATTGGATATGTATGATGACTAAGATCATTTGCCAATGTTTCAAAAACATCACTATCATTTCCTGCAAGGTGGAAATGGTTAGAAAAATCCAGTCTAAACTGTTTCTGAAGAAAATAATGTTATGTTACCAAAGACACATGGGAGGAGTGGGAAATATTTGACACACACAAAATCATATACACACAAGTAAGATATGATATATATGTCTAATCTACAAATTATAATTAGTAAATAAAAAATAAACTGTATTTGAAATATCAAAAAAATAAAAATAAATAAATAAATAAATATAGTTTTCCAACAATATAGACAGATATTATAGTAATTTATTAAGAGACATGCAATTTATGAATGTGTGTGCATATTTAAAATGTGAAGTTCCTTTCCTGAAAGCAGATCAAAAATATCTTGGCAATAAAGAATCATAATCTTGTGACAACAGATAGCAAACTTGGCAACAATATGTCATTGTTTAGTAGCCTTAATTAATATATAACTTTATAAAAATATTATGAAAATTTTAACTTAAAAACATATATACATAAACTTGAACGAAAGAAAATAAAGTTATTTTTTTTAAATTTTGATTTTGACTTTTAACTAGAAAATCAGAAGATATCTGCAGAAATTATATTTAAAAACTATTTGATAATAAATCATTAAATAATAAAGAATTATAATCAAAATATAAGTTTGTGATTATATTTTTATCAGTAGTTTTATATATTACATATATAAGTGTATTATAAAAAGTTTGTAAAATATTTTGAATATATTATTCTGTTCAAAGTTGAACAATTTAATAGTTTAAAAAGAAAAAAAGTATCCTTTATTAGCAGAAAATTAATTTACTTCTTTATCATATTATTCAATCTTTAATAATATTTCAACTTAACAATAAAAAAAAAAGTCAAGCATTGGTGGCCTAGCAGTTAGCATAGTTGCCTTCCAAGCAGCTGGCCCGGGGTTTGCTTTGCTTCCCAGTCATTTTGACATATGAAAAAAAAAAGAGAGAGAGAGAATAAAATATATTTCTTGCATAAATTAAATGTACATTTATTAATATCAGAGTTTTCATTTTTTAAATGCTACTAAAACAATATCTCAAATAAAGTAGACTTTATAAAAAAATATTTTTAATGTAATATTACTATGAATATTATCACTAAAAGAAGATATTTAATCTAATGTGTTACGACAATAAAGATTTATAACTGTTTTAATTTGATGTAAAATTTGAGTTATACATAATCTTCTGGACTACAAAACTATATTAATTAGGATTTGCCTTTGAGACATTGGTGATCCAAAAATATTATTTTATAGATAAGTTTAAAAATTAAATTGCAGGGTGTATTTGAATTATAGTATACTAAACAAAAGGTAAAAAATGTAGGATCAACTAATACTTATGTAGCATAACAACACATATTATAATAATAACATTATTTAAAGTCACAAAAAACATTATAAAAAAATATTAGAAATTTTGAATAAAAATGTTTAATGTAAGGTGAAAAAAAAAGTATTTGCTGCAGCCTTAATCCTCAAACAATGAATGCTAATAATAAGATTTCTGAAAATACAATAATAAATGAATAAGAGTCATTTTAGACTATTAATTAATAAATTGCAACTGTTTCTGTTATTATAATCAACGATATTTTTTTTGTAAAAAGTTTTCTTTTAAATTTATATACAATTACTTTGCACATTTACACATGCAGGAAGGCAATTAGTTACTATATTAGGACCTTACTCTAACTTGGTATATAAATATATCTGTATACAATACTTATAATTATAACCTCAGAAATTACACTTAAGTTTAAAAAAAATTCCTTAGGATGTAAGCAAGTTTAGAATTTTTTTTTCAGATATCCTGCTCATAGCTAATTTAATTAGACACTCATTTTATAAGAATAGATAGTTTTAATTAGAGAGCAAAAGTGGTCTATTGAGTAATTTCTTTTTTCTATGCTTCTATATAAACACAAACAAGTTCTGCAGTGATCTATTTTAATGGATGTTTGATCACTTATATATATGAGAAAAAAAATAGCACAGACTTGATTAATCTATTGCTTTCAAGAAACAAACATTTCTTACCAAGCTTGCAAACTATCAGTAGCAGTGTTTAAGATTTTCTTTTCTTATTTTACTTTCTAGCTAAGACTACATAGATATCCATTATCAATCAATAACTAGATAATTAGTTTCTGGGTCAGCTATTTGAAAAAATATATATATAAGCCTGCTAATCTGATGCAAGAGATCCTCCAATGTTAATTAATTTCTTATTAAGACAATATTTATTTAAATAAACATTAATAAATTGGAGACAATCAACATTCATGCTTATGTCTCACTTTGTATATGTCTTCTACAAAAAGAAAATGTCAAACATTCCAATATTGCACTGAAATGCTGCTATTACTGATTAAGTATTTAAAAAAAAGTGATAATATGATACAATTATATTTTTCAGTTTTGAAGAAATCGGCCAAACAACTTTTTATTTTATTAAACACACTGCTGCTATCTATATTTTTTTGAAGAATTAATTTTTTTTAGTAAAGCAATTTTAGAGCATAAAAAAAAAACAACAACTTATAGATACTTAGTAAGATTAAAATCTGAGTAAAAATGGCCTATTTATATTTCAAGAACAATCACTTATAGGCGATATTTATTATTTCTGTAGTTTGTTTTATTGATAATAATATTTTTTGAGTGTACTTTGTTCAGTTTTTATTTGTTTAAAAGGATTCTGATTTTTAAAATATTTTTTATAACAATGCAAATATAGTGGAGCAAGTATTTGTCTATAAAACCCATATATAAAAGACAATAATCATTTTTAAATCTCAAAGTTTTATGAAAATAATTTTAGATAATATAACCAAATATAACTGGGTCAACTTACTATATTTGTTCTCTCTACTACTTTAAATCCATTTATTTTAAGCTTGAGTAATCAGGACTAGACTAGTAGAGAAAGATTGCTCTTGCTGAAAGAATCAAGTAATATATTCACACTATATTTGTTACACTAAAAACGATAGCATTAACTTTCTAACTAACTATTAAACTTATTACTATGCACTCATTAGCTTATTTTAATTAAATATAAAACTGATTCATTAGAAGTTAGACAATTGCCAATTTATGAAAAAATAACCCATGACATAAAAGACTGCAATATTAAAAGGTTTTGGTTTCAAAACTTCTTCTTCAGCTATGATACTCCCTCAATGATATCACCTATAATCTAAAAATCCATAGTTGCCAATTATTTTACTTGAAAATGTGAAAAATGTTACTGTTCACACAGTTATTAAATGCATTGTTCTTTATTATGAATGAATATAAACTTTAGTAGTAATCTCATACTTCATTGGTTATTTTTTTAAAAAATTGAAAAGTGCATAACATTGAACAAGTCATTGTCTTATATTTTAATAAACAGAAAACACTTTGTCATATTTATAGATTTTCTAGAATTTTTCTATTAGTGAGACTGAAGATTGTGATACACGAGTAGAAAAAATGAGAGACTATCATGCATATAAATAAAATAGATAAACTGTATATTAAACTTTAATAAATCTAAAGCTTATTTTTATGGTTAAATGAAACAATTTTTAATCTAATAAATTATAATAATTTTTAAAATATTTACTGAAAACTGATTGTAGTGAATAAATGCTTGATAAAAAATACACCCTTGCACAATAAATTTGTTTATAACATTATACACATAAGTTTAATATCATTCCATACACTAAATATATATAAAATTAAAGTGTTTTATAGATAGAAATAATAGAAAACATAAATATATATACATGTACACACATAAATAAACTGCATTAATTTATTAGTGATAAGAAAATCTGTTAAGAAAGATCAAGTTTAGGCAATTTTGAACATTATTATATTAGCAGATCACCGGCAAATTATTTAAATGAAAATAACCTTTAATTCGTATCAAGTGTATGGGTATAACATGTGCGTAATACATATATTAGATAAACACACATAAATCTTTATAATATATTTATATAACTAAACACATTTTTTAAAGAATAAATACAAATTATTTATATGCTTTACTACAGAGTAATGAATATTTAAAATGAAATTATGATTATTTCTTCTGCCATCTCCAATTTAAAATTAATTAAATCAGAATACAATGAAATTGAACTAATTTATTATGCACATAGTAATAAAAATATGTACATACTTTGTACAAAAGTGCAAAGTATTACTTCCATAAGCATAAATAGATCCTATTTTGATATTTGCTGATTATCATAAATGCAGTTACAATGTATTTTCTACATTTTCCATATCTGACTATTACCCATTACTTTTAAAATCTTCTGTTCAAGATTTTTCATGACGATTTAATTATTACTGCAAGATTTGCTTATTTAAGATATTATTAATAACTAAGCTACTGTTTTCTGGCATGGTTTATATGTTTTAAAGTTTCATCTCAATACCAATTAATATTTTTTTTTTTTTAGAAACTAATCTAAAACAGTATTCTCACTTAAAACATACTCTCTTTTGAAATAATTATTAATGTCATACTTATTTAAAGAATAAAATAACATTTAAATGATCCACTGTGGGGCAAGGACCTGCACAGTGAAGAAAGTATTACTCCTAATCTTATGAATTGCTGAGTAAGAATATATTAAACAATATTATAAGGTTTGGGCAGACTATATATAAAAAAAAATCCTAAATCTGATTGAAATTCAAAATTTACATCTAAATTTGAACCTGATGGTATAGATGGTAGGAAAATGTACTACTGCTACATCATGAAGGCTTTACTTAAAAACAGAAACCCACACATATAAATGCATTCCGATTAATGGTAAGCTTTTACTGATAACATTGCATTGATTTAAATTAAAAGTAATATCTTTTATTAACTTTACATTTTATTCATTATCAAATATATATATACTATAATATATATAAATATGATGTTATTAATTTGGCTATGAAACTTCAGCAACTTTTAAACTTTAGACAAAACTATAAGAGGATATTTCTTAAATAACATTTATTTCATTTTGAATATACAAACATTAAAAAAAAATACAATTAAAGAAAAAAAAACATTGTGCAGAAAATAGATGTAAATTAATGATTTAATTAATATGAGTGGTATACTTCTATTTTGTCTTTTTTAAAAATTTATCTAAATGCTTGACTATTATTTTCAATTAATTGAAAATCTTTTCCAAGAAAAAATGTGTAGGGATAAGGGATTAGTCACTTAATAAGTTAGGCAATTGAAAACTTTAATAATACCTTTTTAAAAATTCTCCACACGAAGAACAAAAAGGAAACTATATTAAAATGATTATTACCCAATATTTATTTCATTTATTTAAGTTTTCAATAATATGTGGAATCATTAAAGATGTGATAGTTTATAATAAGAAGAGAAAAAAGCTAAAAAGTAAATTATTATTACATATTTTTTTAAGCTAACTACATCTAAAAAACGTTTTTTTATTTTATTTTTAAAATAAAAATTAAGTACTATGATGTTTGAAGATTTTTAATATACTAATTCCTAAAGTGAATAAAACATCATAAAATAATTTTGATTTTTAATAAAATATAACTCAGCAAAAGTGTATATTTTTCTCACTAAATTTTTTTATATCATCTGAATTAACAAATTTTCTTCAGAATTTATTAATGATGTATAATCTAAATTAATAAATACATAACCAACACATTTGCCCACATGTGGATTAGTTACACTCAAATTATATTATTTATTATATATATATGCATATATGTGTGTATACATTTAGTATTTATCTTTTATTAAATGCAAAATGAAAATGCTGATCATAAGTATAAGATAATGTTCTATCTCAATGAAAATAAAGATTTTGAAAAATAAACAAATTCTAAATTCCATTTACTTATAATTTATTAATTAAATATACATATACACAACATTAAAGAGCTTAATAGTGAAGCAGCTACTGAATGTGTCTGCTATGCAAGGCTTCAAACTATGATTCAAATCCAAACCAAACTTGAGAGATTTTTTTATGTTCCCAAAAAAAGTTTAGAATTTTTCTTTCAAATAGATGATCTTTAGCCAACATAGTATTGGTCAATAAATGTATATCTAATCTTTCTTATCTACAATGTAAAACAAGAAAAAAAAAGAAATGAAAACTTTATCTTCACTCACCATTTGCTGAGCTTGGTGAACTTTGCCTTCTTCAGTATTTATAGAAAGGCATGGAGATTTTTCACTAGCAATGAATTATTTAATGGCTATCTTACTATTAATTTATACATGCAATATTTTTGTAGATATATGTAAAGACAACATATCAGGCAAGTATATATCACACAAAATGTGAAATATATAAAATTATTTAAATTAAAATTTTTGGGAAAATTTACAGAGTACAAAACAAAACACATTAATTTTTATTGTATATTTATCACTAACCTTAATTTAAGCAATGAAAATATTAGCTAGTTAATGAGTGATATATTCTAATAGAAAGGTGAGAAGCTTAAAAAAAATAAATAAAAGCAAGTCAAAATAAGTCACTAATAAAATTAAAAATGCCATTAAATAATACAATAATTATAATAAACATGGAGCAATAAATACATATTGGTATTTATAGAATTAAAACCCTGCCTTTTTTTATAAAAAAAAATCCCTTGTTTTAGTATATCACTGCTAACTTTAAAATGAAAAATAAGTCAAATAAAAGTGCCAAAGCAATTTATTCTTCCTTGGAATTTTTTATAGAGTTTCTATTTTAAATATATACTTATACAATATATAAGTATTGTGCAAACAAATCTATGTAATTATATAATCTTTACATATTTATACATTCTTATCTCTATTTATCTGTCTAGATGTACATATATCTATATAGATGTGTACGGCACTTATCTTTTATCAATTAAATGCAGGATGAAAGCTCCAAACATTGAAAACAAATACCTACTGCAGCAAACATGCATACTTGGAGACATTGAATAAAATACAATCCACTAAGTTCCTATATTTCCATAGATCTAGTTAAAAAAAGCTACAATACTTTTTTCTAATTGAATTCTGCTGCAGTTGAAAAGAATAAAGAAGTAGATAGCAGCCAAAACCCAGATTAAATTATTTAAGAAAATTAATATAGCATATAACAGAAAGTGCATATATTTACATACACCCATGATAGACAAAAATGATCTTTCTATCCATATTTTAGAGCAGAACTTCTTAAACTTTTTTTATCTTATAATTTCAAAAAAGAGAAATTGGTAATTTTATTTATTCATTTTATCAAAACTTTAATCCCCGCCACCCCACACCTTGCAAAATTTTTTCCAAAATATTTATTTACCTCCTCCCAAGAGATTGTCATCTTAATTTAAGTAGCATTGTTGTAGATCAATTCTGTAAGCATTGGGTAACTTCTTAGGCAATACAAATAAAATTCTTAAAGATTTGAATTAACTAGTTATGAAGATAAAATGCTAAGTTAGCAATATATACTTTAATGATCTCATTTGTAAATTAAATGAAGATATTTTTAGTCAAAGTGTGATATCAATCAGCACTAGTTAGTGATAATCACTGAATTAAATCTATATTACATTCACAAGCAAGGATTAAGTCATAGAATAATTTCTATCTTATTGGTTTTATTCTATTCAAAACGACATTTTGTTATGCTATTCAAATTAATGATATGAAAACTTTAAAAAAGCTAAGGTTTTCAAGTCAAGCCAACAAGCATAGTTTTAATAAAACACCAGAAAGTACATTTAATGATCTTAATTTTAAATTAATTAATAGACATCATCTTTGAAGTTTTGAGAAAAAATTTATCTCAAAAATTAAATACTATTATATGATTCTTGTAGTTAATATGCACTGTTGACTTCTTTTATTTCGTTCTAGAGCAAATTTTTAAGTAATGAATGAGTCAAAGTATCCTAGATACTTATATAACTGATTATTTGCTAATGCTACAAGGCATTGCTTCCCTAACAAATAATAGATACCTTAAGTTCTTTGAAATTTTCAAGTCAATAAAATAAGAATAAATATGAGTCAATGAATGGCTACAGTACAATACCATGTCTTGCAATTAAATAGGTTAATTAGTTGAGACTATTTGCATTATCATTAGCTTAATGCATATATAGAATAGAGATAGATATCACTTTTGTCTGATGCAGATTAATTTGGATAGCAGATTTTATAGAAATATGGGCTTTTTATGCACAAAAACTTCTGATTTAATTTAAACAAAAGCCAATTTAGATCACATAAAAACTAATTTAATCACGTATAGCTTAGTTTTGTTATACAAACAAGCATATATATATACACGCACACACACACACACACAAATTCACAGATATTTTTGTTAATACTTTCACTGGGTTTATTAATAAAAGATTTCAACCCATATATAACTTTAACAAAAATTATATCCCTTACTTTAGAACTTATATTATCATAATAATAAAATATAATTTAAAACCACTTATGTAACTAAATTCAAAATAAAAGAATTAATAAAATAATTAAAAAAAAATCTTGCTGACTAGGATAAAAAAAAAAAAAAAATCAAGCACAATAAAAATACATATATTTAAATAAATATATAGATTTAAAAATAAAGCAGAATAAATTTCATGATTTTCCAATTTTCAAAAATTAAAAATTAATATAATTATAAAAACAAACAAAAATTTCTTAACATTTACGCAATGATCATTAAAATAGCAAATATTGTGCTAAAAAAATTATATATATATAAATACCATAACTATAAAAATAATAGCTTAATTATAGCTTATATAATGAAACTTCTTTTCTATTACTATGAATGATAATGAAATAAAAATGAGAAACATATAATATTAGCAGAAATTGATTCTTTTAAAAGATTAACAATATCAAATCATCCACAAAGATTTATACCAAATGATAAATTCTTAAAACAAAGAATAAGCATTACAAAAAGATTTAGCTTCCTATTGAGATAGTAAACATCTCTTAAAGTATTAATATTTTGATTGAATAAAATTAAGTGATTGTAAAAAAATTCTAAAATCTTTATACATTTTTATTATTACAATAAAAATCCAGTTATATTCCACTAAGTTCCATGTTATTGATGCTAGACATAGGAAAATATCTTGGGTTCTTTATTGCAACACCATTTTCAAAACTGTTGAGTAAGCAAGCATTAATATCAATGCCATAGTTAATATTCATCAATTGTATAAACCAATAGTAGTATTGATATCAGTAATGCAGTCTAAATATTCTAATATCATTCAATCTAGCACTGGAATCCATAAATTAAATTTCACTATTTCCATAATAAACTGTTATCAAGATTTTATATAAATTAAAATATAAATCATGTAACATTAGACAAAATGATTCTTTTAGAGTAACAGAAATATCAAATCAAGTAGCAATATTTATATCAAGTAAACCATTCATAAACAGAAGCTAACCATTAAAAAAATATTTTAAACATAACGGATTTAACAACCACTTTCTTCCAAGTATTAATATTCTAATTGAATGGATATTACTAGTAGAAAAATAATCTCTTGTTTAAAAATTATAAAAAAATGTTTATTATTCATGATAAATAAAAGTTTTGTGTAACAAACAGGTCATTTGCTTTTATCAGAAGACAAAATTATCTACAAAAAATTAAGATTAAGAAAACAAATTATCCATATTTCAATATATAAATTAGAAATATTTTGCAATTTTTATATGAGATCACTAAATTTTATCTTCAAAATAATCCATGAATAATTAGGATTAAGAAAAAAACATATCCACAATTAGTTTAAAAAATAGTAAAATGTTTATAATTCCCAATGAAATACAATTTTGCAGTTTTAGTTTGTTATTTAACTTAATTTGTTATTTAACTTAATGTATAAATAATTAAAACTAGAGAAAAAATATCATTTAGTTCAAAACATTATAAAAAAAGATTATAATTTGCATTGATATAATGTTTAGCAGTTTTACTATCAGTTCATTTAAACATCAAACAAAATAATGTATAAAAGATTATTAATATATATATATATTTCATATGATGGCATTAAATATAAATCATTTAAAACATTTTAAAACATTTTTTAAAGTTAAATTTGAACGATAGATGTATGCTAAGTTAATATATAAACCACGTGACTGTTTTAATTATTATAACATCTTGAAAAGGTTCATTTTGAACGAAAATTGATTTGATGTATATAAATTTATTATTTGTAATTAAAAAAAGTTGTCTATAATATGATTTTATTTTATATTCAGTAATAGGAAGTATATATATATATATGTGCAAGTTAATATTCAAAACAAAAAAGAAATTTTTATAATTATAAATAAAATGACTATTAGATGATTCTATGGATCAATAGCAATATTTCAATTATGGTACAATTTTTCCATGGAGAGATATAAGTAGCAGAAAATTAGTTTAATAAAATAAAAATTTTAAACATTATTATATAAGCCATATTGAGACTATTAATTTTATAATTACAATTTAAAAGATATAGAAAAATGCAAAGAATTTTAAGTTTTTCTTAAATCTGTATGTATAATTTACTTTATGAATGTATTATATAGGGTATATGAGCACAGACTTCCACAAATGTATAAATTTGAGAGGCCCCTAAACAAATACATATTGCTTTTTCTTTTTTTTTTTTTTTTACATTTTATTAATGTAATTATTAAAATAAATTTATTATGAGGGAATACAATATTAAGAATCATAAAAAACTTGAGACAACTAGAGATCAGCATAATGACCATTGCGTAATTAAAAATGCATAAATATTTAAAAAAAGACTTTAACAGTCCAAATAAGTACATACATAAAAAGTAAAAAAAATAAAACTGCAATAAAGCAATACAATCCTTAAGCTATTTCTTAAAATCCATGTTGTAGATTAATCTGCCTTTAAAGTAGATGACAATTTAATCTGTAGTAATTTCATTGGGTCCTTGATGACCAAAAGATATATAAAAAGGATGATAAAACAAAAAGTTGTAATAACAAACATAAAAAAAAAAAAATCATTGTTACAGATCAAGATTATTAATTCCAGACGTTGAAGGAAGTTCCATGTTGGAGGGCTTGAATTTGCCAATACTTTTTATGGATTCCTATATATATTTTTTTTTTTTTAAAAAAAAAAAATATATATATAAATTGTAATTACAAATTATGATTAAGAGAATAATATATTAACTTTATTTTTTTATTTTATAAAGAATAAAATATTGCTAATATAATAATATAGATTAAAAAAAAGTTTTTAGAAGCAAAGATAATTTTATTTTCATTGCACGTTTCAACAATGCCAGGCTCAAATTTCATGGCTATTATTTTTATGCTCTTGAGATTGGCTCACATTTGAATGTGATGAAGTTGAAATGTTGTATAATTACATAATAAATTAAAATCATTTTTGCTCTTAAAAGTGATTTTGTTTTTCTATATGTATATTGTAAAACAATATTGAATAATGCCAATTTAAGTCACACCACCTTCAGAAATTTTATAATCTTTCAAATGTCAATGTTTAATGAAAAAAAAATTATCAATTTCTGTTGGACATATGTTTCTGTCATAATTGACATCATCAGCAGTCTGGAAATATTGATACTCCATAAATATAGAAAACAATCTATTTAAGTTTAAACATATATTTACAATTAAAAATATAACTCTACATGATATAATTTATTAATGATTCTAATAATTAAAAAATTATATATGTTTGATTAAGAAACAATGATTAAATTTTCATAATACTAAAAACAAAACAAAAAAATACTATTAGTTACAATATGTATTATAACATGGACATGGTAGTATTATTTAGTTACTTTACATGCCTTTGAGCAAAACTTATATACATATAATTTTTTTTATGTAGAGTACCATATCAAATATATCTTGTTTGATGTCTTCATGGTATAATTTTTCTGTGTATTCCATCAATTGTTCTATGTTTGTAACTTCAGTTATAAACTGTTCCAATGCTATCTGTCATCAATCTAGTCATGGTTAAAATTTCGTTTTGGCCTCACAAATCTGGAAAAAAAGCTCTTGTTTTTTCATTCTAGTTTATATTTTCAATATCTTAGCAAATGTCATGATATTACTTCTTGTCATTTCTAAATGCTTTTTGAAATATTCAGTTCTCTTTTCTTAACAAATCTTTTATCCCTTTTAATTTTAGGTAGTGGTGAAGGAGAACAATGGCATGTTTACTTCTATATAATGCCACAATTTCTATGACGGTGGATGTATAATGATGAGTGTTGACGCCATTAAATAAGTCAACATCCTGCACGCATTCTTCCAAGTCAGCAGAAAATCACTATAGGTGTCGATGGTGAAAAGAAAGTGACAGACGGATGTTCATTTTTTGAGATTTGCTAGCGCATTAGGCCTGTTATGGAGGCTATTGCTGGTCAAAGAAGGCAGCAAGAAACCACTTTGCCGTATAATTCCCTTGTTTTATTGAGTAGTTCTACAGGAATCATTATGTTTGGTGTTGAGGACTTAGCTAAGAATGGCTTTGGTGTCTTTCCCAACAGGAGTAGATATCAAGCTACTCAGATAGTAAAACTGCAAAATCCTCATAAACTTCATTTATTGAGAGAAGACACTGGAAAATTGGAAAATTTTAAAAGAAAGTTGTGTATAAATAATATCGATGTTATAGGATTAAGTGAAGTGAGGTGGGAAGGAAATGCAGAAGTAGGTAGTGGAGATGTTAAGTTATTTTATTTGGGTGGCAATAGATCAATTAATAGAGTTGGCATTGCTGTTGGAAAAAGAATTTGGAATAATGCAATAAAGGTTGATTGTATTGATGATAGGTTGATGATTATGAGAATAAATGCAAGTCCTAGGGATTTGGTAAACATACAAGTTTATATGCCAACTACTAGTCATGATGATATTGAAATTGATGGAAAAATATGAGTAGAGGAAATTATCCAACGTGAAAAAAATAATGCATATATATTGCTATGGGATAATTGGGATGCTGTTGTGGGGAAAAGTAAAAAAGGTAAAATTATTGAAAATTATGGGGTTGGAAAAAGAAATGAAAGAGGTAGCTGGCTTGTACAATTCTGTAAGGAGAATGGATTTGTGATTGCAAACCCTTGTTTCAAAAATCATATTATATACATGGAAAGCTCCAGGTAACAGACAGTGTTATCAAACTGATTACATATTGATTCAGGATAGATGTAAGAATGCTATTAAGGGTTCACATACTTTGCTTCGTGCTGATATAAACTCAGATTATAATTTGGTTATGAGTAAATTAAAGTTGAGTTTAAAAAGGATTAAAAGAGGGAAAAGATATGTGAGATGGGACTTGAATAAATTGAGAGAAATGGAAAAGGAAAATTTCATTTAATATATGAAAATGAAATAAAAAGGATTGTTAAAGATGAGGAATTTATTAACAGTCCTGATAGGTGTTGGTGTAGGATTAAAAAAGGATTCTTAAAAGCAAAAAAAATTGAAATAGGTATTACTTGGATAAAGAAAACTAAATGACCTTAAATAATTGAAGGTATGTTGGAAAAAATGGAAGTACAAAGAAGATGGAAGAATGTAAATATTGAGGAAAGGTAAAGTGCATATAGAAATATTAATAATGAACTAAGAAGAAAAACAGATCTAGTAAAAAAAAAAAAATGGATGGAAAAAAAATATAGAGATAGAAATGTTTCAACAAGTGAAAAGATATAATCTGGTATTTGATAGAATAAAAAATGTCATAGCAAGTGAGATTGCAGATAAGAATGGAAAGACATCAACTGACAGCGATGATATATTAAAAAGATGAAAAAAAATATCTTCAGTGTCTATTTGGAAGAGAAGATAATTTAATTAATTATGAATTTAAAAATGAACAAGATATTGAAATAGATGATAAAGGTATGGACATATTGCCAGATGAAGTAACAAAATCAATTAAACAAATCAATAGTAAAGCTGTTGGATGTGATGCAATAATTACAGAATTTTTGGAAGAAATGGAAAAATTTACTATGAAGGAAATAATTGGACTTTGCAATTTGATATATAACAAAGGAGAATGGAATGAAGATTTTTTAAAAAACTATAATGATTCCAATTGCTATAAAGAAGAAAGGTGTTAAATGTGAAGAGTATACAGAACAATAAGTTTGTCATCTGATGCATCTAAAGTTTTATTGAGGATTTTAACTCAAAAAAATTTATGGTAAGATAGAGTATTATATTAGAGAAGAACAGTTTGGTTTTCAGAGAGGGAAAAGTAAAACAGATATTACTGGTGTTGTTACAACAAATGCCGAGACATATATTGAAAATATAAAGAAATTGGTATATGTTTTGTAGATTTGGAGAAAGCATTTGATGGAGTAACCTGGAATAAACTTATGATCATCTTAAAAAATAAAGGAATATTTTGGAAAAAGAGCAGATTGATTTGGAATATGTATACTGGACAAAGGAGAAGAATTAAATTGGGGAATAATGAGAATGATGAAGTGAATATAGAAAGTGGAGTTAGGCAAGAATACAGTATGTCATCTGTTCTTTTTAATATTTATTTAGAAGACATGTTAAATAATTATTTAGACTGTGGAGAAGCAAATGTTGGAGGTAAAATAATAAAGTGTATAAAGATTTGCAGATGATATGGCTCTTATAGTTGAGGATATGTTGAATAAATTGGAGAAAGGATGTAAAAAATATGAGAATGAAGACTAATGTTGAGAAGTTTAAGTGTTTATGGATAGGAAGAAATACAAAAAGACTGCTAATTGAAATCCATCATAACAGTTCAATAAGTAAATATTTAAATATTTGGGTATTTGGTTGAGTGAGGATGAAAGTAATGATGAAGTTAAAAGAAGAATAGCATTGGCAAAAGAGGCATTTATTAAGAAAAAGAGAATATTTATGGATGAAAAGAGAATTAAAAAAAAAAGATTAATTAAATACTGTGTGTAGTCTACTAGTATATGGTTGTGAAACATGGGCAATGACTATACAATTAAGAACAGGTATGAAGCCTTTGAGATGTGGACATGAACAAGAATGAAAAAAATCAATTGGATAAATAAAATAACAAATGAGGAAGTTTTAAAAAGAGTAAATGAAAAAAGAAGATTGATTGAGTAAATCTGAGAGAGAAAGAGAAACTGGATTGGACATGATCCACTGACCCATATAATTCAATCACATCTAACAAAATAAATTTATATCCCTTAACTACAGCTGTTTTATCAAATATATTAATGCAATCAAATGACGACTTCAAAGTATATTCCACAAACCCAACAAAATCCAAAATTGACCGAACCAAAATCCTTGTAAGCCTTTGATAATATGCTCTTGTAAAATCCAGCATCAATCTCAAAGGATCACCAACCTTATGTGTTTTTACATTTGCAAACATTTGAGGAATAAAAGTTGCTGATGGATAAACCTCAATATACTCTCTATTAGTGAGAAACGCTTTTCCACATACTCTCAAAATCTTCGAAAAAAACTTATCTTTCATAGCCTTTATATTATAATTTTCAATTCTAATAAAGTTCAAGTTCACTATCTGTTGTTGAAGTTTAATTTCATATGCAACTTTATTCATTAATACAAATCTTTGCGATTTATCTTCCTTAGAACAAATCAGCTGGATATTAATTAAAAATAACGTAACTTCTTTCAAAGCCCATTGCTTACTATAATTCAATTTATTAGATAACTCATTAATTTGCAGAGCTATAACCTTAATAATATTTTCTTTATTAACAACATTATCACATGCCATTTCCTTATCTGCAACTACTTCAGCTTTTGCATTTTTCCACAAAGCACATACAAATCTAGGCCCACACAACAAAATTTCACTTATGTTATCCGGAACCTCACCCATAGATAAATTAACCACCTGTTGACTATTATTTCGCAGTCTAATATGCTTTTGCTTATATAATAAAAACTCAAATTTCTTCAAATACTTAAACTGCATATCTTTTTTAAATTTATCAAGCCAAATCCCTGCATATGACGGCAATGAATAAACCATGAATGTCATTAGCGTTTATTCCCAATATTAATAAAAATATAATAAGAGTTTTAAGTCAAGATTTCCGGTTGGCATGGAGAACTTCATCTAATTTTAAAAGATTAATAAATAATTCTAAGAGAGTAATAAGTAAAGAGGATAAAAGCAGTGTTGTGTATTCTATTAAATGCCCACAGATAAATTGTAGTGCAATATATATTGGGGAAACCAAGACAAATATTAAATATTGCCTTCAACAGCATTTAATATACATATATTAGAGCAAGAGAAGATGATACAGTTTATTCAGCTTTGTATGTTCAACAAAATAGTACAGGCCATATATGTAGTCCAAAGGATTTTGCAATATTAATGCATGAAACATACGATAAAAAATGCAAGATTAAAGAATCATATCTTATACAAAATTTATCTTGTGCTATGAATTCAAAATTAACCAGTTTTCCGATTAGTTGTTGCTGGCCAATGCAATGAAATGTTGAATTTATCGCGTAGGAGAAAATAGGAATTTTTTACTGCCTCGATAAAGACTCTTAAGAATTGAAAGCGCTTGGCAATAATTATTTTATTTATATTAATGATTCTCTGCTTTAGGAATTGACAGATTGTTATATTGTATTTTATAAATTATATTAACAGAAGTATTATATTGATTTATTATTTAAAAGGATAAAAAAAAAAAAGGAAAAAGCATTTTAATCATATTTTTTTTTTTGTTACTTTAACTTTTTGATGGAATGTGGAGGTAGAAAAAAAACGTTGTGATTTAATTAAAGATGAGTGGGTTGATGTTAGGAAAAAAAAAGAGATAGATGAAGATTAGGATAAAAGGGTTAAGGTGGTGAAATTTATAGAATAAATATGTATATAGTAGAATGATAATAGAGGCTTTTAAAATTTTTCTATGTATGTATGTATATAATAAGAGCATCTATAGTATCATTTAACTTTTGAGTTTTCATCACATTTAATTATATCAAAATTCTATCTTAAACATGTAATTTGTTTTCTAATTGGTTCATCAAAATAAGCGATTATAAATTACTGCTATAGTTTATAAATAACATACATTAAAGCAAAGGATGAATAAAATTCTATTTTGAAGATAAGCTCCCATTGTGTTCAGGTTTTATGTTATCATTATTTCATATGTATTTTTTTTGTTGTTGTTGCTGTCTCTGGCATGGGACAGCTTCCTTATAAACCATACTCCAAGCAAAGGATAAGCATCTTTGGGAACTATTCCCTCATGTAATTGTAATAAATTAAAATTATCAGTATATATTATTTAAAATTCACTTAATTTTTAAACAATAATTTTCAATGAAAAAATTTTATAAACCCTATTTTGATATAATTTTTTGAAAGAATATTTAAAGTATATTCATATCATTCTTGTCTCAAATAAAATTGTCTTCTTTCTTAATGGTATATCCACTTTAACACGAAAATATGAAAGCTCTGGTGGAAACATTATTGAAACTAAGCAGATCAAAAATATGCCAGAATACGATACATATCACAATAGATATTAAGATATATTCAGAATTTAATGATAATAATTTCAATATATTCCCATAATTAACAATTTTTTTCCTCCCACAATAAATGATAGTAATTTAAATTAATAATTATTATTGCTTTATTTAAATCATTTCCAATATTAAAAATATAAAATCTTCAGCTATAAAAGATTAACGATCATTTGTAATAATTCTGTGTAAAGTATACATCATGATAAAATCTGAAATGAGACACAATTTTAAAATAGAAAAATAAATTAGATAAAGATTCAGTTTAAATTAATTCTTTTATTCCTCAAAACAATATCTGAGTGTGTTGGATTGTGAGCAGCAAGAAAAATTGTTTGAAAATAACATCCACACCAAATATTTAGCCTGATTCCTCAAAAGTTCCATACCCTACACTTGTAATGCATTCTTACAAAACAATGAATTGACAAAGAGAACATCATAATATGGTTCTCCAAATCTTGACAAATCACCCATCATGTCCCACAATTTAGGGAAGGCAATCTAATTGGTAAGTCTTTCTTAATAATCCCCATATAGAAACCCTGAAAAATGTGTAAAAGATTTGTTTGTCTATATGATGTACTTCTGGTCCTCTGCTTAGCTTTAAAAAATACTACTGTACGGTAACATATATATTATTACAAAGCCAATATCAAAAGGTCACCAATATGCTGTCTGATCTGTAAAAATGCACTCCCTCTGCACAAGATCCCCATTATCATCAAGTCCAAGTAAAAACCAAAATATTTCTTTTATTCTTCTATTTCTGTTAAGCAATAGCCAATAAATACAATTTCCTTTAAAAAATACCTTAAATTACTTACCCTTTGGGCATGCAACCTTCGCATCTCTTCGTGAAGCTTGGCAAGAATAGAAAGATTGGGTTTATTGGCACAGGCATGAGTCTGAAGCTCAGTTATTGTTTGTTCTTCTTGCTAAAATGATAAGCACAAAAATAACAATAAATATTCATATTAATTGCTTATATGACATAAAATGAAAATATATATATTTTTTAAAAAATTTAAGTATAATATAAATGAACAGCTTTAAAAAATAAGATGCTAAAACCATGAAATCAGGTTGTAAGCCTTTTTTGAAATTGCTTCTAATGTAGTAATCATTTAATCAGAAATGTTATTAGACCATAATCATTTTAGAATATATATATATATATACATGAAGCCATACAATCAAAAAGATAAGTGACTTGAATCTATAATTTTAACAGTAAGTTTCCATATTCTGGATTAAAAAGTAAAATTTGCTATATTAATTAATGCTGAGATAAACCACTAAACATCACATCATCACCATCTCTATACTACAGGGTGGCACTACTGTATGGAGAGTTTTGCCTTTGTTTAATGCTGAGATAACTGAGAATGATTTAATTCAGTTAAATATTTATTTATAGGATCAAGTTTTTACTTCAAATAAATTTAGATTCCTGTTTTATAAATGTTTTACTGCCTTATGTAATTTAGTGCAGTGGTAAAGTGTTGGAGTCTAGAATGCAATGTTCTCAAATAGATTCAGGCTCTGGCATTTATGGTGCTCAAACTTCCTATGAATACTCAAACAATAAAGACATCTGATTATTTATTTTATTTTAATGGTCTTGCTAAATTAGTAGGCACTAAATTTGATAGAGAGAGATGCCAAAACTTTAAACATTTACCTAAAGAATAGTAAATTTTATTTCATAGCATCATTGATCAGATGACCAAAATATTATATGGATAACATCTAATTTACATTAATAAAAATGATAGAAAGCATAAAAAGGTGCTTAGAGTGATGTCTACACTATGTATTTTTCTGAAGGTTTGTGATAATGGTGTTTTAGTAGTATTTATATGTTTGACTATTTCCAACATCTAATATGAGTATTGAATGTCTTTAGAAAAATTTAATTTTATTTAAATAATCCAAATACCTTCATCTGTTAGTAATAGCACATAGGTTAGTATATGCACAACATTTCGAGAGATATTATTCTTCTCTACTCTTTAGGTGTTGCTGACCTGACTAGTGACAGAACTAGCATGGGAATCGAACCTGGATCCTTAGATTCCTGAGTATTGAATTTTAAGGTAACACTCTAACCAACTAAGCCATCCTGCCAAAGACAACAATCATTAAAAATTTCATATACTTATCTATGAGGTTCCTCCTGATTTCCCCACTTTTTTCTAAGAGCAAAGTTGATTAGTGGTTTCCATACATTATGTATAGTCACACTAGGTTGACTTATGAGATTGTTTGCCATTGTCAAGTGAGCAGCTTCTTTAAATTTTCTTCTTTGTACCTTTTCTTCTATATCCAATACTTTTGTATTTTCCCAAGTTAATACTCAAGAATCTAAGAGTCCAGGTTCAATTCCCATTCTAGTTCTGTCATTGGTCAGGCCAGCAACACCTGAAGAAGAGGAGAGAATAATACCTCTTGAAACGTTGTGCATATGTCTAACCTGTGTCCATTATTAACAATTGAATATATTTGGAATATTTAAATAAAGTTAAATTTTTCTAAAGACATTCAATGCTCATATTAGATGATGGAAATAGTTCAACATATAAATACAATCTCGATACTATGCTTGTAAAATTTTTTAATTTTATATTTGATAAAAAATATATATAAGAAGCTGTTCAGTTTCTCTCTAAATCCTAAAATTGATGATTTTGAGCCCTAGAAAAAAACATGAAGGGATAGGTAGTAAGTAATAGGATTGGCTTAATGACTAAATTGAATTAAATATCAGAAAATTTATTTTAATATACAAAGGCCTCATGATGAAGTGGCAAAACTGCTTTACTTCGTGGAATTTGATTTTAGGCTGGGACAATTTTGAAATATTTTTTTAGTTCCAAACAGATTTAGAATATTTCTTTCAGTTAGTTGGATTATAGTCAACCTAGATCAGTATCTAATTTTGATAAAAAAATTGATTATTTAACTAAGAAATAAAACAGATAAAAAAAGTGTTATAATTCTCGGCATCCAGTATTTGGCAAAGCTTATAAATAATGTTTTTATCTTTCATCTTTCCTGCATAGGGGAAAGCCAAACTGTGAACTATTACAAAAAAACTTTTATTCATATATATGTACGTGCCAGTTATATTATTCATATATCTTAAATTTTATTATTTAAATAACTCCATTATAAATTTGACACTAGAAACTTATATTCTTCTTCTTTTAAGTCATTAATGATTGTTAGTTAATAATAATATAAAAAACCAATAACGAGAAATTGACTTGGAAATCAATTTAGCACTATTATTTGATTTCATTGATTATTCTTACAAAAATAACCCAAAAGAATGATAGTAAAATGAAATTTTATTGTCAAAAGTGATCATATATTTGAAAAAAAAAAAAAAGAGAGTTAATGGTGTTTGTTGATCAATCTTTAAATATTGCCTAATTAAAAATATAAAATGAAATATCTAAAATAATCACTGAATTTAGCAGTTCTTTTTCACTACATACTAATACTTGGAATATATTCTAGAACTAGTAATAATAATTTTAGACAAGATTCTTATTATCTGATTTCAGGAACAGTTATATTGGGAGCTTGAGAAATTAAGTGATTCTAAAAGGGTTTATAACAATATCTACATCTCCAGATTAATTTTTGTTTTAATCAGTGAAAACTCTAGATCTAAAGCTGGCACAAATACATTTATACGTCTAGTACCATTTTAAATTCTTTTATACTATTAAACCAATAGCATAAAATTAAAAAAAAAACCAAAAACCTTAATGCTTAGAATCCAATTCCACCCTGCTTATATAGCTATATAGATCTAACACTTTTTCTCTGCTTGCACTTTATATATGCTTTCAAGAGCAGTTTTCTTTATTCTATTCTAAATCTAAACTATTGTACACTGGAGTACATGTTGTGATATTATATCAACATCTGCAGACTAGATTTAAAGTTTTTTAAAATTTCAGGCTATTAGCTTAATAGTATTAAAAAAAAATCTTGCTAAATACATAACAGCATTGATTCCAGCTTTATATTCAAAGCCCTCATTGATGAAGACCATTAAACCAGAATCTAGCCTGGGATAGGGATATAAGAATACAATGATCTTTTGCTGAACAAATCTTTAATTGCTCTAGAATACTTTTTACTGCTGCTGAATGCATGTTATCTTTAAACAGAGAAAATCATGTGATATTTTGAGAATTACAATTATTACAAGACAACAAACAAATTGAAAACAATTCGTGGCAATTACAAAATGATCTATTAGCTAGTTTTTCAGATTACTCAAAAGCAATTCATTATTGTAATGATAATAGCCTCCATCCACTTCTCTGATATTTGCCTCTCCATTCTCTATCAACCATTCCAAATATCATAAGATAATCTCATGATATGATCAAAATAGACAACTTCAGTCTGGTTATTTGTATTCGAAGAGTTTAGATATAATTTGATCAAATATCCATTTATTCTATTTCCTTATTGTTCCTAGAATTCTCAAATATTTTTTTCAGCATCACAGTTCAAAAATATAAATAGGTTTAGTAATCTTTTTTTCAATATTTAACTTTTACATTCATACAGAATTGCAGAAAATAGCTTGAACAAATACTACATCTAACAATTTTTTGTAAAATTTTCATTGCAAGTCTTCTCAATATTGATCTGTGTTCAATCTCTTGAATATTGACTTCTTTGCCGTTGTTGATCCAAAAAGATACAAATTCCCAACTAATTCTATGTCTTCAAGAGTGACAGATTTTGGAACTCAAGGTCTATGGATCATGGCCTAATTCTATTACTTCCAGTTCTCAAACTTCCTACGGATTACCAAGTAATAAATTATTCAACTGTATATTTTTTAATATTGATTTTGAAGGCAAGTGATGTCCTTTTTATCATAATTTCTGTTTTCTTCATATTTATCCATAACCCCACCCTTTCACTTGATTCTTAGACAATATATATATAAGCAAAATGTTACATTGATAGAATGAATGTAGAAGATTATGTTAATTCTTCCAGATCCAACTGATTTATGTAACATCTGTACCCTAACAACTGTAAAATATTTAATAATTCCAATAGTCAAAAAATAATTTATAAAATATATTCATTTTAAAGTCTATAAAAGTTCTTTTTAATTTAAACAATTTCTTTATAATTTGGTTTGAAATAATCTAAAGTTAATTAATTTTTATAATTTAACTGAATATTTAATCTTGCTGTTAATTGTTTCAGTCAATAAACTAAAAATGTTTATTTCACTATAAACATCTATTTATTAAAAAACAAACAAATATACTCATATATATAAACACACACACTTTTTAATTAGATACTTTGGAATAATAAATATAAAAATATTTTGTTAAAACACCCCCAAAAACTTTTTAATTTCTTTCCGCATAAAAATGAGGTAAATCAGAATCTAAATCAACAATAAAAGCTAACAAATTATATTTTTAAATTAATAATAATGACAGAGAGTATTTATTTGTATGTTAATTAAATATTTTCATGGATTAATTACATTATAAACAGATAAATGTGATGAATTATCCATGTAAATAACTGGAGAAATATGTTTTAGCAATGATGTTACTTAATAACCATAAACTGAAATTTACAGCCCCAAGCTAAACAATAATAGGTTTTTATCAAAAAGGAGATCTTTTATCTCAACGCCCAAACTCTTATATGGAACTTAAACACAGATGTATAGTTTTATGAGAATTTTAAAGAATTACATTTTTTCTGATATATAGAAAGTTCTTCAACTTGGTATAAAAATATTAAAACTACAATGGACAACATCCATTTCCATTGGATTGGATATGTGAAGTGAATTAAAAAAGTATTTTACATTAAACTCAAGTATGATTTTTAAGGAAGAAACAAATCCTATTGATATTATTATTTTAATTTAAAAATATCTAAAGAAGTGCAAAATCAATTGTTTACATTGAAAGGATATTGCCGGTATAAAATACAATGAAAAGCTACAATTAGAAAACATCTTAAAATCTTTCAGAAAGAAAAGTTTCACAAAAACAGCATTTCAAGATATCAAATAGAGTAAAATACCAGTTTCTGATAAATGCAATTGTATTTGTGGTTGACAAATTGGTTTGTGTGATCATTACACAAGTTATCTTTAAGTATTTGCCTCTTTTTTTAAAATGGTTTCTGAAGTTAGGATGACTATACTTATTTATGAGAGGCTGATAATGACTATGACCCAAGTTTGAAGATTTCATATATTAAAATAAAATTGTTCATTTTCAGTAGTAGTATGGCTTTGAATGATATTTCCCAAAGCATAATTTGCACCAGCATTTCATTTTTAAAACTATCTTAAAAATAATTATTATTTTACTAAAATGATATATATATATATTAACATTGTACCTTCTTTTCTTTGATTGTCTTATAGGAACCTTTTCCATAAAGCCTCAGCAATGAACCATAACTTGTTATATGAGAATGAAGTAACTATAACATAAATGAATAATATTTATAATACTATGACAAAAAAAACAACAAATAGAATTAAAAATAAAGCAAAACAAACACAACCAACTTGGAGCATAGCTTGAGCTGCTCTTTGCTTGCCTTCTCGCTTGTTTTTGCAAATCACCTAAAATAATTTGTATACGTTTACATAGACATTCATATGTTTACGCACAGAAATAAGTAGACTTAATAATTTTTAGATCAAATTAAAAACAAATAATTTATGATAAAAATACAATAAGTTTTCGATATATGAGGGTGAGTTAAAAATTATATGCACTCCACTATAAAATTTATTTTAATTAATTTTCAGAAAAAACTAATACATAATTTTTTTGATATAATCTTCCTGCTTTTCAATGCACTTTATCCATAAGCTTTCATATTTCCTCATTAAAAAAATGTTTTAGATTGAGATGCAAGCCATGACTACACCATTGTCTTTACCTCTTCATTCAACCTGAATCTTTATTCTCATAGAGCTTCTTTCAGGGAATCAAACAATTGATAATGAGGCAAGATCAGGTCTATAGAGAGGATGCTCTAACATCTCAAAACAAAGTTTTTGGAGAGCATTGGTAGGATGGACAGTAGTGTGCACAAGTGTGTTATTATGCAACAACACCTTTGGAGAGCAGTTCTCTGTGTTTTGTTCAAATTTCAGGCTTCAAATCTTCAGTAAGAATCTCACTATATTAAGAACTATTGATTGTTAAACATTTTTCATGATAATGTTTCAATATTGGCACTTGAGAAACCCAGAAAACTATAAGCATCTATTTCCGATTGATAGTTGATGTTTTCTTGGTTAGCAATTGAAAATGCTTCCATTTCTTACTGCGCTGTTTACTCTCAGGCTCACAGTGATGACTCCAACACTAATGTGGTCACTAATAATGATTCTTTTTTAGAAACTTTAACCTTCTTTACAGTATCAGTCCAAATCTTGCTTGCAAATGTCCAACACTTCTATATTTGTGGTCTTCTGTGAGTTGTTTAAGTACTCAACTTTAGTCAGTCATGGATTGTTGCATAGGCAGAGATATGGCTAATTTACCACATAATCCATTTTTATTAAACCATCTAACAGAACCAATTCAAGTGCAGACTCAATGTTGTCATTAGTCATGGATGTGGATAGGTGTATGATTGCTTTATGGCGGACTCTTGTGTGATTATCCTTGAACTTCTTCTTTATCCATTCTCATACTTTCTTCATGACAAAACACTTTCTCTTTATTGTGCACCAAAGTCATTGGTAAATAATGGTGACAGACACTCTCCCAGATTATAAAAAAGAATCACTGCATGCTGCTCTTCTTTTGTACAAATCACAAATGGGACAGCATTGTTTTTTGTACCACAGTCACATTGGATTTCACATAATACATTCAAAATCACACATCATTTGGGAAACAGTAATTTTATATGGAAAGAGCTGATAATACAGTGTAGCCAACAAGTTTAAATATAACCAGGGTGCAGATAATTTTTGATTCACCCCTGTGTATATAATTTTTTAAATAACAAAAAATAATTCATTCTATCTACTTATTATTATTTATTTATTATAAGGTTAGTTGCTCAAAAGGTCAAATAATTTTTGAACATTGATGACAAAAGCAACAGTTTCATTTGACTCAATAAAATTTTCCTCTTCCTGAATTCTGAATCAATCCAGAATCATTATTTCATCACTTATATATTGAGCTGAATTGTTCAGATCAGTCTAACTAAGGTGTTATTTATAAATGAAAGAGTAAATTTTATCTGGTTATTTAATAATATTAAGAGATAACAAAGTAATTAACAATAACAAACACTTTAATTAACTATTGATAAAAAAAAGTAAAAATTATTCCTTGCAATAGTGTAAATAAATAACTACCTGAAAATATTCTACAAAAATAAATTATAAAAAATAGCATTAATGATTTCAATATTAATATTTTAAACATCCATCAATCAATATACCTATATAGAATACATCAGAAGTAAGTAAATAATCAAATACTTAATTATTTGGGAGTTGGTGTGACATTTGAGGCCCTTACTCTACCACTGTGTTAAACATAAGCATATCAGGCATATTACATTTTTGAATCATTTTGTAAATACATATGTAAACCATATTGCCACATATTACTTAAATAAAGCAATAGAATATCTATATTTCTTGGTTTATTTAAACATTGGTGGAGTGACTTACATAAAATAACCAGTTAACAGTTGCATTTATGGTTTAATACACATAAATGCATACACACATCACAGTTGCTGATTTAGTATATGTATATCAGTTCTGTTTCACTTATATATAATCTTGTGTGCTTTATTCATATGATCATGATTGAATATTTGTAAAATGTGATAAAACTCTTACTGCTTCATGAACTGGAAATAACACATCATTTCACAATGTGAAAGTTTATAAAAAATATATATGTTTCCACACACAAAAAAATGTTTGAATGATTTGAAAATCATTGCATACTATAATTGTTCCCAATAATAAGAGTGATTATAGAAATATACAATTTTAGCATACCTAATAATTCACTATGATAGTATTAATATTTAATTATTACAATTCATATATTTATTTTATTTCATTATTTTAACAGCATCTATAGACAATAACAAAAAAAAACAACACTATACTTATAGTTTAAATATAAAACTACAGGGGATTAAAAAAAAATATGAATGAATGACATTTAAATATCACTCACTATTTAGGATTCCAGGTATTTGTATATTATCAAAATACATTTTCTGTAGTTATAATACAACAGCAATAAGTTCCAAATATAGAATAAAATACCAGATTAGCAACTTAAACTGAAATTATAAATTATCAAAGGGAACAAAATACACCTATTTTTTGTCATTTAAAATTATAATATCTTTACATGAATCTGCCATAAAGCAAATTTTAAAATTATAAAAACTCAAATAAGAACTAACACACAAATAAAAAGCTTAAACAGTTTATCCAAATGAAATAAAATTCTAAACAAATTTTTAATATTTTCGATAGTAATTTTAAATGACTAGAACTTTAGCTGACATGATAAAAACAAAACAAAACAAAAAACCGCTTTTGGTTAATAAAAATGAAAATCTAATAAAAAAAAAATACCATTTACTTTGCAAAAGGTGTAAAATTATTAATGGCAAAATTATACAGGGAAGAAACATAACATTTAATTCTTTATAAATTGAATGTGAAAAAAAAAGAAAAATGTTATTTTTTAAAAATTCATAACTGTTTTTATATATTATTTTTATAAAATTTTTTAACTTTTCCTGTTTTTTAAAAATAAAAATATAGTACCATAAGATATTGCTCATAAATTGTATGTATATATATATATTATAACCAATAAATGAACTGCAATTTTATTGTCTAAAGTACCAATTAAACATTACTATGACTATTCCGGTAAAAATTTGACTAATTTGGTCTTGTGATTTTTCTGAACTTAATCAAGCACGAAGAATAAAGACTGCTTTTATATAAGCAAAAGCATTTAAGTACTCTCTAGAAAACTCCTCATAAATAAGCCATTAAATGTTATATAATTGCTAATTTCTGAATTGTAAACCACTCAAAGATAAGACCCATAACACTAATCTCAGAAAATCCATTAACTAATTGTATTAAGCTATTCTATATACACAATGTATATCACTAATTATAAATAAAAATCAATTAAAATTTAATATTAAACATATGCCATGAATATATATTAAAAGCAAATGTTGGCTCAATCAGGCAATAGATGAATGACCTGTGGTCATGCTTTCACTTCACATGTAAGTGCAAACTAATTTTTGGGACTCAAATTATTTCAAATCTGTACTGGCACAGATTGAAATTTCAATGTCTTCAGTAATCTAGATCTCACATTACAAAAATAAAATCTAAATGCGAAGATTGATTGCATGCAGATCTGATAAATGGTAATGATTAAAGAAAATAAAAAAATGAAAAAAATCGTGCAGAGAAAATGGAATAAAGCCACAATGGGATTGTAAACAAAAGAAAAAGCAAGACGAACTAAAAAAGAAAGGTAATAAATAATTGAAATTGATGATAATGAGCATAAATAGGCAATAATTATAGTAGTTAAGTAAAAGGAATGAAACGAGAAATACTAAAACAAGTACACAACTGAATTAAAGCAATGGTTATAGATAGCAAAGAAGAAATATGAAGATGATGGATGACATATTGGCAAATAAAACAGTAGGGCAAAAATAAATAACAGAAATAATAGGAAATAAGGGTCAAAAACAAATCAAAAATGCAAGCAGTTAAAAATATTGAAGTCAAGAGATGACCAGTAATGAGAACTGAAACTCCAAAGCCAATAAACTTTCAGCTAATAAAAATAAAGAACCATGATTGGTAGAAATCAAATCACATACCAAAAAGAAAAGTAACATAGCAATGATAGCAAGAATAGTGCAAGTAATGATAAAGAAAGTGCAGAAGGATAATAAAAAATAATAATCAAGTAGCTAACAGAGAAACTTTAGAAAAATGCACAAGGTTAACAAAAAATAAGGAATGATAGAAAATTTAGAAACTTATAAAAAGCAATGATAGAAAAAATTCTAAATGATGTGACTAAATAAATAAATAAAATCTGAAATTGAACAACCAAATAATAGTAAATAAAGTGAAGGAAAAAATAAAAAGTTAAAAGCACCACACTGTCTTTGAAAGTATTTCATATAAATAAAAGAAGAACCAGGAAGAAATAAAAAAAAAAAAGAGAGAAAGAAAATATAGTTGAACAAGTCAAAGTAGATAAAGAAATAAAATGCAACAATGAAGAACATGAAGAAAAACAAATGAAAAAAGTCAGACAATAAGTAAAAGAAATAGCCTATCAAAATGAAAAAAAAATAAAGAAGTCATATAGAAGATACAAAAAACTATAGAAAAAATATGTCAAGGTGAAGAAATTAAGGTTGAATGATAAAAAAAGACAAGAGAAAAAGAACAGTCACAGGAATATTGATAAGAAACTAAAATAAAAATCTTAGAGCAAAAGGTAGCAAGTGAAAATCTCAAGGAAGAAGTAATAACTGAATTAAAAAGCTTTATAAAAGTCAACCAGAGAAAAAATGTGCAAAGCTTAAGATCAAATCTATTCTAAAGGATTCCCTAAGAAAAATTAAATAGTGACCATTACCACACACAAACAACACAAAAGTAAAATTAATATACAAAGACCAATTAAGTTCATATTTTGGTATCTCTGATCATCTATCTGGAGTTGTGAATTAATTATTAAAAATCAGAAAATGGTCAGAATACAATATCCATATGGAATCTATTTTTTATTTATTCTGATATTTTAGAAGTAGAATGCAATTATGTGAGAGCAAATGAAAATCTCAAGGAAGAAGTAATAAACTGAATTAAAAAGCTCTATAGAAATCAACCAAAGAAAATGGCCAAGACCTAAGCTTAAATCAATCCTAAAAGATTCACCAAGATAAACTAAATAATGACCATACAAACATACAAAATAAAATTAATATATGAAAATCAATCAAGTTCAAATTTTGATATCTCTGATTATCTATCTGGAGTTCTGAATCAATTTTTAAAAATCAGAATATGGCCAGAATACAATATCCACATGGAATTTATTCTTTACTTATTATATTTTATAAGTAGAATTCAATTATGTAAAAAAAAAAACAATGGGTAGATCTAATATTGAATCCAAGAATTCAAGAAAAAAAGAGAAAAGCAAAATTTCTAGATAGATATTAATATCGATGCCAAGAATGAAAGTAACAGGGATACAGAAGGTATGGACAAAAATAATGTAGATGCAGAAGCCAAGGATAAAAACAATCTGGGTATAAAAACCATGAATAAAAATAATATGAATATAGAAGTCATGGAGTAACTAGCAAAAGCAGAGATTGCAGAAAAGTTGACAATAAAAACAGAAGCTGTAAATAAGTTTAATGGATGTGTAACCAAATGTAAGAAATCTTAAGTACTATTACATTTACAATATCTATGATGTCATTATACAAGAACGGATAATTCTTGACATATAATGCATTGAATATATATAGCTATAAGATGAAATATCATAAATATTGCAAAGGATCAACCAATACCTACACCATTGCTAACTGTTTCATATCTATAAGAGTTCATATAATGCTATCAGCATTTGTTCCAATAATATGCAAAGTATTTATATTGTATTTAAATATATATATTATGCAAAATATATGTGTTGTAATTAAATATTGTAACTATCAAAAATCTTAACTTAATCAGTAATAAGTTACTCATTCTCTTATTGTAAATAGAATAGGTTATTTCTATTTTAAATACCTGGCAACAAGATGTGTATTAAAGTGTTACATCAGGATTATAACAATAATATAAATAGCTGTGTAATACCAAAAGAGTAAATAGATTTAATAATATTTGCATGGCTAGTGGATTCTGTCTAAGTTTTAAATTAATCTCAGGGTATTAAAATATTTGAATACAATGAATAAGACTCTTGGAATTTTATTATCTAGTTGAAATCTTTATCATTGATATGGCTAAATGAAGGGAATATTATTATATCTAAACTATATCTTACTGTATTAATATTTAAATTATATGTGCTATACAGTATTAATATTTAAAATATATGTGCTAGTATTAGTGACAAATATCAATAGTGTCACTTCTAAAAAAATCAGTGTATCTTTAAATTAACATAATATAATATCATGTGACCACAAATTATCAATTAGATGATGAGTGCAAAAATATGAAAGACCAAAATCAAAATAATTTACTAAATATAAAATCCAATTTATTTATAAATAAAAAAAAAAAATTATAACAATAATAAATTAAGTTCTTATCAAATACTATATCTAAAAGATTTCGAATGCCATTTAAATATAAGAACTCAATTTAAATTTAAACTATTAAAACAATATATACATGTCTATATGTGTTGTTGGACAAGCAATTCATTAAAAAAGGTTGTTATGCAAAAACTTCAGTATTAACTAATTATTAAGTAATTAATATAAAACAATATTTTATTCGATCCTTCTTTATTATTGTACAATCAGTCTCTTCAAAATATGTATCTCTTTTATATAAACTTTATTCATTTCTTTACAAAGATAATAAAATATTTACCCTATATACTTGAACCATATAAATACAGGTGGCATTATAAATTATTTGCCTTCTACTATATGACTGTACAATAACAAAATATTTATGGCCATGGGGACTAAAGTATACTTAACATAAATAGAAATGCCATTATAAAAGATACCTACCCAAGGTAAAATTATAACACAAGTTGTTAGGAGTTTCCCTCTACTAAACAACAATATCATACTACATGTAAAACTCATTGCCATGGAAATAATATAAGTCTATAAAATATTCTTCATAAAAACTTCTAATATACCTATAATTACAAAACTTAAGGGTAACTCTCATTTAAAAATATTTTCAAATAACATAAAGCAGTAGTGATAAACATAGCTTTTAACAGTTAAATATAACAAACAGATTGTCATTTTAAAATCAATAAAACATATATATATAACAATAATAATCAGAAAATAATAAATTCTTACATCAGCTATATAAATATCAAATTATTTTTATATACATAAAAAGCCTTTTTCAGCACCTGATTTGATGCTCTTTTCAAATGTATATAAAAAATTTGATATTTATATAACTATTATAAGAATTTATTATAAGAATTTATTATTTTCTGATGATTATTTTATGGAAGAACAGCATAAAACAACTATATCTTTTAACTATTATATTAATTAGAATAATCAATTTTAGTAATGCTAAGTTCGGACTTCAACAATTTATACAATCTTGATTATAATTAAGAGTATGAGTCAAATGACATATTACAAAAAAAAAAAAAAACCATCAGAGCACAGTATGTTGAAATTACATTTAGTTATTCCACAACTTAATACCAATATCTTACAGTATATATTGTAACCAGTTGGGTTACACCACACACACTAATATAGTGTATGTGAATATATATATGTAAAATAAAGGAAAAGTAGAAATAAACACAGACAAAAATTATAGATATTTTCTACATTTATTCTACATTTACAGAAATAGAAATAAATAAATAATAACTCTGATTTAAAATATTGTTTTAGAAGTTAATATTTTAAAAAGGTCTGAACAGATATAAATATTGTATTATTATTATTATTACTCTGATTTTGAAATTTAAAAACACCCTATTGTATTTTTGAAATTTTAATTAATTAAACAGAGAGTTTATCTATTAGAAATCCCCTAAGTAAAAACATGTATATGTTTTTAAAGGGATTAGAGAGCTAAAAATAAAAACTGTTTTCAATGAAGGTGTTGTTATCACCTCAGATAATTTTATAAAAAGGGCTGATAACGAACTAGCTTCAGTCTGGGTAATGATTTTTGAAGAGAGCAGTTTGGATTGTAGTTTTTTTGTGAGAGCTGAACAGAACAGCTTGGCTACTAAAACTTTTTGAATGTGGCAGAAATTAGCTAATCAAAATGGATAGCTGCAGTTTGTTGTTAGCTGTAGTAGAGAGTTGGCAAAATAGTTACCATAAACTGAGGTAGCTGAAGGCAAGATAATAGACTGTTTTCCTTAGCAGGAATTTGAATTCACCTAGAGAAAATGACTCACTTCTTTCCGTAGAAATACATAGCCTTAAACATGGAGGATGGTTGCTTGCCTAAAATTCTATCAAACCAAGACAGCTGATTGTCTGGAATAATCCTAGATAAAGCAGAGACCAACTACAAACCAAGATTTTGCATGGATTGCATACCTTTACCTGATGATGACAATTTCCTGGAATGACCAAAAAACAGCTTGTCCAAGAGAGCGGCTGAATAAAGAAATAGTTATACTTATGCTGCTGTGTCTACATATGCGAAGAGAAGCACAGATAAACTTGCATACAAAAGTGAGTTGTTTTTCAATAATTTATTTGATGAACATTTTTAAATCTATATTTTTAAATTTAAAGACATTGATAATTCGTTAAGAGGTAACCTAATAAAAGCTTTCTAACCTCTGGAAAATTGACTATATATTTTTTGTAAAAGAATAAAAGAAAGCTATAATAGAATTTGTTAAACTGATTTTTTTAAAATATTGATACACACCTATAAGTGTGAAATTTATGTGTTTACCAAATGAATTGATTATGAAAAAATATAATATTATTATAACAAATTGAAATAAATAAAAGTCAGTGTGCATATATACACGCACACTCATATATGTAAATTTTTAATTTTTTTTTTGATTAAATGTCAATTCATTTTTTTTTTTAAAATATTAATTGCATATTATAAATCGCGCGTTTGTGCGCACATCAATGTAACAATTTAAATGTTGAATAGTAATTATTTAAATCTTAATGTGATCATTTGAAATTTTGTATTATAATCAAAATCAGAAAATTCACGCACATATGTTTGCGTATATATGCCAATTGTATTGTAAATAACAATGCTGTAAGATAGACACTTATATGTAAAATTTTGATCATTTTTCTAAATTAAATGTTAATTCAAACTGGTTTATTTTGTATCAAGCCACATGCCTGTGTGCTGAATGGGTTTGAATAAACCTAATTTATTAATCATGTAACTCAATGAATACTTTTCAAAATCATAACCCTCATAAGACCTTAATCATTTTTTTTTTTTTTTGTTATTAATAAACTTATATTTAATTGTTAAAAATTGTATTCCATCATCTCTTGTTCACATACAGTAATAGAGTCCATGTTCTCTGAGCTAGATTTCGGACATGGATAAATGGGGATGTGTTTAGTGCCTTGGGCATCAAGAGATGATCCATTATCATCATGGTTGTCGTAAAAGAGGATACTCTTTAAAGCCCACGCACTATTATTTTTTTATTTTACTTTAGTCTTATTAAAAATTTAGGTTTATAGTTCTGAGCATAGATGATGATCAGCATGTTTTAATGTCCCAGCATTATTGTTTAGATTTTCTAGTTGTGTATTTTAATGGATGGGCACTAAGCTAATGCATCCAAGTTATGTGTATATAATTGCCCAAACTGGCAAAGGCTCAATAGTTAGTCTGGTCTACAGAAGACCCATTTCTCATCCAGTCACAAGGTTGACTGTTGATTTACATTGTTTATTGTTCAAATCCAGCCACAAGATGGTCTGTTGATTTACTGTACTGATGTATTATATTGTGGATCATTCATGATGGATGATTCTCTTAATATTTACTTAGCTGGCTGATCTCTCAATGTTCAGAGATCTTAAATCTCATACTCTTATATCTTTAAATATTTACTTATAGATACTTTTATAAATTATTGATATTTCAAAGTATTGATTATTTGTATTTATATTTTGTACTTGGGGTTGATGATGTTTTTCCATTACCCCAGGTTTACCGCATGCTTTCCACCTCCACTTATCATCCACTTCCTGATACCCCCATCCCGTTACAATATATATGTATGAATAATTCTATCTTTACTTTTTCATTACACAAAACCCTTAGATGTGCTAAACAAAAATAAAGACTGGGGTGGGTTTCTAAGTTTGCCTAGACCCCCCCCTTCAGCCCTACAGTAGGGATTAAATTGGGTATGAAGGCCAGTTTAGGTCCTTCTTCGTCATAACATTGCAAGTCTCTGTTCCCTTTTTTTAAGTTAATGTCTTTTTAATATTTCTACTCTATTATTATTTGCAATCATTTCTTGCTATTTTAGTTAACACTTCATAGCTATAAGTTTTACTAGTTAGTTTTCAGTAATCTTTTATCATGTATACAGATTAATTAAAATACTTTGTTTTCTAATTATTAAACATTTATTTATTCTGCTCACAGAACTACCTTCTCTTATTCCTGAGAGCAGTGTTTTTCTGGAGTCACATACATAAACATTTAGATAGATATGTGGTCAGTCGATGATTTTGGCACAGTTTATTTTCTTCTCGACAGTGAGAAGCATTCATATGAGACTGCTATATCACTGATTCATTTGAAACTTCAGTTGCTTTATCAGATTTATTCGTACATGTTTCTGCAGTTTTCATCTGCTACATATAATACTCTTCAGGAAATGTTAATATCACTGTCAGTGTTTTCTCCATCCAATTTTTCCAGATGTGATATATATGCCAATGGTAACAGGTTCCTGATATCGTTTGTATTTCCACTATTTGGTCTGAAATAACTTTATTTCCCATCGACTATCATGCATCCATACATTCTCTCCAGCAGTGTAGCTGTTCTGATATTTTATTGATCATTTTCCTTTGTTCCGATTCAATGGACAACTTATTATGCAACTCCTGCCCATCATTATTTCTGCAGGTGATTTCCCAATAGTCATGGTAGGTGTAATGTATTGGTGTAGCATCACTACATTTAATGCTTCATTTATGTTCATGTGGTTTAGTTTGTTTAAAAAATAGCATTAAATGTTGCACTGCTTTTTCAGCAATTTACATTGGGTTTTGGATGCTATGGAGGAGTACGAATACACTTCCCCCCCCCCCCCCATTCATCAAAAAATGATTTCAATTCTTCAGATGTAGCCTGTCCTATAATACCAAGACTTATGTGATCCATGATATAAAAATATTTCCCGTAAAATGCAGATGGTTTCTGCCACAGTAGTATTCTTTGCTAGTTTGTATTCTCCTCACATGAAGCCAGCATCTACTAAAACAAAAAAAAAATATACCATTTACTGGACCTGCATGGTCCATATGCACATGACTCCATGGCCTGTCTGTTTTTGGCCCCAATGTAAACTTTTGAAATGCATTTCTCATAGACACATAGATGGCATTTTCTAATGTGTTTCTATGGCTGCACCCAAACCTAGCCAATATATGTAACTGCGAGCTAAAGCTTCTGCTCTTATCACACCCGGGTGCCCCTAATGAAGAGTTTTTAGTATTTTAGGTTGACCTACAGGTAAGATTAATACCTTATACCCATTACAATGCAACCCTTTATCATTGATAATTGTTGCCGCATATTCCATAAAGATTTATTTAAGTAATGGGGTTGTTTATTGGCTATCCCTTTCTAATCCAGCTCATGAGCATCTGGTATCCTGTTGTTTCTTTACCATTTCACAACAGTTTTATTATTTATTTTTCAGGCTTCCAGTGATCCAAATAATTTAATTCCACTTTCATTATGCTTTTCCATCAATTCCACTACATGGGATAGTGTATCTATATGATTTATTTGACTATCTTTCTAATATCGTATGCTGATAATAAAATTTAACAGCAAACTATACATAAATTTGTGATCTGGAGTGGCTTTTTTATTAGCCAATATTCCCAATAATGGGCAATGGTCGGTTATTATTTTAAATGATCAATCATAATTCATTGGTGGAATTTCTGACCCGCTACTATTATAGTTAGCACTTCCTTATCCAGTTGACTATAGTTCTTTTTATCCTTATAATACTCTAAACATAAAAGCTACGAGTATTCCCCATTCTGTGATGGATGACTGAGTACAGCTCCCAATTCCGTAATCAAATGCATTAGTTGTTAATATTACATCAAGATTGTTATAATGCAGCAATAGACAGTTTGAGTTGAGCAATGCTTAGGTTTTTTTGAGAAAGCTCTCTTGTGCTCTTTCCAACTCTATTGCTGGTTTTTAAGAAATACTTCATACAAAGGAGTGGTGACACAAACTTTTCCCTTTAGAAAAATTTCCCCCAAAAATTAACCAGTCACAAAAAGACTTGAAGTTCTTTAACCTTCTTGGGAGAATATGGCTAAAAAACTTGATTTCCGACACACTCCAAATACATTTTCCCAGATTAAATTTGGCTCCCATTTTTTCTAGCTTTTCACATATTTTATTCAATTTATTTTGTAGTGCTTTTACTGAATTTACTATATAAATACATAGTTATGGTGTCACTCCATCCAATCCTTCTATAAATGCATTAATTTTGCTTGGAATACATTTGTTAATAGTTATCCAAACATCAGATAATTATAATCATACAATCGTTGGTACGTTATTATAATAACAAGTGCAGCTGTTTCGTTTGATCACAGTACCTTATGAAAAGCGTCATTCAAATCCCACTTTGCAAAATAATTTGCTCCATTTAGGCCAGCTAGTACTTCTCTAATGTTTGAAGTGGGATATGGACTTTTAGCTATACACGTGTTTACAATCAACTTATATTCCTCATATGCATGAATTTGTCCATTCTGATTTGCTATGACAACTATAGGTGTAGCCATTCAGCATTTTCCACAAATATCAGAACTTATTCCTCTTTGATTCATGATCTCTGTGCAAAAGATATCTTTCTTGATGTGCAGTGGATGAGTTTTACACCTTCTTGAAGCTCGATTTCAAGTGACTTGGTGATAATTTTTTCTTGCTACATTGCAAAAATTTAGAAAATTTAGTCATTTCTTTTTCAATATTTACTTTATCATGCATATTTTAATGCCTAAAAGGGTAAACTATTTTCTAACCATTATGGGTGCTACATTACCTTTAACTATATATAGGTTTAGTTTTTTTCGAAGGCTATTTATAGCTACCATTACTTTTACTATCTCAATGATATTAGTGGCATTTCCATTTGTGTCTTTAAGTCTTTTTAACTCTGTCTTACTTTTACTATCTCAATGATATTAGCTGCATTTCCATTTGTGTCTTTAAGACTTTTAACTCTGTCTTTTTATTCTTGATTGGTCATTGATTTTTTTATTTAATCCGAACCAGTCCCTCTGTGATATGATAGATACACCAGCAACACTTTCTATCTCCATTTCTATGAGTTTATCATATATATACAAACTACTAACATTATTTGCTGCCTGTTATTTATCTCTGACATTTATTTTGGCAAAACATTCTGATTTCCTAACTTTGCTTTCTGAAGATTTTTATATTTATACTTGTTTTAACTTTAGTGCAGGAGACTTTTGCTAAGTGGCCTTCCTTTCCATAGTTGTTTCATATCACACTTTTTTGGTCGCATTTATGTGCAATATGTTCACTCCTTCAGCAGTAGTAGCATCCCTTTCCCTCTTTTTGTGACCCTCAGTCTCAATTTGTCTTAAAGATTGTAATTTGTTTTGGATCATCCATGGTGGATTGTTTTTTGATGTCATCCACATATGATAGGTCTCGGATAGCTAATAATTTTTATCAGAGTCTGTCATTACTCATCTCTCACATAAACTATTCTAGCAATGCTTTTTTTAAGTAGACCCCATATACACGGCAGTCTTGCAAGGCAGTGTTGAAATCTCTACAACTTTTCCTCCTCACTTGGCATCCATTTTGCAAATGAAGGCGAGCTATGTGCTTTGGTAGCTCAGAGCTAAAATGGTTACTAAGTCACTTGATTAATTCCATACAATGATAGACTTTCGGAATCTTTAGGTCTGCATGGCCGGTTTGCAACCTCAATTATTCTCGGTCCTCCAAATAAAAGAAATGTTGCAATTTGTTACATTATCATTAATTTTATTGTATGGCTGCAAAAACGAGTTTGCTATTAACTGAAAGAAGACCCTTTGATTCCTCTTGGAGACTTTAAAGGAACCGAGCAGGACAAATTCCTAATGTCCACTCCATATGTTCTTGTTGTTGCAGCTGTTATAACTATGTGAATATTCATATAGTATATGAACATGGATGAGCTGCTCATCAACATGCATTAGTCAGCATGGTGAGTTTATTGGCTTTTTAACTCCGAGTTTAAGATCAAGAAACACCATGGTCTTTCCTCTCAGTTGCCTGATAAGGCAGAATGCATGTTTGTAACAAAAATAAATCAAGGCCATTATTCCCAGGAGGCTGTAAAGTCACCAACCAAGGCAGCGGTTGGTGGCCGAAGGCGAAGAGTGCTAAGAATCCCCCGATTGCAGAGCCAGGCTGCCATTTGATGATGACTTTTTATTTACAACTGCAGATCATTTTCAAGTGAAGGAAGATTGCAAGAATTAGAAGAAGTGTCTTACATTAAATGGGACATTATTGGACTTTGTGAAGTTAGAAGAACAGGTGAAGAGACAATTGATTTAAAAAGTGAACAAGTATTCCATTATAAAGGCACAAATATTGGAAATACAAGTGGAGTAGGATTCATTATAAATAAAAAAGTGGAAGAACAACATTGTGGAGATTGATAGGGTATCGGACAGAGTGGCAAGACTAGTTATACAACTTAATTGTAAGTACCAAATGCAGATAATTCAGGTTTATGCCCCAACAAGTTCTCATAGTGATAATTTTCAAATATTGTTTACTCTGATCAAAAGCCAGAGTAAACAATATTTGAAAATTGTTATGGAGACTTTAATGCTAGAATTGGTAAACAAATGAAAGATGAAAATGCTGTAGGTAATTTTGGTTATGGTAATAGAAATAAGAGAGGATATAGACTTGTGGAGTTTGCAGAAAGAGAAAAACTTTATATTATGAGCTCTTTTTTTGAGAAAAATGTTAAAAGGAAATGAATATGGAAGCATACAAATGATGGTACAGTAGAATTGGATTATATTTTGACTAACAGAAAACACATATTTCAAGATTATAATGTTCTTAATAAATTTAACACAGGAAATGATCATCGATTAATAAGATGTAAGATACGTGTTAATGCAAAACTAGAGAGAAAAAATTATTAAGAAAAACCATATTTACAATTGATATTCCTAATTTTCAGAAACATTGTAATGAATTTAAATTAGAACTTACAAATCGGTTTCAAGTATTAGTAGATTTTGAACATGATTCAGATTTGAATGAAATTAATATAAAAATAACTGATACACTTTTAAAAACTGCAACAAAGATAGCTGGTAGAAAAAAGCAGCAACTGACCAATAAAATTTCTATTGAGACTAGAGAATTTATGAAGAAAAGAAGGAATATGAAGATATACAAAAATGATGCCTTTAAAAGGATTGAATATCTCGAATTTTGTAAAATGGTATGGAAAAGAGTTGAAAATGATGTAAGAAGGTGTAACTGCGAACGAGCAAGGAAAGCTGTAAAAGAGAATAAAGGTCTCAAGAGTATAAAACAACATTTTGGTATTGGTAAGAAATTTATATCTGCAATAAAAAAAAAGATGGAATTATTACTAAAAAGAGAGATGACATCATAAAATGGGTAGAAGACTTTATTAAGAATTATATAGTAATAAATAAAGAACAAGTACCTCCTATATTTATTACATCTTCTGAATTGCCCAGAATTTTAAATGAAGAAGTGAGACACGCAATTAAATGCATGAAGAAAGAAAAGGCTCCAGGTAATGATGGAATTATAACTGATATATTAAAAAAAGCAGGTGAAGAAATATAATTTTTTTTAGCAAAGTTATATACTAAATGTCTAAATGATAAAGATGTACCAGATGATTAGAAGAATGCAGTATTAACATTAATAGTTAAAAAAGATGATAAAGAAGATATTAAAAATTACAGACCTATCAGCCTTTTATCAGTTTTATACAAAATTTTTACCAAGATAATTACAACTCGTCTACAAAGAACACTGGATTTTCACCAACCAAGAGAACAAGCTGGATTTAAAATTGGTTTTAGTACAGTAGATCATATCCAGGTATTGAGAGAAGTTATAGAAAGGACAAATGAATATGAGTTGTTATTACGCTTTGGATTTTTATAAAAAGGCATTTGATTTTATAAACGTTTCTTCAGTGATTAAAGCTTGGATCATCAAGGTATAGATCCAGGATATTGTCATATTTTA
The DNA here is from genome assembly GCA_028023455.1 of Epiperipatus broadwayi. Lineage (NCBI taxonomy): Eukaryota > Metazoa > Onychophora > Udeonychophora > Euonychophora > Peripatidae > Epiperipatus > Epiperipatus broadwayi. The sequence goes on from JAQFVV010006203.1 coordinate 7,784,066, forward strand.
AAGAATATTTATAAAAATGCAACAGCAACAATTAGATTACGTAATGATATTGGGAAAGTCAACACTGAGAAGGGTGTAAGACAGGGTGATTCCATATCTCCAAAACTTTTTACAGCAGTGCTGCAAAAAGTATTTTGTGGATTAAAATGGGAAGCTAAAGGAGTGAAAGTAAATGGAAATTATTTAAGTCATTTAGATTTTTCAGATGTAGTTGTTTTTGCAAATAATGCTTTAGAGCAGCAGAAAATGTTGCAGGAGTTATCAGATGAAAGTAGGAAAGTGGACTAAAGATAAATGTTAAAAAAGACTAAAGTAATGTTTAATGGATTTTCTCAAAAAAATAAAGATTGATTATCACGAGTTAGAAGAAGTTTAACAGCTACAAATACCTTGGTCAGATTAATGCAGATGAAAACATAATGGATGAAATTAATCATAGAATTAAACTTGGTTGGAGTGCTTTTGGTAGAAATAACTTGATACTAAAAGGAAATATACCTATGTGCTTGAAAAGGAAGGTTTTTAATAAATGTGTTTTACCAGTTTTTATTTATGGATCTGAGATTTGGACACTTAATAAAAGAGTAATACAGAGACTTCAGACCACTCAAATAAATATGGAGGGATGCATGTTGGGAGTAACAAGAAGAGACTGAAAGCACAATATATGGGTAAGAGAACAAACAGATGTTACAGACCTCATTGAAAAAAATTAAAAGACTGAAGTGGAGTTGGCCTGGACATATTGCTAGAAGAGATGATAATAGGTGGACAATTGAAATCTTAAACTGGATTCCAAGAGATTGTAAAAGACCCAGAAAGAGATCACATGTGAGATGGATGGATGAAATAAGAAAGGTTGTAGGGGTGATATAGGAAGAGAAGCTAAACATCGGAGATGGATTGAACTTGGAGAGACTTTCATCCTGCAGTGGATTGAGAATGGTTGATGATGATGATATTTTGTATAAATAGGCCACTTGGAGGGAGTATTAACATCAAATTCACATATTCCTAACTGTGCTGTAACCATATTCCTTACTAATAGCTTGCCAAGCAAATACTTTTAATCTATTTCACACTGTCTAGATTTTAATTACAAACTACTGATTATTTGTTCTCTGTCAATTTTGACATGAATTGTTGTCATGTTCTACACTCAACTGGCGAACTGTGCCAAATAATAGACTGTATTTGGACTTACAACAATTTATACAATCATGACAGTAATTTAAGAGTACGAATCAAATAACATTATCAAAGAAAAAAGACCCCAGAGCACAGTAATATTTAATTATGAAGTTATTCCACAACCCTTAATATCAATCTTACAGTGCATATATAAAAATTTATATTATATATGTTTACCTTTAACATTACTGAAAACCCTTACATGTAAGTAAACAATAATAAAGACCAAGGGTGATCTTTAAGTTTGCCTGGATCCCCCTTCAGAAGGAATTAAAAGTGGACATGAAGGCCAGTCCAGATCCTTCTTTTTCATCTGTGTTGCAGACCTTTCTTCCCTTTTTTTAGGCTAATCTATCTTTTTAATAGTTCTGTTCTACTGTTCTTTGCAATCATTTCCTATTGCTACTTTAAGTTAATACTTGTTAAAAATACATTTTACTAAGTAGTTTTCAGTAATTTAAAGATACTATGATTTTGCCATTTGTACAAATTAATTAAAATACTTTGATTTTCCCATGTGTACAGATTAATTAAAATACTTTTACTTTTCTAGTTATTAAACATTTATTTATTCTGTACACAGCAAGTAACAATCTCTCTCCAAAACACATACATAAGTCATCAATCTTAAAACTATAATTATATAATTTAAATAATACTACCTGTATATTCCTGTAAGATACTTTTTCCTATTATGAGAACTTTTATTTTACTGAGAATGTGGAAAATACATAATAATAATACATAAAAAAAATCTATTACTCAAAATTCTTTCAAAGTTTTTACATTTTACAAAAACACATTGTAAATATTTTTATTCAAGTAGACATTTTTAAATGATGTGAAAATTGATTTAAAATCCTTCATAACATACCTCAACCCCTTTCTCATGGAAATAGAACACAGTATGCTGGGCATATATGTGCCAGCACTGAAACATACAGTTCACCACAATCTCATATGTTGATGATGTTTCCATATTCATTCCTCACAAATCCCAGCTTCAAACCATACTACAAATCATAAACAAATATGCAAAAAAACTAAATCTTAAAATCAACTACAATAAATCTTCCATCTGGAAAATCAAAACAGGTATAACAATTCCCTCAATATTTACGGCCCAGCCACAATCATTTCTGGGCTTTGCCATTGCTAAGTCTAGATTAGCCATGTCGAAGGACATCCTGAACTCAATACTAGACAAAGCAAGAAAGGTAGTCAGCTCGCTGCAAAAATTTTATATCATTACCCGGCAAGGTTACCTTATTCAACATGCTAGTCTACCTAAGACTAAGCTACTACCTGCCATTCATAAAACCCACCAAAACGTTTGAACGATCTATGAACTCGTTATGCTCTAGGCTGCTTTGGAATGGCACAGTTGTGGCCATAAGCATGGCTAAAGCTCAAATGCCCAAAGAATCAAATGGGCTCGACCTGCATTCAGTGTCCATCCTGTACCTCCAAAAGGCTCTGGGAGTGCTGCGTGTGGCCAGCCTTGAACAAACAAATCTAAACCTCACACCGACAGTGGAGCCCACGGGTACATCTCCGCTCACCAGCAAATGGATGACAGATATATGGACTAACATCAGAAATGCAGTAAACATAATGCACCATACAATAAAAGAAAAAAAGACATATTGGCAAACATACAAACTTAAATACACCAATCAAACAATTCTACAGAACGATCTAGGGTTAAACAATAAACAACTCATAGCAAAATCGAAAAATTGGTTCTTAGAACCAAAATACATCGACTTTCTGCTAAAGATCAACCTCTCCTCCCTGCCAACAAATTATTTTCTGGTGTGGAAAAGAGGGTTTAGCAAGATCAACCCCCAATGCCAACTATGTGCCACAGCAGATGAGACAATTCATCACCTCCTGTATTTATGCCCTTTTCTCAAGCCAATCAGATCCTTTATTAACTAAAACATATCGCTCGACATTAGAGAAGTTTTAGTCATTCAAAAGGCTATAAAGAGTGGCATATTTTCAAAAATCAGAATCGCCATTATTCTAACCTTTGCAATCTGGTTATCCAGATGCAAATGTATATTTGAAAATGCTAATCGTGATGTCTGCAACATCTATATCAAATTACGGCTCAAGAACAGAGATAGATTTCTGGCTCCTGACTGGCTTTTTCATGAACTGGGGTAGGGTCACCCTCCTGGAAGAGTGAAGGAGAGCAATGGCCCCAATCTCGGACCACAGCAAGCTCTACAGAGTGAATGCCTTGCAATAGTGTAAAAAGAATATAGCTATGTATAGATAAACATGTTCAATTATATCTAATAAACTTTAATTTATTTTAATAAAAAAAAAAAATCCTTCAGTGTTTCTATGGTGAAGATCCCAAAGACAATGTAAGAATTTATCCTTTCAAGTAATGAAAATGATGACATAATTTTATCCTTTTGAATAAATCGATTAGTGTGGTAATTTAGATAATAATTAAAATCAAAATAAGTTGTTTTTCTCCATTTCTGTGTTTTAGCAGATAATAGTTTTTCCTGAAGATAAATGTCATAAATATTGACATTTCTTTAGGAAACTATTTAAGAAAAAAATCCATTAATTTGTAAAAAGCTTTTCACAATAAGATATCCAGTATGCAGGTGTTTTACAATAATTATTTCTTAAATATTTGCTTTTATAACAGTAGCAGAAGAATAATTAAAGTATTAGCATTCCTTAAGTAGTTTAGCAAATTTCAATTTCAAGTTTAATTTCATTTATCCATGCATTTTTATATATTATGATGTCTCAGATGTTTTGCCATTCATTTTGGATGATCTCAAGATGCATTTGCCCAAAAGGGCAAGTGATTTGTAAAATGTCTACTCCTTCCTTTACCTTTAAAAATAACAACGATCAAGATGGCTAAATTTAAATATTGGCCCAGAACATTACCTAGCAATGAAAGAGGCATATATTTATAGGTTTTTACTATGTGACTGATTTCCTAGTTATCTTTACTCAAAATTTTTAACTCTCTTATCTTTTTAGACCAAAATTTCCTATTTTTCCAAGGACACAAGATATTTGTTGATGATAATCTTTGAAGAAAAATTATAGCATCCATCATAAATAAATTACGAAACAATATTTTAAACTATTTAAATAAAATATCTATTTCAATAAAATTAAATATATAAATTATAATGTTAGAATCAATATTCAAGTTACAAACATTAAAATAAATCATTTTATTGCATTCATTCATTTACTTATTCTCAGAATAGATCACATTTATTAAAATAACTTTACTTAAATCTTTTAAAATAATACCCCATAAAATTTAAAATAGAAAAAAAAAAAAAACTTAATGTTTGTGCCCACACATTCAAATATTATATAAAAAGTTTATCACTATTGTAAATCATTTAACATTATGTATAATCTAATATAATTACTATTTTATTAATCTTATTTTAACTAACTTATTCATAAGTTTACAATATTATTTATTTTATCAGCGTATTGTCCTTTTTAAAAGTTAACTTCATGCTCATGTGTACTTTTAAAATTTAATAGGAAATTGCAATTTTTAAAATTATTGCTACAAAAATCTTAAAAGCTAAAAATACGAGACAACATCCTGGAATTGAAAAATTTACTTAATAAAGTACAGAACTTAAATAATAATATTATCTTTATAGTAAGCCAATAAAAATTTTGAAGTTATTTGTATTATATTTTAGAGATATCAAATATTCATCACAATATATATGATTGGGAGAATTGGGAAATATGACAATCTGTCATATATGTTTACATATAATTTATGAAAAAAAAATTAAGATTCCAAAGGATCATGTAATCAAATTATACATTTTATGATAAATAATTTTAATTTGAAAAAAGAAAAGCAAACTGGTGTTTTTATTATTAAATGCTTTTGTTTAAGAAATAATATTTGTTTGCATGTTTTTAAATTATTGTAATCACTCTTATTATTTAAGTTAGAATAAAATTTTAAAATTGAGGTTTGATAGATTTAAATTCAATAGTACTGTTTCAAATTTGGTACAGAAAAAAAAAGTAGCAGGCAAAGCAATATGGGACTACTAATATTTTAGATAGGTAATCTAGTTTCTTAGATCTGGGACCAATGGGCAGAACATTTTGATATTAAATTTACAATCCATTTTTAGAACTTTAAAATGTTTTAAGTAAGGCCCGTGAGAAGATAATATAATTTTTTTTGGCTTTAATTTAAAGTTATAACAAAATTTTACAATTGAGGTTTAATAGATAATTCAATATAATTTGAAATTTTGTACAATTTTTAAAAATTACTACCAAAGTGCTAGAATACTGCAATATTTTAGGTAGGTGACCTATTTTTTTACACATGGAACACTGGGTGAGAAAATTTTGAATATTTTGATATCAAATTTAAAAATGTTCTTAGAATTTCAATATGTTTTAAATAATGAATACAATTTTCTTGGTTTAACTGCTTCTGCTTGTTATGCAGTTTTGCTGCGCATCTTATTTCATTGGTCGAAATGTTGTTTTCTTTTTTTTAATGATGTAAAATCTATAAGCATGATGCAACAGAAATATGGGCATTTGATACATCTGGAACATAGCTTTATAATGATGTCTTTAAAAAAAAATCCAAAGAAATTTGAATTTTTTATTATTTTTTTTTGTAACAGGTGCATTTAATTTTTTTTTTTTTTGGATCAATTTTCTAATTTCCACAAAGCAATAAAAATAGAAAACTTTTATTGGCCTCATGAGTTAGACAAAATGGATTAAAAAATACACTGATCATTCACAAACAAGGCCTTCCATGGAGTCTAAACGTAATTGCAGAATATCGGGCTCGTAAGTATACAATTTTAATTTTTTGAATATTTTAATTTTTTTTTAATTATTTGAAAAATGATTTAATTTTTATTAATTTACATTTGTATTGATGTGTATGTATATACATTCTATATTTATTTATGCTCATATGAATTCATTCATATGTACAGTAATTTTGTGTGTTCTAATCCAAGTTTGAGACATCTTATTTTATAAAAATGATTCTCAAAAGGTTTAATAAGTTATTATGTTTATATGGTGTGTTTGTGTTTACTCTTGCATGTTGCATAAGAAGTAATGATTTATAAAACTAATAATCAAATGTACAGAAAGATTGCATATGCAGGCAAAAAATCAAATTCTGATTCTTGCCTATGCCTTGATACTCATGCTGTGGAGTCACTCTTGTTTTGCCATATCTTTCATCACATTATTTTCAAGTCTATAGCTAACAAATGGACTATATGCAAATAAATTATATCAAGTGATACAATAAATATAACAAGATAGTATCACTGGTGTGCATAAAGAATATAGACATCACTGATGTACACAAAAAATAAAATAAAATGAAGAGATGAAACTCATTTTATCAGTGATACAGACAGTAGCCTACAATTTCTAGTTTTAGATAGACAAGAAGCCAATTGTTATGATGACAAATGCATATCCATCTTCTGGAAATGATTTGTTTGTATCTTTTATTAGGATGAATCTTTTTCTTATAAACACCTTTGAGATTTATCAACTTTTGGGGTACTGGGTAAAAATGAAGAATTCTTATGCAAATATTTTTGGAGATTCTGAAGTTATGGATTATCTCAGGTAAGAAGTGTTATATAGGGTTTGAAAGATAATTTTGTGAGGAATACAAAGAAATTATCACTGAAGATGTAATTTAAACTTAGTTAATGATGAATTAGAAATTATGAACAAACAATAAAGTAATAATTATGTCGGATATTGAAAAATTTTTTTCTTCTTATTTTTTAAATGGTAATCACTATTTGTCTTAGTTTTATTGTTTTCCTTAGTTTTTCTAGTTTCTATCAATGTAAAGTTTTTTGCTCTAAAATTATTAAAATTGAAGTTATTGTAAAAATTGTGTCTCAGGTCAGTTTTTAAAAAAATTCAATATGGCACCTGGAGAATCAAGCAGTTAAACTGTAAGCTTCATTTAAGTTAACATAAAGTAAGCTTAGTTTATAATATAGTTTTGTTAAGTATTTTTTTTTTTAAATTTCAAAAAAAAAAAAAAGTCAAACACTTTTCAATAAAAAGAATATCCTCATATTTTATTATACATATACAAAATATGATATATATATATACATAAGCAGTATATATATTAACTTAATCCAGAAATATGTAATGATATATAATAAACTGTATGTGGCAAATCAATTTAAAGTAAAATCATATGTATTAAGTGAAATTCATTTACAATAGTTTTGGCAAGCATTTATTTTAAAAAAATTTCCAATCAGAAGCAAAACTGTTAAACACTTTTCACTTAATAGAATATTTTTAGTCATTTAATGATTTCTTATAAACATAAGCAGCATCCATATTAACTTATAGCAGAAATATCTAGTGGTATATAATCAACTATAAATGCCAAGTCAATTTAAAGTACAATATAGTTTTAAATTTTCATTTATTGCGTCAATATTAAAAAATTAAAACTAGATACATTTTTTTTTACATTAATGCTTTTATTTACCATGCACTAAAAAGCAAAAAAATACTTGTTTCTTCAACCACAATTGGGATTTTAAAATTTAACTTGAAATAAAATCATGGGAGGGGGGGATCCAGAAATTAATTAAGACAATCTCTTGTTGGGATTGACTCAATTAATTTCTGGACCCCCTTCCCCTTGTTTTCATTTCAAGTTAAATTTAAAAATCCCAATTGTGTTGAAGAAACAATTATTTTTTTGCTTTTTAGAACATGGTAAATAAAAGCATTTAATATTAAATTTTTTTCTTCTCTATTTTAAAAGTATTTTTTAAACATATTTTTGGGTAACCATCTTAAATTAAATAAAAAGAAAAAAATGTGTAAACAATTTTGAAAAGATTATGACATAGAAATAATAAATAAATGAACCAACTAAAGTAGTTTAAACATTGGTAAAATAATTATATATAAAAAATTTTTTTTGCAAAACTAATTATAAACTTATAAAAAGGCACAAGAAATTTAATTGGATGGGCTGCTATATCATAGTCATGGTAGAATAAAAGTATTAAAAATGGCTTTGGACCAATCACCCATGTTTCTCAAATAATTAATCCATCATTATGTACCTGCTAAATATAAACCACCAACATGAATGATATCTTGAAGCTTTGATGCAGCAGTGAATTGCCTGGAAAAATGATCAAAGCCATGCTGGGATATATCTTCAAAAAATATATAGAAAAAGAATACAAAAAACCTATAATAATGGATAGATACTGTTAATAGAACTGCTGGTTTTGAACAGGTATCTTAATAACTAAAATCTGAAGTTCATTTATATCTGCCACTTATATTATTTAAAAATAAATATTTACCATCTAATTATATAATAATTTTAAATTTTTATTAAAAAATAATTTTATAAAATTAACATATATATGCATATTGATAAACTTAATCATTCTTTTTATAAAAGAGTTTGTTAATAATTTAAAAAAAATTTTTTTTTTTATATTCAGTTGCATATATGCAAAGATAAAATAGTTCATGAGCATATTCCCCAAAAAATTATCTTAAAAGATTCTAAAACAATTAATTTGCTTTCATTTTTTTTTGCATTACAAAAGAAAAGTTTTAAATTCTATTAACTATTAATTAATCTTGCTTAACTTTCTGAATTATTTATTTAATGAATGTTATGAAATCTTAAAGAAGTAAACTGCCACCCCTATAAAGCTATACATAAATAACACTAATATGTTGTAAACAGTAAAAAATATAAAGTGAATCCACCTATTCTTTTAACTTTCGATCTTTGTAAGTTTTGTTTACTAATATTGATGAAAATTTAGAATATAAATTATATATTAGCCACATTTAAATACAATAGTATTAAAAGATAGCGACTGGATCTCATTTTTAACAATTACTATGCACCAGCCAAAAGTGCGCTCAGCTACAGTTATCAAAATTGACAACATATGGAATAAACCCTTACTTAGATAATGTTCAAAATGTTTTATAACATTCAAAATATTTAAGCAAATTAATTACAAATAGGATAAGAAAAAGGAGAATAACCTCAATATTATAAAAATAATCAAATATCAATTTGTAAATGTAAATCTCAAGTATGCATAACTAAATGAAAATAAACTACCTTCCCCATAAGTAATAAATAAATAACATTCATATGATAGCAACTGGTAAAGAATAGAGTGAAATCACCTTTGGCTTTCGATCTTTATAAGCTTTCATTTACTAATATTGTTAAAATTTCAGAATAAAAATTATATATAGGCGGTCCTTAACATTTGTACCTAATTGATTCCTGAAACATATACTAAAGTTGAAATGTACGAAAATAGAACAATGTAAAAAAAAAAACCTATCAAAAATTGGTTTTAAAATATTTATTTTTTAATGAGAGGTATTACACAGGTAGTCCTCTATGGTTTTTTTAAATTTATTACCTTAAATTTTATTACATTGTTAATGAAATAATTAAAGGTATAGAACTAAATTATTTAAAAGTTATACAAATGTAGAATAACACACACACATATTAAAAATATAAAACAGTTTATGCAAAAGAAATCAGTCAAAAATATGAATAAGATAAAAGATTAATATTTATGAAATTCTTAAAAATGTATACGGATATATAGTTATTGGGTTTTGTTAAAAAAATTGTATGGTAAAAATATTTATAAGTAAATTGCTTCACTTATTTTTCCGAAAGTTTAAAATTGAATACTCATTTCATTGGATTTATTAATCTTATTACGCCTATATAAATAAAATGACATTTGCATAGGCTGTTAGTCCTATGCATAATTACATTTTAGATTTTATTTTCTGAAGCAGGATTGTATGAGAAAGTAACTACTGTGATCATAGATGATAGATGAACCAAAACAATATTAAGTTTTTATGTGATTGATGATGAGAATTCTCTAAGAATAAAAGTAATCAAGACATCTCAAATTAATAAAAATAAATTTATTACAATTTTAAAAATAAAATTAATAATACTAAGAAGTTACAACTTAATATTATATAAAAATGTAAATCATTATTCTATATATAAAAGTAATTGCTGAATTATGTTTGTGATACAATAGATGCACGGATAAGAGCAAAAACTCGAATATATAGTACATAAATAACACTTTATTGATTAGTATCTGGTATTTTCTTTATAAATTTACCAAGAAGATAGTTGAATTATAATCTTTTTTTTCATTTCTTGATAAAGAATTCCATAACATGCTGTGTCTTTTTCTATTGCCCTTTGAATGAAATAGCGAATTGTACAAAACTAGAGAATTACTGTATTAGCTAGATTTAAATGCAACATTTCAAATAGATAATAGACCAAATCTCATTTTTAACAACCTTTATAACAACAATCAAATATGAATTTGTAAATATAAATATTAAATATACACAACTTAATGATTATTATTTATTTTGTGAAATATTTTATATTTTTAGTAAGAATGTGTGAATTATTAACTGACTTTTATTATTAATTTATTAAACTGTATAATCTATATTTAGAGTGTGAGAAACTTTATTTTTTGCCCAGGCTATATCATCAAAAATAGAAAGGAATAAATCATATTAATCAAGGAGTGATAGATATTAGTTTCTATCTCTAATGAATGACATGACATCCATATATTATATCAGTGGTCTTCAACCTTTTCACATCTGCGGACCGGCAAAAATAAGGATAAGATTTCGCGGACCGGCAGAAGTTTACAGATAAATTTTCTTAAAGATGTAAACTGCTTAGCCTTAAATGAGCATAATTATTATAACTGACCAAAACACCACACTAGCTACTGTGTATTGTAATGGTGTACTGCTACAGAAAACTGTACAATAACAATCGTTCTCATTAATGTGTTTGCATTTCTACGTTTATTATTTCATTGTTAAAACATGCAAAAACAAAATGTTATTCGCCTGAATGTTGGGAAATATCACAGCTAGTGTAATTACATGACAATGATTATGATAAATGTAATAACTGTATTTAATGTTAAGTATACAAGATGAAGTTATATATATATGGAGTTTGTATAATAAAAAACTTTTTTTTTTTACATTTTGATTTTTTTTAAAAAAATAATAAAAAATTTAATTCTACCCCCCCCCAATAAACATCTGTGATAAATAGAAAAACAAATTAATTTATGTACGATTAATTAGATTTTGTTTTCGTTGTTTTTTTTTTTTTAATCAGGTAAAAATGCGATGAAAAAACAAATAAAAACTTTATATTAATTAAAAGTTTAAAATATTATTTTGTTATTACAAACTTTTCTGCCAGTCTGGCGTGGACTCTGCGGCCCGGGGGTTGAAGACCATTGTATTATATGACTAAGAATGTCAAAGATATATAGTGCAAAACAAATACATATCAAATAAATATTAAAACTTGTCATTTAGACATGGAAATCTAGCCAGACAACTAATGCATCCCTTTCATTCTGATTACTGGAATTGTTGTGATTTACATTTTGTTTACAGTTTGGATAGTTATCATCATCATCATTGGCATCACCTTTCAGTTAAATAATTATAGCTCTCTTCTCTTCAACAACAGATACTCAGATCAGGAAAATATACGTAGTGCATCAAGCTGTAGCTATTGATTGTCTTATGATTAGTGAATTATCTGAATGTGACTCTATCTCATATTTTTATTCAATTATATTTAATACATTGTGTGGCCAAGTAGAAAGGTTTTGCTATTTTTTTCTTCAAATTATTACTTTGCAATATATATTACAACTGTACACAACTCGGATGGGTGAGACAGTGGTTCTAGTTTGATAATGCGCCATGAATTGCGGCATCCAAATTGTAACAATACAAATGATGATGATGAGAGAGAATTGCTAAGTTGATTCTTTAAATGACAGTAAGTATAAAAATTACCTTATTTAAATGCTTTGTAAGTTTTCAAGATCATAATTGTATAAAAAGTGGCTTTTAAATTAAATAATAGATAAATGGAGAACAAGAAATTTTATCAATTATATATCAAAATCTAATGGTCATGAATATGGAAATGTGCTGCTAGCCAATCAATTTCCTAATAACAGTGAAAGGAATATGTCCAATTTTTATTATCTCTTTATACTGCAATTGTTTACTTTCAGAGTATAGCATTAAAATTCATTAATGAGAGTTGATCACTTGCTAAATATAAAATAGAAACAAATGGAATATTTTATTGAATCTAAACTATATTTACAAACCAATTAAATTTAAAGAATTTATTTAGTATCAATTCATTAATGTTAAATAATATAGTTATTTATTGAGGTTTGTACAAGTAATTAGTAGCATCTCAATATTTTCAGGATAAAATAATTATATTATCAAAATCAAGTATTACACTATGAGCCACATGTATAGATAAATGATCTGATTCAAAAATAGAAAAAAAATTACACAAAGTCACTTTAGATAAAACAATGAGTTCATCTTTATTTATAATATGCATTTTATCTTCTTTTTTTTTTAGAATGGTAGCAATAATATAAAACAAAGCAAGAACATCTCTTTCATTTCTTAGGTTTTTCAACTAATTTCTATGAAACTTATGATGAGTGACAATTGATATGATACATCTGTTTAAATTGCTTATATGTTCAAATGAAGACTATTTATGTCCTAAGACTAAATAAAAGCATAATAATAATAATAATTATTAACATCTAATTAGTCCTAGATCAGTGATTCATTCTTTGGGTAGAATTACACTAACTTTTCAATTAAAAATATATATATATAAAATTCTCTTCAGACAATACTAGAGATATCTGTGTTCACCTGAACTAAATTTTCTTTTTCTGGGCTACTCAAATAAAAATAAACTCTTAAAATAATCTCTTTTATTTAATGAACAGCCTTTAAGTATGGCAAAAGAACTGCTATATTTATCTACATCACATTCAACTCCATAAAGTCTAATAGGGATTTTACCATCACATTATAGTGACTTTAATAGATACTTTTTTATAATAAAGTGCTTATAAACAGCACATGGGTCTTTATAATTATGCATATAAATATTCTAAATACTTTAAATGATCAAATTTCACAATTAAAATTTGTCCATAATAATAATAATAATAATAAATTATTATTATTGTAATGTAATGTAAATAATGTCCATTGGGGGAAGTTGCTATACAGTAATTGGTCATGTGATTGCGTAAAAAGAATCATATTGAAAAGGTTCCATTATGGAATGAAAGCTGGATTAATGAATTAAATAACTTTTTATTTATAGTGAGTTGTCTATTTCAATTTTGGTTTAAATTGATTATTTTTAATTTTATATAAATATTCATATATAAAACATTATAATAGCAAACCTATCCTTTAAACGTATCACATGATTATCGAACGACTGCAAGTTATATGCAAGTAAATATATATATATTTCAATAATAATATTCATGTCAATTTTTTTTTAATGTTTAAATTAGTCTTCATGTAAACATAAATGATGATAAAAGTTTGCCTAATACATTTATCTTATATACATATGCTATATATTAGATATTATTATTATTATTATTTTTAATTATAACACCTAACATACAGCATATGTATAAAAGATAAATGTATTGGCTAAATTTTTATAGTCATTTATGTTAACATGAAAACTAATTTAAACATTAAAAAAAAATGAGATGAGTATTATTATTGAAATATATTTATATATTTTACTTGCATATAACTTTCAGTAATCATTGATATGTTTAAAGGATAGATTCGCTATTATAATACTTTATATATGAGTATATATATGCGTAATGATAGAAACCCATGTAGTGTTTATATGGGTTTATTATAAAAAGATATCTGTCAGAGCCACTATAATGTGATGATAAAATCTTTATAAGACTTTATGAAGTTAAATGTGATATAGATAAATATAGTAGTGCTTTTGCACATTTAAAGACTGTTCGTTAAATAAAAGGGATTATTTTAAGAGTATCATATTTAATATTCCAGATAGATAGTTCAATGGACAAAAGTCTGAGAGAATTTTATTTTATTTTATTTTTTAATAGAAAAGTTAGCATAATTCTATTTAAAGAACAAATCTCTGATTTAGAACTATTTAGATATTAGCAAGTATCATTATTATTATAATGCTTTATTTAGTCTTAGGATATAAATGGTCTTCATTTGGACATAAATGCGATCTAAATAAATATATTATTATTAAATGTCACTCAACAAGCGTTTCAAAGAAATTAGTTGAGAAACCTAGGAAATGGAAAAGATGTTCTTGCTTTGTTATTTTATATTACTGTTGCCACTCTAAAAAAAAATACTTATCATGAATAAAAGATGAACCAATTGTTTTATTTAAAGTGATTTTGTGAAAATTTTATTTTATTTTTGAATATGTGTAAGTCATAGTGCAATAGTTGATTTTGATAATATAATTATTTTACATTGAGAATATTGAAATGCTACTGATTACTTATATAAACCTCAATAAACAGTTATATTATTTAACATTAATGAATTAAGATACTAAATAAATTCTTTACATTTAGTTGGTTTGTAAATATAGTTTAAATTCAAAAAATATTACCTTTATTTCTATTTTATATTCAGCAAATGATCAAGTCTCATTAATGAATTTTAATGCTAAACCCTGAAAGTAATTAATTGAAGTATAAAGAGATAATAAAAATTGGACATATTCCTTTCACTACTATAAGGAATTTGATTTGTTTAGTTATAGGATATCACTTCAAAGGCTAGCACATTTCCGTGTTGATGACCATAAGAGTTTGACACATAAATGATTAAGTTTCTTGTTCTCCATTTAGCTATTATTTAATTTAAAAGCCACTTTTTGTATACTTATGATCTAGGTATAGATAACCTACAAGTCACTTCAATAAGGGAATTTTCATACATACTATCATTTAAAGAATCAACTTATCCATTGTCTCTCATTCCCACATATATATAGTTAAAATTTGAACACCACAATTCGTGGTGTGTTATCAAACTAGAACCACCCTCTCACCCATTCTAGTTGTGTACAGTTATAATATATATATATATTGTTTCCTTCATTTGAAAATAAAAGATGCAATACACAATATTTAAAATAAGTCCTTTTTTCATGATTAAAAAGCACATATAGAAATATATTTTAAATTAACCTCCCCAACCAAGGTTATGACTTACAAGCATTTTAAATGTTGAACAAAGTATCGAGAATAAAATAAATCTATCTATTCTTGGTAACCCTGATGTTTATATGCATATCTTTGTCAACCCTGTTGGTAGTTCCGAGTGAAATTAATTTATCAATCAGATGGAATATGGTATGTTTACATATACATTGAGCTATGTTTAATTTAAAGTTTATATTTTGAATTAGAATTGATTATGTTATGCAAAATTTAATAAATATTTTATAATAAAAATTTTATTTCATAAGTTTATTATAATATTTATATTAGCTAGGTGTATTTTAATGATTATGGACTTTTCATTATGTGTTAGTATTTACAGATGTTGTTAATAATCATTAATAAGTTATTGCAATTTTTGGCGCTACAATGTGAAAATTCAACAATTTTTTTCTTTAATTGTTAATTCATTGTTTTGTTTATGTATTATTAAAAAAACATATGTTGTATAATTACTAGTTGGTTGTGTAATTCATTTTAAGAGAAATATACTAGTGATTCTACTTCTTATCACCAGCTCATATAACTGACCATTACAATATATAAATGATGCAGAATTGATGACGAACTCTATTCTTAAAAATAACAGATATATTCAAACTCACAAAAAAAAAAAAAAAAAGGGAAAAACAAGTAGTTCTCCTATACCTAAAAAGCATTGTATTGTACAAAATCATAATATAAAAGAGTTTACAAAAAGATTATCTGATAATAATCAATAATTGTTTGAACAAAGTCAAAACTAACAATATCTCTTGCAAAAAAATTAGATGTCTGGTTGACCTATCTAACAAATAGTTCCTTATGATTTATTCTTATCCAGGACCTAGATAAATATCATAGAAATGAAAAAAAATCATAAATGAGTAAAAATGCATTTTACAAAAAAACTATGGAAATAAATTCAATTATTAAAAGCTTAATGCACCCATGAGTTAAACAATTTGGCATCAAACTAGGTATTAAAGATCATGTTATTCAATAAGCATGCAAATAAAGACAAAAACAAATAAAACAAAACAAAAAAAAAGAACTATACTTCTTTTTTATTATTCCATGATCAATCAATTAACTTATTAGTTTTGTATTTACATATTTGACTATTTCTATGGCTCAATTGGTTAGAGCATTACCTTAAAATTCAAATTCAAAAATCTAAGGATTCAGGTTCGATTCCCATGCTTATAGTACTGTCACTGGTTAGATCAGCAAGATCTGAAGAAGAGAGGAGAATAATACCTCTCGAAACATTGTGCATATACTAACCTGTATGCTATTACTAACAGTTGAATGATATTGAAATAAAGTTAAATTTTTCTAAAGGCATAATGTTAGATAATGGAAATAGTCCAATATATAAATACAACTAAAATTCCATCACCACAAAACTCAGCTTATTAGATATTTAAAAAAAGTAATTTATTTGACCATCTTTCCAATTACCACCCTTGAATTTTATTCTTTCTATCTATTTTCATAATTTTATATACCAAATTTTTTATAAGCATTATCAATCCTGTTTAATATTTTACTAAATCTATCTAACTATCTAAAAGAGCTATCAGATTCTTAGCAAATAAAATCAATAATTTTTTTTCCTTTCAGCATTCATGTTGAAACATCACTATTTAAAATCATCATACCTAATTAAATATTAAACAAATTAAAATATATAGATAATCTTTACATAGCTAATTCTATCTACAACTTTTCTATACCAGACATTAGTTTTACAAATGTCCTTTGTCTTGATATATTAATTTTCTAATAGTTTCCTAATATTTCAATCTACAATTTTTCCTTTCAAAAGATTTATTAAAATAATCACTTTACCAAATGCCTTTCCAAAATCAACTAAATAAGTATCAGTCTTTTTCTAAATACTTTTCATATCTCCAATTGCATCACTTTTTGTTGTTTACCTCAAATAAATGTCTATTCAATTCTGTTTTAATTTTTTTCCCCCTGAAATTTTAATTTACAATACATCAACATTTTATTTTAATATAATGATATTGATTAAAAGAAACTTTATTGATTACTTATATGAATCTCATTATAAATTCTTTTAAATCTCTTTTTTCTACCCATAGACTTCTGCGATTCAAATGTAATATCCTTTTCTATTTTTAATTTCAGCAATAGCTTTTACAATTTTTTTATTTACCATTGTACAATCAATTTCAAACTTATCTACATAAATTTTTTTTTAGTAACATAGCTGAAGAGTTACCGTTATCAGATAAATTCTTTTCATTTTTCTAATTTATCTACCTTTTTAAAGTAATAAACTACCATTCTTTGCTGCAATAACTGTTAAATTATATTAAAATACATCTAGTTTAATTTTACAATTTCTATTTTTTCATATTTTATAATTTCTCTATTAACTTTATTTTTGTCTTCTTAATTTATATTTTACTTTCTTTGAATTTTATATAAATATATACTTCTTTTATTCCTTACTCCATTAATCATGCCATAGTTAATACAAAAACACCCATCATTCTTTACAATAGCCTTCTTTATGTTTTCTGAATCAATCCGCACTTCAAAACAAATTTGAAATTTTTCTTAACAATTCCCTTTAATTTATTAATTTTCCAAATAAATTGTGAATAGAATCTACACATCTTCATGAAGTATGAATGAATTCTCATTATTGTTCCTAAATCTAATTTGGATCAGCAAATAATCTATATTAGCTGCAATTTGTGCAAAGTGTTCTCTTATAATTTCTAAACCAATTAATCTTTTACCATCAAATTATTTTCCCTATGAAAGTTATCAATATCTTCTGTGCATTTCTTATTCTTATCTATGATACCCATACATTTGTCCTTCCCTTCTTTCACAGGATTCAAAATATATATTTTTAAAAAACATTCGCATTTATATTTATATAATAAATATTTTATAGTTGCCATATTTACTACATGATATATAAAATTACATAAGACCTTTTGAAGTATCTCTCAATCTAACCATCATTAAATTATCACTTTTACAAATCTGACTCAGAATGTTATCTTCTATCTTTGATCTTGAGATAGATAACTATTTCACTGTAAACCTGTTGCAAATAAATGAAAGATCATATGCAGTTTAGTATAGTTATAAAATGATAAATTCAAGGGCTAAAGATGCCTGGTTCAAAGCTCAACTCTAACTCTTTCAGTGCTTGAACATCCCATGACCATCTGAATGATTCGTGTTATTTTTTTTGTTATAAGTAAAAAAAAAAAAATTGTAAAAAACATTAAAATGCTACATAACACTATTAAGTTTATTTTTTTTGTTAGCATTCACATTTTAAATAAAATCTGCATAATAAAAAATTACAAGCTAATAAAAAAATATAATGTGGAATTTTAATTTATACATATTGAAGTAGAAGTTTTTCTAGAATTAGAGTTAGATATAAAGTAATAATAAACTATCATCAATAAAATTTTAAAGATTTTCTTGATACTCATTTTTTAATATTCAGCATAAAAACTTTCAGTTTCAATATGCTTATTTTTTCAATAAAAAATATAATGTATACTTCTTTATTATTATAATTGCAATAAATAAATGCTTACAGTTGCAGTATGTTTTCCCACTGTCATAATAAATTCATTTTTTTGATGCTTTAAATTTCTCATATCAAGCCGCAAATTAGTATCTCCCATTCCATAATTTCTGAAAAATAGAATAAAAATAAATAAATAGTGATAGAACTAGATGTCTTTATAACTGTAATTCTATTGTTTTCTAATCAGCAAGTTATTAGTCACTTAGACAATAGAGTTCTATGACTAAACTGTACTATTTCTTACAAATCTGATAACACAACATAGCATATCATAAAATAATATTAAAAAATTAATAAAAAATACAAGTGTTTATACAAGCTTAAACGTACAAAATCATTAAAGAAATTTCATCTAAAAATCCTTCATAATATTGTGAAATTATGATAGCAAGATCATACAATTAGTGTGTTCTTCAGTTTAAAAATTTGATAAATGGGTGAGTAAAGAGACCGAAGAGTAACATACTTATTAAAAAGTATTTTATGATAAGTGTGAATATGGTTTGCATGGGAGAAGCAAACCCCATTTAAGCAGTAAAGATTATCTCAAACAGCTTTCTAAAAGCAGGTAATACTGGTTACTTTTACTATGTGTAAGAATATAATGACAATGAAGTTAAAAAAGTTAGATTATAAAAAATTAAAAACAGCATTATAAGGGTTGTCATTTAAATAAATTAAAGAATTAGTGCATGATATATATGGTTTACAAATTGCTTTGTATTGTCATTGAAATTTCATTTTTTAACTTTTGATCTCTCTCTATATATCTAAAATTTTCTTTTTTTTTATTATTTCTATAGTTATAATGGTTATGATCATTTTTGAATGGGTACTAATATATAAGTAAAATAGCCATATAAATCTGTAGCAGTCTTAAGTGATATATTGAAGGCAGAGATATTATTTATAAGCTAGTAGTCAAAAACTAGGTGGGTAAGGTTTTTTTTTTTAGTTATCTTTTATTATTTTATATTTTTGCTCATCACCAACCATTATCACTCTACTGCAGGATGAAGATCTCTCCAAGTTCAATCCATCTTCTCCGATCTTTAGCTCCTCTGTTCAACATCACCATTGCACACTTTCTTATTTCAACCATCCATTTCACATATGGTCTCTTTCTGGTCTTTTATTATCTTTTGCAATCCAGTTTAACATTTCAATTGTCCATCTATTATCATCTCTTATAGCAATATGACCAGCCCAACTCCACTTCAGTCTTTTAATTTTTTCAATAAGGTCAGGAACACCTCTTTGTTCTTTTACCCATATATTCCATGTTCGATTTCTTCTTGCTACTCCTAACATGCATTTCTCCATACTTCTTTGAGTGGTCTGAAGTCTCTGTATTGCTCTTCTATTAAGTGTCCAAGTCTCAGATTCATAAGTAAGAACTAGTAAAACACATTTATTAAAAACCTTCCTTTTCAAACAGATAGGCATATTTCCTTTTAGTATCAAGTTATTTCTACCAAAAGCACTCCAACCAAGTTTAATTCTATGATTAATTTTATCCATTAAATTTCCATCTGTATTAATAATCTGACCAAGGTATTCGTAACTGTTAACTTCTTCTAACTCATCATAATCAATCTTTATTTTCATGTTTTGAGAAAATCCATTGAACATTATCTTTAGTCCTACTTTCATCTGATAACTCCAGCAACATTTCCTGCAGCTCTAAAGCATTATTTGCAAAAACAACTACATCATCTGCAAAATCGAAATGACTTACATAATCTCCATTTACTTTCATCCTGTTAGCTTCCCATTTTAATCTACAAAATACTTCTTGAAGCACTGCTGTAATAAGTTTTGGAGATATGGAGTCACCCTGTCTTATAGTCTTCTCAATATTATTACTTTTCTAGTATCATTATATAATCTAATTATTGCTGTTGCATTTTTATAAATATTCTTTAAAATATGACAATATCCTGGATCTATATCCTAATGAACCAATATTTTAATCACTGAAGAAATGTTTATAGAATCAAATGCCTTTTCATAATATCCAAAGCATAATGGCAACTCATATTCATTTGTCCTTTCTATAACTTTTCTCAATATCTGGTTATGATCTATTGTAATAAAACCATTTTTAAATCCAGCTTGTTCTCTTGGTTGATGGAAATCCAATGTTCTCTGTAGACAAGTTGCAATTGTCTTGGTAAAAATTTTGCATAAAACTGATAAAAGGCTGATAGGTCTGTAATTTCTAATATCTTCTTTATCACCTTTTTTAAATATTAATATTAATACTGCATTCTTCCAATCATCTGATACATCTTTATCATTTAGACGTTTGGTATATAACTTTGCTAAAAATTTTTATATTTCTTCACCTGCTTCTTTTAATATATCAATTATAATTCCATCATTACCTGGAGTTTTCCCTTTCTTCATAAATTTAATTCCACTCTCACTTTTTCATTTAAAATTCTGGGCGATTCGGAAGATATAATAGATATAGGAGATACTTGTTCTTAATTACTATATAATTCTTGATAGAAATCTCCTACCCATTTCATGATGTCATCTCTCTTTTTAGTAATAATTGCATCTTTTTTTCTTATTGCAGATATAAATTTCCTACCAATACCAAAATGTTGTTTTACACTCTTGAGACTTTTATTCTCTTCTACAGCTTTCCTTGCTAGCTCACAGTTATACTTTCTTATATCATTTTCAATTCTTTTCCACACCATTTTATAAAATTAAAGATAAACAATCCTTTTTAATTCATCATTTTTGTATATCTTCATATTCCTTCTTTTTTTCGTAAATTTTCTAGTCTTAGTAGAAATTTTATTGGTCAATTGCTGCTTTTTTTCTACCAGCTATCTTTGATACAGTTTTTAAAAGTGTATCAGTTAGTTTCTTATTAATTTCATTCACATCTGAATCATGTTCAAAATTTACTAATATTTGAAACCGATTTGTAAGTTCTAATTTAAATTCATTAGAATGTTTCTGAAGATTAGCAATATCAACTGTAAATATTGTTTTTCTTAATAATTTTTGTCTCTCTAGTTTTGCATTAACATGTATCTTACATTCTTACTAATTGATGATCACTTCCAGTGTTTAATTTATTAAGAACATTACAATCTTGAAATATGTATTTTCTGTTAGTCAAAATATAATTTAATTCTGCTGTACCCCCATTTAGATGCTTCCATGTCCATTTCCTTTTAACATTTTTCTCAAAAAAAGAATTCATAATATAAAGTTTTTCTTTTTCTACAAACTCTTTCAATTACCATAACCAAAATTACCTACAACACTTTCATTTTTCATTTGTTAATAATAGTTAAATAGATAGTTACATGAAAATATTTCAACCGTTACTTGGCTAGCAGGCAAATAAAATTGACTATTATATTAAAAAGTTTTATAAATATATAAATAAATATATTAATGAAGGATACAAATAAGATATTAACAAATTTCAAAAACTTATTATAAGAAGATTAATAAATGGTCTAATTTTATTGCTACTTTTGAATAAAGTAAACAAATTTAAAGATTATGTATGCCTACTACTGCAGACATATTGCAATAATCATAAATATATATATGCTATGTAATACTGAAATACAAGTATAACATATATATTTAACTTAGATGTAATTAAAGGAGATTTGAACCAGACTTTCAAGCTCCCAGTAGCCATCCATTCTATCCAATATATAACTGACACACATAACCACATACATGTGAAAAAGATAAATGATCTCCAATATTTGTATTTCACGCTGAACCAACACTCATCAGTTGGTCCGAATCATCGTCTCCCACACATATAAATAATCAGTGCTCAGTTTATATTAAGATAACAAATCTATAAACTTTAATAGTCAGGTTTCAATCCACTCTTTTCTCCATCATCAGATTTTCAGTGATATGGATGACTGAAGGTTGGAGGGGGGAAATGATTGAAGCCTAGATATGCCATTTTCCTATAAACCAAGTACTGATTGTATATGTGTGTGGAAGATGATGATCTGAACCAATTGATGAGTGCTGGTTCAGCATGAAATATATATATTGGAGATCATTTATCTTTTTCACATGTATGTTGGTTATATTGAATGACTGTAGGGGCTTGAAAGTCTGGGTTCAAATCCCTATTAATTATATATATTATATGTAACAGAATCATTTAATTTAAAAAATCAACAATATTTAATAATAAAAAGCATATCAATAACAATAATTCGGGGAAAAAAATATACAAGGATTTTATTTCCAATTTAAATATAATAATGATATATAATGCTTTAAATACGACTAATCTTTCAAATATGGATTCATTTAACAACTAAAATTTCAATTAGCACGTTCCTACAACTCTCCAAGTTAAAAATGTGCTCAAAACTTCAAGGCCAGAAAATAAAAAAAGAAACATATACTGAAGTCTGTTACTATTTAGAATAATCATATTAACAGGTTTATATTAAATTTTCCAGAGATAATTCAATGTTGTACAATACATTTAAATAAGATTTAATATGTATTGATAAATCTTATACTATAAAGTTTGAAAGCATCAGCAAGACATAATACTTATATGTAAATTATAGATTGATGTGAAATTTCATAAATTATGTATAAGATTTTTGAATACATCTCTAAGTCTGACTTTATAAAAAGAATCATAGATATCATTAGCTATATTAGATCAACAACAAAACTATGTGTATAATAACAAATCTATTTTAAATGAAAAGATAGAATGCCAATAAAGATTCTCCTTTAGAAGAATTTATGTGTTCTAAAAATATTCTGGATCAGACTTGTTAGATATATGACAGTATATATTAAAGATTATTTAGACATTTCTGTGTGGCCTTAGAACATTTTAATGTGCTAACAAAACTGCAAAAAATATAGCAAAAGCAATGTAGTATTAAATTTCTTAGCCTTAAAACAAAGATCTCCATCAAAGAATATCTCCCTCAGAAGACTGAAATAATAATAGTGATTTAAAACAGATCTAACTTTCTCTAAATAGCAAGACAATTCATTTAGTCATTAAAAAAAAAAAAGTTCTATTTTAGTATTCAGACATAAGCATTCTATTTTCAGCTAACTTCAAAGTATC
Organism: Epiperipatus broadwayi; assembly: GCA_028023455.1. Taxonomy (NCBI): domain Eukaryota; kingdom Metazoa; phylum Onychophora; class Udeonychophora; order Euonychophora; family Peripatidae; genus Epiperipatus; species Epiperipatus broadwayi. The sequence goes on from JAQFVV010006203.1 coordinate 7,808,217, forward strand.
TTATTAAAAGGCTTAATAAAAATTTTGTTTGATTGTAAGTTTTTATGAAGAAGAATCTCAAACAATTAGATGTTAAAAAAAAAAGTAGCAAGGTTTTAAAAATGCAGATTTGGAAAATAGAGGGGGGGGGGATGGAAATAATATGTTAGAAAGAATAAATAAAGTAGTTACTGACAAATAAGAAAGCAGAACTTGAACTGAGTGCATCAGAGACAGCAAATTAAGAACATGAAAAAAACTATATAAAAAAAAAATGTAGAAAAAAAAAGTTGATAAACTTAAGAAAGGGTGCAGCGCAAATATTATATATAGCCACACATTTTAATTTTAAGCAGACTAGCTTTTGATAATTTCTATAAGGGCATGCAACACAGGCTGATATAAAACTTAATGCATGTGAAAAAAAATAATATAATATTTACATAATCGACATGAGGAGTTTAGAAAAGTCTAATTACATTTAAATGGAATTAAAATAATTGTAATAATAATGATGTAAACAGTTTTTTTGAATAAAGTCAGAACATATGTGAATAGTTATATATATATATGTATGTGTACACACACATATAATATCTATATGCCATGCACACACATCTAATCATGCATATACAAACTGATAGCGACCTTTATTAATGCTTTCAAATTAAATACCTTTTTAAATTTTAATTATTAATTGCATTTATAAAAATAAATAATTCAATTAACTTAACTTTGAAAGAAAAACATTTTTTTTATTATAGGATTTATATATTTACATATTTCAATGATAAAAAGCAAAATAAATTTTATTTTTAGATCTAATATTTATATAAAGTTTGGACAATTACAATTGAAATGACATTACAAAATATGATGATATATGTAAGCATAAATTAATAACAACAGAGACAAATTAAATCATTAAGAATGGAAAACGAATATATTGTGAATAAAAATAATACTATATTTTTATGAGTGACATTAAGGATACAGAAAATTTAATTTTAATACAAGGCATAATTAGGTTTAAAATGAACTAAGATAATTACCATAATGATAAGTATAGTTTTTTGAACAAAATTAATATTATCTTTGTAGTATATAGTTGAAAAAAGTGATAGCAATTCATTTACTTGTTGATGAATGTGAAAGACTAGAGTGAACTCCATGGATTGAAGAAATCCTTATGCCATAATTGGCTGTAAATTTTGATTGTGTACTTAAAGACTCTAAGATAGGATTTGCAAATAAGGATAATAACTTTGTAGTTCTTTACAGTTGGATATAATAAGTTGAAACCTTAATCAGAAAGAAAATGGGTATAGATTAAAAAACAGGTTTGTTATTTGTTTTGCTATTCTGCATAATTTACATCCTCCATTAAATGACTATTCACTCAAATATGGTACAAAAGGAAAGCTTTTATTCCAATTCTTATTAATAGAAATCTCTATTGTTACTTAATCTATAGTATTTACAATAATAAAAGGTGTGATGTTATTGTACATTTGTAAAGATGACCAGATAATTGTTGAGATATTATAGTAGACTTTAAAAATTTTTTATTTAATAAAAAAAAAAAATCTAATTGTGTTAGTATCTATTTTAAGCAGAAAAAATGATTTCAAAGCTTAAACAATATCTGCCATATAATTCCAGAAAATGTAATATCAAAGTATGGATCTTGAATACAGATCCAAGTCTTTTAATTTTAACTGATATTCTAAAAACTGTAAAGGGAGTATTCGAGGCTTTATTAATATAATTTGATGAAATCAGACTGACCTTAGGTCAACATGGGTGTGACAAGAATCTCGGCCTCAGGGTGGCCTTTGAGCATTCCATCATCAGATTTTCAATTGGATGGACAGTTGAAGAGTTGGAGTGTGAAGTAGATTGAAGCCTGTCCATTAAAGTACGAGGTTTGGCTATTTTAATATATATCTGAGCACTTATAGCATATATGTGTAGAGATGGTAATCTGGACCAAATGATAATTGCTGGTTTAGCATGAAATACTAATATTGGTGATTATTTATCTTTTCAACATATATGTGTTCAAATGTATCAGTGTTATGAGATCCATTAAAGTATGAGGTTTGGCTATTTTAATATGTATCTGAGCACTTATAGTAATCTGGATCAAATGATAATTGCTGGTTTAGCATGAAATACGAATATTGGTGATTATTTATCTTTTCAACATACATGTGTTCAAATGTATAAGCGTTATGAGATAGTGTGGAGAGTGGTGGTTGTGTGAAAGTCGTGCTCATATACTCTATATATTATATTTATTAAAAAAGCTACAACATTGATTATATACTAACATTTACTTTGTAACATGCTGAATACACTGAAGCATACATTCATCATAATTTTTAATGTTATGTAGCAATAAATTATCATCGATAAGTCATATAATGAAACTAATATTATCTAAATAAATTTCAAAAAAGTAATTTATCAAATGTGCATGTGAACATGTGAACTCTTTTTTTAAAAAATAGTAATGACCATATTTTTCAGTTTTATTATTCTACTTGGTATTTTAACTTTCTTCCAATATATAATAATGAAGTAATTTATCTACACATTATGCAGATTAAAATTATAATGAAAAAGGTATCCATTTTAAACAATTTTAAAAATTCAGTTGTCTACAAGTGATAACATTTTATTACTTCAGAAGATCTTTGTGGCATATGCTTTTGACACAGTGTTCAGATCCAGGCTGAATGAACCAAAAATTTTTTCAGGTCACTAATATACTTAAGATTTTTTCTTTAGTAAATGGCTAGTCAGTAAATGATTATCTAATTATTTTTAACTAGAAAATAAAGGTATCAGGTTAATCTGTGTTGTTTAGATGAAGGTCATTATGTTGGCTATATAAATAGCTGAGCTCATAGATACCTTTCTGAAAAGATTCCAAAATCAGTAAAATTATGAATGATGATCATGTGATGTTTATTGGCTTAAAATTATGAAACATAAAATTACTTTTGAAATAGTTTAACTTACAAAGACTTTTTTTTTTTTGCATATATATGATCTTTTGCATATGTAATGCTCAAATATAGCTTGTATAACTAGGAACTAGAATAATAATTATTATTAAATACATGATTCTAATAAAACAATCCACAAAGCTACATGAATATTGCACAAATACTTACATAAAGATGTTTTAATTTACCTCTTAAGGCATTCAAGAAGAATTTGATAAGGAGAAGGTTGTCCTGCTTTAGCACACAACTCAAAAACCCGAAGATCTTCTACTTTTACTTCATCAAAAAACTATCAAAAACAATATGAAAAAAAAAAAAAAGGGATTACATTTGAATTTTTAAAATTTATTTTGGTAAATATCATTATAAGTCAATAAATAAATTCAAACATAGATTATCTACATAATTATATAAATATTTCAATAAATATATGATTATTAATTTTAATGATGACAATCACAAATAATTGAAAATTACGAGTTCTTAAAAAAATATAATAAAATATTTAAGTCCAGGGTTTTAATAATATATAAGACTTGAGATTATTTCTAATATGATTAGTTTATTAAGTAAATAAAATATTCTCAGGCCAAAGCGTAAGACAAAATTTTTAAAATTTATTTATAGAGAAAAGATCCGTTTGCCTTCTTTCTTACTTCATTTTTTTATATAGAAGTTTGTCTGAAACACTTTAGTCAGAAAACATGAATTTAAATCACTATTTTTTTTTTTCATATATCAAAGCATCGGCCAAGAAGCAAACCCGCAACAACTGTCTGTAAGCAACTGCTTGCAAGGCAGCTGTGCTGACCTCTCGTCTATCAACACTTGACAAGCTATTTTTTAATTGCTTTATATTAATAATTGACACGTGTGAGATTACTCAATTTAAACATTGTTAATATCTATTCACAGCATATTTCATTCTTTGAATCAGTATTGATAATGTTTAATCCACAACAGCTGCAAAGCAGTATAGAAATATTGAGACTATCAGCAGTATCTTATACTGCCATTAAGAAGAGTGCTTGTTTTATATAAATATCATTTCAAATTTGATTTTTTTAAATTTATAAGCATTATATACACTACACATTAAAATGTTTGTATAAAAAAATTAAAAATATAGCCATAAAATTATAAAATGAAGAAATAAAATTACTTTTGTTTAAATGCATTCAATTTTTTGCTTTCTTATTAGTCAGTTATTATAATAAAATAAATTTGCTTTTTATTATTGCTGCCATTAGTTACAATAAGTTTTCTAATATTTGTCTAAAATGTAGAAAAAAATGATCATTTGCAAAAGATGAAAAAAATTTATAGCCATTTAGGCTACAAGCAGTATAAGATACTGCAATATCTTAAAAGAGAGGAATAAAATTTGTACTTCATGAGATAAATTCAAACTAATTTGATTTTTGTAAAATCTATACATACTTAAGAAGGTATTGAAGTGAACACTTGTTCAATTTAAAAAATAATATAAAATTAAGACATTTGAAAACTGACATCAGTATTTAAATTGAAAATGATTTCACACATGTCGATTATTAATATAAAGTAATTAAAAATAGTTTTAAAATAAATAGTATGACTGATTTAAAGTCATGCCTTCTAATCAAAATGCTTCAGACAAACACCTACATAAAAAAATGAGATAAAAAGAGGGTGGTCAGATCTCTTCTCTATAAATAAAAAATATGGTTTTATGCTTCGGCTTGAGAGTATTTCATTTACTTAATAAACCAGTCAAATGAGAACTAATCTCGGAGTGTAATATGTTGATATATATATTTGAAAGTATGATAATTATAATATTGTTTCATAAAAATAAAAACAACACACAAAAAAAAATTCAAATATTTATTATAATTTAGCCTATTATAAAATTAAATTTATTGAATCTGATATCTTTACAGTTTTGTGAAGATTATATAATTTTTAGTTTATGTCAAAACTTTTAATATTTAAAACACCCAAGAATGCAGTTATTAATATATTACAATGAAACTAGCAATTTTAAATATAAGAATGATCATTCAATCAAGGGTGTTAATCATCCAAACAGAATAAACACTTATTAACAATTGTTAGTAAAAAAAAAAAAAATATAAACGATGTAAATTCTGTCATGTAGAAAATATATAATTTAATATGGCAAGATAATAGAGAGAATCTTACTTCGAGCCATATTGTAATAAGGATATATGATAATAATCATAGCCAATGTCCTGTCACTATATAGTGAGGATTATCTAAATTTTATTAAAAAAGAAAATTGTTTAAACTAACAACCCTCTTCCCCGCATTTTTCACATTTAGCTACAATGGATTCTTCCATATTTAAGAAATGTTGATTTCCAAATACGAAGATGAATAAAGTTAATAAAAAAACAAACAAAACATATACATAAAAAAAAAAAAATTTATCACACAACAAAATTGAAGCTTCTTCATGATGATTGACGTGAAGCACTGAATTAGGCAATTATTATTTCTGATATGCACCATCTGTCAATGTCTCAGTCAAGATGTTAACATAGGTCATACAATCTTCATGAAGATCCACCAATGACTTATCTCCTGTTGTTATTCTTCTTTTGATGTGCATCAGTACATTTCAGACATGAAATTTTGTTTTGGAACAGGCCAGCTAACATCATTTTTTTATCAAAATATAAATACATTTTTATAATGTTATCTGGTGTTTGTTATTGATTGTTTTTTATACTAGTAGAATTATTCCATCATAAATTTATACATAGATAATCTATTGATGTTCTAATCCAATGTTTGATTTGTATTTGAAAAGTAGCTTAGTCCTTTTTATTTCAAATGAATATTTATATCAACTTGACTATTTCATCTAAATGCTTAGGTTTGTTAGGAATGTTTTTGGTTTAAATCTTAATAATCCTTTTGGCAATATGCTTTGTAACCATTCAATAAATAACTTAAAATGTTCGTATAAGCTATATATTTTCCTCAAGATTTGAGCATTCGGTTTTCCGATGTTATCTTTTATAACTTATATATCTTATTATTTTCTAAAAAGAGTAGCAAGAAGAAAACGGAAATGAACTGATTTTATTGTTATATTGTCCTCGACTTCTATTGTTTATTATTATAGTGTCTTATTTTCTTTTTCATGACTATATATATATACCTATTGTTGTGTACATTATTATAATTATAATCAAAAGAAAATCATGTAGTAGAAATTTGTTTTTCATCTTCCCTATTTGAAAATCTAGTGATGAGTTTGACATTGGGTTGTTATCATGCTTACATATTTATTAATAATATAAATATATATTATTACGATTACCATTATCATTTTCTTTTAGTTTGAATTTTCTATCTTTTTAGTAGATATTCAAATTTGTTTGATTTTGATTCTTTCTTAATATAGTTAACAATATATGTTTGTTGTGTCTGTACGTATATATGTGAGTATAGTTAGTTTATATGGGACAATACAGGTTAATTTAGTTATCAACTAAAGTTATATTAAACTGAGCTGGGTTTAGTGGTGGGATTGACAAAGTTAGATTGTAAGCTACCCTTACAATATGTATAACCATATTATATTTACATCTGCTGAAATCTATAATAAAATTAAAGAGTAAATCTCTAGAAGTAAAATATGAAAAATTCTAATTATTTATATATATATTGTGCCCTTATCTATAGGTCGTAATAAGGTAGAATGGTCAATTGCTAAAAAATTTTAAATTTTAAGATATGTTTGTATGATATATGAATAATAGTAGGATCGATTAGATCTTATAGTACAATTTAAGGCTGAAAATTACCTGATATGTAAAAGTGTAATGGATTATTTTAAAGAAAACAGTTAAATAAAGCTTAATTATATCCTTGCTTATGGTTGTAAAAGCTGGCCATATAAAATAATTCAGCTATAAATAGTTAAAAATATATTATTAATTCGAGTATGATATTTTAAAACTAATAAATTAAATAAATGCTATATGTAGTGTTATAATCATATTTAATAGTCAAAATTAATAGAGTATATTTTGAGATAAACTTTATGATGGTGAGAATTATATTTAGTTCTACATTTTTAAATTATTTTCCAAATTTTTATAAAATATATCAGTTTTGGTAATTTAGACCGAGACGTAAATTAAAATCATCTGATAAAGTTAGTAATCATGTGACTGTATATTATATACCTTCACACACACGCTTGTTAGAATATAATAATAAAGTTTGTGAATTATAAAACTAAATATAATTGCTATCGATCGTTAAAGTAAAAGTTGAAATATTAAATGATATTTTAATAATTGTTTTAAAATTTAAATGATTTTGATAAAATTATAATTGAGTTAAAAATACTATTCTAAGTAATATTTTAAATCATTATGTCATAAATGTCTTATTTGAAAAATTTAGTCTGTTATAAAACTAAAAATGTGTAAATTTGTTCGCGCTAAAAAAGTCATTAACCAATCAACGGAGGTATTTTAGCAGACAAAATATAAGAACTAGACGGAGCGGGAAAAAGTAATGTGTAAGTGAAGGAGGGAGTAACATATTTTTTAGCTGTATAATATCGTAAGCTAGAAAAGTAATATAATTTTAAAATTTTGTATTTGTTTTAAAAGTTTTTTTTAAAATATAATATTTTGAACTGCCTTTACATGGAGGGCTAATTTTTAAAAGTTTTCTTACCAGTAATTTTATTCAAGTTTAGCCAAAACCTTACAGTAAAATGGAAATACTACAGAAAACAGTATATAGAAGTTATGATAAAGGAAAAATATTTGTAAAGTGCCTTGATACAGCTTTATTTATGCTCAACCAGAAACTTATTATTGTAACTCAGAGGAATATAATTTGGACGCTATACGGAAAACTTAAAAGAGAAGTTATTTGCCGTCAGGAAAAATTATGACGCACAAATTTATAAGGCTACTCTGAAGTTATTTTATTCTTCTCTATGGAAAAATTAAGATACGTATATCATAAAGAAAAATTATATAAAAGTTATAACAGAGAAAGAATGTTTGTCTTTTTAAAGGAAACATTACAAAGTATATAGTTACCAGAATTTTAAAAGAAAGAAAAAATTACCGAATAATGATAGGAAAGAGTCATTATTTTTTTTAAAAAAGGAAAGAAAAAAACTTTATCTAAGAAGAATTACAATATTATAAAGTGTTCATTATAAAAACTCTTAATAAAGATAGAGATTAGGAAAATGGAAATTTAAATTACTTAATGAAAATGGATCCATGGAGACAGAAAATTTTACTAATATTTAAATAAAGTACATAGAAGATGCATCGTAAAAGTCGGGAAATATTAGCAGAAAATATTAGAAGAGAATATGTAGAAATTTTCTTTACGGGATTAATGATATAAATTAATAATTGTATTAAATATTATAAAAAAAAGGATTGTCATCTATGAATATTTATTAAACAGAAATAATTGTTTTGCCTTAAAAGAAAAGTAGGGAAAGAATATTAAGTGTCTGCAGAAGAAATAATAAACATTTTTTTTTTTAGCTTTAGTATGAACGGTTTTCAAGGAAATTTGATGAAGAAGTACAGTAAATATAGTTTGGAATATTTTTTACTAATTTATTTTAAAATATAAAATGTTATGTGAGATTAGGGAAACATATAAAATAAATTTAGTAATATTAAAATTTAAATATAATAGCTTGATAAAATTATAAAAATATTGTTTAAAAAATAAAGTGTATGGATGTGAATCTTATATCTACAAGGATCAAATGGATGGTGAAGCCTATGGAACGCGATCGAGGAGATAAAGGTCATTTTGGTAATTTTGATAGTTATTTATAATGCATAATGTATTTTTTTTAGATCATCTATTGACCTAAGAATGAAGTGTGAAAGTTTAAATTATATGTACACATTTTATACAACATTTTTAACATATAATGAGATAGGAGTACGACGCTCTTCCGATATAATTTATTTAAAGTATATTAATAATATAATTTAACAGAACAATTGTGTGATTCTTTTGAACTTTCATGTGATAAAGTATTCAGATATTTAAGTAGTTTGTATGACTAAATATACGGAGGAAAGTAGTAAGCAAGCTGTCTTATAGAACAGTGGAATAGTTTTAAAATAAATGAATTTTATTATTGTTAGTAATGCAGATATGTATTTGTCGATGTACAGTATAGAAAAATCTTGAGAAATAAGATCGGATAGTGACTTGGAAGTACTAGTGGAGAGGAAACCAAGATGATGTTTTTTTTAAGAAATAGGAAAATAAAGGATTTGGATCATATTTAGTTTTGTGTGATTTCAGTATAGTTAACTAAGCCCTATAACTGAACACATATAGTTTGGACAGTGTTTTTGCATATCTTTAAACTTTTGATGTTATAATAAAGCTGAAGAAATAGCTTTAGCATCGTTCCTATAATAGAGGTTGGTAGACAGGTAAAGGTCACTCCTCTATAGTGACTTTTAATTCACTGTGCCATGATTGTTAAGGTTTATGACAAGTAATATTCTAGTTATATTTTGATCCTATGCATCTATCTTCGCTATCCTTATTTTGTGAATCTGCATCGGTCAGAAAGATATTTTCAAAGAAATAATGAATAAAATAGAACTGAAGATATGTTATCGTTTATGTAAGAATAGTTTATTTGCTAGATCGGAAGAGCGTCGTGTAACTCTTCCGATTGAAAGTCAAAAAATATTATAAAGAGAGAAAGAATCATATAATACATTGTAAAATTAATTCAGAAATGAATATAAGATTTTGACAAGAAATCTAAACAAGTATTTTAAAAGTGATAATAAAATTTGAATGAATTTTTTTTTAATAATATTTAGAAAATAAGTATTGCATATTTATTAAGAAAATAGTCCAATAATGTACAATAAACATATACTTGTGCATGGTATATTAATAGTTGTAATTATATCAGCCGAAGTAAGGCTTGAATGAGAATATTAGGAATAATAAACATCGGATAATGAACAATAAAAAACCTAATACCTAATGTAGAAAATGTTTTGACTTTGTAAGATTCCATAAAAATATAAAACTAAAATTTTGTTGTTTTGTAGAATTTCACTACGAATGTAAATTTTGTAAAAAAAAAAAATATAATTTTAATAATATTAGGGATGAAAAGTGTTTGTGATAATCAATAAAAATGCATTTTGTAATAAGCTAACCATAATAATAAATCAAGTAATAATACTGTATTTTCTTAAGTGTTAAAAAATAAGATTTAACTAGGAAAAGTAAAAATATTTTGATTTCATTTTATAAACTAATAAACTAAGTTGAGATATGAAAGAAGGGATACAATGTATATAGTGTAAAAATATTGTTAATTTATTTATGTTGTTAATAAACTTTGTTTTAAATTTGTTTTAAAGTTTTGTGTCCGAGTTGTTATTTCTCCACATGGATGCATGAAATCACGATACATTTATAATTGAAACAGACATATAAATTTTGCACAAAAGGTAAACATAAAAGTGTTATAATAATTTTGAGAATATTGGTATGTTAAAATTAAAAGATATAATTTTATATTATTTATTGGTCATAAGTCGGTTGCAATATTACATTAAATTATATGCTAATGTTGCCACAGTATTCTGTTGTCAGATTATTAAAATACTACCAGTACGTATTTATTTATTTCATTTTAGGAAGAAATAAGATTATATTATATTATTATTGTTATTATTATTTTTATTATTATTAGTTGCTGTGTAGTAGATTATGACATAAAATTCCCTTTTCATATTTTACTACGTAATTTTAAATCAGTTAGAATACAATTTATGAACCTGAGATTTTATTTATTTTACTTCATTTTATTTAATTGAGCTAGATTCTTGTTATAAAGAAGATTAAGATATGATTATTATTTTAATCGTAGTGAATAGAGCTTAGAAAGTCATAAGAATACTATGAGTTAGTTATTTGGTATAGTAAAAAGGGGGAATAGTGTTCTTATGCCATTGAGGTAGTATCGTGTGGATAATGGCTCAATGTAGTCTATCTCGTCCCCCGTATTGTCACTCCATGTCTCATGAAAATAGTAAATATTTGTTAATTCATTTTAAAATTGAACCGTATTTGTATTTTAAAATTAGAGCTAGTAATCATTTTAATTAATGCTGAATATTTCATTTATTTATTTGTTAACTGAGCTAGAACCCGTAATATTCGTAATAAACAGTATATTTTGGGGTGAGAACGCGCGGGGGGAGGTTAGAATATATATAATAGTTCTACATTAATTTTTAATTAATACTCATCTATTAGAATGTCATTATATTTTACTGATCATTAAAGTACTATTAATTTTACCCCAATTAAAATGACTACAAAAAAAAAAAATCAAGCTGAACAAACATTTACTGGATTATATATATTTATTGTAGGGTGAAAATAAAACTTATTGAAATAATTTTTATGCTTTTAGCATGAGTTTCTATATTTACAATAAATACATTTTATATTTCATCAGCAAACTATGTGCCTATTTTATTTTTATTGCATAGGCATTTGTATTCAAAGATGTCTCTAAAATTTAATGAAATCCAAATAGCCAAGGTCAGTTAATTAAAAAAGTTTGAATAAACAATTTATAAAAATAGATGAAATTTCATTTACTTGGAAAGAATAACATATCTATACATTAGACAGTTTGGCATCATATTTACATTAACAATCCAATAATAGAATCAATTTCTTCTCAATAACTTTTCTTTTTAAATAAATAGATCTAAAAATTCTTTAACAATGACATCTAACTTTAAAACTATAATAAAAATGAAAGTAAAAAAGATTTATGATATTATAGAAAAGATAGATAAATATATCAATTATTTCATATTTTAGGATACAATTTAATTTTTTGTATAATAATCTTTATAAAATTAATAATGTTTTTTCCAATAATTTACATTGCTATTAGTATTGCAATTTTAGAATATATATGCATTTTTTTGTCAAATTCTCTTTTTAATTTTCTAAAACTATCTACATTCATTTTCAAACAATTATATATATTTATTCCATCCAGTTTATTAAAAAAAAACATTTAAGTGTAACTATAAATCTGAATGTCAGAAGAAAGTTAGTGCTTAAGAAATTTATTAAATAAAACAATTACAGTTTCATTACCGTAACATCCTGCTGGTCTCCGTTTGTTTTTTCATCATTACTGACTGTGGTTATTTGAGGAATAAGGATTTCTAAAGTGGTCCGAGCTGAAGTTATAAAAAGTTTTACATTATTTATAACATATAAATATATACTTAATTATATGAAAACACAATTTATTTTTATATTCACATTTTATATAAAAACATTATTTATATTATAAAAACCATTTATATATTCTTCCCATCCTTTCAATACATTTACCATCTCATCTAATAACCTATCATTTTTTGTTTCAATCCCGTGATAGTTTAAACACCTTCCATTTCTTGATAATTCTTATCTTATTAGATTTCCCTTTAACTACATTGTTAACTTGCTTTAAACATCTGTTGGAATATTTTCATATTTATTTGAATTAATATTATCATTTATTTTATTATTTATGCATATTTCACATCTAAAGGGGAATGGGATTACCTATTTAATTTATTCAAATTCAATTCTTTCTTGGCCAAAACTTCTTATAATCTCAAAATTTAAATGCAATTCTGCCATTACTAAATTTTGGCCTGAATCTATACACACATGCATTTTTAATGGTATTTTTAATAACTTTCTGAACTAAAATATATCTAATAAAAATTTATTCCATCACTTAGAGCTATTGATACTCAAACGAATTTTCATGTTATTTTCTATAAAAAGTTATCAATTTTTCATATGTTTAATTTCTTAGTAATAAATCATAAAATCCTACAATTTTCTCTTCCTTTCCTTGATTTTTATTACAATTATAACATTATTTTTTTAAAACAGGCAAAACTCTCCATACAGTAGTGCCACTCAGTGCCAACCAGAGTAATCAATGGATGCCAGAAGGCTTGTGCAAAAAAATCCCTATATAGTGTCTATTCATCCAATATCCCCAGACCAGTTTCTGGCTTGTGGTTTTCGTCAGTGAGGAGCCTTGGTTCTGAGAGTTATGTGCTAGCATAAGAATGGTGATCATGTGACGTTTAGTGGTTCAATATATATAATACAATGAAAATGAAAAGTTTCTTTAATTCAATACAGATTATTAAATTCAACACAGAGCATTTAATTATTATATAGTTATTTAGAATAGCATATATTTGAATAAATGTGTCCACTATTGATTTTCTACACTGCAATGATATTAGTCAAGATTTTCACATAATACATATGTACTTTTATTTTGGTGTCTATTCTTGTTCAAATGATGTAACTTCTGAGGTTTTCACATTTATTATAATATCTTATTATAATATGTGTTTTAACTTTTTTAATAATTAGTATTGTCTATCAATATGTTTTGATTATGAAATAATTTACTCTACAGAATACAGACATTATTATCCTACACCATTCATAGCAAGAAATACACCCTAGCAATTATTAGTTATAAGTTTTTATAATTGCATACCTATTATAATTTACATACAAAATCATGCTATTTATTTATTAATTTATTTTGTCAAAATTAATTGAAAAATAAACTGTCTATAAGATTTTCAGCAAATAAACAATAATTACAGCATTAAAAGAGTGAAATACCCTTTTGAAAAATAAAAGAGTGAAATACTTTCTTGGCTTTTTAACATATAACATTTGACATTTATGACTTGTTTTCCAAAGATTAGTTGGTTGAATTTACTAAAATATATTTAGATTTCAAAAACACAGTCAAAGACTTCTTTTATTTGTAGCAGACCAGCCATAAAACATCTAAGAAAAACTTTGTTTGGAATATAAAGAAATTTTTTGATAATGTAGTTTGATGAAGAAAATTGAACAAAAATTTTAAAAAAATCTTAAGGAGCACAAAAACTAAGAAAACATTTTAAATATTTATTATAGAAAGATTTACTTAAAGAAGTTTTTTTTTGTACTTAATTCTCTTGATATTTAATTATACTATCTAACTTATGAATATGTTTAGTTATAAATTTACCTGTTTTTTGATTGCACATATCTATCTATTTACATGCAAACAAATAGAAAAGATTTACCCCATCTCCTCTAAAAAAAAATATTTTACTAAAAGCAAATATCAGTTTAAAAAAGACAATTTTGTTTTGTTTTTATTTTCGCATTACAAAAAAGCACAGCAAAATTATTATAATCAACGCTCGAGAATGGTCATATTTTATAGTTTTAGCGTGAAAATGGCGCCATCCAACGGAATCTTTATCTATAAGACAAGCACTTATATATATATATAAAAAGACAATAGTTTATTTGAATATGAGGTTTGTAATGTTTGAGTTTAAAAATAGGAATAAAGAAAAAAAATTTTAAATTCAAATTAATTTAACTTTTACTATTAATATCAAGATAAGAAAAGTATATATATATAAACACGGTAGTTCCTTCATTGCAGTTGCCAAAATTTGTAGATAGTAGCAAACCATATAAAATATATATTTTTAACATGTAAAAATACACCTATAAAATTAAATTAAACAAGTTTAATAAGTATTTATAAATTAATAAGATTTAACTTCAGTAACTCTACGATTTATTTTCATATTTTAATTCATTTAATTAAATGAATTAACTATTTAAATGGTGGAGAAAAAAGAAATTCAAGAACAAAAAAATATTTTTTTCACTTTTTAAAAGTAGATCAATTATTAAACCGCTAAGTGAAAAAAATAAATTTTAAATAAAAAATTAAAAACGAGAGGAGGTAATTATAAAAATTGTAATTTTCTCATTCTAAAAGACAAAATAATTGCAATTTAATATTTATCTTTTTGTTAGGTTAACTGAAATGTTATTACATCTATGAAAGTGGTTTAAATTAATTTATAAATTTCTTTAAATCCTAATTTTTATCATTTTTAATTCCATATTTTTTTAAATCATAGATAACTAAAATTATAGATATGCCACACATACATATATATCTCTACCTGCTTCTAATTTGGCATTCTTTTTACTAGTGCCGTATCCAGTTCCGTACTCCATATCCCTTATTACCACAGTAGCACTGTAAGGTGTGCTGGCATTTTCTAAATAATAAAAAAAAATCATAAATATTTCTAAAAAGAATGCTCAAAGTAAACACTATTTTAATATAAAATTCACTCTTACCCAACTCTTTAAAAATATATCGAGGCTGAACTCTCATAGCATGCTGAGCGTACTCGTGTAAAATACAAACACTAGATTTACCATTAGGATTCAAAACAAACTCTAAACAAATAAATTATAATTAGAAAAAATATCTGCAATAAAAAATATATCAAAATAAAAATCAGCCTAACCTTTCCTTGGATTGGGCACTTGGCCTGGTTGTTTTTCTGCTGGAATAGGACAGGTGATTAACTTAGTATCGGAAGGCTAAAACAAAATAATTTATTTGATGAATGCTGTATTTCCCAATGCAAGTATTGTCAAATTAGCATTACTTCAAGGCATTTATTTATATGTCTACATTCATGAGCATAGACTTACATGCTTGCAATTTATATTATTCTATATTTATAAATAGAATTGGATATTGGATTATAGTTTCCTCTCTATTAATATTTTTAAAAATAATAAAAATTCTCTTAACCAATTGAAACCTAGTCAAAAGTATATTCATAACTTTTTAATAACAATGATATTATTGACAATTAAAAAAAATAATCAACTTTGTTTACTTTATACATTTTTGGTTTATAACAAAACTGTAGACAATTTGTCAACTTGGAAAATCATATTACTCTTTTATAAAAAGTCAATATTATATCAAAATTTTATCATAAACATTTTATTATGTCTAAAAAAAATAATTATTTGTAAAGATGTGATTATCTCTCTTTTTTCTAATGCTAGGAAATGGCTAACATTAATAATTAATATATATATATTAATAACTTTAATAATGATTCACTATAAACAGTGCTACTTCAAAATTATGCTTACATATTATTTTTCAGCAATGGATACTTAATATCTGAATCCGAATATTATAGAAAATCTATTTTGTTTTCCATGTCATCCTGTTTATAGTATTCATGCTGTATTGGTACAGATTCATAGGGGTGATATGGGGAAAGATGGAAACCCAGTATCATCATCCCCATTTAACAAATATAAAATAACTAATCAAATTACATATAAAAGAAATATACAATAAATATCCAGTAAATAAAAACAGAGAGTCAGCATAAACAAAACTATAAAATGCATCTCCAGCATTATAGAATAATAATAATAATCATTAATTATCAACAATCAACAAAGAACAGTCAAAAATTGACAGTCTTGTGACTGGATTTAAAAAAGGTCCACTATAGACAGGCTAATTATCTAGCCACTACCAAACTTAGGAAAGAAATAAAACAAAACTCTGGATGCATATACTTAAATGCTAATCATTATAAATACTCTGGCCACAGTACTGTTAAAACAGGCAAAACTCACTATATGTATTGCCACACACAGCAAGCTAGAGTAATCAATGGATGCCAGAAGGTTTGTGCATAAAATCCCAATCTAGTGCCTACTAATCCAATATCCCCAGAACTAGTTTCTGGCTTGTGGCCTTCATCAGTGAGAAGCCTTGGATCTGAGAGCACTGCACCAAGATCAAGGTGCAGTGCTCTCAGATCCAAGGCTTCTCACTGATGAAGGCCACAAGCCAGAAACTAGTCTGGGGATATTGGATGAGTAGGCACTCTAGCTTGCTGTGTGTGGCAATACATATAATGAGTTTTGCCTCTTTTAACAACAGTTATAAGCAAGCATAAGAAATGGTGATCATGTGATGTTTATTGGCCATAGTACTGTTAATATATTGGTCAACTATAAACTAAATTTCTAATAAGAAAAACGAAATATAAAAATGTAATGCATGCACTTTGAAAGTGACACTTTTGCGCCATCCAGGATTATCATCTGGATGTCCAAACACTAACATAAATCCTATATCAACATTAAACATTATACTCTGAACTAGCTCAGAAAGCAATAACTCTATGAACTGTTACTGGGACCAAGAAATAAATAAATGTAATAGTTTATTCTAATTTATTTTAAAATATCTTTATTGGGAAATTTGAAAACAATCCTTCAAACTTTAAGCTGTATTGAAATCAAATCACATACATTGCCAATTCATGGAAAAAAAAATAGCTAGAGAAAACAGTAGAAGAAATAAGTCTTGATCCAGCTGCTGAAGGCACTAAAAAAGAAATTCCTAACACAGCTGCTAAAGATGAAAAAATTAGAAGTCTTATCCAAGCTGTTGATGTTTTAACCAAGAAGTTAGCACATTACAAGTTTAATTATAAATGTTTTCTACAATGAAAACCATATGCCAAGTTTTTAGCTCAAAATTAGACATCATCATCTTCCATATAACCTGTTTCACTGGAATAAAATGTAAAGAAGAAAAAAAATGTCACTGAAATAATCTGTAATCTTGTCTCCAATCAAGAGCCTGAGTCTCTATGTAGTAGACTGACATGGAAATTTTATTGGAAAAAAAAAATGGATATATTTTTGCTGTTTGTTAACCTGAAAATACTACATATCAAAGGACAAATTAATTATGTACACTGCATAGAAGCCTTCAAGATGGAAACTTGTGAAAAAAAGTATAATGAAGAAGGAAAAAAAATAAAAACCAAATTAAATTTTTTTGGATTGGGGTTTTATAAAAATTTTTAATAAAATTAAAAAACATGTTATTAATTAATATATTTATAAACTAAGATTCATTGCCAACTGCGTTTCCTCTTGGAATAATGTTGAAACTAATGAAAATAAATTTAATTTAAAGAAAAAAAAAAAAAGATATTTAATCCGTTGAATAAGTCTTAATTGCTCATATTATGTCTCTTACAAAATTGTTTGTTTATTTTTATAATTAGTAGTGTTAAAAAATTGTCTGGTCAATCATGTTTTATTTCTCCAGCTATCTATTCCGATAAATTGGTAATTGTAATATGAATTTGATCTATAATTTGATCTAATATCCTATCATGTATACTGTATATATATATATATTTAAATCAGCATTTATTTTTTATAGTGTCTGTATACAATTATAATTACATTCATAGTCGGCCAAACAGCCAGGACGGGCCCCCCGGGGGGGGGTTTCAAGCCAAGATTGTGTAAACGCTTTTGCGAGTGTTAAATAACAATTGTATATAGACACTATAAAAAATAAATGCTGATTTATATATGATGATTAATTTTCAGTTGGAATGGCTCTTCAGTAAATTCTAGTAAATGCTTCATGGGTGTCATGTCATTCATTTTTCTCTTTGGTTGGGGTTGGGGGGGTTTATAAAAAAATTAAGGAAAAAAAAAAATATAAAAAAAAAATACGTTATATATAGTAATTTAAAGTGACTCTTCCATAGTCACACCTTACTAGTGCCAGTATTTCAGATTTGCTCATATATAAATATTTGAGTCGTAGGAATAAGAGGATTCCTTTTATTCCTGCATAAATTCTATATCTTGTTTGGTCAGTGGGTATTCATTTATTATTTAACACTCGCGAAAGCGTTTGCACAATTTGGCTTGAAAGGCCGATATGAATGTAATTACAATTGTATACAGACGCTATAAAAAATAAATGCTGATTTATAATTATTAATAGTGAAGAAAAATCTGAAGTTATTAACTATAATTCATGAAGTTTATGAAAATAATATTGTGGTCTGTGAGAAGATACAAAAAAAAAAAAAATATGTGAAATTAGAAGCAATTGATAGTAAATGAAATGTAGAAAATACTTGACATTTGGATATTGTAAAAAATAATCAATAATCATTTAAAAATAGAGCTATATTTAAAATGAAAAGCATAGGCACAAATAAAAATTTAAGTTAGTTTATCCAATGAAATAAATTTCTGAAAGTTGTATCAAAAACAAATTTTAAATATTGATTTCAAGGCAAAAAAATTAATTGAGAAAAAAAAGAAGTCATTTTAAAATTATAATCTAAAAATTCTGAAAAATATTGTCAAATATTCATTATTAGTTATTAGAAAATTACTATAAAAAAACAATTTAAGGAGTTTTAAATTTGAAAACAAATTATTAATGAATGAGCGGGAGAAAAAAATAAGGCATTTAATTGCCCATTTCTTTTTAAAATTAATGTGAAGTAAAAACGAAAAAAATAATTTCACTTTTAATATAAAATGGAGCTATGTATTTAACTATATGACTTCAACTATAAGCTATTCAAAGAAAAATGTAAACAACAAAGTAACAAAAATGTAAATAAATAAACAAAAATCCAATAAAATTCACATATTTTATGATATTCAAGAAACCAGTTTTCCATCTCTGAGTGCCATATGTTTAAAAAAAGAAATAAAATTTGTAAATAAATTTTACAATAACTCCAGTAGTAATTTTTCCACCTCTGAACACTGTACATGATTATATATATATTAATAAATTTCTCTAATTTATATTGAAAACACATACATGTTATTTTTCCTTTCAATATTTTGCAATATAAAATAATTTTTGAGGATAATGCTAAAATTTTTAGAATATACTAAAAGTTGATACTAATTTTAAAATGTCAAAACAATGAGGGAATCTAATTTCTTGATAAGATTTTACTATTATGTTTGTATAAGAGAAAAAAGTTAAAGAAAAAAAAAAGAATATTGTCCAGAATACATTTAATAGCAGCAAATGTCAGACATTTCGCTATTTACTTTATTTTAACCCTTAAACCGCTAATTTTATCATTGGTTGTATCAGATAAAAATCAAATCTTTTAATTGGCCAACTCACAAACTGAAGACAAAGCCTATTGTTAAAACATATTCGCCTATAATATTAAATTCAACTCAGATACGTTTATAAAAAGTATATAATTAATTTTTAAGGTTGTGAAGACAACGAAAGTTCTTTCAAAAATAAATTGCTATTTATTTATTCTAAGATATTGAATATCGGCAACATAAAAGTTATAATGTAAACAAAAAGATCGACTTTTACGTTATAGAAAAGTAAATATTTCTTTTTATTACAACTTCAATATTTGTACTAAAATCTTCAATATTTTTCGAAAATAATTTTGTTTTTTTATTATTCTCTCTGAAAATTATGTTTAATTTCCATAAATATTATTTAATAATAATTTAAATCGTATTCGAAATGAAAATCTCAGCGTTTTTCTTTATTTTCTTTGATCAGGCAGTTTCTTTGTTCTTTCCAGCCAATCAGAATGTCTTTTTCGGCTGAGAGCATGCTAAGAACCAATCACAAATAATGTTCCTTCTTTGTTTAGGTTTAAATGCGTTTTTTTCTATTTTTTACTTCTAAAATAAATCGGAAGATGTCACCATCGTACAGAACTTTTAAAAACGAATTCAATACGTATTTAACGAATTTTTTCGTATGAAAATGAACTGAGTTAGAGTGATTTCAGATGTCGACGAGGAGCCTCGTCGAGCGCGGGAAAAGGGTTAAAAATAAAAATATGATAATTAGCTTTTTTTCTCATTCTTATTGCTTCTGACAATGCATGAGTGAACTAATAGTAAAATATTTATAAATGTGATTAATAACTATTATTATTGACTTTTTAAAATTTTGTTTACACTATAATCTTAAATTATATATGCATACCATATATATAAAGGGTCTGTGTTATATAAATGTACAAGTTGAAAAGTACTTTACATTTACAGTTCAATAAATAATACATATTCTATTCTAATCAATATTTGTCAACAAAAAATGAGCTATTATACACTATATACATTTGTACATGACGGGAGCTAGGAACAAAATATAGTGTAGTTCAGTTCCACTGTGTGTGTGTATATATATATATATATTTATATTACATTTGAATGTTTGAAGTTATTTATTTATATATTTTTATTTATGTTTTTAAATAAAATATACTAATCTTCAAATATTGATTAAGTTTATTTTTTATTAATATATAAAAGTAAATACTAAAATTTTAGATCTCTAATGTACTGATTAAACATTATTTTTACAAAAAGTTCTGGAATCAAAAAAGCATGAAAAATGAGAATAGAACTACCAGTAAAAACTAGCTTCATAATTGTTTAGTAATATAAATATATATATTTCCTGAAAAAAATCATTGAAGTTATTGAAATAATATAAAAAAATATATAAATTATAAAAGACAATATAATTAAAATACATAATTTATAAAATTAATTACATTACCAAAGTTGGTCGCTGTTGACTTTTGGCAATTTTTTGATGTTTGCGTCGATCTGCCCAGCTTCTATATATTACATATGCATTAAAAAAAACACAATGAAATTACTAAAAATAAAATTAAATTCAAAAACATTCCCAAAGTTAACAAAAATCTTACTTGAATCTACGGACAGTGATCACTTGGAATTCAAAGCGTTTTGAGCAGTAATCTCTCACAGCCATTGCATCTAAAAATTAAAATATTATATGCCCTGATGAACAATCTAAATCTCATGACATATGTTTTTATAAACATATATATATACATAGCTATGTAAATATTGAGCCAAATTATGTTACAGAATATATTTGATTGAAAAAAAAAACATTAAAAAAGTTTAGATTAAAAAAAATACTCAATCTTAAAAATTTATTTTATAGTTCAAAGATAGAATATTTTTAATTTTGATTTTCAGCTCTATTTACCATTACCTCTTTCATATGGATTATATTCTTATATTTTTTAAAAATATATTTAAACTTTTGAATCATTTATCTATAATTACAGACATAAATACTCTTACCATACAGAAAAATTCATAAATTCACAAGTTCCAAAAAATGTAACATCAAATAAAATAAAAATATATACATGTATAATGAAATCTAAATCTATTGCTTTTCAAAGTTCTTAAAAAGAATATGATGATTTCTTTTATATCTTTTATTAGGATGAATCTTTTTCTTTATAGATGCCTTTAACATTTGGAACTTTTGGGGTACAAGATAAAAATGAAGAATTCATATGCGACTTATTTTGGAGATTCTGAAGCTATGGATTATCTCAGGTAAGACATATTATACATGGTTTGAAAGATAATTTTGTGAGGAATACAAAGAAATTATAACTGAAGATGTAATTAATACTTAGTTCATGATGAATTAGAAATTATGAACAAACAATAAAATAATAATTATGTAGATGTTGAAATTTCTTTTTTCCTTATTTTTTAAATGGTTATCAATATTTGTCTTAGACTTACTGTTTTCATTAATTTTTCTAGTTTCTATTAATGGAATTTTTCTTGCTCTAAAATAATTAAAACTGAAGTTATTGTGAAAATTGTGTCTCAGGTTAGTATTTTAAAAAATTCAATACAGTGTTTTAGACTGAAATAATTATATTATATTTTTTAAAAATATATTTAAACTTTTGAATCATTTATCTATAATTACAGACATACTCTTACCATGCAGAAAAATTCATAAATTCACAAATTCCAAAAAATATAACATCAAATAAAATAAAAATATATACATGTATAATGAAATCTAAATCTATTGCTTTTCAAGGTTCTTAAGAATAGTTCCCAAAAATCATTACAAATTATGAATAAGTTAATGCTTATTCTCCGAAATACATGCAAAGTACAGCTAAGATTTTATAAATTCACAGCATGTCTCCTATTATTTACTAAATGTGTGTAACTCAAAATTAACAAACTTTTCTTATACCGTTGTAATTTATAAATATATACACTTAGGCACTATCATAAGAAAAACTATTAACAACTATGTATTTAAGCCAATAAACATCACATGACCACCAGACCACCTCTTATGCTTGTGTATAACTGTTGTTAAAACAAGGAAAACTCACTATATATATATATGCCTTCTGGCATCCATTGATTACTCTAGTTTGCTGTGTGTGGCAATATATATAGTGAGTTTTGCCTGTTTTAACTATGTATTTACAGAGGCTTAGTACTTTCAAGGCCATAAGTCACCCTTAAAAGTGCTAAGCTTCAGTAAATATGCAGTATTAATAACTTTTCTTATGATAGTGCTTAAGTGCATATATTTAAAAATGTGTGAGTATATAATTTTAATATGACAGTAATTAGAAATATGTATATATATATAAAGTGGGATTAATATAAACTACAATATCTTTTATATTTTTATTTATGAGATTTTAATTTTATCAATAACAAAACATAAGTGAAAATGTACTAAAAATCGTGATTCAATATTTTATTCGTCTTAGGAAAATTCTAATATATTACTTAATGAAATCATTTTTTATTGATACGTGTCTTGTAGAAACTTAGTGCCTCAATTTAAAGTAAAATCTTTCTAAATAATTTCCATGATAGCTGTTATGCTCAACATATATGTGATGCAATATAAATACTCCTTGAAAGCAATTCAGCACTTCACGAGACTTGATCAAATTCAAGACAATTTCCAAGCCCATCAGTGTCTTCGTTTATTTAATGCAATAGAAATACAATATAATACTTCAGGATAATATATTAAACCAGTGTTCTTCAACCCTTTGTCCGCGGCCCGGTGCCGGGCCGCAGAACTTTTCTGCAAGTCCGCATGCTAGATGGGCAGTAAAAAGTTTGTAATAATAAATAATAAGAGTTTAATCTTTTAATTAATATAGCCAATTTTTATTTATTTTTTCATCTCATTTTTACTCAATTAAAAAAATTCATATTTGTAAAGTATTAAAGATTTTAAGACTTCTCATTCGATAATTTAATATACAAAATTAACAAAGCGTATGCCACACTTGAATGAGAAGCTATAAAGATACACAGAAATTATTACACGCTAAGCGCTTTCGAGATCTTTTGCCTCATATTCATAGCGGTACTGTGAGCTGCAGAACGAAAAAATAGGGCAAGGGAAACAAAACAGTATGCAAAGCATATGCAAATGAACTAGATAGTCCAATGTTTGGAGATGTCAAAGCAGGTATCTCATCTATTGATGGAGTTATTATTGCCATTAATAAAATATGCTTCTCTGATTTTCCGCTTGCAATAATAACTCCATCAATAGACGAGATACCTGCTTTGACATCTCCAAACGTTGGACTATCTAGTTCATTTGCATATGCTTTGCATACTGTTTTGTTTCCCTTGCCCTATTTTTTCGTTCTGCAGCTCACAGTACCGCTATGAATATGAGGCAAAAGACCTCGAGCATTCCAAGAAGACAGGACATTTGTTTGAACCTTCCAGCCCTAAAATAGTCTGTATTGAGAAAAATGACATCAAGCGGAAAATCAGAGAAGCATATTTTATTAATGGCAATAATAACTCCATCAATAGACGAGATACCTGCTTTGACATCTCCAAACGTTGGACTATCTAGTTCATTTGCATATGCTTTGCATACTGTTTTGTTTCCCTTGCCCTATTTTTTCGTTCTGCAGCTCACAGTACCGCTATGAATATGAGGCAAAAGACCTCGAAAGCGCGTAGCGTGTAATAATTTCTGTGTATCTTTATAGCTTCTCATTCAAGTGTGGCATACGCTTTGTTAATTTTGTATATTCAATTAAAAAAAAAAACAGAACAAAAACAAAATCTAATCAATCATTCATAAATTAATTTGTTTTTCTAGTTATCACAGATGTTTATGGGGGGGGGGGGAGGGTAGAATTAAATTTTTTATTACTTTTCTAAAAAAATTAAAAAAAAAGTTTTTTATTATATAAACTCCATATATATATATATATAAAACTTTATCTTATATATTTAACATTGTTATTTTGATCAGTTATAACAATTATGCTTATCTTTAAGAAAATTTATCTATAGACTTCTGCCAGTCTGCGAAATCTTATCCTTATTTTTGTTGGTCCGCGGAACCTTATCCTTATTTTTACTGGTCCGCAGGTGTGAAAAGGTTGAAGACCACTGTATTAAACTAATACATGAATAGGCACAGAAATCTGGCAATGAATTAAGCTCCAAATGCTTTTAACTATCTTTGATGAAGCACTATTCTTGACCACAGTATTTCTGTCTTTATTTAAACAACAACAAACAAAAAAAAATGAAGAAAATATTGCATCACAAAAGTGATTTCTCAATAATTGATGCAATAAAATGACAGTTTAAGGAATAATCGTTACACATAAAAAACAACAACAATAATTAAGTGTTATTAATTTTATTTTTTACAATCGTTAAATGGTAGTTGAGGAGGGACCGACTGATGCCATCAGATGGTGCTGCGACACCATCAACAACCGGCCTGAAACATGCAAGTGATAAATTTATTTACGAAAGTGGCTCAAAATTGACAAATAAAAAAACAACAACAAAATGCTATGCAATTCAAATAAAAAAAGCGATGAAAGTGGCTCAAAATTGACAAATAAAAAAGAAAACAACAAAATGCTATGAAATTCAAATAAAAAAAAATAAAAAACCCATGAAAATACGAGAAAGAGCTATCCCCCCCCCCCAATAATAAAAAATTCTTCACTTAAATTGAAAAATCAAAATGCCTGAGAATATATATATCCAAAAAATACATGGAAAGTACAAATTATAAAAAAAAAATTCCATAAAAATACGAGAAACACCCCCCTCCCCAATAAAATCAAAATTTCTTCATTTAAATCGAAAAATAAAAAAGTCTGAGGATATATATATATCCAAGAAATACATGGAAAGTACAAATTATTAAAAAAAAAAACCAAGAAAATGGTATCAAATCCTATAATAATTCAAATTTAAAAAATAAATAAGTCCGTGATTAATACAAAATCATCTAATTATTTACCTTTCGACATTTTCAAATATGAATGGGCAAATTAAGTAGCTGTCAATATTTGCAAATGATCAGATTTAAAAGCAAAGGTTATATAAACTAAAAAGAATATTACTGGTTTGAAATTATGGCATCTCATCAAACATAAACCCCCCTCCAATGAAGAATTTCTATTCAAAAATAACTGAAATGCACAAATTAAATCAAAAAAATACTTCTAAAATACAAATAAAAAAAATTCTATCAAAAATAATTAAAAGCAACAGTTATATAAACTAAAGAGAATATTACATGAGAGAATCTATTTCTCAAATTGCATCAAGAATACAATCAAAAATAATTAAAATGCAAATACAGAATTTGGTGTATTACTAAGAGATAAACTCTCTCCCCCTCCCGCATGAAGAATTACTGAGTAACTTTTCAAAAATATACATTTAATATTTAAAAATAAAGACTATTTGCAAATAATAAGTCACAACACTTAAATACAGAGTAATAAATAGTAAGTAATTAAATATAATTATATCAAGTTATTCGTTATTTATTAATTAATAATTATACAGAGTTTAAAATAATCATTGATTACAGTTACAGAAAAAAATATATTTATTGGCAAGAACGTTACAAGATTTTTAAAAATATATTTGTAAAAATTTTACCAACTTTTTGTTCGAAGTTCAGTTCACCGTCATTTACACAATGATGAGTTTGATCGATGTCCTTGTTTACAACTCTTTTTTAATTAAAATTATAAAATTTACCTTTCTATTCTTAAATTTCTTAAGTTAGCACTTTTATCAAAGGTAATTGATCTCCATGTGAATAATAGCAGATTAAAAAAATACTTTAACAGAATACATCGACAAAACACTAGCAAAGCTATTTAAAGTAAAGAAGTTGCTGATTGAAATATAGCATATATAATATCCCAATGCAGTTTCAAATAACAAATCATTCTTCAGCATTTTGACAAAGAGAAAATATTTTCTTTAAAATTTACTTTAGTACCATATTCTGTGCTCACTGGTAATTATATATAAAATGCATATTTCATTATGTTTTATTTAAACAAAGTTGCAAATTGAAATGTGACATAGTAGCTCTTTCTTACATTAAAAAATATAGGCGCAAACAATATCCTTCCACAAAAATATAACATCACCAATGCAATTCAAAATACGAAATGATTTTTCTTTAATTAGAATTATCAAATAATAAATTATTCTTCAGCATTTTGAAAAGAGAAATGATTTTCTTTAAAATATACTTTTTAATGTAAGAAAGAACTATTACGTCACATTTCAATTTGCAACTTTGTTTAAATAAAACGTAATATATGAATTGAAATGTGACATAATAGTTCTTCCTTACATTAAAAAAATATATTTTAAAAGGATATTTTAAAGAAAATCATTTCTCTTTTCAAAATGTTGAAGAATAATTTATTATTTGATAATTCTAATTAAAAAAAAATCATTTCGTATTTTGAATTGCATTGGTGGTGTTATATTTTTGTGGAAGGATATTGTTTGCGCCTATATTTTTTAATGTAAGAAAGAGCTATTACGTCACATTTCAATTTGCAACTTTGTTTAAGTAAAACGTAATGAAATATGCATTTTATATATAATTACCAGTGGACACAGAATATGGTACTAAAGTAAATTTTAAAGAAAATATTTTCTCTTTGTCAAAATTCTGAAGAATTATTTGTTATTTGAAACTGCAGTGGGATATCATATATGCTATATTTCAAGCAGCAACTTCTTTAAATAACTTTGCTAGTGTTCATGTCTTCTATTAAAATATTTTTTTAATCTGCTATTATTCACATGGAGATCAATCACCTTTGATAAAAGTGCTAACTTAAAAAATTTAAGAATAGAAAGATAAATTTTATAATTTTAATTAAAGAAGAGTTGTAAACAAGGACATCGATCAACTCATCATTGTGTACATGGTGGTGAACTGAACTTCGAACAAAAAGTTGGTAAAATTTCTACAAATATATTTTTAAAACTCTATTTTAATATTCTTATTTATTAAAATTCTTGTTAAAATAAAATCTTGTAACATTCTTGCCAATAAACATATTTTTTCCTGTAACTGTAATCAATGATTATTTTAAACTCTATATAATTATTAATTAATAAATAACAAATAATTTGGTATAATTATATTTAATTACTTACTATTTATTACTCTGTATTCAAGTATTGTGACTTATTATTTGCAAATAGTCTTTTTATTTTTAAATATTAAATGTATACTTTTGAAAAGTTACTCAGTAATTCTTCATGCGGGAGGGGAGACAGTTCATCTCTTAGTAATACACCAAATTCTGTATTTGCATTTTAATTATTTTTGATCGTATTCTTGATGCAATTTGAGAAATAGATTCTCTCATGTAATATTCTCTTTAGTTTATATAACTGTTGCTTTTAATTATTTTTGATAGAATTTTTTTTATTTGTATTTTAGAAGTATTTTTTTGATTTAATTTGTGCATTTCAGTTATTTTTGGATAGAAATCCTTCATTGGGGGGGGGGGGGGGGTATATAACTTTTGCTTTTAAATCTGATCGTTTGCAAATATTGACAGCTACTTAATTTGCCCATTCATATTTGGAAATGTCGAAAGGTAAATAATTAGATGATTTTGGATTTTCCGCTTTTTGTCCACCATGTTTATTTTTGTATTAATCACGGACTTATTTATTTTTTAAATTTGAATTATTATAGGATTTGATACCATTTTCTTGTTTTTTTTTAAGAATTTGTACTTTCCATGTATTTCTTGATATATATCCTCAGACATTTTTATTTTTCGATTTAAATGAAGAAATTTTGATTTTAGGGGGGGGGGGAAATGTTTCTCGTGTTTTCATGGAATTTTTTTTTTTAATTTGAATTTTCTTGTTTTTTTTTTTTTTTATAATTTGTACTTTCCATGTATTTCTTGATATATCCTCAGGCCATTTTTATTTTTCGATTTAAGTGAATTTTTGATTATGGGGGGGGGGGAGCTCTTTCTCGTATTTTCATGGTTTTTTTATTTTTTTTTTGAATTTCATAGCATTTTGTTGTTTTCTTTTTTATTTGTCGATTTTGAGTCACTTTCATAAATAAATTTATCACTTGCATGTTTCAGGCCGGTTGTTGATGGTGTCGCAGCGCCATCTGACGACAGCAGTAGGATCCCTCCTCAACTATCCAATTCCCAATAAATCATTTTTTAAGAGACCAGAAAAAATAAACCAAATACATAAAAACAATAAAATATAAATCTATTAAAAATTATAGATAAAATCACTTTAATAATTATTCTTTGAATTACAATTAATATAATATCCAAATCATTTTCTTAAACATTGTGAGTAAGTATGTCTGAACTTTTCAGATATAATTTAAAATATAAAGTATAATAATTCATTATAATTTTTGGAGTAATCCATGTAAAATATTATAAATGTATTGATATGTGTATATATAATTTTAATTACATATATACAAAAAATTGTAATTAATACCTTATTGCCCTGAAAATAAGATCTATCCAGAAAATAATCCCTAGCATGACTTTTCAGGATGCTGATAATATAAATCCTACTCCCTAGCATGACTTTTCAGGATTCTGATAATAAAATCCTACCCCAAATAAAAAGTCTTAGTTAAGATTGTCAGCTCATTAAAACACATGATAGATGTATTGAGTTATAAAGTAATAGATGTATAAATAGATATAAATGTAGATTTTTGTACTTAAGTAAATGTTATTTAGAATTATTTTGCAGGCAGATTCAAAACTAATCATATTAAAAAACTTGCAAATACAATTTCACTTTTCATTTATCAATGCTAATTCATTTAGTCTGATATAAGAATTCCTCTTTCATCTGATCTCCAACTGTATATATAAAATATGACAACTTATCAGATTTTAAAATCTACACTAGATATGTGGATGATCTGTTTATAGTTGCTAACACTGATATCATTAATGAAATCAAAAATGAACTCCAGAACAGCTCTCTTTTGATTCTAAACATGGAATGGGAAGATCTTAACAAGCAAGTAAAATATCTTGATTTGTTGGTTCAATGTGAACACACACACTTGACATACAAAATGGTTGTGAAGCCATTTGAAGTAAGAGGCCATATCCAACCCAGTTCCATCACACCCACCAGTCATAAATTAGCTGGGCTTACATCTTTCTGCACAGGAACCAACAGCTGTGTAAATTGGATGCAGACAGAAAGACAAATTTAATATTATACAGAGATTTACTGAAGATGGGGTTCAAACACAGGTTGATCGACAGAAAGATTATACATTTCAATAATAAAGTAACCAACAATACCCTCATTGGGCATACACACAGGCTGCTGCTGCCATACATTCCTAATTTACATAATAAATTTTATGAAATTTTTAATAGACAGTTTCAATTAACTTTTCGCACCCCTCCCAGTTCTAATAGATTGCTTAACAACACTAAAGATAAATTAGCTCTATCTCAAACACCTCAAGCCGTGTATAATATTGCATGCACTCATGCAAATTGTGGAGCCTCATATTATGGGGAGACCAAGGCAGCAATAGAAACCAGATTACAACAACATGAATACGCATATATTAAAGCTGTCAGATCCATCATGTTATTCAATTTTTGCAATGCATCAAAAAAGTAACAGGACACCAGTGTGAACCTCAAGATGTCAGCCTAGTCTGCAAAGAAAGGCACGACTTAAAAAGAAAAGTAAAGGAGGCCTGCTTCATAGCGATGGATTGCAACGCCATCAACCGCAAGGACACATGCTTCACGATTTCAAGAAAATGGAGCAATTAAACTTAAACTTTGCATAATTTGCATATCATTAATTCACTTAGAGCTATAAAGATGAGAGCACGTCTCTTGAAAGCGCTCGCAGAATAGTATAATGTTATTTAGTTTTAAGCATAAAATAGCTTTGCGTTTAGGTGCAATAGCATCTATATTATTTTACAAGTATATTTTTTCACGCAAAGTTTTTGAATTATATTTAAATTACAACTGTATATATAGTAAATAAATCAATATTGATATCCGAAAAGGCTGAAATATATTAATGGCAATCTTAGTTCACAAATTAATCAAGCCAGCTTAATGTTTCATATATTATTTTAAATTAAATATTACTAATTTAACAAAATGTAAATAACTTTTAATATTCTTGTATAGAACGAGAATATTCTGTGATAAGATTATAATCCTGATCGTTACATAATCAAGCAGTAGTAAATTATTCACATGTTGTTGAAATGACTAATAATGAATAAATGTAGATTTTTGTATTTGAATAAATATGATTTTTGTACTTGAATAAATGAATATTTTTGTACATGAAAAAATAAGAGGGATCCCCTGAAAATAAACCCTAAGCCATCTTTTGGAGAACAATTTAATATAAGACCCAGTCTTATTTTCAGGGAAACACTATATTAATTATATAAAATCATTAGATTTAAAAAAAAAAAAAAAAAAAATTTCAATTTACTTGCTTAAGACAAATTTTACTGCTTCAACCAGTGAAAATGTGAAAAAAAAGTGGGTGAAACAAAGCTAATTCTTTATGAAATAAAAAAAAAAGTTTCTCTGAAATGTAAGAATTAAAAAGAGAAAATATGATTGTTATTTTTAATAAACTAAATATATCAATTCATTAAAAAAAACAAATTCTCCATGAAAGATAAACATTGCATCTAAATTGAGATCTAAATATAAAATTATTTAGTCACTTAATTGAATAAGAAAATATAATCAACAGCATAAAAACTTAATTGATATTTTTCAGGGCTCCCTTGACAAATTTATTCTAGTAATAATACAAAAGCTAATTTTAAAAGCAGCAAAAACTATAATGATGAGATGTTGCAGTTCCAATATGAAAAAATATAACGTAAAATAAAGTTATGCTTCAGAAATTTCGGAACTTTTGGCTACGAGGTTAAATGTCAGTTTTTAAGGATCAATTTTAGATAAATATTTATAAATAAAATAAGCATTTTTTCAGTTCATTCATGTTTATTATGAAATCTGGATAAGAAAATAGACTTAATAAATGAAATACTTCTCAACCTCTTTCATGTTTATTACTGTTTATCTCGTGTTAAATTAATGCTTTTAGAAATTTTCAGTTATTATCAATGTCTAAAATTATTAAACTGTGAACTGTACTTAGTATCATGCAACATTCAATAGACGAGAACTATTCTTAATTAAATTAATCTTCCAGAAGAATGTTTGATGACTATAAGTTTTTAAAAAAATATTGATTATTGAGAAAAAGGCTAAATCATGTTAGATTTGCTATGAAGGCTAGTTCACTGTCTTTTACTATTGTAAATCATCAGTGCTTGGTTTGTATAACAATATCTGTTGTCTTTTTTTTTTGAAATTATTAATATAAATTTCAGAAAATCCACAGACAAAATTCGATTTCAGTTAGATTACACTTGATTTTAATGTACATAATGACGAGAACAATAAACTGGCCCAAAGTTGTTAAAAATAACAATATTATCTCTATGAATTTGAATGGTTTCATTTTGATGAATTTTTGAACAATATATGAACTTATTTATTTGTCATATGGATTTTTTTTAAAAGATAGTTTAATTATTAACAAAATATCACAAAGGAACTTGTTGTAAACATTCCAATTAGAAAATATATTCACTAATAGCTTCATTAAGAACTTTAATTTTGCCATTGTAAATTTCATTTATGAAGCAGATAAACAGAATGACCACGCATTGTTTTGAATCTGTTAATAATACTCCAGCTGCAATTAGAAAGATCAAATCCAGTTGACTTTATTGTTGGATTTAAAAAGTGAAATTTGTTTAAAACCACACAGGAATTTCATTTTTTATGCCATAATCCTTCAATTGAAATTACATCTTGATTTATATATCTGATTTGTTTAACAGCTTTTTTAAAAATATCTGATGGAGAAATATATAAAACAAGAAATTACTGCAAAGGAATTTAATATATTAATATTTCTCCTAGTAATATTTGATTGAATATCTATAAGTTTAGGGTGGAAATCTTTCTCTAAATAAAAGCACAATATTTACCAGCTAAATCTGCTAATGTAAAGGAAGCTGTCCATAAAGTATTTGCATCATAACCCTAAGCAATGTCAGGCAACTTTCCAAAAAAGTTACTTCTAGAAATTAATTTTGATCTAAATCTTAGATAAATAGGAAAAATAAATTCAATTATGATTAAAGTTTACTCCTGATTGTATTTCAATCTATTATTGTAAATCATTATATTCAGATAATAAAATGTTTTTCTGTTGTTTAGATGAAAAATTGAACATACCGTGTTGGATCCTAAGTTTTTTGGAAACTCTGGAAGTATGCCATCTTCTCCTGGAGTCATTCCTGATGTAAAATAATCCTGAGAAGCTTCAAGTTTATATATATTCCTATTGGTTTTAAAGAATGATATCAGAGAAACATTGTAGAGTTTTATCTTTTATGTTCTAATGTTCTATCAATCTTAGGTTTAAAAGTCTGATCAGCAATTACAATATTAGTTTTTTTAGAGATATTTTTACAACCATCTCTTTCATAAAAGCAGGTCTTATAATTATCTTGTGTAAAGTTTTGATTCACTATAATCACTCTTAACTTTGTCAGCACTTTCTAAATCTTTGATAACACAAAAATTGACTATAAAAAGCAGTTAGTTTTATTTCAACATGGAATAAATTGTTTTCGATATCTATGAGGATGGATTCTTTGATAAATGTTATGAATTTATTAAACCTATCATAATAAAAGGGAATAGAGAGATCCTATTAATACTTTGTTCTGTTCAAAATATCTAGTGTATTAGCTCTAGTTAGCACCTCTAAAAATTCTATCTCAGAACAGAATAACTTTCACATGTAAGAATTTGGATTCCAAGAGTGATTAGATTTGATTTACGTAAGCTACGGAAGAAGTGCTCCAATACCAATTCAATAATTCAGCAAAAATAATGAATTGTTTTTTTGGTGAAATAAAACATAAATAAGGAATTGTTCCTGTTGTTTAATAGAATGTTTTTCTTTGAATGGCATCATAAAATGCATATTGTTTCAGTCCATTCATTCTAAAAGTTAATGATCTTGATCCTCATTTCCAAATGCCCAAGGCCTACTATAAGAATTGAACTCTAAATACAGAAGATATAGAAAGATCTGGAAAAGCAGGGTAAGCCAATTTATACTGAGAGATTTGTAAATATTGCATATATAAAAATTATCTATCCAAGAGGTAATTATAATATCTTTGAACTATCTTCACTAGAAATTGTTTGTTTTGCAAGATGATGTAAAACAAAAATAGCTATATCATGTCTAGAATATATTAGATTAAGAATCAATATAAATAAAGGAATTTTAAAAAGATGTGAATTATTATAAGAATGATGAGTCTCCTATTAAAGAGAATTTCCATTTTTGATTTTTATACATTGTACAGGCTTAAACCTGCATTTATATATGTAATATATGCAGGGTTCGAACTCAGACTTTCACACGCCCCACCAACTCTCAGTGCCATCTCATATTGCTTACCCATCTGATCACACACATGTTGAAAAGATAAATAATCACCAATATACGTATTTCATACTAAACCAGCAATCATCAGTTGGTCTAGATTAACATCCTCACACATATAATATATTCTCAAGTTTGAGTAATTTTGTTATATTTATTAAGTGAAGAGAAGATTGCTTTGATACTTGTGTTTCATGATTATTAACATCAATCATGTAACAATTCAAGTGTTAGGGACAGATTGCATAAAGTGATATTCTTTTCATATGAAGTGACTATTATGAACATTTTATTTATGATAAAACATTGCTTCAAAAAAAAAAAAAAAAAATAGAATTCATCCACACTTAAAACAGTGCTTCTTATGGAATTATATTATAATTAAAATCAGTATTACAGAAACACTATGAGTGTGAAGATCATTTAAGCAAATAAAGACATGTTCCAAGACAAACTGCTCATAATATTAAACAAGGTTTTAACCCAAACATGTTGTAAAAAAAAAATTGATATTTATTTTTTAGAAACAGCTGCTGATTATTGCTAAATTTCAACAGCTATTAAACACAAACTGCTAATTTGGATTTTCAAACTGGTCACATTGCTATGGCATGAAATATCTAAAACATTGTGTAGTGGATATAAGAAAGTCAGTTTCTAGTTAGCTAAAAAATTATCCAGATTAGTTTTTTAACAATGATGCTATATGTTAGTACTATGAAGCAGAGTAGTGATTTTAATATGACAAATGTCTTTAATTGCTACTCACGTATTAATCTATTTTTCCTGACATGGGGAAAAATATTTTTTTTTTGTCTGACTGCGTCAAATCAGTTGTTTGGCTGAATTGCAGGATTCAGCTCAAAAAAACAGTAATATCAAAAAATATGAACACTCATAAAAATACCGTTGTTCGTAGATAAACATACTTAAAACTGTGTTGGTCATGATGAATGACTAGATTCGCTTCCAGCTGTACTGGACAGCTTGCCTCGAGTTTGCTAAATTAATCTTTTGAATACACTAGACAGTTTGACTCAAGTCTGCCGTAGTTGCTACAGCTTCCAGTCCTCACTGCGTAAAAGCATCAGTAGTGAATATAGTAGAAACATCTTCATTGTTGGAAGTGGTTTCAATGGAGAGCAAGGTCAGGTAGACAAACATTTTCTTTCTTAAGAGTGCATACTGTCATATAGATTAGACAGACATTCTCTGGCTTGCCTCCAAAAAGGAATCTGGACTAGTCCATTTCAGAAGGCAAGGTCAGATATGATACCAACTGAAGCTTATTCATATTATACAGTTTCTCTATAAGGGTATGAGAAAAGGATTTATTATTGTGATAATAAAACTGAGCTATTTGAAATAAAAAATAGTGATTTCTTCTAGCTTTTGGCTATTTTATAAGTAGTCTTATAAAGCAGATGGGATTTAAGTTTAATGCTGCAGTGGAAATTTAACTTGAACCGATAAAAAACAAAAACTTAATTTTTACTGTTTTTAAAGTGTACTGATGATTCTGCAACTCTTGCAATACAAAACATCATCTAAAAACACTTTTAATACAATATATAAAATAAATAAATCCTCCCTTTTTTAATCACTTTTACAATTCTATACTTTATTTGATCAATCTTACAATTTTGAAAGGCCAGGAATGCTTTGCTTTATTAATTAGAAAACAAAAAAAAACAAAAACAATTCAGGTGCTGTATTAGCTAATGATAGAAAAAAAAAATCCCAGCAATTTTTATTTAGATGATTATCAATCACAAAATATCAATTTAATTTAAATATCTTGGTAAAGCTTTTTAGATAGAAAAATAAACTTTAATTTGTTGCAGCTGCATATAACAAATTAAAAACAGATATTTCATCACAGTAATATAACTTAGATATATACAGTCCTATTGTCCCTTAAATTTATTGTATAAACATAAGCTACTTATCTTCAAGATGCAATATAAATATACTAAAAAAAATTTCATTCTAAGATACTTGTAAATATTATGAAAAGACAATAGCAAGATAATAAGAGTAAATTTGGTATGGTTTTCAGTTTTCTGAATGTGATAATATTAAATCTCTTATTATTATTAGAGTATGTCTTTTAGCACAATAAGCAAACAAATATTAACTAACTTCTTGTGGGAAAAGTAGACTCTATTAAAATTATAAAAGTTATTCCAAAATTGGTTTAAAAAAGTACACAGTGTTTCATTAAAAGAATATAGCTAAGCACAAAATGCAGTGAAGCCCTATAATTAAGTAAGGTATTGGAGTCTTTAATAAGAAAAAAAAAAAGCTCGCGGCAGAAGACATTAAACTACTACAAGATGAAAATGTGATATGTTTGTTTTTATGGTAAATGGATTGATATGAACAGTTATCGTA
This sequence comes from Epiperipatus broadwayi, assembly GCA_028023455.1. Classification (NCBI taxonomy): domain Eukaryota; kingdom Metazoa; phylum Onychophora; class Udeonychophora; order Euonychophora; family Peripatidae; genus Epiperipatus; species Epiperipatus broadwayi. Next base: position 7,845,137 of record JAQFVV010006203.1, read on the forward strand.
AAACTTATCTTTATTTTTTTTATCTATATATTTCAAATCCCCCCCCCCCCATTTCGGAGTTAGGATGGCCAATGGTCATTAATAATGATAATAATACTGATATAAATAATAATTATCATTACTTCTGATTATTATCTAGTCTCATACCATTTGAAAAACAAACATATATTTGGGATTTACAGTCATAAATTTATTATGATAATAGTAATGTGTAATTTTTTAGAAATAATTTTGTACAAACCTAATCAATAATAATATTCTATTGATTAAATATTATTTATCTAATAGAAAAATTAAAAATACCTAATTGATTATGTGTGTGTTATTTTAACTAAAATAAATTTATTTAATAATTATTAAGTAATGAACTAAATTTTTTAGATAAGGGGGGGGGGGATTTTAAATTTGGCTAATTGTTTGGATAAGGGTATCTGGGCAAAGTTTAAAAGAATTCTTAGATATCACTATGGATTATTTCAGAAATCCAGATTGTTCTATATAAATTAAAAGATGACATATGACATTTAAGGTTAATGATCTATAAAAAAGATAGTTTTAGTCTTGATTTCTAACAATAGATAGAATGAAAGCAATATTTAATCTTTTCGTATGGCAAAAATGGTAAATAATCACATAAAAATATTTTTAGTGAAAAATAACAAAGAAGACAAAAATGGTGTGAATTACACAGTTTTCTTATTTGTTTTGGCTTGGAGAATTGTGGTATATATTTGATTCTATATATTTCCACAGTGCAATTATTAGTTACATATATTCTCTGAAGTACAATATTTACACTTTCACAAGGTATTTTAATTTGGATAGATATTATCCCCACTTTACATCAAAGAGATGCAGTGAAAATTGATTACATATATATCTACAATACTTAATTACTATATATTATTTCTTCTAATGTGATATGTTTTTTTTTTTTTTTTTGTAAAATGACACAAAATGGATGGAATGTTTCCTAACTTAGAGGTAGAACAGTTGTTTATCCTATTAAAGAGGACTGAATTAAAGAATAAAAGCAAATGAAATGGTAATAATCAGATTGGTTAAATATACTTTACTAACTAAAAATATTTAAATAATTTATTATATTATAGAGTATTAAAGAAAATATATTTTAAATGATTTTGAAAATATATTATGTGAGAGAGGGTATTAGAACTAACCTAATAAAACTTTTTCATAATTGAAAATATCAAATTAGACACCATATTGATTCTCTATCATTAGATTTCTAAAGTATTAATTAAAATAAGTAGAAATATTATTACAATGATAAATAAATGAGATAAAAAAGCAAAATCTATAATTATTTATAATTATACAGATTATGTATCTTTATAGTGAGGCAATGCAGTTAGTACGGATCTGGAATCAAAAATGTCAGAAAGGATTGAATTTGAATTAAGTAAATGCAAAGGTGATGATTAGATTGAAAGTTAACTATAAAAAACAAAAACAAATGCTGAATAATATTTATATAATAATGGTGGATTCGAATATTCATGTTAGGACAAAAAAATAATTGTAAAAGATTTTAATTGATGGATATGAGTAATAATAAAAGTAATAAAATTTTGTAAAGAAAATATTTTAATAAAGAATACCCACTTTGAAAATCATAAGATTTTATAATCAAAACTCTAGCTGATAAAACAATTAAATTATATTATAAATTTATTTAAAAATTACCAATTACATATAAATTTGTTGTATTTATGAAAAAAAAAAAAACATTCACTATTTAACTATAGAAAATAGAGATATTGCAAAAGTATAAATTAAATTAAAAATAAAATTTTCAATAGAATATGAGGCTTATTTAAACAAATTGTGCAGAGATTGCAGATTATAAAATAGTTAATTATCTAAATAACTAAAAATGTATAAATGATAAAGCAGGTACAATTATATATAAAGCTGAATATTTATTAAAAAGAATAAATAGATAAAACTATACAAAATTAGCTTAAATAAAATTAGGGGGGATGTTTATTAAAAAAAAAAGCACAACCTTTTAAAGACAAAAAAAAAAAAATTACTAAAAAAAAAATCTACAGAATTAATAGTTATTGACATAAACCCAATACATTAGAAAAAAGGTAAACTAAAAAAAATGGAAATATATGTTGCATGTTTCATGGCATAGTAATTAAGACATTCAAAATGGAAATATATGTTGCATGTTTCATGGCATAGTAATTAAGATATTCTCCTACCAACCCATAATCTGGGTTTTAAATCTAACCAAGTAAGCTTAATTTTTTTTTTTTCAAATTGTAGACCCCATAATTAATCCAGCTAGCCAATTTTTTGTTTGATGGTAAATGAGTATTTGATAATTTTAGGCAGAAAATAAATAAAATAACAGTAACTTCACCAAAAGGCATTTAACTAGATATCAGATTAGTCAAATAGAGCTTCTCGAAGTAGAATTTTCTCTGTAGGGATGCCAGAAGATAGGTGTATGTATGTATTATATAGATATAAGCAATTTGCACAATAAAGATAACAATCCTTTGTTAAACTGATAATTCCCGCAGAGCTTTTTTTCTCTCATAAAACTATTTCTTTGCATTTAATTGTTTTTATCTATTTCTACAATCCTAGCCTCTCATATTCCCACTTCTCATAACTTGTCACATTATTCTATTAATTTTCTCTAGAATTTCATTTATTTCTTTCAGGTAGTATCACAAAACAATCCAAATAAAGTTTATTCAGATTATTATAATGGCACATGGTGAGTGGATTGCTGAACTTTCACACAGAAGTAATTATGGAACACATTTATAGTATATCTTCTAAAAATTATTAGATAAAAAGATTTGACATTTTCCGAGTCATAGTGAATTTTAGAATAGTATTTCATTTTATTAAAATAAAAACCATTTATTATAAAAGAATGAAGAAAAACATTTACATATATTTCATCCTTGGGGGTGGGGGGTGCAATTATTTCTGGATAACTAATTTATTGATTACAATCTTCTATAAAAAAAAAAACAACAAAAATCCATTAAGCTAGATATAATAATTATATGGATATAAATATTACTAGTAAAAAAAAAATTAAGATTAATATGTTGAACCATTTTTGAATAAAATGATTACCTATTATAACACTTTAATTGTTCATTGATTATTTTCTGTAGGGTGGTAGTAATAACATTGATGTTGATACAATATGATCTGTACCACATTGAAATGACAATACTCAGTTTTATTTTACTTTAATGTGTTCTATGTATACTGAAAAATGAATAATTTCCACTAAAGTGAAATTTTATAATAGAATAATGGCAATTCTGCATCATTAATCTAGACTAATATATATTATTTTTTTAGCTATGAGAATTTGAATGATCATATTTATTTATACAAATTTGGTGGGAAATCATTATTTTTAACACCATAATCAATTTATTTAAAAAGACCAATAATAAATATAAAAATATATTCACAAATTGTAAAAGGAATCTAAAACTATTATAGAAGTACTGTATATGGTTTTATTCAATATAAAGACAAAGCTTTATGCATATTATTCAATGAAAATACTTTTGTTATATTTTATCAAAAAAAAAAAAAGTGACTGAAATTAACAAAACATTTTTTAAAGCACTAGAAAAAAGAAGTTATTGAGTAAGATCTTAAAAAAACAGATGCATAGAAATTCACTCACAAAATTCGCTACAATAAATCATTACTAAAGTAGCAAATCTACCTCTTAACACCAATTCTGCCACCTTATATAATGTTAGAAATGAGTAGGTATTTATTAAACATTATCACTAGGGATTTACTGATTATTCACGCTTCAACAAGATGGCAGAATTAGAATAGAAAAAATAATTTGATATTTAAAAATAATCCAAAGACAAAAGTCATGTGATTGTAATTATATATTGAATTATATTAGATAGTGGAAAATTTTATTTAAATTTTTCAAATATTCAACTGTCAATAGTAGCACACAGGATAGTATATAGCACAAGGTTTCAAGTAATATTATTCCCTCTTCTTCAGATGTTACTTGCCTGATCAATGGCAATACTAGCATGGGAATCAAAGATGGGCATTTAGATTTGTGGATACTGAATTTAAAATTATGTTCTAACAACTAGGCTATTCTGTCAAAGGCAACAATCAATAGAAATTTTATATTCTTATCTGGGAAGGTCCCCTGATTTTTCCATTTGTTTCTTAAGGGAAAGTTGAAGAGTGTTTTCCAAACATTATAAATTATCACACTGGGTGAACTTGTTTTTTTTTTGCCATTGCCATACGAGCAGCTTCTTTGAACATTCTTCTTTATATTTTGTCCTCACTGTCCAATATTATTGTCTTTTGCCACTTTAACATGCTTATTGTTGTGACTGTTTTTTCTTTTCTAATCATCAGTTGTGTTATTTTAATTGTTTTTAAATGGGATAACTAGTTTAACCAATATACTTTCTTCCACAATCACACGGTATTTCATAAATCTGAAAATCATAGCCATAAATATTATTCCATATCAACCTAAAGTCTGGTTTCACTATAACAATTATGATAGAAGCACAAAACATAAGAGTTATATTATCATTTCAGAACAGAGGAAAAAAGTTTATTCAGAAACAGTGATTTGAAAAAGACCTTTATAGAATAAACTCTCATGAAGAAGCACAAAACATAAGTTATGTTATCACTTCAGAATGGAGCAAAAAAAGTTTATTCAGAAACAGTGATTTGAAAAAGACCTATATAGAATAAACTGTCATGAATAATGGTTATCCATAAGAAAACCTTAAATAATAAAAAACAAAACAATCATAGGCACCGTAGTTTATCCATATATATTGGAGACAACAGATAAACTAAAAAAAATCTGAAATCAATATAAAATAGCTTTTCTAACATACAAAACCTAAACTCAAAATGCTGAACTGCACTATGAAATATCATGTGAATGTGGAAGAATATATATTAGTGGAACCAGTCATCTCATTGAAAAGTGATTAAAAGAGCTTAAACTGATGATCAGAAAAGAAAAAAAAAATGACTACAAAGTAGCAGACCACTTATGTACAATGAACATATGTTTGATTGGGAAAAGACAAAAATTCATGGAGCAAAACTCTCCATATAATAGCGACACTGAGTGCAAGCCAAAGTAATCAATGGATGCAGAAAAGTTTGTGCATAAAATCCCTATCTAGAGCCTATTCATCCAATATCCCCAGACTAGTTTCTAGCTTGTGGTTTTCATCAATGAGGAGCCTTGGATCTGAGAGCACTGTACATAGATCTTAGATTCTCTAAGAATGGTGATCATGTGAAGAAAAGACAAAAATAATGGAATGATAAGAAAAAATACAAAAAAGAAAATTTAAAGAAGCTGCTCTTATAATAATAGGAAACAACTCATAATTCAAGCTAGTGTGAGGATGCATGATTTTTAAAAAACACTCAATTTTGCTCTTAAGAAAAATGTGAAGAAATCAGGAAGAACATCATAAATAAGTATATAAAATTTCTACTGACTTTTGTTTTTGATAGAATAGACTATCAGGTTAGAACAATTTAAATTCAAAATTCATGAATCACATGCTAGTAATATGACTGGCAGTATTACCTAAAGAAGAGAGAAAATTAATACCACTGGAATCATTGTGCTACATATTGTAACAGTCAGAAAACGTGTGACTCGTTAACATAGTGCAGAATTCGACCACCACACAGAACTGCAGCACCATTTAGGTAGCGAAGCCACCCGTAGTACTAAGTTCGAACATAGTTTATCGGTTCCACAATACAATCTATGAAACAACGCATCTGATGCGACATTAGTAAACATTTCTTTAGGCACGGTGGTCAGGGATATGCAAGAGATTCATGATTTTATTTTCGAGTTAGCCAATAATCACACTAATATTAATTAAACATTCATATTTACATAATCGAGGAAATATTATATAGAATGGGTATCGAATAAATAAAACGTAACTGCAGACATAGTTTGAAATTATTTATTTAAAACATTTTAATGATAAATCATTTACTAGCAATATTTGCGAAGATTTAAAGTTTCAGTAGCGGGATTTTCCGATACTATTATATATTAAAGAAATACATTTATTTATTTAGACATATTTTATATTTAAGACCTCAGTAGCGGTATTTCCGATACTGTAATGTTTACAAAAGAAATACATTTATTTGATGACATAATCTAGCTACCTAAAATTCTTGAGCAAATATTTCTAAGGCATGCCTTTAGGGATTTATACCTTTGCAATGCAAGAGTCTAAAATAAGATTTATAATAGTAGTGGCGGACATATATTTATTTAATTATAAGATATATTTACTAATAACTAGGGGCAAACATTTATTTGAGAGCGAGTTATGTCACTAATGCAGGGACGGAGTTATACATAGAATAATCAAGTTAAGTAAAGAAACACGTGGTACGCTCTAGAAAGGCGATATGGAATGGCAGTATATTGAAACTGCATAGCCATGAATGTTTATAAGAACAATGGGCTGGCATTTGCCATCGGCCCAAAGAAGTAAGGTGTCACATAAGCATAACCAGGGACAAACGGTTCGTGCCATGATTGCCTGCTGGCTGCGTGACGGTCGTCTAGCCCTATGGGAGCATTTATTATGTCCGCTTGTGTAGGACGACAGGTTAATTTCAACCCTATAGAATCCGGAATATTCAAGGCTTATAATGGGTCATCGTGTCTCTAAAACATAACACATGTAAAATGTATAGACGATTTTGGTAAGATTTAAATATATTTTCTAACTCGGCCCTACATTATCAACATTTAATAATGAACGTTTGCGACTCTCAAAGAAATGCAATTTTATGGAATTATTAATCAAGATTTAATAAAATATAAAACATATAAAAACTGGGTGATTATTACACTAATACGTCAGCCATTTGCTAAGCAGTAGACCCCTACATTACAATAAAGGAAGCATTGAATGCGTGTCGATTTATATGAAAATATTAAGTTATTTATGAAAGTAAATATTAATGAAAATTTGACACGCATCCACTGTTTCAAGCGATCATAGATTTATATTTAGAAAATTATGAGCATGCGATAATTATATGATAAAATGTAGATTTTAGAAATACGTACCCAAGAAAGATAGAGTGAGGTAAGCTAGATTATTAGAGAAATTTACACAATAAATTAATTATTAAATTTTAGTTTTACAAATGATAATTTTACATTTTATAAGTTATATAAGTAGTATGAAGAATGAGCTATAGCATATTAGTAGAGTACTCTAGAGAATTTGGACACAGGTACCTGTTTTATGAGAAGTTTTCCGATTCCATTGGTTAGTAGCAAATTGTTCATGATTAGCAGTTCTTTTCTGTATTTAGGTGGTTCATTTAATTTAACAGCAGCAGCAGCTTTCTCATTATTTTAGGCAGCAGATCTTCGTGGTTGAATTTATGAAGGGCAATGGAAGGTTTGGCATCCGATAGGCCATTCCTGGGTGGAGAATAGTCTGGGTGCTTTTACTCGGTCATACCGTGGCAGAAAAAAAATTATTTAATATCTTGGAGACTCTTAACTGATTGAGAGCACAGCTAAAGTTAAAGTGACAGTCTCTAGAAAGTCTCAAAATGGCCTCTTTTCTTATATCTTATCTTTCACATTTTTGTTAGTGTATTTTTAGATTCCACTTAATCTGCCCTGAGGATAATCAATGCCTTCTGTTAAGTTTAATTATCGAGAAAGCTGCCTTTCTATTGTTTACATTTAGATTTTACATTTAATTTTTATAATTACATTTTAGGGAATTTTTCTTTTTAATTAATCTATTATCTCTCACCGACCGATGCTTTTAAAATTTCAAAGACAAAAAGGGAATATATGTTTATTTTTACTTTTAATTAAATATTACTTCAGATTTCTAAAATTATTATTAAATGAAATTTAAACAAAGCAATAAATAACGGATTTTACAATTCAAAATAAATGGTTAAAAATATATATTTTTTTATAACTAAAAGAAATCTAAATTATATTATTTATCTTTATTTATTGCCTTAAATTTGAGATCGAAATGTGTGCATGTTTATGGTGAATTCTACATATATCTATACATTTTTAATATTGCTATACACACAATTCGATACCAAAAAGTTTAAATTTGGGTAGGATAGACCGGTGAGTGAGAGACAATAGAAAAAAGTGAAACTTAAGATTCGAATACGAATCTTACTGTTTCAATATTAAACTGTCTAGTATTACTAATAGCTGAATGTATTTGAAAAGTTTAATTAAACTTTGAATTTTTATAAAAATATTAAATGATGGGAAAAGTTCCAACATATAATTACAATTAAAATACTAAAAATCACATGACTACCATTTCCTATGCTTGCACAAACTGTTAAAGCAGTAGCAAACTCTCCATAAAATAGTGCCACTCAGTGCAAGCCATAGTATAGTAATCAATGGATGAAAGAATGTTTGTGCATTATCTTCTAGGATCTAGGTGCAGTTATGAAAACCACAAGCTAGAAAATAGTCTGGGAATACTGGATGAGTAGATATTAGATAAGAGAGTTTATGCTTAAACTTTCTTGCATCCATTGATTACTATGGTTTGCACTAGACAGCACTACTGTATGGAGAGCTTGCTACATCATCATAAACTTTCAGACAAATATTAAAACACACATTGTTTCATTAATAATAAATCATATTACTACTAAAAGTTATGAAAGATGCAAACATGACAAATTATCCATCCAGTAGTTAAAAATTCATAAAAAAAAACATTTTTTTTTGCTAGGAGTTTTCATTTTATTTAAAAATTTTGAAATAACAGGAAGAATTAATTAAGTATAATATTTTAAAAAATAGATTACTGATATATTCCATTAAGTAATCAATTAAAAATATTTTAGTAATGCACTTGAAATATTGACCAATGACAGCACTGATGTAGATTTTTGCTTCATAATTAGCTATGATTTGTCTGCATGAGATAGTCTGCAAGGTAATTTACATAAAATTGTAAAATTTAGAATTAAAAAACAATATACATTTAAAACTGTTAAAAGCATATTTTAGTAATAGAAGTAAATATGATTCAATTTCTAAAATAAAAAACATTTTGTCACAATTATGTTAAATATCTTTATATATGATCTTTGTTTATGCTTTGTGTAGTTTAACTCAATGGTAAAGTTGAGAGTTAAAAGCTCCTGGATCAAAGCTCAACTATTTCTGATGTATGAATGTTATGTAATCTCTTGAACAAATAATTATATAATTTTTATTATTAAACATTAACTTTTGATAATTTTTTTTTTTTACCAATAATTAAAAAAAAACAAAAAAACAAAACAGCTGATTAAGATTGAAATATATAAAAATCAGACTACTGATGAACCGCACAATACTGTCAGATATTTATTATTACTTGTTACTCAAAAACAAGTATGGCCATTCTAACTTCAGAAAAATAAAAGATAGAAATCTGAATTGCTATATGATTAAAGAAAGAAAATATGGTGTCCTAACACAAAATTCTCTTATCATAGTTAGCATAAGGAGATAGATGTCCAATGAAATGAGATATTCAAGACAATTGAGACTTGTACTTCTTTGAATAATTGAAGTTAATAAGATAGAAAAAAAATGGAGAAAGATTGAAAGAATAATGATAATTTATTATTAAATGATGGTAATAATCATTAATAAATGGTAATTTTACATAATTTTCCATAAAATCAGATTTATAAATTTGTCAAAGCTAATAAGTTATGAATAAATCCATCCAAAAATACATATATCTAAGATGTTTTGACATATGTATCAAAAGCAGTAATTACTATTATTCAGGAGCTAAGAAAATAAAATAATTAAGCAAAATTGTTTCATATTATAAAATATTTATTATGGCAAGTTGTGAAAAGGTAATTTCAGCATTTTTTTTTATGATTTGGAGTTTGGTTCTCTATACATGAAATTTTTTTTATCCAAAGGTGAAGTAGAGTAACTAGGTAAGAATACTCTAACCAAGAAATAACATTTAATCACTATCGATAGTAGTTTGTAATGCTCTTGATACAATTTATTCTAATATTTCAATTTTAGAATTGCATCATGAAAATTAATAAGCCCTTACAATATGGAAGACATGAAATTTTAATGATTCTCAAAGTTTCTTTAAAGAAACTGTCACTATATTACCACACTATAATGGTTATTATAATAACACTGATGGGAAATAAAAAAAAAATATGGAATTAAAATTTTTCTATTAATAAATATTATTTAAAAAAACTGAAATATTATACAAATTATATTTTTTGAAAAAAAGCGTGCTTTACCATAGTCACTTCCTATCATTGAATGGCATAGTTTCCAAGGGAAAAAAATAATCAATAAAAATTTAAATTATAATATAAAATGAATGTATTTATTAATATATCTTCTCTTTTAACTTTCTTTGCATCTTTCTTCATATATATTAAACTTATATTCTCCTCATATACACCTTAATGCAAATTTTATATATAATTACTCCTTTACTTTCTTTATAGTTTCAACTGTCCTGCAGTCTTCATCAGAGCTACAACATTTAAACATATAATCATTATTTTATATACATATTTATTATTCATAACCACATTTAATTTTAACTATATACTTTTACATCTTTTAATTCATACCTATTATTTTATTAACATTTTTATCCCCTTCTATTTTATTTTATCCCTATTTTTATTCATTAATATATCAGTATACCATTTCTATTTTACTTTTTTATTATTATTTCTTTTATTTTAATTTCTTTTTCTATTATTTCTTAATAATTTTCTATCTTTATTCATCTTTTTATATACTTTATTCTTATTAATAATTTTATTTTTATTCTTGTCTTTCTTTTTGTTTTTATTATCATTTTATATTATTTAGCTTACCTCTTTTTAATCTTCACTTTTCCCTTTTACAATCGTAAATGAGTATTTTTTTTTTGTCAGTTACAATTATAAAAGCGAAAAGTGAAAATTAAAAAGAGGTAAGTTAAATAATATAAAATGATAATAAAAATAAAAAGAAAGATAAGAATAAAAATAAAATTATTAATAAATAAGAATAAAGTATATAAAAGGATGAATAAAGATAGAGAAAATTATAAAGAAATAATAGGAAGAGAAATTAAGATAAAAGAAATAATAATAAAAAAGTAAAATAGAAATGGCATAATGATATATTAATGAATAAAAATAGGGGTAAAATAAAATAGATGGGGATAAAAATGATAATAAAATAATAGATATGAATTAAAAGATGTAAAAGTATATAGTTAAAATTAAATATGATTTTGAATAATAATGTATCATATGTATATAAAATAATGGTTATATGATTATATGTTTAAATATTGAAGCTCTGATGAAGACAGCTGGACAGTCGAAACTATAAGGAAAATAAAGGAGTAATTATATATAAAATTTGCATTAAGATATATATGAGGAGAATATAAAATTTAATATATATTTATTAATACAAATCCAATTGCAAAAGAATAAAATAATCCATAAGAAATTAAATTATGATATACATTAAAGACATTTGATTATATAAATTTAATTGCAAGAGAATAATAAATTACTTATAATATACATTTCTTACATCAGTCAAATTTCCATTTCACTGATTTAAATAGAAAAATTGCAAGCTAGGGTAATAAATAATACAATAAATGAAGTAAGAAAATGCAATCAAAGTAAAGAATTAGATAAAAAAAAAATGATAAAAACTAATAAAATGAACAAAACGAATAAAGTAATTCACAATTCAGTAATTTGACTGATGGTAAATAAATATAGTGCATGTAAATTATAATTTAATTTCTTGACTGCTTTATTATTTACTGCATATTATAATTGAAGTTTTTATTGATCATTTTTTCATTTGGAAAATGAGCCCTATGGCAATAGAAAGCTACTAAATTGATCTATTCTAAATTCGCATTAAAAAGCTATATATTGTATCCACTTATAAATATGAATTTGACTACTTCTATTAAAAACTAAAAATAACTTCACACAGCACATAAATATATTTGAAAATACAGCAAGATGATCAAACTCCATCTAGCTGTGAAATAATTAATCAAATCGATCACATCAACAAGCATAACGAAAAGAAAGTCCATTCTATTGTTTAGTTAAGTATAGTATGATAATTAGTTTAATTATTTCATAGCTAGATAGAATTAGATTATCTTTGTTTACATACATATAAATTTGTAGACAAAAATTCTTACCTAAACATTTTTCTTTGGCATATTCTTTAACAGTTTCTACTTTAACTACAGGAATCACTGGTTTTGGTCCTCCATCACCTGGAGAAAATATATATGTACAAAAAGCAAAACCAAACAAAACTAAATAGCTAATTAAAAAAAAAAAATTTTTTTTTTTCTATTTTATAAAAGTACATCTGTTCAATATCTACAATACTCTTCATTCAGTTGTAGATATACCATAACTCACCTTAGTCCATTCCATACAGATGTAATAAATTTACTAAGAACAATATATACTATGAATATATTGATAAAATCTGATATGTGAAATACTATGATGAATAACTTACTCATTTAATTAGCAAATAAATATTTACACATCTCTAACAATTGTAGAGACAGATACATTTGCATAAATATGTCAATAAATTATAAATGATCTACAAATTTTGTAGTCCTGTACTCAACACTAATGACATTACACTTAGCAATAAAAATTAAAAGCAAATCAATGTAAATATAAAAATACTGAAAATATCATACTTTAATACAAATAGACTAGAGTAATAGTTTTTTCATATTCTTAAATTTTCACAGCAATAAAATTAAAATTTTGTATTAATATATACTGTAATCTGAAATAAGATTTAATTTTGTCTTTAAAAAGAATTCTGAGATTTTATGAATTTTATAAAACAGAATGTAATAACTTAGCTAAATCTTATTAAAATTTACTTGGTATATATCACTGTAATAAATTGCAAGGCTGTTTAAATCCATTAAACAGTGTAAATTGATAAAGTGTATCTACCAATGTATGAAATTACAGTAACTAAAAAAAGTTTATTTAAACTTGCAGAAAAATTAAGTCATGCTCTAACATATAAAACTAAATAGTATATTTTAAATTTAATCAGCCCCATGAATAAATTTGTTAAATTCAAAGCAATTCACTTTTAAAAAACACGTATCATAAAGAGTATATATATACGATTTATATTTCATTTAAAACCGACTATTACAAGTTAATAAAAAATGATCTAGAATCAATGATAAGAGATATTCAAACTAATTGGCTAAATTATACATTTTTATGCAGAATGTTTAATTAAGGTTTAAGAAAAATTATAATAAACGATGTTTTTAGTAAAATATAATTAGCATATTTTTCTTTCAAAAATTTATTAGCTAAAATTCCTAAGATTAATGGTTATGTGGGACTTCTTACAATGGGAACAAAACCTGCAGAGGTATTGATTTTTTATTAAATCTGCTGTATTAAGAACTCTAGTTTGTTTTTTCTCTATTGAAGCATTAATTATTAAAATTGCACTCCTTAAAAAAAATTGAGCTTTAAAAATATTTATATTAAATTTTAACAAATGCAAAACAGCTATTATTACACTATTTTATCAAATAAATACTCAACCATAAAATGGTAAGTTATAAATGGTTTGACTGAAAGACTCTAAGCTACCAATAATAAAAAAAATATTGATAGACAATGAGTTGATGAACATAAATGAAAATGAATTAAAAAAAGTTTCTTTTGGAGTGCATTCTGAATTTCCATTTGAGGTTATACCCAAAGTAGAATAAATAGTAACCTTTCATTTATATAATTATATGTAATGGATTCAGATATGTTTGGTTACATATAATTCAAAATTATAAAATCAGTGGGCACTGTTGAGTAATCAAACTATGGAGAAAGGGGGGGGGGTGTAGAAAATCTTAATTCTTGATTGGTATTTTTATTTAATTTTTCATTACATTTAAGAATTTTTACAGATTGCTTAAAGATAAATATCTTTTAGAGTTATTGGAAGTTAGACCAATATTTTTGTTTTCTTCACTTTCAAAAGTATTTGAATAAATAATAAAATTAAAAATGGGTTTATACTAAATGACAGTAATGTAATGGACATTTTTAGCAATATCACTAAATTATCGGAGGACTGGTTTACTATGTGTATTAACATTTCTAAGGCTTTTGTTATAGTAAATCATAAAATAAAAACTGTTTTAGTTAAAAAGGTTTTTTGCAATGGAATATCAATAGTTCGCATTCATTCATCAATATGGGAGTTCCTCAGAGTCCTGGATTGGTTTTTTTGGGGGATTATCTTTTGTTAGTCTTTATCTACTGGAATTTTTGATTTTGCTGATGATTAAACTATTACAGAATCTATTGTTTTTAATCAATCTACTAGTTTCTAATAAAAAAGAGATCGGGATTTAATAAATATTTGTTTTAAGAGTAATCATCGGTCTACATAAAAACAAAACTAAAATTAGGCTACTGCATTAGGTAGCTTCAATGATTATATTTTCAATTGGAAAAGATTTACACATAATGTTGATTATTCTTTTTAGATCAAAATAAAATATGTGAATGCTATTATATATTTGGGAATTTAGTTTGATCAAAAGTTGTTATGGTCTAAAATCACTTCTTTACAGGCTCAACTATGTCAATCAAATTATGTTCATAATTTATTAATTATATAATTTATTGTATTACCTTAGAGAAAAGTGCTTGTTTATATAATTTCAAACATGCAAATAATGTAAAATTAAATTATGCATATGACTTTTGGATATAACAAAGATCAATCTTTTAGGAGTATTTTAATCAGTTTTCTTTGCTTATTATACAGCAGTATATGTTAAATGAGCAAATTTAATGAATAAATCATATAAGAATTCTTTAAGTCTTAAAATCATCTAATTATTAGTGAATATGTTTAATAGATTTAATTCTGACTTTCAGATGACAAAAAGTCTTGTTTTAAAAATACATATGATCTGATTTATAACACTTTGAATTAAGTTAGATTATAAACTATGTAAACAATACTATACATATATATGTTCAGTAATATATTTTATGTCTTTCAAATTTCACTTGTGTGCATTAAAAGAAATATTTTATTGATCAATGTTTAATTTTTAAGTTGTTTAAATTATTTACAATGTATCTAACATACAATATATTAATTTATTTTACATTTCATATACTATAGTGTTGATCGAAAACAATGTATTTGTAAATTATTTCACAATATCTAAAATACTATATATTAATTTATTATATATGTTTCATATACTATATTGTTGATAGAAATCAAAGTACTTATATATTATTTCATTGTATATAAATAAATATAATTTATATAAATTTTTTATCAATAAAATTTCTCTAAGTTATTTCGTGCAATGGTAGAATTGTAGACTCAAGATTTAGACTTCATTCTCAGTTAAATAACATAAATAAATAAAAATAATTTATAATAAATTAACTGTATAGAATTGTTGTATACTCAAAGTACAACTAGAATGTTCGAACATAAAGTCTTTCAAAGCAATTATTCAAACAATTTCAGCATATAACTTAGAAAAATTCTTCCTTTATCTTTTGGCATGAAATTCTCATTCTTCTTGCTCTTTTCGATAAATAAAACAACTTCAATAATCTGACTAAAGTTAACGTATTATCTATATAGATGACTTATTTTTTTAAAAAAAAAGAGACTTTATTGAGAATAAAATGTTTTACAAGGTAAATATTGATTTACATAGTGTAATATGGAGATTTGAAATGACACATTGAATTTTTTTGTCCATAGCATTTCCAGAAAATGATCAACCTGTGGAAACTCAAAGCATTAATCCACGAGAAGATTAACCATTAAAGACAAATGAATATTACAATTAGGTATTATTTGTAAAGTCTAGAGTTTAAATATGAGTAACATTTTAGGAGTACAATATTGAGAAATCCAATTTGCGATAGATAAGTTGAGAATAGGAAAACACTTGGGAGATAACAACATTGGAAATAATAAATTTAAATAGGGTGAATCACTTGCAATTAAAATCATTAGGGCAAACTGCAGCTTACTTTGCAATAATACTTGGATAAAATCGTTTATAACAATAACGCTAAAAAAACTCTGTGAATAGCAGTTTTTTCTTTCCTGTGAATTAGGAAATCAATATTGGTAATGATCCCCACAGCACTCTCATCCAAGTCCTCCTCCTCATAAAAACCAGGATTTAGGTCTCTGGGACCCCTCCCAACAACCAGACTCTCTCATCCAATCAGCAAAGTTGAGTGTAATGAAATTTTTAATTAAAAGGTACAACTAGGAATTATTTGTAAAGTCTACAGTTCAAACATGAATAGTGTTTTAGGAATACAATATTGAGAAATCCAATTTGTGGTAGATAAGTTGAGAAATAGGAAAACACTTGGAGATAACATAAAATACAGACTAAATCAATCTACTATTCAGTTCTTTCAAATGGCCTCAAATATCTTCACAAGAAAGCAATCCCGAATACTTGGGAAAAATTATGGAGAACAAGAAAAAAAAAATCCAAGCTTCAAAATGTCTCTGCTGAAAACCATTCTAATCCATCATGAAAATCACATGAACAGCAAAAGGCCAGCGCTATCAATAACAACATTGGAAGTAATAAAATTAAATAAGGTGAATCACTTGCAATTAGAATCATGAGGCCAAACTGCAACTTATTTTGCAATAGTACACGGATAAAATCATTTACGATGGTAATGTTAAAAAATCGCCATAACAACACCTATCTTGTGAATGAGAAAAACCAATGTTCGTAACGATCACCACCCTCATCCCAGACCCTTCCCTCAAAAGAACTAGAATTTAGGCCCCTGGGGGCCCTCACAACAACCAGACTCTCTCATTCATTCAACAAATTTAAGTGAAATGAAAATTTTCATTAAAAGGTAAAATCTCTGTAGAAATCTTTTGTAAATTCAATTGCTGCCATATATTTACATAGCGTTTTTATAAAAGTTGAAATTATTCCTACTTGTGATTACATTGTTGATATAGCTTGTATATGAAAAGAGAGCTAAGAAACTCCCCTTTTTAATAGGGATCGTTTTAGAAAAAAATAATTCCCTAAACTAAGAAAAAGAAATGGGGAGACAGAAACAGTTAACTGGAGTCCTTGGCTCCCTCTAGTGGACTACTATATATAGATAACTTTTTATTATTTTTGACTACTGCAATAAACATTTTTCCAATATTATGTTGGACATCCATCTCTGTAAAGACTATACACCAAGTTTCAATTAATATATGTGCAAAGACAAATTTCTTGATAGAGGGGTGATTCTCCAAAATATTACTATAATTGTTTTAAAAATTATATAGCTAAAACTTAATTGATAATGTTAATTCATTTTCCTATAAATGATAAAAACAAATAAAAAATAAATTTTTATTTTACTTTATTTATCTTTATTAAAAGACATTATATATATACATATTTACAAGATTTTGTTGTTTTCCAATCTTTTTTTTGTTTTTGGTTACTTACAATTTTTTTATACATTACTTTAATAAATTATATGTCCTTATATTAAGCTTAATAAGTGGGTGTCACACATTGTTGCTTATTAGTCTGTTTTAATTTTATCTTTGATTGGTTGCTATTTGTCCATTGTATATCTTCTTTTCATAGCTTATTTACTGCCATATTTCGCATGCTGTAGGTGCTGCTCCTCCCCAGATTTTAATCATTTGTTTTCTTGATAAGTATTTTAAGCATTGCTCAAAGTATTTTTCCCATCAAGTTTTTCAATCCAATTATATTTTTTATTATCGAATATTAATGAACACCTTATTTTCCATATTATTCTAATTGTGTGGATAAGTAGCATAGCGTTGTGTGGATAAAATCTCTTGATGTGTTTATGATGCCCACTGTTATCTTAAGAAATTTAAGTTAACCCATGCCAATATACACTTTAATATATCATTTTATTGAGAAACTAATTCTGATACATAAATCATAATAATTCACAAAACACATCCAAGTAGAGTCAATTTATCAAATTTGTAAATAATGTTCATTTTATTCGAGTACCATATTGTATAATTAATAATTCATATTTTGAAAAAGTGAAACTTAATTATTAGAAATTAAATCTTATTATTTGAAATTTTGTGCTGGCTTGATTAGTATTTTATAAGAACATTACTAATATAAAGTTTCACCTTTTCAAATAACAGTAATTGATTTAACCATATAACAATGTGATAGCTGTATAAAAATGGCCTATTTTTGTCTATTGACAAGTTTGTTAAAATGATCCTATTGAGATCCAACTTATGAATTATTATTATGACTTATGCATTGTAATTAGTTTTTCTATAAAATATTATATAATTTCAGTGCTACATATTTAAAAGCTTATTAAAATTTTGTTATTTGAAATGTAAATGGGCTTGATTATGTTGCTAATATAAAGTTTTACCCTTTCAAATATTAGTAATTGATTTATTAAGCAAATAGATAAGTAGAATTTGGATAAAAGTAAATCATTTTTTGTCAAATAGATTAATATTGATATAAAAAAGTGGGCATTATTTACAAGTTTTTTAGAGTGATTCTATTGGGTCTGATTTGTGAATTATTATGGTTTGCATATCACTATTAGTTTGTACATAAAATGATATACATTCTAAGCGCTACATATTTAAAAACAATATATATTCTCAGTGCCACATAATTAATAGCCATTAAAGACCAAAAATGAAAGTATACTATTATTTACATTCCATAACTTTTTAAATGTGATTATCAGTAAAACTAAATTACATTAGAATAACATTTCTAATGCATTTTTAAATTATTAAGAATATTGCATGCACATATACATTTAATATGCATATTTTGCTCTCAAATCAATTTGTCATTCCATAAATAACAATTGAATTATTTATGTATTGAATATGTCTTGATATAGTAAGCATTTATAATACTATGAGCAGCCATTCATTATTTTTATTGAAAATATATAAAAAATACATATTTAAATAAATATGCCTATTCATTACGAATTAATTTATTTTAATTACACATCTCTATACCCCAGAGTCTCGCTGAGCATATTATTTACCGCATTCATCAGTCCATTGGTTCTTAAAATTGAAGGAGATCTCACTGGGTGTACATTCCCAAGCTGGGGAGGGAGATAGGGTGCCTGGCATTTGTCGATGATGTAGTCATCCTCTTCCCATCCACAGATTGCCTGCCAATGCTGGAAGACTTACTACACTGGTATTCAGAACAATATCAGCTGTTTTTCAATTGGGACAAGTCTGAGGTCTGGAAATTGTCATCTGGAAGGAAAATTCCAGCACCGTTTCTAGCCCGATCACAGAAGTTCCTTGGGTTCCCATTCATGCTTTCTTCTCGGTACACGAGAATCCAATTACAAAACATGCTTTCCAAGGCATAACAGATACTCTTAAATCATCTCTGGTATTTACCTGTCGCTCTACGGCAAGATCACACTACTCAACTCGCTAATATTCCCTAAAATAAATTACTTCCTTCAACTCATCCTTCCCACCAAAAATTAATTCTCTATGTTCCGGATTCCTGTGGAGAACGAAAATTGTCATAGAAAGGTGTGTCTACCTAAAAAACTCAATGGACTAGGACTACACACCACCTCTTCTTTTCTAATGCAGAGAGCAAATAATATGTTTGTCACAATTAGAATAATAATCTCGGATGACTCATCAATCCCTAGTCGCTCCCACTGATACCCTGTGACCTCATGGTTGGTCCCTACCCTGGACCGATATGGTTATCAATTTGGTTTCGAGTGCTGGAATTATTGTGGGGGTGATTGGGAATAAGCTCAAATATTGGGACATTTATTAACTCTTCTGTCAATCCTTCATGATAACCCCAACTGTTCTCAAGGTTAACAATGAACACATCATCAAACGCTTCAAACTATGGAAGCTTGAGGCTAAATATCTAGATTTTAATTTAAAAATAAATGTACACTTTTTACCAACTAATGAATTCCTAGTGAATAAAAGAGGGTTTAACAAAATACATACTCAATGTCAAATGTGCAGTAGTGAAAGTGAAACACTGCAGCACTTCCTACCTGGGTGCAAAACTCTACAACAGTATAGATCATTAAACAGCTGCTGGATGATATCATATAAGGACAGAATTTTCAATATTCAAGATTGTATTTAGGCTGGGGTTTTCTCAGCAATAAGACTCTATCATGCTGAACTATTCACTGTGGATCCTTCAGGTGAAATGTCACATTTGGTAAAAATTCAGGGAATCTACTTAGTTATTGTTGGATATTATTAAAACATTGAAAGCAAGAGACTTCAAAGTTTCCTATGCTAAACTCCATCAGGTTACATGGAAGCTATTCAACATTCCTGTATCTCAACCATTCACAGCAAATTTGTAAAATTATCATTTTATAATTTTTCTTTTAATTTTTTTTTTTTTGGTTCAAATGTCCCTAATACCAATTGTATTGGTCATATCTTGTCACCTAAGTTACAAGTTATAATGTACCGTACCTATTTTGTTTACTGGATGAATAAAGTTCATCATTGAATTAAAAAAAAAAAGTATACAAAGTTGAAATAATCTTGAGATAATACACATATAAATAAACATACACTAATTCAAGTCATTAAAATTTACAACCCAATTTACAAGTGAGACTTTTCTTAAATGTACTAATTTGACAATATCGTTTTCAGTTAAATACATGAACAATTATTACTAATTATTTTATTGGGCTATAGATTATTTAATTTTTAGTCCAGATATAAACTTCAAATTTAATTAAATATTAATATAATAATTATTAAATTCCAGCATAATATTATTCACTTACTTTCTTAGTCTTTTTTCTAGTCAATTATTATATTTAAATATACTACAAAACTTTCAATGTTGTCTGTACACACTTGAGTGCAGTAATTGAAAGTTTTGCACTATACTATTAAAATTTACAACTCTATGTGCACATATACATAAGTTCACAATTAGTTTATTTATATTTTTTAAAATCACTAAGTAAATATTTCTTTTTTTTTTTACAAGTCACACACATACAACCAAACAAACAAACAAAAAAAAGCTCAAAAATCATAATTACTGTTATCAATATCAGGAACATAATAATAATTCAAATAAATTTAACTATAATCTGCTTAAATGTAAAAATTTATTATTATTTTACTAATACATGATTAAGAAATGGTCAAAGATTAGAATTCTTTAATTTCAAGTGAAAAATATAACCAGATGATAATTAAATATATCCTCTTGCATTGACTGATTAACATGTCTTCAGAGAATAAAAATAGTACATACAAATGCAGTGATTGAACAAAATAACTGAAATATCAATGATAGCTTTTTAAATAGAATGTTAAGCTAAAATTGCACAAATAACTGCATACTCCTGTGTGAAATGAAATTATATAATCTTTAAACATTGTTAAGAGAAACACAAAGTTATCTGTCATATAAAAAAAAAAAAGCATAAAATTGGTGGATAGATCAGATTATTATTCTAAGTGACTTCAATAATTCTTAAAATCAGAAGCTTGGAAAGAATCTCTGATGTGTAATATCATTGTCATATTCCTTAAACCAATATGACTACATGAACTGTAGCATTATTACCCTCAAGAAATGTCTATGAATAATGGTTCATTATGGAATAAAATGTTCAAATAGTCTATGTATGGGAAGAATCTGTGTGAAGTAGCAAGGAAATCATGAGATATCACCACCCAAAAGTTTGATTATGATTGGTTTGAGAACATTATAATGGCTGTTTAAACTATATTTAGAGTACCATATTTAACAAAATTAAGACAGACTGGCTGATAAATTTGTTTTAATGATTATCAAAGAATTTCTACCCATGATTGGGGAAAAATATAATCAATGATTTATCTGTCTGATATGATGCCCCCACTCATCCAAGATTCAGTTCTTATACCTGTGAGACAAGTCAAAAATAATCTGCTTGTGAAAATCATAAAATTGTTTTGGTAGTATGAAAATTAACTGATACTGCAGTGATTGATCAACTGAAGTATCATGTTTTTATATTCATTGGGTCATCTCAGTATGAAGAGATTTTTACCACAAATCTAGCAGATTTTGTCTTTTCATCTTTATTACATGCCATCATTATTTCGGGGATTACTGATCATGAAACATTAAGCATTTTATTACTCTAAACACCAATGCTATTAGCCAATCCCCAATTGTTGGTGGTTGATCAGACTTTTTTAAAACTCGGAGCAGATACAAGTTCTTTTCAAGAAAAAAACTAGGATCAGCTCTCTCTTGATACTGTTTACAATAATATATATTTTCAATTCTTGTATATTCAATCTTATCTGAAGTAATCAATCTAATAAAAAGTAATCACAGATAAAAATTTAGTCATGCATGGCAAGGGAATCTAAAAATGATGATGTGGGCAAATAAGCTTTAATAATTCACTATCCCAATGATTATATAAGAAAAAACTTTTTTTAATTTCTGGTTTATATATATTAAACTTTTCTATATATTCTCCTCATATACACTTCAATGCAATTTTTATATAATTCCTCCTTTATTTTCCTTACAGTTTTGAATGTCCTGCAATCTTCATCAGAGCTACAACATTTAAAGATATAACTATTATTTATATTCATATGTTTTACTTTATTATTCATAATTACATCTAATTTTACCTTTGCATCTTTTAATTTATACTTATTTATTTATTAATTATTATTATTTTTACCTCTAATTTATCTATCATTTTACATCATTATACATTTCTATTATTTCAATCTCTTTTATTACTTTTTCTATTATTTGTGATAAATTAGAGGTAAAAATAAAAATAGAATAAAAAATAATAATAATAAATAATAAGTATAAATTAAAAGATGTAAAGGTAAACTTAGATGTAATTATGAATAATAATGTAAAAAATATGCATATGATTATATGTTTAGTGCAGGACAGTTGAACTGTAAGGAAAATAAAGGAGGAATTATATAAAAATTGCATTAAGTGTACTTGAGGAAAGTATATAGAAAACTTTAATATATATGAATATATGAAAAAAGATGCAAAGAAACTGAAAAAGAGATGAATAATTTCGGGTTTAACAAGATACTATAAATTTATAGAAAAATTCAGGGATTTTAGTGAATCTAATATATTTACAGTATTTTTTCTTAAGTGAAATAAAACTTTTAGATAAAAGATGATTTAGAAACCATTAAATAATATTATTTAAAAAAAAAAAAAAAAGAGGATAAAAAATGTGAGCACATAGAAAAAAAATTAACCCATATTTAGTAATAAAAGTTTAGAGATCTTCATAACTTTTTTTCATAATTTTAGAGCAACTGTATTCTCAAATTCTTTGAAAATAAAAAATAAACAAAGTTATCATATAAATATTTTAAATAAAATTTAGAAATAATTTAAATATTATAAGTATAACTAGTATTTTTAAAAAATAAAACCAAAAAACAATTATTTTATCTAACCATCCATCTATTCATCTCAATCTATTTACATAAACATTAAACTGATAAACAAAATTTCAAACATAAATTTATATAATGTAGTTTTGCAAATTGAAAAAAATAAAGACCCTTACAACAACAAAAAAATGTTTGTATTGTCTCATATCCATTTAAATTAAAATTAGATGAGTTATGAATTTATTATTACATCTATGACCCAAAACATTATAATTATATATTTCAATGGTTCACTCTTTTTATCAATAAGTTCAGCAAATATAAAAGATTCATTTATATCTGCAAAATCAGTTCTTTAAGAGATGCCAATTAGAAATTCATACTTAATAGCAGAATTTATCAGAAAAGTCATCTCTAAAAGAACTGATATTGCAGACATAAATAATCATTTTACATTTGCTGGGATTTCTGAAAAAGAGAGCAGTGCATTGTTATAAATGCTGTTTGCATAAGTTATCATTTACATTTATTGAAAGAGCTGTATTTATATATATATTTAACATTGTATTCAAAACATGAATCTGGTATGTTTATTTGAATTTGTGAAAATTTCACTGAAATTCAGATTCAACATTAATACATGATATATAGGTCAACAAATGTTTATTTTTAACTACAACAGAACTATAATTCATCATAACTTAATAATCCATAAATTTTAATCCATTTATATACTGTGCCATTACAATTTGGTCACTAGCCAAATTTATAGTAATGTGCATGTAGAAAAGGTCAAACAAAATCATCATCACAATTTTATATAATCATAAAAGAAGCTGTAGGGCATCCAAGTTCAAACCCTTCCAGATCAAAATTTCAAAAGCTTTAAACAGAAAGAATGGGACAACAATTATATGCTTTATTTGTGTGTGTGTTGATAGAAAGGTAATACAAACATTTAAACTATTTAATATTTAAATTTTCTGTTAAAAAGCAAAGTTATAATGCATACATATAGGCAATGTATGTGTAAATTATTTAATTGTTGTATATTTCAAATATTAAACATTTTAACTTTCTTTAAAACTAACCTATGCTTGATCAATTTTAATGTCTTATTCTATACTTTTATTTTGCTTTTCTTTAATTATAAGTGGGATTTAAAAGTTACAGATTTAATTAAATAATTGGTTTATAATTCCTAAGCTAGCAATCATATTATTTAAGGTTAGTTTATGAATGATTTGAAAGAATGCAGGATGTGTGTACATTACATACAAAATTTTACATTTCCTAAATATTGAAAGAAAAGGAAGTATTAAATCTGTCAAATTATTTTTTTTTGTACAATTTTTTTTGTTAAAAGAGGAAATCTGTTTAATCAGATATCGATCTTTGTAGCAATTTTTTTTTTTTGTAAATGATTGTTTCACTTTGGAAGCTTATCATGAGTCAGAACTATAATTTTTGAAATTGTCTTATCAAGATCTAAAGAAGGAAGCTCAAAGATTTGAAGTGTTACCTGGATGTTAAAAAGAAAAAAAAAACAAAAGAAAGGAAATAAGAATTGAGTCTATTTTTTTTTTTAAAACAAAAGTGTCTGGAAAAAGGATTAAACTTTTCAGTTGAAAAATACTTTGGTTGAAAATAAATTAGAGATCTAATTAAAACAAATTTGTCCAAAAATAGCAAGTGATGCTATCTCTGATTGGTTAAGGTAGCTAAAAATTGGATATAAAAAGCTGTCTTGAATTATTATTGGGATTGATTCAGATTATTAAACTATAATATTGAACGTTGAAAATATAAGAGATGGCGGGCTAGAAAAATTATATGTATATTCCATTTGCCGGACCATCTGGAGGAAGCTGCACATCACATAGGAAAGAAAAGATGTGTCTAAAATAATATTCTACAACTTTCAACTGACCAGATAAATAAGATGTTTTTAATAGAAGGAAGAAAGCATTCACCTGCATTCAAAGAAGATGAATTAATCTACTGATAAATATTAATCATCAAGTCCAATTAATTGTTACAACAACTGATTTTAAACTCAAGAAAATTTACAAATGGGAAAACAACTGCTGTATTTCATCCACATGCTTGACAAGAAGAGAAGAAAATTTACTATAATGATTTCCAAATTGTCCACTAAAGCAAATAACCTCAATAGAGTCATCATCATCAAATAGTTATCCACCTCAAGAGATTGTTCCCAGTAAAACGGAAATGGTAGCTACAGAAATATAAACATTATACAAGACAAGTTTGAACCCTTGGAAATTCGCCACAAACAAAAGATCGGTAATATGACTTTTTATATCTATTTTCTTTATGATATCAGTCTTAATAAACATTTTAGCGATAAAGTGGTATATTTTTATTTAAAGAACTTTTAAAGACTATTCAGATCGATTAAAACAAGAATGTCTTACTAATAATAACTTTGAGCTTCATAAATGACCTTGATTGTATGAAAATTATTTGTTTATTAATTTTACAATATTAATGTGTAAAACAATTTTTTTTTTTTATGGTATTATGATTTTAGTTTTAACTAATATATTATTATTTTGGTTTTAAATAATATTTTGTTATCATGGGATAAAACACGCACATACATAATAATATTTTTATATGTGTATAATTGGAAGTGAATGTGGAATAATGAGTAGTATTAGAATATTAGATTATTTTGTTTCAAGTTCAGTATAGATTTCAGCGCTTGGAAGGGAGGGGGAGAAAATTTAAAACTTTTTTCTAAAACTTGCTCTTTCAATTTTACTAACATTTTTTTTTACATTCTATTTACATGTTAGATTTTTAAAGTATGTGTGCTAATGAGCAGATAATATTTTTTTTTAAATACTTTTCTCATGGAGTGAAAATCATGGTCAATGTGACGTCCAACTTAATACAAAATACATTTGAAGGGAAAGGGGGAAGAACTTAAAATTAATCTGAGGATTGTTATATAATCAATTATTATCATTATTATTATTCATGTCAATTTTCATATTTATCTAGAAATTTTTATGTATATGTTAAGAATGTAGTAATAAATATTAGTTTGTTTTATTAAACGAGGCGTATATATTTCATTAAGTGTAGTCTTGGTTAAGTGTGATTATTCATCATCATCAATGGTTGAATATTAGTTATTTAAGATATAAGTAAATATGCTAAAATTAAGCAATAATTATGAATTTCTTTATAAAATTTAGTTTTATGTTTAGGCTTAGTCCTAGAGCTGTAGTTGAAACCCTTGTCATTATCGTTATTATTATCATCATCATCATCATCATCAACGTTTTAATTAATGAGCTGTTTAACTGTTTAAAGGCCATAAATAAATATTGATTTTATAATATTTAGTGATCTCTTAGTATTATTATAACCACATCCCATCATCTATTTCATGCAAGGATGAGTGAATTGCCATCCTCAATTAGTTATATATAATCTGAGCTAGTAAACTTACAAAACTATTGAAACACATTTGTTATGCTAAGATCTGAGAAATGATTTATGTCTAATATACTCCACTTTGGTTTAAAGATGTTTTACTTTTACCTAACTATTAGTGCTTATAGTGATATGGCTCAAAAAGCAAAATCTCTCATTTTTATTAGAAATAAAGTACCAAAAAGGGATTCAAACCCGGTACATGTGAAAGGTTATCAGATATAACCGTGTCTAGATTCAGATAATCTAGTGGCGCCCTGCTAGACCATATTCACTTAGTATTTGTTTAAACATGCACTTAACATCAAACCAAGAAATGAAAGTGGATAAAACCTACTGCCTGTATACCTGAGTTATATTTTATTGAATTACTAGTGTACTCACTTCACGTGATTTCATATAATACTTGTTATTTTAATTTGTTTATAATTCTTATAATCATTCTATGGACAACTCAGGTATGGTAATATCTTTTTTTTGATTCATTTATTTATGTTACAATACACATGCATATACATTTTTCTGTCAAAAAGTATATAGCAATATTCAATTCACAAGATATGAAACTTATCATATGAGAGTCCTATATAATGTTAGATTTAAATTTCAAATTGCCAATTTCTGATATTTTCTTGTGACACAAGTTCTTTGTGCTATCATTTAATATATTTGCTTGATTAAGTATCATCATAGATTTAAAATTTCTTAATAGTAATTTGATGAAAAATTGGTACACATATTTAGGTATTTTGATTAACCTATAACATAATACAGACTGACAATTAAATTTCAGACTTTTGTCTTTCACCATTAGTCATTTTAAACTACAAGAGTAAACTATTCAAATACTATAATGATTTGTGATTTTTAGTTTTTCTTGTAAAATTAGCAGTTAAAAAAGATCTGGAAACAAATATCAATTTTTAAATTTCTTAAATAAATTTTTTTGTAGACCATATAGTATAGTCTGCATAAATATTATAAAACTTATGAACATTATTTTATAAAAGTAAAATATATATATAAATCAAATGTTCCTGGCCTATAAAGGTCATAGTTTTTTTAAATGACTGCTTTAACATTTTTTTTTTTTAAAGATTTAATGTAAATTAAACAAAACATTTTTTGTATTACGGTTTATTAATGGGGAAATTACTTGTACTATTTTTTTTTAATTGGTTGCTTTAACAATTTTTTTTTTTTTGCTTTGCAGAATTACTTGCTTTGAATAAAATTTTAAATATACCTGGGAAACCTATTAATGGCAGAATTACTTCCTTCGCATAAAAGATTTTTCATAATATGGACAAACATACAAATTTTTTTAAAATTTGACATATGACAGCCTTATGAACAAAATAGGGATTTTATATATAAGATTTAATGCATTATATAGTGCATATTACAAATGTAACTCCAAAAGTTATTAAAATAGATAGATATAATTATTTAAGTTTCAAGAAATTTCAAATGATTATGAAACACAGGATAAAAATAGGAAGGTTAAAGATTTATTGTTGCTATTTTATATGATCCCTGTTGGTCTGGCAAAATAGTTAATTTGCAAAGGCCTATGAATAAAAATTCATTATTCAATCTTTACTATTGTGCATTTGTTATAATAATGATTCCATCATGTACTTCTCTAATATTTTCACAATTAAAGAAGAGCAGAAATATACATTATAAGAAACTATTACAATTGAGAAAATTATTAAATAGTACTTTTTTTCTAACCATTGTCATTATAATTCTGAAAATAATTTGTCTGAACAGTTTTTGGAAATTACTCAGAACTCTCAGAAAATATCCTGCCAATAGACTATTATTTTAAATATTTGACATATGGATTTTTTTTTTAATGGGTTAACTATTAACTACTATCAAAAATGAATCTATAAATTCCAACTAGAAAATATAATCATTACAGACTTTATTAAATCCTTCAATTCTGTCTTGTATTCTTAAATTTGACAGTAGTTAATTATGTGAGCATGGTTTGTGGTTCATCACACTTATATAGGTCAGTGATATTAAATTCCATTTATAAAGTAGATGAGTACTATGACTATAAATGATCTGAATCTGTCATTGAGATTTCAATAGTACTTAGGAAGATCTAGAAAAAGAAATCTGTTTATAACCTCACATAAAACCCCATTTTCTAATTATACAATCCTATAATTATTTGAAGATTCTTCATGGAACTTCCAAAAGGAAGACAAGACTTAGATATATCTTAAGATAATGGCAAATCTCATATACTTAACAGCCTTTTATATATTTTTTGTGAGGCAAGTTCTCTTCTGATACCTGATAGAGAAATATCTAAAAATCTGGAAGCTATTTAAAGAAATAGATTTGAATGTATCAATAATATTTCTCAAGATATAAGTTTAGTGTAGACAATTTATCTTCAAACAGAGGAACAATATTCATCAGTAAAATTTGCCAATTGCTAAGAAATCTGTGTGTAAAGTAATTGCACCACAACCCCAAGTTGTGTCAGTCAGTTTTCAAAGAGATTATTCCTATAAACTATTTCAGATTTAACTTTTGATAGATGAAAAAAATAAATTAGATTATAGTTCAAAGTTATTCTTAAGTTTTAGTCTATTGATGTAGAAGTTTTATTTAGATGACTTTTCCCCAATGAAGTATACTGGCTTTTCCAGATTACAAAGATTTCCAAAGTTTTTACATCCATATTAAGAGACTTTCTTATTTCCGAAAACAAACATTTTCAGCATAGCTGAATTTTCTGAATTCTGCTTTTAGAAGATCAATGATAAATATATGAAATAAAAGAGAGAATTAAATTCTGATGAAGACTATTCTGCAAATTTTTTAAAACCAGTATCATTTGAGATTTTTCTATTGGAGAACATTTTTGTCAAGTAAATTAATGATTTTCATGCATTTAAGGATTTGAGATTTTTAGAAAAACTATTTTCCCCAAATATAATCATAAGTTAAGATTAGATCAAAAAAGATAGTACCAATTTCTGGTTTGTTTTGAAAATCATTTTTGTCAATTATTAAAGATAAAAACTAGTTCACAGTAATTTCTTTCTGGTTAAATCCAACCTGCTTAATAAAAAAGTGGCTCTCACCTACAGACTTAATTTTGTTAATATGATTCTTTCAAGTAACTTACAAAGAACATATAATAATGAAGACGGGTAATAATTTTTAGTTCACCTGTTAGGTTTATTTATAGGTTTTAAAATTGTCATATTTCTGTTTTCATGACAAATTTTCTGAATATGTTTTTGTATTAATACTGCTAAAATTTTTGTCAATCATACTTTGGTTTTAATGTCAGTTTTTTTTATAGAAATTCTGGAAATATGTTACCTAGTGCTGAAGCCTAGCAATTTAAAACAATACACTATAATATTGTTTTCTTTTCTTTGACAGAAATAATATATAAATACTATTTAACATGTGGAAGATTTGGAAAAATTCATGTATAACAAAATGATTGAATCATAATAGATACATTAAAAGATGTGAAAAGACATCATGAAAATATAAAAATAGTTAAACGAGATATTTGAAAAGTTTTAATTAGATAACTGCACATATAGCGGATTCGGAACTTTGATGTGTAAAAAATCTTGACAAGTTTTGTTGCTGAATTGTGTTTCATAAACAAACTGAATGAATATTAAAAACATATACAATTAAAGATTCAACAACCAATAAAATAACAGTAAAAAAGAATTTAAAAAAGTAACTATCATAACTGCTATGGAAAACTAATATTTCTTACAATTTCAGCTCATTTTGAAAAAAAACTTCAATAACAAAAATTAAATAAATAAATAACCAAACAATAAAAAAATAACATATAACAAGATAAGAAATTTTATATAAAAGCTGATTTTTTTAGTGCGTAAATTGTTAAATTATTTATATATTAAAATATTTGATACTTCCTTTAAAATAAATTAATATGCTCTTAATTTTTTAATGCAAATAAATCATTATAAGAATAATAGAAAAGGAATTTCACACACGAATTATATTAGGCACAAAATTTTATTTATAGTAGAAAAAGAGTAAAATTGATCTCTTAGTAGTCATTGATGAAGAGGCCATGATTTGGAAATCAAATCTTAAGTCAGATAAAACTTGGGACAATTTTTAAGCTTTAAATAAGTTTAGGATTTTTCTTTCGGATATCCAGTCCATAGCCAATCCAACTAGCCATCCAAAAGTGGTCAATAAATGAATATAAAGCTATTTTAATCTAGAGAGTAAAACAAGAAAATTCAAAATACTTATATCTGGCAAGTTGATATCTTCTTCACTATTCACTTTTGGAATACTAGTACTGACAAGGTTTTATATTTTGAAGACTGCTTACTTCCTCCCCAATTACACATAATTAAAATTTTTGTATAAAACAACAACATTAACAACTTTTTAAGAGAAAATTAGATAATGTTCATACTCTTTGGACCATCTTAAAGATGCTGTTTAAAAACAAAAAAAAATTATACCATTGAATTATTATATTATGCCTAACTTTATATCACAATTCCAATTTTAAAATCAGAAAATATTTTCCCCATAGTTATTTCACCTTGTCCTAATATGAAATCATCAAAGTCACAGCCAATTATGTGAAACTGCAAAATATATAGAAAAATAAATAGGTATGAGGAAGTTATCTATTATGCTAATAAATAAATATATATATCTAGAATTTATAAATTTGTTTGTATTAAAATTCTAGTATTAGTTATAGTAGGATTATAAAATGTTTAGTAATTTATAAGTCAATAGGATTATACACACAGACATATATATATAAACACACACACACTAAAATAGAAAATCATAACATTACAAAACTAGCCAAAGAACATTTTATTAAAATTCTCTCATGATCACAGTTTCATCTATTAATAAATAGATCTTCTCAAGTGAAATTCAGCAAGATAAAACAACATATATATACATATATAAAGTAGTCTTCCCATAATTCACCTCAAATACCAAACACCTTTAATATCAAAGGATGTTTTCATGAAATTGATGGCCTTAGACTCAAGAAGATATCATCAATGTTTATTTGATTCTTTCTAATTCATGTTTTTTTCATAAAAGATATGACCTGTATTCAGTTCATAAATATACAAAGCTAAGCTATGATATCTATTTTAAACTTTACTCTTATGAACTTCCAACTCTTTCACTAAGACTTAATTTACTCCTGACATATATAAATTTTATGACAACTGCAAGGAATCTTATAAACAATATCAGATATAGATTTAATATCAAATGACTATTTGATCTATTTAATAATGAATTTAAATCAAGGCCTTTCTTCCAGGCCATTTTCATACCACCCAATACATGATTACTCTTATAAACCAATCTATAAACCCTTTATTCTCATTAGCAATTAAATTTTTATTATTATTAGACCTAGTTATTTTCATTAAATATATTTCTAATAAATTCATGGTTAAAATCCAAATCAAAAAATCAAAAGCAAATTGACTCCTCTGAATACAAACATTATTTTCAAAATTATTAAATATTCTATTCTTATAATGAAAATTCAATAAAGAAATTTTCTTATGATTAAAAGTTAATAACTGTCTTATCATATTTCTTAAATTTATTAAGATCAACTTTATCAACACTTAAATCTAAGTTTTAATTTAACAAATTCAAAAGCCCCCCCCCCCCCCAAAAAAAAACAAACTAACAAAATTAATCAAAATAAGAGTCATATATCACATGACCCTATCTCTTAAGCTTGTAAGTTATAAACAATGAGGATTGCCAATTCCTCTACAAGCTTTATGACAAATGCTTAGTTAGAGCCAACACTTAAAATATCTCTGTCAGGAACCCCTCCCCAAACCCCTGACCATGGTTTTGTGCTTTGGCACTCTTCAGAGAGGTGTCAGGGTAGGTTCAGACACATTAGAATCAAAAGCTTTCAATCTAAAAAAAAAAATCCTTCAATTTATGTTTCTGGGTAACAAATAAAATCATCATATTTAACAAATAATTTTAAAGAAATAGAAAAATGATTAATAAAACTACTCTACAAAAAAATCAATACACATACAGCACTTTAAAGAAGAAATAACACAACCAATAACCCATCGCTCTCTAATCTTTTAAAACACATTATCACATATAAAATCCTCTAATAATACCAAATCATGAATAACCTTTGTCATATTTTGTATAAATATGTATATCAAAATTCAAGTATAAGTTTTGTACTCCAGAAAAAATAAGGAAAACATATTTTAGATCACTGATAAGAGTTTAATTAATAATTAAAACTGCATAGAATGTAACAATGGAAGATATTTACGTTTGCAATAAGAAAATTGCATTTAATAATTGCCAAGAAGTATTTGCTAATTACAAATATTTTTTGATACAACGTAAATTGAAAATATTGATTAAAAACACCAGTAGGAAAGACAAGACTGATAACAATCAAAAATGAATCCTGGATTGCCGGCAGCAAACCTACATGTACATCTGGGTGTCTTTTTATGTGGTAGATACGTTCCGCAGACAACCCACAAAAAAAAAATCGCACAAAAATAACTTAACTTACCTTGAAAAATTTGGGATACGTTCCGTAATTTTCAAAAATCGCATAAAACCAAAGCAACAAGATAAAATTACTTTAAAATTAGCATAAGAAAAAAAAGAAAATAAAGTATGACTAATAAAAAATTTCAAATACTTGAAAAAAATTGATACAAGACAAATTTTTTTTACTTTTTTTTTTTTTATTAACTATTTAATTTTATTTAAAACAATATGTTTTTATGTTTAATTTATTTTACATTTTTTCATACATATTTTAATCATTATCACTATTTGACAATATGCGGGTTCGTTTGTGAATTGGTAAGAAATCAGATTCGTCACAAGAGGAAACATAAACAGCAGAATTAGCACCAACTTCAGTCTCGTGCTGTATTAATAGTTTTCTGGCGACAATAATTAAACTTTAAGATGATGATTTTACTAATTGTTTTTGAAGCTCGCGATATCCAGTCATACAACTATTTAGCTCTCATTGGAATTTAAGAGCTTCATGTCATTAATAAGAAAATGATTTTCCAAGACTTTCTCTAATCATTTTTGCTGTGAAATGAACAGATTCCACTTCTGTTTCATTATCTTTTTCTAAATTTTTTACAGTAACTAAATTTATAGCCAAACCTTTTTCCAACAGGCATTTAAAGTACGTAGAATTTAATGCGTGTATATAAAATGGGGAAATCCCGATTTTAAGTGAAATACAAACTTCTTTATCGCAT
Organism: Epiperipatus broadwayi; assembly: GCA_028023455.1. Classification (NCBI taxonomy): domain Eukaryota; kingdom Metazoa; phylum Onychophora; class Udeonychophora; order Euonychophora; family Peripatidae; genus Epiperipatus; species Epiperipatus broadwayi. The sequence continues at coordinate 7,879,568 of JAQFVV010006203.1, forward strand.
AAAAAGATATTAAGAAGAAACACGAATCGCATAACTTCAAAATCACATTAAAAAAATCCGCATAAAGAGACTCACAACACTAACATAAATTTCTATAATTCTTATAAATTTTATCAACAATCCTCCCTGTAAAGTCAAAAATACACCTTAAAAGAAAATTATTTTTATGAGACTTCAGATTAAAAAAAAACTTTAGGTGCCAAATAATTTCTCCCTTAATGTGCTCTGTCTATATTAATTTTTTGGTAAGTAATTGAAGAATGTTTTTGATAAATTGAATGCTTTTGATTCTATTATTAATTTTACTATTGGGAAGAGTATTTTTGAGTTTATTAAACTAAATTTCTAGATTTAAGTGTTGATAATGCTTTATTTTGTAATCATTTTATTACACAAAGATATTTAAGAAATATGATAAAGCCAGACAGTTATCCACCTTTCATTAGTAACAAAATTTCTTTATTGAATTTTTTTTTATAAGAATAGAAGGTTTAATAATTTTGAAAATAATTCTTATATTCAGATGAGTCAATTTGCTTCTGATTATATTGATTTAGGTTATAATTATAAATTTATTAAAAATATTATATTTAATAAAAATAACTATAAGCATAATATTTATTGAGGCTATAATCTCGATAATATGCGTGTAAAATGCGATAGTAGGGACCTCTACAGGTGTTTAACCACAAGCTTACGCTATGGAAGAGGGTTTTCTTCCATAGCGTAAGCTTGTGGTTAAACACCTGTAGAGGTCCCTACTATCGCATTTTACACGCATATTATCGAGGTTATAGCCTCAGTAAATATTACTTACGTAATCAATGTGCGTTTAATAAATTTATAATTATAGGTATAATAATAAAAATTTAGGTTATAATTATAAATTTATTAAAAATATTATATTTAATAAAAATAACTATAGGCATAATAATAAAAATTTAATTAGCAGTGAAAATAAAGAGTTTACTTCTTTATCATTCAAAGCTATCAATTTATAGATTGGGTTATAATAATCATTTATTGGATATGAAAATGGCTTGAAAGAAAAGCCTTGATTTAAATTCATTATTAAATAGGTGAATCTATTTCTGGTACAGTTTATAAGATTTCCTGCAGTTGTCATAAAATTTATATAGGTCAAAATAAATTAAGTCTTAATGGAAAATTTGAAGTTCATTTGTTTTTGGCTAGTTTTGTAATATTATAAGGTTTTTTATTTTATTTATAATTACTAGTATATTGTTAGACAATATTTAGTTTTAAATATGCACTATATAAATTTAAAATTTAAATTTTTGTGTTTTCATATTTTAATGTTAATTACTAATGGGATTAATTTTATAAAATGTTTAATATTCTAAAGACAGTAATAATATTAATGATGAAAATATTTTATTATTATTATTAAAAAAGAATTGTAAGCTTAAATTATATATTATTTAATTTAGAACTTTTTTTTTTTTTAAAAAAAAGACACAGCAAATTTATTCCTCATCCTAATCTTAGTATAATCTTTGTTCAAAGATTGTTTTAACTATTCTAAATGACCAAAATTTAAAAGTAATTTGAAAGTTAGTGGCGAAGTGTTTATGATAAAGTCCTTATCTTATAAATCTAGCAGGTTATGAAAATTCTTCTGATTGAAGTAAATAGTTCTTTTCTTTTCTGCATTGGTTATAATACTAATAAAAAAAAACATTAACATGCTCCATTTGCACAAAAAATAATGCAACAAAATATTTTATTTAATCTTTCAAATTAGATGATAATTTTGATTGACTTGAGAAAACAAATTGCACATATATACATTTAACATTAAAACAATTATTTATAAAAAAATAATTTTAATTAATTTAATTCTAATTTGAGTGTTATATTAATATTTATTTATTTATGCCTAAACAATTGTAATTACATATAATTTTTCAATTCAATGTGACACATCATATAAAATTTGTACCTTTTTTTTATATGTCATAGCATCTGCCGAGATGCGAACCCGCAACAACCATCTGCAACCAAGTGCTTGCTTGCAAGGCAGCTGCGATGACTCTCGGCTAACAACGCTCGACATAAAACTTATACCTTTATAATATAATTTTTATAAATTTATTTTTTTAAAAAATATATTACCATACTTATAAAATACAACTATAACTAACAAAACTTTTTTTATATCAATTAAATTACAATTTACATATCCGCACTCTGCATTTAATTTATTTAAAAATATAATTTTTTTTTTAACCTTATTTTCTATATTTATATTTTGTAAACAAATCTCTAACTTTATAAAAATTTTATTTAACAAATTTAACTACATCCATATTTAGAAATCTATATTTGTTTTCAATAAACACAGTGGGAAAAAATGTTAAGGATTACATATGTGTATTGTATGTCAGCTTATACATAATTATTTTCATTTTTTAAAAAATATTTTCAAAACGATAGTAAATCATATACTTTTTTTTTTATAAATTTTTTTTCATAATTATTTTTTTTTATAGAAAAAAATGTGTATATATTGTGACGACCATATAAAGTCGTCGACACACATATATATTTATTAATAAAATTAGAAAGTAATAAAGGTGAAATAAATTAGCTAATAAATTTTTTTTTTAAAAAAAGAAAGGAAGGAAAAGAAAAATTGAAATTCTAATGTCAAAATTACTGTGGATTGTGTAATAGTAAGATAAGGAAGGGGGGGCTGCATAAATAAAGAAATGTGTCTCTTTCTCTCTGGTAGATCAAATGCTAGAAAGTTATTTTGTTTATTGTGGGAGAGGGGAAAAGGAAGCATAAAGAAATGCGTGTCTTCTCTCTCATTAAAAAAAAAATATATTATAACAAATTAAAATAAATGTAAAATGTAAATGTGAAAAAAAATGAATGAATTGTAAACTTTAAATAAAATAAATGTAAGATGTGATATATATAAAAAGAAACAATATGGCCGTAGGTGTGAAAGTCTGTTGGACAAAGTAAATTCCACGGACAAAGAAATGTTATCAACGGAAGATCTTTGCCTGATCTGTTAAATTAATTGGGACTTACATTCCAGCCACTAATTAAATAAAGAAACATAATGATAAGAATTGGTTGGAAATCTAAGTCTTAATTAAAAAATTTTAAAAACAACGAACAAAGAAAGAGATTAATAAAATTACAAGTTTTGTCCAGCATTGCTAGTAGAGACTTTAGAGAAGCAACAGCTAAAAGAAAATGGGAGAAGTGCGTGGCTAGTGGCGTTAAAGGGACATAGGTTCGGATTCGAGCCGTCTCATCACTGACTCGCAATGTAAGATCTCTGCCTGACCTGCTAGAGGGATCGCCGCTTCTGTAGCTGTCAATTGAAACTCAACCTAAAGAATCAACCAGCAAACTGGATGAAAATAACCCCACAAACTGAGGAAGTTCATGGAGAACCTAAGGAATCAACAAGCAAAACTGGAACGAAATAACCCCACAAACTGAGGAAGTTAATCAAGAGCGCTCGGAAGAAATACCCATGGGACAATTACAACAAAGCCTAGGTAAAAGCATGCATGCATTTCATTTATCTACTATTCATAGCTAAATATAAAATTAATGATTCGATAAAATAGAACTCTATCTACAGGACTTTAAGAACTTTTATATCTGATCTATTTGCATATATTTATTATAACCATGTATTTATAAGTGTGTTTTTTGTTATTATTATTATAATGTATTTTTTTTATATCAAGTGTGAGTATTATTATTAAACATATTTGTCATTAAATTTCGTATCCTTGCTTTATTCTCCTATCACCAAACTACGACAGGGGGGAAACTGTAAGTAGTGATTAAAGGGGCATACTGATTTGTTTAAGATATTCATGTGCTGCTTGTTCGTGCGGAATCCCAATTCAAAAAAAATAAATAGCAAGCGCTGGACATTCGCTAAGTTTCTTTGAAATAGTTTGCTCTGTTCAGCAGCCGAGAGTTTTGGCTGGGAAAAATAACGCCAAGATAATATGTACGTATTGCCTTGGGGTTCAGTCAAGGGTATAGATATGAAGTTAAATTTGTATCTGTATTAGCTCTCTGCTTGTATTGTAATGGCGTTGGTTAAAATAATGAATAAGATAATAAAGAATCTAAGTTGTAAACAATAAATGGATAGAAAATATAAGTTATGAAAAGAATTAAAATATAATAAATAAGTATAATATAAAATAAAATAATCATCTAAAATATAATTGAAAGTATTAAAGATTTAAATCAAATCAAGCAACCGTACGAATAACCATTTCCGTTATAATATATATATCATGGAGAATTTAAATATGAAATTTTCAGAATGAAATGAGATACTTTCAGGTCAAGCAATGTTGTTAAGTATATTTTTATGTCATTAATGTTATACTGAAATGAATTTACTCAATAAATTATTTCATATTTATTTTTCAGAAAATAAATTAACTTTATTTTAAAAATAAAATTGTTTATTAGCAGTTTAAAGAAGAAACTGGCCATATATATTTTGCTTTTATCACTACATCTTAACTTAGTTCTATTATATCACAACCATCCATCAGCACAGAAATTAGATCAATCTCTCTCACTAAAAATGCATCTTTGGTACATCCACTTCACTTTTCAAACAAAATGATACAAACACATACTATAATTTAACTTGGGTATACAATTTTTAGATATATTTAAACTGCACTTCATATATCTCAAGCTTCTATTCTATCATATATTCTTAAAACATATGAACAAAATATATATAAAACAAATGATCCACAAGATGCATATTTTGTATAGAACCAGCACTCAGCAATTGGTTCAGATCATAATTACTTGCACATGTCTTCATCATTTTACAGACAGCAAATAAAATTGTAAAGTTTATAAAAAAAAAGAACAATAAATATAAACTTATTCATTTTAATTAAAAAAACATTTAAAAAAGGGATGCAGAAATAATCATACATAAAAATGCTAATAATAAAACTGCAAACTGGTTTTCAAGCAGATATAAAATTAACATTATATATACGAACGATAAATAAATTTAACCCTTCCACATTCCATTGTTTTTTTGTATCATCTTCTAGTAGCAGTTTGAGTTCAACATTTTATTTTATTATTAAAACCATTATTGTATATTATGAATAAATTATACTAAATTTATTAGAAAATATATATTTACAAAAAAAAAAGTCATAAAAATCATATTTGAATTTTGCAAATATAGTAATGAGAACAATTAGTTTTTTTTTAAATTACAGCAAAGCCCATAAAAAATAAATAAATTAAAATCTTTGCTAATTGAACTTTATTTCCAAAATCCAAACACTATTGTTAAGTCATCATAAAGCTACACACTTCTGTTCTAAAATTTAAAAATCCATTTATAATTAATAAAATATCACAAAAGTTCTGAACTACCAGTTTAAGACAAAATATTACTAATAACAATTAACTTTTTACCATTATTACTTAAGTTGCATTTTAAAAAATAACACATATTTGAAAAAAATCTAAGTAAAATCACGAAAATATATCTTTTTTAATAATTACCATACAAATATTTTGTAAAAATAATCATAAATATTTAAATAAATTATGAAAAATGTAATTTTTTTTTGCTCACTGCTAACAACAATAGAAAAGGAGTTTACAAATTTATTTACACAGTCAAGATCAATGAATCTACCAATCAATAACGTTCTATTTTTTTGTTGTCGCATTAGTAGTAGTATTTTTCTGTGGAATACTAACATTTTCAGATTTTTTTTTTTTGAGATAATAAACTAATGTTTATTTTGGACCTAATTTTTATTATCAAATGAATATAAATCAGCAAAACAGTGCTAAAGATAGTTGCAAGAAAGTGATTTAAAGTTTAAGATACAACACTGCCATCACAATACTCTGCAATGTTATGAAATAGAAAATTGTTGAGTTAATAAGAAAATAAAAAATGTAAATGAAATTATAAATAAATTAATATAATAATTTAACATATACTAAAATTTAAAAAATATACTTTTTTAAAACTAGATATCTAAGTTATGAGAAACATATCAAGAATAAAATTTATAAAATTAACTGCAAAGATTATTACCTAAAAAAACAAGCAAATAAATATGTCAAAGAAATAAAGAATTCAATTAAAACAAAAGTAAATCATAATTTTTTCTATGTTTATGCATACAAAAAAAAGTCATAAATTTGAAAAACAGATGATATACTAATAATAAAAAATAAAAATAATTACAACCCCCCCCCCATTTAATTTGAAAAAAAATTCAAGTACAAAAACGTTAAGTTACTACATTATATATATATATTTCTTGACAATATATATTCATTTGTACTTATGGAATGTTATTAATCAGATAAAAAAATGTGATTAAAATTATAAGTTAAGAACATAAGATGGTAATAAATATATGATAAAAATAAATGATAAAAAATGACACATTAAGTTCATTTTTAATGACAGCTAATTTATAGTATATTTCTTTAAAAAAAAAAGTTTTTAAAAAATTATAGATCTGTTTAGAGGGCTTGGTAATTTTAAATATAGAAGAATGTAAAAAAATAATTTAAATATTTGAATGATACACTGTAGATGAATAAATTATTAAAATTTTATTGCTCTAAAATTTTTTTAAATGTTACTGAACTATTTTATAAATCTGTTTTTTAAAAATAAATATATACTAAGAGTATAACTTTTATATGAAGCATTAAAATTAGTTTAAATTTAAAATTAATCATAATTAAAATTGAAGGTTTAAGCACAAAAATATAACATTGTTTTAATTATATATAAACGTATTTAAACAATGATTTATATGCATATTTTTATAATTATGAGCATCATCATCATTTTCAATCCATTGCAGGATGGTCTTTTCAAGTTTAAGCCAGTTATTCTGATCCTCAGCTTTTTTTCGCCATTATATACCAGTAAATTTCTTTATTTCATTCAACATGTGATTTCATTAGGTCTTTTACAATTCTTGGGATCCAATTTAAAACATCAACTGTCATCTATTATTATTTCCTCTAGCAATATGTCCAACCAACTTCACTTGTCTTTTAATTCTTTCAATATCAGCAATAACCTGTTTGTTCTCTCACCCATATATTTACTTTTCCATCTCTTCTTTCTAATCTTAACATATATCTCTTAATACTTTATTGAATAGTCTGAAGTCTCTATACTGCTCTTTTTAAGTAAATCTCAAATATATAAGAACATGTAAAACATATCTATTAAAAATCCTTCTTTTCAAACACAAGTTACTGCTATCAAAAACACTTCAACCAAATTTAATTCTACCATTAATTTCATTGTTTTTTGTATTAATAATTTAGCCAAGATATTTGTAAATGTTAATTACTTCTTAATTTATTTTCTCCTTCTGAGAAAATCCATTAAATTAAACATTACTTTAACTTTTTAATATTTATCTCTAATACTACTTTTTTATTTTCACCTGATAATTTTTGCAACATCTAGATGACTTAAATAATCTTTATTTATCTTTTAATCCACGAAATATTTCTTGTAAAACTGCTATAAAGTTTTGAATATAGAATTATTTTATCATATGCTTTATTCAATGTTAACCATCCCAATATCACTATGCAATATAATCATTGATAATTCAATGCTTTAAACACTATAGAAATGCTTATAAAACCATATGCCTTTTTATAATCTACAAGTCCAAAACATAATTGCAACCCATATTCATTGGCCTTTCCTATAACTTCTCTCAATACTTGGATATGATCCACTCTGTTAAAATCACCTTGAAATCCAGCTTATTGTTTTTGTTGATTAGATGTAAAATTTGCTATAGGTTAGTTGTAATTATCTTGATAAAGATTTTGTATAGAACTAATAGAAGACTGTTGGTCAGTCTTTTTTATCATTTTTCTTAAATATTAATAGTACTATTGCATTCTTCTAGTCACCTGGTACATCTATCTTTTGGACTTTGACATATAATTTTGCCAACAATTTTTTCTATTTCTTTATCAGCTTCTTTTAAGATATCAATAATCCCATCATTTTCTGGATCCCCCCCCCCTTCTTCATTTAAAATGTTAGGCAGTTTATTATTATATAATTTTTTCTTTCACACATACCATTGTCATCTCTCTTTCCAACTTATTGCACAAATAATTTTTCTTCTAATATCAAGATGTTTTACACTTTTGAGACTTATTTTCTTCTATAGCTTTCCTTATTAATTCACAATTACATTTTCTTATATCATTATTCATTCTTTTTCACATAATTTTACAAAACTCTAGATATTCTTTTTAATGGATTGTTTTAAAAAAAATTCATATTCTCTTCTTCATACATTATCTTGCCTCAGTTGAAAATTTGCTGATAAAATTGCTTTTTTTTTTTTGTAAACTATTTCTGGCAGTACTTAATAGAATATCAATCATCTTCTTATTGACTTCAGTTAAATCTAAATCATCTTCAATATCTGTTTTGCAAATTATAATTTATATTTATTGGAGTGCTTCTGAAAATTAGAAATATCAACAATTAATACTGACTGGTAAAGTTTACTTTAGCGGCCACATCATATTCACCCTCTATTTTATAAAATTAAAACTATTTTTGATTTGGAATGTAAACATTTTTACTTTCATTTTGTACATTACTTAGTTTTGACCATTTCTTAGATGAATATTACTTAAAACATTTGTATCGATAAATTGAATGTTGGATTAATTACATTAATTAATTAAAATAATTACTTCATTTATTTATTTGAAACTTAAGAATTTAAACTATCTACATTTATAACACTTGTTACAAAAAAAGACACCTTCTGGGTTAAAAAGTTCGAATTACATGCACAGTTTTATACTTGCAAAAAATGGCAGGTAAACCTGTTACATCTTTAGTTCCAGATTATCAAATTTTGGATGTTGCTCCTATTCTGGCAGAAGACTGAAATATATATTAGTTGTGGAATGCCCTTCAAACTCCAGAATTGGCCATCAAATGGCTTGCAAGAAGACAACTTCTGAAGAATTACACCCTATGCCAACAGTGTGGTGTTTGTTGTTTGCTGATGATATATTTTACAGGCTTAGATGAGTGTAGGTGGTACGCAGAGCTTTGTTTTCATCGTACCTGCAAGAATTTGCCTTCCGAAATAGACACAGCACTACCGCTTTTTTCTCCAACTTCCTAGTCTGCATAAGACACAATTATGCTTGAAAAGGTAAATGTTTTTTTATCTTTTACATTTTAATCAAGTTTAATCTAATTCTAATATAGTTACAATCGAAAATAATAGGTCTAGTAATCTAAGTTTTTTGTAGCATATATGTAAGATTTTCGAATAATTTTTATTTACGAATGTTTTTTTTTTTTTCAGTTCTAATTTTAAAAAATAGAGGGCGAACATGATGTAGCCGTTAAAGCAAACCTTTACCTACTGACTTTCTTAATAGTTTTCACTCTCTAGTTTCACATTAATGCATCATCTCACTAATCCATGATCACTTCTTATGTTGAATCTATTAAAAACACTATAATCTTGAAATACATACATTTTCTGTTAGTCAAAATATCCAATTTTGCTGCACACATTTATTTGGATGTTTTCATGTTAATTTCCGTTTAGCATTTTTCTCTAAGAATGAATTCATAATACACTCCACAAGTCTGTGACTTCTTTCATTTCTATCGTCATAACGAAATTTACTTGCGGTACTTTAATCTTTCAATTATGTACCAATTCAGGCATTAAAATCTTCCATAGTAATTTTAGAATGTTATTTGGCGTTATTAAAAGCATTTTGTACATCTATATTAAAATCCTCTATGTCTTCATCACAATGAGAACTTGTTGGGACATAAACTTGGATTATCTGCATTTGTTATCTTTCATTCATTTCAATCACTAATCTTGATACTCTGCCTGATATATTGCCAATCTCCTCAATTTTGATCCTCAACTTTTGATTTTTAATGAATCCAATTTCACTTATCTTCCAGTACTTATGCCTTTGTAGTAAAGTATATGTTTTAAATCAATTCTCTTTTCACCTTTTTTTCTAATTTCACAAAGACCAACAATGTTCTATTTAATATTAGGCAGTTCTTCCAATTCATGCAATCTCCCTTCATTTTAAAGTAATATGCATTTATAGATAAAAAAATAAAATTGTCATTGAGGGTATTGTATTTATAGCTCTGAGAAAGATTGTTGGACAGTCAAAACTCAGATATTTTGAAAGATTAAATACGTTGTATTCTTTTGAGTGCATAAAGAAGAGTATTAATATTTTGTTATATTAAAAAAAAATCTTAAATAAAATATAGCTGCTATATTAATACTCATATTGTAATTGCCATTAATATTTTACGATTTGGAGCCAAAATGTACTATTTAAATTTTATTAGGAAAGTAACTATCCTTATTGTTTCCTATTATTCAGAAAGGGCAACATATGTCAAGATAACTTACTCTGGATCTGTCAAAATAAGCAAGGATCGAAGATTTGTATAAGCATAATTTTATATAGACTTTGATAACAACAATCATCACTTAGTGAGTAATGTAAAAGTATAATTTAAACAAACTCCAGTGCACGATAAGATCATTTTTAAATATTTACCATATAATAACCACATCTAAATGTAATATTTTTTATGAAATTGGAAATCTGACAACAATTACGTTTTTAGATTGGATTAGTTGTAAGATTGCAAAATCATGCACCAGTCTTGATCAACTTCCATTAACAGAACAACACTAGAATATGAACATAATTGTCAAATATGTCAGAAGATTATCATCAGCCAATTATTCAAATGCAATTTTCTTTACAACCATTTATATTACTTTCAAGCCCTCCTGTTACTTGCTTTATTTTTTGAAGACTAATGGTTAGCTCTTCCTTAAATTAATCTATCAAATTCTTTATTTTATTATTATTTTTCTTATTCTTCAGCCTAGTTTAATATATTCTTTATAATATTTCTCATTATTTTCACAAACCCAATTCTAACTTAATTTTCTTAATAAATAATCTATTCTTATGTACTCCTTCTAAAAAACTTTATCTATATAGGATCAAAAGATAATCAGCATTAAATTAAATACTTTTTCATAAATAACACTCTAACATTAAAAGAAATAAAATTTTTGCAGATCTTCAGTTATTAACTAACATGTCTAGAATTTTTATTTAAGACTAGATAATTAATCCCTATCTGAATAAATATATCTTGGAGATATTTCATATTTCAAAGCAGAAAAAATTAATTTACAACATATTAAATAGAATGAGCTTCAATAATTTCCATTTCAGTAACAAATCATTTTTTTCATTTGGTAAATAAATAAATCATTAGCAGGACATTAAAATTCCAAGTTGGTTAGACAATAAAATAATCTATACAAACTAATAATGAATTTTGCTCAACTACTCAACTCTTACCTACATAGAATAAGCATTACACCAGATAATAGATTCAACATAATTTTTACAGTTGGCAAAGGTGATCATAAAATATTTCAAATAGAAACCACACTGAATTTACTTAAAATTTCATTCTTAATTGAAGACAAGACACAAATTCAAAAATGATGTGATAAAATTGCTTTAGCTAAGTTAATGTTAAACTTTTGGAGAATTCCAAGTTCTCAATCTTGTCCTTACAATTTGGCCATATATGATTGTATATAAATTTCATGCGCTCATGCAACATACAAAATAAAGGTAATAAATATGCTATTGACGAATAAATCTTTCTAGTAAATTACTATTTATTTTTAGTTTTTATAAACACTAAATTATATAACTAAACTAAAAATAAAAAATAACTTTGCATAGGTATTTTAATACATATTTAAATATTAAAATAAGCCTTTCTTGTAACTAGATATTTATAATGCATTATTTTTTTAAATAAAAGATGCTCCAGTTGTTAATGCATTTGTCCCATCATGACACCAAGGCATCGATCCCAGCATTAAAAAAACCAGTGTCAAGTGCCTTGAGCCAAGATAGAACGGCGTACTGCTGTTTAATAGCAGTTGGGAAACAGCTTACCTGCTAGGTCCTTCTATGGGGATCTGAAAACATGAAAATAGGGCTGATATAAAAGGTTTACAGTTCTCACAATAATTTATAGGTATGCCATGATATTATATGAACTAAACAGAATCATCTATTATCATAAAACATTGCTAAACTATGTAAAGAAAATTATAGTTAGCAATTTAAATAATGATACTAATATTTTTAATAAAACAATAGATTGAACAATAATAGTAATAAAATTTAATAATTTTGACAATAATTAAAAAAAAAAGATAAAAACCAATTTTACATGTTATAATGCTTTTGTATCAGCAATTAAAAATTCCACTGAAACTTAATTTTAAGCTAATATTTTTCTTCTTAATTTTTCAGATTAACTTTTTAGCAAAATACAGAACATTTAAATATTTTTATTTGCCACAAACTATATGTATAAAATATCTAGATCAACTAAATTAGTTAATATTCACTGGACAAAGTACTAACTAGATTTCCATTATTTATTATTATATTATTTTACATTGGGGATGTGTGTGTACAAGTATTAAAAATAAGTTATTTTTTTAGTAACACAATGGAATCATGAACTATACTATATTTTGTTTCAAGTCTCCCTTCCATACAAATATATATAGCATATAATAGCTCATGTTTTGTCATCTAAACACTGATTAGAATAGAATATGTACTGTTTTGTGAACTGCAAATATACAGTATTTTTCAATACATACATATATATGTGAAACAAAAGCTTTTTTATATAATATGCATATATAAATTAAGAGGATACATACATTTTACTGAGAATGCGTTCATTCATGAATTCATCAAAGAAATAAGAATAAGAAAAACAAAACAACTAATTATCATTATTTTTATTTTTAAAATAAAGTAAGTATTGAAATGTCTGACATTTGATGCAATTGAATATCCCGTGGATGATATTCTTTTTTACAATTGTTTTTTCTTATAGAAACATAATAATACTCTTGTTATCAAGAAATTAGAATATTTTTCATTGTTTTGACATTTTAAAACCACTATCAACTTTTAATATATTCTAACCATTATATTCAGAAAATATTTTATTAAACAAAATACTGCACATTTGAAAAGGATGAATAAAATGTATGTGCTTTTAACAAATTTTATTAATATATATAATTGTATAAACCAGCAACTTGAATATCATAAAATTTGTGAATTTTGGTTTGTTTACGTTTCTTTGGACAGTGTATAATTAAAGTCATGTAGTTAGATATAATATAATCTGAAGCTCCTCTGCATTAATAAAATTTTATAAAAAAAATAGTATTACTACTATTGATTATTTTATATTATTTATCCATATATGTTTTATTTGACTAAGAAAAAACGTCTTCAATAGATTAGATAGGAAAAACACAGATTATTAGCAACAATGGAATTGCAAAGTATACTATATTTAGCTACATGACTTCAATTACACAGTATCCAAAGAAAAATGTAAGCAAACAAACAACTCCAAAAATAATTAAAATTAAGCAAATTTTATGATATTCGAGCAGACATTTTCCTTTCTCTAGGCACTGTATAAGATTACATTTAAAAAAAAAAAAAAAATTGTAAATAAATTTCACAATATATCAGAAGCTGTTTTTGAATCTTGGAGCACCATACATATTAATAAAATTATTTTGTTTATATTAAAAACATATACATTTTATTCTTCATTTATTATCCTGAATTTGATATCTTGTACTATGCATATTAAAATATTTCTAAGAGCAATGCTAAAAGTTTCACAAAATTTTAAAATATCTTCAAAAGTTACTATTGATTTTAAAAACAAAACAATAACAGAGATCATAATTAAAAGATAAAGAGATTAGATTATTATGTTTCTATAAAAGATATATATATATTGCTTACAATAATAACCCCCCCTATATACACTTTAATGTAAATTTTTTTTTAATGATTTCTTTATTTTCCTGACAGTTTCGACTGTCCTGAAAATAAAGAAATCATTAACAAATTTTTTGCATTGAAGTGTATATGAAGGAAGTTATTATTGTAAGCAAAATATATATATGAAGAAAAAAAACATTTGGTGATGTAGACATAAAAAATATTTCATAATCAAATTACAAATGAAGTGAACACTTAATATAATAACTGCATTAGTATTATTTTTAAAAGAATAGGGGAAATTAAGATTGCTCTGATGAAAACTGCAGGACAGTTGAAACTGTTAGGAAAATAAAAAAATCATTAAAATTTTTTTTGCATTAAAGTGTATATGAGGGGAGTTATTATTGTAAGCAATATATATATGAACATATGAAGAAATGCAAAGAAAGTAAAAGGAGAAAAATAAAAATATTGCCCAGAACATATTTAATTCTGATGAGTGTCAGACATTTCATAACTTACATTTTTAAAGAATAAAAATATGGTATACAAGTTTTTCCTCCCATCTTATTGTTTTTTCACAGAATAAATGAGTTTATACCTCAGTAAAATTTATATATATACTTCAATTTATTATTAAGAACTATATTAATTTGAATAAAGCACCTATAAAATCATCTCTCTGTTTAAATAGAATAGCAGACTTAATTTATGAGAACTGTGATTCTAGTGGACCTCACTAAAAAACACTCAGAGGTGTATACATTGCAAAAAAAAAAAAAAACATTTGGTGACGTAGACATGAAAAATATTTCACAATCAAATTACAAATGAAGTGAACACTTAATATAATAACTATATTAGTATTATTTTTTAAAAATTTTGTTTATATTGTAATTTTTATTTGTATATGCATGCTATACATATAAAAAAACATGTGCATGTTGCAAAGTTCTGTACACTTGCAATTCAATAAGCAATATATATATATATTGTATTCTAATCAATGTTTATTAATAAAATAAGCAATTATACACAAAATATGTCTGTACATGAGGTGGGCTTGGAACAAAATATAGTGTGGTTTGCGGTTCCACTGTATTATAAAATATAAATTGGCTATCTGCAGGACTGTCATAAAATGTAAATTATTTTCTACTAAAAACTGAAAGAAATCATGATACAATTAATAAAAAAAAAAAAAAAAAGGGTATTAATATTTGTCATTTGTATGAAATAAAATCATTTTAAGCAGCTCTGCTTACATAATTGAGATTTAAAATGGAAGAAAAAGAATTTTTTTTATAATGAACAATATATGCATTGATTTATTTCATTTCATTCAGCAAATTTCGTATATTTTTTGTGTAGTTTGCAAATAAAGCGCAATTCAAAATCCTTTATGCCAGGGCTTTATTGAGATGTGTGAATTTTTTTGACTTCTCATTCCTTCATTGCAAAGTCAAAATCTACTAAGAATTTATTGCAGTTAAACTTACTAATTTAAAGGTATTACTGAATGTTAATTTTCTTCAATTTTGTTTATAAATACATGTACAAATTAATGTATTTACTGTAAAAGATTAAGGATCATCTTTGAATTTTGGTTTAGATAATAGAATTTTTTTCTATGTATTTTGGCACAATAAGATGAAACTAGCTTTTTAAATAAAGTATTTAGCATTAATTTTCTATATTAAAATAAATAAATTAAGGAGTTTTATATAAAATCAATGCACATAACAAAGTTGGACAAATTTTTTTTTAGGAAACCAACACAAGCTTTATTGAAAACATTATTATTTACCTTCCTTCATACTAATCCTTGATACATTTGAAACAGTTATGCAAAAGTACTCTTATTTATAAACTTTCTTTATGTTTGACTACAAATTTAAAAGAGAAAAAAAGAAATCTGCAATTTATAAAAAAAATTGATAATTTTAATCACAGTATTTAATTTTGCATTTAATACATATTATTGTTTTTTTTTTTAAAATGCTCCATAGCTAGATTCTTTCAGGCAAACTTCCCCTTTAAATAAAAAAAAACTTCAATTTTGCAGCCTATTCAGAAGGAAAATGGGTTGTAAATCTATATATTTTATATAGATTGCAGCTAGCGTTATATAGTTTCTATGTCATCATTTGTTAAAATAGTCATAAAAGGTTTCCTAATCTTAACAATGATAGAAAAAGATCTATTATTGTTTTCCTTGTTTAAAAAACCATTCAATCATTCTTTTTTTTATAATGGTCTAAAATTTTATATTAATATTTAATATCAAGTATTCTTCTAAGAAAGAATTCCATACTCTTAACTTTCAAATAATGCCATATTATTTCAAATATAAGACCTTTCCCTCAATTTTGGATCTGTAAAAGAAGGGTGCATCTTAAATTAAAACCAAATATTTTTGACATCTTATTTCTGCAGATCTTTGCTTTATGCTATATATGCACACAGTATTACGATCATGATAGTTGATATCCCTATGTAGAATAGCGTGTTAAATCTGATTTCATAATAATAAAAAAAATTTAACATTAAATGTCAATATTTTTTGGACTAAATTCGTAAATGGCTTTAACTCTCTCTCAAACCACTATTTTTAATATTATTTTGCCGATTTTATCATTATTTTATTGAGAAAACTGTAATGAATAACCTTCAGAATTTTTTTACAACTAATAAATCAATACAAGATAAAAACCTGCTTTAGCTCTGATTGGTTGTTTTTTGTTCTCTACACAAGAGAATGCCTGTCAACAGTTTTAATAGTTCCGATATCTTCGTTTTGATTTCAAAGTAAAACCATATGTTTTAGAAACTTTTTTACACATTCATAATTTGTTTCAAAAAATATTTGTAAAAATAAAAATTATTTTAGAAGAATAATTCATATTTTAATAGAAAAAATTACTTTTACATGAAAGTAAATGCAAAGCAAATTGAAAAAGAAATCAATGACATATGGTTACAATTTGTAATTGGATGGCAAAAATACACTTTTATATTGACCACTAGATTATTTTTGCTAATTATTAAGAGAAATTTATTTTTAAAAAACTTCAGTTTACTTTAATAATCTATCAAATTATTAATTTGCATTTTAGAAAAGGTTTTCAATGAAAAGAAAAAAGATTTACTGGTAACATTAAATATCAATATAGTATTTACACTAAAGAAGACTTTTGGAAAGCAAACGGTATACATATAAATTTGAGTGCGTTTTGTAGTCTTGGAAATATATACCTGAAGAAATTGTCAAAAAAAAAAAAATCTTTCTTAAAATGTTGCATTGTAAACAATTTAAATGGTTGAAGATAATGTACTCCGATGAAATAGTGAAGATGACAATTCAAATTCTGAAAGTGAAGATATAGAAAATGTTTCTGAAAGAAGATTCGCAATAAATTAGGTGAGCTTATTATATTTATATTAGTTCCTATTTAAGTAAATAAAAATGTTATTTTTCAATAAAATCATTTGAATTTTTTTTTTTTTCAATTTCCTGAGTTTAAAATCCTATTGCATTTTATATTCGAAGTAATATGATAATAGTATATTATTATTATTACAATAGACATACATTAAAAGGATTATAAAGTTTAAAAAAGAGTGAATGATCTACAATATTCTACTGAAGGATTATAAAATAATTCTAATAATATAAAAGACAAAAAAGATGAGTAAAGTATGAAAGAGAAATTTATATATATAAAAGTAAAAAGATTAGAGATGATAAAAGAATGGCAAGACTGGAAAAGGATTTGTCAAAGCAAAACCGAAGAATTTATATGGAATCAGTTTCTATGTCAAAATTTAAGATAAATGATTAACAAAAAAATAGCTAAAAAATAAACACTATTTACTGATGGCTTACTTTATTAGCAATAGGTCTTAAAATTAATTCTCAAAGTATATGCCACAAATATTTAGAAACTTTCTTAATGTTATGCTTAATCTTCATTTTGAAAGACTTTATAATAGTAAAAAAAAGTGATAATTTACATATATAAAAAAAATAAGTTTGTTCATTTTTAATTAGATACTTGTGTTTAATTTACATTGCAATTTATGCTCATTTGTTAAGCAAATCAAGAGACTTCATATCCTCAACAATCAATGACTTTGAATAAAAAGATTCATCCATCCATTATTAACCTGTACATTTATTATTATTTTCTTTTAAAAAAAAAAAAAGTATCTGTCCCTAGATAGAGGAGTAACATATGATTTAAATATAATTATAAAAGAAAATGAATAAATACATTATTTAATAAATGAGTATAAAAATGTTTAAAAAATCACCATTAGTAATATTAAAGAGTATAAAAAATAGGTAATCGAATGAGATTGAATTAATACATTTTGCTAAATATTAAGTTTTGTTAATGTGTGTCATTTGGCTCTTATTCTAGTTATCTCCACATTTTGCTTTATATATCACTGACTATATATATATATATATTATTATTTTAGTAATAAAAATGACGGAATGAAAGATGAATGAAAAATATTATCTAATTTTTTTTACTTAAGCTTAAGTATTCTTAAAAAATAAATTATTTATCTGTTACCAAATTTATAATACACAATGAATAATGAATAGTTTTGGATATATGTTGTATTTAATTAAATCCCAGTACTATATGCAATAGTTTAGAGTTAAACATGTAACTATTAGTTTCATTAATAAATGCCAAATAACTTAAATATTGTCATGATCATTTATACAAATATAATATCAATGATTTCAACATGTAAACATAATTTAATTAAGAAAAGTTCCACTCTTGGTTCCTTCATTTCCATGACCCGTTGATATCTCCTCCCTTCTTCCTATCCTGTTATAATATATATATATCATTAAAAACTAGTCAACACTTAGACAATCCCAATATCATTAACAATCAATAATTTCAAACTGTTGTCAAGGCAACTTCCTTTTAACAATAAAGGTTGCCTTGACAATAGTTTGAAATTGCTGATTGTTAATGATAATCGGATTGTCTAAGTGTTGACTGGTTTTTAATGATTACTTACAAACCCATTTAGCCTTGAACATTATTACACTTAATATATAAATATACATACACACTTATGAGGGCATAAAATCAATACAATGCAAATGATATAAACTAACTAACTAGGTGGACAACATATTTTCAATAAACTTAGGAATTTTTTAAAGATATTTAGGCTTCAGGTAGCCCAACTGGCCAATCAATATTGGTCAATAAATGGGAGTTTACTAATTTTTCTTAGCTGAATAGTAAAATATTAAAGAAAAAACACATAATCCTTCTCAACTGGAAGTTCATTATCCTAATAAGAGAAGTGCTTAAAATGCCTTTGCTTTGCAATAAAATATTTCGAGATTGTTTCTTTATGATGTTGTAAGACTTAAATTGGTTAATTATAATAATTTGATTACACAAACAAACAGTTGTCATTCTATATTAAGAGAAAAGTTATTATAACACTTATATATTTTCGATATCAGTAGTTTCTTCCATTACAATATTGAATCCAAAGCATTACTTAATAGTAATACTAATAAGAATACGTTTTTTACTTAGAACAAAAGTATGCATATTTTGTGTACAAATGTATGATTGTATAATTTATTATTTAAGTTATGATTTTTCCACATTTGATAATTTAATTGATTGTTACAAGTTAATTTATATATATATTATGTATTTATATTTATATATTTAGAATACAATATCAACAAAAAAAAAACGATTTTTTTTCGCTTTCAGATTATTCTCCAACTATTATTTTTAAAATATTACATTTATTTTTGTAAATATTACAAGTACACAACCATTAATATAAACTGCATAAATTCAAACCTTCTATTACTTCAAATACTTTTAGATCAATCAAAATGGCATTACAAAGATATATACAAATTACAATTTCAGTAGTGCATAATTCAGTAAAAAAAAATTGAAATGTTAAAAAATCAGGCTATAATCCGTAAAATGCATACATGTAATATATATATATATTCTCAACTTTCACGAAATATAAAATAAAAAATTTTCAATTATATGATAACAATTTATTTCCATCAATTTAAAATTGAAACAAAAAAAAAAGGTAGTTTTCTAATATCAGATTATTATTCCTTTAGTCACTATAAAAGAAATCATTCTTAAACTGCATAAAATTATCAATTGTTTGCATAGTACAGAAGTAAAAAAAAAAAAGATTCGGCTACATATTAAAACAGTAGTATCTGTAAAATACTTTATTATGAAGAAGTTTAATTTAGATGTAAGATATATATTTATTCTCAAATTTGTATGATAGCCAAAATCAATAATTTACCGATTCTATGCTAAATAAAAGTGCATTTTCAAAAAAAAAAAAAAAAAAGATAATAGTTTTAATGTCCTTGCAAAGTTATATTAAAATTATATTCTCAGAATATTTTTCCTCTTTATGAAAAAGTTGAATTATTAAAAAATGGTAGTTTCTTTGTTCTCAACTCTATATGAAATATAAAACCAAAGACTCAGAATTTTACATACAACATTTACCATTAAAATGTAAACAAAAAAAATTTTTTCATGAAAGCCATTTTATATTAAAATCAGCCTTTAAAAAAAGTATATAAATGTATTTTTTTTTTTTACACAATTTATTCTTTTAAAGCAATACAGGTAGCATTTCTTTTTTTACCATGATTTTTATAATATGTAAAAATAATACAATCCTTATTACAGTATAATATTACAGTTTATTTTATTTATTAAATTACTTTTTTAAAGAAATATTCACTAATAAATTATATTTTATGTTATGCTAATACATTAAATTTAATTTTTTTAACATTTTCCATTTTATTAATGTAACTAAAAAGATTTGTATTTGAATTCAGGTTTTTGGATTAATGATATTCTACCTTTACTAAAATATTTATGTAATAATGTAGCATAAAAATAAATGATATAATTATTATTATTCTTTTAAAGCTTAAACATTAGTAAAAAAGCATAGAATCACAAGATAAAAACTTATATATATAAAATAGTCAAATATGTTTAAAAATACATATATACACAAGCAACAAAGATTACAAATTATAAAATTATTATATAAAAGCCTTTTTCGGTAAATTATGTTTTTTTGCCCTTTTCAATATATCTCTACGATTTAAAGCACATACAGCGACATCTATATCAATACATGAGAGAAGACAGATAAACAAATGGATATCCGACACGATCTATTATGCGATTTTTTTTTTCTCCTCAATTCTATTAACAAAATTACTCTGTTATATATATTGAATGGATATATATCCACATATATTAATTAATTAACTATCTATTCTTTATCCATTAACCACTTATTATTTAACTTAATGGATGTTTTGTATATATTCATAGTTGTTTTTATTATACATGATGTATATATAAAAAAATAGAAAAATTTTATTTTTATTTGGATAGCCTCGATTTTTTTAAAAAATCCATCAAGTGACCACCTGATTTTTAATTTATTGTATTTCCTGAATCCAGCTTCAGTCACAAAATTAAAATTTCATTTTAAAAACTCTAGAAGCTTTTAAAGTAAATGGAAAAGGTTTTGTTAAAATTTATTAAATGTTCTAATAACTTTGACTTTAATAAATGCAATAGTACAATTTATTTAAAAATTAAACTAATATGTCTAAATGCTTCAGTTGTAAATTTATAATTTAAAATGCATTATCTGTACAAAAATTATTAAATAAAACAGCAAATAAAATGTGAAATGAAGATATATATTACATGTTTTTATTTTTATTTTGTAAAGATTCTTAAATATAACACAGAATATTTTTATTAAAAATGTCTACATAATTAAAGATATATACAGTTAATAATGTAAAGCAGAAAAACTATTTAATTTATCTTTTTTTATTATACTTATAATTTATTTGTGTACTTACTTGTAAAAGTTTTTGAAAATTAATGTCAAAAGATTTATGTTTTGTAAATCCAAAGATTAAAATAGTAATGGTTATAATTGTGACGATAACTTATATAATGAACTAAGTTAGCTATATTCATGATATTTGGTTCTAAAGACTTCAAAGAGTAGTATAAGTCAGTGGATAGCATCAAATGCTGAATAAAATTTCAAAACTCACACACGTACACAGAACACTTGATAAAACAAATATACCGTACTGCACATACATACTATGATACAAGTTAATTTAAAATTAGATATCAATAAAAATAATTAGTAAAAAAAATACTTATGGTATATAAAGTATGTACAGACATTTTAAAACGTTTCTTTTCTGCATATTAAGTATTTATGAATTTTAACTATCAAATAAAAGCAGATTTATAAAGTACTGTAATATTTTTGAATATTAGTATTTATAACATATTTGCTAAAATTTGAATCAAATTAAAATTAACAAACAAACAAACAAAACAAAACATAATAACAATTTTAAAAATGAAACTGTTTCCTAAAACTTATCACAAAGCTTGTTATTAAAGTAATGGGCACAAATTGATTAAGATTGTTAGGAAAAATCATTGTATAGTCACTGTATGAAGGAGTATTAGTGTACATTAATATAGCAAAAATTAAATTACTAACCTTTTTTATTCTTATGATAAAAATTATGATAATGAAAGCGAAAGAGCAATATTTAAGTGATCTAAAATTGTTTATCTATAAGTTGAAGCAGAGAAGCTATATGTTTATAATTTGATATAGCATTTGGATAACTCTACTAAGCAGTTGCAATGAGAAGTAAAAAATTAAAATTTCATTTTTTTTTAATTACTTCTAATTATTTTATATATATATTTTTTCAAATTGTGAATAAATAAAATTCAGTATATCTTGAGATAGTGGATATGGCAGCTTCAATGAAGTGGATATAATTTTTTGATTATTCCTATGGTACAACAATTAGCATAAAAAATACATAAGACTAAGACTGTATTTCAATTTATAAATTACCTTACTGTTTAATATTCAAATAAAAGTTATTATGATAATGCTCATATGTAAAATTTTAAATCTCAATATTATTATTTTTTTAAATAAAAGATAATTATATAACGTAAGATATTTACCTAATATCTGTTTTCTTGCTATATTAAAATATACTATTTTTTTTTTTGTTCAAATCAAATAAATGTCAAAACTATTTTGAATAATTTTAAATAAAAATTTAAAAACTTAAAATATTTGATAGTGATATTGATGTTGTACATTATTTCTTTAAAAACAAATATATATATACTTGATAATTTATTGCTTGTAATGATCATTTTTCCTTAACAAAGTACTCAAGTAATGATCCCATTTCTTTGTTTAATGTTAATATCATTATCAGAACATTTAACAAAATATTTGCATAATCTAATCCAGGGGTGGGCAAACTTAAAAGTAGCATGATTGGCTTTTATATTTATTATCTATTGGCGATAGACTTTTTTATGTCTCACCAAAACATAAGTCATAACATATGATGCTTCAGTTACAATTTTAGATTGTTGAAATAAAGGTTGCTGGGCACCCAATTTGGGTTTTTAATTCTTTTAACTTTCATTTTCTTAATTTGCTGTTGGCAGGGTAGTCATTTTGATACATTTTGTGCAAACTGAAAAAATGCCTCTCCAAATTTCCTTTCTTCACTAAGGCTACAGTAGCACGACATATCAGATAAAAACATTTGTCTCTATACATAGTAAAAAAATATAGTTCCTCCCAGTCATTATGAAAATGGTACATTTGTTGTTTTTTAGCAATTATATTTTATCTAAAATTAAGAGATTAAAAATTTTTTAAAATAAAATTTTGTATTAAATAACAAATTCCCCTTCAAGCTAAAAAACGTAGTACATTTCAATGCAAATTTCTCAATTGCTAAATTTTTTAGAATAAGAGCAAAACAAAATACTTAAAAACACATAGATAATACATTGTACTGCCGCCCGAGCGCTACCATCAGTCAACTCAATTATAGAATTTATAAATATAAATGTAAAAATAAAAATATTCGGAATTCAGACAACAGTAATCTGAAGGCAGAAAAGTCTGCAATTAACTGTCAAGCTGTGCGTGATTGATCGGTCGATTGCCCACCCCTGATCTAATACATATATAAACAAAAAAAAACCCCAAGCAGGAATATATATATTATATACAAAAACTCAAACATAATACACATTTATGTATATACTCAATCACAAACTAACAATATTAATTCAAATAAAACACAATTGTCTTTAGATTGTTTTACCCCAAATTATTTTGAAAGACGTTTTTCTTTAGGCAAGATTGTGTGCATATTTGTGTATGCAAATGAATGTATTTTCTCTGTCCATATACGAGGGGATGGGGCAGCCCCAAAATAATTGGAATTTTATAATAAAAAATTGTTTATTTATTTTGTGTTATAAATTTAATCTCTCAAATTACTATGCATTTGATGCAATATACAAGTCTAAACATGTTTTCATTTTTAAAGTAGTCGAGAAGAGTGATGCTTTTTAATGCATCATTTTTTCCCACCACTTCTAAGTCTGCAAAAAAAAAAAAAAAAAAGATACTTTTTCATTCAAGATAAAAAAAAATTGCCGAAGCAAGATCAAATGAATATGACTGATAGATAAACTGGGTCAAGCTGAATTTAATTAAGTGTTTCACACTCAAGGCTGTGAGAGATGATACTTTTCTAGGGTGGAGCCGCTTGCATTTCTTTTCTTCGCCACAAAACAGGATGTTTACATTTTATTGCAACACATAAATGTTTCAGAACTTGTAGATACATTTGCAGGCAAAAAAAAAAAAAATCAGAGTTGTTTTGACTTTAGACTTCATTTGTGACGCTTTTTAGGGATGTGGTAAATTTAACATTTCAATTAAACCATTTATTAACTTATGTTTTTGCGAGATCAGATTGGGTAATCTGTTTTAAGCATTACAACTGTTTTTGCTGCCGTTTTCTGTAAACAAAAACATGCTTTAACATTGTTTGAACTTTTCAGTCACTGAAAAAATTGACAAATACATAAAATGTACTTCACAAAAAAATGCGCTGCATGACATCATGATTTCACATAATGATGTCATTTGGCAGATTCATACATATATTTCAATAACTATTAATTTGCAATAAAATAAAAAACTCCTCTTTCTTATTAGACTTTTTCAAAAGACCAATGAAATGTTACTTAGTGAAAGTTATTCAAAATAAAGTATTTCCTATAATGTAGAGTATGTCAGGGTTTTCATTTTTATAATTAAGCCATATATATGTAATAGCTAGTTAGCTAACATTTTATATAGAAATAATATTCCAAAATTCATGGTCTTCGATTTTACTTTTCTTTTTTTTATATATTTTGTGTCAGGTAACTAAAATGGCTTCATTCTCAACTTTATTCCTGAAATAGTTATTCTTGACTCAAATCCAGATTATTTTCATGATAAGTGATGATTGCAGCTCTTCCAATGGCAATATTTTTGAGGATATGATGAGAAGTAGAGTTTGATATCTAAGGAATATTCTTCGATTATCTTTAAGGTTTCCCTTTATAGTAAGACCAAGTATGACTTTACTTATCAGTGCAGATGCTATGCTTCTACAATTCTTTGATGTAAGAATTGTAAGGGAAGCCACTCTTTATATTGATCAATTCATATGTAAGAATATCAACAAGAGATGGTCTAGGCTTAAAAAATGGATACTATCCTCAGCGAAAGAGATGAGGTTATTTTTTTGTAGGGTCAATGCCAGAAGGCATAATCAAATGTCCATATCAAGAATGGTGGGAAAAACATGGCACCATATACCAGTTTTTTCAAAAGCTATAAAATATACTACATATATTTTACTTATGAAATTTCTGCATTTTGCTGATGAAAATGTTATGAGTCAGAAACTCAGTTTAATGCCTTGTTACATTTAACAGCAGATAAAAAGTTTTTTGCTCTATAATCTGATCTAGAAACAGTACAATTCTAAAAAGAGAATCTCTTTTAGTGAAATTTTTCAGTTTGTGAAAATCAAAGTCACCATATGTGTAGTTTTTCTTTTTATACTAGGAAAGATACAATATAATACTTATCCAGTCAGCACTAAAAGTATTCATCTGGTAGTATCACAAAAGATAATTGGTACAGATAACTAACTCTTGCAAATATACTTGTTAGAGAGAAGACAGATATTAGTTTTGAAAAGGCACAATAAAGACCAATCTGCCTTTTGAGCAACATTCACAACACATCCACTGAATGTCTGGGGTCAATGCGGTGAAATCCACTGTACTATATAATTATAATCTTTTCAAGGGCAGTATTGATTGTTGTGATTAACAGCTATCATTTTGTTGCACAAGTAGGAAACATCAAAAAATATTATAAAAAAATATGTAGGCACTTCATGGATTTAGATGACTGAAATGCTTTTGTGTTGTACAAAAACATACATCTTTTGAATTTCAAGATGGCAATTATCAATGAGATTTTGGGATTTTGTAAGCCAATTCCACATCAAGAACTCCATGAGAAAGACCTAGCACTACTCCTTTATCTTTTTGTCTAACTGGTCAATATTTCTTGAACTGCATTCCATCCAACCCTATCAAAAAAGATCACTCAAGACAATGCCATATTTGTTGCTTGAAAGTAAAGTGCATAAAAAAACAACAAGATTTTGATGTAAAGAATGCAAGATTGGACTACACCTGGAGTCTTATGTAAAGTATCCAGAGGAAATTATGGTTTTTGCTTATTGCTTAGAAATTTGTAATATTTGAAATATAAGCATAATTCATATACTTGGAGTTTAAATGTAATTATAGGGGATTTGAACACAGACTTTCAAGCTCCCCTTCAACTATTCACTCTATCTCACAATACTGATACACATGATCACACATGTGAAAAAGATAAATAATCTCCAATATAGGTAGATAATAATCTGGACCAGATGATGAGTGCTTTCAGCAGTAAATAAGTATATTGGAGATCATTTATCTTTTCATGTGTGTGGTCATGTGTATCGGTTGTATGACATAGTGAGTAACTGAAGGGTATGTAGAAATTTGTAGATTTTATAAAAACTTAATTAATGAATAAATTATAAATAAATCCAAATAATAGACAACTCATTGATCTACAACTTAATTTAATATTGTCTAATCGATTTTCATTCTAATACGATTCTTCTCAAGATATCATTTTTAAAATTTATTACGTGACAAAGAAGGTTCTACAGCAATGATTATAAGAAATGGAATTTTATAAAAAACTATACATATATATATATTTTATTTTGTTTCTTCAAGTATGCAGGTTAGTTGGATAGGAGAGATGGGTTGGTAATACTTCAAAATATAATATAGGCATTATGCCAGAAAAAAAAAAGTTTGTTCTGTGAAAATTGCATATGTTTTCTATAAAAATATTTTTATTATTTTTTTTTGTTTCAGAATATATTTTCAATACAATATTGCAAAAATTGAAAAAAATACAATAAATGCATTTTCTTAAAATATTTGTTTTTAGAATTAATATAGTTTTAGTGCTAAACATTTCTGCAAAAGTTGTATTATAAATGCATTTTTTTTTTCACTATTGTTAAATTAATAAAACTTAAAAAAAAAAAAATTGAATTAATTTTGTTCATATTTTAATATATATACATCAAAAATAGATTTTAAAAACACATTTTTTTTGTCCAGAAATTAGGACAATAATGAGCAATTAAAAGATTAAACTACACAAAGTTATTCTTCAAAAATTCAAAATATTAAATTCACTAAACACCTACTGTCTTGTGAGGAATCTCCATTTACTTGTGCCACTTCCTTTTGTTGATGTTCTTTCTCTTCAGTTTCTTTTTCCAGCTCACGTTTGTAATGGAGACATGGAATGCTGATAATTGGAATTTCATGTTTCTACAGAAAAACACATAACAAAAAATAAAAAAGAAAAAAAAGTATATCAAGATTTTGATTACAATAACAACAATTTTATTTAAGAAAAAGAAATACTCCCCCCTCCCCCCACACACATAAAAGTTGCATTTTGAAATAAATGCTTACCTTAACTATTGTTTTTGTTACTGAAATAGATAACAACAATGATAAAGATAATGAATACTGCACATATTTTGTTAGCAAAATTCATGGATTTTATATGCTGGATGAAGTATTAAGGCTCTTACTGCCAACATATTTGAAAAAATATTCTATGATTATTAATAGGAATGTAACATAAGTCAATAAGAATTATATAATTATTAAAAAATGTGTAAGAACATCCAAACTTGAAAAAAAAAGATACAAACAATATTTGTCTTTAAGTCAGTGATTCAAATTAAAATAAAATAGTTTCAGGAAATGCCTAGCATATAAATAAAAATAAATAATCGTAGTAATTTAATCAGAAGATTAAGTAAAGTTTTAATTAGAAAATGAGTTTGTGCATAATAATTCTATTCAATTGGCAATTTCTTTTATTTTCTTCAGAAGAGAATTGATTCAAAAGCCATGAATTCTTAAATTTGCTATTGTCAAGACTACTTCATTAGATACTATACTATGATGCATAATTTAAGAATTTGTATTAACAATACCGAAATGAAGTACAAAGAATGAAAAGTATTTCCCTGAAATTTTGCAGATACAATTATTAATGGTTTTAGTATTTGATATGCTGTTATTATTTAAAAATTTCAAATTAAGAAAAGAAGAAGAGAAAAATGTAATCAAGTAATAAAATCTCATAACAGCTAGTATAAAGATAAATTGAATCATTTACCTGTGAATTAATAAGCCTGCAATAAAATTGTTTTGAAACACAAAAAATGCCACTCAAAATATATGAAAATATACTTTGATATATCCTAAAGCTGAGATATAGCCAAAAAGCAGTGATATTATTTTTATAATTAATAAAAAGCATTTTTAGATGATGCTTAATATTTGAGTTTTTTAATGACATACAAAAAAAAATATTTAAAGCATTATTTAGCAGACATGATGATACTAGATTAATTACTAAAAAAGTTTTTAAAATTAGAAATTGTTGAAAAAAAAAACTTGAATATTTATGTATAATTAAAAACCTATTATACCCAGACCATCAAGTTTTAGAATGGCTACTGCAATGCAATAAATACATCATATTTTTTACAGTTGAAAATTAAACCACAAATTTTTGCACACCAGCAAACTATTTAATTACTGAAAGATACAAAAGTATGTGTGAATATATATACAACAAATACTGGAAATTGCATTTTATTCTTTTTCAATATTCCTAAATTTCAAACTAATACATGCATATTAAATCAGAAACTAATAATTCACATGACAACAAATCATGTTTTATTAACTTTAGATTAAAATATTACACTTTAATATTATTATATAAAATCACTGCATAACTAATTAGCCAGTGATTTGTTTTTGGCAAAACTTATACCTATGAAGACTAAATTTGTTCTTTTATAGAGTAGTTCCACTTAGTAATATAAAATTTAGCTCTATTAAAAGTTGTAAATAAAACTATTGTCATTATACATACTCAGAAAACTATTTATAATATATTCTTTATATGATCATAAATTCAAACCTTAGTCAATTGAATGTACTATTGTTGCAACACATAATCTTTAGTGTAAAGTAACTAGTCATGTAATTCACCGAATTGACTTTAAAATCTTTTTTTAAAGATAATAAAAAATACTTTTATTAATATTTTTCAAACTATCAGGAAAAATGTATTTATTGATTATAAAATTACAAGTAAATAACAAAATAATTAATTGAGAAGGATTGTAGTATGTTGTGATTTTTATCTTTCAAAATAATATTCTGAAGCAGAAGATTAAGACAATTGGGATATAACAGATAAAATGACATTTGTATTTTTTTTTAAAAAAAATGCTTTTTGGTGAATTGATCAAGAAAAAGAGACCGAGATATAGATTAATATTATGATAAAAGACATTTTTGAAAAACTTTTGATAGGCTTAATAAATGAAAAAAATTGTCTGAGGATCACATTATATGTATGCTGATTTAGTATTATAATTTTATTTTTCTAATTGCATTGCCAAATCCATATAATACTAATATCATCTATGTTCTTGATTACTTTTTACAATTAATAAAGAACATAGATGATATTAATATTATATAGTGATTTAGCATTAAAATATAACACCTAAAAAAAAAAAAAATTGAAGATAAAAGAATATAAGTATAGCACATGAAAGGGAAGACTATTTATAAACAACTATGCCATTAAAATCACGATTCGGCCATGAGTAAAGCATATCAGAAAATCACATAACCATAAATTCCTGATATTTATTCACCCCCAAGCCACTAAAATGCTGCTTGCCTATTGTTCTTTTTTTGGAAGATGCATTCATCATGCAAACTTAGCATACCATGAAGTAATAACACATGTGAAACAAAATGGCCTGATATGATTTGCAATTGTTATAAAGACTGATTTCAAAAATATTGATCATACTAACACTCATTATCTAAGTATCAAATATTTAATATTTTCCCAAACCTTCTTCAATAGATCAGCAACAACAAAAACTTTTAAGAGATTCTTTCCAATATTTCAGATAACAAAAGATATTGTCCAAGGATTTTTCTTTATTAGCTATTTATTGATTTACTTTTTCTTATTCCCAAAATATTTGGCAATAAATATATTTGCCTATGTAATTGAAGATGTGATAATTAGGATCTCTAACCTTTTTGACTATTGAGAAATGCTCAATTTTTTTCTCCCCAAAATGAATGAATTATTTGCATCAGGAGACAAACCTTTGGCAAAGCAGACATTACCAGGAAAAAATAATCCATCAATGTTCGCAGCAGTTCCAACTAAATTTCTTGAAATACCAGTACATTTTGATGGAAAACCCATTTCAATAACTAATAAATTAATTAACAATAATTTTTTTGACTAAATTAATAACTTTCAATCCAATTAAATGCCACCTGAGAATAAAAATCTCATTCTCAAGTCTTTTGTTATAAATATAGACTTGGAATTCTGTAATTAATATAATAGTAGCATATATTAACAAACATATAAATAATTATTTATGGGAATCATGATCAAAATTTTTCATACAAAACTCTTAAGAATATCAGCAGAAAATAATAGTTTTGAACTAACTGATATTAAATCAATTCATAAAAGCTAAATCCTTTAGTGGAATCTATGTGGTGACTTATTTGATATCACTCTTACTGCTAGCTAGCTGACTTGGTGAAATTCGGAAAATCATCATATATGATGAGATGAGACTGGCCTATCTAGATACGAGATCAGATTAAGAATCCATCAGTGATAATACCCCCCAAAATTCAAAATGGAAATCCATTTTTCTACAGAAATTATTGGATGGATCATCGACTTATACAAGGAGCAAATTTCTTTATATCAATTTGTAAACAATGTGGATCAGATGGAACTTCTTTTATGCATATTGATCTTTTTCAATAACTTAAGATCAAATTTTGTTCTCTATAACAAATAAACATTAAGCAAGATTTGGACATCAAGCTTTTTGATTAGTGACAAAAAAGATAAAAAGAGCTACTTAATCACCATAGATTTATGTATATATTGGAATATAGAGCAATTTTTCAAAACCAAATGATACTGTTCAATAGTTCTATAAATACTGGTGGAAGTAGTATTCTAGAGAACATACTTGTTAAAAATAAAATAAAATTTATATGGCCTGAGGGATTGTTTAGCTCATGAGTTTTATTATAACTGTGTGGTCTTCACTCATAAGTTTTATTATAATCTAAATGAAATGCAGATATGCTATTGTGCAATTATTAGTTAAAACCTAATTCTTATGTAGTAATACATTATATACTAATGTTGAGAAATATGTAAGAAAAAATAAGTTTTTTTTTTTCTCTCGATGATGAAAGTTTATTCATCAAAAGAAAATAGATGCAAATACAGTTAAAAAAAGGTTTACAAAGAAGTGATTACATGATAAAATAAAATTCAGAAACAACATGGTGAAAAGAGAAGAATACATATAAAAAGGGATGTGGAAAGGGTATGTAGTCCAGGCCAAGAAAAGTCTTTGGTTGCAAGTCCTAGACGCACGTCCTCGTTGAGCGAGCGATCGCAGGAATCACAAACATTTTATTAGATGAGACCTATGACAGAGGCTGAGAGTTGGAGGATTGCCCAGGTGTCTGTGAGAAGCGGAGGTGGGCTACTTTGGTATCTCTGGTTTTGAGAGAGCGAGTTAGGTCCAATAGTTTTTGATTCGCTGAGTGTACTCTGGTCAAAAATAATAACACATCGGAGCAGCCAGAGTGCATAGATGAGGAAAACTGATAGTTGCAAAGACCCCCATTTCGATGGATCCTTGGAGGTTGAAAATGGTGTTCCTGTGCGAGGAAAGACGGGAGTTGATGACACGTCTCACTCCAAGCAAAAAGGAACATTCAAGTAAGAAGTGCTGGAGAGTTTCATTGTCGGTTTTACAGAGCTGTCATGGGGAAAAAGATCTTGGTGAAACCGCTACGGTTGACCAAAAATTGATTGGTGGAAAGGAAGTGAAGATTGATTTTGAGGAGGAAAGCAAGGAATTTTGCCTCGCGGGACAATCTTTTGAATTTGTGGATTAATTGAGCATTGATAAGTTTGAGGAATGTAGGGGAGACAATGGAGGAGTCTTTGGTCCGATTGAAAATCTCCCAGTACTTTAATTTTCCGCAGATGGAAGGTATAGCAAAGCTAGCCTTTTATAGGATGTTAGCGATGAGTGAGGTCCATGACCTGGGCTTGCCATTAAGAGGAGGAGTGTCGGTGGGAGTGATGATATGCACAAAATCGGCAGGAAAGTGACTTATGAGCATTAGTATAATATTGTGAGTTCTCTGAATCAGGAGTGTCAATGGAGTGCAGGCCCGGCCCATTGAGGTTTTTAGGAAAACAAGTTCTTTTAAAAAAAATAATAGTTAATCAATAAAATATAGCAATGTTAAATTCTGGTAAGAGTTTTGAAGCATATTGGTTTTATATTGTATTATGTATAAATTAATTATATGTAATGTGTTAAGATTAACTTTTGCTGCCATGGGTTGTTACAGATAATTGACTTGCCTTCTAGCCAAAGTGAATAACAATTCTATCAATGAAAGAAATGATACCATCCTTAAACCTTTCTTTTTTTCTATATATAGAAAAATGTCTCAAATACCCAGGCTAGAAAGATTGAATTTTTAAACCTATCTAAAAATTTACTTCTAAATATTTTACATTAATTAATGTTTCTAAATGATAAATATAAAATTATTTACAACGCTAAATATTTATATTTAATGTGTTAAAGATTATCCTTTGCTGCCACTATTGTTATAGTTAAATGAACTGCTCTCTAGTCAAAATAAATGACCACTCTATTGGTAAAAGAAACAATAAAATAAATATATCAATATTTAGAAGCAATACTTCATTAAGTAATCATAATTAAAAGACTGAATAACTTAAAAACTATTGTAATATTTTTCTCATTTTTTTTTTGTGAACTATTAAAATAAGACTTTATAAAGTTAATTTTTTATTTCAATGATCTTTTCTAAACATAATAAAAATAAGAAAATTTTTAGATCTAATAATTTTAGTCACTATACTAGTAATCTTTGGGCATAAAGATTTTTTGAAGTACATGTAAAAAAATGTTTAATTCAGAATTGAATATCTCCTGCCTTTTATTTGTGCTGCTGAGAGATCTGCATTTTATGTAGTAGAGAAAAATATTTCACTAGCTATAATGATTTTATTCAGATTTTTCAGTATTGTTTTTTTTTTTTTTAAAAATTACATTACTTCACTAAGATGGGATTCTAATGGTTTAACTGGATTTCATATAAGCTATTCATTTAGATACAGAATTAAATAAGTCAATCTCTATGTTTTTTTTTTCTTTTAAATTGTTTGTGACAATCTATATTCTTATCACTGATTGGATAAATAAACTCCTTTTATTATTGGAAATAGTTTTTGATATGTTCTAGTTTAAAGTTAGATTCTAAACAGTTCATATTTTTTAAAATTTATTATTTTCTTTTATAATGGATACATAAACTATCCATACTATAACTAGCATCTGATATAATTTTTGGATAAAACTGTGCTAAACTCTTTATATATATGTAATCTAAGGAGTCTGATTACTAATTAATTCCTCAAAAGTTATTACTTGATTAAGATAAAGGCAGGATTCTTTTATAAAACAATTTCAATAAAAATATACATATTTCAAAACAGACATTTCTTCTATAACCAATACCAGAAAACAAAATTAACCTTAATCAAGGATTAAGAACATTTTAAAAAGAGACAATATTTCCCTTTATCAAATTATATTTAAAATATTTTTACAAATAAAAAATACAGAAATACATTTTTTTTAATAGTTTTTTTCCTCTTGTGGTTGATATTAAAAATTTATTATTACCATGGCAACAAAAATCTATTTCATGTAGATAAACTTGCATTAAATTTTCATTTTATAATTTTATGTTAAATAGTTACTGAATATTTCTAATTATTATGTTCAAATGATACTTCTCATATAATATTGTACTTTCAAATTGGCAGATGATATAATAATTTTACATAAGAATTATATGCGTTAACACTTTCTTTTAAGTTTAGATGATGTTAATTTTATACTATAACTACAGAAAACGAGTAATATAACAATATTAAAAATGGAACAATAAATTATACATTTCCTCTTAATTTATTCTTTTTTTCAAAAAACAAAAACAAAAGAATATTGAATATCTTGCACAGATAAAAATAAAATAGCCATTATATTTTTAAATCATGTATTTATTTTGAGTCTGTAATTGAGAAAGGAGTTTGTTTCTGATCTATAATGCTCCCATTCAGTTATGCAGCAAGAGATTAAAATGTTCTACAATAACTCATTGGTGATAATGCAAAATCATGTTACCAATGAAGAAGTGAAGAAAGCGGAAGCCATATATATTGAAACGGTATACATATGCCATTACATTATTTTAAAATTAATACTTAAAATGAAAAAAAAGATTGCAAATAAAAAAACTAAAAGAAAATTAAGAGTTGTGTTTAACATATATAGATCGCACAGATGGAAAACTTTAAAACTATTTTAAGAAAAAAAAAAAAAAGTATTTAAAAGTACTTTTTTTCTAAAAAAAAAACTAAAGATCTAAAGATAAAGATTAATATTTTTGAAAATAGAAATAAA
Source organism: Epiperipatus broadwayi (assembly GCA_028023455.1). Classification (NCBI taxonomy): domain Eukaryota; kingdom Metazoa; phylum Onychophora; class Udeonychophora; order Euonychophora; family Peripatidae; genus Epiperipatus; species Epiperipatus broadwayi. The sequence continues at coordinate 7,914,852 of JAQFVV010006203.1, forward strand.
TGTTAATTTCTATCATGTTTAATCTTAGTAAATGGAAATGACTGTTTTAAAGCAAACTAGCCCTTGGGGCACTTAAATAATTAAAAGGTCAGTTAGGAGATATAGATAAAAATTAAAGATTGTTTCTGCTCTGAAGCAGCAACAAGTACACAGACCAAAATGGAAAAACATTTGGACATTAGGATCAGTGACATCATGTTAGGTCGATCTGTAGGATTTCTGATAAGAGGCTATAAAAGTATAAAAGGCAAAATAATAGCAGTTGTTAAAAAAAATTGACTATTAATCTACATATGAACTGTAGCTGTATTGTAGACTCCACGATGTAGGAGTCTGCAACAGATTTAATTTCCTAACAACCAGCTGAGGATTCCCAATGACAGTTCCTGACCCAAGTATTGGCAAGTAGCGGCTTCGTTTACAAGGAGGGCGAACAATCTATGAAAGTAATCACTAAGATGCATCTCTAAATCTGCCGGAATCTGGAAAGTATGAACTCTTATCTAATATGAACTTTTACAAACTTGCAATTAGTAACTGAAAATAAGAACTCTTATCTGACCTAAAAAAAATAATTCTAAATCACTTATTAATATTTTTTTTATATGCATATGTTTGCTAATCATTTCAATTTTTCATTTTTATTTATTTTTGTATTCATTAACTAAATTTTTAAAATGTATTAAATTTAAGTTGGATGTAGATGGCTGTATAGATTCGTTAAAGTTTATGTTAGTTATATTTTGTAAGATTTTCATGTGCATAAAATAAAGATGCCTGTACGCGCACAGCCACTTCATATATATTGGTAAATATGACATCTCATGCTGAGTGTCTAAACGTATTTACTCGTATAGCTTATAAGTTATTGTTGTCAATGATGAATGTCAATGGGTTTATTTTATTGTAAATTTCTCCTAAGCAATTTTCAATTAATAACTTTATATTTAAAATCGTTTATGTTTATTATAAAGGGGTATGATTTCAGACTATTTGTTTCATAGTTAGGTCAATGCTGGTGGAGGGATATATGGGTGTTTATATTAATGCAATGTGAAGCATGTTTAGCATACAGGGCAAAGCCCAACTGAATGCATGACCAAAAAGTGTAGTCATTGTGTTGCAGTGTACGCATATTTCCTGCAACATTGACCCCTTTAGCTCTATGGATAGGGACTATAAGTCGGCAAATAGACCGTTCTCCCTCATATGTAGTATTTCTATTAAATATCTTATATACATGATTCATTCGCCAGACAGACGCACATTCCTGTACTGGATGAGGATCATATCCTTTAAATAATATCATGCTGCAGACGCACATTCCTAACAGCGTGGCTTTATGTTAACATTTTCATATTGCATTAGTTGAGTCTGTATATCAGAAACGAATGTTGATTTGGCTACGAACCTTTAGCCTGAGGTTGAATATTTTGAAAAGTTTTAATTGCGTAATTTATGTAGCCTACCTCTACTCAACATTTTAAATAAAAATATTATTAAAATGTCCATCTGTGCGGACTTACTGAAATAATAATTTAAATTTAAAATTAATAACAGAACTTAAATTTATTCCTCAAATTTATATATGTGCGTTAATAAATGTTTTTTGTGTGATAATTACTGGCAGTGGCTTATTTTAATATAAAAAAAAATCTTTTTTTATTTTAAATCTTTTTCTTTATTAAAATGTTTTAATTTATATATTAAATCTCTGCATCTCCTTGAGCTAATGGCATGGGCTAACGGTCAATAATAAAATAAAAGTTGGATCTTTTACAATATGTATCTGCCTACATATATAATTCTAGGTTCGAATAGCCTAGTGGCACCCTGAATGGCAGAAACGGTCAAAGTCACATCTTCCCTGACCGTTATATAATATAATTTGCTGCTTTTCATTATTTCTTTAACAAACCCATGTTATATTACATTTACCATAACAAATTATCATGATTTTCTCAACTTATGCGTATATAAGATTCCTAGTGACAGAAGTAATTCACTTTACATTAGTCTTTTTTATAAATCATGTGTGTAAGCATAATCAATAAATATCAAATAGTGTGATGCAAAGCACATATACATAAATGATTTCAAGCTATTAGCCTTTATTAATAAGGTGTATTGGTTCGGAGATATCTGTCCAGCAGTCATCTTAACTTTTATTATGCTATTCAAGCTAATGACTGTTATATTCAAGCACTTAAGATTTTGAATTCAAGCCAACCAATTATCCAAATCTGCCATTAGATGCTGCAACATTAGGAATATATGAGATTTTTGTTGACAAGTCAAAGGTAGCTATAGTTAACTTGCAATAAGATTACTGATATATAGTTGCTCATTTAGTAATAAGACCTATATGGCTAACCAAGCTACCTAAGATATTTGAATACTTTCATATCATCAGCTTGAATAAAAAAATAGAGGTAAATTTATTACTGAATGAAATTACAGGATATTGTTAGTCCGATGCTCATGATTCCTCAAGCTTGTAAAGATGATTTTGGAAGAGTGATAAATGTATTACTGTGTCAATATATATATATATATTACATAATATTAATTTGAATATTCTATATATATATTACTTATGTTTAAATTCATTTTATATTTATTAATATTACACACATACTTTAATCACACAGTATTTGGAGTGTTGAATGTTCATTTTTTTTTGTTCAAGTTTACTTATTGAAAAATTGATAATATATTCATATTAAAATACCAACAAAAAATTAACATTACCCTGGCACTTCCGGGTCCCAGGAAATAAGGCTTAGACATTGTACAAACCCTCGTCTGACGGTGAAGGTAAATGGGCATGCCGCTATTATGGGTTACTTCAATCCATCCTTCAGGTAAGATATCAAAATGATCCTGACCTCTAACTGTTAAAATATAATAATTTTTTTTTTTTAACTTTTTTTAAAACTTGACTTCATTTAATAACATAATTTTGATTCACAATTAGCTTATTATACTCATCATTTAAATTCAAATAATATGCACAGATATTATACCAAATTAAAATTAAAAACGATATCTATTTATAATGTAGAATATAATAGCTAACATTAAATGAAAGATCTCATAGAAATGCTAAAATTAGTAATTAATAAATGCAGAATTAGATATACATCACCAATCTGTTAATTGTAAGTAGCGACAAAGATGGGAAAGTGTTTATTCAAAATATAATATTCAAATAAAATTTTAACTAAGAAACAAATTACAATGAGTATTTATAATCAATAAGGAACATGATAAACTTTTAACTATTCAAATATCAATTTATATAACTTATTTTAAATATTATTTAATTTCAGAAAAAAGTTATTAAAATATATTAATTATTTACAACAATACAACAAAAATATTAAAGAATGAAAACAAAATTAAATAAAAACTAGATTCAACCAAAAAGCAAGATCAAATATTTTATAACAATTGTTTTAGTTATTAGATTGGTTCCATCACCAAATTTTAAATATCCTTTTATTTATACTAAAACTTAAAATTGAACAGTGTACTAGAATTCATAGAGAATTCAAGCATAAATAAGAATTGGTTATTAATATCATCCAGAAATCATTATAAAACTACAGTTCAGATGGTTTCTTATTCACATAATCTTGAGAAATGTAAATCTGTACTTACATAAAAAATGTCACATGTATTTACAATATATATAAAATTATGGAATAATTTAATCAAAAACTAAATATTTTTTATTATGCAATATTTGTATGATAATAAATATTGTTAAGTATAAAAACTTAAGACGTACTATAATTTATGATCTTTCCACTAGAACGAAACATATAATACATACCAATGACCAAAGAAAAAAACAGATAAATACAATGTAAGTAGTCTTTTTCTGAAAATAAGTCCTAGCATAATTTTTCAGAATGCTTACATTATAAGCTCTATCCCAAATATAAGCTCTAATTACGATCGTCAACAAGATAGACAGCTTTTATTTGCCTGTTGAAACACATGATGGACATAAATAAACAATATTATTGATATTAACGCTTTAAATAAATGATAATATAAATTATATGTTTTTTTTTATATTTTCCTGTCGACTATTTTCGACAAACATAATTCTATCTGTATAAACAATTTATCTATCACAAATCAGTATATAGGCCAATTTATAATTTCATTTATATATTTTTAGATACATATTTTATTTATATCTAATATTTAGATTTAGAATGCTTGATTTAGTTTGGAGTTTATCATGGTAGCTTTTAAATATTCAAGATAAAATAAAATAATGAAAGTGATTTTAATAATCAAAGTTTAGCTTAACTGCTTTCGTGCAACAAGTGGGTGACCCGCGCGTCTTTGTTTGGTCGAAATGTTTTCTTTTTTTTTAATGACATAAAAATTATAAACATGCTGTCAACAGAAATATGAGCATTTGATAGATCTCTGAGATAGCTTTCTAAAGATGTCTTTAACAAAAAAATCTGATGAAATTTGGATTTTTTATTAATTTTTTTAGTGACTGGCATATTTAATTTCTTTCCTTTTTTGATCATTTTTGTAATTTCCACGAAGCGATAAAGACAGAAACCACTTATTGGCATTCAAATATGTTTTTATCGGAATAAAAATACTCTGATTCACAAACAAGGCCTTCCATGGAGTCTGAACGTAATTGCAGAATAACGCTCGTAAGTATACAATTTAAATTTTTTAAATATTTTAATTTTTAATTATTTGAAAAAAATCATTTATTTTTTATTAATTTGCATTTATAGTAGTGTGTCTATATACATTGTATATTTATATATGCTCATACAAATTCATATGTACAGTAATTTTGTGTTCTAATATAATCCACTTATTTTATAAAAATAAACTTATTTTATAAAAATAATTATTCTCAAAAGGTTTAATAATTTATTATGTTTATATGGCGTGTTTGTGTTTCCTCTTGCATGTTGTATAACAAATGATTTACAAAGCTAATAATCAAATGTGCAGAAAGATTGCATATGCAAGCAAAGAATCAAATTCTGATTCTTGCCTATGCTTTGATACTTATCTATGGAGTCACTAGTTTTGTGATATCTTTTATCACATTATTTTCAAGTCTATAGCTAACAAATGGACTATATGCAAATAAATTATATCTATGTGATACAATAAATAAAACAAGATAGCATCACTGGTGTGCATAAAAAATATAAACATCACTGATGTACACAAAAAAATATAAAATGAAGAGATGAAACTAATTTTATCAGTGATACAGACAGTAGCCTACAATTTCTAGTTTTAGATAGACAAGAAGCCAATTGCTATGATGACAAATGCATATCCATCTTTTGGAAATGATTTGTTTTGTATCTTTTACTAGGATGAATCTTTTTCTTATAGACGCCTTTGAGTTTTGATAACTTTTGGGGTACAAGATAAAAATTAAGAATTCTTATGCGAATACTTTTGGAGATTCTGAAGCTATGGACTATCTCAGATAAGACATATTATATATGGTTTGAAAGATAATTTTGTGAGGAATACAAAGAAATTATCACTGAAGATATAATTTAAACTTAGTTAATGATGAATTAGAAATTACGAACAAACAATAAAGTAATAATTCTGTCGGATGTTGAAATTTCTTTTTTCCTTATTTTTTTAAATGGTTATCACTATTTGTCAAAGACTTATTGTTTTCCTTAGTTTTTCTAGTTTCTATTAATGTACATTTTTTTGCTCTAACATAATTAAAACTGAAGTTATTGTGAAAATTGTGTCTCAAGTCAGTTTTTTAAAAAATTCAATATGGTGCCTGGAATCTGAAACAGTTAAGTTAAATCATCTATTTTTCTCCGTAATAAAAGTTTTTAAAAAACAGGGCTATTACAAGTAATTTGGAAAGAGTTTATAATGTGTGTACTTGGTAACAGATGGACATGGTTGGGTCATATATGAATAATCGTAATTCAAAATGTTGCACATTATAAATAAACACACTTAAATGTCCATGTGTGAAATGCAAAAAGTTGCTGAATTTTTGTGCCTGCATTTTTTGTTTTTGTGTGGATAAACCATTCTTAACTATAATCATTTTTGTTACCACTCCTGTCTTGTAAGTCTTCAATTAATATTTGATTTAATGGTAAATTTAAACAAAATATTTTGATTACCAGATAAGATGAGTGCAAAAAAAAAAAAGGAGTCATTTCGGTGAGTAAAAGAAAGAAATTGTGGGGTTCTCAAGGGAAGAATGTTATAGCTTTCTGCAAAGAGAAGTATTTGAATAAATGTACATTTTTGTATTTGAGTAAATGTAGATTTTTGTACATGAAAAATTAATCTGGTCTTATTTTCGGAAAAACATTATACATTAAATACACCTGGATCTCGTTTTATGCGGATTATTTTAATGCGATTTTGAAGTTATGCGATTCATGTTTCTTCTTAATATCTTTCATATTCCACTATATTTATTAGATATCAAGAAATTTAAATTATTAATAACTTATTTTCACTTGAAATATTTTTTTTCTTTCAAAAATATAATGCTATATTAGCAGCTAACATGAATATGGCCTGAAGCTGTATTTAGAATTTTAGCTTCTATGTAAATAACCTATTTATACTAATGAGTAAATAACAATAATAGATTTATACTTACATATAAAACTATCGCAATAAATATTAAAAAAAAATTAAACTTTTAAAATGTATTTTGTTATATATTACAGAAATAAATAATCTTTTAGATTTTTAAAATAAAAATCGATGATTTTATAAACTGAAAATAAATCTTTCTAATGATAATGTATAATCTTTTTGTTTTGATTTCGATCTCATTTTTTAAATATAGAAACAGAAAACCTTAACACAGCATAAGACTGAAAGTGGTGCTAGTTGTACATCACATCATGAATAAAAATAAAGTGGCTAACAGGTTTGTCTGGGCATAATTGCTGAGATTCTTGACTTCGTTTAAGGAGAAGCTACAATACATCACATCACATCGAATCTGATTTCTTTCCAGTTTACAAATGAACGCTAGCGGTAATGATTAAAATATGTAAGAAAAATGTAAAATTAAATACTGTAGTTAATAAAAAAAGTTTGTCTTGTATTAATTTTTTTCAAATATTTGAAATTTTTTATTAGTCATATTTTATTTGCTTATTTTTTTAATGTGAATTTTAAAGTAATTTTTCTTTGTTGCTTTGCTTTTATGCGAATTCTGAAAATTACAGACCCTATCCCCCATTTTTCAAGGTAAGTTAAGTCTATTTTTTGTGCGATTTTTTTTTAAAGCGGGTTTTCTATGGAACCTATCTACCGCATAAAACGAGACCCAGGTGTATATGAAAATATATTTAGCAATCAAAATAAGATGTGAATTTATGATAAATGTATTATATAGTCATATTTTTTTTCTACATAAACAATCATAACTAATCATTTAATTTGTTATAAAAAAAAATTAAATTGATATAAAATATATATACTTTTTTCACAAATGATACTACAATTAACAGACATTTAAAAATTTTATTAAATAAATGAAAAAAATACATTTTTTTTTAAAAAAAAAAAAATAAAGGTTACAAATAAACAAGTAAAAATACGAACATAATTATTCATAGTAGTTAAACAAATGAACAACAACAATAACACATTCACAAAATGAATTGTACAGAGTCATTTTTTTTTATTGTAAAAAAAATAAAATAAAAGATTATAGGTAGAATTGAGGAGAAGCATTTTATTTTTCCAATTTATCATGTTATCAGGTCAAGGTAGATTTTGTTTGGTTGTGTAATTGTTTTTTTTTTTTTAGAGATATTGTTCATTAAAGTTATCTAGTTTTTTAAAATCACATATTATCTGGAGGAGGGAAATCACACTCCCAATAATTATTTTAACTTCATTAGTTAACAAAAAAACTACCACCCAATATGTTGCTTTAAATATGGTCTTTCCAATGTAACAGTTTTTATTGAAACACACACAAAAAATTATTATTTACATTTTATTTTGGTCAAAAAAGAAATTGTTTCCTTTGATTTTATTTTTTTCTCCCACAGTAATCTCACAAAAAAAAAAATCACATATGAATGTTCAATCCTCCTCTCTCATGTAAGCGTGCAAAAAATGTTGCTGTTGCTTGATCTAAATAGTTATGCCAAAGGATTTCAACATTCTGCTATAGCCTTATATAAAAATTTTAAAATTACTTTGTATAACTAAATTCATATTTTTTTCTTGTTTATTATATATATATATTTTTAAAAATTAATTTGTATAAGTAAATTCTTATTTTTGTTCTTGTTTATTTGTTAAATTTAATTTCTAATTTTTAATTGTAATATCATTTGTGAAAAAATTATCATTTTTTATTTAATTTTGTTTACAAAACAACACACATTATTTTCGTTTGTAAATAAAAAAAACCTTTAAAAACTGAAAGAATAAAATCATAATAAATTTATGTAAAGGGAAAAAGAACTATTCAAAAATTGGAATTTCCAATCTGAAATGAGAGAATTAAAACTTTGATATTTTCATGACACCTAAAAAGAAAAAATTAACACTATCGCTATAGACTAAGTGTTTAATTAATTTTTGCTATGAATAATTAAATTAGATTCAAGATATACGTATGAATAGAAAGAAAGACATCTCTGTGTGATATCTTAGGAATAAGAAAAAGTTCAGAAAATTTGAGCAAATTTTTAACTGATATTTTATTTTTGATAAAGTTTGTCATATATCAACAATATACACATAATATCAAAAAATTCCCAAAATCAGTGTAATAAATTTACATAACTGAATATTTTTTAAAAATTTATTTTCAAGGTGCATGTATATAGCATTTACATCTAATAGTAGTAATGTTATATTTGTTAATAAGTTTTGTCTGGGCAAACAAGTGAGATTAAAATATGAAATTTTTTTTAAAAATTCTTTCAAGATTTTTTTTTTTGTAAATTATTATCAATGGTAATAGGCCAGAAATGATTATTGTTCATTATTTTTTATTATAAAAATAAAATGAATAATTTAGTGCAGGGGGTGGGCAATTGTTTTGGCTCGAGGGCCACAGAGGTTGGCAGAGGGCTGCATTGGGGGCCACTTTGTGTAAGCAAAGGTTGGCAGAGGGCCACACCTTTTTTCATGACACAGTAAACACTGCTTTATTCCCTGTATTATCAAAGAAATATTTGTTTGCCCATTCTTCATTAAACACATGACATTCATTACTGATTTTACATTTTTTCGGAGGGTTCATGGTTTCACTAAAGTATTTGTCAATGCAAAGATAAAATTGAAATTAACCAGATCAACTGGAAAAGCACTGCATATCATATGTATACTGCACGTGTTTTCATGTGGCCATCCTAGTGGAAAATATGAGATGAATATTCGGTCATGCAACGGGAAGGAAATCTCAGTTCAAGGCAGATTTTTCAGATTGTCTTGGTGGGCCACATAAAAACTCTTAGCGGGCCGCATGTGGCCCTCAGGCCACTATTTGCCCACCCCTGATTTAGTGTATAGCAGTCCATCTATATCCACATTTAGTTAATTAAAGCATTAAGAAGACTAAAATTAACATATAATGGTAAATCTTACTATATGTTTTTATTTACAGATAAGTGTGTGAACATGCTGTAAATAAATGTTAAAAAATATGTATAACACACAAATAATGTACATAAGATATATATGCATGAGCTAAAAAATTAAACATATATAAAATATTTTTACTAATTTTTAACTTTTTTGTTATGAAATTTTGTACAAAAATGAAATTTGTCTCATCAATGATCTAAGTTTGCTTTTAGCATAAAGCTTCATGATGAAATAAAAAACACTCATGCAATTAACATGGAAATATGTGGTATATAGAAGTTGCAAATTTTTAAAAGCCTGGACTGCAATCCACATTTTCTAGCAAAAATTTCAATTTGCGATTATATAAGACAGGTATAGCAGCTCATTTCTCATTTAGTTCTTGTAAGATTTTAGTAGTAATTAATCGCAACCGAGAAAAGAATTCTCAGCATATTAAGTTAATAAAATTATAGGTTGTTCTACACATAAAAATGCCATTAATTTTATTAATACAGCTAACATTTCAATGGTAGTCATTTTGGATAAACTAGAATAATGCAAATCTATAATAATAAATTTTTCATATTTATAGGCAATATCGTAATTCAATTTAACTCATGAGATCCCAAGTTAGGAGTATGAATTCACTATATTCAAAATACCAAATGTAATTTTTTTTTTGTTGAAATTGGTATTTCCTATTCTTTGAATTACTTGATGTTTCAATGTATCATGACTTGATTTAACTCATAGACTAACAAATAATGAATATGAATTGATCATGTTCAAGTTGTCAAAACTTTATGTAATCATTTTTTATGAAATTGTTATTTCCTATTCTTTGAATTACTAGATAAATTCAATAAAAGGTTAAAAATTGATTCACAGAATGATATCTATTCCTATTTTATCAATGCTTATGCTCAAAATTACATTCAGAAAAATCAGAGAAAAAAAATCTTTCTTGTAGATAAGTATCACTGTAGAATCAAATTTTTCTTTTTGAAGACTAATATACATGTTCAATATATTTAGCTCAAAGTTACTTGTGAGAACTTGAATGGTTGTTTGTTAAAATTTTTCTCTTCATAAGGATTGGCTCATCAAGAACACTTTAGTCAAGCAGAAAAAAAAAAAAAAAATCATTATAAACTTGAATACACCCACATTCAAATCAATATCTTACGGATTATTATTATACTTAAAAGTCAGAATATAAATGAAGTTAATATAAGTACTTTTTAGAAATATATTATTGGACAAATCACAGATAGTAATGTACACTCTCACAATTGCATCACATTAATCTTAAGATGCAATTGCTACTTACCTTAAATTTCAACAGAGATAATTTATCGCTTTGGATTTTCACACTTATCATGCTGAAGATATGGATTGTTATAAAAAGCGTATTATAAATTTGAGTAAATCTGTTCTTGGATTTTCTGAAAAGAATACTGATTATTTCTTAAGCTTCAACTATGTTATTAATGCTTTGATTAAAGGAAAATCTAGCATTAATAAAATAATTACTATCTAGATAAAATTACATCATTTATTTATATAAATCAAATTAGCTATTACTATAAATATTTACATATGAAATTAGCAATAAAATATTATCATACCTTTTAATACTACTTTTTCTCTTTCTTCAGGTGCACAGTCATCATCTCCATGGCTTCCTCCTTTCTGAGATTTATAAGAAAGACTTTCTTCTAACATTGCTTCAATTTCATCATCATCAAGTGAATCATAATCACTTAAATTATCTTGTAAAGCAGAATCATCTTCTTTATCATCATTAGTATATTCAATTTCATCTATAATATCATATTCGATATCCTGAGTTCCACTATAATCGGAATATTGGTATCTTTGATCAAAGTTACCATTTTCAAGTTTTTCTGATCTTGGATGTACTATAAGACAGTCTGCAGCACTACTGTGAAAGGAACCACCGCTACCATGGTCAAAGTCCAATCCTTTTTGCTCGTGATTGGACGTATGCATTGGCAGTGGTGGGGCTGGTTCATTTGGTAGGGGAGGTGCTTCAAAGTAATCCTCACTTGAAAACTTTAATGCATCAGTTTTAAGAATTTTAATGGGATTCCCATACTCACTACACAGTTTTGTTTTACGTTTTCGGAAAGAATTAGACTTTAAATAACTATTTTGTCGAGGACCACCTCTACCATGATCAAAGTCCAATCCTTCTGGTAGTAGATTGGACGTATGCACTGGCAGTGGTGGAGCTGGTTCGTCTGGTAAAGGAGGAAGTTCTTCAGTAGGCAACGGTGGTAGAAACTCTCTCTCACCTTCCATTTTATAAGTGCCTTGTTTACCCCCACTAGCTACCTAAAAATAGCATGTCTTATCAAATAGATTCATCGAAATATACTTTTGCTATTTCAAAAAAAAAAAACAACGATTTTTTCCTAAACCTTTTAACATTCATAATTTTAATATTAGATTTACATGACTTTTTTTTTTTTTAAAATGGTAGTTTGTAAGTAGCAATTTTTTTTCACTAACCTAGAAATTGATCCTATGTGCATTCAATTCATTTGTCTTCGACGTTACTAAAGCGGGCATATTTTAGAAGTCGATTTTCAATGTGCATTGTCCAATGTACTAGTAAAGAAAAGGACTGTTAAAACAGAAATACCTTGTCTTTTTAGTACACTTTACAATGCACTTTTAAATCGTTTTTAACGTTTGTTCTGAGGGAGGGGAATTAAAGTGTACTAGTTGGATAATTATTACGTCTATTACAAGCCTCCAATCATCGTTCTATAAATATAGCATATTAACTGGCAAAATATTTTAAAATTAGATCTTTAAAACCGCTAGTCAAATAAAAATAATACATTTAAAATACTCACGTCAAAATGATTCTCTAAACCATTCAATTCGAATTGCTAGCCTAGAAAATAACCATACGCCCAAATCGGCTTTATAATTTAGACAAGAAAACATTTTTATGAAAACCTATTTAGAAACATTTACCCGCCTCAACATGATTAATATTTGAATAAGTATATGCCATTGTATTAAATTACAATTAATAAATATAGAAATAGATTGAAAATACAGTATTTATAGTCTTAAAACCAGCCTACTAGGACAAGGGGATTCATACTTAAAATGGCTACTTCTACGTCGGAAATCGGATAACATTTATTTGAAAACGAGGTTACAGTACTTGCCTCCTAGTGTTTAGATGGGGGGGGGGGGGGTTACCCCTATCTAAAATTAAACCAGCAAAGTTTCATTTAAAAAAACAGAATCGGAGTGTTAGACTTTTTATGAATACAATTTTTTATTGAGATTTTTTATCCCCTAGAAAAAATGTTGCCCAAATATCATTAGAATATTTTATACTAAAAAAAAAACATAAAGCAAAGGATTAATGGATTTTTATTGAAAAATCAAAATTTAAAAATTGATTCTCACTATTATCTATTTGAAGATATACTGTATAACAATTTTAAATTATAAATAATAATGTTAAAGAAACAGGGAGTGTTAGTCTTTTTATGAATTCAATTTTTATTGAGATTTTTTACCCCCATAGAAAAAACTTTACCCAAATATCATTAGAATATTTTATACTAAAAAAAAAACATAAAGCAAAGAATTAATGGATTTTTATTGAAAAATCAAATTTTAAAAATTGATTTTCATTATTAACTATTTGAAGATATATAACAATTTTAAATTATAAATAATAATGTAGCTTAAACCACGGCACTTCACTATATAATATAGTTTTTAAAATAAGGGGATAGAAAAGTACAATCTATGATTAATCACTTGCCTGGTTATAGTATCCTATTAACATGATTCCAGTAGAAAACAGACAGTAATAAACATTGTATTGAGCAAAATGACAGCCGTTAAAAAGGTGAACAAATTAAAAAATTAACTAATAAATATGTCATCATCAGCTACAGGCAAACGAATATATGCATTCCAATGCCAAAAAAAAAATCCCATTAGAGATGAATTTTTCAACCAATCCATGAACCACAATTATGATCATATCTAGTCCATTGCTGTTAATTTGATATTTTGTAATACTGACTTTTATTTTCTGTCCAAATAATTCTCTCTAAAGGTTTTAACACATTCTCAGTTGTAGCTGTCATTATATTCTATTCTTAGCTATATCATCCCAATGAAAACAATCAATTTAGCATTTTTTAAGAGTTTTTTTTTGAGATAATCTTTATAACATGAAATGAGTTTACCCCCTCCTCCCCCCAAAAAAAAACATGTTCAAGCTTACCATAAAATACTTTTCTAAAGATAAAGAAGATGTTATTTTACATTAATAGACTGTATTGCATCATACCCAGAAAGCTAAAGAATATATTGTTTTGATTTCCTATTGTATTTTTAGAATTTTACAGAACGGCTGAGTCCAGAGAGCAACAAGTTATAATTGACCAAGACAGTATTGAGATGGCAAACTAATGGTTTAATTAAATACCATATGAGAATATTTACAAAGTTTACATAGCCTATTTAAGACACAAAAAAATAATAAAAAAATCAGGACAATCTGTACATAATACATCCTAGTCATGCTTTCTACTTACAGAGAAAGAAATCTCTGAATTACCCCATACTAAGTTTTGGAGGTTTAATACTTTTAGGATTTATAGAGTCTCTATATACCTCACTATATATGATGTTTTTTACAATTATCTGATTTTATAAGTTCAGTATGCAACTCTACAAACTACAATCGCACGACCCAACAACTTTGCCATTTCAGTACAAGCTCGGCATTCCTGATTACAATAGTTTACATTTCCTGCTTCAGGCTACTACAATGTTTTTTTAATTTCATATATGCCTTATTATTATATATGCTTATTGTTTGGTCTCTGTTTTATTTTTAAATTATTATTCACAATTATTATATACAATTATTATACATAATTACTATACATAATTACTGCACAAAGTTATTATTCACAACTATTATATGTAATTATTACACATAATTACCATATGCAATCATTATTAATATCATTTATGTTCTTTATTACTTTTTATAATGCTTTTTATAACCCACTATTGTCAGTTTTGATTGCCCCAGCAATTTTCTTCAGAATTTTTCTTATATTCAGTTGTAAAAAGCATTATAGAAAGTAATAAAAACATAAATGTAATCAATATTCATAATTACTGTTCAAAATTAATATTTATATTTATTATACACAATTATTATATGAGATTTTATTATGTGCTTGTTACAGGCAATTATTAGAAAAATTTTGATCTTGGACACTGCAAGAACATTCTTAAATGAATGTTTTCTAATGCCTTTATGTTACATAATAGAGGATCTGATTCACTTTAATATATTTAATTCTTTTGCATGTAGATTGTGTGAGCATATAGCAGTATGGATAGACCATATAAATAAATAAAGTTAGTAATGAAAAGTCCATACAAGAATTTAATGATTGCAATAGTTTCATTAAAATCAGTAAAAGTAAAATGCAACCATAAGTCATAGTAATTAATAAATAACTTTGAATGCAATAAGTAATAGTAAAACATGAATGGATATATAATAATAGAAAAGCTTATTAAATGCCCAACTTAAATCTTAAGATTAAAAAAACAATGATATTTCTGGGACAATCTGTTAACAAGCTCTAAGCCCATACTATATTTACAGAGATGGGATTTTTGTGGGATCTAGATTTCTTCTAAAAGGTTTTGTTCAGCAATCTTACTAATAAGATTATCTTGTTATTAGTTTGCCATATTTTAAGTCATCAAATTGAATTAACATGTTTTTTAATCCATTAATCTTAAAGATGATAGTTTAAATAATTAGACCACATTATTTAAGATTTTTTTATAATTCTAATTTCTTTTACTTAATATTGTACTGTCTACTTATATATGGTACAAATATATTGGCATTTGGTAATATATTTAAAAGCTAAAAAAGAAAAAAAAAGTCTTAAAAAAAAAAAAGAAGACACATTAAAATTTTTTTTGGTTAGTGTAATTTATTTTTTAAAACGTACAATGTGAGTTGATTTTTTTGCTTCAAATTGTTGCTTGGATTTAAAAAAGAAAGTTAAAATTGAGAAGAACAAAAGGAATTCCACACAAAGATTGCGATCAACAAAACACTAGGATATTAATTAAAGATGGCTAAAAAAGTTGTTATAAAAAAGAACTTTGCAACAGAAAAAAAAAATCTATAAGATTATTAACTTACGTGTCATGATAAGAATAACATGCACAGAAGTTCCAAAACTGGACCTCGATTATAAAAAGGGGAGACCGGTTTGATCAGCATCTTGTCTTGTCTGTTTTTCCTTTTGGTTGGTCCTGGATAACAAAAATGTATCCAGGACCACTCTAAACTGAAATAATTCTGCATGTTGGAGTGGACCAAGGCTTTTGCTAACATCATTCTTGAAGATGGACACCAAAAAAGCTTTCATGACTAGCCGTTAGGACAGACCAAGATCAACTTATAACCATTGGTCATGAACTCCTCTACCACAGAAAAAACATGCTTGGTAACCCATAAGTATGTAAACTTATTGGTAAGCTAAAATTCTTCATACCCTAATTGTGACTTAAAGTTTGCAAACAATTCTTCATATAACCTTATAATATAATCCTGATATAGGCTTTTAATTTTTGTATTAAAGAGACATTAAATTTTATTATTCAAGAGACTTTTTTTTTATCTAAGAACTTTAATTGTTTAATTGTTTTTTTACCTGGATTAGCGTGTGTAACCTCCAATTTTATTTAATTATTTATCTTAAAAGTATTTTAAGTTTGTTAGAATAAAATATTTTGCTTTCATCAACTTTTTCATTTGTATGTTATTTATTTTAGTCTATTAGAATTTGAATGTATAACTTACTTTTTGCCAATATTTATTAATTATGCCTTGGGAATAATATCTGGAAAATAAACTTAGTTACGGTAAACTAGGACCCAGATTTTTTTAAAAATCATTTTCTTTTTTATTTATGATGTGCGATGTGATGGATTTCAGCGAATTCTTATATAAATCCTGGCACCCTTATAAAAAGAAATAAAAAGCTGATTCTCCCCATTAGCATAAGTCAAAATAATTGGTAGGCCAGTCAATCAGAAAATATATGTATGTTTCATAGAAATATGAATGAAATATTTGAATTTTTCTGTATTCATAGCTTGATTAACTTTCACTAAATTTACAGTAAGTAAAAGATGGCTTACCAGAATCTATTAAAATGTGAAAAATGTTACAATATATATATATATTGTGCCCATTCCAATTTAGCCTTTGGATAAATTGTAGTAATATGCATAAAATAAAAAAAAATCATCATCACATTTTCTTATATGAAAAGGAAAGCTGTAGAATACCCAAATTCAAACACTACCAGACCAAGTCCCAAAAGTCTAGAATAGAAAGAGAGTGAAAGAAATATTTATGCTCTTGGTTTGTTTGTATTTATATAACACAAAAGGAATAGTACATGCCTTGAATTGTTTAATAGTTATTTTTAAAAGTTAGAATTAAAACACATATAGACAGTTGTCTGTGGACACAAACTATTCAGTTAATCATTTTCATATTTTGAGTATTAACTTTCTTCAAAATTGATCTATATGTGCTAAATTCTGCTCTTTATTTTTTTCTATAACAATAATAAAGTATAATAGTTATAATAATTTAATTTTGAATATTAAATTATAGTTTGTAAAAAGCATTCAGATTATTTTGATAGGTAAGTTTTCTGAATATCTGAGTGTGTGCTTGTTGATATAAATAAATTTACAGTTACACATATAGTAAAAAAATTGTTAAAATCTTTTTTTTTGAAAAAGGAAATTGTGTAAAGAATTATATTGTGTTAATTAAACTTACAGGTTAGAATTTCAGTTGGCAGTACAACTAAAGGTATTTAAAATCAGAGATAATTAAAAAAAGTAATTAAATTTTATGATGCTAAGATTTGAGACCAAGGTGTAAAAACATTAAAGTAATGGATTCCTCCCAGACAAGTTAATTATCAAAAAATCAGGTGTTTTTATCTATTAGTCTGAATTTATTACCAACAGTAAATTTGAAACAGATGATCAGTTTTAAATTAGACTGGTTAATTAATAAAAAGCAGGTGTTTCTATCTATTGATTTGGATTTTTTATCAACAATAAATTGGAAGCAGATGATCAGTTTTAATCAGTTGGTTTAACTAATAAAAATCAGTTTTTCTATCTGGGGGGTCTATAAAAGACTCAGTGATATAAAAGGGCTGGCAATCATTTAATATCTATATATATTAAAACTGTGAAGAGAACAAGTTAAATTGGGTAAAAGAGATCAGACTGATTTTCTGTCATTTTTTATATAAATTTTTGTTTGGAAAGTCATATAGACTAATGACAGGCTAAATTGATATATGTTTTATCTGGCTGATCCAGCTATTCATTGGCCAATGCATATCTAAAGGGTCCAAGCCAGAAGTATTACACATATTGTGACTGATTGTGAAAAGTAAGATAAAGACACTGATTGTTCACCTGCATTTTAAATCAAAAATGAAAATAAGTAAACAACTGAAAAGTGTTAATCCATCCTAGTTCAGTTATGCCAGTGACAGTTTAAATTCCAGCAAAATGATAAAATATAAAACAACAGATATCCTGAATCTATTAAAATAAGTATGCTGGAAAGTAAGAAAGAAATAATTCTAGTGTCAAATGGTTCCTATGGAAGCAAGTGATTTCACCATCATCATCACAGTAAAAGAATCACAAGCCTCAAGCCAAGAAAAAGAATAGGACTATTCCAGTAAACTGCTGAAATTGGTAATAAATGCATGTTACAGATTGGTGTATGTGATTGCTGCAAAATTTATAAACATTCAACAAGCTGAATTTGAACTATTGGAAAGTGCTGCCTCAAGAAAATAAAAGAACTGGTAATATGAATTTTAATTATATATTTTCCTTTTTATTATATCAGGGACTATTAACAAAATTTTTAATAACAAAATTCTTTATCTTTTATTATCTCTGAATTTTAAAACCAAAATCAAGTAAAAAGCAGAATTTCAGTAATAATAGCTAGTACAGTATTGATGATTTTATGTATTCTAAAATTATTATATGTATCCACCTATTGATGTATTTTGTTTGTGAAATGTATTATTGTGGGTCAATTCAAAATTATATAATATGTTGATATGTTAAAAGATTTTTTTGTTTAATAATATTTTATTCATAATGGGGATACACATATACACACACATAGTAATATAATTTAATATTTTCAATATTTTCACATAGTAAAAAAATTATACTTGCCATGTATAGCTGTTGCCTAAATGTTGAAAGTGATAGAAAGGTAGCATTGGAGTAGTTAAATTTTCTTTTTAAAAATAATGATTAGTGACTTCAATTGCCTAGAGGGGCAGATAAGTAATTTAAAGCTTGTTTTTGTAAATGCTTTTACTTCTCAAATCTAACTAAACTTTTTCTAATTAATTATTTTACTTTATATGCTAAGTTTAAATTTATAAGGTTATAAAAGTATATGCATGCAAAGAGTGTTTATTTTTTTTAATGAAATATTTTCATTTGGATATAAATTTCCAGTCCAAATTGATGCACAAACATTATATTATGACATAAACATTGGATACTGTCATTAAAGGAAAAGGGGGAAAAGTTTAATGTTATTAATATTGTGATTTAAATATAAATAACTCATCATTGTTATTCATATAAATTTTCATCTATATCTTTAAATAGTATGTATATTTTAGTAGTCCAGTAAAAATGTTAATTTGTTTTATTAAAAGAAGTAATAGACAGGGTATGAGCACAGACTTTCACATGACCCACCACTCTCCACACTATCTCATAACACTGATACACCTGAACACACATATGACGAAAAGATAAATAATCACCAATATACGTATTTCATGCTAAACCAGCAATCATCAGTTGGTACAGATTACCATCTCTACACATATATGCTACAAGTGCTCAGATATATATTAAGATGGCAAATCCTCCTACTTTAATGGACAGGCTTCAATCTACTCCACACTCCAATTCTTCAACCGTCCATCCAATTGAAAATCTGATGATGGAATGCTCAAAGGCCACCCTTAGGCCGAGATTGTTGTCACACCCATGTTGACCTAAAGGTCAATCTGACCCCTCATGTACAGGACATAATCCATTAAATACATATACAAGGGATAGGCAGACATCTCTAATATGTAATAGATGAAATACACAGGCTTATATATACCTGTGTCTATATATGTAATAGACAGGGTATGAGCACAGACTTTCACATGACCCACCACTCTCCACACTATCTCATAACACTGATACACCTGAACACACATATGATGAAAAGATAAATAATCACCAATATACGTATTTCATGCTAAACCAGCAATCATCAGTTGGTCCAGATTACCATCTCTACACATATATGCTACAAGTGCTCAGATATATATTAAGATAGCAAATCCTCCTACTTTAATGGACAGGCTTCAATGTACTCCACACTCCAACTCTTCAACCGTCCATCCAATTGAAAATCTGATGATGGAACACTCAAAGGCCACCCTTAGGCCGAGATTTTCAATTGGATGGACAACAATCTTGGCCTAAGGATGGCGTTTGAGTGTTCCATCATCAGATTTTTAATTGGATGGACGGTTGAAGAGTTGGAGTGTGGAGTACATTGAAGCCTGTCCATTAAAGTAGGAGGATTTGCTATCTTAATATATATCTGAGCACTTGTAGCATATAGGTGTGGAGATGGTAATCTGGACCAACTGATGATTGCTGGTTTAGCATGAAATACGTATATTGGTGATTATTTATCTTTTCGTCATATGTGTGTTCAGGTGTATCAGTGTTATGAGATAGTGTGGAGAGTGGTGGGTCATGTGAAAGTCTGTGCTCATACCCTGTCTATTATATATATAGACACAGGTATATATAAGCCTGTGTATTTCATCTATTAAAAGAAGTGTATATCTTTATTAAGAGTATTTATTGCTTTATCAATTATGATAATTTCTCATCATTGTTGAATATTAATGGTTAAGTTCATATTTAGATATACTAAAGTTAGGCAAATAATTATGAATTTATAAAAGCTAAATTTTATGTTAGGCATTAGTTCTAAAGCTGTGGCTGGAAATTAATTATTGTCATCATCATCATCATCATGTTTTAAATTACTGATCTAGATAAATGTGTAATGACCATAGATAAATAATGATTTTCACTGTATCTGTTTATCATTTGTGAGTCATTATAAGAGAATAACCACCCTTCTGATCATCCAACATCATTCACAGATGAGTAAATTGCCACCATAACTCTATAGTGTTTGATATAAGTTAGCAAGACTTATGCGAATGTTGAAATGCATTTACAATATTAAAATCTAAGTAATAATGTTGTCTGATAAATTTTATATGCACAACTAAAGCATAAGTATGTGTTTGTTTTTATTTTTATTAGATTAAATGTGATATGGTTCTAAAATCCAAAATCCTACATCCAATTATAAATAAGGTACCAAAAGGGTTCAAATCTGGTATATTTGTAAGTAGGTATAGAATATAACTTTGTCTAGGCTTAGGTAACCTAGTGGCACCCTGATAGGCCATATTCACATAGTATTCACTATAATAGGATAAAACAAGATAAAAAGTGGGTAAAATACTGTTGGATTTATTTTGAAATATTTTTATTAGATTACCAATGGCTCTCACTCACTACTTGATACTTTTTATTTAGGTTACAATGGCTGCTTAACTAGGGCTTGAAATAAGCCAGATACCTGAGATGAAAAGAAGTCAGAATGGTCTCAGGTTTCATAGTGTGACACCATATTTAATTAAGTTACACATGCACACACACACTCACACTCACACATATATATTGAAACAGTCAGATCTGCTTCTTCGTTTCACCTTTTCTCACCTATTTCCTACCCTCATACCTTAGTTTGAACCCCAATCTATCGTAATGTGTCTGCAATGCACTTATATACTGAAAATCCTGCCCAATTTTAAACCACGAGTACAATGCTCATGTTATATATAAGTATAACACATTCCCAAATCAATAAAATGTTATTGATTATGTGTATGTTCGCATAATTTAGATTTATTTAAAAGTAGGATATATAGGTCGTAATTGTGCACACACTATGATATGCATTTTAAAATTTATGTCAAAATTATAAATTGTTAGTTAAAATTATTTTGTTTGAATCTATTTACAAAAATATATTATAGTCGTAATATATTTTTGATTTAAAATAAAATTCATATTTGTTTAGTAAATAGATTCAAATATTGCAATTTAAAAAGTAAAATAATTTTCTTTTGAATTTAATAAAAGTCATGCCATATATTCCTGTTAAAATAAATGAGGGCTGGTAGGAACAATAGTTTTAATTATTATCTAGAAATACAGCAGATGTCCACTTAAGGTTTTCTTTTAATTAATAAAAGTTATTTTAATTAAATCAAGTTTGTAATTCTAATGTCAACAGGGAAATTAACAATAGAAATTAATTAAAATTTTGTTGAATTCCTTTAGACATTCAGATAGAATTGATTACAGCTGATAAGTCCGAAGTATTTTTGTAATGCTCCAGGGCAGTTGTATTGTTCAATTCCACTATAAGAAGGAGGGTTTTTTTTTGTTCTCTATTCTAGTGATTTGCTAATGAAATGATTCTAGTGAAATTATTCTAGTGAAACATTCTAGTGATATTTCAGCAAATGCGTCTAGTGAAAATATTCTAGTAAAATATTCTTCAAGCAAGATTTCAAAAGTGTATTTTCCTGAGATTTTAGCTACGTGCCTGCGAACTTAAATTTGAAGCCGAGTTTTCATCTCCAAATAAATTGATCATGTTTACCATGAACCACCCAACTTTCAAAATTGCTAACCTTGACATGATGAAGTAAAGCTGGCAAGAAGGCTATTCTCCTCTCAGGAATGGCCAGCTGCTGCTCTATACCATCGAAAGCTATCACATAAGGAACCCCAAACTGCTGCTGCTGCCAAAAATATGAACAATACCAAATTTTGCTGCTGAATCGCATAAAACCTGCTGACCATCAATTTATCTGCAAATGCTTCTCCAGAGGTAACCCCAAATTAATCCAAGAGCTCTTGTGATTCCTAACTAACATGCTATAGCTATTTTAAATTGTTTTTCTTTTATTTCACATAACTTTATTATGTATTCCTTTAATGTGTTCTAATATAATCAACAGTTTTGCTCTCTAACATTGGGCTAATATTTTCTATTTATTAAGCTTTCTTTTATTTTATTATGATAATGTGTCAGAATAGTCTTTGACCGAGTGAATTATTCCCTTTGTTGAAAGTAAGACGCCGATATTAAGGCATATTTAAATTTATAAATAATTCCCAATTTTATTATCTTGCAAATCACTCATTCGAGGGCTATTCTAATCTTCATTAATATATATAATAATCAAATAGTTTAAAATCTACATTTGATTGATTTTAACCTAATATGAGAGTATGTGCAAGGTCAATGATTAAAATGTGCCACAAATGCATGATTGCGTAAATAAATCTATACTTTTCAAACCCGCAAGCATGCATTTTCCTATTTTTAAATACTGTATTCTACTTTAATTTCAAAGCTCGTCATTGACGTCGAGAATGTGCGGACCCTTTTTAAATGAATTTCTGGGAATTTGATTGGGCATTTCTCTCAATCCAAATAAACCCATTTTGTATGTTTTATATACATTAGTCTAGTATTTCTGGTAAATGAATTCGTTGTTGAGACTGCTTTGTTTTGCTTTCCAAGGATTTTAAAATGGCCAAGTCCATTCCCTTTTCACTTCCTGTGGTTCCCAGGCAGAGTGTGTACTCAAATGTCACACCTGGGAATTAGACGCAGTCATCACCCAGTCGCTAAGTTTCGGCTGTTTGTGACAACACTTTCCTACAGGTCAGTGGTGAGATGCCCTCCATAATCATTCCAAATATTTCCCATTATTTTATATATATTTTTACAAAGCATCCATGACTTAAATGTGTCACACCCTCCATCCTTTAATAAATTCATTATTAGCAATAGCGACCTCCCATCTGCTTTAATTATAATTAGCAAATAAATGCCTTGATCACATCCCCACTTTATTGCTTAGTAAGCTTTTGTCTGTGCTTTTCTCGAAATCAATAAATATTCTATAACACTTAATTTTCAAATATTTTATTAAACTTTTATAATTACTCAAAGCACCTCACACATGTTCCCATCTTTTTAAGCACATTATCGTAATACTATTAGCCCAAGGAATAGAATATATATTTTCTTTAAAAACCTTTTGTAATTTTTGGATTGTAATGCTAACATTTATTTAATAAGCGCCCCTGTCTCATATAAGCAGACAGTGGCATTATATATATTTTACTATATATAAATAAATCTTTGAAATCATTTAAAACTAATTTTGATCTTTTATTTTATTGATTCCTATCACTGTCTCGGTCTATATATCTATTTTCTACATTTCTTTTGTACATCCATAGATGTTAATTAGCAACCCAAACTTATCTTAGTATAGAGTCTTTTTGTTTCTTCCTGACGACCAGGCACTGGTAAAAGGTTATACTAGTAGTAGCATCAGATGCGTTATCATGTAGGTGGTGCTGTAAAATTTGGACTTTAGATTCAAACTTAGTATATCTAGAAGGCAACCCCTCCTAGAATGTTCAGTTTCATGTTTGGGGTTTGAATTATGCAGTGTGTTAGCGAGATAGACGATTCTGACCATTACAATATATATATAAAATTATAACCATATATATTATAATTTAAAAGATTAGAAATGAAATGATGAACTATTAATAAAGTCACAATCGGCCAAATAACAGGCTTTTAGTTCAAATAATATGGCAATATAAGCTAATGTCATTGTTCTCATATATAATATATGCTATAATAAAAAGAGCTATAGAGTTAAAAATAATATATCTAAGCATTGTAAATATGTTAAATTAATAAATTTTAAGAAGAGAACTCTCAACTCATTTTTACAAACTATAAATGCTTTTAATATTGAAAGCATATGCCAAAGGATAGTTAGATTATAATATATTCTTTCTCACAATATTTTTATTTTTATGTCCATCTCTGACAACCACTACCCT
The DNA here is from genome assembly GCA_028023455.1 of Epiperipatus broadwayi. Taxonomy (NCBI): domain Eukaryota; kingdom Metazoa; phylum Onychophora; class Udeonychophora; order Euonychophora; family Peripatidae; genus Epiperipatus; species Epiperipatus broadwayi. The sequence continues at coordinate 7,939,707 of JAQFVV010006203.1, forward strand.
CAACATTTCATTGCAATGATTTGAGCCAAAATTCAAAACTCTTAATACAGGATAATAATATTTCTTAGGTTTTATTTGTGACACTTTACTTTTCAAAATAATTGTTTTTGCCAAAAACAATTTCTTTTGATCATTGATTACAATCATAAGATCTCAGGGTTCTTTATTAAATATTTCTAATATTAAAATTTTTACCCTTTTATTTTATTTGTGATTTATTAAGCAATGATTGGCACCCTAGTAAAAATATGAGGAGATATATTCTTACCCCTAAGATGATGTCTACCTAATTTATAATAATAACAACAAATTTTTTAAATTTTTTTAAAATTAAAATAGAATACATAGAAACTCTTAATGTAAAATAAAATAATAGTCTACTAGGATAGCATTCAAATACCAAATGCTGGATAAGGAATTTTATAGCCACTCAGATATTCTATTATCAACTCGTGCCAAATCTTTCTTATAATTTTAAGAGAAATAGTTTAAGCATTAAATTTATTATGGATAATCAACTATGATCTTATGAGTAAGCAGACAATTTTATCAAAAAAGCATTAATACACATGGATTAAAATGAACGTTTTTAAAATAATAAAAAAAGAATATTTATTTCTTAGATTTGTTCTTAACAACTGAAGACCATTCTAACAAAGTGATTATTATCTTCAATTTAATGTACATGTACTCTTAATAACTAAAATAAAATATAATTGTAACATTGATTATATAATGTAAAGATTTCCGAGTAAGTAGTATGCGATTGAGATGATATTAAAACTATACACAAATTTAACAATAAAATATAACAATTATTTATACAATTAGGATAATCAAATAAACAACAATTTTGCAAATTTATTCCATACAACTTTATTGCATAGGATAAATAAATTTTAGAAGTTTACAGCTTATGATAAGAAATAAATAAGTTTACAAATCAAATGGTAATTGACTACTGTGAATTTGTCTGACTGATGAAAGCTTTTTATTAAGCAGAGGCATTATCACAAGAAGGTTTACATTTTTACATAACAATCATATTATGACATTGTCCCCAACAACGAGAATACCTAAATACTAAGCATGTCTTACCAATCCATTGGCAAAATCGATACTAGAAATGATGTATATTATTTATTTAGGTTTATAAATATAATTTTTTAAACAAATAGCAATTAGTTTTATGTTCTGTAATGCTGGAAAAGCACAGCAAGACAGACCTACACATCGGAATCATTTATAACTTACACTGAGAGTATTCAAAAGTACAACTAAAGAAAAGATGCTGTTCTTCAAAACAAATAACAATTTCAATTGCCAAAATAATAAAGTCATGGTGGTGCACCATACTTGGCTCAGCAAAATCTATGATATAATACATTGAGAAAAAATACACATAAGGCAATAAACCTAATGATGACATGAACTCAAAGGGTGCATTTACATTTTGAGGGCAAACAAATATGCTAGGACTTTTGTCTTTAAACATATAGAAAAAATGAGAATAAATTACCAAAAATATTAGATATATTAAGGGCTGCCTTAAATAAAGCATTTATGCTAAATATTAAATATGAATAATATCACTTACAGAATATACTATAATAAGAGAGAGAAAAAGTGACAATATTTTTATAAAAATATATGTGCTAGCAAAAGACAAAGCTACCATCTCTTGGAAAAATATAATGGCAAGATAAGTGCAAACAATAAAACAAGAGAGAGACTAACACCACATGTCCTAAGCAAATATTATAATTATTAACTGATGTATAAAATTGATAACAAAATTATTTGCCAAACATGGCACAAAATAATAAAATAATATACAACATCTTAATTGGTTATGCATTAACATATTCATTCAAATAGATAAATTACTCACAATAGGGGACAAAGCAATATTTAAAATTATAGAATATTATAAATAGAAAATATTCTGAGAACTTCTGGAATATTACATTTGATGAATAATGCATAAAATATGTATCAAAAAATAATATAAATAAATAAAATACGTGGTATGTTACACAAGTACAAAATTATAATTTAAAATTATATTCAGTTTACCAAAATTTAAATAGTAATTAAATGTCCTTCTCCCAGGAGGATGTGCCATTCAAAGGATACCATTCTGCAAACATAGAAAATTTTCTCCAATTGTTGACAATATAGAAAATTTAAAATTATATGTACAACATTCAAACATATTTCTATAAGCAAGAGAATTTCTGACAACATAAGCACACAAACATATTAATGACCATTCATTTTCATGAAAATATTTTTAAATACAGCACCAGAAATTTCTGGTATAACATTATGTTAACTTTACATTCATCCATAGCAAAATATATAATTTAATAATGAGGTCTAGGAGTAAATATTATTTAAAGACAAAACAGATTTCCTTGAAGAGGGTAGTTTGTGAAATTCACAACTATAGCACTAATAATAACAAAGCATACAGTAAAGAAGATTTGTAATTTAAAGTTAATTGCATTTTATATTTCTTTCATATTATATATTTGACTATTTCAATTATTTTGTTCAGACATAGTTACATAATAACAATGAATTTTCAAGTAATAAATCCATTACAATGGTATAATGTAACTTTTGAAATTAGAATATTCAAGCAACAATCTTCCAATGAAAGAGTAAGTTAATAACTTTCATTTTTATAGATGTGGGAGTTATTATTTTCCATATCTCTAGCCTACATTAAATATAAGTTAAAGTATTTGCAAGTGAATGTCTTTCACTCTGCTGCCAAGATAATAAATAAGTAATTAAATAAGCAATTAAAATGTAATTTAACCTTTCTTCTGTACACTCCAATCATAGTCATAATCAACTCTCAAACTGCTACATTATTTTGCCGGTTTTACACTTATTTTAACAAGAAAAACATACTGTATCATGCTGTCCCCTTTAAAATTATTTTCCAAGTAAAAATCAATAATATTTAAATTTAAAGTTATAACAATGAGATAAGATCTACCTTCCAAGGTGCTAATTAGTTATTTCTCATTCTCTACAATAGGGAGCACTTGTCAACAATTTTGACATGTCTAAGTTCTTTGTTTTGATTTTCAAAATGAAAATTTATGTTTTAGAATATTTTTTTTACATATTTATTATTGTTTTCATAAAATATATATGAAAATATAATTATTTTAGAAGAATAGTTCAGATTTTAGTAAAATTATTTACTTTTACATAAAAGCAAATTAAGAAATAAATAAATGACATAGGCTACATTTTGTATTAGGTTATGAAAAGTACATTTTATGTTGTCCATTATAGATTATTTTTATCAATTGTAAATAGAAATTTATTTTTGAAAAAAAAAACATGCATTTACTTTAATAATCTGACAAATTATTAATTTGTTTTTGGAAACTAAACTAAAATGAATATAATTTTAGAAGATGGTAATAGTATGAAAACTGAACCTTACCATCTGATGGTGCTCTTTTTCACAAAATGCACATCAATATACCATTTTAGCAGCCTTAACTTATGGCTGACAGTACAAAATGTGTTTTTAGAGCCATAACAGGCCACCTGAGGGTGATATATTCTACGATTATGTAACAAAATACTACACCCATTACATTGCAACAGTATTCGTCAAGTGAGTGCTCTTGAACTGTCACTATGGTCTGATTTGATGATGGCCGTATTTGAAAGACACAAAACTCTGCAAAAATTCATTGTTGAAAATTTTAGAAAGCATAGTGGAATTAGTGTTCCATATTAAGAATTGTCATGCCATCACACATGCTTCCCTAAGCTTTTGAACTGCAAACAACTTGAAAAGGTTTTTCTTTTCAGCAGAGTTTTTTTTCCGATTTCGTGTGCAAATGCCCATTTACATGCGAATCCATGTGAGAACTGTCAAATGTCATCTGCAAATTATCCGAATTGGTTGAAGCTGAGTGAATGCCATCTGGCCACACAAGTGGATGCACAATATTGTGTTTTCCCTGAAAGAGAAACTCCTGCAAACATACTATGTAGGTCTGCGTAAGGAAGTTGTTGGTTTGAAGGCTCCAAAATCCCATTACTTACAGCTGTGAGGTTTCCCTGTTATTTAATTTGTGTGTTACTTTTGGCTGCTGTTTTTTATGTCCCTGTAATTAGTAGTGTATTGTTTTTTTATTTGTTTTGCTTCACAACTTATCCAGAGTTTCATTTCTTTTTGATTCAATAAATTATTTTATGGGGAAACTTGTTGTTGTTTTTGTTGTTCACATGATTATAAAGTGGGGTAGGTAATATTTGATAAGTTTCATTAACAGTTAAAGTAGGTAATATTTTATTATACCCCCCAAAAAAAGTGTTTAAGAGTTGATTCAAAAGGCCCCACCAAAATGAAATAAAATAATAATAAAAAACTGTGCAATAACATAATAAAATGTTCAAAAAAAATCCAAAAAGAAGTCAATAATAAAAAATGAAAACAAACCTCCCCCGCCACTCCACCTCCCCCAGCTTAAAAAAGTGTTCTTTAAAAATGAACTGTTTATGTCTTTTTTTAAAATTAAAGGCACAAAAAATTAAGGAATAACTTTTCACTATCATATAAAGCTTTCTGTAGCATAATGATTTGAAACAAAACACAAAAAAGCCTCATAATAAATTTAAAAAAAAGACAACAATTCAAAATTAAAACAATCCCTCTTACCACCACCCTCTAAAAAAACCAAGTGTTGGTTTATTCAAAAGTACCAAAGTGTTGAAGTCTTTCAGCAAATCAAAACATCAAACAAAAAAAAAGAAGATAAGTTAAAAGCAAACAACCAGCCCCCCTCCACTATCTAAAAACAAGAAAGTGTTTGTTATTGTATTTTTGTGTAAACAAACTGACAGCGTTAATCAATAATTTAAAAGCAAACCAACACCCCTAACACCATCTAAAAAGAAAGTGTTTGTTTCTTAAAAAAAATGAACCAAAAAAAAAAAATAAAAAAAATGGAATGAAAAAAAATCATTGGTTTACCATAAGTAATATTATGTGAAGAAACCTATGGGCAGTTAGTCCTTAATTTATAAACAAACCAACACATCTAGACCATCTAAAAACAAAGTATTTGTTTATTAAAAACAAAAAAAAAACCCGGGTAGAATAAAAAAAAAGACTTTGGTGGTTTACCGTCGCCAACGAAAAAAAATTAAAAACCGGTTGAAAAAAAAACATTTTACTGTAATATTATGTAATAAATAAAAACTTTGGCAGTTTACCATCATGATAAAAAAATAATAAAAACCAATTGAAAAAAAATCTTTTACCATAATATTATGTAAACAAACAGATGGCCTGTGAACTGGTATATTGATGAGAATTGGGTGAAAAAGAGCGCCATCAGATGGTAGGGTTCAGTATTCATATTATTACCTAAAAGACAAATATATTTTTACTGCTGATTCTGTAATTGACCATCAAAAGTTTAGAACTTTAATTCATTCAGCCAATAGAGATTTTGAACTCAGAAAAGGTTAAAATTTAATGAAGAGGTTTTATAACCCAGAATTAAAATAGTTCTTTCATTAAAAAAAAAATTATCTAGAAAAAAACCATTGTTAAAATATGATAATATTGAAATAAATATATTTTAAAAAGACTTACCATTAAGGTATTATGAATATAAAATCAATAGTAAAGTTTACTATAAATAAATAAATTGATAATCAGTAAAAGTTCCTAAATTAGTGAGGTAAGTCATAAAAATTCCCATAATGTTAATTTTGCATAACAGTAATTCAGTAGTTATAAAAAATAACTATTTAAACTTTCTATCATGTTTTTCTTTTTAATAATATAGATTTTGGATTTACCAGTAGAATTAGCTTAAAGTTTTAAGCACTTGGATTAGAACTTTTTTAAGGATACATTACTTTAAGAAAACAAAATTGATGAAAAATAATTATAATTATAATTATTAGAAAAGATTAACTCTGCAATTAATTAGAAAAAATTAAGCAAGTTTTCCTCTTCTTCCCATGTATGTGGAAGGTCTTTTTCTTTTTATACCCCAAATCATATTGATATTATTGATTGAAATTGGCATTTTTAAATCAACTCCCTTTGACCACCTATATTAAAGTTTAAAAATTGATTTGATATATGAGAAACAAAGCTAAAAATAGAAAATTCATTTTACATATTGTCTAGACTCTCTAATGAAAATATTTTAACTAAGTCAATTACTTATAAAGTTAAAATTATTAAAGTAAAATAAAATATTGCCGAATAAAATTATATTGCTTTGAAAAGAATAATCATTTACATTATTCTTTATAACAATTTTATACCTTATTAATTAAATGAGAAGGTTCCCCAGAATACCTTATACTGTCTTTAAATTAGAGATATTTAAGAATAATATTTAAATATTACAAACAAGGATGTCAAAAATAAAATTAAAATGCAAACACACTTAGATATTCTCTAAAGTTTCATTTAATTGAAAAGCAATAACTCTATCTTTCTATAATTAACATAGTTTAACAGTATTTTTTTTTGACTTAATCTTTATAATAATTAGCATAAATAAAAACAAACTTTTATTAATAAATATCTTAAATCAAAATGCTTCCTTATAATTACAGCAAGCAAATTAAATAATAATTCTTAATATTAAAATTTAAACTTAGCTTTATTATAGTTTAATTTAAACATTGAATTTTAATATATTATAAGCTATTTGAAAATAACTTTAGCTTTTAATAGCTTTCAACATTAACTTATTATTATACAGAGAAATATATTTTTAATTTAAAGAACTGGAAGTTACTTGTAACTATAGATGGCTTCAAACCAATACAATAAAATATTAAAAATGATTTTAAAAATAATTAAGACGTATAAATGTTCTTAGAATGAGTTATAAAATGAATTAGCATTTAATTATAAGGCCCTATTAAAATTAACTTGTAATTAAAATTAGCTTATTAAATTTTTTTAATATTATATTTAACAAATTAGATGGTTGGAAGTTTAGCTTTACTCTTTTTAGTTTGCCTTTTTTCAATTGAGTTATAAATAAAATCTTCCACATTTTTATAGTAAATTTGATGGCAAAACTAAATATGATATTAAAATTTTGGACTTAATAATATTTTAAAAGTTATTTAAAATTTAAATGTCAGCTACAATTTTTTCTTTCTTCCTATCACTAACTTATGTAAAGAAAGGAAAAAAAAACTTTTTTCCTTTTGTTCATTTATATATCGAATCATGATATGATATCTATAAAATTATTTCCACAAGTTGTGAAGAGAATAAAAATGTTTTCCAAAATCATGTTATAAGGAAATAGGCCAAATCTTATAACTAGCTGGGGATGAATCTGTTGTTTGAAGAACATGTCAAATAACATTAAATAGAGACAAGGGATCTGAAAAAAGCAATTAAGACATTCCAGTACAATCCAGGAAGTCTAATCTACTCTAGTTTATTGACTCAACTTAAAAAAGTATTGCTACAGTGATCCAATGCCAAGAGGATATACTGCTCATCAAAACTTTTTTATTGTAATTTGGATAACCATATTTGGCTGTTTGTTTTTAAAGTATTTATCAATATTCCAGTTATAACAGCCAGGATGATCATTTTATCTAGGAGAATAATATGTTACGTGCAATAGCCACCAAAAATTCACATTAACCAGAATACCTGAAAAATGCAGTCAGATCCAAAACATAATGCTGACATGTGCCAAAATGAATCAGTGCATTCTTTAATAATTCTGCAAAGGAAAAAGATGGACAGTATCATAAGAACTACCCAAGACTTACTGAGACCACACCCTATCTAATGTTACCAATGCTGCTGTATTTTCTCTCTAACATTACCAGTTCTAAAGAAGAATTACCATCTTTAGAGGAATTAATGAAGACAACCAAAAATATATTAAAAGAATATTTTTAGAGAACTGTGGTTTGAGAACTGTTTAAATATTTTATATACGATTTTATCATTATAGATATTATACAGCCTTAAACTTAAATCAAAAGTATTTTTTATTACTATTATATTTCATATTTTGTATACACATTAATAGTTGTGAGTATATATGTAATAGTTTTTATTGATTCATTGTTAATAAATTGTTAAGGTACTTTTTTATTAATCCATTTAGTTTGTGTTTGCTTCTCAAACTTATTCCAAACATAATGCTTTTAACATTCAATATGCCTATAACATCTACAATCCTGAGAAATTATACAATTCACTGTGAACATACAGGGATAATGGTCATAACTTGTAAATGATGATGATTGAAAGTTAATGTTTTTTGATTTGGCACCTTAAAGTTTCATCTTTTTTACATTGAAAGTAGAAAAATCAATTAACAATACTTTTAGGAAGGCTTTTACATAGGTTATCAATCATCATCATCACCATGTTGTCTAATGTCAATATATATTTGAATTGAAACATTTTATTCAAATTTTATTAACCATTCAACTTTTGCTCTGCAAATATTTATTTGAATCAAATTTGTATATCTTTGGTTTTTGATCAAAACCCATTTATTATTGAATATTTACCATGCATGAATAATATATGTTATATAATTATCTCTTACGCACATACTTATGTTGTGTGTATACATTACCTCTCCCATTACTTTAGAGAATATAATTTTTAAAAAGCATAACATAGCCATTGAGATGATAAAAAACTTCCAAAGTCTCTGAGTTCTTCATTTTTCCTTCAGTGACCCCCCCCCCCCAAATTTCAAGTTTTAGTTTCAGATTTTTTTAGTTTTTGTCGATTGTACTACTTTCTTTCTGTCATTTTATTTTGGTAGTTTTTTAATTGGCAAAATTAGTAAGCAAAAAAATGTTCTCATAAACCATGAATATGGCTTATGTGATGACAAAATTCTGTCCTGATTCCATTCACACAATTTGATATTACAGTAGTTTTTCTATAATATCTTTTACTCAATTTTTTTTAAAACCATCTCATATACAAATGTTTGTCTCAAGAATGGACTTACATGATCCACTTGAAGTTTCTGCTTTGGTTTAGTGTTATTGGGCTATGATGGATACAGTCATGATTTCCAATTTTAACCAAGCAATGATTTAATTGATGACGTTGTGTTCTTGACCATGACTGTACATGATACATATGAACACAATAAAGCTTTCACTCACTATTTCTGGATACCCTTCATAGATCAAGTTTAATTCTTCTACACAATTTTGGAGAAAATGAGCATTCTGTCTCCTACCAGTATGCATTCTTTATTTGTTAACACTTGTTATTTTACTTTCTACAATAATATTTAAAGAATATTTGACTATTTACTAGGCCATCCTTTATCTAGTTAATTTACCAATTGCTATAACTGGCATCTGTTATTTTTTTATTGCATTAACCAGAATATTTGACTCAAGCCTATCTATATAATTAATGGAAATATTAATGGTTGTGATGTTTTCAGTCTTCTCTAACATTCAAGATAATGCACCAGTGTATGTTACTCACTGTAGATATGATTACCATTTTCTTTGATTTGTTTAATATTGTGATTGATTTAATTTCACTCAATTTTTTTTATCAAGTAATGTGAATATATCATGTACTTGTTTCTCTAAAAGTATTTTAACTACAGAAGTCTTAACACCCAGATATTAAATCAATTCCTTCAAGTGATAGGTTAATATTATTCTGTTCAGAGTACATATTCCATTAACTGCATAGACACTATAGCTTTTGCATCTATTTTAATCTAACTGACATTATCTTTTCTATTAAATCTTATTTTTTAAATTTGTTTAAATGACTTTCAATCATACTTTTTTATCATCAGCAATACTTTCATCATACTGTCTATTTCTATGGAGACTGTTAGATTGAAGTTTGGACTGAAATAACATTATATATCATTTTTATTTTGTTTTATAAAACTGGTGATTTCATTTTTTTTGACTGTTTACCCCCTCTCCACTGTTTTTGGTTTATTTTTACAAATTTTTGCTAACTGCACTGCTATTCTACATAAATTATAGTTTTGAGTTTTCCATTTTACAATCGCAATGGTATGATCTTATTTTTTATTATTATCCATTTATCTTTTCTCTTTTTCAATTAATGCTTATATTGTGTTACAGATTTTTGTTTGAATGACTTCAGGCATGGTATACACATTTTTGTCATTTTACTCCATAGCAGATCATCAACTGCTCATAGATACTGATGAAGTATGATATTCCCACCCAGAATTTCTGCACCCTCCTCCACAAAATCTTCAAAAATTTCCCATAATTACAATCCTTAGAAAGTTCTCTTAATGTTACATTGAACTCTTTAATTTTTTTCTGTTCCTCTTTGTTCGCCATATGGAAATGAAGACATGCCGCACATATTGAGGGGTCTTAGAATAAAATAAGCTATTTAATTTTTCAATTACCATTGCACAGTGCAATTCTTTGGTTTGTAGACTTGCATAGATTATTCACTATTTGAATTATATATTGAATTGCCAAATTAAGTAGAATGGGAAATTTCAATTTTATCATCTCCGATTTTGATAATTAATTATGATGCAGTTTTATAAACCAACCATTCAAGTACACCTTTACCACACTTAGCGATTGTCTACTTAGCAATATTTTGCAATAGCGATCATCATCAATTTGTACCCACTACTTCAATGTACAATCGATTATTTGCTATAACGATCGGGAAAAATTAAAAAAAAATTTTTTTGGCAGCCAACTTGAATTTTGCATCACTGATGACATCAGAGATAGCTATATTAAATTCATTTTACCCAAAAACAAAAGTATATTATTGTAATATGTATACAGGTAATGACTTTGCTGTAATTGTATACACATACAATATTTTATTCATAAAACACTTAAAATATCTATAATTACTGAATCTATAATACTGTATACATCATATATAATAAATAACAGCAAATATTCATCCACTTTTTCTTTTAAAATATGTATATATGTTCTACAATAATACCAAACAAATTAAAAATCCTTCTCATTTTTCTTTTCAAAAACTTTATTTTCTTATCTCAATACTAAACATATACAGTATATATATTTATATAATATAAAACTTCAACGTTGATTTGTAATTAAATAATGTAAAAGAAAGAGTAATAAAATATAGCAGTGGGAGAGAGATATCCTTGAAAATGACTGTATGAAGATAATCAGTTGAAACGGAGTTTTGTATTATATAAATACTGTATATACAGTATATTATATGTTCAGTATTGAGATAATAAAATAAAGTTTTTGAAAAAAAAAGGAGAAGGATTTTTAATTTGTTGATAATACTGTATACAAATACTCCAATATATAAATACAGTACAAGACAATTAAAATACCATCATCACAAACTTTCAGGAAAATACTAAATATGAATATTAAACTGTGTGTGTTTCTTAAATATGATATATTATTTTTAGAAGACCTGGATAATTATGTAAAAATAGTTATTGATTTTGTAACTTCATTAATAAACATAGTGTTTACACTCAAGATGTTTCAAATCAAAAGAAAAACAACATTTTAAAATGCAAATGTCGAATTATAAAAGTTTAAAAAGAAAAACAGGTTGCATTTAATTAATAATCTTTCTACTCGAATGGGGGAGGGGACATTATTACATTATTAAAAATATACAGTAAAAAAATAAACCTAGCTGTATGTTTTAGAAAATTAGAAGTTAGATGTTTTACTTTTAAAATAAGTTGATTTTTTTTTTTAAAGTTGACTGCTTCATGATAAGCATTATGTTCAATTAAATATAATTAATAATTAAACATTCTTTTTTAATTTGAATAATTTCACATAAGTAATAAAATAAATGTATAGTAATAATATATACTGTAGTACAAATAAAAAAAAAAATACTTCAGTATGGATTTTTTTTTTCATTACGATGAAGAATATAAAAACTTTTAAATTCAAATTTAATTTCACTTTCTCTTTCTTTTTGCTGTTCTGTACTTTTTAAAGTGAAAATATGCATTTTTTTCCTAGTGATATAAAACTTTTCTTTTTAGATACCGTATTTAGTCATCATTATCATGAAAAAAATCAAGAAAATTTTTGAGCTTGGAAATCAATGTGTATATTTTATGTCACTGGAACTGACCAATTTTTTTCCCATAGACACCCATTATAATTATGTATTTTGTGAATGATATTCTTGCTTAACTATGAGTTTTGGAGGACCAATTGCCATTGCTAAGTGGGGTAAAGGTGTAGTTTACTTATATAAAATTGTCCTATTCTTTCTCGTATTATTATAGCCAATTAAATACTTTTATTACAATGCTAACTTGTCATAAGAATCGGTTTTACATGATATCAGTATAATTAAATCCAGCAATATGTTGGTTCATATAATATTTTTTCTTTTCATAGACCATTGTGTCAATTAATATATTTGATCCCTTTGTATAAATTAGATCACTGTACCAATATGAATAAAACATATAAATAAAAAATAACCCAAACTGGAATTTAGTGATTGCAACCATTTGTTTACAATCAGTGAAAGTCTAACACACACATATAAATAATTGTAATTAATAAGCAATTTCAATACAATACGTAAGTGTAGAGTGTCACCATCATCAGCAGCAAGCATTATCAGTCCACTGCAGGATGAAGGGCTCTCCAAGTTCAGTCCATCTTTTCCTATCTTTAGCTTCTCTTTTCCACATTACCCATGCTCACTTTCTTATTTCATCCATCCATCTCACATGTGGTCTCTTTCTGGGTCTTTTACAATCTCTTGGAATCCAGTTTAAAATTTCAATTATCCATCTATTATCATCTCTTCTAGCAATAAGTCAAGCCCAACTCCATTTCAATCTAAAATTTTTTCAATGAGGTCAGTAACACCTGTTTGTTCTCTTACCAATATATTGCATTTTCGATCTCTTCTTGTTACTCCCAACATGCATTTCTCCATACTTCTTTGAGTGGTCTGAAGTCTCTGTATTACTCTTCTATTAAATGTTCAAGTCTCAGATCCATAAGCAAGAACTGGCAAAACACATTTATTAAAAACCTTCCTTTTCAAACACATAGGCATATTTCCTTTTAGTATCAAGTTATTTCTACCAAAAGCACTCCAAACAAGTTTAATTCTATGATTAATTTCATCCATTATATTTCCATCTGTATTAATAATCTGACCAAGGTATTTGGAACTGTTAACTTCTTCTAACTCATTATAATCAATCTTTATTTTCATATTTTGAGAAAATCTATTAAACATTACTTTAGTCTTTTTAACATTTATCGTTAGTCCTACTCTCCTACTTTTATCTAATAACCCCTGCAACATTTCTTGTAGCTCTAAAACATTATTTGAAACAACAACTACATCACCTGCAAAATCTAAATGACTTAAATAATTTCCATTTACTTTCACTCCTTTAGCTTCCCATTTCAATCCACAAAATACTTCTTGCAGCACTGCTATAAAAAGTTTTGGAGATATGGAGTCACCCTGTCTTACACCTTTTTCAATGTTGATTTTCCTACTATAATTATGTAATCTAATTGTTGCTGCTGCATTTTTATAAATATTTTTTAAAATAACACAATATTCTGGATCTATATTTTGATGATCCAATGCTTTAATCACTGAAGAAATGTTTATAGAATCAAATGCCTTTTCATAATCTACAAATCCTAAACATAATTGCAACTCATATTCATTTGTCTTTTCTATAATTTCTCTCAATACCTGGATATGATCTACTGTACAAAAACCACTTTTAAATCCAGCTCTTGGTTGGTGGAAATCCAGTGTTTTCTGTAGACAAGTTGTAATTATCTTAGTAAAAATTTTGTATAAAACTGATAAAAGACTGATAGGTCTGTAATTTCTAATAACTTCTTTATCATCTTTTTTAAATATTAATATAAATACTGCATTTTTCCAATCATCTGTTACATCTTTATCATATAGACATTTGGTATATAACTTTGCTAAAATTTTTTCTATTTCTTCATCTGCTTCTTTTAATATATCAATTATAATTCCATTATTACCTGGAGCCTTCCCTTTCTTCATAAATGTAATTGCATGTCTCACTTCCTCATTCAAAATTCTGGCCAATTCGGAAGATATAATAGATATAGGAGGCACTTGTTCTTTATTACTATATAATTCTTGATAGAAGTCTTCTACATATTTCATGATGTCATCTCTCTTTTTAATAACAATGCCATCTTTTTTTCTTATGGCAGATATAAATTTCCTACCAATACCAAAATGTTGTTTTATACTCTTTAGACTTTTATTCTCTTCTATAGCTTTTCGTGCTAGTTCACAATTATACTTTCTTATATCATTTTCAACTCTTTTCTGCACCATTTTACAAAATTCGAGATATTCAATCTTTTTTAATGTATCATTGTTGTGTAACTTCATATTCCTCCTTTTCTTCATAAATTCTCTAGTCTCAGTAGAAATTATATTGGTCAATTGCTACTTTTTTCTACCAGCTATCCTTGTTGCAGTTTTTAAAAGTGTATCAGTTATTTTCCTATTAATGTCATTCAAATCTGAATCATGTTCAAAATCAACTAATACTTGAAACCGATTTCTAAGTTCTAATTTAAATTCATCAGAATGTTTCTTAAGATTAGGAATATAAACTGTAAATATTGTTTTTCTTACTAATTTTTGTCTCTCTAATTTTGCATTAACATGTCTCTTACATCTTACTAATCGATGATCACTTCCTGTGTTAAATTTATTAAGACCATTACAATCTTGAAATATGTATTTTCTGTTAGTCAAAATACAATCCAATTCTGCTGTACCGTCATTTGGATGCTTCCATGCCCATTTCTCTATAACATTTTTCTCAAAAAAAATAATTCATAATATAAAGTTTTTCTTTTTTTGTAAACTCCACAAGTCTATGTCTTCTCACATTTCTATTAACATAACCAAAATTACCTACAGCACTTTCATCTTTCATTTGTTTACCAATTCTAGCATTAAAGTCTCCCATAACAATTTTAAAATGTTGTTTACTCTGATCAAAAGCCTTTTGTACATCCATATAAAAATCTTCTATAACTTCATCACTATGAGAACTTGTTAAGGTATAAACCTGAAATATCTGCATATAGTATCTGCTATTAAGTTGTATAACTAATTTTGCCACTCTGTCCTATACACCATCAATCTCCACAATATTATTCTTCCAATTTTTTATTTTTAATGAATCCTACTCCACTTGTATTTTCAATATTTGTGCCTTTATAGTAGAGTATATGTCCATTTTTTAAATCAATTCTTTCTTCACCTTTTCTTCTAACTTCACAAAGTCCAATAATGTCCCATTTAATATAAGACAGTTCTACTAACTCTTGCAATCTTCCTTCACTTGAAAGTGATCTGCAGTTGTAAGTACTAAATAAAAAGTCATCATCAAATGGGAGCTTGAGTCTGTAATCAGGGGATTCTTAGCACCCTCTGCCTTCGGCCACCAATCACTGCCTTGGTTCGTGATTTTACAGCCTCCTGGGAATAAGGGCCATGATTTATTTTTGTCTGTCATGATTGTATATATTGAAAAAATAGTCTTAAACTTGGAGGTAAAAAGCCAATAAACTCGCCACGCAGGCTAATGCATGTTGTTGAGCAGCCCATCTATGTTCGTATACTATATGAATAATCACATAGTAATAACAGCTGCAACGACAAGAACGTATGGAGTGGACATTAGGAATTTGCCCTGCTCGGTTCCTTTAAGGCCTCCAAGAGGAATCAAAGGGTCTCCTTTCAGTTAATAGCAAACTCCTTTCTGCAGCCAAGGGTAGAATGTAAATACATATATAATTAAAACTATCCCAAATTAAAAACTAAACAAGACTAGCCAAAGAAAATTAACCCAATAACACAACCATTGGTTTCTCTGCCAAAACAAACTTCTCAAGTGCAAAAGAGTAAAAACATATCAACAAATATATACTAACAATTACTCACAATTCCCGACTACATACCTCACATCCTTAATATTAAAATAATTCTTAAACAAGTTAATTGCTTAATGATATTGGCATTGTCTAAGTGTTGACTAGTTTTAATAATTATTTACAATTTATCTTTAGTACACATATTATTTAAGAACTTACTTTGGATGCAATTTGACAATTATAATTGCAATTCGTAATGTTATAATTGACTATTTATTTGTCTGCATTTAGAATAGGTTATATTTACCTATTTAAAGAGGTTTATTTTTACTTTTTTGTATTAATAATTTCAATCTCTATGGTCAAGTTGCAATCTTTAGTGACTATATAAATATATTAGATGATAAATAAAGGTGGTATTTCATCTTTATTGTTAAAAGGAGTTTGCTTGACAACAGTTTGAGATTGTTGATTGTTATTGGGATTGTCTAAGTGTTGAATAGTTTTAATGATTATATATAAATGTATGAAAGCAGTTCACATCTAAACAATACCAATATCAATAACAATCAACAATCTCAATATGTTGTCAAGGCAATCTCCTTTTTTACAATAAAAACAATTACCCACCTTTATCTCTGAGCTAATATGTTTATATAGACAATAAAGATTGCAACTTGACTAAAAGGAAAGAGATTATTAATTCAAAAAAGTTTAAATAAACCACAAACAGGCAAATATAAATTGTTCTGAAAACAGAATAACAAGCAGTCAATTATAACTCTTAAACTGAAATGAAACTATGTATTACATAGATAATAAAGCTAAGAATGCTCAAGGCAAAATAGATTTATAAATGAAACGAGTTCTTACTTAAACAATACCAACATCAATAACAATCAACAACCTCAATTTATTATCATGTCAACTTTCTATTTACAATAAAGGTGGATCATTATCATCATCACAATTTTTAACAACTATAGATCTACTGCAGCTGGAGGGTTCTTCCAAGTCCAATTCATTTTCTGCTATATCTAGCCTCTTTTCTCCACATTATCCCAGTACACATTCTTATTTCATTCATCCATCTCATACATGGTCTTTTTCTACATCTTTTAGAATTCCTTGGAATCCAGTTTAGGATTTCATTTGTCCATCTATTATTTTATCTTCTAACAATATATCCAGCCAATTTCCACTACAGTCTCTTTATCTTTCAATGACAGTAATATCTGCTTGTTCTAGCAGCCATGTATTTTGTTTTCAATCTCTTCTTGCTACTCCTATTGTATATTTCTCCATACTTCATTGAGTGATCTGAAGTTTGTATTACTTTTCTAGTCTAAAATTCATAAGTAAGAACTGGGAACACACATTTATTAAAAACTTTCCTTTTCACAGACATAGGCATATTTTCTTTTAATATTAAATTATTTTTACCAAAAGCTTTCCAACCAAGTTTAATTCTATGATTAATTTTATTCATTATGTTCTCATCTATAGTAATAATCTTAATCTTTAGTTTCATTTTTTGAGAAAACCTACTGAATGTTACTTTAATCTTTTTAAAATTTATCTTTAATTCTATTTTCTTACTTTAACCTAGCTTTTACAACATTTCCCGAAGCTCTGAAGCATTATTTGCAAAAACAACTACATCATTGGAAAATTGTATTACCTTAGCTTTCCAGTTTAATTCACAAAATACTTATTGCAAAACTTCTGTAAAAAGTTTTGGAGATATGAAGTCATTCTGTCATACATCCTTTTCAATGTTAATCTTTTTACTATCATTATGTAATCTAGTTGTTGTTGTTGTTGCATTATTATGGATATTCTTTAAAATATGACTATATCCTGGATATATAACTTGATAATCCAATATTTTCCTGAGGTTTGTGATGGTGGTATATTAGATGAAATAATATGTTGGACTATTTCCATCATCTATCAATAAATGTTGAATATATGGAAAATTTTAAATGTTATTTAAACATTTCAAATACAAACAACTTATTAATAATAACACACAAATAGGTAACCCAGGTAAGTAATTATACAACATTTTGAGTAGTATTATTCTCCACTCTTCTTTAGATGTTTCTGGCCTGTCCAGTGACAATATTAGCATAGGAGTTGAACTTACATCTTTAGATTCTCAATTAGCAAATTTTAAGGCAACACTGTAACCAACTGAACCATTCTGTCAAAGAATAACTCAGAGCACTAAGTGAAAAAGATGTTAATGTTAAGTGGGAAAAATATTTTTGAAAAAAGAAGTTGGCGAAAATAAATAATTATAGAGAGAGAATAAAATTGAATAGTAAATTGGTGGCAGATATTAATAAAAGTGGAAGAGATGGAAGTAAACATTTTTGGAAATATATTAAAAGAGGGAATGTAGGGATAAGAGAAATAGTATTACTAGATGATGAAAGAATAAAATGTAGCTCTAGGGAAGAATTAGAGGCAATCTTAAATAAGTATATAATGGATATAGAAAAGATGTTAGATGTGATAGATAGAGTGATAACAAACATGAAAGCATATAGTATTGGAAATATTAGATTTATGAATTGAATGAGGCAGGTAAGAAAATGAAAAATAGAAAGGCAAGAGGTTTAGTTGGATGGGCAGTAGAGATGGTGCTGAATTTAAAAAATAGGGCAAAATTAAACCTATTATCATGTTTTAATAAAATGGCTCAGAAGAGAGAATTTCCAGGTAACTAAAACAATACAAGAGTAAGGTTACTATTTAAAGGAAAAGGTAAGGATCATAGGAAGTTAAACAATTATAGACCTATAACAGTAATATTACTATTATATAAAGTTTTTGCATATATAGTGGCTAGAGGAGTTGCAAAATGGATGGAAAAAAATAATATAATGGGAGAAATGCAAGGAGGTTTTCAATTGGATAGGCATATAAGAGATAGTTTATTTGTAGTTACACTACTTATAGATATAAGTAGGAATACAGGTAGACAGTTATATATGGTGTTATATATATAGCAAAGGCATATAATAAATAGAATTAGATTATGAGTGGATTTAATAACTTGGGAGAATAATGGAGCTTTAGTGGATCATATTAAGGGATTTATGGAAATAATTACCATATGCATCAATTAGGAAATATAGAATCAATTAAAGTTAAAAATAGGGTGGGCCTAAAGCAAGGATGTCTCATGCCACCTATTTTGTTTTTGTTATATTTGAGAGAAATGGACAGAGAGCAAGAGAAAGACTAGGAAGAGAGGTAGAGATACCATTAATAGATGGCAAAGGAGTATACACATTATTGCATCTTTTATTTGCTGATGATATTTTCTTGTGCACAGAAAGTACAAAAGATATAGAAGTTATGCTGAAGACATGTACAAGGGTGGTTAAAGAGATGGGGATTAAATTTAGTGAAGAAAAATCAAAAGTAATAATGATAAATACTGGGAAGAATTTTTATTAGGTGATATAAAGTATGGTGAATAGGTATAAATATTTGGGAATCATCTTAAGTAATCAAAAAATTGCTTGGATAAATAAGAGAAAAAATTGATAAATGAAGCAAAGAAAAAAAAGGGACTGATAAAAAAATTAACAGTGTTTTCATATAATAAATATAATGTAGCTAGAATTGTATGGAAGGGAGATTCAGTAGCAAAATTAAAATATGATAACAACATATTGTGTAAATAAAGAAGTGTTAAATTATGTAGAAAAAGTACAAAGATAATTAGGAAGACATGTATTAGATGCAGATGTGTGGATGGCAAAAAAGGCAATTCAAGGAGAAATGAGATGTCAAGTTTTTATATGAGAAATGCAAAAAGCAAAATGAAAATGTTTGGTAGATTGCAATTTATGGATAATAAGAGAATAATCAAAGTAGTATTTAATTGGGTTATGAGTAAAGAATAGGCAGCAAGAAGGATGAGAAAGGTAGTATGGTGATGATAATTAAAATAATATATAAACAATTTTAAATTATAATAAAGATATAAAAAATGCTATAAATAATTATTTAATATTATTTCAGTTTTCTTTGCCCAGAAAAGTTCTTTAATTTTATCTTTAATTCAGATTATCATAGAAAGAGATAAATTAAAAAAGTAGTTCTTATAAATTAATTTAAAAATTCTATAATAGATCGACAATGGCTAATATCGATTTACACAATTTGTAAAAAATCACTGTGTTATCTGCCATTTTTTGTTCACTGTTGATAATCATTATAATGTAATTCGAAAGTAAGTTCTATATTATTATTATTATTATTATTATTATTATTATTATTATTATTATTATTATTATTATTATTATTATTATTATTATTATTATTATTATTATTATTATTATTATTATTATTGTTGTTGTTGTTGTTGTTAATTAGAGAAGATATAAGTTAGTATTAAAGTTTATCGGCTTAACGTTTTCGAGGATCCATGCCTCATATTCATAGCCTTCATAAAATGTATAATAAAATATATGCAAATACAAATATTCAAATAAGCTAGTATTACGTAGCCCATTTCTCCGAGATCTGGAAGCAAGTGTCTTTTCTATTAATGGCATGGATGTTTCCATTGATGTAAAATGCCTCCTTTATTTTTCTTTTGTGATCATTTGATTCTGAGCACAATATTATAGGATTGGCAGGTGTGAAGTTATGTCCAGATTGTTTAACATGCTCCAAAAATACAGAGGATGTGTTGCTGTTTTTCTGAGCTCTGTTAAATGTGTAAATATGTTGAGCCAGTCTAGTATTGATTGGACAGGATGGTGATAGGTATAAATATGATATAAATTTATGCAAATATATACAAATTAAGTTAAATGGCCCTTTTTATTTATAGAGTTCGGATTATTAGCGATGTACCAAAATAAATTCTGCCATACATTCGAACATACATCAGTCAACGTGTACATTGAAAAAAATGATTCTAAGGGGAAAATAATAAAGGCATGGCACATCGCTAGTAATCCGAACTCTATAAATCTAAAGAAATCTTGTTTTCTCCTCTCTAAGAAGTGGGCCATTTAATTCATTTGTATACGTTTATATAAATACATACCACTCTTCTGCTCACCACCAGTCATTGCTAAAAATATGATATCAAGACCAGGTTATCGAAAGCAACTTAGCTTAAGATTATAATAAGCTTTTATACTTAAGCTTTTCTTATTTAGTGTTGGAAGCGCTTATAATTTAATTATTATTTATTTATTTATTTATTTTTTACCTTTATTATAGTTTAAAATTATTACATATGGTATATTCTTAGCAGATAACTTAGTGTTTTAAACACACACACACACACATATATATATATATATAAAGAGAGAAAGAGAGCGTAACTATTATTATTTTTAAAAGACTAATAAAGAGATTTGCAGAGATTTACTTGTGGCTAATTAATTCTCAATTCTCTTATTGTATACACAGATAGATGAACATTAATTGTGTTTCATTGTTAGTATGTGTCTAACCTACTTAATCAGACAATGTTCAATTCTATATCTAAGGCAGGTAAATACAACAAGATGAAAGATCTTGAATATATTGATGAGACTCCAATAACATTTAGAAAAATCAAAGCAACTGATTTTATAATTTAATATGATAAAAAAATGTTTTGACATTTTTCAAGAAAACATTTTCTTTAATTATGTTTTTTTTTTAATTGTTAAGCGTTGGTGGTCGAGAGGTCAGCACAGCCGCCTTAAAAGCAGTTGTCCCGGGTTAGCGGGTTCGCTTTCCGGCCGATGCTATGACCTATGAGGAAAAAAAACAACATTTTTAAAGATTATCTGAAAGCTTTCTTAGGTGAACATTTAGGAAAAAGATTTTGATACGAGGCTTGCGTTAGATATATATTATACTACATATTATGTTAATAATAAGTTTTAAAGCATTTTTAGACATTTTTGAGACGATATTTCCTATGATATCTGATAGTGGATATATAAAATGAATAGATAGCACTTGAGTACTCGGTAATATTTCTAAATAGTAATATTTAACTGTTTAACCAGTAATGTGAACACTTTTCTTCCAAGTTAGACACAATATTTAGGAATTGAATATGCTAGTGTTAAGAAAGTTGTTTTTAGAATATTTGAATACTAATTCCAAGTAATGTCAACCAGTTATATCTTAAAATTATTTTGGATTGACAGAAGAGAAAAAAGCTAGGATATGACCCATGTTACTTCTAAATATCATGAGATAAAAGTTATTTTAAATATATTGCTGTAGAAAATTATTCAGTTTATAACATATTTTTCTATTGATAGTTGTCATAGTGGAATGGTGTTCAGATATGAAAGTTAATTATCAGTAACAATATATTTCCTGTTACCTTATCAAATAAAATTATTGATTAATGTTCCTAAGTATTATTTCTAATGCCAGAAATCTTTTTTATATCTATATCCTTTATATATATATATTTTCAGTCACTTAATTTAGACTTCAATTATTATGATCTGGATATGCCATCAACCATTTCCTTAATGTACCGATGCCAATGAAAATTGTATTTGTGAAAATATATTTATATTTTAATTATATGTATAGAAGTTCTGTTTTTAATTTTTTTCTTTTGTTCTAGTAAAAGATTTTGGCACAAGAAAAAAAAATTTGGAGATAGATTTATGAGACCAAAAGTTCTTAGTTGTTGTATTGGATCAATGAGAGATTTGGGAGAGAAGTTTCACTCAGAAAAATAGTTTGTTTAGGAATCTATATTTAGGGATCTCTCTGCTTACCACAAAAATGAAAGAAAGTAGAAAAGAATATCTAAAGTAGATTAACTCTCACAATCTGGTTAGATTGATGACCTGCTTACTAAAAAGTATATATTTAATTTATTTTTCTAAATGTAGATACTAGAAGACGTGTTATCTTGAAAAATGCCCTGAAATTATAATGCTTTAGCAAATAAGACCGATACATTAAGATAACGACAATGATATTAAATCTTCTTTATTTCTTGACAGTTCTTCTTAACCTATGATCAATCTTGTACTAAAATGCAGAAAAAAGTTAAATAATCTGAATAATCATTATAGTAAAAACGGCCGTAAGTTGATTTAAATGACCGAATACAATTCATATTCGAGATTTTGCACCAGAACTTTTTAGATAACAAAAACAAAATGCATTCAATGATAAGAGTACTAGGAATAGAAGATTATCACTGATTATCTAGTTTATGAAAAAACTCAGAAAATAATTGTTTAAACTGCTTCTTCTCTTACAGATATCCCATAAAGCTTGTTGCATGCCTCCAGTATTAGTGTTAGGGGATTTGTAGAAGTATTTGATTTTTTGTTGTTGTTGTTATTATTATTATTATTATTATTATTATTATTATATGTTATCACTTAAATTGATATATAAGTAGTTTTTAATTATTTAGTTTAGGTAACAAAACTAATTTTAGTATTATTTAATAAATATTTAGAATATTAAATAAATATAAATTATTTTCTTTGAAACCAATTTAGATTTTTAATTTAATGAAAAGTAGATAAATAGAATAAAAGCATAATAGAATATTAATCTAAAAAGGTAAATACATAAATCCTTCAGCATTGATAGCTTTTAATTTGATTAAAATATAAATTGCTTCTTTCAAAAATAAAATAAATAATGTATTTATATATTAAAGTAAATAATACTTATTAACTTTCTTTAGCAATTATAGCGTGCGAGATAATATGTTCCCATATAATGTTTTTATATTTGCATGAATAACTCTCGGCTTTTTAAACCAACGATTTTTTTTTATTTTGTTTAAATTAGTGAACGAAAGGTAGCGTGTTATTTTCTTGTCTTTTTAAAAAAGTGATCTGCAAATAATTTAATATTCCTATCTATAGTCAGTGTTAAACTAATGATGCTTTATTTGCGATCTTCTGGTAATAATTATTTAGAACAATGTATAATATGAAATCTATTCCTTTCGAAATTAAAATCATACAAATAATTTTCTTAGGATTGTTGGCAAGTATTGGAAGCGTCGGCAATTGCCTTACTATGTTAGCTATTCTTAAAGCTAAATCTCTTCGGACTGCTACTAACATGTATATATTTAATTTGAGTTTATCAGATTTTATAATGTCATTTATTATCATTCCAGTTGCTTCTTATAGTTTGTGGAAAGGTACCTGGGAATTGTCTGATTCTTTTTGCGTCTTCATAAGTACTTTAACCCTTATGTGTTTGTCAGTTTCTCTGCAGAGTCTATTTGGAGTAGCTTTTAATCGTTTTATGTTTATAACTCGGTCTACTGACGCCTATAATAAAATATTTTCTAAATCTAAAATACTAGTTAATATTTTAGGGTTTTGGCTAATAAGCTGCCTTTTCGTTCTCCCTCCCTACTTTCACTGGGGAAAGTTTGGATTTAATGTTTTATTTTCATCATGCACATTTGATATAAAAGAACCAACTACTTACTATTATCAATTATTTTTAATTGCGAGTGTTGGTTGTCTTGTGACAATTACGATGTTCTTTTACGTATATATAATTAATAAAGTACGCTCTAGCTCAAGACGAATTGCGGAAATCTGTAGAATCACTCATTCTCAAAGCTCGTCATTAAATCAAACGCGCAATTATCAACGTGATGCAAAACTTGCAAAAAATCTCTTTCTTATGTTCATTTTTTTTTGTATTTGTTGGTTACCGTATTCATTATTGACGTTAATAGATCGACATTTTCAGGCTCCTGTATGGATTTGGCATATTGTTGGAATGTTAACGTTTGGAAGCTCGACAATTAACTTTATTTTATATTCTTGGAGAAATAAAGATTTTAGAACTGCTTACAAAACATGTTTACGTAAAGGAACAATAATTAATTCAATTCATGCAAGCCATCACAACTGAAACAAATCGTTTGACTACTTTAGGTATCTACGATTACGATCACCGCATGATTATTTTAAAATTTGAACGCATATATAGATCAATAATCACGTGTTGAGATCTTTATACATTCTATAAGAAGAATCTGCTTTTATTTTAAATGTTATCGTTCGATAGCCAGAATATCTTAAAAACGAAAATAGTTTTATTTTAATGAAAATACTTTTTTTAAAAAATAGTTTAAAAAAATATTTTTTAAAATCAAAATATAATTTTTTTTTTTTTTAGATAATTTAAAAAAAAAAAAATTAATAATCCGATAAATCGGGGAAAAAATTCTGAACCTGGATTATGCATTGAATTGAGACATTTTAAATTCTCTGCCTAAAAACAATGGAAATTATTCAAATGCAGAATCTCATAAAGCTGTGAATTATCAACAGGATTAGAGTATTACAACCAAAAATAAAGTGATAATTTGTGAAAGTTTATTTTTGTTTGCCTTCTTAACTCAATCAATATCAGATTATTACAATAAGAGATAATATGAGGATATCGATTTTATTAAAGCCTCCATTACTACAAACTACAATTTTGCGATATAGACTATTAACAGATCATCAGCAGATATTTGCCACTCTTTAAGTTAATCAGTATTACAGTGCTACAACCAATGACAACGTAATAATGACTGTCAGCTAATTCTCAACTAAGTTTGTTATTGTTGCAGTCTCCTTAGCACAATTTATTTTAGCAGCTCAATGCATACACCGATATTCTATTTTTTAATGAGATTATTAAATGAATGGAATACCATCAATAAAAGCAAACACTCATAATTATAAAGTAGACTAAGATTTTCATGAAGATTTTAACCAAATGTATGGTTCCTGACAATTCTTTTAGAAATATTTCTTTAACGATATGTGTTACAAAGTAAACCAATCCATTTATATAAAAAATTAAAACTACAGACAAATGTAGGGTTGCATAATACCTCTCTTAAGTCATGAAGATTGCGGGTATTACGATTGTGTTGTTTTTTATATAGTGTATGTCAAAAGTTTGTGGTTAACTCTGATTGTCATGAGAATGCTATCTTTAATAGAAAAATAATCTGGATTAATCTGATGAATGATGATATATATGATGAAGGAGGGAGCAAGACTGTACTATAGGATTCATCACTGATGAAGATTTGTCTTAAGCCTTCAAATGCTGAGTCCATGGTTAATCTTTAACTTTTTAAAAATAAACAGGCCCTAATTTAACTTAATCAATAGTGGATTGCTATAAATTAACATCTGAAAAAAAAATCAGAATTTGCATGAAATATCTTTACAATCAAAAGAGTTTTATTTTAGACTCGAACTATTGTCAATGTACTATTGATTATTACACATAGAGTATTCTGTTTGTATATCCAAATCGCTATTGTGCGGTTAAATATTATTTTCTTTTGAAATATTACACAGATGAGGATGAATTGAATTACTGTTGTACTATCATAATTTTTTGTTAGTTTATTTCTTTATTGTCTTAATAAACTATTTTAACTATCTGTATAAATCTTATGCATCTATTCATGTGATTTCTTAATTTGTCTTTTATCTTTATTTACACTTGTATTTTTGAAACTTTTTTTTATTTTAGATTTTAGTGTATCGTTTGTTTGTAACCTTTTTAAAGTTTAAAATTGCCAACAGAATTCCCACAAATATTTCAAAATTATATATAGATATAAATTTCTAAAATTTTCAGAATATATGTATTAATATCCATAGTAATATTAATGCTTCTGCCTTGTTTAGAATTGTTGATATTTTTCTAATGTATCGCAAATACTTTTGCATAGGTGATTAATGATTGTGGTAGATTGCACAATGATTCAATTAATTTTTAAACAACATTTTTATATAAAATGGCTAAACCATTATTATTTTATTTTTAAAATTTAATTCAAAAGGATACCTTGCTCTTTTTTATATTGCCTGCCAAAATCTTTTGAAAATAAAGATGCAATGTTGTTGCTGTTGTTATTATTATTGTTATTATTATTATTATTATTATTATTATTATTATTATTATTATTATTATCATTATTATCATCATTATTATTATTATTATTATTATTACAAATTGAAATACTTTTTTAAACTAGTTCTATAAAAGACCTAAAATAAAAAATCTAAATATTCTATATTATTTTTGAGATAAAAGTATCCAAGCCGACTTGGATTATAACTATGTATCAAAAAGGATGCAGGGCACAGAAAAATCGTGTGATTTTTATAGAAAAATAAATAAAAAAAACCCACTATCTCTATATAAAAAATATTTACTTGGAATTTAATTGGTGTGCAATTTATTAAAAACTAATTATATTAGTAATTAAAAATGAGGCAGAAGAGATAACATCGGAATAAAGTACCGTCACATGTTTTCTGCAAAATGTAAAACAAATTACAAAAATACACAATGACAAAATTCAATAAAAAAGCCAAACAATGTTTATAAAAGTAAATGCTCTATAGAAGAAATCGTAAAAAAAAACAAGCGTGTATGAAACCAATATCTGATTAGATTCTATCTTCAATTTACCAAATCTGTTTGAACTAGAAAAGAAGTAACATCAACAAAATTAAAAAAACTTTGCCCATAGTATTTTGGTAGAGTGACAAAATGGCAAATTTTGGATATCAAAGCCCAGGTATTATCACCCAGTTCTGTCACTTCCATTACTTGAAAATTCTGAATAATTACCCAATTGATTTATTTACCAAAGAGCTTAAGACACATCTGTTTATAAGATATCAGTAACAAAATTTTGAATAGAATTCTGTTGAAAAAGCTATACCCATTAATAAATATAAATTATTAACAGTTCATAATACCATAAAAGAAAAAGAGCACTACACACTGCATTAACAGTTCTGTGGCAAAGAAATTAAATTAATAGAGTATTATGTGATATAAATAAAGTTAGCATATTATCTCTTAAATCAATTTATCAGAAGCTATCTATTTCAAATAATGCCTATATATAATATAATAGGTTTTTGTTGTCTCATTTTTTAAATGGAGGGAAGTATAGTGGTCACATAGCATAGCAAGCATGTTCTGAATTGTTAAAGATCATTTAAAGTTCTTTTAGATTTAAAATATTATTATTATTAAGAACTTTATGCATGTATGTGTGTGCAGAGATGAAATTTATAAAAGCATCTTACTTTGATAAATAAAACATTATTTATTAAAATGAATTTTAATAAATAACTTCAATCCATGTAAAATGGCTTAAATTAAAAAAAAGAAATGAAATAAGTATATATTTTTTGTTTGGTTTCAAGAAAATTTAATTCAATTAGATTTACTAATAATAACAATAACAACAAAAAGAGAATCTATTAATAGTAATTAAAAGATAAAAAGTCTCCAATTTATTCTGAGTTTATTAACTGAATGATTGTATACTTGTAATTAAAAAAAATAAGAGAATTGATAGGAGAACAAAAAGAAAGAGGTGACATTTTTTTGATTAATTGGATCTAGACTGGAGAGTTTAGCAGTATAAACTATTTAGCTTTGCTGAACTCTTAACATGGTTAAAAAATTATTTCATGGTTTACTGTAGTTTATGAAGCAATCATCATCCTTGCCAGAAATATAGAATCCAATGATCATTTGTTGGTACAGTCAGAGAATATGCATTGCTTATTACTAAAGTGTATTAACTCATCATAAATTATGTAAATTTCTTTTCTGAGCTCAAACTTCAAAGCCCAATTCAAGGATTAACTAAAAAACACTGAAGAACAATAAATGCTTCTATTTTATCTTAAAAAACAGAACATTTAAAAGGAAAATAGTTGATAGAAAAACATCACAATTTTCTTGTCATTCTGATCAGTAATGGAAGTACTAAAAACAAAAAAAAGACCACGTTAAGAATATTTTTTTTGAAACTTTAAAAAAACAATATATTGAATGGCATTTAGTCAATACAATCTGATTTTTTATTGGAATTTATTTTATAAATATTAGTTACTAAGTTGTTGTTATTCATTTATTTTTTGTAGGCTTAACTGTATGAATGCATTTTAAAGTAATTAGTTTTAACTTGGTGCTTAGGCATGTATATATGTGAGTTAATTTTAATTGATGGAATATATGATTGCTACTTTTAAAAATTCAAGTTATCAGTGCCATTTTATTTAGCAACTTTCATTTTCAAATGGTCATTTTAATACTTATGAGTTAAGAGAAAAAAAAAATTTAATTAGAGAGAATGTTTAACGACTGAGTAAACTGCCGGAATGATCTCTGAATTGAGGGATCATGGTATTTGAAATTGGTTTATTCAGCATGGCACCCTAGTGAAAGAGAAAAAAATGCATGGTTTTTTCTTTTAATTAAATTATTGCTGAGTGCTAAAAACTATTTCAAAAGACTAGTGTTGATTCTGAGGCGATGATTGGAAAATATAACCTGTTTTAAGCTCAATCATCTTCATTATTAGCTACTTTAGATGTGACTATAAAATTTGTTTTGTTTAATCATATTTAAATGAGACCCCTCAATGTTACCAGTACAATAGTTACCTTGTACAAGATATAGTAATTTTTTAACTAACTGATGAAGATCTCTGGCACATTAAATCAAAAGATAAATTCTTTTAGATTGGATAGAAATCATTGACCATCAGTCTTCATATCTATTTAGATTGAATCCATTATTAAGAAAATGCATTAAAGTACAAAAATGATTATTCACTACCTCTAAGACTATATATAGCCACAGTATTTATAGAAAAAGTCATAATAACATTGTAGAGCATAATTGACCATGAATATTCATACATGATATACAAATCAACAAACTGGCAGATGATATTATTTGTATACAAAACTATATTTTCAATATATTGAAAGCACAAATTAAACAACACTTGGACAAAATAATATTAAAAAAATTTACTACAAAGTGATTTCAAAATTAGTCCTACAAAATTTTACAATGCAATAGCAAGGAAAAAATTGGTCCATTATCCAATTAGGTTGGCTCTATTAAAATGGTGATAAACTAAATTAATTACATATGACGAATTTGTCTAGGAGGGCATAACTTATATTTTATACTTAAACATGTAAAGACTAAAGGTTAGCAAAAAAAATATAATTTTTCTTTTCAAATTTAATATAAGTTTTCTGATGGTTTAGAATAGTTTCAGCTTAAAAGTCCAAAAAGTATTGTAACGACTTGATTATTATTTGGATTGAGAAAAAGAGATTATTAAAGTTAAAGTTAAGCACAAATTATAATAATCCTATTACATGAAAAATTAATGCTTAATAATAACTTTAACTTCGAAGATCACTTCCTCTTTATCCACATAATAGTCAAGTCGTCATAATTGGCACCCAACCTGAGTGCTAGAGAATGACCCTGGTTATCTAATACTAAAATGGTCAAGTAATTACAATTGACACCTTAAAATGTAGATCTCAAATACATTCATTTACCCATTCTTTAGATCTGAGATAAGTTAGTTATAAATTGGCATCTAGTATGAGTACTCGATAGTGACCCTGGCTATTTAATAAAAAGTAACATTTTTGTGAGAAACGTGTCGAAATAGAGATGAGGCTTACAGTTGAAATAATAACTGCATTTTATAATATTGTTTGAATTTTGATGTTAAGAAAAAATATAAGCAAATAATATAATTAAATGTGCATATTAGTAGGGCAAATTAGTGAAATAGCAGGCAATAGAATAATTAGACAGATAATAAATAGGGCTACTGAATGAAAGGGTGAATGTTTTACACCAATCTATAGTATTAGAGAGTTCAAAAGAAGCAAATTTTAAAAGTATTATTTTAAAATATATATATATATTGTAGTTGAATATTATGATTAATTAGACATCGAGAGCAAAAATATAGATTCCAGAAAAAGAGTTAGAAAATGTTTCTAGTGAGGAACAAAGTAAAGATCAAGTAGAAGTCTCAAACAAAGATGAGCTTATGGCAATTATGCGCAATGCGTAAACTATTAAAAAAGACGGATAGAATGATTGAAAAACAAATTAAAGAGATAGTCAAAATATTTGATAATCATAAAAAGGAAATAATAGAACTAGAAAATGAAAGTAAAATTGAACAGGAAAGTTAAAGAATCGTTGCATGAAGTAATAGAAGAAAAAACAGAAAATCATAGGGCAACAAATTCCTTTAGAAATAACTACTATTGTTAAAAGGTTTGAAAAGATAAAAATAGAATACTCCGATGATGTAATGGAAGAAAAATATATAAAAGAGTTAGAGCGCGAGGAGGCATGCCAAGAAATACTTCGAAACAAAATTGAGCAGAAAAGCAAAATAGAGTTCTTACATGAGGTAGACAAAAATTATAGTGTTAGAACAAGTTTCTTTAAAAATAACTACTATTGTTGAAGAGTTTGATAAATGTAGAATGTTCCAATGATGTAGTAGAAAATAAGTTTATAAAAGAACAACAAAACTTAGATAAAAAACTTCCAAATGTTGAATAGTTACAGATAGCCTACAAAGCCCAAATGAAGTGTGGTTGGAAAATGAAATTATTTCCAAAGAAATGGAAAATTCAGAGAGCAAGTTTTATAATGATAAGAAAGAAATGGAAAAATTAAAAATCCAAA
Source organism: Epiperipatus broadwayi (assembly GCA_028023455.1). NCBI lineage: Eukaryota > Metazoa > Onychophora > Udeonychophora > Euonychophora > Peripatidae > Epiperipatus > Epiperipatus broadwayi. The sequence goes on from JAQFVV010006203.1 coordinate 7,971,225, forward strand.
TGATTAATTATAAATGTGTAGCACAAGTTTATGAAACCTTACATTGTAGAGTAAGGGAAAAATTGAAAGTAAAGGTTAAAAAGGTCACAGCTGTAACTGCAAAGAAAAAGGGAAATAGAGCCTCTAGAAGATAATTAAATATTTATTCCGGTGGAAAATTAGTAGTAAGGATGACTATATTATAGATGGTAACATAGATAGAGACATTTTCTTGCAATTTCCTTTGGGAATACTGAGTAATTAAAAATTATACTGAAAGAGGGAAAGTTCAATCCCAGTTTAAAACTGTTATAAATTTGGATGGCTTTATCTTTTCAAAGATCCAGGATCTGATTAATGAATTAATGAGTTCATGTATAAATGGAAAATAAGAATATAAATTTACGGAAACATATTTAAAAAAAGAAAAAAAGAAAATACGTATGTTTAACGTTAATTATAACTGTTAAAAAAACATAATGAAACAAATAATGATTTTGAGATAGAAAGAAGAATCGCCAGTAAAAAATGTTTATAAAGATACTTCTAAAACTTTACATATTTTCTTTGTTTATGTTGGATATTTAAATATGTTAAGTCATGGAAGAATAGTATGATAACCAGCAAAGAGCATATGATTGAATATTTATATTCCAAATATTAATGAGATTGATTATGGAAAAGATTATCAAAAAGTATTTCTTGACACAAAAACTGTAGTTAAAAAGTAAGGCAGTTAAATATTTTATCATACACCTTGTGATATTAAAAATCATGGTTATCATAGAGGTGAAGTTATTGACTTACATGATTTTATATTCACAGGAAAAATTAATCTTTACAGACTATGACCTCTTTATTTATTGTTTTATTATTATTCTGTATGAAGAGATGACGGTTTGAAAATGCCCATTCTATTGATTTCTCTTCCAGACAGGTATATTATGCTGGTCATATGATACATACAGTTTTGTAGGATATGGCCAATGCAATACATAGATTAATGAAAAAAAAATCTAAGAAAAAATAAACAGAAGACCTCTAGTCAAATTTTACAGTTAGATGATAAAGTTATGATTTGCACTAATCCCATAAGTCACTTTGAAAGTCATGTCTAAAAAGAAAAATATTTTCCAAGAAATTTATGATGGCCTGTTCAGTATAACTTGCCAATATAACAATAATACTTTTTTATACAGGTTAATTAAGGAATAAAAAAGGAAACATACAATGCCCACTATTTGAAACTTGTCAAAGAGAACTTAACTAATGATAATAAGTAAATGATTAAAAAGAAAAGGTAGAGGATGTAAGGTTTATAGTATGTATGCTAATTGTGGATTAAAAAATATTTGTATGATTAAGCCTTTTTTTTTCTAAATGGAAACATGATTAAGCCTTTTCTCTGTAAAAGACAGTTGAATTACAGGTGTGTGCTTGAGATCCCCATTTAAGTTGATGATGAAGCAGCAGTCAAGATATGTCCTGTGCACACCAGAGAGTAGCTAAATAGAAAGGAATTCCCAGTGAAATGATATATAATTAATTATGAATTGTAAGTTCAAATCAAAAATTCAATAGAGTTTTCTTAACATTCACAAAAAGCTATTCAAAGCAAGAGTCCCTGGTTAGCAATTTTATATAGCACAATTTGGTTCTTGATGTAGTTGCAGCATCCTTGAAAAATTAAAATAGAGTTTAACTAACATTTAGTCCGTTTATTTGAGTATTGAAAAGTGATTTTAAATTTGATACACTTCCTGCTTATATGTTTAGCTCATTATCAGTGCTAATTAACATTTAGTCACTTTATTTTAGTAATAAAAAGTGTGATTTCAAATTTGATGCTTTATTTGCTTAATCTCCAGCTCGTTGTCAATGTTATATGTAAATATATATATATAAATTAAAGTTAATATTTAGAGTAGAAATAAAATTATCTAATGACAAAAATCTGAATTGAATTATTTTATCTGTAACCCAATAGGAAGGCAGTGTATCAGTTGCTAAGCAAGATACATAATTGACGCAAGAGTAACAGAATGCTGATTACTTTTAGGGTAACAATTTAAAGAAATGAAAAAAAAAGAGTAGACAAATAAATTTTTTTAAAAAGGGGAAAATATTTCTTTTAGTTTACAAATTTAAATTTGCTTGTATTGTCTCCAATTTTAACATTCAAAGTTCAAAGGTCAATTATTCAAACTTTGAATAATTGAAATCAGATTTGCTTTTTAAAAAAAGAATATTCAAGTTTTGTTTTGTTAAAATGTCAAATTTATAAAAAAGATTTTTGTATTGTAACAAATGTTTTTTTTATTGAAGTAATAAAATTAATTAAAACAATGATTAGAAAGGTGATAAATATGATTTATTTATTTTTAAACAATGACAACTTAAATAAAAGTGTAAGTAAATTTTTTAGTAAAACGCTCATGCTTTCCCAGCATCTTCTGTCTGTCTTTTGGTTTTACAGTCATCATCAGCTGCTTGTAAAACTTTTAAGTTTATTTCATTTAACAGCCAAGTTATGAACAAAAATAAATGTTATAAAATGATCAGGATGACATTCGCTAGCTAGATCCACAGTGTGTGCTTTTTATCCTACTCAATGTAGCCTGAATTAATTATTTATTTTTGGCCCGATATGTAATCAAACTTGAACTACCATTTCTAGTTTGTGTTTAACCTATGTTAAATTATTCCTGCATATAATGTCTCCCACAGAATATTTGTGTCCTTCGAATGGCGAAGAAATATGATCTAAATAATTAAGAGTCCCTGGTTAGCAACCAACCAGAAAATATAATTTAAATAATTTAAATTATAAAGCAGCTAAAGAAATTGAAAACTTAGTGATTCTAAATGTTCAAGAATGGATTTACAGCATCTTAAATACTGGAATAAACTCCACAATGTAAAACAAATAAATGAAGAAAAATGATAATCTTAACAAAAGGGATTTTAAACCGGAGACTTTGGTAAAATTTTTGTTTTAAGTGTGATTACTTGAAGGATGGTAATATTTATGTATTTATTATTTATTTTATAACTTAATATAATGTCTTATTGCATAATAACTATTTTTTTATTGTTGTTAATTTAGTTCCCTGTCTCTTTTCTAATAAATTCTGACCATTTATAATAAATTAATTTTATAATTTTTAGTGAGATAAGAGTTCACATTGTACCAAATTTAGTCATGATATGGTTTAATAATACTGAGGGTGTAAAATATCCTCCCATGTGTGGATGGTATTCTGGTTTTATACCTAATATACATTTATAATCCATAGAGGATCTAATTTCCCTTCAGTTATTTAGAAATAATTTAATGGTCTGGTTAAATGACTGTAGTCTATCATATTATTATTAATGTAGCTATATCTGACTATTAGTATAATTTATAATTAAGTTAAATTATATATTTACTCCTATCTTGTTTTATTTCTGTTATTTGGATTTAAGTGTGAAATGTCAAAAGTTATTTTTTTATTATTAAGCATTAATTTTTCATATCCATAGGATTATAATAATTTACGCTTAACTTTGATAATCTCATTTGCCAAATGGCTGAATCATTACAATATTTAAAAAACGGCATTTTTAGCAATTCTTATTCTAGAACTTTCAATGTGTTATGAAATGACAACGATGTCAAGACAGACAAATTGACTTATCATCAAATAATTTATTACTTTTTTTGGTTTACCTACTGTTTTCTTATTTTATTCAAATATGGACATTTAACATGTAACCTTTCTTTTTATTTCATCATTTTAATGCAGAAAATTACATTAAATTTGATTTCTGTTTTAGTCTCTTGATTTAAAGCATAAGCAATGGTAAACATGTAATTTCAGGTTAAGCTTGTTTTATTTTTATTTATTCTGGTTTCAAAAATTTTATCAAATCCTATTCTTCATTTTTATATTTATTAATATCCAGGTTTGAACTTCGTCATAAGTCAGATAGAAAATTATATATTTTTATATATTAGTATTTTAATTTAATTAAGGAAATAATGTGAAACTAATATTTTTCTTCTCGCAATTCTTTTAGATATATTGATTTTTCTTATATAAATACTTTAACATATTTTAACTTTTGTTGATCATAAAAAATGTAACTTTTAAAGGTAGTTTTATGACACAAAGTTCGTATTGAATCGTATTTCTTTCTTCTTTTTTTAACTGAAACTGTTGAAAAATTTGCTTTAATCAAATGAAAACACTAAAAAGTCGAAGAAATTTGAGTTAAATGAAGTAATGTTCTATTATTATTTTTATTATTAATATTGTTTAAAATGTAAAATCACATTAAGATAATAAAAATGAAGTTTTATAGTATATATTATATTCTTTTATATTTTGTATACTATAGAAAATATAACTCACAACAAATTTTTGCCTTTAAGTTGTCTGTATTATAAATCTTTTATTTTTTCTGGCCTGTTCTAATAATTTTCTCTCATTTTGCAACAATAATTTCAAAGTAAATAAAATGGTTTTAAAATTTGGAGCAGAGTAACAATTACTTTTCAAACCATGGTTATAATCACCCCTTTATGATTTTGGCTTTTTAATTTTTTGATATATTGTCAGATCAAATTACTATAACATCTTTTTGGAATGGTATAAACAAAGAACTTACATCTGCTGGTACAATATTTTTTAATTTAGTCTCGAGATTTTAAAATTTAATTTTATATTCTATTTACTTAGGATTTTCATTTGATATTATTATTATTATTCTTTTTTTTTTCCATGTGTCATAGCATCGGCCGGGACGCGAACCCACAACCGTCTGCAACCAACTACTTGCTTGCATGGCGGCTGCGATACCTCTCGGCTATTGCAAGACGACTTGATATTATTATTTGTGGCCCAAAAATTTGTTTTAGTTGCATAGTTTTCCCTAATTTTTAGCAAATGGATTAATTGAGATTTGATTAGCTAATCTTGCTCATCTTCTATAGTATATTTACATCTATATGCTTTTCATTTTATACTATCAGAAGTTAACTTTTCACAAGAACTCAAAATCATACATTATTTTGCTTTACCACTGCTTAATTTCTCTTGAAAATATCCTTATAATTATTATTCAGATATGAAATTTTTTATTTATTGATTTGTTTTGCAATTATATTTTTTTGTTTAGATTTCTGTTTATGAGATTCCCATTTTCTTGAAACTGTTCTAGTTTTGTTTCGAATCTTTTTTAGTTTTGTTTTAGATATTTTCTGATTTCTTTTAGTATTCTATTCGAAAATTGCTGGGTTTCTTAATTTCCTTCAGTATTTTTTATGAGATTTAAAAGAAAATTCTTTAATTTTTTTTATATTGTTAACTAAAATCAATTTTATTTTACATTCTATTTCCATATTCTTCGATTCCTGTTTCCGGGATTCTTTAAATTTTTTCTGATTTTGTTTGGATTCTTTTGGAGATTCATGGGAATTTCTCAAGTATTTTTGTTTCAGAGATTGCAAGAACAGAGATTTATTTGATAACACTGTAATTTCTTCAGAGTAATGGCTTCTGCTATTGCTTTAATAATTTACAGTATAGTCATTTATTACGATATAATATTAATTTTAACAAAATTAAAATTAATTTATTAATATACTTTATAATATATAGTGTATATCAGCACAGACTTTTACACGACCCACCACTCTCCACTTTATCTCATAACACTGATACACTTGAACACATATATGTTGAAAATATAAATAATCACCAATATACGTATTTCATGCTAAACCAGCAATCATCAGTTGGTCCAGATTATCATCTTTACACATGTATGCTAGAAGTATTCAGATATATATTAAGATAGCCAATCTCCATTCATACTTTAATGGACAGGCTTCAATCTACTCCACACTCCAACTCTTCAACTGTCCATCCAATTGAAAATCTGATGGTAATCTGGACCGTCTGATGATTTCTGGTTTAGCATAAAAAACATATATTGGTGATTATTTATCTTTTCTACATAAATGTGTTCAAGTGTATCAGTGTTATGAGATAGAGTAGAGAGTGGTGGGTTGTGTGAAAGTCTGTGCGCATATACCCTATATATTCCATATATAGACACAGGTATATAATAAGCCTGTGGACTTTATATTTGTTTATAAATAAAAATGATATATATTTATTTAGAAATGATCAGATTCATTACTTCAGTATATAGAGACATAGAAGTAAGATAATTGAGAGTAAACAGAGCAAAATGTCTGATTCTAGAGCTCAAGGGTCCAAGTAATGTGTCCCATCTCTGCCATTTCTGATTTACAAACTCTTAATCCCGACTTTCAATTAAGTTAATTTTTATAATAGTATCAAATAGTTGAAAATAAAGAAATTTGAGATGAAAGTGATACTAAGCAGGAACTTGTAGAGACTCCAATCAAAAGACAAAACACTAGTGACTTTATTAAGTCCTTCAATTCTTTCACTGTAGTAATAAATTTAATAGTCATTTATCATGTGGTTTACAGTTCATGTTTGTCCACATTTGAATATGAAGCAGATTAGTGTAATAACCATGGTTTGTCCTGAATCTGCTGATGTGACTTCAGTTACATCTAGAAAAATCAAATCCAGAAGACCATATTGTTGGACATGAGAAAAGAAATTTGTTTGGAGCATTATAATAAATTTCATTTTTTAAAGTCTTTGATTGTAGATTATTGGTTAAACATCCAACAGAGGTTCTTAATTTGAGATGATTCTTAGGTGGTGAAATTATATTTTGAGTTATTGGCAAGTCTGATGTGCTTAACAGCTTTTAACATATTTATTGTGGAGCAGTTTCTCTTCTGATATCTGTTGGAAGAATATGTGAAAAAGAAAAAAGTCATTACAAAGTTAATATTTCTCATGGTAATGTTTAATGGAATATCCAGAAGTTTAGGGTCCAACAGGGATACAGTAGTCATCTATAGTGCTAAAAAAATGACCTTAAAGTATTTGTATTTGCAGTATTACCAAAATCACAATAGCTAGCTTTCCAAGAAGGTTATTAATAGAAATCATATTATTTTGGAGTACGATTATGTTTTATTCAATTATTGAAAAAGATTACATTCACATTATGAGACCATTTCCCAATTGTTCACATAAAAAATTGATCATTCTGGCTTTATTTGATTAGGAATAAGACCCAGTCCTTGGAAAAGACTTCCATTCTTTTTGCATTCTTATTGAGAAACTTTTCTATTTCAGGAAATAACCTCTTTTGGGAAGCTATCATAGCATAAAGGAATTTCCTCCATTTTGTTTTGGAAAAGCCACTGATAAATATATTAAATAAAGTAAATGGAAGAATTGAACCTATGGTTAAAGTATCAACTATTATTATCATTTAGTGCTATCTGAATTTTTCTATTGGAAAGCTTTTATCAAATAAATTAATGATTTTTCTTCATCTAAGAATTTTAGAATTTTTTTGGAAAAAGACCAATATTTAAAATAGAATCATAAACTGAGATTAGATTAATAAAGCTTGCAACAGTTTTTAATTTATTTTGTAAGTCTTTTTCAATTGTTAACGACAATTTTTTTTCTGCAAGTTCTTTTTGGCATAAAACCAGGCTGCTCTATAGGTAGATACTTTCAACCATTTCTTTTTAATATGGACCTTTGAAAAAGTTTGTAGAAAAAATATAATTAATGATATTGGATGATTATTTGCAGATTATGATAGGTTTTCTTGTTTTTAAAACTACTATAGTTTTTGCTTTTATACCAAGGTTTTGGAGTAGTTTCAATTATTGAATAGTTTTGCCATCCAAGTATTCACTTTAGGTTCTAAATTTTTTAGAAATTTTGAAAATTATACTATCTGCTCCTGGGACTTTCCCTGATTTAAGATAATCCAGGACACATTTATGTTCATCAATAAGTTTTATCAGATTGATATTAATAAAACACTTGCTTTTCATTCTCTACCAACCTTAGGTTTAAAAGTTTGTCATATAAGATTGTCAAATTATCAATAACAATAATAGTTCTTTTAGAAGTAGGTTAACATTTAACAAGCATCCATAACAGTTATCAGAGTTTATGATTAAATTTATAAAGATTTTCTTCTCCATGGTTTTTCTCCATTTTTTCTTCTAGCATCATCCAGTGGTTTTATAAATTTGTTAGCAATTCTGCATCATTGGTTGACAAAAGTTTGCTTTAAAGGTCATTTAAGGATCTGTTTCAATCTAGAATGAATTGGTTTTCAATATCCATGATGAAGATTTCCTGGCCTTTATTATTATGAGTTTGTTAAAATTATCATAAGAGGGAATTGAAAAGATATCTATTAATTCCAATTATATTTTGAAATAATCTTCAACTATATGACTATGGACTCTGTGCTTAGATTTGGTTTATATTGGCTAAGGAGGGAATGATCCAATATTATTAGCTCATCAATTTAATAATAAATTATTTCTTGTTGAAATAAATCATAAATAAGGAATTGTTTCTGTTTTCCATCTGCCTGAATGAAATGTTTCCTGCTTATAATTATAAAGTAAGTGTATGTTATTTAAATTCACCTATTATAAAAATTGAGAACCTGTTTACTCCTCATTTACATATTAAATCATCTCTAAATATAAAAAGTTAAGAAATATTTGTAAGAAAAGATAAGGGTCAATTTATATTGGAAGATTTATACATATCTCATATACAAAAATGATCCATTCGAATTGTTATTGGAAATTCATTTAAACTATTTTCAATGGAGTAAAATAAAAAATAGCCATATCATGTTTACTATTGTAACGGGCACATGCACATATGCTGTTACATTATTTTTTTATTATTAAACATGAAAAAATAAAAGTTCGCAAATAAAAACTTCTTTTTTTAAGAATTAAAAATTGAAAATTAAAAAATCATCTAAACTCTAATATATATAAAATCGCACAGATGAGAAATTGAAAAAAGAAACTTTATTAAAAAAAAGAAAAAGTTTTAAAACTAAATTTTCAAGAAAAAGACTTAAAAGATTTAAAGATAAAAAAATTAATTAATGTTATTGAAAAATGGAAATGATTATTTTAATTAGTCCAAGTGAACTAGCCCTTGGGCATTTAAATGTATAAGCAACGGTCAGATAGGAAAACAATAGAAACTAATAGCAAATAAAAAGAAATCCCTTAGGAATTGGACCTCAATGAAAGGGTCTTCATCAACATGATGTAATGCTGAGTTAATCCGCAAAATTAATATAAAAGGAAAGGTTTGGAAATAAAAAAATAATTATTATTAAGAGAGGACAGATATGTGTTAAGTCAGAGAAGGTTGGAGAAGGGATTGAAAGATGCACTCTCAATTCCTTCAGTTGTTCAAAAAAATGAAACATCGTTTTCCAATATTGTGGACCACAGGACATCAAGGCCCGAAAGAATACCATCAACCATAAAAAATCAACAGTTAACTGCACTCCGATCTCCTTATGACTTCGTGGGAATTAACACCTTCCATTACAAGAAATCAGAGACTATAGACATTTTTCAAAACAGTAAGAAATATATAATTAATGAACATTTCTAAACAAAAAGAACTCTAAATGCTAAACTTTTCAATATTTTAAATAGAAGAATTTCCTATCTGACTAAATTAGTTATAATTTTATTTGATGTATTTCTTTTGTAAAATCATTTCCATTTTTTTTTGTTCTTTAAGTTTTTATTATGATTTCTGTTTTTTGTTAAACTAAATTATATAAATGTTAAATTTAAGTCAGGCATGAAAGGCTATATAGATTTGTGAAGTTTTATTAGGGGAGGGTAATCTTAGTTTATTCGTTTCGTAGTTGAATTAGGTCAATGGATTAGATATATTGGTGTAATTAGTAGATGTAGTAAGAGGTTTGCTATGGGCAGAACCGCTAGTATATGCTGCACACTCCTGTTTTGCCTATGGAAGGGATAATAAGACGGAGAATGCTGTCCCTTCCTATGGAGTTTTTTTATTGCTCTTCTTGTCAGATAGATGTAGTATTCCTATCTGGTCGAGTGTCAATTTCTTCTCTTAATCTATATTTGGCTGTCATATTCATATTACATTGAATACATCGATATATCAGATGGATTGATTGGTTTAATTGCGAACTTTTGGCCTAAGGTTAAATAAGAGATAAAATATTTTCTTTTCAAATGCAATCTATGTAGTCTAATCACACTCGACTCTAAATGCATTAAATTTAAGTTGGGTAGCATGGATTCATTATTGGTTAATTATGTTTTTGGTTTTCATATTTAATCAAAGTATATAGACATTCGGTAAATAATGATACCTTATGGTGAGTATCTAAAATGTATTTATTCAGATGTCTTTTAAGTTATTGGTGTCAATGTGGCATCTTATGATGAATGCCATTGGGTTTTTTATAAATTTCTTTCTGCAATTCGATCAATGACTTTATATTTTGATCGTGTATGTTTATTTTGAAATGTTTTTAACCGTGTAATCCATGTAACTGATCTATACTCAACATTATAAAACAAACTTTTATAAATCCATCTGTGCGAACTTATAAAAATTAAAATGTAAATTAAAATCTAAAATCAAAGTTAAAAATGTAAGTTAAATTTTAAAATGTAAAACTGATACTAAAATATTTTAAATCTTATATATGTTTAAATAAATGTTTGTGTGTTAATTACTGGCAGTGGCTTATTTTATTTATTTTTTAAAAAAATATTCTTAGATAAGAATTTATAAAATATAAATCTCTGCTGTTCCACTGAGCTAGTGACAATGGGCTAATGGTCAGAATCAAAATATATAAAATAAAAAAAATTTTTTTTCAAACTTACATATCTGCCTACTATATAAATTTTCTAGGTTCAAATGCCTAGTAGCACCCTGTAGTGTAGATATGTTAAGACTTTTCTTACCCCAATCATTATAATTGGCACCAATGTGGGGCCAATTATAACTGTCTGAAAAAAAAGTTATAATTGGCCCCATGTTGGGCGCCAATTATAACTCTTACTGTTTTGAAAAATGTCCGTAGTCTGTATCAATAATCAGTGTAAATCCAGAAACATAAAATATACATTATTAGAAGAATGATATATCTCCTGAAGTATGTATTGAAGCTATACATATATACACATGGAATATATATATATATATACATATATACACATGGAATATATATATATATATGTCTGCTTCACCATTTACTGTGGTTTAACTAAAGACCCAGAGTTCAACCACACTGAATGTAAACTAAATGTAAAGTAGAAAAAATTACAGAATGTTCTTTTAGTTTCAGAAAATGAAATTGAAAGATTTTATTTTAGATAACGAAATGTAAAGTAGAAAAATTTACTGAATATCCTTTTAATTTCAGAAAATGAAATTGAAAGATTTTATTTTTAGATAATGAAATAAACATTCCTAGAGCTCACCAAGGAGATTAATTAGAGATAATAAAAAATAATTAATTAAAAGAAATCCACCGTAATTAAAAAAATAAGATAGAGAACAATGGAGCTTGGAATGCAAGATGGCCAGCAAGTTGTGTAGATAGAGAGAGTTAGTTAGTTTTCTGCATGGGCTGCCCGAGTCAGTTCAACTAGGAGGACTAGAGAAATATCACAAGATATTTAGTGAAGAAGAATATAATCAGCTTGTGGGTAAAAGTTCTCACAAAAAAGAGTATATTAACCACAAACCTTTAAAGAAATTTTAAAGAAAGAATATTTCATGTGCTGTAATGAAAATGGCTGAGTAGACCTCTTTCTCTCTCATCATTTTTCTGAGTTGCTGGAACTGGAATGACTTAATATCAAAATGAAGAGTCAGTGTTAGAACATTTTCCTGCCTGATCAAATGCCTGCTGCTGGACATGGATCATGAAGTGCACTAAAATCTCCATAAGACTATCTCATTAAAAAAAGACGTATGCATTTCCCATTTACCGGTAATATAAATCATTGTATTAGTTTGTTATATATTTAAATGTTTTCATTAACAAAAACATATACGTAACTTTTTGTTTTATTATATATAATGTATTTGTGTGATTAATTAATTTTTAAAGCATTTTTCTTAACAGGGCAGAATAATAAAAATATTCTGTCATTATTTTTTATATGTATATGTAGTCATTTTATTTAGAGTGGAGTGATTTGAAATAACCTGTACATTTTAAATGTGGGAGAGAGCGTTTTTTTTATAATCAAGAAATGTTAAAGAAGTTTTATTGATAGAGGTAGGAGAGTTGGTTAAATAGAGTTCTAACATATTTTATTAAACCACTAGTAAATAAATAAATATAGCTAAATCGATCATATAAAGATCGATAAATATAAGGGGATTTTTTTTCTTAATCTAAACTTTTACCTCAGTTTTGTAGAGCTTTGGTGTCATGAGATTTTAGATGCTCGTATTTAATTCAGGCTTGATTTTTTTAAATGGATTATTATTCCATCTTAATCTTTTGGTATTACTTGGGGAGGCAAAAACAGCTTTATAAATATGTCTTAAGTCAATCTCCATATTGGTGGGCTTATCTTCGGAAATCTCTGGATAAAAATTCCATAAATCATTATATGTAAAATCTATAAATGACTGGACATAAACATTGTGCTCTGTTCCAAACCCAGATTATGCTCTGCGAAAGGGTTTTTTCTCATCCTACTATGTTCTAGGGTCAGAGCGCTATCCAGCCTCATTTCTTTTACATTCATCGTATGAGAAAATATCTCAGAAAAACCCTGCCTACCAAAAAAAAAGAAAAAAATAAGGAATCTCTGAGTAATACATATTTAGTAATACTTTTGTTCTTTAAGCCTGACTATCTTCTATACTCAAAGCACTACACTGAAAAACCTAATGATGTTGTTGAGATAAAGGGGGAAAAGAAAAGAACAAAGGGGCTTTCAAATTTAAGTTGCTGGCTATGTTTTAAATCATAGCTAAAAGAACATCTATGTAACTAGTGATCTGTTTGTTAAGATTTTCTTTTTTTCTACCACCTCTGGTTGACCCCTTTTACTCTCTCACTCTCATTTCCTTGAATCATTCACTCTATGCCCAGTAAATGTGATATTTTGTAAAATGATACCGAGGTTTATTGCCTATCTATAGTTATTGTTAATCCATTAATGTTCTTGGGTAGGCTGAGACATTACTGACCACCTCTTTAGAGAGTGATCTTTGTTTATTTCTTTTTTTGATAATAAATTGTAATTCTCTTGTAAACAATAAATTTCTATTTTATTTTAATACATTCACATATTACTTTCTTATCTGTAAATTCCCCCTCTGAGTCTTGTCTCTCCCTGACCACCAGGCATATATTGAAAAGAAATTCTAGTGAGGTTATGGAGAGTAAGTCACTTAGTGGCAATCTGGAGGAGTAGGTGAAGTTCAAACCCTCAATCTGCATCTCTAGATTGGGTTAAAGCAGCTCTACTCTTCATACCATTACAGTTTTTTTGTATAATCTGTTTAACCAACTCTCCCACCTCTCTCCAATGTCTCCTCTAAAAGTTTTTATTTGTATGACCTTTGTAACAAGAGGGCTATCTATTTTGTGTAAATCTGTTAGATTCTTTTTACTATTTGTTTCCACATTAGCCTATTGGAATTGCTCATTTCTTGTTTCAGATATCAGTTTTTTATCTTGTAAAGTTCTTTCTACTCTCTGTTGTTCCATTTGTTTTTCCATTTTCTCCATTCTTACTCCCAAGTCTTTGATCATTTGAAACAGCAGTTCCATACCTTTGATGTCTGCTGTGTTCATATGACTATCCCTAATTCTTGGGGTTTGGTCTTGCACCATACTTTCTGACAGCTGATTTGTGTCATCTAGTGTGACATCATAGATTTAGTCTTGTATATTACTCATATTTGAAAGATAAAAATAAAAGAGAAAGAAAAAAAATTGAGTTTTCTTGAAGTGTTTTTGGTTTAATGTCACTCTCTCCCAATCATCTCCTTACTGTTGCTGAACTCAGTATGTTGGTTTTCTTGAAGTGTGTTTTCCTGCCCAGTTTGTTTCTTTCTGCTGCTAGCATATATAATCACTAAATGTACATAGACCTCCATTAGCCATATGTCTATATAGTAATGAAATTAAAATTTGCAGAAAATTTTTTTTTTGACTTGACCACCTTTGTTCTGCTCCACAATGATCACTATGTCGCCTCACACCACTGAAAAATAGAAAAAAACAAGTATTAGTATATATTTTTATAATGATTATTCCAACCAGTGTTTGGTTGGTTTCAACACATGTACTTTTATATATAAACCACAACCAAAAAAAAATTTTCAGAGAGAGCAAAAAGCGCAGTGAAAAAATATATCTACACTATTGTCATCATCATCAATTTTACCTATTCCCCTCTCAGGGTCTATCTCTGAGGTAAGGCCAACTTGGGATGTCAGATTATACAAAAAAAATCTGTAATGGTATGAAGAGTAGAGCTGCTTTAACCTAATCTAGAGATGCAGGTTGAGGGGGTTCGAACCTCACCTACTCCTCCAGATTGCCATTAAGTGACTTACTCTCCATAACCTCACTAGAATTTCTCAATATATGCTTGGTGGTCAGGGAGAGAGAAGACTCAGAGGGGGAATTTACAGATAAGAAAGCGATATGTGAATGTATTAAAATAAAATAGAAATTTATTGTTTACAAAAGAATTACCATTTATTATCAAAAAAAGAAATAAACAAAGATCACTCTCTAAAGAGGCAGTTAGTAATCTCTCGGCCTACCCAAGAGCATTAATGGATTAACAATAACTATAGATATGCAGTAAACCTTGGTTTCATTTTTACAAATTATCACATTTACTGGGCATAGAGTGAATGATTCAAGGAAATGAAAGAGTGAGAGAGTAAAAGGGGTCACCCATAGGTGGTAGAAAAAAAAGAAAATCTTAACAAACAGATCACTAGTTACATAGAAGTTCATTTAGCTATGATTTAAAACATAGCCAGCAACTTAAATTTGAAACCCCCTTTGTTCTTTTCTTTCCCCCCTTTACCTCACCAACATCATCAGGTTTTTCAGTGTAGTGCTTTGAGTATAGAAGATAGTCAGGCTTAAAGAACAAATGTATTACTAAATATGTATTACTCAGTGATTCGTTATTTTTCTTCTTTTCTTGGTAGGCAGGATTTTTCCAAGATATTTTCCTATATGAGGAATGTAAAAGAAATGAGGCTGGATAGTGCTCCAACTCTAAAACAGTAGGATGAGAAGGAACCCGTTTGCAGAGCATGATCTGGTTTCAGAACAGAGCACAATGCTTATGCTCAGTCATTTATAGATTTTACATATAATGATTTCTGAAAATTTTATCCGGAGATTTCCGAAAATAGGCCCACCAATATGGAGATTGACTTAAAACATATTTATAAAGATGTTTCCACCTCCCCAAGTAATACCAAAAGATTAAGATGGAATAATATAATCTGTTTAAAAAAAAATCAAGCCTGAATTAAATACGAGTATCTAAATTCTCATGACACCAAAGTTCTACAAAACTGAGGTAAAAGTTTAGATTAAGAAAAGATATCCCCTTATATTTATTGATCTTTATATGATCGATTTAGCTATATTTATTTATTTACTAGTGGCTTAATAAAATATGTTAGAACTCTATTTAACCAACTCTCCCACCTCTATCAATAAAACTTTTTTAACATTTCTTGATTATAAAAAAAAACACTCTCTCCCGCATTTAAAGTGTACAGGTTATTTCAAATCACTCCACTCTAAATAAAATGACTACATATATATATATATATATATAAGAATAATGACAGAATATTTTTATTATTCTGCCCTATTAAAAAAAACGCTTTAAAAATTAATTAATCACACAAATACATTATATATAATAAAACAAAAAGTTATGTATACATATTTGTTAATGAAAACATTTAAATATATAACAAACACTAATACAATGATTTATATTACCAGTAAATGGGTAATGCATACATCTTTTTTTAATGAGATAGTCTTATGGAGATTTTAGTGCACTTCATGATCCATGTCTGGCAGCCGGCATTTGATCAGGCAGAAAAATGTTCTAACACTGACTCTTCATTTTGATATTAAATCATTCCAGTTCCAGCATCTTAGAAAAATGATGAGAGAGAGAGAGAGAGAGAGAGAGAGAGAGAGAGAGAGAGAGAGAGAGAGAGAGAGAGAGAGAGAGAAAGGTCTACTCAGCCATTTCCATTACTGTGCACGAAAAATTCTTTCTTTAAAATTTCTTTAAAGGTTTGTGGTTAATATAATCTTCTTTGCTAGAAATTTTACCGCCAAGCTGATTATATTCTTCTTCATTAAATATCTTGTGATATTTCCCTAGTCCTACTAGTTGAACTGACTCAGGCAAAGACCGTGTAGAAAACTAACTAACTCTAATCTATCTACACAACTTGCTGGTCATCTTGCATTCCAATCTCCATTGTTCTCTATCTTTTTTTTTAATTATGGTGGATTTTTTTTAAATTAATTATTTTTTTATTATCTCTAATTAATCTCCTTGGTGAGCTCTAGGAATTTTTATTTCATTATCTAAAAATAAAATCTTTCAATTTCATTTTCTGAAATTAAAAGGACATTCCGTAAATTTTTCTACTTTACATTTAGTTTACATTCATGGTGGTTGAATTCTGGGTCTTTAGTTAAACCACAGTGAATGGTGTAGCAGACATATATATATATATATATATATATATATATATATATATATTGTAACCGGACCACCAACACACAACCCTTTTTTGCATTTATTTTCTGATGAGCATGTTGCAGGAAGGAACCAACAATTGGCATTACCCAATGCAGATGTTAAACCTACCCTTCACAACAATATTTCCTGCTCATCAGAGGATATAGCACCATAGAGGCTGGAAGCATCTAGTTATTTATATGTTTGGTTTTCCAAACAGTGCCACTAGAGTTCAATATCACTACAACCTTATGTACCTGGGTCTAGTTATGCCAGACGTAACTCAGGAGGCATGATGTTCTCGTGAATCAGTGCAATGAATGATGCAATAAAAAACAAATTAGATTTGAACAACTGGAACCAAAATGAATTTTAAGTAACAATTTTATTTAATAACAATTAATAAGTAAGTCCCTCTAATATATTTCCTGTAATGAAAAGAAGAGTAAAGGAATACATTTCAAATAGATTGTCCAAGCAGAACTCATTTTTCAGTTCAGGTGATGAGAAGATTATGGATACATTTTCAATAGATTGTCCAAGCAAAACTTATTTTTCAGTTCAAGTGATGAGAAGATTATAGATGCATTTCCAATAAATTGTCCAAGCAAAACTCATTTTTCAGTTCAAGTGATGAGAAGATTATAGGTACATTTTCAGTAGATTGTCCAAGCAAAACTCATTTTCAGTTCAAGTGATGAGAAGTGTTTTAAGCAGTATGCATATATAATTCATGTGCACAATTTTAGTCCATAGAATCATTAAAATAGATATATGTATGATATTACTAAGTAAATGTTTTAACCATTTATTCCAGGGCTTTTAGAAGTATTTTTAAATAGTACACATATATAATTTATAAAATAATTAGCATTTAACTAATGAAATATACGTGAGTGTTTTAATTAAATAACACAATTTTCATTTCTTGTGTGTTTTCAATTAAGGGAAAGCAAAGAAACAAAAAACATCATCAACTTTTGACTAAGTTAATATCTTTTGCAAAATAATTTTTCTTGTTTTCTTATAAATACATATACATATCAAATATTTATGAAATTGTTACCTTATCTTATCCATTTCTTCTTTAACTTCAAGTGGCATGCTAAAGCCTACACAAAACAAAAGAAAAGGGCATT
Source organism: Epiperipatus broadwayi (assembly GCA_028023455.1). Taxonomy (NCBI): domain Eukaryota; kingdom Metazoa; phylum Onychophora; class Udeonychophora; order Euonychophora; family Peripatidae; genus Epiperipatus; species Epiperipatus broadwayi. The sequence goes on from JAQFVV010006203.1 coordinate 7,989,075, forward strand.
GTCATTGGTATTTTTAATGATGTTAAAACAGGCAAAAATGGAGGTTCATGGTGCAGACAAAGAGAGAATGTCAAGGGATTATTCTTGCATTGGTATGATTTCCATATTAATTCTTTCCTTTTTTCATCATTAATGGTGACTGTAAATATTATCTTCTAAGATTATGATGCTCAGCTGTTAGTTAAATAGTGAAATAACCGATAAAAAACTGAATTTTTCACTATTCACTTTTCTTACAACAAATGGTTGAACGAAAGAACAAACATTCTTCTCCACATCACTATTATGCATTAATCTTCAGATTGATTAGACAGCTCAGCCCCCTATATTTTATTTGTTGCAGCTTTTTTTTAAAGTGGTAGGGCAAAGTAGTTTTTTTCTAAAATACATGCACATGTGAAACAAGTATGCTCGTTTCATTACCCCCCACCAAATTTTAAGATGAAATCGCCTAGAAGTACGATTTCATTCCACATATTATATACTTCATCTCTCATTACTGCATCTCTACTGGTTTTAGATGTGCTGATGAAATAGGTAAGATGAGCTGGAAAAGTGAATACATGGACTGTAGCCTCCAATGCCAGAATAAGTAGATGGCCAAGCATAAACCACTAGTACACCCTGCACCATGATGTCACAAGAAAATACCTCATTTTTAAGTACTACCTCTCTTGTACCTAGAAGTATCTTCCAACTAAGAGTAGGAGCCAGAATAAAAAACAATTTGGCAATCAGCCAACCCTGCTCAACTTCCGTGAGTCTTAAGGGCTTATTCATTTGGGTATATTCATGAGACCAAGGCCTATACACGAGGCCTATAAATACACACTATTGGACTACTCTCGGAGGTCAACATACAGGTCTGGATAGTGCCGAGCATATACTTCACAGCATTATAACACAACACATCCAAGCAGCTCTGCTCAATCTTCCACTGATCTCAACATGAAAAACACAAGTCCATGCATCACTACATCACACTCACAATCTTTTTCCATCAGCTTTCTCTATTTTATTGTTCTGAATTATAACTACTGTTTGGTTTAGGAGACTGAGGATCATGATCAGTTCTCCTATAATACTCTTCTGTATTATAACTGCAACCCAGTTTAGGAGACTGAAGATCATGATCAGTTCTCCTATAATGCTCTTCTGTATTATGAGGTAACACACTTCTGGATCATCTTTTTGTTGGGAGTTTCTCATGCTCAACATCACTGTGGTGGCTTGCTTCTTCACTTCCATATTTTCTTTTCTGATCCTTGTTACTGATTGATCTTCTAATTACATGGGTCTGATATAGACCATGAACACCATCTATGGGTTTCTCCTGTTCCTCTTCCATGGTGGTACTTCATTTTTACATAAAAGTTTCTTTTTAAATGGTTCTTCTGCCATAGTAATTATTTTTTTGGTATTTGTAAAAGTTTCTTGTTGCTTAATTTTTTTCATACTGATAAATCCTGTTTTGAGATTCGTTTTTGGTGTCTTTTCCTGCATAAGCAAGTATATTTTTAATAACTGTCTTTATATATTTTTTTTGTACTCAATTTCTGATTTGAGTTTATTGAGTTTTTGTTTATAATTTTTATATATGGCTGAGGACTAATACACTTTTCTTTCCAATTTATGGTTTCTTTCTCTATCTCTGTTACTATTTCATAGCATATATCAGACAATTTTTCTGAATTATTTTCTTCTATATTGGACAGTTCCTTCGTTATATGAGAATTAAATTTTTGATTATGTTTATTTTCATGTTTTTCATCTTTTTGCAGATCAGAAGATTTTAATTTTGCTTTATTAGATTCATTTCATCCATTTGAAACTCTTTTACTGTGTTTGATACTATTTCAGTCTCAGATTCTGTATATACTGTTTCTTTCTTTTCAATTTTAGAGATATATTCCACAATCAGAAGTTTTCCTGAAGGTGGACTGACAATTTCGAAATCACCCTTTGTCATTTCAATTTCTTCCTTTTTAACAACCTCAAATTTTGCTTCATCAGTAATAGGATATTCAATTTGTGATTCTTTTAAAATATCTTTGGTTGGAAATTCTAAAGTTTTCTCCTCATCCAATTTTTTAGACTGAGTTATTTCTTTTATTAACTGGTTGAACTTTTCATTCTGATTTTTTATTGCTTCTATGATTTGTTTTTCTATTCTTTGGTTTGCTTCTATTCCTTGCTTCTTATCTTCTTCTCTTTGTTTACCTCTTTTTTGTCATCTTCTTCTCATTGTTTGATATCATCTTCTCTTTGTTTATCTCTTTTTTGTTATCATCTTCTCTTTGTTTATCTCTTTTTTTGTTATCATCTTCTCTTTGTTCATCTCTTTTCTTGTGGTCTGCTTTTATAATTTCCATTAACTGGGCTAACATGGACATCTCCCCTGTTTTCTCTGATTGCTCACCTGCTTTGGCTTCTTGTTTATCTTCTTTCTCAGGAAGATCCTCTATGCTTTCTGTATTCATCATTTTTTGTTTTTGATCTGGTTATCATCAGTATTTTATTCTACAGTTTATGTGTATTTTTTTATTTCAACTTTGATAAGCTTCTCTCTCCATCCACACCATGATTTAACTCCATCCTCTTTAAAATACCTGTTTTATTCTCTATGCCATTCATTTCTGTGTTGTTTTGCCTTTAAACTTTTATTTTTCCACCCTTCTTGAATTAATCATATCACTGCATCATATGCACCGTTCATATCACAGAATTGTGATCTGCTTATGCCTATGGGTAGGCTAGATAGATAAGGCCCCATGTTGGGCACTAAATTTAACTGGACCACCAACACACAACCCTTTTATTACTTCAGTTGTATTTATTTCCTGATGAGCATGTTGCAGGAAGGAACCATCAATTGGCATTACCCAATGTGGATGTTAATCCTATCCCCCACAACAATATTGCCTGCTCATCAGAGAATGTAGCACCATAGAGGATGGAAGCATCTAGTTATTTATATGTTTGGTTTTCCAAACAGCACCACTAGAGTTCCATCTCACTACAACCTTATGTACCTGGGTCTAGTTATGCCAGATGTAGCTTAGGAGGCATGATGTTCTCGTGAATCAGTGCAATGAATGATGAGTGATGCAATAAAAAACAAAATAGATTTGAACAACTGGAACCAAAATGAATTTTAAGTAACAATTTTATTTAATAACAATTAATAAGTAAGCCACTCTAATACATTTCCTGTAATGAGAAGAAGAGTAAAGGAATACATTTCAAATAGATTGTCCAAGCAGAACTCATTTTTCAGGTCAGGTGATGAGAAGATTATGGATACATTTCCAATAGATTGTCCAAACAAAACTCATTCTTCAGTTCAAGTGATGAGAAGATTATAGATGCATTTCCAGTAGATTGTCCAAGCAAAACTCATTTTTCAGTTCAAGTGATGAGAAGATTATAGATGCATTTCCAATAGATTGTCCAAGCAAAACTCATTTTCAGTTCAAGTGATGAGAAGTGTTTTAAGCAGAATGCATATATAATTCATACGCACATACTTACTGACTAGTAATTTTAAGTCCATAGAATCATTAAAATAGATATACGTATGATATTACTAAGTAAATGTTTTAACTATTTATTCCAGGGCTTTTAGGAGTATTTTTAAGCAGTACGCATATATAATTTATATGCACATACTTATTGACTAATAATTTTAAGTCCATAGAATCATTAATATAGATATACGTATGATATTACTAAGTAAATGTTTTAACCATTTATTCCAGGGCTTTATAGTACACATATATAATTTATAAAATAATTAGCATTTAACTAATGAAATATATGTGAGTGTTTTAATTAAATAACACGATTTTTGTTTCTTGTGTGTTTTCAATTAAGGGAAAGCAAAGAAACAAAAAACATCGTCAACTTTTGACTAAGTTAATATCTTTTGCAAAGTAATTTTTCTTGTTTTCTTATAAATACATATACGTATCGAATATTTATGAAATTGTTACCTTATCTTATCCATTTTTTCTTTAACTTCAAGTGGCATGCTAAAGCCTACACAAAACAAAAGAAAAGGGCATTGTATTTAAGCTGAATGGCGTTGGTATTTTTCATGATGTTAAAACAGGCAAAAATGGAGGTTCACGGTGCAGACAAAGAGAGAATGTCAAGGGATTATTCTTGCATTAGTATGATTTCCATATTAATTTTTTCCTTTTTCATCATTAATGGTGACTGTAAATATTATCTTCTAAGGTTATGATGCTCAGCTGTTAGTTAAATAGTGAAATAACCGATAAAAAACTGAATTTTTCACTATTCACTTTTCTTATAACAAATGGCTGAATGAAAGAACAAACGTTCTTCTCCACTTCACTATTATGCACTAATCTTCAGATTGATTAGACAGCTCAGCCCCCTATATTTGATTTGTTGAAGCTTTTTTTTAAGGTGGTAGGGCAAAGTAGTTTTTTTTTAAAAATACATGCACATGTGAAACAAGCATGCTCGTTTCAATATATATATATATTCCATGTGTATATATGTATAGCTTCAATATAAACAGTTGTGCTGGTAATAAATTTAGTGGATTTTCATTTTCTTTGATTTTGATATATCTTCAGTTTTCCCATAGTCTTTCCTATAAATAAAGTGAATTAGCATCAAAAGAAATAGATCCCGCATGAAAATTAGACTTTAGCTTGACAAAATCCAGGTTAAAGATAGAAAATTATGAAATTAACAGAAAAGAATATAAATTTGAGTGACAAAGTTTACATTTGACAAAATAATTCAATTTCTTAGTTTCTAGATTTACAATATATCGATGATTGTGATATTCTTGCTGATTCATAGTATGATTTATAGAATGTTTTAAACATTTTAAATGTCTTTTATAATGTATTTCGTTTAATAATTTAGATAAAACAAAATTTAAGTGTTTTATCAGCTAGTAATGAAACAAAAATCTTCAGCAATGTTTGGGTTATCAGTTTGAAAATGTTAATTAGTATCAATATGTTTAAAGCTTAGAGATTGATATGTAGCATTGAAGATACTATTTTTCTGCTTCATTTAACAAGATAAAAGAGAGTATTTCATTATAGTAATATAATTACTTCAATTGATTTTATTGTGATATTTACAGCCGGAAATAACATTTTCTTGGCTGACTCAAATGGAGTGAGAGAAACAAATGTAAGACTTATAAACATTTATAATAATTTGTTGTATATATATATATATATACATAGTATAAATTCACTAGATACAAGGATAAATTAATTATTAGTTCCACAGTCTGCTTCCGAAGTGATAGAAGAGAGGAATGTGGCAATTCACTATTGGTTTTATTAAGAATGTCACAAATTAGTGTGCTGTTGGTTTGTAACTCTCCAAGGATCTATATATTTTCAGGATTCATTGCTTGCCTCAAGATTGCCATGATATACAATTTGTTTCTAAGTTTTGCAATATTATGACTAGTGTCCAAAGAGGATCAGATCTGTTAATACTCTACACCTAATATGTCTATCATCAAACGAACTTCAGGTGTTGAATATTTAAAGATATTTTCCAAACCATACTGTAAAATTTATAACATTCACTGATCAGGCTATATGATAGACCAGTTCATGCCATTACTTGTCTGTTATTTACCTAATTGATCAGCCATATTTTTCATCTGTATTTTTCTTTAAACCCAATTTTGAGAGATTTCTATTCACTGAACAAATCCATTATTAACCATTTCACCTTTATGGAGAGGGAAATTTAATGATTACTATAAACATGCAAAACATTATATTTGTTCTTATCATTTCTACATTTTCAGATTCAACTATTTGGTCTGTGCAATTCTTAAGATGATCCAGATAAAAATAAAATAAATTAAAAGGGATTACTCAGAAGCGTTTGATGGTAAACTGAATTAATATCTATGAAAGCTTGTTCACATACAAACCTAACAAAGAGGTAAGATCTTTAAGATGACATTTTGAAAGACAAAATATCACAGAATTAGACATATTGCAGAGTGAAGAAGTCACTGATTATATATATATATATATATATTGTACTGCTAATGAATAATAGCGCTCCATGGAAAATTATGTTTACAATTATTAAAAATACAAATTTTCATAAACAAAACAAAGTTTAAAATTGATAATGAGTAATAAAATCATTGTAAAAGCATCTCATTTGAAAATAAATAAATTTATAGAAGTCAGAAGATTTTTTCTTTATTATTAGTTTAAAACAAAATGCGGTTTGCTAAAAATTAATTAATTCATAGTTTTACATATTAAAGAGTAATTGGAAGGGGGAGAGAAGTTAAAAAAAAGTTAAAAGTAGTTGAATTTCAAGTAAATAAAAGTTAAAGTTATAACAGTTAAAGAATTAATCTTTTTTCATGAAATTAAAAGCACTCTCTCTTTTCGTTTAAATTATTAAAAAAAAAAAGGGAAAAGAAATCTTAAAAACTAAATAACGAGTTGATTTTAAACATATACATGCATAAATAGTGCATGGTTGTAAACATAAAGATATAGTGGAATATGCGCATGTTAAGAATAAAATAAAATATGAAGGTGGATATTAAAAATAAATGAAAGTTGATAAGTTAAAAGAAATTCCCTTAAGGATTGCAAATACTCAAAAGCTACATAAAAGAAATGAATTCGCAATGGCTACTAATTAAAGAATCCATCAACAATTAATTAATTAAAATCTTATCAGAATTTAATCCAAAACAGTGGATGAATTTCAACAATGGATGTAGCTGGCAGCTATAAAAACTGACTAACAAAGTGACAACAGGTCATCATATATATAGAGCGAGTCAATCAGATTCAAGAGTCAATCAGTTTTTTCAATCAGTCAGAGATGTATCTGAAGTTCCTGCAGTGTTAGCAGTCATCAGAAGCATATGGATGGATTCCAGTTTTAGTCTGATGGAACATCAGCAGTCTTCCCATTAGAATTGATGCCCATCTAATACTTTGAAACTTCCAGAAATATCTTACTGCCTGAACAAAAGAGTATCACAACCTCCACAGAAGCACAAAATCCAACTGGTTGGAAAACACACAGGAAACAAAAAGCAAGAAGTCTCCATGTTCCAAAAAAAAAACCTATAGGTAATAAACATTTTCTTATTTCCACTTCTGATATTAAGTAGCCATTGTGACCGTTAAAGCCTCCAGAGTCAGTAAAATCAATGACCTCTATAGCATGCATAAAATGAACTATTACGTGAGTGTTTTAAATGCAGTGTATTATTTAATGTGTTTGTTATATTATATTTTATTGTATGTATTAAGAATGGGTATATGGTTATTATATATAAAATATCATTGTTTGGATTAATTAAAAAGTTTGAAGTAGTTTAAAAATTAGTTAATAAATTATCTTTAAATTTAATATTTGTAGGTCAATTCTTTTACCACTAAATAAAGTAACAGTATATTATAATATCCTTTTGATTGAGCTAGTTGGCATTTTATAGGCACTGAATGCTGAATTAGTTGGCCATCATTCAGGGCACATATGTTGCTTTGGTAATTAACTGGAGTTTACTCCAAAACAAAAAAAAAAGTGCTTTGAATGATAGGTGTTGAATTCTGCAGCCGAGAAGATCTATGTCCTTCAAATGTGGTCACAGTTATATATATTTAAATATAGCTCTGACTTGAGCATGGGTACCCTCTGGGTATTATGATTCTCTGCCAAAGGGGCCAGTGTGGAGCAATATTTAAATTGCATTGGTGTAGATCGAATTTATAAATAATTGTATCATATTTTTTTTATATAAAAGTCTTATAATTTTGCTTTCACAAATTTAGATTTTTTTTATTTAAAAGAGTCAAAGTTCATGCTAGTTTTTATTCCCCAAGTGATCAATTACCCCACCTGGTTCAATATATATATATATGTAATATTACAAATCGATGTCTGTATTTCTTCAAAATAATATACGTAACTCTATAAATAAATATTTGAAAATACAGTAATTAAAAGTCAATAAAAATTATATGTATAACTATAACTTAGAAGCGCTTTCACTATGTTATAGCTTTGCCAACTATCACATTTAAAATGTCAACTTTCCCATAATTCAATGTCAACTTTCCCATAATTCTATTATCTTAACATTTGCTGCTTGCCGATTAATTAAATTTTGCTTGTATTTATATATTAACATCGCCTCTTTAATTTTTCTTTTATTGTTATTTCTTTCAGTTTCCAATATTTTTACATTGTTATAATCAAAATCAAAACCATATATACATGATTTATTATGGTCATAAAAAACAGAAGCTGATAAATTCTCACTATTTTTAAATTTTTGTTTCATATTTTGAACCCTTTTAAACAATAATATGTGCTCTTTTGTTCTTTTTTCCAATGTGCACCTTGATTCACCTATATATCCACTACCACACCTACATGTCCATTTGTAAATGATACAATTTTTATTTGTCAATAAAGTTTTATCTTTTGAATTGTTTATTAATTTATTCAATGTAGGTGGTGCATAAAATGCTATATCGCATATTCCTTTATAAATTTTCTTAATGAAACTTGCCTGTTGAATCGATATATATGGTATTGATATCCACAACTTTTTATCAGAAAAATTAACATTATTATTAATATTTTTATATTTAGAAGTAAAATTTTTAACAGTATAATATACCCAATCATAATTGTATCCAACGTTTAACAACTCATTACAATAAACTTCAACATTTTTAGTTTTATCTGATGCATATTTACAAAGATTATCATTTCTAAATAAAAAGGACTTCAAACCTGCCATTTTATGTGACATTGGTACTTTTGATACATATGGAATATATCCTCTTTTAAGCAAAAAGAGGATATATTCCATATGAATCAAAAGTACCAATGTCACATAAAATGGCAGGTTTGAAGTCCTTTTTATTTAGAAATGATAATCTTTGTAAATATGCATCAGATAAAACTAAAAATGTTGAAGTTTATTGTAATGAGTTGTTAAACATTGGATACAATTATGATTGGATATATTATACTGTTAAAAATTTTACTTCTAAATATAAAAATATTAATAATAATGTTAATTTTTCTGATAAAAAGTTGTGGATATCAATACCATATATATCGATTCAACAGGCAAGTTTCATTAAGAAAATTTATAAAGAAATATGCGATATAGCATTTTATGCACCACCTACATTGAATAAATTAATAAACAATTCAAAGGATAAAACTTTATTGACAAATAAAAATTGTATCATTTACAAATGGACATGTAGGTGTGGTAGTGGATATATAGGTGAATCGAGGTGCACATTGGAAAAAAGAACAAAAGAGCACATATTATTGTTTAAAAGGGTTCAAAATACGAAACAAAAATTTAAAAATAGTGAGAATTTATCAGCTTCTGTTTTTTATGACCATAATAAATCATGTATATATGGTTTTGATTTTGATTATAACAATGTAAAAATATTGGAAACTGAAAGAAATAACAATAAAAGAAAAATTAAGGAGGCGATGTTAATATATAAATACAAGCAAAATTTAATTAATTGGCAAGCAGCAAACGTTAAGATAACAGAATTATGGGAAAGTTGACATTGAATTATGGGAAAGTTGACATTTTAAATGTGATAGTTGACAAAGCTACAATGTAGTGAAAGCGCTTCTAAGTTATAGTTATACATATAATTTTTATTGACTTTTAATATATATATATATATATATGTTTATTTCATGTTTAAAGAGGTTTATTTAAACTTCAATGTATCAATATTTCATACTCTGTAGTCAAGTTGCAAGCTTTAAGTGTCCATATATATTCAATGGACCATTAGTAAAAATGGATTTCCATTCTTGCTATTAAAAGGTGTGAAGGTTGCCTTAACAGCAGTGAGAAATATTGATTACTATATTTTACTGTGAATGTTTAGGTGGTTATTGGTTGGAATTTAATTATATATATATATATATATATAATTCAGAATAGATATAAGAATGCTGTTAAGGGTTCACATGCTTTGCCAGGTGCTGATATAGATTCGGTTCATAATTTGGTGATGGCTAAATTAAAGTTAAGTTTAAAAAGAATTAAAAGAGGGAAAAGATACACAAGATGGGACTTGGATAAATTGAGACAAATGGAAAAAGGAAAATTTGGTTTAATATGTGAAAATGAATTTAAAAGAATTGTTCAGGATGGGAACTATATTAATAGCTCTGATGAGTGTTGGAATAGAATTAAAGAGGGATTCTTGAAAATAGCAAAAAATGAAATAGGTATTATTCGTGCGAGAAAAGCTAAAAGACCTTGGATAACTGAAGGTATGTTGGAAAAGATGGAAGTGCGGAGATGGTGGAAGAATGTAAATACTGAGGAAGGGCAAAAGGAATATAGGAAATTTAATAATGAATTAAGAAGAGAAACAGATTTAGCAAAAGAAAAGTGGTTGGAGCAAGAATGTAAAGAGATAGAAAGGTTTCAACAGATGAAAAGATATGATCTAGCATTTGATAGAATACAAAGTATTTCTTGGGAGAAAAAACATGGGTAGCAAGTGAGGTTGGGATAAGAATGGAAGGAAGGTTAACCGATAGTAATGATATATTAAAAGATGGGGAAGAATATATTAGGGTATCTGTTTAGTAGAGGAAATAATTTAATTAGTTATGAACTTAAAAATGAAGAAGATGTTGCAATGGATGATAGAGGTATGGACATACTGCCAGATGAAGTAAGAAAGGGCAATCGACAAATGAAGAATAGTAAGGCTATTGGATTTGATGCAGTACCTATAGAATTTTTGAGAGAAATGGGAGAATTTATTATGAAGGAAATAGTTGGACTTTGCAATTTGATATATAATAGTGGAGTTTGGCCTGAAGATTTTTTAAGAACTATAGTGATTCCAATTGCTAAAAAGAAGAAAGCTGTTAAATGTGAAGAGTATAGGACAATAAGTGTATTGTCTCATGTTTCTAAGGTGTTATTGAGGATTTTAACTCAAAGGATTTATGGGAAGGTTGACCATTATATTGCTGAAGAACAGTTTGGTTTTCGGAAAGGGAAAAGCACAAGAGATGATATTGGTATTGTTAGGACAATTGCAGAAAAATATATTGAAAGAGATAAAGGAATTGGTATATGTTTTGTAGATTTAGAAAAGGCATTTGATAGAGTAAGCTGGAATAAACTGATGTCTATCTTAAGAGATAAAGGGAGTATTCTGGAAAGAAAGATGATTGATATGGAATATGTATAATGGGCAAAGAATAAGAGTTAGATTTGGATGTAATGAGACTGATGAAGTGAATATAGAAAGTGGAGTTAGGCAAGGATGTAGTATGTCACCTGTTTTGTTTAATATTTATTTAGATAGATATGATAAATAATTATTTGGACTGTGGAGGAGCAAATGTTGGAGGGAGAGTAATAAAGTGTATAAGATTTGCAGTGATATGGCACTTATTGCTGAGAAAGAAAAGGATCTTCAGAATATGTTGAATAAATTGGAAGAAGGATGTATGGCATATGGAATGAAGATTAATATTGAAAAGACTAAGTGTTTATGGATAGGGAGAGATGCAAAAAGACTGCAAATTGGAATCCATGATGACATGGTGCAGCAGGTGAAGGGATTTAGATATTTGGGTTGTTGGTTGAGTGAGGATGGAAGAAGGGAAGATGAAGTTAAAAGAAGAATAGCAGTAGCAAAGGTGACATTTGTAAAAAGAAAGAAGATATTCTGTGGACCTATGGAAAGAGAATTAAGGAAAAGATTAATTAAATGTTATGTGTGGAGTGTATTAATGTATGGTTGTGAGACATGGACATTGAGTAATAGAATTAAGAAACGACTGGAAGCTTTTGAGATGTGGACATGGAGAAAAATGGAAAAAACAAATGAAGAAGTTTTGAAAAGAGTTAATGAGGAAAGAAGGTTGATTGAAAGTATCAAAGAGAGAAAGAGAAACTGGATTGGACATATACTAAGAAAAGATTATAGTTTAATGAAAGATGTTTTGGAAGGAATGGTGAGTGGAAATAAAAAGAAAGGATGGAAGAGATTGACATTATTGGATGATACACGAGATGGAAGGGGTTATGTGGAATTGAGGAAGTGGGCAAGGAAGAGAATGGAATGGAAGAATGGATGAACTGATGTAGTGACTACTCTCTGGACCTGTCTATTGGACAGACTACTATTGATGATATATGTATATATATATATATAATCAGAATGTATTATCCTAATCATACTACTAGTTTATAATAACCACCATCAATAAACATCTCGTCTTTACACAATCTAAGGACAGGTTCTTCACAAAAATTGATCTCTGTCATTCTTGATGTAATTATCAGTCATTAATTAGGCTTCAAAAGCCACTACAAATAATAAATCATAATTATTTATTTAAATGAATTTATTTCTATGAAAATTGGTTGTCCAATGATATTTTGATTAGTAGCTATTTAACTTGTTGTTGGAATACATGGCATATTACTGTATTTGACGATTTTCTTTGATAGCCAAGCCATCAAAGCTTCACGACAATTACCAAGACATGGTTGAATAAATTCGAAGATATAAGCTTAAGAAATACACTAGAAAAATGTATATTTGAAGGCAAGGAGCTTGAATTTTTCAGGCATAAATTTGATACAAAAGACATTCCTTCTAACAAAGTAAAAAGAGAGATTAAATCTTTTTCTTATCTCATTAACTACTACAAGAGTTTATTCTACTATAAAATAAAGATTTCTTAATCTTTCTATAGATTATAAGATAAAAAGGTAATTTAGGATTGGAGATTCAACATGGTAGAGCTTTTCCAAAAATTGAAAAAAAACCTAATAATATTTTTAAATATAGATCATGAAAAGTTGTTATAACTTATTTGTGATACATCAATAATAAATGTCAGTGCAATATAATCATATAAAAATGGAATGTACTCTTCCATTGCATTTGCTTCAAAATTATTAACAAAAACAAAACGAAATTGTGCTCAGATAACCAGGATCACTATATGATTTCCTATATGATAGGTGATTCATAGTTTGCGGAGAACCCATACCATTGTTGAACCGTTTTCAGCAGACAAAAGCAATCCCAACTTACTTTCCTACATGTGCTGAGGTGTTTCAATTTCTTATTGGTATATAAATCTACTATTATTAAATGCCAGAAATTTATAATAGTTAAAAAACAGCACATGATTGGAAGTTAATTTTCTTCTGCACAATTATTAACTTTGAACATTCCTTATATAGACATTTCATGTCAATTAGCTCTGAATGACTGATAGGAAGTGGAATTAATCATTCAACAAGTTAATCATTCAACAATCTAAAATATGTTGGATGATCAACAATATATCCCAGTTATATTACATTTCTGGCATTGATTGATTATTGAATCTTGTACTGGATGGCATAAAGGTATGGCAAATAAAACAATTTGCTAATGATTAGCAATGTGCAAGCTGACATCAGGTGATGTGTTTTGGTTATATAATGTATTATTGGTTTCATATAGTGGCAGCTCATGAAATTTTTAAGCATTGTGTTTTATTACAATATTGCCCCCCCCCCCCCAAAAAAAAAAAAAAACAAGTAAGGAAACAAAATAGAGCATTTTTAATTTTGCAAGCAGACGACCATTTTATTTTTCTTTACCAATTATTGTTAAAAATACCTAATATATATACTAACTTTTACTTTTTATTTAAATTTTATTGTATAATGTCAATTGAGGGAAATGTAATCTTTTTATATATTGAACACCAAGGCTTATCACGATAAATATTTTAAATATTTTTTTTATTTTGTTATATTTTTCTGTAATAGAGATTTATATATTCATTTATAAACGTTAATTAAAAAAAAAAAAAAAAACCCCACAGAATATGTTATTGATCATCATAAATGAAAACAGTAAAAAAAATCACTCTGAAGAGAAATCAGAAAAGATAAATATATCACTTTAAAATAATTATTTATGTTGATCAGTGAGCATCTCCCTGTGGTAATTTTTTTATGTATTGATAGGAACAAATGAATCTCAGCAGAACTAGAACTTATCAACGAAATATGAAATTTCTGGCACTGTTATAATTAGCAGCTCTTTGAATAGAATCTCAAATATTGGTTAAAATAATTATTTTTAAAAATAGTTTAATTAATTGTATTTACATAATAATTATTCAAAATATTTAAAAATTGTTATACTAGTGATGTTTTTAAGCACAGATTCAATAATTAATTTTATTCTTTTCTGGGGTGCTGGCAGTGTTGCAGTGCTTATATACCAGTTGCTACTGATTTTGCATCAATTCCAACCAAAAAGTAACTACGGTTATGAAAAAACTAAGATTACCATAATGTATAGAAATTGAATAGGTTTTAGATCCATATAACCATGGAAATAAATAAGCTTATATTGAAAAAATTACATTTTTTAAGTTTAGGCTGGTAACTTGATAGTATAACAAAACGTTTAAAATGGCTGTTAGAGGAAAAGTGTATTAGACCCAAAGAAATTCAAGTACATGGTTCATAAAGCTTCTCAATGATGAAAACCATCAGCTACAAACTAATCTGGAGATATTTGAATAGTATAGCAACTGGATACAGATTTATTAAGCACTACCATCTGGCATCTATTGATTGCTTGTGACCTAATTTTAATGCTGTAATAATATTAAAATTGTGCTGTGCTCAATATATAAATGCCCAATATTATTAACTTAATAATGTTATTTCAATCTTATTATACAATCCCATCGTCGTAATTTGTTATTTATGTATTTAAGAGTATTTGCCTTGGGGAAAATAAAGCGTTTTTTTTACCAGCGCTAATTAACAGAATTTTCATGAAGTATTTTGTCATATAATCAAATATGTTTTCAAATGTATTTTATTTATTTTCACGACCGTAATGGCGTGAAAATAGTTTGTATTATATCTGTAATGAATCTTGGAATGCTCCCCGAAGTAATGTTAGACACCATGTTTCAGAACCGTAATCCAAAGCGTTAATAGCAATATTATGTAATCTTTTCAATAAATGATTGGCATCTTAATATTGGATCCACCAAAGATGTGTGTTAGTGTATATATCTTATTTAATTAACAAAAGAGCATATGAGAAATAATAGCGTGATATGTAATTACCATTTGGTAGATCGCTTGCTCGTTCACCACATACTAATGTATCCAATTAATTTATAAATGTATGTAAATAATTTGTCATTATATTAAACTAATATTTATTGCTTAACTTGTTTAAGTACTTCCAATTCCTTTTCTCCACTTCCAAACATACAGCCATGAGTATACATATTTTAGTTAAGTCATAGTTAATAGATGTCGCATTGTCTTCTCCACTCTGCTACTGGGCCAGATTTAAAATAAATTCTTGTGTGCCATCATTGTTATGTTATCCATTAGGTGTTTGATCTGGGGCTTAGAGAGTGGGTTCAAATCCAGGCTGGTCCCTGACCTAAATCTTGGGCTTGACTGGGTTTGAAGTACATTTTGTGAGTTTCAGCTCATGTTAGATGGTTAAACATGTTTTGACCAGTACAATATACTCAAAATATATTATACCAACAGCAAACAAAATTCCAGGGTTTAAGGCATTCTTATTTCGAATTTTTTATCTGGTGTAAATGTGAGTCCGACCATAAATATAATTTTGATACATACATATCTGACTTACCCGCCAATGGATTTAAGTTTTCATCTCTCATTCAAAGTCAAATTTTTTTATTATAAAATGCGTTATCCACCTCCAAACAACCAAGATAAATCTTGGCTGTCTCTTTCCTATATATTCAGTGTTACTCATTTGATTCATAAAATTCTTTGTTCTTACCCATCGAGTTGTACTCCACACTCCTTTTCCTTTGTACCAATTAATCAATAATTCAAAGGATAGATTACCATGGGATCTTCATTCTGAAATTATATATAAAATCAAATGCCAAAATTCTACCCGTCTATCTGATTTCTATGGTGAATCTGAGGTCAACCTGTATACTCTACGGGCTCAGCACAAATACTTATATAACTGGGAAAGACACATTCGGACTCTAAATCTGTTTTTTTTTAGCATTTCACTATTTCTGGCCATAAATTTGAACCCACATGTTCCAATGTCATTTGCTCAGAACCCAATGATGCAAAGCAAAAGCTCAAAGAGACAAGGCACACTTTCAAGGACAATTATGTCACCAATAGAAAAGAATCTTGCATTCCCCATTCTAAAAAGTGTCTTGCTCTAACTAATTAATGCACTATGTAAACAATATGCTAATTTATTAGCTTATTCCCTTACCTCAGATACAAGCGTTGATACGTCTATGACAATTATCTGTTGAAAGCATTCTAAGCTCTACAGTATTTTTATTGTTAATAAAGTTTTGCTCTTAATACAGTTTTTGTATTTGTATATATATATTAAATCTTACTTGTGAATTCTGAATTATTTGCAATCCTTTCTTTATCTTCGTTAAAGAAGCCAAATAGTCATACAAAAGTTTAAAACGATTTTAGTTTATTGTTACATCAAAGACTTACATCTTATAGATTTTTTTAATAAAGATTTTTTATTATATATACAAAAAATATATATAATTTTCGTTGAAACTAAAAATTTACAATAAAAAATTACATATATAAATCAATGTCATTTTTAAATCTTCTTATATTAACAATGACGTTCAGTTTTACATTAAATATATAGTCAGTGAATCAATTCTTTTTTGTAACTTTATTACCTAAAACAAACAAGCAAACAAAAACAATTTATTAAAATATTTATAAATTGATATATGAATCAATTAAAAAAAACTAATTAGCACTCTCTATTTAACTTAATTGTAAAATGTAATGATAAATGATAAATTTTTTAAAATAGTCAACTACTAAAACTATACATTTTATCAATAATAAGATTTACATAACCAGTTTACAATTCCAAATGAAACTATTATGTATGACTCTTAATATCTATTTTACAATGAGTTTATTAGAGCTTGCTTCAATGTGGTAATCATTTAGCACGTGCTTCTGGGTTTTATTTACTTACCCGAAGCGCCACCAAACATTACTGAAAATACTAAATAATTAATGTTTTTTTTTTGTTTAGCAAATTAAAAATAATGTGCGTTAGGTGTATGTTTTTTGAAACTGAAAACTTTTAGACAATTTTTAAAGTCACAAAAGTTTTTTTTTTCTGGCTTGACGAAAATAAAAAGAAAAGGTACTGAGTGTTATATAATACTTTTTTTTTTGAAAGCAAATGAAGTCAAAATATTAATTTTACTGTGGGTTATCGATTACAGGTGATAAAAATCTGTATTATTTGTGTTGATAACAAAATAAAAAAACACTCACATATATCCAAAACAAATGACTTAGAAGTAAATGATGGTAAAAATGTTTAAACAATTTCGTTTATTTTGTGGTTTA
Source organism: Epiperipatus broadwayi (assembly GCA_028023455.1). Classification (NCBI taxonomy): domain Eukaryota; kingdom Metazoa; phylum Onychophora; class Udeonychophora; order Euonychophora; family Peripatidae; genus Epiperipatus; species Epiperipatus broadwayi. Next base: position 8,006,563 of record JAQFVV010006203.1, read on the forward strand.
TTTTGTGTTAGTTTGTAGATTACAGCTTTCAATTCAAGACTCTGCTAAATTTTTTGCACTTACAAAAGTGACGTCTATTGAAAATTGATTTTTAGAGGAGGTGGGAGATCTTTTTTTTGATTGTTGTTTGAGAAAAATCTGTAAATCAATATTTTAATTCAAAAGTACATATCAAATTTATTGATTAGTATTTTAAGTAGTGATGATGAGATGAGATGCACTGTGACTTCTCCTTTTTTGCAGACAGGAATCTCTCAGCTACAATACCCAGAGAAACCTGTTAGCCACTTCACCTTCCATTTCCATTCCCCACCCTAAATTTTTCCCATATTCTTCTTTATTCTGCTCCATCCCATTTATTCCATAACCTTTATATCTAAATTTCTCTTATCTTTTTCCAAACCCAGCATAAAAACCAAGAATCCACTTTCTGAATAATCTCTTTGTTTATATTTATTCTACCACAACTTCATTATTTGTACCCTTTCTATTTGCAAGCATTTTATATCCAACTAACAGATGACTAATATTTTTTGTTTGGAGACTGTTTGGTGGCTCCCCCAGGTGTGCAAAAACTCCCAGAGAACATGCTAGATAATTACCCTTTAATTCTTTATTCATATCATAAATTAAATTTCTTTGATAAAATAAATCAATGGTAATAATTTAATGGTACTATTTGTAAAATTTTTTAATCGCTAACATGCATTTATGTACGTATATATATATACAATGGGCAATTTGCCCATAAAAGTTACAGGGCTTTAGTCCCTCAATTATTTTATTATTGCCTTGGTATATTTTTATATAATTATTAAAACCATTATTTTCTTATTTGTAATACAATACCTGATCAACAGAAATTTAATATAATTCATTTTCTAGCAAAGGCATATTTTGCAAGAATTAATGTTCTGCATTGGCTAGAGTTAGAAGCTGCATTCAGTGCAGACTACCCAGAGATAACTACCCATCTAGTGAAGATAAAACTTATTATTTATTTACTATTTGATCTGATAGAATTACAAACCAAGATATGTTGCTACTACATAAGCACAAACAATACAAATTAAGGTTGCTGTTATCATCATTGTAAGTAAAAACAGACAAAACTCATTATACATATTGCCAGACACAGCAAGCTAGAGTAATCAAAGAATGTCAGAAGGTTTGTGCATAAAATCCCCATCTAGTGCCTACTCATCCAATATCTCCAGACTAGTTTCTGGCTTGTGGCCTTCGTCAGTGAGGAGCCTTGGATCTGAGAGCACTGCACCTAGATCTTAGGATCACTGTTGTTAAAACAGGCAAAACTCACTATACGTATTGCCACACATAACAAGCTAGAGTAATCAATGGATGCCATAAGGCTTGTGCATAAAATCTCCATCTATGCACAAGCCTTCTGGCATCCATTGATTACTCTAGCTTGCTGTGTGTGGCAATACGTATAGTGAGTTTTACCTGTTTTAACAACAGTTATACACAAGCATAAGAAGTGGTGGTCATATGACATTTATCATCGTAAGTAAATGTTGAATGTTTTCTCAATTAATTTACATCGTTGTAGAATTAATGAAGAGAAGAATTCTGCTAAATATTTGCAAAATATAACATTTTTAACATAAAACCACACACAAAAAAAAAAATATTTGAGATGGTTTACACTTAAAATATTTTCCAAATTTAAAAAAGTAGAGAGTACAAACTTAGGCATGGAAATTTAACTCCTTTATTTATAGCGTAATTAGTTAAAATATTGTACTGAGGAAAATACTTATTTGTTTACTATACTTTTTATTTGATGATTAGAGAAATGTGCTGAACATTTAAAAATAAAAATAAAAATGTGAAAAAGAATCATGATATTTTATCTAAAATTATAGATTGTATGTTTTGCGATAAACTTAATACTAAAATATTAGGAAATATAAATTTGTATATTAATTTAAACTACTATCATTTTATTATGAATATCTTTACATATTAGTATTGATAATTTAGGCATGGTAAAAAACAAGAATGGGGCGCGTCAAATGTCAAATTTTTATCCGAAGAAGGGGGTCTCAAATATAAAAAGATTGCACACCACTATTTTAGAGCACAGAATATTATGTGAATATATTTGAAATGGAACTTCTCTAATATCATATTTTGAATAACACAAGAGACTGTGCATATCATTTAGATATAACATTTGGAGATACCTTCACTCTGAATATGCTTACGTACATGTAATGGATATGCGTTATTTGAATATTTAGATCACCTTGACAATTACACCCACTAACTGAATGTTGTTTGAATGGATATATAGCTATTATTAGTTAAAGTGTAAATCCAAGTTAATCTGAGCTGGTCAGATGAATGTTACGTTCACTAAAATGAACAATTATACGATTCTCTTCATTAGTGGAGAGGAGTATTCTCCCACATTTTAATATTTAAATATACCGGGATGATTATTTCATTCTTCAAAATAAAAATGTGTCTGTTTTAGTTTTTATAGAGAAGTTTTGTATATATATTAGCTGTTTATTCTTTGACAATCGATGTGTGAAACAATTGTTTATTTTGATTTGTGATGTCAAAGTAAGTTTTAAGTAAATTTGACCAATGATTTGATTGGCTTAGAAATGAATAGATAAACTTTATTATCAACCCAATGATCGCAACAAGTTTTTTGAAAAATTTCAAAACCCAAATTAACTGGTGAAATACTAGTCACATAAGCACTAGAGAATCAAATGCTGACAGCATCTAATAAAAATTACCTGGGATGAATTAATATCGAAAAGACATTGAAACATCTTGTTTTGAAGTATGAATAGGGCTATAAAAAATAACAATACAATGATCTATTATTCCATTATGTGAATTTAGCTAAATAGAAAAGTTTTGGAAAGCCAAAAAGCAAATAACCATTATTTATCAGATGGTGAAATGATCATTTTTAGTTGCCTGCATGTTTTCACGTATTAGAAAAGTGTGCTAGGAAGGAAATTACTGAAAATAAGGAATTATTAAAATAATTATATATAAATAATTATCTAAATATAATAAAACTAGTTAAAAAATATTAAAAATAATATAAATTTTGAATTTACATTTAATTTTATGAATTTCAAATCTTAAATCTAAAATTATAAAATTAAATAAAAATTATATCTATATATTAAAAAAATCTTCACATTTTTTCTTTATAAAAATTTGCTTACTGACACAAATCATATCCAATGTAAATTGTGTAATAATAAAAATAATACTATCGACATTTACATCACATCATCATCATCATCATCATCTTAATTGGTAACTCTCGAAAAATGAATTTATAATATTGAAAATATTTTTTTGTCCTCTTTTATATTTCATGATTTTGGGTCATATATAATACCTTATAAAACTCATAAGAAATAAACTGTCTTATTTGATCTCTTCAACATATTGGAAAATGTTCATGAAATGATGACTACACTTTTTCTTCAATGGCAAGTTTTTTGATAGTGTTGGATTTCTCACTACATAACAAAATAAACCCTTAGGTCTTTCCTTTCTAGTACAGGCAATAATGTGTAAGCTTTATGTTCTGTGTAAAGTACAAGGAATTACAAATATTCTCCAATAGCAGCATTTCTTAAATGCATCCATTTTTTTTCATCTGATTTTTTTTGAGTATCCAAGTTTGGGTTGTCTAGATGGCAATAGGAAATATCAAACAATAGATCAATTTTAAATTGATAGTTTTTGAAATAAATCCATCTTTCCAAATTTTAGGTAGCTTTAGGCATTGCTGTTTTTACTATTCCAATTCTTCTGCATAATTTATGATCACATTAATCACTGGTGATTATTGGGAAAACATGGTATACAACTTTATCATTTTCAAAATCGGTGATACTTCTAATAACAGGAAAATTTTTATTGACACATTTTATAATAACAATTTTCGTTTCTAACTTCCTCTGAAAATTTATACATGATATTTATTAACTTCATTTTATCAGCAACTATGATCAAAATGGTATCAATATATCTCAAATTGTATGGTATCAGTATATCTCAAATTGTTTATGCAGTTCCCATTTAGCGTTATCTCATTATTGCAGGCTTCAATAACATTGTACATAATAATCTCACTATAGACATTAAAGAAATAAAGAAATGTATATATTCTTGACAAACACCTGCCTGCATTATAAATTCTGTCGATAAAGTTTAGTCTATTTTGATTTTTGAAGAATTAGATTGATAGAGATTTTGGATGAATTGTATCGCATGTAAAGATGTTCCAAGTTCAAGAATATCACGTAAAACCTTTTCTATTTATTTTATAAAAAAGATTTATATATATATTTAAAAAAAATATATACGCTTTTTTATAGTCCACAAAACACATGCATTTTTAATAGTATATTCGCTACTTTTTTTAGTTATCTGGAAATTTAATATCATTTCTCAGTTGCTTGTTACTGTTCTTTCTCTTTTCCTACTACATTTAGACTTAATTCTAAATGTATTATTTTTTTATTTATAATATATACTGTGGATATAATCCATATTATTAAGCGAGTTTTTATGTAAAGAGACGTCAAGCGTTGGTGGCCTAGTGGTTAGCAACGGGCCCGGGTTCGCTTCCCGGTCAACGCATTTGACATACGAAAAAAAATAAATAAAGATACATTTTTTAAATATATGTGATAATAGACGATTCATTAAAAAAAAGACAAGAACAATAATTGCTATTTTCATTTGAAAGTTTTTGACTAATAAAAATTTTATAAGTTTGATTTTAGCTATTTTCACGAGTTTCATTTTTTTTTTTTTACTCTTAAAATTATTAATTAACATTTATTTAATTTTTGTAAAGATTCTTACTTGTTTAAAATTATAAACATTCTGGAACATTTTCTGCAAAATCACAATACTTTTCTCTTGGATTGAATACCCATCCTGGGGGGCAAAACTGATCTTGGGATCTGCCTTGCCAGCAATTGTAATATTTGTTGCAATCATCAGGGTTTCTAAATTGACCGGAAGGCTCTGGACATTTAGGATCTAAATAGTAAAATATTAAAAAAATATTGCTTTTTTAAAGAGTATATTAGAAACACAACATTTAATAATAAATAAACTATTAAAACAAAAAAGCGACAGGGAAAAATAAATCAAACTATTAAAAATGTAAATACTGATTGTATTTATATTTTAATAAGATGTATATTTACATAATACTAAACTGTAACTTTCGATTTTAAATATAAAATTGTGAGAAATATGTCAAGAAGTAGTTAAGTTAAAAATCAGGTTTTTTTAAAACGTTTGATTCAATGTTTGTTGCCTGGAGATTCTTCAAGTTTAAAATCAACATAATTTCTAAAAAGACTATTACATATATACTTAAAGATCTCATGGTGCAACAGTGCAGATTTCATTTGCCATCCTTATACCCGTGGATTCAAATCTGGTCTGAATAACTTGAAATTTTTTAAACAGGTTTGAGATTCTTTTTCCAGGAAGCTAGCCGTTAGACAATTCACTTAAATATCGAATATTGGTAGATAAATGGCTATTAGCTACTTTTATCTAGAGAATAAAACAAAAATCGGAAAAACACTCTTACAATCGCTCTCTTCTTAGGCAAATCGCAAGTAAATACTCCTTCTTTATTGTTCCTCTATAGTCTGAAATTGATTATTCGAAAGCTATTACATATAGTTGTGTGTGTGCATATATATATATATATATACTCTATACACATGTGGTGTAATGTTATTTTAATACATCAACGATGTTGCATTGCGTATGATCACAAGATAGAGACTTTGAAAATATGAAAATAGTCATCATATTGTTGTACCTAAATTCACTTATATAGACCAATCTAAAGCATCTTGGAATAAGAGCATGGTCTTCTATTAATCACTTTACATCCATTAACTTTCTTAGAGAGTTATATATATTCTAATATTTTATAATATGAACAGCCAGTAAATTGAAGAATTTTGCTATTGTTACTAGATAAAAAGATGTTAATAGATGTAAAGTGATTAATAAAAGACTTTCATGCTCTTATTCCAAGATGTTTTAGATTGTCCTATATAAAGGAATTTAGGTATAAAGATAAAATGACTGCTCTTATCTATTCAAAATCTATATCTCTTGCTTTGGTTTTAGAGTATCTTTCATACTCAACAAAACATCATTGATGTTTTAAAATAACATTAGAGTGCATGTGTATATAATTCCCTTTTGATTAAAATTACATATAAATACTGTGCTAGTAAATTAAATAGTACATAATTATAAATTTTAAATTACAGATTTTCATACTTATTTATGTATATTTTTTATAAGTTTCTTCTTTAATTAAATAATACTTTTTTGATTTTTATATTATTTTGATAATCCAAAACACACTAGTACTTGATCAAATTTATTCCATTATTTTTTTTTTGAGATATATCTCATACAGTTATTAAAGTATTTATTTCATTTGTTATCAAATTTTTTTTAACCAATTATATTTTTTATTATCAAAATCATTTCACATGAAAATGTATTTAGAACAAAATAAAATATATTTAAATTCCATTTCCAATGCTCAAATGAATTTAAAAATATATATAAAGTAATGAAATTATGTTTCAAAATTTAATATTCATATTTATAATTATTCAAAAAATAATAAAAAATAACATCTGCATTGAATATAGAGAAATTCCCTTTTCAACCATTTACAATATTCTGTTTATGTTATATTTCTTAAGACTTCCTTTTATAATAACATTTGTATCTAACCATTATATTTTAAATAAAAAATAAATATTTCACAAATATTTGGCAAAAATAATCATAAATATAATTGAAAATAAAGAAACTGCCAATCACATACTCTTTTTGTATAAAAGTTCTCAACATGATATTGACATCTAATGGTTGTTTTTTTTTAAAAAAATAAACCAGTAATTCCAGTTTTTGCCATCAAATAAATGCAAACAACAAACAAATGCTACAGATAGGTACAAGAATAAATTTAGCCCGAGTGATTAAAGTATCATTATATCACATTAAAGAAGCATTGAGTTAAGGAGAGATTAAACTGAGTTTAAAGTTTATATCTAAGCTAAAGATAATTTTTAGTTTAATATAGTGAAGTCTATAATTTTTATCATGTATATGCACTGTTTCTTAAAATATTAGAAATATTTTTCCGGTTCATATTTTCTAGCTATAAATTGAATGACATATCAAAAAGTTTATCTTTTAATTGAAGTTATAACTTTAGTTGTTACAGAGGACAAACAATTATGTAATGACTGTGCTTTCCTTTTTTTATTATTTCTTTTTAATAGTTGATTCACCCTTTTTAAATATATGGCTTACTTTTGAACTTGATTTTTTTTGTTTTATTACAAATCAATAACTTTCATTTTGTAACTTTTTAAGAAAAATATAAATTCTTTTAAATCATAATTGGAAAACATTTTATAAAATGAAATACCACACTATATCTAAATTTTGGAAGAAAAAAGTTGAAGAAAAATGCTTGGTATTTCAGTATATTTATCATAAAAAACATAGCTAATTAATGAAATCATGTTAAAATTAGTAAATATTCTATAAAATAAAAAAAATGGCAGCAGCCATAAAATTTATTAAATATACAAATTTTAATGTTTTAATTTTTTGTTTATTTTGCATTGATATAATATATTAATGTACATCATAATAAATCCATGGAGATATCATAATTAACCTTGCACACACACATATATCTCTTCACTGAAGAGACTCATAGGTCAAAACCAGTCTGGGGATGGGGACAATCCACAATAAATATGATTTGAATGCCTTCTCTTGTAGTAGCATTTATCATTAAAAGAAATATAAAAAATAAAAAAAAGTTTGTTTAGAGCTTATTAGCATGCTCTTAATTTTACACATTTGTAAATGCAAGCTATGTATAAGTCATGTGACATCTGACTTTATATATATGAAAAACAAAAACAAGTTTTATATACGTAAAAACCTGCTATCACTTGTATTAATGATCAATAGATGGAGCTTTACCAAGACCTCCAAACAAGCGTATTTGTTTACATAAACATCAGAGTCAATATTCACTGTCTCCTTCATTTTTCTCCACCCTCAGATCATCTGATTTCAAGTGGATTTGCTCTCATAAGTGAAGGATAGAAGTTAGAAACTAGACCTAAATATTAACTCCAAGTGTTTATGCAAAACGTTTCTATCAGTTTGCAAGCATAAATTATTTAGACACCTAAATGTCTTCAAACTCAGCCTATCAAACTAGATAGCTATATGGGTCTGATATCAGTTCAGATTCTCCACATAGTGAAAGCTTCTGCAATCTATATCATTGCAAGAAAACTTTAAAGGTACATTTATGAAAAACAAAAACAAGTTTTATATGCGTAAAAACCTGCTATCACTTGTATTAATGATCAATAGATGGAGCTTTACCAAGACCTCCAAACAAGCGTATTTGTTTACATAAACATCAGAGTCAATATTCACTGTCTCCTTCATTTTGCTTCACCCTCAGATCAGCTGATTTCAAGCTGATTTGCTCTCATAAGTGAGGGATAGAAGTTAGAAACTAGACGTAAATATTAACTCCAAGCGTTTATGCAAAACGTTTCTATCAGTTTGCAAGCATGAATTATTTAGACACCTAAATGTCTTCAAACTCAGCCTATCAAACTAGATAGCTATATGGGTCTGATATCAGTTCAGATTCTCCACATAGTGAAAGCTTCTGCAACTTTAAAGGTACATTTATGAAAAATAAAAACAAGTTTTATATACGTAAAAACCTGCTATCGCTTGTTTTAATGATCAATAGATGGAGCTTTACCAAGACCTCCAAACAAGCGTATTTGTTTACATAAACGTCAGAGTCAATATTCGCTGTCTCCTTCATTTTGTTCCACCCTCAGATCAGCTGATTTCAAGCTGATTTGCTCTCATCAGTGAGGGATAGAAGTTAGAAACTAGACCTAAATATTAACTCCAAGCATTTATGGAAAACGTTTCTATCAGTTTGCAAACATAAATTATTTAGACACCTAAATGTCTTCAAACTCAGCCTAACAAACTAGATAGCTATATGGGTCTAATATCAGTTCAGATTCTCCACATAGTGAAATCTTCTGCAATCTATATCTATGTACCTTTAAAGTTTTCTTGCAATGATATAGATTGCAGAAGCTTTCACTATGTGAAGAATCTGAACTGATATCAGACCCATATAGCTATCTAGTTTGATAGGCTGAGTTTGAAGACATTTAGGTGTCTAAATAATTCATGCTTGCAAACTGATAGAAACGTTTTGCATAAACGCTTGGAGTTAATATTTAGGTCTAGTTTCTAACTTCTATCCCTCACTGATGAGAGCAAATCAGCTTGAAATCAGCTGATCTGAGGGTGGAGCAAAATGAAGGAGACAGTGAATATTGACTCTGACGTTTATGTAAACAAATACGCTTGTTTGGAGGTCTTAGTAAAGCTTTATCTATTGATCATTAATACAAGCGATAGCAGGTTTTTACGTATATAAAACTTGTTTTTGTTTTTCATAAATGTACCTTTAAAGTTTTCTTGCAATGATATAGATTGCAGAAGCTTTCACTATGTGGAGAATCTGAACTGATATCAGACCCATATAGCTATTTAGTTTGATAGGCTGAGTTTGAAGACAAATGTCTAAATAATTCATGCTTGCAAACTGATAGAAACGTTTTGCATAAACGCTTGGAGTTAATATTCGGGTCTAGTTTCTAACTTCTATCCTTCACTGATGAGAGCAAATCAGCTTGAAATCAGCTGATGTGAGGGTGGAGCAAAATGAAGGAGACAGTGAATATTGACTCTGACGTTTATGTAAACAAATACGCTTGTTTGGAGGTCTTGGTAAAGCTCCATCTATTGATCATATATATATATATATTACACTTTGATTTATAAAATTCAAACTCTCTATATTCATAACTTTTGAAGTAATCAATTCAGATACTTAACATTAATCATTTATAGTGAAATAGCAATATGTGATTTATCAATATATACTATTTAAATTATGTATTATATATATTTTTTTAGATAGTATATATTTTAAATAATATATATTGATATATCGCACATTGATGCTTTATTATAAATAATTAATGACAATCATTAATGAGTTTATTTGAAAATAATTAGCGTAAAAGTTATAAATAAAGAGGTTTGACTTTTGTAAATCAAAGTATATATATATTGTAACCTCCAATAACCATCATATGCGCATGAGAATAATGTTAGAATACAAAAACCCAATAAAGAATGTGGCCTTTGTAATCCCCAATAAATAATAAATACTATTATCTTAGAACAAACTCGGCTAATATGAATGAAAAAATCTAAATGGAAAGATCAGAAAGTACCCTACTATCGATCTTATATTACTTCAGCCTACATCTCTTACAGCAAATATTAAACATTGATTAAATTAACTTCAAGATCTAAAGCAAAAATATTACAAGATAAATTTAATTTGCAATACCACTAAATAGTTAATGATCAGGAGGACATCCATCTATAAAATGAATATGGAATTTGAATTATGAGTTGAATGATAAATAAATCAAGATGGAAATTGAATGGATAATGAAAACAAATAATAATTAACTAATAAAAATGAATGAACTTAAGAGTGAGGAGAAGAAAAAGAAAATGTGTTAGGGTGAGGAATAGTTAAGATGGTGATAGAATAGGGATCAATGAAGGATGAATCAATTATGACAGTGACAGGATGAAATGAAGATGAAAATAAAAGAAAATAAATATGGATGAGCTATGATAACAATATTGATGATGAAGTATGACATCCTGAACTATAAAACTAATATTGTATCAAACAACAGCACAATAATAATGAAATAAAGTCAAGGGGTTCTAAGCTTGACTAAAACAAAATATTTAACCACTAAATTAAAATAGTTCATGAGTTTTAGAGAAAAAGAAACTTACATTTTGAAATTTCTACTAAATCAATAAAACAATAAGAATAAACATAAGAGATCAAGGCAAAACATAGCAAATAACTTAAGAAATGAAAAACTAACAATAAAATCAAAGTTGAGACTATTAATTAATAACTCAATTTTCTCAGGGTTCAAATAATTTGAATGCCACTATTTTAAAGATATATTTGGATCAGTGAGAGGGATTTTGCCACTACCCAAATGTAGCAAGCAACGATGGCTCATAAAACAAAAATGGAATTAATAAAGACCATTTGACAATTCTAATACCAACAATAAAATGAATTTTAAATTTTATGAGGTATTAATAAATTCTTAATAAAGTAACATAATAATAATTTACAAATTATCTTTTAATTAACAACCACGGACAATATGATCAAGATTAGTGAATGATGTATCTAATGCTTTAGATAAAAGGTTATTCCAAAACTGAATTATTTAATCTTTAAACCATTATTTGAAAATAATGCATGTACTTAAGATCAACAGTGTTTTGATCAATAAATAATAAGACTTTTATACGTCTTAAATGCAAGAACCTAGAAAAACTTATCTTAATATGCTAACGCATAATAAAACCTATTATATTAACTGATTACGACATTTATGACAACAATAAAAATAATATGTTGATAGCAATAGCAATAACAATATGGATAGGATTTAGCAATAAGGCCACAGACAATTAGATACATTTTCAAAAACAAAATTTATTTGCATTATTTACAAGTTTGTGAAATGCTAATAACAATAAAGGACACATATATATTTTGGACAATTATGTACAGAAATAACATAGAACAAAATTTAATTACATCGTTATATTATTAAGGGAAGAACTCCTAGGATTTATTTGACATTTTAATAGATTATCTTTTAATTAATTATTATTTTAGTCTATTACTTACATAGAGTTTATTTTGACTTATACATTTTATACTTTAACTATTTATCAAACATGATTTTAAGAACTTATTCACTTCAGATAAACACAGGCAATATATTTCAAAATTCATATCCAATGGGTAATAAGTTATCAATATTATATTATACAAAATAATACAATGAATATACTTAAGAGATAATAATTTTGACTTCTTATATTAATCCATTTATGTAGGCTATTAGACAGCCAATACTGCTTTAAGAGTCAAGACTATTATTATTCTACCTTTCAATTATTAGTTTTATCTTATAGAACTTTTTTAAGATAATGAAAAATATCAGTACCCTAAACAAATTGGTTATAAATTATAAATAACATAGTTTAATGGTATAGATCTGATCATCTTGAATCATAGGCACTAAGTAACAATTAACTACATAAAATAACTTTTAACTAATATTATATATTATCATCATTTTGCTCAATGCTAAGTACAGTCTACATTTTCAAATGCTATATTTCAGAAATGATTCTGTTGTTATCAATACTAAACCCTTAAAACTTAGGAATATGGAACATAATAAAACATATGATATATCCAGAGATATAATAGGGTTGAATTAAGGCAAAAGAGAACAAACAATAACCTAGACCATGGTCATTTCATAACTGCAAATGGTCTGTAATACCAGTAACCCTTTGGAGCACCTTTAGGAATATGAAAAAGGAAGGGGCAGTCAATCCCTTATTTAATAACTATACCAATACATGGTCTATAATCTTGGTGTCACTTTTGGATCACCTTTAGAGGTATGAAAGGGGCAGTCAATCTGTTATTTAAATCACTATACGAATACATTGTTAAAGTATGGCCTTAATCTGCTCCAAGTTTTATGTGTATCAGTCATGATTCATCCATGATGATCATTTCTATCATCATTCAGGGTAAGGGAACAGGTACACCTGACATGATGCAACATAGATTTACCACATATTTTAAATATTATATGCCTATCATTATAATCATTCCACATGATAACACTCAAATCTCATACTAATATCATTTACCATGACTATATAAATACATTAGGCAAAATGGAATTTTATTATTCGACACATTAAAATTATAATTATCATTATCAATTCGAGAATGACCTATAACTATAATACATTAGCTATTAATTAGTTAAGTATTACATATTAAATACCATAACTAATGCACTTAAATTAACTAGAGTTGGATATTACCCATTTATTACTATTCAGCAATTGTAGCTTTTATCAACTAGAAAAAAAATATTAAGATAAAATTGTAATAATTTATTGTGAGAAATTGTAACCTTTTTACCTGTGTTCATATTCAAAATATGAACGAAATTTCCATTTAATAAGATTACTTTTACCCTTTTTTATTTTTCATATTTAGAACATATTACGAGTTTTATTATCTACATAAACCGGTTTTACATCTGTAATAATAATGAATACAATATTACAAAACAATACATATAATATTAATTATAATAAACGATCATTACATAAATCTTTTTCCACATTTCTTCTTTTGAAACAAAAAGAACGAAATTTTGATTGCAACCATTTGAAATCTGCAACATTGTATAAGTGATGAATATTCTTTACCACTTGAGTATATTTCATACTTATTTATTAGTTTAAATTGTAATCATAATACCTTGCTGGATCTATAAATAATAGTGATTTTCTTCTGTTAACTCTAAACACTGAATATTCTGGAAATTAAAGAAGTTGAAGATAAACATTGCTTAAAACTGGCAAAACTCTCCATAGAGTAGTGCCACTCAGTGCAAGTCAGAATAATTAATGGATGCAAACAAGTTTGTGCGTAAAATCCCTATCTAGTGCCTATTCATCCAGTATCCCCAGACTAGTTTCTAGCTTATGGCTGTCATCAGTGAGGAGCTTTGGATCTGAGAGCACTGCAGATCTTAGGATCTAATGCAACCCTTCAACAGCCACCTTTTATCTCTTTAGTCAACTAATACCAATCCTGCCTAATAGGATAGTGGTGGCTATGGTTATTAAAGAACCAAAGACACCAAACTGTGTGGGTGCTCAACTGAGTTCAGACCTATATGACTATATAAGCTAACGAGTTTGGATTGAAAATATTATTGTGTTTTCAATTTTAGACTCATAGTTTTGTAGCTAACTAAAGAGATAAAAGGTGGATGATGAAGAGTTGCATTAAATTTTAAGATCTACATGCAGTGCTCTCAGATCCAAGGCTCCTCACTGATAAAAGCCACAAGCTAGAAATTAGTCTGGGATATTGGATAAGCAGTTACTAGATAGAAATTTTATGCACAAATCTTTTTGCATCTATTAATTACTCTGGCTTGCACTGAGTGGAACTACTCTATGGAGAGTTTTTCTGTTTTAACAGCTTGAACAAGCATAAGAAATGGTGATCATGTGATGTCATTGCTTCTTATTTTTATTATGTATATGGATTTCATATATTTTATTGGTTAATGGAACTGTTTAATAATTAACACATTATAAATCCAATTCACAATGTGGTTAACACGATAATTAGTTTATCAAAATTAAGTTGTCATTTGATTCAGTATTAATACAATTTCTATAACTCAATTTGATAAACTTATCAATTCCGAAAATGGCGAATCCAGTTTTGCCCCAACATAAGTTCAAGACAATACAAAAGAATATTTAATATTAAAAGTCTTAATAAATACTTTTGAAAACTTCCATAATTTATTATATTTATTTATATTGTTAATTGAGTAGATATAGGTTAATATTTTCCTTAAATTGACTGCAACAAAATAATTTTTAATTTCCCTTGAATTATTTCCTCAGCATATCTTACAGTTATCATTTTATTTAATTGCAATAGAACAAATTTTTTTAATTTTTTTTTACTTTCTACACATACTGAAATTAATATAGCATAATAAAATTGCGGCAGTTGGAGTTAGCTTTATATAATATTTCACATTAGTTAAAACATGAGATGAGTATCTTATAAATTTAAACAGCAATAAAAGACCTTAAATATTTATTGTCATAGTCCTGCTTCTTTTAAATGTATGTTCCTACTGAAAGTATAAAATAATTTTCTCTTTTCCCTTCTTTTTTGTTATTCCAAATAAATTATAACTATTTTTATATTGAACACAGTAAATGATCTAAATAAAACATTTATGAAATAAAGATTAAAATTTCAAGCTTACAAACTTCTGAGTTGATTTAAATTTGAAATTCATTTTGGCAGGTCTTTTCCTCCAATATGTCTACCAGTTTTAAATGTGAACGTGTTATAATTTATCAATTGACAGGCGTGATGTGCTTCATGTGTATAGGTCAAATGAAGTTCTTACTTCATTAATTACAAGTTACTAATCCAATTCAATTCCATTTCAATTCAAATCCAATTTTACTTTTTAATAATTTTCAGTTCTTAATTCAGTGCTTCCATTTTGTTCTCAAGTTTTCCTGTTCTCTGCAATAAAAATCTATGTTGGCCTATTTATTAACTTTTACCAGAGAGGATGATTATAAAAATTAACAGTCCAATTAAATCATTGTATGTACATACATTAGCATAAAGTAATAATTCTTCATCTATAAGCATAAATGATGACTAATTAAGCTGTTTAAAACTTTTAAATTGCAATAAAAATATGCTTGATAATTAATTATATAGATTAACTTAGAATAGCTATAATTTTAAGTCTTTTTGATTATTATTTAATAATAACAAAATATTAAATATTTCTATACTTTTAATTTAATCATAACATTAATAAATTATTATTTTGATACTATTGAAATTAAGCCATCTGACAGACTGCATATAAAAATTCTCATGCACAATCTGGCAGAGGGCCTAGCACACATCTTGAGCAGCCAAATTCTTAATCACTTTCAGGAAATTTATTGATGAAATTTACTTATTTTTATAATATAATAGAGTAATTATGACACCATACCCTTATATTTAATATATTTAATTATTATCAATTAAAATTTAAAATTGTATACACTTGATCATTTAAATAGGGCTTGATAAGTATCAAGCCCAACCATAAGGTTACAATATATATATATATATATATGTTAATACAAAGATTTTCATGGGTTGCATATATAAAAGACATATTTTTATTACCCAGTGATCAAGTCGAAAGTCGCTATATATCAATATTTAATTTTTTTTTAACACGGATGAACCAGCAAAATGTCTTTCTTTTATATATATACATTTTAATATTCTTATTGATAAATGATGAGTTTATACTATTATTTTACGAGATTCCATGTAGTAAATAAAATAGCGAAATAGTTGGTGTTTCAGTATAATAGCAAACTCTAAGGAAAGTATTTGTTATTGTGCTGAAAGCTATCTTATTTACTCCTCATCATCAACTACTCCTTAATGAATACTATCTTTTTTAGTCATTCTTTAGACTTAACTCATATTAATATTTATGACTACCTTATATTGCTAACGACTTTAATGTCTAACTTTGCAAGTTCATCTATTTATCTAAGGTGTTTTAATGGTAAGACCAGTATATGATGAAGATCCAAGTGCATTTTTAATTTTACATTGAACTTATAATGGACATCAATTCTCTTCCAGATGATAGTAATTTAATATTGTATATTCTTTCTAATGAGTTAGTAAAATTATAATTCCCATCAGAGTCATGATTTAATTGCTTGGCTAATCTGGCTGGTTGTTTGTCACTGATTGGTTGTCATTATCAGAAGAAATCATAGTAATTTATGGTTCTGTTTATTATTCAATTCATGATCCATAAGCCAAAAACTAGATTGTCAAGAATAGACATATACTTATGATGTGGGTAATTATTTTTATATCTATCCAGATATATCCTCAGATGTGATAGTGTTCTATTTCATTGTAAGTTCTTTTGAAGCCTTTTGTTTATGTCACATTCAATTTCTTGTTATTCTCAGAGTGACAAGGATTATTTTTATCTTGTTGAGGTTTTCATTCTCTTGGATTTTACTCCTGGAATTTGAATCTGAATTTAGTCCTAAATTTGGTGATTTCCCATCTATTCTCTTGAATATATCTTGACAATGAATTAACATAAATTTAAATCAAAGTATATCATAAGAATATTAGTTAAATGCTATAATAAGTATTGAAGAAATAATTAGCTGTTATAGTAATAATCTGATTGCTGGTATATAATTGTTCCTTTATTTCTAGGAAAATATCCTTATATTTCAATCTATTTTTTTAAAACTATAATTTTGATCAACATTCACATGAATAAACTATACTATATTGATACATAATTTAACTATCAGTAAAAAGTAAGTAGATATCTTTTTACCGATTGATATGACTAATTGATTTGGTTTGACTAATTAAAAATATCCACACTTTTCTTGGAAAATATTAAATTCCTATGAAAATATTAACTTCTCTATTGATTTGAATGCTCATCATATGGCGGGAAAGCACAAACGTTTATGTTGAGATTCTTAAATATTTGTATCTTCATTGAATTTTTATTGTCTTTAGAGCTTAGAATTCATGAGTGTTGAGTCTTTTTTAAATATAGGATATATTAAACCATAAATGCCAATAGATTGCTGATATTCTATTAATTTGTAGAAATGCAAGAGTTTTGATGATATAATTTATAAATATAATATTTGAAACGCCCCATTATGTTAACTGACATTAGAAATGTAAAATTTTAATATTAGTTAATTTCTAAAACTATGATAACTGATTGATGCCAATTTTGCTATAGAAATAAATTCTAAGATTACAAAAAGTTATAGGGAGCGCGTTAGATAGATCAATTATTAAACATCATTGATGGAAGTTATTATAATAAACGATAATTTTTGAATCTTTTTGAAATGCTATAACTAATAAATACATGCATAAAACTTTGACATTCTGTCTTTTTAATATATTTTAAGAAATATAACTAAAATAAGCTTTTATTCTTATATGTAAAATAATTGTAATTTCCCCCTGATAAGTCAATGAAAAATAAACACATTAACTAGTCGTCAATCTAAGTAGATATTGTAAATAACAAACTGTTAGATGTGTACATAGAGATTTGAAATATTTTGTAGCAAACACAAAACAGAAATCAAATTAAAATAAAATAAAAATCATCTTATGCAATGTTTACTAATTACTGTATAGAATGAAATAACTGAATAAAAGATTCATTTTATATTTGATCAGATTCATATATATATATATATATATTGGTTTTCTGTTCATTATACATATCATTATTCCAATCAGAAGCTATAAGCTCAGTATCCGGTGTATGGTACCTTTTCACTAACTATTTCTAGTTTTATCTATCGTTGCAAGGAAACTAAACAAATCACGTATGTCAAACGTTATCAATTCATGTTCAAATATGTCTTTCCTTTGCTTATATGCTTTGTGTACTATATATAAAATTATGAATTTAATTTTAGTCATCGTTTATTCTACATATATGACCAAATAATTGTAGCTTCCTTCTATAACTTTTTTCAACAAAATTTCTCTTCCTTTCACATTTTTGTACAATTCATGAATTGAAATCTTTTACATCCATCCAATTTCCAATAACTTTTAAAGCACGGTTTTTCAGATTTCAAAATTCATTTCACAGAATGTGTTGACATTATTACTATTTTATAAATGCATGGTACATTAGCGATGTCTATATGTTGAGAACAACATTTTCAATTTATAATCTAATATAATTATTTTCCCACATTTTCTTCATAGCTGGTAGACATGTTTTTATTCTGAATGCTTTTAATTTTATTTCATTTGACAATCAA
Source organism: Epiperipatus broadwayi (assembly GCA_028023455.1). Classification (NCBI taxonomy): domain Eukaryota; kingdom Metazoa; phylum Onychophora; class Udeonychophora; order Euonychophora; family Peripatidae; genus Epiperipatus; species Epiperipatus broadwayi. The sequence continues at coordinate 8,025,352 of JAQFVV010006203.1, forward strand.
TGTCCTTAGTCATGACATCTAAAACTTTTCCCATCTTTTATAATTAATCGAGTTTGAGTTTTTTTATTCATTTTCTCTTCCATCATTGCCATTGTTTTGCCCATGATTACGTATAAACTACAGTCTCCTTACTTTCTTGTTTAGCATTTCTAATGATGATGTTCCTTTGTCTTATTTTTTGAATTTACTCAGTATTAAGTTGGTGAAATTGGATGTTTTCTTTTTCAGTTTTAAATCAGCTTCCAATTTTTGCATATATTCTCACAGCTGCTTTTAACTTTATCATGATATTTTTAAGAGATTAATTAAACACTAATTAATTCAAATTTTGATTAGTTTTGTCAGAGGCCTTTTAAAGTCAATAAAACGCATATAGTGTCTGCAAGAAGCTAAAAGTGATAACCTCTGAATTATGGCACTCCTAATCATTTAAATTCACTTGTTTATCTCACCGAGTATTCTTCTATTACTACCAGGCCTTTAATTTCTAATTTAGAACTCTTAAAATTAATAAGTAATGCATTAGTTCTATAATTTTCACATTCTGTCTTATTTGGTTTTTGCCAATAGATGATAACAATGATTTTGTCCAAGCTTTACAGACTGAATTTTTTTCCACATAATATTTTTTGAAGTAAACTATCATCACCATATCTTATCAGTTCTCCAGATGTCTCATCATTTTCAAAGAGATTATTATGTATAGTTTATCCACAGATTTTAAAATTTAATTTAATAAAATACCATCTGCTTTATAATAAAATAATGTAATTCGAGCAAATCCTATATTTGTTTTTATTGAAGTTTTCTTTACATAATTCAGAAACAATACTCTGACTATTGGCTTACCAAAATGACCACACAAATGCTTTTTAGCAGCAAATTATTTTTTTCTCACTGCATTTATTCTAGGTGACGTAAGTTTTAGTAATCAATAGAAGGTATAAATAGTGCTTAATAATTATCTAACCAATACTGTTATATCTAATATCTCCAGATCTAAGTATAGTGGTCTGAGGCCCAAACCTTGTTACTAGTGAAAACCATAAATTAAAAAACTAGTTTGGGTAAATTGGTTAGGGCAGTAATGTCAGCTGGCATCTATTGATTACTAAATATTACATTAGGTGGAATAAATGTGGTAGAAAAAAAATATTGTTAGTGAGCAATTTTCCATATTTATTTTTAATTTTCTTTTGTTTCATATATATATAAATGATTTTTTTTGGGATAAAAACCGTATGTTATTTTCTATTATATACCGATATTTCAATGAACTAGCATCCACCATTGTCTAGGGAAACTCTTGAAAGAAAATTTGTTCGATCTAAACTGTAACGTGACTGAGTGTGAGATGAAGCATGAGAATCAGCTTGAAATAGTTTAGTATTCAGAATATGAGGTTTATCAAAATGTATATTTCTCTTAGTTTCACCACCCATTAATTTAAAGTCAATATTAGAAGACATAGATAAAGTGAGAGGTTTCCATATGGCTGGAATACATGGTGCTTCATCAGGCCTATTTAAACCAGTAGGTCTCTTTAATATTTCAACTGACTCTCTCATGGTTCTCAAATCATATCTCTTCAAATTAGCAAGCATTTTTGCATTGTCAAAGTCAGGTTTGTGATCAATTTCTAAAAATGGGAAGTAAAAACTGATGTGTTAATTTTTTGATCAAAAGCATTTTTATGTTCCTTAATTCTGACATTTATTTGTCTGTTAGACTGACCTACATAGATTCTTGAGCCATGTAAACATGGAATTTCATAAACTCCTTGGTGTTCCAAAAATATTCTGTCTTTAGGTTTATGTAAAAAATCACCCATTTTTTTGCCAGTAGAAAAAATATTCTTTATATTAAAACAAGATAGTCTTCTACTGATTTTATCTGTAATCCCCTTTAATATAAGGTAAAATTACTCTATTAAAAAAAGAATTGTAGATTCCATCCTCTTTTTTCCTTATATATATTGTAACGGGCACATACACTATATATATTGTAACGGGCACATACACTGCGCACATACGCCATTACATTAGTTTTTTAAAAAATTAAACATGAAAAATAAAAGTTCACAAATAAAAACTTTTTTTTTTTAAGAATTAAAAATTGAAAATTAAAAATCATCTAAACTCTAATATATAAAATCGCACATATGAAAAATTATTAAAAGAAAACTTTATTAAAAAAAAAAAAGAGAAAGTTTTAAGACTAAATTTTCAGCAAAAACTTAAAACGTTTAAAGATAAAAATATATCTTCAAGAATGTATATAAATTAATTAATGCTATTGTAAAATGGAAATGATTATTTTAATTAATTAAAAGTAAACTAGCCATTGGTCATTTCAAAATATATAAGTAAAGGTCAGATAGGAGAGGAAAAACAATAGGAACAGAATGGCCAATGCAAGAAATCCCTCGGGGAAACGGACCTCAATGAAAAGACAATCACCATTGTCATGATGTAATGTCCACTGAATCCAAAATTCTAGTATAAAAGAAGAAGTTTGGAAATAAAGAAATTAATTAGAGAAGATAGAGATGTGAAAGCAGAGGCATGCTAGAGTTGAAGGAGAAGGGATTGGAAAGACGCACTCTTCATTCTTTTCAGTTTTGCTTGAAAAAAAAGAAAGAGAAATGACCAATCATTTTTTATATTGTGGACCACAGGACATTGGGGAAATTAACGCTGGATCCCAAATGGCAAGCAATGGATAAAGATGAACTTTTTAAAAACCGTAAGAACTTTATGAACATTTTCAAAACAATAACTCTAAATTCTAAACCTTTCGGTAAATAATACAAATAGAATCCTATCTGACCAACGTAAATTAATATTAATAATGTTATTTGATGTATTTCTTTTTAAATCATTTCCATTTATTTTTTCGATTCTTTTAAGTTTTTATTATGATTTTTTTTGCTGTTAAACTAAACTTTTGATAAATGTATAATAAGTTGGGCGTGAATGGCTGCGTAGATTTGTAAAGTTATATATGTTAGTTTAAGGGAGGGTAATCTTAGGTTATTTGTTTCGTAGTTAATTTGGGTCAATGGATTGGATATATTGGTGTAATTAGTAGATGTAGTATGAGGTCTGCTATGGGAAGGATCACATGATATGCCACACTTGGGTGAAATAAGCCTATTTTCTTATTGACCATCGGAGACAGACGGTATTTCCTGCTCCGTAAATCACACCTTTTGCCTATGGAATGCGATCGTAAGTCGGCAAAAGGGACCACAATCCCTTCCTATGGAGTTTTCTTTTTTATTGTTCTTCTTTCCAGACAGATGTAACATTCCTGTACTGGACGAGAAACAATTTCTTCTTTTAACCATGCTGTTCAGATGTGCATTCCTGACAGTATGGTATTGTGCTGTCATGTTCATGCTACATTGAATACATCAATGTATCAGATGGATTGATGTTAGTTTGACTGCAAACTTGTGGCCTAAGGTTAAATAAGGGATAGAATATTTTCTTTTCAAATGAAATCTATGTAGTTTATTCATACTCGACACTCTAATAAATATTAAACTCATCTGTGCGAACTTTTAAAATAAAATAAAAACAGTTAAATTGTAAATTAAAATCTAAAGTAAAATAAGTTATAATGTTTTGTAAAAAAAATAAAAGTTAGACTAAAATAATAATGCTAAATTTTATATATATTAAATAAATGTTTGTGTGTGTTATTACTGGCAGTGGCTTCTTTTATTTTTTTAATATTGAAAATATTTTTAGATAAGAATTCATATTTTATAAATCTCTACTGCTCTGCTGAGCTAGTGGCAGTGGGATAATGGTTGGAATAAAATATATGTAAAATAAGATCTTAACAGTGCATATCTGCCTACTGTATAAATTCTCTAGGTTCAAGTAGCCTAGTGGCACTCTGTAGTTTAGATACGGAAAGACTAATTGATCTTCAGAAACCCAGACCATTATAATATATATATATATATAATGTTTTCACGGTTGCATGATGAAGATAAATTAATATTATATATATGTATACATAAAAAAATAAAACAAGAGCATGAAGATAAATGAAATATGCTATTGAAGTAAACTGGCTAGCAAAAATTGTTCTAATAACTTTGCCAATAATTTTTTTACTTCTTCATCTGAATATTTTAAAATATTAATAGTAATTTCATCATTTTCTGAAGCTTTTCCCTTTTTCATAGATTTAATTGCATGTTTTACTTTTTTATTTAAAATATCGGCAATTTAGAAGACATAGTAATTGTAGGGGTTATTTTGTTTTCTTGATTGTTATTAGTTTATAATTCTTTATAAACCTCTTCAACACACTTCATGATATTACCTATCCTTTTAATAAGACTTCATTGTTGAAACAATTTTCCAGAACTAAGATGTTCTTTTACATTTCTCAGATTTTTATTTTCTTTTATGATTTTTCTTATCAATTCACAATTTTATTGTATCATTACTAATTCTTTTTCATTTAAATATGAGCCAACTTCATAATCAGTTAATATTTTAAATTGATTTGCAAAGTACTAATTAAAATTCACTGGGGTATTTCTAAACTTTCTTAATATAATTAATTAGAAGGGATTTGAACTCACACTTTCAAACTCTCTACTTCTATCTACTCCATTTTATACAATCAATACACATGACAACATATATGTAAAAAGATAAATGATCTCCAATATACATATTTCTCACTTTAAGTGATCCAAATCACCATTTTTCACACACATATTAAATCAGTGCTCAGTTTATATTAAGATAGCAAATCTTCAGACTTTAATGGACAGGCTTCAATCTCCTCCATCCTTCAACTCTTTAGCCATCTATATCATTGAAAAATATGATGGCACCCTTGTTGATGCCAATATTATTATCATACCCATGTTAACTTTAAGTAACTTTGCCTTCTCAAATATAGGACCTTAATATGTCCATTTAAATACACAGAAGAAGGATGGGCAGAATATAAGCTGAATATGTAATAGTTTTCTTTTTTTTAATTTTGCAGTAACATGTATCTTATATTTTACTAATCGATGACTACTTCCTGTGTTGAATCTATTAAGGACATTACAATTTTGAAATAAATTTTTATATTAGTGGAAATATATTCCAATTCTAGTGCATCTTATTTGAATAATTCCATGTCCACTTTTGTTTAGAATTTTCCTTAAAAAATGAAAAAGAATTCAGAATAAAGTTTTTTTGTCTGTGAACTTCTCGAGTTTGTATCTCTCATTACTTAACAAAATTTACCCATAATACTTTCCTATTTAAGTCGTTACTAATTCTAGCATTAATTTTTCTCATAATAATTTTGAAACGTATCATTCTGATCAAAAACATTTTGTACATCGTATAAAAATGAGTACTTTTTCATCATTTATAAGAACTTATTAGGGCATAAACATATATACACTTGGTATCTTCCATTAATTTGAATAAATAATATTGCCACTCTATTTGATATACAACCAATATCCACAATGCTATTCTTTCACATTTTATTTCTAATGAATCAGTCACCACTTTTGCTTCGAACCTTTGTTCCTTTATAACAAAGTGTATGTCTACTTTTCAATTTGTGACTTGTTTTTTCGTCTAATTTTACAATGTCCAACAATGTCTCATTTAATATTAGACAGTTCTTCCAATTCATTTAATCTTCTTTTACTTGAAAATGATTTGCAATAAAACATTTCATCAAGTGGCAATCTGAGCCTATAATTAGCATCCTCCATCTTCAGATGCCAACATTGATTAGCTGAAAACTTTACAGCCTCCGGAGAATAAGACCCATAATTTAGTTTTGTGTGTCATGATTGTAAATATCTACTAAAGTAGGATCATTTACACACATTCCTCCTGACTTTTAAAAAACTTAAGTGTTATTTTAGTTTAGTACTATCATGTAACTGAGAAGAAAAATCATGATATTTCTTGACCTTGAAATCCTAAAAAGCCAGGAAACCTATATATATGGCCTTTTATCTCTGACTTTAAGATCAAGAAATACTATGATTTGATATATACATATAGGGAATCTTATGAGTGTATGTCCTCATATTTACTTATGATATTATATGTTTTGGTAAAGGCTGGTTTCATTGCTCAGTTTAGACATTACTTAAGTGACCGTAAAAAAATTTACTAAATTATTGGAATATATGGTTCCATTTTGAAAAAAAACATCAATGACTGACACACAGATTGGATATTGAATTTGAACAATCAATCCTTAGTGCACATGGCTTCAAAACCTTTAAAGAAATAAGAAACTCTGATCACTACTTACAAATTATTCTAAAATCAGGGGTCAAGTGCTTTTATAATGGAAAGAAATAATTATGAACCTTACTCCAATATACCGAAACAAACAATTACAGTAGACACGTTTAATTACTTTTCCTGTTAAATAAAATAATTTAGGCTTTAAAATAGAAACGATGAATAATAATTTTCTTTTCTGATTATCTTATATTTATGACAATCTTTTTTAATATTTAAAAATAAAGCTCCTATAGAACTATTTAGATTTCTAATTAAAATACTCTAGTTTTAAACTAATTTACTTTTTGATTTTTTCTTCTATCTATAAGGTAAATAAAAATTCATCTTTTTAAAAAAAAAAATTAAAATAAATATATATCTATTGTTGACTCATCAGAATCATTAATCAACCCACTGCATCTTTACTTACATTTTGGCTCTAACAAATATTAAAACTATTCCTATTATTTTTATTTTATATTTGTACTCCTATTTTATAATTAATACTACGGATTCATTCATCAGTTATTTTGGACAAAATATTTGTAGCTATCTACGTGTCTTGTCTATCGCTTTTTTAAAAAAAACAAAACAAAAAAAACAATCCTTCATCATTATTATTGATAAGAAATTAATAACAATAAACTCCTTTTCTCTTTAAAAATATCGGTCCAAATAATCATTCATACATAAAAAATATTCAATAAATTTTTTTTCTCTCTTTTTTACTTTTACTTTTTTATTATGAACCCATAAATATACCAATACATTATACACAATATTTCTGTCAACTATTTCCCTATAGTCATTACCAATGATCTATATATATATATTATCGAATATTTTCGCTTATTTTTCCATACATTTCTACTGTACACACGCGCTAGGCTATGTTTTTTTTTATTTTATTAAATTTTCACTAGGTACATAAATGTTACAATATTTATTTTATACTAGTCCATTTGCTTGTGTAGCGCAATTGTCCTCAAAGCTGTAAATTGTTGATAAATAAATAAATACGAATAAATCTGTTAAGCGCTTTCGAAGGGTCTAGTCTTCATAACCGTAGCGTAACTGTTAATGAGGCTAATGATATGCAAATTTGTGTTGATTATGTTAGACATTCCATTTCCTTGATAAAGCATAGCACGCGTCTTTCCTATCGATGGCGTCTTAGTCTCTGGAGATGAAGAAGGAGGCTTCCTTATTTTTCTTTTGAGGTCGTGTTTCTCTCTTTTAGACCCCTCGAAAGCGCTTAGCAGATTTATTCGTATTTAATTATTTATCAATAATTTACAGCTTTGAGGACAGTTTGCGCTACATACGCAAACGGACTAGTATATATATATTCCCTTAAAGTAAAAAAATTCCTGTAGCTAATTCGCAATATTTATTTTAATCAAAGCATTCAGTATATATTTACAAAACTATCTATACTTTTTTCCAAAATTATTTAATTATTTAGTTTTCTTCCTCTTTTATTTTGCTTTCATAAATATATTAACTGATATCGTAAAATAATTAATTTCAGAAGTAAAGAAAAGTAATTTATTATTTTTTTCTAAAAAAAACCACACACGCACACACACCCTCTCTAAATCATACAGAACTGTTTCAAATCTTTTGCAATAGTAAAATTTTAAAACAGAATAACTCTGAAATTCCTTTTATGCTTTAAAGAAAAGCAAAATGAATGACAGTTGTCAAGCGTTATTAGCCGAGAGATCAGCGCAGCTGCCTTGCAAACAAGCAGTTGGTTGCAGACGGTTGTTGCAGGTTCGCCTCCCGGCCGATGCTGTGACATATAGAAAAAAAAAAGACAATTAACTATTATTATTTTGTTTTGTTTCAGTATGTGAAATCCCAGAGATTTTTATCCTCTCCAAGTTGTATTTAAGGCTCAATGAAATCAAGCTGCAATAATATTTTTTAATTTTGTTTTTTAACAACACTTAGTAATTTATCCATTTTATCAAGCATATTGAGAATATCTGAAAAATAATTTATTTCATAACTAAGATAAACAGAATCCCTGAACTCTTATTCACGATTCTGTTATCTGTTAACTTTATATAAGTTTCATTAAAATTATTCAAAAATTTTTTAAAAGTGAGAAATTTATTAAAATGCTCCCAAACTTTAAAAAATTATTTAGATACTTTTCTGCAGCTAATTTAATTGTATTTTTTTTAAAAAAATATTATATCCCATTTTTGTACTTATCCCATTTCAGTGTAAAGTAGTCATCTCTTTGCTCTATCTATAAGACTCTCGATTTGCCATTTCCATAAGAAAAGAGAATGCAATTGTAAATTAGTCTATTTCACATTTCAAGACAATCTGACAAAGAATTTGGCATATTGATATAAACAGTGTTAAAAAGTTTGTTATTCCTGATATTTACATACATTTGAAGCATTGTGTTTATTAGTAATTACATATGTGATATCGGTTATAAATTTACAAGGGTTTTAAAATGAGTAGAAATCAACTTTATCATACGAAGTTTAATGATTAGACATGCTGAAGAAGGCTGTGTTGACATCTGTTCACCTTTATTAATATCATTTATTGGATTTTCCATTTCTATTATAATTGATAATGAAATTGAAAATTGATCCATTTTATGTTTGGAAGATAATTTGATAAAGAGGGCAGCATATTGATATGACTAGTACTTGGAAAATTATTATCATTTTCAGTGTTTGCACACATACAAACATAATAGTTTTAAATTATAATATTGATAAAAAATAAGCAGTAATAATATGTAATTTACACAGAAATACTTTTGATTACTTAGATTGTAATAATATAATCTTCAATAGTTTGTCTTCCTCTTTCCTTCTTTATTTTTGCTTTTCTAATATATAACATATAATAACCACATTTCATTCTTTTTACACTTTAAAGAAAAATATATTTATTAATATTAGTTTCGACTGTTCCTATTAGTCTTCGTCAGAGCTTATTATCTACTAAAACTTTCACTTTTCCACCATTTTCTTTCCCCAGATTTTGCTAAGATATAGTTGCACTACTTTCAGATCCAAGACTTTTCACTGACAAAAGCCACAAGCTAAAAACTAGTCTGGAGATATTGGATGAGTAGGCACTATATAGGGATTTTATGCACAAACTTTCTGGCATCCATTGATTACTCTGGCTTGCACTGAGTGGCATTAATACATGGAGAGTTTGCACGTTTTAATAACAGTTATGAGCCAGCATAAGAAACGGTGATCATGTGATAAAATATCTGTTTCTGCATACATTTAGATGATAATGACTACAATCTAAGTAATCGAAAATACTTCTGTATAAAATATATATTATACCTTTATTTTTTTATCGTTATAATTTAAAACTATTACATATACTGAAGTATATTTTTAACATAACATTAATATATATATATATATATTACAATGCTGTTCTCTAGGCAACACTATTGCCTTGATAATCGATTGCTGACATTCTTTAAATTTATTTTAAGCATTGATTGTAATGATGCGATTTACATATGATAACCAATTATCTATGTGCACTTATTGTTTAATATATATATATAGTTAATGATATCAATGATTGACCTCATTAAAAAAAATAAGAGGCTAAAATCGAACAGGAGTGAAGTCATCATTTTTTTTAAAAGAATAGATGGACAGTTTGAATTATTAAAGTCGTTCTCAAGAGAATGTAAAAGACCGCGTGTTGGATGAAAAAAAGAAAAATGCATTGAAGTGATGCGAAGAAAAAAGCTATGTATTAAAGAAGTTAGATTAAATTTCAGAAAAACCTTTAGCCAGCAATAGATTGATGATAGTTGAAAATTATTTATATATATAGATAAAAGATAAAACAGCTTTTAAATAGCCCATTGTAGAAAAAAATTCTCAACAATGTTCATAGAAAATGGAGATATTTTTAGAAAATAATTTTCATTAGGCTTACTAATTGTTGCAGATGTTAGTATTAAGGGATCTGGATAGCATTTATTGAACAATATTGGATCATTTTCTGGCTTGCCTCTTGGATAGCCATCTAAAAGAAAAAAATAATCCATGAATGGAATTTGGAAAAAATCCCAAGTATTATCCGAATTGACTGTACTTGCACCAATATATAAGAAATTTTTACAGCCTCAAATATATATTTTTCTCGCATATATAATATATATTTTTACATTTACGTACACGCATATATATATAATACATATTTTGCGGATTCATCCGTGTTAAAAACTTTTAATATTAATATACTGACGTTTCGACTTGGTCACACAAGCCATCCACAGAGTTATAAAAGGTGACCAAGTCGAAAACGTCAGTATATTAATATTAAAAGTTTTTAACACGGATGAACCCGCAAAATATGTATTTTATATATTTAACCCGTGCAAATCTTCGTTTTAACATATATATATACACGTAGAATATTTACGTTATGTAACTTAATAAGATAATCTTATTTTAAATAGATTATATAAATATTTAACAATAGTAAATATAACTGTTAATTTTTAGAGATAATGAACTAGATTGTTGCTCAGTTGAGAAGTTCTTAGGAAATAAATATTATAAAAACAAATTATTAAATTTATTAAAATGTATGCACACAATTTCACAATTAATATTTATTTAATATTGTGCATACATAATATACTACTAGACACCTACATTTATTTAGGCATGTATATATGTAAGCTAAAAACTTAGCAGCGATATAAGTAGAGCATTAATATGCTATACCATTGATCTGGGTTTATATTCGGAATAAATTAAATAAATTCTCAAACAAACTTAGAAACTGCTTCGATATCAAACGTACAGTTATTCAGTAATGTCTGTTTAATGGCTTATTTAGCTATTCTATTCTTAGTTGTAGAATGGATGAGTATTGTTTTATCCACAGAAAATAAAAATATGATTATGCAATACACTATTATGAAATCTTGATTTATGATGAGAAAACAATGACTAACTACTACTAAGAACAATTAAAAAGCTCTTGACACAATCATATACAGTTCAGTATAAATGTACTATGGAATTGTACATGAGAATTTTTTATAATTATATAAGAAGAATTGGATTTTTTGTTTGTATCGACTAGAAACGATTAATTTTAAATAAACACATATTATGTGTTTTCCTGAAGGTTTGTGCTGATGATGTTTTAGTTGTATTTATATGCTGGACTATTTCCATAATCTAATATGAGTATTGAATGTCTTTAGAAAAAATAACTCTATTTAAATATTCCAAATACATTCAACTGTTACTACAAGTTAATATTTGCATGTTTCAAAAGGTATTCATCTTCTTTCTTCTTCAGGTGTTGCTGGCCTGACCAGTGACACTATTAACATGGAACTCGAGCCTGGGCCCTTAGATTCTTGAGAATTGAATTTGAAGGTAATTCTCTAACCAAAATCCAATACTCAAAAATCTAAGGATCCAGGTTCAATTCCCATGCTAGTACTGTCATTGGTTAGACCAGCAACACCTGAAGAAGTGGAAAAATAATATCTCTCGAAAAGTTGTGCATATACTAACCTGTATACTATTACTAACAGTTGAATGTACTTGGAATATTTAAATAAAGTTAAATTTTTCTAAAGACATTCAATACTCATATTAGATGATGGAGACAGTCCAACATATAAGTATAAACATATACTATATATTTTAGATAATTTTCGATTATTTTTATTATCATGCAGAATGCAAAATTATGGCACTTTATAATGTATTGTATCAATACTTTATTCAAATAATAATAATAATAATATATAAATAGTTGTTTATATTTGCAAGTGTTTTGTTTGTGGAACAATTTCACTGCTTTTCTGGGAAATGCTGTACTCTGCAATTTTGGGGAAACATAGTCTGATTGTAGTTTTCCAACAAGTAATTAAAATACATAATTGTGTAGCTTATATATATATATTCTGTTCCTATTTGATGTAATTAAAATACATAATTGTGTAGCTTATATATATATATTCTGTTCCTATTTGATGTATTAGTGAAATAATTAGTAATTTTGAAAAAGTAATGTAAAAAATCTTTATATAATATATAAATAAAAATGTTGAATGAAGATAAAAATTTAGATTTTGAGAGGGATGGACATTTGAGACCTTTTTCTTATTAAATTCAATTTTTGTAGTTATCCACTGTAAAAAGAAAGCAAGCACTGAGTCTATGGCTTTCTTTATTTTGTTTTTACAATTCACAGAAACATGTTAATTACAGATTGACTGACTACATTCCTGCAACAGAAATAATGTTGGGGGGGGGGGGTAAGTAAACTTTGAATATTGGATTATATTCGAGAGTATCTCAAATTATACCAGCTAGGTAAGCATCAATTAAAATCAACAATAAGTTTATTACTTATATGTATAAAAATAATGATAATAAATAAAAATAATAACACTTTAATCTAGGGAAAGTGATTAATAACAATTTTATATGTAAGGATAAACTTATCCCACGCACTGTCAATATATAAATATAGTCGATATATCTTGAGTTTCCCAAACTCGTATTTTACACAAATCTTTATCTTTATTTACAATAATATATTGTACCAATATTGAAATTGGCACATAACAATTTGTTTAAAAAAATTATTAGAAATAAAAATCCTTTGTTAAAAGAGAAATAATAGGTAAAAGTTTAAAAGTTTCTTTATTAAATGTAAATGCAGTTTGTTTTCGTGAAAATAAGATTTAAAAAAATCAGAGAGTTCTTGAAATAAAACTAAGAGTCCATAAAAGTTAAACAGTGTTATTATTATAAATTAAAAGTTAAAATATAAATCTCTTGTCATTCCAGTTTATTAGAATAAATGCGTATATATGTGCGATGGTAAATAAAAATAAATGTATTATGAAAAGAAGTTTGAAACCAGCCCAAACATATATGCGTGTAAGTATACGTCACCTGCGGAACCATCCGGCACAAATAGCATGCCAACGTGGGCCGAACCTGTCATAAATGACAGCTAATTAAATACTTTGTTCTTGTTTAAAAATAAAAACCTTAAAGAAAAGCTAAATTACATATTTAAAGTCGTATTAATTTAAAAATAAAAAAAGAATTGACCAAAACCTTTTTTCTTTTTTAAATGAAAAGAGATTTATGCTATTTACGTTGGTTAAGATAAATTATTCTTTTAAATCTGACAGTTGGGTGGAGCTAAAGCATTAGGATCAGGTAGAGAAAAATAGACAGAAGGGGGTGGAGTCAGCGTACATTTCCATTTTAGTAAGAAAAATAAATAAACAGCTCGTATTTAAATTTAGTCAAAAAGAAATATTGTTGAAAAAAAATGGAGGAAAAAGAGAAAGAAGAAGTATCTGAGATGCGAATGATGATGAATATGATGCAAAAATTTGAACAAAGCCAACAAGACCTCAAAGAAGAATTGTGTCAGAAATTTGAACAAAGCAAGTTAGAACTCAAAGCAGAATTGATGAAATTAATCAGGTCAAAATAGAAATGATTACAGAAATGAAGGCAATGAGGGGTGAAATAATAGAGGAAGTAGAAACAAATCATGTAGCCATTGAAGTGGTAGCGAAAGATTTAGCTAAAGAAAATCAGGAAGATGAGGTGATAAAAGACATAAAATCTGAGTTAGAATCAGATAGCATTGAAACAGATAAAGTAGAAACAGAAGTAGATCAAGAAATAAAAGAGAGACATAAGTTCAAGGTAGAAGATAGTGTAAAAGAGTTTTTACAAAGAATTAAAAATAAAAGGTTTAAAGTAAATGTTCGTATTCATTTTAGACGGAGATTTAAAACAAAGAGAAAGCGTAAGAAAAAATATTCACAGTTAAGAAAAATACAGAGGTATGTGAAGCTTAAAGGTTTTCTAATTTACAAGGCAGAAAATAAAATGGAAAGAGAAAGAGATAAAATAAATTTCAATCGAGAAATAGAAGTGAGAATATGGAGTATAATTTATGTTAGTGAGTTAGTAGAAAAAAAGAAGGAACCACCTGACATAGTTTAAAAGTTAGTAATCAAGCGGAATAGTAAAAGAAATAAATGAAAAGGACCGGAAATGGACAATGAACACTAATATGATTATTCTAATGTCAATAATCTGATAAATTGAATCTGAAACTTTTATTTAAAACTAAAATAATAAATAAGAAATAAATGAATAATGATAAATTAAAAGGAAAGTTAAAATCAGGATTGTTTAAGTAATAATAACGGAGGCTTCATAGAATAAAAATTTTTTTTCCCCCTCTCCACGCACAGATTAATAAAGAAAAATGTTCGTAAATAAATGGGTCAAGTTAATGATTTAAAAGTAATGTTTGTAGAATTAAATAAATAAAAAAGATAACGGAATTTCTAGAATAAAATCAAGTTAGTCAAATAGATATTTGCATAATAATGAATAGTAAGAAAGTAAAAGTTTTTTTTTCTGAATATATGCACATTAAAGGAGGAAGTTAAAGTAATAGTTTAAGAAAAAAAAATATTGTGATATAAATAAATATGAATAATGTTCGTAGGGGTTTAAAATAATATCGTAAAATTAATATTTAAAATGTTCGTAATGGTTTGAAATAATATTGTAATGTTCATAAATAAAATATAAAGTCAATCTAAGTTATATTAGGAATGTATAAGGGTTTGAAATTAAGGGATGAGGGTAGTATAGAAATAAGTTTAGATAAGGTTAAGTTTAAAGCTGTCAACTGGATAAATCTTAGTACCCATAACGGATTGGCAGGGATCATTCCTCTTTTAAAATGCGCACTGGGCAAATCCAGCATGAGCTGCAAATCATTTCTTCAGGGGAGAATCCCCATATCTCGTACCTCATTTCCAAAGCGTAAGTCAAAAATGGTCAGTTGATAATGCCTGCCATTCGCAGTGACCTTTTCTTAGTCAAAATCCGATAGAAACCCGGCAAATGAAGCTTCGTTTTTCATATGTGTAAGTCGGTATAAATTAGCAAATCTGCATCCACCTCATTTCCAAAAGATCCCTGCGCCACAAAATTAGTTAGTCCAGTGGTCACTACCCAGGACTCCGAACATTGTAAGCAATGTCTTCAACATAGAAAGAAGTAAAGCATAATTGAAGATTGCCCTTAGTATGAAAAGTGAAAGATATAAAAAAAGCAAACTTAGAAAAATAATAATATTTAGAATTAAGAATTAAAGTTTCAGAGATAAAATGGTCAAAAATGACACATTTTACTCTCAAACGAAGGGGGGTGCAATGTACCAATATTGAAATTGGCACATAACAATTTGTTTAAAAAAATTATTAGAAATAAAAATCCTTTGTTAAAAGAGAAATAATAGGTAAAAGTTTAAAAGTTTCTTTATTAAATGTAAATGCAGTTTGTTTTCGTGAAAATAAGATTTAAAAAATCAGAGAGTTCTTGAAATAAAACTAAGAGTTCATAAAAGTTAAAGAGTGTTATTATTATAAATTAAAAATTAAAATATAGATCTCTTGTCATTCCAGTTTATTAGAATAAATGCGTATATATGTGTGATGGTAAATAAAAATAAATGTATTATGAAAAGAAGTTTGAAACCAGCTCAAATATACATGCGTGTAAGTATACTTCATCTGCGGAACCATCCGGCACAATATATATATATATATTCACAGTCAGTTCACATTTTCCCTAACTCCAGAAAATGGTCCTTCAATCGCTCAGACCTGCAATTTTTGTATGTTAAGTATAGGCACAGTCTTTCTTTATTCCTATCAGCAATTACACCTGCTTGATCGGATATCTTGATTCATACCTCAATTTTGCTGTGCACAATTGCCTGAGTATTTATTTCATCAGCTTGACTAACAATAGTCGTTACTACATTTTGTTCTGCTGAGAAGATGTCCATACATTCTTTATTTTTACCAGATTCTGATTTTGTATTGGTCACTATAAGTTTGCCATTTTATACATTTGACATATCACACAAACATGAACATAGATGACTGATATGCGCTCATCTATAGTCCATTTTTTAACTTTATCACTCTAAATTATTTAAAATACTATTTCAAATATAACATTTAGGGATCCATTTTCTTTCTATAAAATCTCTTACCTACATAGATTCATTGATTTAAAATTTTCAGTCTAGATAAACTTTCTCACTGACAATGAATTTCTTACTATCTAAGTTATTTTTACCTTTCACTTTCTTGCTTGTAATAACTTAGACAAGGCATGTGACATTTTCATCATAATAACAATTCTGTGGGTGTTTCAAAGTTGCTGTATTCAAATTGAAATAGGGTAAAACATAGCTTCTACCAAACACCTCTTTTATATCTTTAGCTGACATTTTCTTAAGCATTGTCTTTGGATATTGCACAACATTCTCAGCCAATTCATTTGATTCAGGATGATAAAGTGAGGGTCAACATATGGAATATTTCCTTCTTATCTAAGTATCTTTTAAGCTATGCAAAATAAATCAAGTGCCATTGTTAGATACCAGAACCCTGGCTAGTAAAAACTTCTTGGAAGGCTATAATCATGCACTCCATAATAGTGTTTTTTATGAGCTTGTACTCTGTTCAATGAGATTAAGAATCTGCAATAATTAGGAACAGGTATTCATTTATTGGACCAGCATGATGTATATGACTCCTCTGTCATGGTTTTTTATTTTTCCTGTGATTGAAACATCTTTGTAGACAAAATTCACTGTACAGCGACATTTAGAGCAGTTTTTTTGTCTGCTCAATCTCTTGATTTAATTTAGATCACCAAACATATAATTATGCTAAAGCTTTCATGCATAACTATGCTTGGATGTTTATTATGCAGTAATTGAAATATTTGCCTGTGACCTCCATTGATATAAGCACACAGTCAGTCATCAGAATGCATCCATTGCAAATAGATAAACTTTAAGGGGTATTCCATATTAGTTTAGAAACATAGTTTGGCCACTTTTTGGCCATTCCAGTCAAATCCAATTTTTTAATTCTTTACAGCCATGATCTTGATTAGTCCACTTAAAAAAACTTTACTACTGGTCAGATTTTCTGAGTCCATTATATCAATAAAAATTTACTTCTGTATATTTTTCCTGCATTTCACTGATAATTGGTAAATGCAAAAAAGAATCATTGTGTCTAGTCTATTTATCAGGCTTATAAATTAACTCATAATCATAGGCAGCTAATATATTAATAGTAGTAATCTCTGGCTGGCATGTTCAGGAGTATTCTCATTTGGTTGGAAAATTCCATGTAATGGATGATGATCTGTATATAGTATATACAAATTAAATATTTTTTAACTGCAAAAATAATAGCCAAGATTTCATTAGCCAACTGACTAGTTTAATTCAGAAGTATGTTAAGGTTCTCAAGACATGTGCTATTGAAAATTTTCCTCCAAAACAATGGTGAGAGATGACTGCTCCAAATCTAAATTCTGGAACATTGGTGGTTATAATCACTTCCAGTTCATCATGGTAATGTACAGAAGTTGGAGAGACATAAAAAATCCTTTGCTTTATGATAAGCTAAATAGTATGTTCCTCTACCCATTCCTATCATTGTCCTTTTCACAATAAGTCATATAAAGATGTTAGAACATGCAATTTCTTTTTACAAAACTCTCAAAAATATTCAGTAATCCTAGAGTGTTTGTCACATTTTTTATTGCTCTAACTTTTTCCATGTTAGGATATTTTTTCTATTTCATAGTAACATGGTCCAGAAACTTGATTTCTGAGATATTCCATATACACTTCACAGTATACACTCTAGCATCAATTTTGACTAACTGATCCAATTCATGGTTAGTCTGGGAAGCTAGAAGTATATCATCCAGATGCAGGACAACTCCTTCTATGCCTTAGAATAAAACATTCATTTTAACTTGGAAGATTTTTGGGGAAACTATAATCATGTATAGCAACTTATTATGTTTAAAAAGTCCTATGTGAGTGTGCTAATGGTTGGAAAATCTACTATTCTCTTCATGACAGATATCTGATGAATTTATGAAAAATGAGGTTTCATGCAATGAGGCTAGAACTTTGTGCACACTTGGCACAGGATATGATCCTTTATTAATATATTTATTAAATGTGATGTGAAATTAAATCGAAAGGCTGCAAACCTTTCATGCTTATTATAATACTTATATGACAGCCAATCAGATATTATGATGGCTGTCTGAATAATGATCAAACCATAAACACAAGACAGAAACACAAGACAGAGAATTTTACAAGAGGGCAGTCACCCTTTTCTTTACTTGTCTTTTTATATATCTAAGCCAGTCTGAAGTAAAATTCTCTGTCTTGTGTTTATGGTTTGATCATTATTCAGACAGCCATCATAACATCTGATTGGCTGTCAGATAAGTATTATAATAAGCATGAAAGGTTTGAAGCCTTTCAATTTAATTTCAACTAACTATCTGTGCTTTTTATAAAATAAATATTATTTACATACGTTACTGCATGCTATAACATCTAAAAACTACCGCATAGTAAATAGTAGAGTTTCACGCTCTATGTTTGTAGTTTAGACTCAGTGAGTTAAATGTGAAGATATTTAAAGCCTCACACTTTCAAACCTAAATAATTCAGACTGGCTTAGATATATAGAAAGACAAGTAAAGAAAAGGGTGACCACCCTTTTCTTGTAAAGTTCTCTGTCTTGTGTTTACAGTTTGATCATTATTCAGACAGCCATCATAACATCTGATTGGCTGTCAGATAAGTATTATAATAAGTGCAAAAGGTTTGCAGCCTTTCAATTTAATTTTAACTAACTATCTGTGCTTTATATAAAATAAATATTATTTACATACGTTACTGCAAGTTATAACATCTAAAAACTACTGCATATCATTTACATACGTTACTGCAAGTTATAACATCTAAAAACTACTGCATAGTAAATCGTAGGATTTCATGCTGTATTTTACACTGTATGTTTGTAATTTAGACTCAGTGAGTTAAATGTGAAGATATTTAAAATCTCACACTTTCAAACCTAAATAATTCAGACTGGCTTAGATATATAGAAAGACAAGTAAAGAAAAGGGTGACCACCCTTTTCTTGTAAAGTTCTCTGTCTTGTGTTTACGGTTTGATCATTATTCAGACAGCCATTATAACATCTGATTGGCTGTCAGATAAGTATTATAATAAGTGTGAAAGGTTTGCAGCTTTTCAATTTAATTTCAACTAACTATCTGCACTTTATATAAAATAAATATTATTTAAATGTGATGTGATAATCTCTGCAAAGATGAATAATCTCATTCAGCTTCATTATCACTACCATCTGACACACCCATGATGAGTCTTCTAAACAACACACCTTTTAAAACCATATCCATAATCATCTCAGCTTTTGGTTTCAAACTATATGGAACTTTAAATGGTGTAAATACATTAGGCTGCACATCCCTCAGTATCTCCATGTCCACTGGTTGTGTCTTCTTTTAAGCTAATTCTGATTTAAATAGCCAGGAAAACTTGTTTCTAACTTTCAAATCCATTTGTATTTTCTTCATTATCTTAAAACATATCCCTAGTGGCCAAAACTAGGTTCGGCCTAGTAAAGGACTTATATTCCTCTTCATTATAAATAAAGATAGCAATTTAATTCTGGTATTAAACTTTATTGGTACCATAACTTTGCTGTATATGTCTACTTTGTTACCATTTATATCTGTAGCTAATACATAAGTCTATTTGGTTTTATTTTTTTCACTAATATTATTCCAATTACATATGTCTATTTTAATACTGTTTACATCTGTGGCTAACCCATATATGTCAACTTCATTTACTATTCACTTTATTATACTGTTTGCTAATTTTCTAGAGTACTGTGTTTTAACTGGAAAAATATAATGTACTGTCTGCACACAATTACAATTTTTTCACTAATCTTTATTTACAGCAATATATATATATATATATATATATGCTCAGACAGTCCAATTGATAGGAGTGGGCAGGGACTACATTTGATTTTAGATGTGTCATCTCTATGATCTAAAAACTTTAAAAGAATACAGTAATGCAATTGAAATTATTTACAGGGGCACAATAATTCTTATAAAAATCAAAATTGAAGAGGGCAAACCAGAAGACAATTTTTTTCTAAACTCTTTAAATAATACAAGTAGATTTCTATTAATTCGAAAATCCCGGTTTAAGCGTCAGCATTCAGAACATTTTCGAAAATGAACAAAATCACTCAAAAGCCAACCTATAATTATATCACGTAAAGTGAAAACTAAAAAGTAAGCAATTTATGAGCATAATTTTTTTGTCTCTTTTTTTTTTTTTTGAATCTGTCAGATTTGTTTTTTGAATCTGTCAAAAAATATGCAAAAAAAAGATAAAAAAGTGCGACAACGTTCATAGCAGCTATAAAAAACGTAAACACAATTTATTAGCTCCCTTTTAGTTGCCTTCTTTTTTTTGAATCTGACAGAAACTATGCAAAAAAAAGTACCTCAATATACATGATGTCAATAAAGAATGTATTTGTAAAAAATAAATAAATAAATATATACAAATATTTTTTTCACAAATTTTGGTTAGATGTTAGTATATCTACATTCATAATGTCTAATGTATAATAATAACAACAACAATAATAATATCAATAATAATAATTTTAATATAAATAAATTATTTAAAATAATATAAAAATGTGAAAACGAAAAAGCTATTTGTTGTCTGAGTACAACCCAAATGATTTTAAATTTGATATAAAAATTGTTTAAATTGAATAAAAAATAATGAACCGGCTCTATTGCTTTAAGTTGATGAAATGTTTGAGTTCTGAAAGTGTCTGAAGACCTTACACGAACCATTGCACAAAAACATGCAGAGCATTATAAATTCAAATCTAAAGTTAATATAGTAATATCATATATTCTGGAGTTGTTTCATTTTCGTTTTATACTGTATGAAAGTTTTTGTTCAAAATGAAAGTCTATAGCTATTATATAAGTATAACTAAAATTTAATATATAAATTAATGTAAATGTTAAGAATCTGAGATCTTTATTTTCTACATTGAGATGAAGTAGCAGCAGCTTTATTTATCATTAAATACTCAAACTTTTATATAGTAAATTAAGTAGTAAAATAAGAAGAATTAGTAACTTAAAAAATAATTTTCTAAAAACCAATGAATTTACATTCATTACTTGTATTTACCCGATTACATAGAAGTTTTGCATTAGTAAATGTCAGAAATTAGAATATTGCACTATAATAAAAGTTAAGCCATTTTTGTATATTATAAAAGTGATTATAAAAAGAAATTTTTTTGATAACTTACTTAACTTATTAATGATTATCTGTATTATTAAAAAAATTAATTAAATAAAAATATATTTTAATCCATTACTTCTTTATAAACTTGGAATACTAAGTGATAAATATTTATAAGAAAAGTTGACGCTTCTTTATATGCATTAAAAATATTTTAATGTAAAAATAATCATCTTGCTTTTAGATTAAAAGTAGTAATTTGTTATAAGTTAAAGTTATATTTTATTGAAAATAAAACTTTTACTATAGAATCAAAATTTCTTCATTTCTGGTTTGTGCAAATAATTGTTAATTTTATGCAGCTTAAAAAATATATTATTACAAATAAAAAACTGGATAAATGTGATTTTTTGGTGTTTACTAAAGTAATAGTAACTTGATAATAGAAATAGCAATAATTATTTATTTTATTTTTAAATTAATGGAAATAAATTTTATATACAGTTGAGGTCATGTACAGCATTTCATGCCCTCAGGCTGGATGCAGCGCCACATACTATGGGCAAACCAAGGCTATTGTCCAAAATAGAGCTGTTCGGCACATGTATATGCATAGAAGAGCAAAAACGAATAATGATAACTTCTCAATATTTTTTGAACATGAGAAGCAGGCCAGTCATATGTTCAAACCCTGCAACCCCAAAATAGTGTGCTCTGAAAACCAAGATTGTAAAAAAAAGATAAAGGAGGCATATTTTATTATCAATGATAACAACACGAGCAATAGATCCCACACGTGTTTTGCTATCTCAAGAAAATGGACAAATTAATTTACATATGCATTTGCATACATTATTATTTAGTAATATTACAGCAATGGTTTATATCTTATTTTGGCCATGAATATGAGGAAAAACCTCGAAAGTACTAGGCCTAGATTAATTTAATTTAATTGTTTTTGTTACTACTGACAGCTTCTTCTTCAGTGTGTTAAAGCACTCATATATACTATTATGTATTATTGGTGTAAATGCAGCATTAAAATTTTAACCTGACTTTTTCAAACAATTCATCTTTTTAATTAATATATGGACCACAGAAACTGTAGTCTATGTATATTATTTAATTGCTATGCTAAAATTGTTAAAAGAATTCAAATTCACGCATTTCAGAGTAATGATAGTTTATCTGTGATAATTGAATAGTTTTTCACTTGGGAATTCATAAAATGTTCAAGCACTGGAAGTAATGGAGTTGAACATGTGATCCATGGACTTTTATAATCCACAACTTTACTGCTGCATTATGCTATGCAGAACTCCTAACTCTTTGAAGCAGATTTACAGAAATTTTTAAAAGCTTGACAACCATTAATACAAAAAATTACTGTTTTATTTTAAAATAACATTATTATCAAATTTAATATAAAAAATTGGTATACTTAAATAATATTTTCTAATTAGTTTTATTTACAATCTTTGATAGAATGAATACCAAACTTAATATAATTATAAGGGACTTGAACTAATACTTTCAAACTCCCCACAGCTATCTAAACTTAATGTAATTATCAGAGACTTGAATTTATACTTTCAAACTCCCCACAACTATCTAATCCATCACATGGTCACCATTTTTTCTTTCTGATGAAAACCAGTCCTCTGGTTGAAATATAATTATTTCTTGGATTTATAAGTCTTTTTTTTGTTTTTATATATATATATATATATATAGGAGATAATGATCTGGACCAACTGATGAGTGCTATTCAGCATGAAATACATATATTGGGGATCATTTATATTTTTTATTGTGTGGTCATATGTATTGGTTGTATGAGATAGAGTGGATGACAGAAGGGAGCTCAAAAGTCTGTGTTTAAATCCTCTATAAAATGTTCATATTTTATTTATTCATTATTATTTGACTACAGCTTATTTATAATAAGTATATTAAACAAAACATTTTATTTGTTATATAGTGAATAATAAAGTATCACAACTGAATGGTAATAAGGTAAGAAAAAAATCTAACCTCTAGGAGGTTGACAGTCGGGATCATCAGTAGTATAATCACAGTATTGTTTCTTTTCATTGAAAACTAATCCTTCATCACATTCTTGCATGACTGCTCTGCCATCCCAACAGTTAAAATAAGTTGAACAGTCCTCTGGATTTTTGAACAGACCAATTTTTTCAGGGCAGTCAAAACCTGTATAATTACCAAAAATATAATATGTTATTAAACATCAAAATTGGGAAAAAATAAATATCTTTATACTGTTTTTTCATAAAATAATAATCAGAAAATAATAAATTATTTACAATAATTATATAAATATCATTTTTTTTATATATTAAAAGCCTTTTTCAGCACCAGATTTGGTGCCCTTTTCAAATGTTAATAATCTATTTCATTAATGAACTATTTCATACATAAAACCATCTAGTGTTCAATAATGAAATTAAAACAAAGAATAACAATATAAATCATTAAAAAAAATCAAAACCTTCATATACAAATCCAGTAATTACAAAATAATTGACTATATCATAACAATATAATAAATAAAACAAATTACATGCATTTTTTTTACAATTATATATATATGTCAATTTATATAATTTTCCATTCATTTTTAATTAACCACTTATTAACCAAATTTGTAGAAGTCTTGTAAATATTCATACAATTATTTAAATTATTTTTAATATAGTAAGTTTCATATATTTGTCTTCTTTTTGGATTTTTGATGTAATTTAAATATTTAATACTTTTTGTAGCATCTATTCTATGCCCATATTTCAAGTAATGAATATATAATGCAGATTTATCTTCTCTTCTATTAATTGCATTATTATGTTCTTTGGCTCTTACCTCTAATTGTTTGCTAGTATGATCAAAGTAAAGCATTTTACAAATTTCACATGTAATTTTATATACCATTCCTTTTTTGTACTGTATATCATCTCTCAACCTATAATTGCCTATTAATAGATCAAGATTTTTACTATTTGTCTAGCCAATATTTATATTCCTCTCAATATAATTTTTGTTATATCTTAATGTATTATATATCTTAGGATAATATGAAAGTCTAATCCATATCTTATTTGATTCATTATTACCATTATCAATGCCATTATTTTCGTCAGAAATTTTATCACCCAGCACAGATCTTTTAGAATTAAAAAATATGTTTTTAGTAGTATATCCACAATCTTTATATTAAATATATATAAATACTTGCACCTGTGTACTGCATTAGAATATATGTATAGTACACATATGCACTCCAGTATATTATATATACACACATAGACCCATACTAAAAAATAAATCTATAATAACTCTGAACAAGCAATAGTTAAATGGAAATTATCCTAGTTTTATAATAACATGAAATTATCTAATTCATTAATTGTTGGAAAGACTGATGATGATAGAAGCAAAAAATGATCTTCAATGATGTGGTGTCGATGAATTTCATCTGCATATTAATAATGAATATCTTTTGGGCAGTCTGAAGTAGACTATTCTAGGAAAATGTCATTCATGTAGTAGCCATATTGATTTGACTATTTCTAAAAATAAAGATTATATATATAAAACATTAGCTACACTTATGGATTCACTCATATTAGTAGAATAAATTAATATAATAGAATATGTAGCTGTTTCCATGGCTTCTATATTTACATTATTTAAATAAAATGAGAATACATGAATTATCAACAGCAATATCACATAAAAATATCGTTTTTTGATCAGTTATACTACTGAATAATCAACTTTTAGTAGTTTATTTTAAATATATTTCTCACATCATACACTAATTAGTATTATTAATTATTAAGTATACACTCTGATACATATATAATATATTTTATATGTCAAAACACAAAAACATGTAACAAAGTTGTTATTTACAAATAATACTCACTTATAAATAATTAGTTTCATTGAAATTCTGCCTGGTATGCTATTCGGAAATTATAATATATTTAAATATGCATTTTTTTCTAAAATTATATTATTATCAAATTTCATTCCATTGATAAGAATCATGCATTTCTAATTTAAATAATTGTATGTAATATTCACTTATATATATAGTAATTAAAGTTTTAAAATATATAGTTCCTAGCACTTACTCTATTGTATTTATGTGCTTTTCAATATATATATATCTTGAATAAAATCATGCATTTCTAATTTAATTAGCAAATATTATCAATACTTACTTATTAGACCTGCAGCGCCCTTTTACATTCATATCAACCCACTGACAACTTTCTAATCTTTTGATCTGACCAAAATAATGTGTATACTTGGATCTTCTACAAACTTAAAATGATAAATTTGTTGAAATGGACCATGTATATATATTTTTTCACCAGATTTACAAAGTTATCAGCAACCAGAATATGTATGTGAAAAGGTGCTGCAGGTCTAATATGTGTTGCAGGTTTAATACTAATACAATTACTAAATTACAAAAGTACTGTAAAATATTACCCCATAACAGTAAAATATACACATATGATTCTTACCATGTAATATATAAAAATATGATGCAGAATATTAATTTCTAACAATACTAAAAGTATGAATTTCAAAAAAATCGATCTTAAAAAGTAAATTATGCAGTTCCCTAATGTTACTTTAAATACAGTCAAAACAATTACTAAATTACAAAAGTAGTCTAAAATATTATCAACCCCCCCATGAACATTTACTTAGCACATGTTGTTTGTACAGTCAAAAAAATTGATTTTAAAAAGTAAATTATGCAATACTAAAAATATGAATTTGACCAAAAAAAAATGAAATCTTAAAAAGTACATTTTTAACAACAGTAAAAATATTGATTTGCTGTACAAAAAATATGTAATTAATGACATGTTATTATGCAATTCCCAAATGTTAATTTAAATATGGACAAAACAAAAACTAAATTACAAAAATTGTCTAAAATATTATAAAAAACAAATAGAAAATATACACATATATTAGTTACCATGTACTATGTAAGAGGAATTGTTGTGATGAAACAACGAATTTGTCTATTTTACTTTATTTTAAGTGGATCAAATTTTTTGTGCCAACATGGAGACTTAAACTAAAAATGTAGCTCCCAAAATGATCACGTGATTGTGCAGTATCTCATCTGAATGGGATTTTTTACTCCCCCCCCCATCAAAAAATGGTAATAAGTAAATGTATTTTTTAAAAATAAAAAAAGACATAAAATAAGAAAATATGGTAAAATTTGAACAGTTTTATTAATTGTTCATTCTGGCAAAGATATTTTTTTTGATTTCATTCAATATGGAAATGAACATATCATCACCTTTATTTAGTCTCTACCACATAAACTTGGCCAAATATGAATCTAGGTGTTGCCTTGCTGTTCCTCACTGGTGCTTATTATGCCATTTCACAGAACCCCAAAGTCTTTAAATGTTTTGTGTGTGAACCTCAGATTCTGAATTCAAAAAAATATATTTGTGGTTCACACAAACATGATTGCCACTGGCATTTCTCAATTCATCAGTTTTATAAACCTTCTAACATTCTGCAACTATGGTGGACTCTCTTCTACATTTTGTTTGATAGCTTCAATCAGAGTTGCTACTGTCCTTTCATTAATTCTAATGATAATGTAAAGGAAATCAAAAGAAAAAAGAAAAACTACATATACTTGCTAACTTAAAATCAAACGAACCAAGCAAAAATGTAATTGAAATCTTGAAGTAAAACTATGGAATGCAATTAAAATCTGAACAATAAGTAACCTTGAATTAAAATTACCATAAAAGCTGTTGTCAGAATTAAATTTGGAAAATAACTGAGACTGTCAAAAAATATCACAAAAAACATGTTTTGATATGAGATCAGATTAAAAAAACATGTTTTGATACCATATAGGATAAGATTACAGGGTTTATTTATAATGAACACAATATTAAACATTTATTGTGGATGTGAAAAGGCCTACCATCTCCTCTACATTGCAGGTCTAATATGCAAGTACCATGTTATCATGTTGACTTATGGGAAGGGGAGATAAGACATTTAATCTCAGAGTTATCTAATGATGTTCTTTTTCCTAGCTAAAATACTGTAAATTTATGAGATAGTTGGTTTTCTTTATGCATTGACATAAATGCCTAACTATTTTTAATTTTCATGCATTTATATGGTTTGATTAACAAATATTATTATTGACATTGACAGTAATAAGTGTGTCCAAGTAAAAGAGTGACTGGTACTCTCTCCAAGCTGCCTAAAGTGCCATCTTTGAATCAATGCATGTATTACATAATAACATTCTTTAGCTATTCACCATAAAAATTGTAAGACACTAGCATCTATTATATATATAAAAGATAATAAAAGTATATTTTAAAGATTCTTTAAAATATTGTATTGGATAATTTTTAATAATTTATAAAACACTTGATAAATAATTAATTTATTACACACTCTCCTATTATTTTTAAATGTAAAAAATTTATTCCATTTGATAATTGTTTATATTGTTTCAAGTAATTTATAGAACACTGTAAAAAAATCAGCATTTTTGATTATTATAAATCAATATTTTTTTGAATACAAATAATGTGAGGCTACTGCTCACAGTTTTATTGATTTATTACATAAATTGAGCTAATTATCATAAACAAAAAATCCATAGTCTCTCTCTCATATATATATATATATATATATATATATATATATATATATGAATTGAAAACATTCAACAAAACATCAATAATAAGCAACAATATCAATCTATTGTAAATGCAATCTTCTTTTAACAACAAGATGGAAATCCACCTAAATTTATGATCTGATATGTTTATATAGACAATTAAGATTGCAATTTGACTGCATAGAGTAAAATTATTGATATAGAGAAGTTCAAATAAACACCATTAAACAGGTAAATATAATCTGATCCAAAACCAGACTAACAAATAGTCATTTATAACTTTCAAACTGCACTCCAACAATAATTACTTAAATAATAAAGCTAATAGAGCCCAAGGCTAGATAAGTCTATAAACATAAATTCATTGAGAGCAGTCAACAAACCAGACCAATATCAATAATATTCAACAATATCACTCTGTTGTCAAGGTAACCCTGTTTTAATAATAAAGGTGGAAATCCATCTTTATTTATGATCTGATATGTTTATATACGTATCAAAGATTACAACTCGACCTCTGAGAGGGAAATAATTGAAACAAAGAAGTTTTAATAAAGTTCATTAAACAGGCAAATATAATCTTCCCTGATAACAGATTGATATCAGACCATACATAAGTAAAGATGGTTGCCTTAATAAAAGATTGAGATGGTTGACTGTTACTAATATTCATCTAATTTAAATAGTGACTGATTTCAATGAATTTAAATTTACAGATCTAACCTTGAGCACTATTACTTTTATTATTTAAATAATTATTGTTGAAGTACAGTTTGAAGATATAACTGCACTTTGAAAGTAGTCTGTTTTCAGAACAGGTAATAATTACCTGTTGATTGAGGTTTATGCAAACTTTTTGTATCAGTAATTTTACTCTCTCAAGTTGCAATTTTTAGTGTTTATATAAATATATCAAATCATAAATAAAGATGGATTTCCACTTTTATTGCTAAAAAGAGAGATTGCCATGACAATATATTGAGATTGTGGATTGTTATTGATATTGGTCTGGTTAAGTATTGACTGCTTTCAATGAATTTACATTTACAGACTTATCTAGCCTTGAATACTATTAGCTTTATTATATATTATAACACATATCTACATTTTTTATTATTTTTAAATTTTAACAATAATTTAATAAATTTGAAACACAAGCAGAGAATATGTTCAATATTTTTACATATTTATCATACCAACAGTCAGACTGAGATTGTCTATAAATACATACACCTCAGACATCTTTCAAGATTGTTGCATATACTTCATAATTACTAGAAGCAAAATACAACTTCTGTGTATACTTTTATTTACACTGGGAATAAATCTCCCTGGGTGAGTTCCAGAATTAACTGACATATTCCAAAAGAAGATTTTAACTGCTTCTAGCACTTGATTTCACAACTCATTTAAATGAACAAGGAACTTATCTAACTTAGACTATCAGACAATGCATACTTAAATACAAACAATATAATTGACAAATTTTATCTTAATTAAATGTCATATGGTGAGATATGAAGAGAGAGTATTTAAACCAAATTAACTTATTAAAAATATATTTATTTACAAAAAAGAGATTATAATAATAATAACAATAAAAAATAAAATGAATTCAAACTAATTACAGAATTATTTGGTATAGTTAAGTCTACTTTAATTAGGTAGTAAGAATTTATCATTTCTAATTTTACAAAAAGTTATTAAGGGAATGAAATCTTACCACTGTATGTCATTTTACATCTATACTTTGAATTATTTTCTTATATTAACCTATGTTTTTCTATAGTTTTACTGGAGTAATCATCCCTGTATTCTTGACAGTTTACAGAATTCATGGCTGGCATTTTTGAACAGGTTGCCTGGTTTCTTTTAATAGCTTGTTGCTTCTTCTTCATTGGGGCATCAAACATATTCATTGTCTTGTTCAGTAATAGTCTTTAATAGTAAAAGGTAGGTGACTCAACCATGTCAGGTCAAGGGTATTTGTCACATTTCAGGATATCATGTGCATAGAAACTGAATGATGAAACCTGAATAAACACTCCATTGCAAGTTTAGCATGGGTAATATTAGGGTGTTCACACAAATAGCCATACATTGCTGAAGGATGAACATTATATTCTTAATAAAAGAGATTACAAAATTCAGCAGGCGATAAGTCAGCAAAATGTAATAACAACACAATAGCAGAATAACAATGAAATAACAGGTATATAGAAGCAGAATAATTCTAATGAAAATTTAGTAGCCTTTATATCCTTGACAAACCATTGTCTGATCTCACCCACAACATTAATTAGTTTAAGTCTTCCTTTTATTAGTTAATCTTTTTATTTATTTTATTTTAATTACAACATTCATTGTAGTATTGATTATTTAATCAGTTGGATAGAGTATAATTTTCAGTAAAACATATTTCCTTCTTGATTAGACAATTTACAAAATTATTTTAATCTTTGATTAATCATATTTTTCTCTAATTGCATAATTTTAAACAATAATTGTATACAATTATTTTCATTACAATTTTCCTGTTCTTTCTTTACAATTAATATTTTTAGTTAAATTATTTCACCAAATAACTTTATAACCTTTAAGTTATCTATAAATAATTAGTTTTCTTTTATTATCATAGCATTTTAAAATTTATATCTTTATTTAAAAGAACAGAAGTAATTTTCCTTAAATAGCAAATTCAATTAGAATTCTTAAACAGCATTATGCTTTAATTATATTTTCACCTCTTCTGCTTTTTACATATTTTAATTTGAGATTCAAATATTGAATTTTATTTTTGCTTTTAGTTACTTCTGACTGTTGATCTACTTTAAACTCATTTTATTCTATTTATTAAACAGACGGTTTTTTCATTAATAATAAAAAAATAATACATTATTATTATATATATATTTGAATACCTCACGTAACATTTATATTTATATATCCATTATAACATATATATATATAATGGTCGGAATGGAATGGAGTCTTACTGTATCTGCCGAACAGGGCACCACTAGGTTATTTGAACCTAGAAAATTTATAGAGTAGGCAGATATGTGCTGTTAAGATCTTATTTTACATATATTTTTATTCCGACCATCAGCCCATTGCCACTAGCTCAGAGAGATGCAGAGATTTATAAAATATAAATTCCTATTTAAAATTATCTTCAATGATAAAATAAAAAAATAAAAGAAGCCACTGCCAGTAATTAACACACAAACATTTATTTATGCACATATAGATAAAATTGAGGAATAAAATTTATTATTTTTGGTTGGTTATTAATTTAATTTTTAAATTTAAATTCTTTTTTAATTTGAACAATCTGCACAGATTTGTTTAATAATATTTTTAAAAGTGTCGAGTATGAATAAACTACATAGATTGCATTTGAAAAGAAAATATTCTATCCCTTATTCAACCCTAGGTCAAAAGTTCACAGTCAAACTGACATCAATCCATGTGATACATCGATGTATTCCATGCAGCATGAAATATGACAGCACAAATACCATACTGTCAGGAATGTACATCTGAACAGCATGGTTAAAGAAGACATTGACTCTCGTCCAGGACAGAAATGCTACATCTGTCTGGCAAGAAGAACAATAAAAAAAAAACTCCATAGGAAGGGACTGCGTTTTCAGTCTTACTATCCCCTTCCATAGGCAAAAAGGGGGTGTGCTGCATATAATGCAATCCTGCAAGTAGCGGACCTCATACTACATTTACTAATTACACCGATATATCCAATCCATTGACCCAATCTAACCACAAAACAAATAACCTAAGATTAACCCTCCCTTAAACTAACATAACTTTGCGCATCTATGCAACCATTCATGCCCAACTTAAATTTAACATTTATATAAGTTCGCACAGATGAATTTTATAAAAATTTGTTTTATAATGTTGAGTATAGATCGGCTACATAGATTCCATGGTTAAAAACATTTCAAAATAAACATAAATGATCAAAATATAAAGTCCTTGATGGAATTGCAAAGGGAAATTTACAAGAAACCCAATGGCATTCATCATAAGTTGCCGCATTGACACCAATAACTTGAAAGACATCCGAATAAATACATTTTAGATACTCAATGTAAGGTATCATTATTTACTGAATGTCTATATATTTTAATCAAA
The DNA here is from genome assembly GCA_028023455.1 of Epiperipatus broadwayi. Lineage (NCBI taxonomy): Eukaryota > Metazoa > Onychophora > Udeonychophora > Euonychophora > Peripatidae > Epiperipatus > Epiperipatus broadwayi. Next base: position 8,057,788 of record JAQFVV010006203.1, read on the forward strand.
TATGAAAACAAAAACATAATTAAATGTTAACGAATCCATGCAAGCGTCTATACCCAACTTAAATTTTATGCATTTAAATAATTTCTACAATAAATATTAATAAAAAAAAATGGAAATGATTTTTAGCAAACTCAAATATATAAAAAATTAAACATTAATAATTAATTTGAAAACTTAAAAGTCAGATAAAAGTTCATTTTAAAATTGAAGTTAGCTGAATATTAAAAGCTTGTCAAATCTTTAAAGTTCTTAATTACTTTTAGTAAAATTTTTCCGTTTATATCTTACAGTAGAAGAGCTCCCAGTTCCTGGTGTCAATTCCCATGAAGTTTTTATTTGGAAACCGGTCTATCTGAAGGTGGCCTTAGCTGGAACAATCCTGGTATTACAGTCATTTCATTTGAAATAAGTGAGAGAGCATGACAAGTGCATCTTATCACCCTTCTCACAAAATCAAGCTGGAACTGTCTTTAATTTCAATATTTTTTTTTTATACCGATCATCTGGATTCACTGAACAATGGTTTCCTGTTCCAAATTTTCGTTATGGTCTGAGCCTTCATTGCTGCTTCTATTGGACATCTAATTTATTTTTGTTCTGTTATCTGTATTTCATCTGACTTTTTTTTATATAAGAGCCCCAAGGGCTAGTTTGCTTTTCGTTTCATTTATAAAACAATCATTTCCATTTACTAAAATATTTTATCTTTAGTTCTTGTACTTTTTTATAAAAAAGTACGTTCAAATCCTTTTTTGTTTTTATTTAAAAAGAAATACTTTTAAAGTTTTGCATCTGTGCAAATATATATATATATACATATTTTGAACAACTCTTTAATTTTAGCTTTTAGTTTTTTATTTACAAACTCAAAAAAAAATTTATTCTAATTTTAAATCAATGTAATGGCATATAACATTACAATATAGGATAGGTAAGATAACAGATAAATAATTGATAGAGAAAAAATTAAATTTTTGCAATACTATAAAAAGTTACCTTTTTTAATTTATTGTAAGTAGATATTTTTTAAAAGATAATTAATGGGAGCCTACTTTTCATATTTTTTTAAATTTTTTATATTTAACTTATCTTTAGTTAATTAATGGAGATTAATATCTTTAAAACCAGAAAAATATTTGTGTCATTTAAAAATTTTCTTTCTCACATGTTAAATAAATGTATTTCAGACTTACTTTATCATGTAAGAATATATTTAAAGGAAAATTAGAACAGTTTGTCAAATTTACGAGTAATTCTCTGCTGTAACCATAGCATTTTAAAATTTAGTTTTTCAAGTGTTAAATAAATTTAAAATGACATCCCTAAAAGTTTATCAATTTTATAGCAAAAGTTTATCAAATTCAGTAATATTTCTCTTGCTGTACCCATGCCATTTTAAATTTTACTTTAACATGCATCAAATATATATTTAAACTAAAATTCTAAAAGTTTATTGAATTCATTATTATAACTGGTATAGATTATCATTATTCCAAAGATAAATTAAATACATAATATAAATGCAATTTAATTATTTTAAAATATATTTACCTTGCTTTAACACAAATTATATATTTAATTTATATTTTTTTCCATCTCTAATCTTTTAATTACTATTATTCTCTTTTAGAATTTTTATGAAGTCATTTAAAAACAGTTACAACATAGATTTTCCATGCATTTTTATATTGTAAATTACAACATTTAAAAAATCAATTAACATGTAAATCTTCACCTTTGTTGTAAATCATTTAAAGTTTCCTCATAGAAAATACTGTTGCCCTGTAACTTTAGATCATATTATAAACATTAGCAAGTAATAATGACTCAAGGTTTTTTTAAAGTTTGATTTATTATAATGATTTTATTGATATTAAAGTTGAAAAAAAATCTGAAGTGATCATCATCTTACAGTTGGTAGCTAAGATAAAAAGGTCTTTGCTTTGTCCTTTTGACAGAAGAAAATATCCAGAAGTGGTTAGTATTTTTCTGGCCTAGTTTTCACACAAAGAGTTTGAAATATAATTTAAAATTATTTTTTGCTTGTTGATAAAATACTTTTGATTGCTTTTACACACTAATTGGTTGATTATTATAAAGAAATATACAGGTAAACTTTTCAAGTTTTATTTTTAAAAATAGAAGTTAATACATCTTACCATAATATATATATATATATATATATATATATATATATAACTGACAGTGTCTATTACATTATTATCTATCAAAATTGACTTGGTTTTAAAATCTTTTAAAATACTGTAATTTTTGTAAGAAAATATTGATAGATTTATCATAAAACCACTTTCTTTTGTTCACATAAATAAAATAAAAATAAAAATGAATTAATTAATTTTTACAATGATTGATCACTAATATCACTATTACAGTATAAAAACATAGCACTATATAAAATAATATCTCATTATATATGATTGTTTATGAAAATATTTGTGATGATGTTTATAGTAAATTGTTATATTTACAGGTGAGTTTTTAAACAATTAAAATAGTCAAATGTGATTTTTTAGAATATTATTTGCTTACAAAATTAATTTAAAAAGAAATCAAGTCCAATTTATTGAGTTTTAGTACATAAATTTTTTTATAAAAACAGAAAAGTTCAGCATTTACAAAAACTTTCACCAGATGCAGCAGTAGAATATGTCAGAATGTGAGAGGAGTAAAAAAATATATACTAGTAACATTCTACACCCCCCCCCCACACCCACACAAAGAAAGCAAGATTATTTGGAGTAATATTTGTTGAGTTATAAAATCGCAAACAAACAAATTTTCACATTTATATAGTCAGTCATATAGATTACTAATACCATTAACATTTATTAATAATAAATAAGCTCATGAACAGCGTTTGAGTTCAAAACAAGTGAGTAATGGCTTGATACCAAGGTGAGATGCTGTAAATAGAAATAATATTTTTCATTTTATTAAATAAACTTCAGTCGTAAAAAATATTTTGAATTTTATTCCTTTTATCTAAAAATCTTTCATAACAAAGATCTGTATTTTTTATTTTTGTTATCTTTCTTTAGTTATATCTCGTTTTCTTCTACTTACTATCAATTTTATATATTGTGTAGCAGCGATATAGAATAATGTTGGTGAAAGATAATTACAGACATGCAATGAAGTAAACATATCAAAACTGATGAAAAAAATTAGCCATAAACTAATTCTTTATACTACATTGAAAATATTAATAAGAACTCTAATGATAGCAGAAATCAAGAACGATTTAATAAATAGCAGTTTATTTTGCATTATATAAACTTTTAAAAAATCTTATTTAAGTTTTTGTTATAATCATTACTTATAAGTATATATTTAACAATACATTTATTTAATTTTTTTTTTTTTGATTTATTACTCGATTCTACTTACCCAAAACTGATGCCAAAAGAAGAGAGAAAATGATTGGACTTAACATTGTGGAAAGCTGCAAAATGAAAGAAAAAACTTTGACCGTTAGAAATTATCAGATTTACCTTTATTTATAATTAAAAAAAAAAAGAGATTATATATTTTTTGATATTTACTTTTGTTTGAAATTTATCTTGAAGTTATCTAATCTACTTTTTGAAGATCCTTGATAGAAAAAGTAATGATTTTTTTTTAATATTAATCCGGTAATTACAAATACAATGCAAAAAATTAAATATAAATAAAACTAATTATAAACACGGTGAATTTATCGACACGAACTAGAATAAATAAATATGTAAATTTTATGAATTGCTAAATCCTGTGTCAATATTATATAAAGTGTCATGATGGTGGGGGGTGGATCATACATCCACATACCCAAACACCTCCACTATATATATATACAAATAAATGAATTTATAATACTTTTTTTTTTTTGCAAATAGAGCCAGAATATAATGTTTTATTTATTTTAGCATTTTTATTTTTTTATTTATACTTTTTTTAATAATTAATTTGCATATATATATAAACCACGAAATTAGCTTCGGTTCAGTAATTAGCTCAGCTGTCTACCATACCCATGATCTGATGTTCAAATTTACGATGGGTTAAAGTAGGAAATTTTTTCAGATAGATTGAAGTTTTATTTTAAGTAATTATTCCATATTCAAACCAACTAATCATCCAATATTAATGGATAAATGGCTATTTAGTTTTTTGAAGATAAAACAATAATGGAAAAGCATTCAAATCTTCACCATCCGGAATTTGTCAAACCTGGTGTTTTATACCCTTCTTCAAAGTTCTTTTGTAAGGATCTTTTGAAAAAGGCTTTTGCCATAGACAGGAATATTTAAATACCATATTATCCTTGTAAATAAAATCAAGCTTAAAGTCGTAGCCCAAACTCCGTTAATACATTTTTCATTTCGCAACGATATGCGTGTACACAAACCTTTACATCTAACTTATCACAATTTCAAAAATAAAAAAAACTAATTTATTTGAAAATTTAAATTTCAACAAAATATTGCTTGATTTTCTCGTTCACCTTTGACATTTGCTTTTATGATTTTTCTTTCTTGCACTCCATAGCCATCTGATCCCCAGACAAGTGCCTGATGTATAGCATTTATTAGTGAGGATTTGTACTCTTAATATACTTCACACCAAAGATTTATTTTTTTTACTTCATTATTACCAGTATAAATTCAGTAACTTTTCAAGTTTTTAATCCAAGCACATTAGCCCTGTGTAATGTGTCAGTAATAGTATTACGATCTGGTATTTATTAATTACTTAAGTTTTCAATGGTTGACTCTTGAGTATTTTGATCCATTTATCTTTTGGTTTAATTCTTTTGATTTATCTACCATCTGAATTATTATATCATTTTCCTCTTGCATTACATCATATGATGTATAATATATTTTTTTATACTGTTTCTGCTTATCCTCTTTCATTATTTAGGTTATACTAATGTTATGGTCATGGATACTCTCTTTCTTTAGATTGTCTTCATTTTGTTGATTGTTTTCTGCTATTATATTTGCAATGTTTTTCTGCTCTCTTTTTATTATCCTCTTCTTTTTGTTCTTTAATTTCTTTAGATATTTGCATTGACATGGTTACCTCCTCTATTCTTTTGGTTCCTTTAATTGATTGGTGATTTAATTCCTGATCATGTTCTTTCTCCATTTTTTCTAATTTTTTCTTGTCAGCATATATATTTTTATTAAAATTATTTTAAAGTCAGAGAATAATCTCTAGTTTAATAAATGATTAGTAATAATCATTATGTGTTTATCAAAAAGTTGATAACGTAAAAGTTGGGAGAGGAGTAAATTGACGCTTGAAAATAAAAATGAGACAATTTGCTCTACATAAATACTCTTCATGTAATAAAGATGTATATGAGGGGTGATGACCTGGCCCAACTGATGAGTGCTGGTTCAGCATGAAATGCATCTTGAAGGTTATTTGTCTGTTATTGTATCTTTGTTTATATGAAATTATTTATGAAATAAAAAAGAATGGAGAAATATGGAAGTTGTCTATCTATAAAAAAGAATAATTGTTATTGAATTGTTTTTATAAACGCTTGTTGCTAAGGTTACAGCCTTAATATTATTACTTAATAATACTTTTTCTAAATGATTTTTGCATCAAAATACAGACTTTTCTTTTTTTAGGTATAATTATATTTGTACTTCAAGTTTGGCAGTCATTTGATATATTGGAAACAGAATTTTATCATCATCAGGCCCACATTTGGGTTACCATTAGTTATAGTAAAGAAAAAAAGTAAATATGGGAAGATGGGAAAGGATAATCATCCCCATAAAAATAGTCATCATCAATTAACATTGAATTAACAAATATAAAAAAGCATAAGATAATCCGAATTAATTAGAAATAAGTAATTATAATAATAATATAAGCAAATCACCAACATTATCCAAGAATAATCAACAGTTATCCTTTGAGACTGAATCTAAAAGTTTCTATATGAAAAGATAGTCTACTTATCTGCATGCACTTACTCAAGTGCTAATATATCAATCATAAAAAATGCTGGGATTCTGATATATGCTGATCATCATCAATGTTATGTCTATATAATACCATGAGTGCAGGAGTCAACATTTTCTAATCTAAAAACAAATAAAGTGCAGTGGAAAATGTGACAGTGATTTAATGACATTTTACTAGGATAATTTACAAATCCCTAAATCACAATGCTATAATAATCAAGTCACATATACTGTCCATTCATAGATCAGATAACTGGAGGAATAAAGACATTATCAGCACTACATTTTAAAACAATTATTTAATAAAATTAACTAATAAATTAAAAAATTCAGAAAAGATTTGACAGTATGGTAATTCCAAACCTAATATTTATGAAAAGGAATATAATTTTGTATAACAAAACCTTTTCTTTAAACAGAATTATTTCCATTTTTAATGAATAAAATTGAAAACAGCAGTTCATAGAAACAGTCAAAAATGTAAAACTATTTAAAATCTTCCCTTTTTTGTGAAAATGGGAAAATCCCATACCCTTTTTTACAACTTTGGAGGAAAAACAAAATTAACAAAAACATATTTCAACAAAAAAAAAAACAAAATTATGCACCATTTCCTTATACTAGCAATTATTATTTATATAAAAATTATGTGGAATATGTAGATGTGAACATTACAATACATTATATTACTATGGTTTAATTCTTTTTTTGAATTTATAATTTTAAGTTTCTTTCTGAGTCAGCCTTTTTTCTAGTTTCTCCACTTGTTTAGATTAAACAATCAGAAGTTCTTTCATCAATATTTTCCTTCTGTAGGTTCAAATTTTCATTGTGATGATACAGGGCACGTAAACATAGTTAAATTTATCCATTTTACAACAGAACATTTTCCAGATTAATACAGGCTGAATTTATCCATTTTCCAATATAACAATATGCAGATCAGTCTATCACAGACTGAGACAATCATGCATTTGGATAGAATACAAAACTTACTGCAGATTATTCCCAAGGGTATTCTACTTTTACATTTATAGGCAACATGGTTGAGGCATAGTGATTTTCAGCTTCTAGCTAAATATTAAAATTAACCCACTTTCCTTTCTTATTTGTTGGAACAATCTTGTATTCATCAAGTCACATATTATCTCAGACATGACAATATTAAATCCTTACCCATTGAGTCTTCTTTTATAAAAAGATTATATTCCTGTTTTTTCTTTTAATAAAAAATTTCCAACCACAATTATTAAAATTCCTTTATATAGTTATTTTTCTTTTTTCTCAATCACCAAAAAAAAAACAATATAATTTCTTAACTATATTTTTATCTGAATAACATTACTTTTTGTTTTAGAGAGACAAAAAGAAGGGGAAAATAATCTCCATTAATTAAGACAGTGTTCTTAACAAAAATGCTAAAACCTTATTTCCCTTCTTTTTTTTAAAAAAAAAGATAAATGATATTTAACACTTCACTCATTTATCCCTCCCACTATTTTTTCCAAAAATTAAAAACCAATAAATAAAAACATCAAAGAAAAAAAAGAATTTTACTATTTTTTCTTATATTTTTCTTTCTCTTTTACAACCATTCTTAACATCTACAAATATTCACATTCTTATTATTTAAAAAAATATTTGGAACACTCTTATTACTACTTTTCGGAATATAAAATCTTTAAATAAGTTACTAATTCTTATTATAAAAATAATCAATTTTCTTTTATCATTACTCCATTCTAAATTTACTAGTTTAACTAAACTTGAATCTTTTGACATGGCCAAAGTTTCCCACTATCTGCAATATTACAATATGAATGAATTATTATAAAAAAAAAATAATAATTACAAGAGGCACATTTTATGTTAATAGGGACAGGTCTTAAATTCTTACACACATTTTCATCATTTGTTCAGTATTTATCAATATCATATTAATAAAATTTGATTTAAAAGTTTCAATTTGTTTTAGCACTCTAAGTTTTATACCATCCATTTCAGACAAATATATTAATGATTTATTACATTAATTAGATATAAATTTTATATTCTAATAAAAGACTAATATATTTATATTTTTAATTAGGTATAAACATATGAAATGACTGAACTTTATCTCTCTTTTTCCATGGGGAATATATTATAAGTTGCACTTAAAATCCCCTCCATCCTATATTCTTAAAATATGTAAATATATATCTCTGAAAGAAACAAATAATCCAAAGATGAACATTTCAGATAAGCTGACACTCATCAGTTGGCCCAGTCTTAATCTCTTACACATGTTTATCTGTTTTGTAAAAAAGATTATTTAATATTTTTTTAAATTCCAACATATGGCTTAATAGTCATATTTTTACCTAAATCTTAATCTTTAGTTTTTCAAAGATATAAATAAAGTAACCGATCCAGTTCATTCTATCAAATTTTCGTTAGAAGCGAATGAACGCTATTAATAGAATTACAAATGATTTTTAATGATCAATAAATCAATGGGAAGAGGGAGGGACAGAATACAAACATAATAATCATTATATTTTAATTTATAAGCATCAAACATTCTGCAGTCAACACTAATCTCTTTAGATAAATATATTAATGATTATTATTAATTATTTATTAAATTAAAGACTATCTCTAACCTATATATAATCTTTAAACTTAAGTTAAAGATCAATATATCTATTTTTTTAAAAATTATATGTAACCCGATTGACGGTTAATAGTGCCATCCATGGGTACAATGTCTGTAATTCCTAAAAGTAATAAACATTGAAACATAAATAATTTTATAATACATTTTTTTTCCAAAACTACTTAATGATCACGCCCATGCTACCTAATGTATGAGTGTATCTTTTTGGCTTAAGATAAATTGAATTAGCTAGGCAATTAACTGCTATGATCAAATGAGGTTTGCCATTGCTTGTCACCCTCTTAATATAATTTATTCTAACATCTTAATTTTAAGACTGCATCCTAACTTTTAATAAGCTCCCTCCTTCTCCATTACTAAGTTACAGTGCTACCCGAATAACAAATAATTTTTTATAATAATCAAACAGCTAATTTAAAATTTAAAATTACAACATAGAAAATTTGATTTAAAATAATATTTTATAAAAATGTGTAATATATATTATCAAATGGACGTTTTAAAAATATTCTTTAATTTAAATTAAAAAAAATATATTATTATAATTTTTTGGCTCTAAATATACATATAATTAAGGATATATTGTTTAAAATCTGTTGATGTAATTAATTCAATAAAATTAAATCTGAAAAGATAATTCTACTGTTATCAATAGTTGTCGTGAAAGAACTGGCCAAAGTCCAAATTATACCGTCTATGTTGATTATGTAAAAAGTAATCATTATTTAATAAATTATTAAACTATTAAAATCGAAAGCTTTCAAATTTGTTGAATGACTCCCCAACATATTTTAGTATAATTTTTATACTATAGAATAACAAATATGTAAACCAATGATTGATCTTGTTTTTAAAAAACTAATTAAATTTATACAAATAATATATTCGACGAATATTTCAAATTATCTTAGGCAGTGTTACATAAATGATTGGCCAGTGTATTGTGTGTGTGTGCGTGCGCGATGTGAATTTTTGTGTACAGTACTTTGTTTAACGTAGTGATTGAAATGCAGATTCTGGGTCAAAGTTCATGCATCGCACGCCACTGCAGCGCAGTCGCCTCCGGTGTTCGAACGTCTTATTAGCAATAAAAACTTTCGATTATTTACTTTTTTCTTTTTTAAATATTACGAATATACAAAAACAATTACTCTCATTTTGAAAACAATAAGCGTCTGATTAAATATTAACATAATTAATTAACATTAATTAACTCCAATATGAGATTGAAAATCCGGTATTCACTCATAATAGTTATGAGCTGACTTTTAATTCTAAAGCTCCTTCATCGAGGTTTGGCTTATCATACTTGATGCTTAAATATAATATGACCTCCCATGAAACTAACTACCTCCCAAGAAATTAATCACTCAATTAAGAAACTTTTAGTGTAATACTTAATTCACCTACCTGACATGGTCATGAACTGAGATCGAATCCAGACTGTATGAATAATTAAAATTATTTTAAATCATTAAACGATTTTCCCCCAGTTACATTCTCTTATATAAATTAGCTAGTCATTCAATAATAAACATAAAAGATTTTGTAGCTATGTTTAGTTAGAGAGTTAAAGACTCAGATTAATATTGGTTGATTATTTGAGTGTGATGCTGATTGTAAAACTAAAAAAATATGATTATAATGTGATGCAGTCTTCATTATTAGTTGAGGAAGGATTACATTCTTAAAGGTGATGAGAAGTATATCTTTACCTGTTTTTAAAAATGATCACTCATATTGAATATATAATGATTAAATGGTTCAACCTGCATATTTACTATGTAAAAGAGGGATACATTCTCATAATAAATTTGCAAAGAAAAAGATACATATGCAGTAGGCAATGAAAGTATATATGTGTATCTAAGTTGTTAACTTTGAGGCATACTTAAATATGTATAAAATGGAAATATAATTATTATAAATAAAAATATATTATTTTAAATATATAATTAAAAGTGCTCTAATCTTGTATAAGATTTGTGTAGGTATTGAAATTAAAGAGTTACAGATAGTAAAATGTATGTTTGACTGCAAGTAAATTTAAACTTAGAATCAAGCCTTTTGTATTTAAAATATATCGATAATTATCAGTAGGAGGGTGGAGATACAACTATTTTAAATCTCTAAAACATCTGTTAAGAGACATTTGGTTCATGAAATAAGTGTTCAATTTGAGAAGATAGTCCGAGGTTTTTTTTACCCAGGTTAAAAAGAAATGAAGTAGTAATGTAATATAGTTCCACGTATAAAATTAAAATTTGCTTGATTATATAGTTTTTTACAGCATAAATATTAATTATTTCCTGATTTTCATCTCCACATTTATTGTATTATTTCGATGTAATATAAAACATTATACTTGCATTTCAGATGAGGAAATTTATGAGAAACACAATTATTATCTATAACAATAGTTTTATTTAACATAATATAATAAAAACAATATAACGTTTATATTTACATATTTACATGATTAACATAATGAAATAGGGGATATTTTTTGACATAAAATATTTTTAATTATTATTTATTCAGCAAAAGTCATTGTAAAATAATATTTCATCAACTTTGTTTTTATTTCTTTTACAGCAGTGCCACATTGTAGTATCAATATATGATAAAACGACAGACCCTATATATAAGCATACTATTCATACATTAGGATTCCTTCTCCAAGCAAGCATTAAACTCCCAAGTGGTAGGATGATTTAAATAGAGAAGTTATAGTTTTTTAAAAATAGATATAATAATTATGCATTAGTAAACAAAGAATTACCATTACAATTCTGATAATATTATGGAATCAAAATACATTTTAACGTCAAAATAATTTTCATTAATCAGAATGACCAATTCCTAAATAGTACTGGTATTAGCTTAACTTATTAGATATTAACTTTATTTTTTATATATTTTTATTTAAATTTAATGTTAATTTTCTTATTGTATTTAAGGTGGTCACTCAAATAAATATATATAAACAAAATTAAATTCAACATGGGAATAAATTATTATGTTATTGGTAACAGTCTTTTTTGTTCTTTCTTTTATTTAAGTAAATGTCAGTACTTCTTAAAAATTTGGTCTTTTCTCCTGGGTTTGTAGTCAAATTAAAATAGTTATTTTCATAATAACAATTCAGCTTATCTTCAGACATCAAATTTTTTTTAGCTATATCAATTTAAATAATGTATTTGGAACATTGACAGAATCTTGTATAATTTCTGGTCTGGAAAATCTGGGACGCTTAAGTCAAGGCACATCAATAAAAGGAATTTCTTACCGATATCTAGGTTTACTATTTCAAAGCAGGAATATAACATTGTAAATTATAGAATGGTGAGCAATCAAAAAATACACGTACTTGCTGAAACTCCATGTATAAAATGTTTATAAGCATCTTACTTACCGAATTTATATAGTTTCCTACTATTAAGTACTGGATATTATCTCTCAATTCCTCATAAGTTTCACTTGTTAAAAGATAAGTAAGTAAAAACAATATTGTTTTTTTTTTTTGTCAGTAAAGTGAGCAAAAAAGTACCATTATCTGATTCAGAATAAGAATAAGATTAAAACATCCTTTTCATGTAGCCAATGTACATGAGGTTTTTTATTCAGATGCAAATTTTTAAATAAAATTTTTACTTTATTCTTCAGATTTTTGTAATTTACCAATGTAATAGGTAATCTCTTAATGTAGTGGCCACTTGGATAGTCATTTCAACTTAAAAAAAAAAGAGATTAAAAATAACTGCCATACAGATGAGTTTTGTGATGGCTAGGCAAACCAATCAGTAAACCACAAATATGTCCACATATAAAAACAACATTGCACTTCTTTAGAATATCATTGAGATAATCCTTATACTATAAATGAGGTCAACCTCTCCCATAAATAATCAAGTATACATAAAATATCCTTTTAGAAAGTCTTGATTATTTACATGTCCATTCCAAGAAAAGTATAACTTTACATTACAACCAGAAATTTGGAGAACATATTGATTGGCTTTATGATCTTGCAATTTTATGGAGCAACTTTAAGTGAAAAGTTTCTAATGTCTCTATGTTGCGTCAATAGGGCCTTCAAGTTCCACTTCCATACAATAAATTAATAAAAAATTGCTCTCTATACAATTTCTCTGTGATGAAATATCTTAATACCAGACTTTTAAAAGAGCGGAACACATTAATGTCTCTGCTACATCTCGTAAGTAAATCTACTTTTTCTTTTATAAAACTATCAAAATATTAAAATGGTTTATATTTTTAAGTTGATAACATCTAAGCTAAAAGATGCCGAGGCTTTTCCTCTTATCATTGACTGATAAAGATCTTAAATTTTTTTAAGCATTAATTATTAAATAAATGTTTTTATATATTGCATTCAAAACATAAATACATTCTGAAGATCGTATTTTTAATGGGCAAAAATAATATTAACATCATAATACTGTAAATCCAGAATCCAAGAAAATAAAATTCTCGCTTTTGCTTTTAATCAATTTAAATTAAAAATTCCGCTATCAGACATGTGTGCATATTGATCTATATTTTAATAAATCATCTATAAACACATCCAAAGGTCATGCTAATAAATGTTGAAAACAATATTTAATGCTAGTTTTAATTTCAAATGACTCATATTTTTCACCTGTAATAGTATCGTAAACTTTTGGTAAATAACCAACTAATTTTATACAAGATCACAAAACTGCTCGATAATATAAAAGCTGTATAATATAAATAAAGTTTGATACACTATCAACTAATTGCAAACATTGGCATAAACCTATTAGATGAATTAATTCAAATGCCTTGCCTAAATCACGAAAAGCAATATATAAATTACTCTTCTATTTCTCAAACTTTGGTCGCATTTGCCTAGCAACAAAAATCATGTCTATATTGCTCCTTGCTGATCTAAAATCATATTGATTCTCTGCTAACGATTTATCTATGACTTGAAGTAATCTATTCAAAAATTTTTTTGAAAGAACTTTTGCTATATAATAATATTCTACACGTTTCTTTCATGTTTAAAAATTGGAACAATGGAAGCATCTGTCTCTTTCTTTTTCTTCTTTAGTCACTTAAGATAGTGTACAGCCCAGTTATTATAAGCCATTCATGCCATAAGCCATCTTTCTATATTAACTGTGATAAGGAACTGTGTGTTTGCAGAACCATATTCCAATCCTTTAACTGTATGTACACTGTATCTAATTCCAATTCCTGTTTAGCTCAAACTCTTGAGAATAAAAAAAACAATGACGAAAACAGATTTAGTAGAATGAAATTGTGATCTTTGTCAGCTGAAACACTGTCTCAGATACAATTCCAAATTGAATCATTAGTGATTGTACTACATCAAGTAAAGATCATGTATAAGGATCATTCTACTAAGTCAGTTTTCATCATCATTTTCTTTATTCTCAAGGGCTTGAACTAAACGGGAATTTGAATGAGATACACTGTGCATATAATTAAGGAATTGAAATATAGTTGCACAAACACTGAAGTTCCTTAACACAATCAATATTGAGATGTGGTTGAATGGCATCAAAGGCTTATGAAGACTGGACTGTACACTTTCTAAACCAAAAAAGAAAAGAGGAAGACAGATTGGTTTGTTTTTATCAAATACAGTCACTTAAAATTTCATAAATTTTTATAGGTGATAAATTAAAATAATGTTACTTAAAACTATCAGAAATTTTATGTGAATTTTAATTACACACCCACACACACAACTTTGATGAAAATTAAAAATATACTTTCAAGCTATCGAAAAGTTGCCAAACTTTTTTCAATACCTTTATACCATTGTCATGACTGATGTTGAAATAATGTTACAAAAAGTATGATTTTAATTAAATTTTAATTGCAATTAAATTAAATACTATTAGAATATAGGTTAAGAGTGTGTCTTGAATAAAAAATAAACCATATTAATAATTTTTATTAGTCATTCATTAGACTAGAGATTAGAAAATAATGAATAATATTTCTGTAGTATAATTTTCATTACACTACTCTCATGCAAGAAAGAAACTGGTTTCCATCTGCTTTTAACACCTTGTGGAGGGATGTGTTCATAAACATATGACCAAAGACATGTGAAAAAGATCTATGATATTGAAGATACACATTTCATGCTGAACCAACTCTCATCAGTTGGCCCAGATACAATCTCTTAAACATATCTTTATCATTGTTCAATATATATATATATATATATATAGAGAGAGAGAGAGAGAGAGATGATAAATATATATATAATAGAGAGAGAGAGAGAGAGAGAGAGAGAGAGAGAGAAAATTATTACACTTTAATTAATGTGTCAAATGAGCTGCTCTCCATAACTGTGACACAAATCACTTAATGAAAATGTGTATACTGAACTTTGATAAAGATATGTGTAAGAGATTATGGTCTGGTTTAGCATGAAATATGCATCTCGGCGATCTTAGATCTTTTTCACATATCTTTTGGTGAGATATTTATTATTACATTCCTTCACAAGTGTTAAAAGGAGATAGAAATCAGTCACTACCTTATATGAGAACAGTGTAGTGAAAATTATACTACAGAAAAAAACTATGTTCTTTTATTTTCCATATCTGGTAATCTCTTTTTTTTCACATAATGCCAATATTAACCCTAAAAAGCAAATGGCCCATCACAATTTCATGATTTAAAATTAAATTGCAATTAGAGTTGTTAATGAATGATTACAGTAATGGATATGTAATTTAATTCTTATATTTAAATTTGTGTTGCCCAATAATACATTGAATAACAACTAGAATCTCAATACTTCCAAAAGTATTTAGCATTATATTTTTGCTAGGATTTATTTCATCTTTTAAAATGTTAATGAAGTGAGGAAATAATTATTTAAATATATGCTAGTGCAAGTTGTTACAGCAGATATAAGATGGAAATGCAAAACAGTTCAATTACAAGATCATATTTAATGTTAAACCTAATAATAATAATAACCACTAATAATAATAATAACAGCAATAATATCAACAGCAGCAAAAACAACAACATAATAATAGTCATAATTAATGAATATCAGTCTATTAAGCAAATATACTACTTTGAGTTTAATGTTGGTTTTCAGTCTCCTATTAATTTGAATAGGCTCATTAATAATTCAAAAAATAAAATAAATCTTATGCAAAAAGCTTATGTTATATATTCTGTGGAGGGGTGAAAATCTTTATTATTAATGAATATATTATGCGGAGACTAGGGGAAATTTAAATACAAGAATCAAGCAAGCATTCATGAATACAATTGCTTAAAAACAGATTCTAATTATAATTAATTTTTTGAATCATCAAAGGAGATGGAGCACATATTTGATCTTGATAGTATCAGTGTTGTGAGTGAAGAAAGCCATCACCAGAGACAAAGGATAAAAAATTTGCAATCACCAGAGATAAAGGATAAAAAAATTATAATTTAAACCATACACTCATCAATATTTGAATAATTTAATGAACTCTTAATTGGAATTTTAATTTATACAATGGTTTCATTTATGTGGTATTATTTCAATACCAGTGATAATATACGGTGTATGAGTACTGAAGCCTACTTGGCAACATTTGAATAGCTTGAAATTATATTTTACTCCACATCAAATATTTTGTGACATTATTTACATATTAAATTGGTCAGACTGATTCACGGTTGAATGACTAGCACTTAGAAATTAGAAGTTTATCTCTCCAAAGATATCACATATTATTTGGTATTGCTTAAACTAACTGATAGTTTATTTGTGGGTATAAGGATATTAAATGAGTAGTAATTAGCTCCCACTTTATACATTTGATTATAGGCTTATTTGAAGAAAATCTTGTGGACATCTATTTCAATTACAATTTACACTCAGTGGAGTTTATTATTTCATCTAAATAAATATCCATATAAGAACCTGGAAAATAATTGAAAATGATTAGTTTTTGTTTGATACATATGTGTTTGATACTAGTGAACACTATTTTTATTGAAAACTTTTATCTTCAATAATATATATATATATATATATATAACATTAAAATTCTACTGACAATGAAGAAAAAAGCATTACTCATGTGGCTTTAAAACTGCCACATGATAATACTTTGAGCAGTTTTTCATCCTTGTTTTATCTTCTAGCTAGAGTAACTTGATATCCATTTATAGACTGATACTGTATAATTACTTGAACTGATTTAGTACAACTTAATGTTCAAGCGCCAACTTTTATGTACTCATTAATTTGATCACTTACTATTTAATACATCATTTAATTATTATTATTAATTATTTATTAAGTTAAAATTTACTGAATCAGTTTTAGTTAAGGTATAAACTTTAAACTTAAGTAAAGATTAATAAGGCTAATCTTAATAAATACAAGCACAGATTCTAGTTAATATCTTCTATCTGAAAAAATTTCTAACGTTGATTAGAATTTGGAGTCAAAATTATACTCTTTATTGGATATTTCACAAAAATTCACACCGTAAAACAAATAATGCATTTCTAATCCTATATTCAGTTAATGCCAAATGCTTTTATTATAAAATCAGACGTTGTAGGCTTTTAGGTCAAAAAATAATTTTTTTTAAATCAGAAAATTTCAGTATTTGTCATAAAACATGAAATGATTTAAAAATTTATATGAAATGGAAGGCCGAAGAGTTGTGGGTTGGAGTAGTTTGAAGCCTGTCCATTAAAGTACGAAAATTGGCTATCTTAATATAAAACTGAGTACTGATAGTATATATGTGTGGAGATAGTAATCTGGCCCAACTGATGAGAGTTGGTTTAGCACAAAATACGTACATTTATCTTTTCAACATATGTGTGATTAGGTGGGTCAGCAATATAAGATGGCACTGAGAGTTGTGGCCCATGTGAAAGTCTGAATTCGAATCCCGCATATATTACATATATAAATGCAGGTGTTAAGCCTGTACAGTGTATTAAAATTACTTTTATAAATTTTTAAAGATTATTAATTTACAAGGTAGGACAAAAATTATTCATTTTTATTAATAATCTCAATAACATTTTAATACATCATAACTAATAGTGATATATATTCCTTGTATTGTGGAATAAAATAAACCTACATACGTACAAAAAAATCTATATCAAAGCCAACTGCTAAATAGTAAAACTATATATATATATATGCGTGCAAAGACAAATGTTTCTAAGGAAAATTGTATTAATAATAGGCCTCTTTATTAGATCGCATAGTTAATTTAAAACGATAGTCATGTCTTCAATCTTAGTTTATATAAAGACGGGAAATTTGATAAGTAGTACTTCAAATTGACACCAAATGTAAATCTAGCTTCTTTCAATATGCAATAACTAACAAATGCAGGGTTTTTAACTACATATAAACGCTGGAACTATTAATGTTTCTGAAGCTACTTATTTCAATGATCAACCCTCTAGGTCAGATTGCAGAAAAATGTAAAACGTCCATTTATTACTTCAATTTCAGTTCTCATGCCAATGACAATTTTGATAAGATATTAAAAAGAGCAAGCTTTAAATTGATACTAGATGTAAATATAATATTTTTCAATATAAAAAATCATTAAATATCGTTTGGAAACATGTTTATGTGTGTGTGTGTGTACGGAAAAGAGAGAGAGAGAGAGAGAGAGAGAGAGAGAGAGAGAGAGAGAGAGAGAGGGAGGGGAGAGAAAGTGAGTGAGTGAGAAAGAGAGGAGGAGGAGGAGAATCAGTAAAATATATTAAAACAAACAGTTTTTATCAATAAAACAGCATGTCTTTTTTTGTCTTACATTTAATATATCATTTCAGAGTAGCTTTCTTTATTTTACTTCAGAATCTTATATTGTATGTAATCTTGAATAATCTATGAACACAGATGTTAATGCTATTACATTCTCATGCCTCGACTAATTTTGTCAATAAAGAATTTGAATTTAACATGTTTATAATGAATATCTCTGTAATAGAGTGAAGAATGCTCTTTCTGATATTTTGTTAGTGCAAATCATTCTTGCTAAAAAAATGAAAGATGCTAAAAAAAATTGAGGCCATTAAAGTGACGTAGATCAGAAAATTTTGCTTAAATTAAAAATCTTAGAGAGTTATTAATTTCAAACTATTGGCTTGAAATAAGTGATAAAGTCCAAACATTTTATTGGCAAAGACCATAAGTTAGAATCTAGTTTGAGGATGTGGATTTGGTAACATTCCCATCCAGAATCCATCGATTATTAAAACTTACTATAGATAGCACGAGCAGAGTGGAGAGAGTTATTTCTAAAACAATAGTTTATGTAAAGTTATTTTATTTAATAAAAGTATTTAAAAAATATTTTTTTACATAATATCATTACTTATAGATATGCAATAAAATCCAGAACAAAATCATCTGGCCTTAAGCTATTAATTAATATTTTAAGATTCTTTAATTTCTTCTAGATTGGATTCCATTAATAACTTCTTTATCTAATGCTCTGTTTTCACACTATATTTCTAACCCATTGATGTATGTTTCCTTTGTGTAAACAGTCCTGGGACGGTAGTGGACAAAATGGTGGACTTTAGAGCAGTAGTGGGCAATCTGTGAGTCATGATCTCTCAGCGAGGTCGCAAAATTTTTTAAGAAAATCTTTTAAGGTTTGGATAATGGTAAGTTTGTTTTAAAATTATTTTTGTATGCCTCATAATTTTTTTTTTAAGTATAAAATTTGTTTCAAAAATTTCATTTCAAATCATTATCTGCTTAATACTTAAATATTAGAAAATACACATTTGCATATTAGTTAAAACTATTATCGTCATATCATGACTATCTTTTCATACTGATGCATTATAATTTAGGCATGGTAAAAAAAAGTAATGAGTTGCGTCAGATTTTCGTCTAAAGAAGGTATTCGGTAGTCACTAGCATAAAAAAGATTAAGAATCACTGCTCTAGAGCTCAAAGTCCACTGAATATATCTTTAGTTCGGTCATTTCTGGTGCTAGAACTTTTTATGAAATCCCGTGCAATAAACTAATTGATTATTATTAAGGTGTAAGCAAAATTTATAAGTTATTAATATTCTAGTTTTTATTAATTTTAATATTGGTAGAGTCATTGATTTATTATCCTTTTGAATACTCAATAAAATAAAAACCTCAATGAATCACAGAGCGTTTCCGGTCTAATATCTATTTTTATAAAATCAAATCTCATCTTAAATGTAAAATAATAAATTTCAGCATTGTTTTATAAATAATGAAGATAAAAATCTACATCTCACACAAAACATATTAAAATAACTTTTTATTAATTAAAAATTTGTTTGTTTTTAATGAAATATACCATATCTTTTAGCTTTTATGATATTTTTAACACAGTTTGGATCTTCAACATTATGAGGCCAATCACAGATTAATGCTTGTGAATTAAATAATAATCCTATAGGACATTGTGTAATGTAAGCTTGTCTGGAAAAACAGTTGAAGAATGTTCTACAATCATTTGGATTAGGAAATATTCCACTTGGTTCCGGACATTTGTAGCCTAAATAAACAAATAAAATATAAATATATATATTTGGATAGACGTACATAAATTATGTCCGATATTATTTTAAATATATACATACACAATGCTAGTATAAACAAAATTGATGTTAATTTTATAATATATTTAATTATATTAAATAAACAGCCAACATACTCTAGGAGCGTTATTCTCAATAATATATGCTAACATAAAGCATAATATTGTTATATGCATTAAAAATGTTGAATGAATTTGGCCATAACTTTCTATTTATTTGATAAAACTAGTATATGAAAAAATGTTTTACAAAATTAAAACCGGTGTTGTTATATATATATATTAAAGCCAATTTTCACAACAAACCATATGAATATATATTTGCACTAGTGAGTATTGTTTGTTATAAATATTAGTAATATATTGATGTTTTGACTGACCCCACCAGTCATTTTCTTAGTGGCAGAAATCCTTAAAGAATGTTTAAATTCTTGAGCATCTCAATATTCCTGAATGACTTTAAATAGTTTGGAAAATGGGTGATGGTTTTCAGTTTGCAAAATGCTAATATTTGCAACAAGCAAGTGCATACACAAATGAATTGAAACTATATATTTACACACACACACACATATATATATATGAAAAGAAAGTTACTGTTAACACTAACTGAAATAATTATAGAAAATATACAAACCATTATACAATTACAAATATCCAGTAACGCCCTCTGTTTAAAGATCTATATCTCAATAATAGCAAACCTTAAAATGATACCACTTTAAGGTTGTATGCTAAACGATGTTAAATATTGAAATACAGACCTACTCAAACACAGAGCATGAAATTTTTAAATAAGCAAACGATCTTAAATTTTTGCTAATAAACTAACAAGTTTACAAAGTTATTAAAGACAAACTAAACATTAGATTTTAATCTTTAAATTCCTCCCAAACTATAAATGAAAAGAAAGTTACTGTTAACACTAACTGAAATAATTATAGAAAATATACAAACCATTATACAATTACAAATATCCAGTAACGCCCTCTGTTTAAAGATCTATATCTCAATAATAGCAAACCTTAAAATGATACCACTTTAAGGTTGTATGCTAAACGATGTTAAATATTGAAATACAGACCTACTCAAACACAGAGCATGAAATTTTTAAATAAGCAAACGATCTTAAATTTTTGCTAATAAACTAACAAGTTTACAAAGTTATTAAAGACAAACTAAACATTAGATTTTAATCTTTAAATTCCTCCCAAACTATAAATGAAAAGAAAGTTACTGTTAACACTAACTATAATTATTTCAGTTAGTGTTAACAGTAACTTTCTTTTCATTTATAGTTTGGGAGGAATTTAAAGATTAAAATCTAATGTTTAGTTTGTCTTTAATAACTTTGTAAACTTGTTAGTTTATTAGCAAAAATTTAAGATCGTTTGCTTATTTAAAAATTTCATGCTCTGTGTTTGAGTAGGTCTGTATTTCAATATTTAACATCGTTTAGCATACAACCTTAAAGTGGTATCATTTTAAGGTTTGCTATTATTGAGATATAGATCTTTAAACAGAGGGCGTTACTGGATATTTGTAATTGTATAATGGTTTGTATATTTTTATATATATATGGTGAAAAATATTAAAAAAACAAAACAGAAATATCTTAATTATAGTTAATAAAAATAATATTTAATTAATGATATTTTTATCATTTCTTTAAAAAAAAAAAAAAAAAATTAAATATTTGTTTTGGATATATGCTATGAAAACATATAAATGCAAAAGATAAAAATAAAAATAGCTTATAAATAATCGTCCAAAGGATAAATAACTAATACTTTTCCAATCGCATTGTTGTAAAGAAACAGTGAAAAAAAAGGGCATTATTCACCTGTTGTTAATTGCTAAATAGTGAGAGTTTGAATAATTTATCTTCTTTATTTTGTCTTCTAACTAATAATAACTGCCAAAGAAACAATATTAAATTGTAAATTGAGTTCGGCATGGCTTTACTGCCCAGAAAAAAAATCCCCCAAATTTGATAATCTAAAATGATTTTTAAATCTTTCTTGGTATGTTTTAGAATTCAGGTCATGAAATGAGATACAAATAGACCACCATTATATTATATGTGAATAGGTAAAATAAGATTCTGTATGAGACTGCAGTAACTATATAAGGAAAGTTAGAATTAAAAACAAAAATTAAACCGAAACTTCATCCTTTACGGAATGATTAACAGAACTATCAATATTTTTTAAAAACCGCCCCGTATATTTTGATGAGAAGCCAAAATATATTATTTTTCTTCAGTTTGTGATATACTAGGCATAGACTATGAAATTGTGTTCAAATCAAAGTAGTAAATACTAGAGTAATTTATATTTTGAAAGGTAAACAATAATCTGTTGTGTTATAATAACTCTTAAGAATATTCAAAGCTTATATACTCGTAATAAAATTTTCGACTTAGTTGTTTTGTGAATAAGCTTATATATATATGCATATATGTATATTTGCACATACGCAACACACGCGCACACAAACACACACATATATATATATTAAAGCAAAGATTTTCATTGTAAAAGATGCGAACATATAACTCGAATTCCTCAGGATATTTATTTACTTATTGCTAAATTAAGACTATACTGACACTTCAATTAGACCACCAGCATTGTTCAGGCAGAGAAATGAATCAAGGATACTACAAAGTTATCTAAAATTTTTTTTGGATAATCAGTGGCTGGTACATTAAAGCATCAGTATGATACTAATAATAATAATAATGAACAATTCAAATATGATTAATGCTAAACTGCAAATAATTTATAGTAAACTATTCTTTTAACATCTTTAAATAGGTCCTGGATTAATACCAGTTCTAGCATTTCTGGTGCTTGAATTTTTTCTGAATTTCTATGCAAAAACAGACATTATTATTATTATTATTATTATTATTATTATTATTATTATTATTATTATTATTATTATTATTATTATTATTATTATTATTATTATTATTATTATTATTATTATTATTATTATTATTTATTAATTTGCCAGTTATACCAAACTTTCCAATAAATTGACGTAACCATCAAATTTATTAGCTCGATTGTTTAAAGTTATATATAAATATAAGGGATTTGAACACAGATGTTCAAGCTCCTTCGGCTATCCACTCTAAATCATACCACATGATCACCAGTAGATGTATTTCATGCTGAAACAGCACTTATCACTTGATCTTGATCCAGATCACCATCTCCCCCACACATATATAAACAGTGCTCAGTTTATATTAAATTAGCAAATCTTCAAACTTTAATGGACAACTGATGAGTGCTGATTTAGCACGAAATACCGATATGTGGCCATGTTTATGGGTAGTATGAGATAGAGTAGACAGCTGAAGAAAACTTGAAAATCTGTGTTCAAATCCTTTATAATTACAATTAAACGCCAAGTATATGAAGTATGCCTATATTATATATATATATATAAACTCAGACATTTTTGCTTCCTATGGCTATGCATTCCATCTTATACAACTGATACCCATGACTACATACATGTGACAAAGATAAATGAAATCCAATATATGTGTACTGAATCAGCATTCATCAGTCATCAGTTAGTTCAGATCACTATCTCCCATCCATGTATACAATCGTCCTCAGTTTATATTAAAATAGCAAATATTCAAACTTTAATGGACAAGCTTCAATCTTCCCTATCCTCTAACTTTTCAGATTGAAGCTTGTCCATTAAAGTTTGAAGATTTGCTATTTTAATATAAACTGAGGACCGATTGTATATATGGGTGGGAGATGGTGATCTGGACCAATCGATGAATGCTGGTCTAGCATGAAATACATATATTGGAGATTATTTATCTTATAGATCATTATGTGGTCATGTGTATCAGTGGTATAAGATGAAGTGATAGTTGTAGGGTGCTTAGAAGTCTGAATTCAAGTCTTTCTAATATTAAGTTTAGTATAGACAATATACTTATATTTGAATATTATATATTTGCTTTTAAGATAAAATTTAAACAGGTTTTAAGAACACCACATAGAAGTCCTTAAAGACCTCTAATCTATCAACGTAGAAAAAATCTTTATAAAAGTGGGCAGCTAGAATTTCAATGAAACATAATTTTTTTTCAGAACTAATGTGTCATTCAAAGCTGCTATGACTACATTTGCATATATTAAAGAAGAGTGGAGATTCATTGGACATAGTTAAATTTACATTTTACCATAAGTTTGAAGAAGATTGTCAATTTCAGACCATTAGCCAGCTATTAATCCTAATTTTTTTTTACAAATTATCCAGGATATAGATTATCATCAGAGTAGAATTTTTTGTGAAAATAGTGACAAAGAGGTATAATTGAAAAAATATTATCTGTCAACATCGCATGGAATCGCTAGTTCATCTGGTAAATGAAGATTAATTGCAAAATGATATATAGGGAGAGAGGGTTGATTGAATTTCTGTGTTAGTGGATTCCTGCTGATGGTGGAATTAAAATGAGTGACAACGACGACGAACTGATAAAAATTTTAAAATATTTGAAAATGACATTTTAAGTTCATTAAAAATTAAATTATAGATTATCTTTTTGAAAACTGTGGCATTTTGATAATGTTTTAAATTTATTTCAAGTTTAAAGCAAATTAAAGGATATGTAATATTAATTAAAAGATCCTAAAACTGGAAAATAACTGATTATATTTGTTAAAATTAAAAATGGAAATAGCAGCTATATTTACATTCAAAACTCTACTTTGTAAATCAATATATTTTGGATATAATTATTAGAATGGATCACTATACATTCAAAGATCAGCCTCTCAAGCTAATTCTGCATGCGTCTTCTGCGAGTGTTAAATAATAAATGAATAATTCACTCTACAAGATATAGTATTTATGCAGGAATAAAAGGAATCCTCTTACTCCTACAACTCAAATTCTTTTATATGAGCAAATCTGAAGTACTGTTGAATAAAGCGTGAGAGTAGAATTCTCACTTTAAATTACTATCTATAATACTAAACGTCACTCTAAGTGAAACTTAATTATAAGTAAATAAGCATTTATTTTTATATAACGCTATGCATACAATTGTATACATTCAAAGACCAGCCTCTCAAGCTAATTGTGCATGCGTCTTCTGTGAGTGTTAAATAATAAATGAATACTTCATTCTGCAATACAAGATATAGTATTTATGCAGGAATAAAAGGAATCCTCTTACTCCTACAACTCAAATTCTTTTATATGAGCAAATCTGAAGTACTGTTGAATAAAGCGTGAGAGGTGAATTCTCACTTTAAATTGCTATCTACAATGTTGTAATGAATGAAGTCGTAGGTGAAATTGTCTAGAATTTACTAAACGTCACTCTAAGTGAAACTTAATTATAAGTAAATAAGCAGTTATTTTTATATAACGTTATGCATACAATTGTATACATTCAAAGATCAGCCTCTCAAGCTAATTGTGCATGCATCTTCTGCGAGTGTTAAATAATAAATGAATAATTCACTCTACAAGATATAGTATTTATGCAGGAATAAAAGGAATCCTCTTACTCCTACAACTCAAATTCTTTTATATGAGCAAATCTGAAGTACTGTTGAATAAAGCGTGAGAGTAGAATTCTCACTTTAAATTACTATCTATAATACTAAACGTCACTCTAAGTGAAACTTAATTATAAGTAAATAAGCATTTATTTTTATATAACGCTATGCATACAATTGTATACATTCAAAGACCAGCCTCTCAAGCTAATTGTGCATGCGTCTTCTGTGAGTGTTAAATAATAAATGAATACTTCATTCTGCAATACAAGATATAGTATTTATGCAGGAATAAAAGGAATCCTCTTACTCCTACAACTCAAATTCTTTTATATGAGCAAATCTGAAGTACTGTTGAATAAAGCGTGAGAGGTGAATTCTCACTTTAAATTGCTATCTACAATGTTGTAATGAATGAAGTCGTAGGTGAAATTGTCTAGAATTTACTAAACGTCACTCTAAGTGAAACTTAATTATAAGTAAATAAGCATTTATTTTTATATAACGTTATGCATACAATTGTATACATTCAAAGATCAGCCTCTCAAGCTAATTGTGCATGCATCTTCTGCGAGTGTTAAATAATAAATGAATAATTCACTCTACAAGATATAGTATTTATGCAGGAATAAAAGGAATCCTCTTACTCCTACAACTCAAATTCTTTTATATGAGCAAATCGGAAGTACTGTTGAATAAAGCGTGAGAGGTGAATTCTCACTTTAAATTACTATCTACAATGTTGTAATGAATGACGTCGTAGGTGAAATTGTCTAGAATTTACTAAACGTCACTCTAAGTGAAACTTAATTATAAGTAAATAAGCAGTTATTTTTATATAAAGTTATGCATACAATTGTATACATTCAAAGATCAGCCTCTCAAGCTAATTGTGCATGCATCTTCTGCGAGTGTTAAATAATAAATGAATAATTCACTCTACAAGATATAGTATTTATGCAGGAATAAAAGGAATCCTCTTACTCCTACAACTTAAATTCTTTTATATGAGCAAATCTGAAGTACTGTTGAATAAAGCGTGAGAGTAGAATTCTCACTTTAAATTACTATCTACAATGTTGTAATGAATGAGATAGTAATTTAAAGTGAGAATTCTACTCTCACGCTTTATTCAACAGTACTTCAGATTTGCTCATATAAAAAAATTTAAGTTGTAGGAGTAAGAGGATTCCTTTTATTCCTGCATAAATACTATATCTTGTAGAGTGAATTATTCATTTATTATTTAACACTCGCAGAAGATGCATGCACAATTAGCTTGAGAGGCTGATCTTTGAATGTATACAATTGTATGCATAGCGTTATATAAAAATAAATGGATCACTATGAAAATTTTAAAAAGTCAAATTGTGAATGATTTTTGGAGAAAAGGACAAACAAGTCTCATTCAGTCAGCATGCTAAAATTTAAGACTACCTTTGTTTTAATTTTATATAAGGAAATATATTTCAATGATGTAGTAAGGAGTTTTAAAGTTTTATTTTAAGCACTTAGGTCGGTTTGTAATAGAGATTTTTAAATTTTATTTAAATATTTCTTACTAATTAGGCAGGTGAAATTTTTCTAAGCTGCCAATATAACTATTTTTAAAGAAACTTTTACTTGACACCATTCTAAACAACTATAACTAATTAATTTTGGATTTATGAGATATTAAAATATTGATTTATAAAAAAGAAACTTTTGTCAATGCGTATGAAAATAGTATTTAAAAGAAAAAAAAAACACAACAGGAATAGATAAAAAATATTTAAATATTCAACTCTCAAAGGCAAGATTTTATTCTGCACTATGATTCTGGCAAGATTCTGCCAAAAGCTAGTTTAGTGCTATTAAATATAAATTGGTTTGTCTTATACCTTTTCATATTAACTTGCATATCTTAAGTTTTCAAGTATTACATAGCTATACCAAAAGAACTTAACGTTTGATATTTAAATATGATTAATTTAGATTTTAAAATGAACAAGAGAAGATTAACTATTAATCAAAAAATATGTAAAAATCATATAAATATAGCTACCATTACTGTGAATTGTAGTGCTACTTGACATTTCACCTCATAATTTGAGTAAAAAATTGGTTGATAATATTTATTACTTTATTCGAATTATTAAATTAAAAGAAGATTAAATATATCGAATTAAAGGCTAGTCAAAAATCATACTGATAACTTTATTTACTAAATTAATCAAAATGTTTTACTAATGAAGATCTTATTGTAGCCAATATCTAATAAATTATAATTAGCAATTACTTTAATAATATCACATAAAAAAGATTGGTCGCTACTAGAAATTACATCAATGTATTACTATCTTTTCTATAAACCAGATATTTATTAGACAAATTTTAGGGCTATTTTTAATTATCTCTTATTCACTATATATATATATAATTGAAATAATAAATTTAACGGTTTACAAACTATTATACACGATTAATTTCTGCGGATTTAAGGATTGTGTATAATAGTTTGTAAACCGTTAAATTTATTATTTCAATTATAATTACAATTTTGTTTTAATTAACGGACATTTTATTTATATTATATATATATAGAAAGCATTGAAATGAATTAAAATCTATTATAGCAAAATATATAGCATGTTATAATGGATTTCAATTCATTTTAAGGGTCTTATATACTATATATATATATATATATATATATATATATATATATATATATATATATATATATATATATCATCAACCATTATCAATCCATTGCAGGATGAAGATCTCTCCAAGTTCAATCCATCTTTTCCTATCTTTAGCTTCTCTTCTCCACACCACCCCTGCACACTTTCTTATTTCACCCATCCATCTCACATGTGGTCTCTTTCTGGGTCTTTTACAATCTCTTGGAATCCAGTTTAAAATTTCAATTGTCCATCTGTTATCATCTCTTCTAACAATATGTCCAGCCCAACTCGACTTCAGTCTTTTAATTTTTTCAATGAGGTCAGTAACATCTGTTTGTTCTCTTACCCATACATTGCGTTTTCGATCCCTTCTTGTTACTCCCAACATGCATCTCTCCATACTTCTTTGAGTGGTCTGAAGTGTCTGTATTGCTCTTCTATTAAGTGTCCAAGTCTCAGATCCATAAGTAAGGACTGGCAAAACACATTTATTAAAAACGTTCCTTTTCAAACACATAGGCATATTTCCTTTTAGTATCAAGTTATTTCTACCAAAAGCACTCCAACCAAGTTTAATTCTATGATTAATTTCATCCATTATATTTCCATCTGTATTATTAATCTGACCAAGGTATTTGTAACTGTTAACTTCTTCTAACTCATCATAATCAATTTTTATTTTCATATTTTGAGAAAATCTATTAAACATTACTTTAGTCTTTTTAACATTTACCTTTAGTCCTACTTTCCTACTTTCATCTGATAAGTCCTGCAACATTTCCTGTAGCTCTAAAGCATTATTTGCAAAAACAACTACATCATCTGCAAAATCTAAATGACTTAAATAATCTCCATTTACTTTCACTCCTTTAGCTTCCCATTTTAATCCACAAAATACTTCTTGCAGCACTGCTGTAAAAAAGTTTTGGAGATATGGAGTCACCCTGTCTTAAACCCTTTTCAATGTTGATTTTCCTACTATCATTATGTAATCTAATTGTTGCTAGCATTTTTATAAATATTATTCAAAATATGACAATATTCTGGATCTACACCTTGATTATCCAATGATTTAATCACTGAAGAAATGTTTATAGAATCAAATGCCTTTTCATAGTCTACAAATCCTAAGCATAATGACAACTCATATTCATTTGTCCTTTCTATAATTTCTCTCAATACCTGGATATGATCTACTGTATTAAAACCACTTTTAAATCCAGCTTGTTCTCTTGGTTGGTGGAAATCCAGTGTTTTCTGTAGACGAGTTGTAATTATCTTAGTAAAAATTTTGTATAAAACTGATAAAAGACTGATAGGTCTGTAATTTCTAATATCTTCTTTATCACCTTTTTAAAATATTAATATTAATACTGCATTCTTCCAATCATCTGGTACATCTTTATCATTTAGACATTTGGTATATAACTTTGCTAAAAAAATTTATATTTCTTCACCTGCTTCTTTTAATATATTAATTACAATTCCATCATTACCTGGAAACGTCCCTTTCTTCATAAATTTAATTGCATGTCTTACTTCCTCATTTAAAATTCTGGGCAATTCGGAAGATATAATATGTATAAGAGGTACTTGTTTTTTATTACTATATAATTCTTGATAGAAGTCTTCTACACATTTTATGATGTCATCTCCCTTTTTAGTAATAACGCCATCTTTTTTTCTTATTGCAGATATAAATTTCTTACCAATACCAAAATGTTGTTTTACACTTTTTAGACTTTTATTCTCTTCTACAGCTTTCCTTGCTTGTTCACAATTATACTTTCTTATATCATTTTCAACTCTTTTCCGCACCATTTTACAAAATTCAGAAATATTCAATCTTTTTTAATGCATCATTGTTGTATATCATCATATTCCTTCTTTTCTTCATAAATTCTCTAGTCTCAGTAGAAATTTTACTGGTCAATTGCTGCTTTTTTCTACCAGCTATCTTTGTTGCAGTTTTTAAAAGTGGATCGCTTATTTTCTATTAATGTCATTCAAATCTGAATTATGTTCAAAATCTACTAATACTTGAAACCGATTTGTAAGTTCTAATTTGAATTCATTAGAATGTTTCTGAAGATTAGGAATATCAACTGTAAATATTGTTTCTCTTAATAATTTTTGTCTTTCTAGTTTTGCATTAACATGTATCTTACATCTTACTAATCGGTGATCACTTCCTGTATTAAATTTATTAAGAACATTACAATCTTGAAATATGAATTTTCGGTTAGTCAAAATATAATCCAATTCTGCTGTACCTTCATTTGGATGCTTCTATGTCCATTTTCTTTTAACATTTTTCTCAAAAAAAGAATTCATAATATAAAGTTTTTCTTTTTCTGCAAACTACATAAGTCTATGCCCTCTCTCATTTCTATTACCATAACCAAAATTACCTACAGCACTTTCATCTTTCATTTGTTTACCAATTCTAGCATTAAAGTCTCCCATAACAATTTTAAAATGTTGTTTACTCTGATCAAAAGCCTTTTGTACATCCATATAAAAATCTTCTATAACTTCATCACTATGAGAACTTGTTGGGGCATAAACCTGAATTATTTGCAAGTTGTAAAACTAATCTTGCCACTCTGTCTGATATACCATCAATCTCCACAATATTATTCTTCCATTTTTTATTTATAATGAATCCTACTCCACTTTTATTTCCAATATTTGTGCCAGCGTGGTGAGTTTATTGGCTTTTTACCTCCAAGTTTAAAAATATTTTTTCAATATATACAATCATGACAGACAAAAATAAATCATGGCCCTTATTCCCAGGAGACAGTAAAGTCACCAATCAAGGCAGCAGTTGGTGGCCGAAGGCGGAGGGTGCTAAGAATCCCCTGATTGTGGACTCAGGCTGCCATTTGATGATGAATTTTTATTTAGGTACTTACAACTGCAGATCACTTTCAAGTGAAGGAAGATTGCAAGAGTTAGAAGAAGAACTGTCTTATGTTAAATGGGACATTATTGGACTTTGTGAAGTTAGAAGAAAAGGTGAAGAATCAATTGATTTAAAAAGTGGATATATACTCTACTATAAAAGCACAAATATATATATTATATATATATATATATATATATATATATATATATATATATATATATATATATATATATATATATATATATATATATATATATATATATAGCATAGAAATGATTTAAAGTCCATTACAATAAACTATATATATTTATATAATAGACTTAAATTCTGTCATTAGTATATGTAATATAAAGTTTATAATTTAATCTTTATTTAGTAAACTTAAAACATTTTCATGGTATTAGCAGTTTATTCATGGTTACTGAATTATATTTCAAATTTAATGAAAAAATGTCTCTATATATTTATTTGAATAAGAAAATAACTGAATGTTTTATTGCTTGGGAATTCGTAAGAACTTTGAGCACCGGAAGTGATAGGGCTGGACCACGAATCATGCATTTTGGCTCTTGAATCTGTGATTCTATCACTGTCAGAATAAAGCAGAGCATTTATTTGAATGCCATTGGTTCTCCCATCTATCGTGAGTTCTATTTGTGCAATAAACTATCCTTATTCATTTTTTCTCTTTTTATTATTTTGCTCTTTATAAAACCACTTCAACGATATCTGGACCAAACCTATGTCCATGTTCGTACATATATGTAATTTACATGGAAGCAACCTATCTTTTACACATGCCCTATAAAATACAAGTTCCCACCATTAATCATAGTGCATATGTGAAAGTTAATTTGCTTCCATCTAAATTATGTCTATATATATATATATATATATATATATATTGTAACGAGACAGAATATAGAGAGGTTCACGCTAACATATATATATATATATATATATATGACTGATTTTGTTTCAAACTCCTAAGAATATGAATTTGTATTATTATAAGCCAGCATTCAACCTAAAAATACAATAGGTTTCCTCTTCCATTATTCATGTATTTGAAATACAATTACTCTCACCAGATGGACCAAAGGGTTAAATATCTTATTTATTTTCTAGATCTGCCAAATCAAGTGCTATTTAACAATTATAAATGTATATTATTTTAATTGAAATTAGTTTACATACAAACTGCTGTATTTATCTGTTTATAAACGTCTCACATTATAATTAGATTATTTTTGCGTTAGAGGTGTTTGTTTATTTGTATGGGTCAGGAATGATTAGAAATGATCCTGTCACTGTGTTATATGTGTTTGTTGTTATAAATGATACTAAAAACCAATAAATATAATAATAATTAGTAAATTAGTTGATTTACTATTTAAATTCAAACTATAGGTTTTCTGAACAACATATATAAGATTCAGGATAATGGTTGTCCAATAAAGAGTTTAACTCTCAGGCTCATCTTGGCAGAATGCTCACAATTAAACTATATGCGTAATGAAAGACATAAGTCTCATATTGCTTGCTGGATGTTCACTTGTAGTATTATAACTTCATATTTTTATGAGTGCACTATAATTCAGAATATTTTTGATGAAGATATATTAGATAAAATAGAATAATCTTAATATATATCAATTTCAATTACATGATTGTAGTAAATAGAAGATTAAATGCAGATGATCCTACAAATTCTGTAATTTGTTGATAAAAAATATAGTTTGATTAACCATTGAAATTTCAAAGAACCAAGGATGTATATGAAGGTAATGTATTTGAATATAAAAAATAAAGCAACTTTATATATTTAAAATTAAACTATCATAAATAACTTACATTACAATAGTTTATATATATATATATTGTAACGTTTTAGTAGATTCTGGTAAGCCTTCTTTTACTCACTGTAAATTTAGTTAAAGTTAATCAAGCTATGATTACAGAAGATATAAATATTTTGTTCATATTTCTATAAAACATAGCTATATTTCCTCATTAACTGGCCTACCAATTATTTCGACTTACGCTAACATTGGAATCAGTTTTTATTTAATTTTATAAGGGTGCCAGGATTAATGTAAGAATCAGCTGAAATCCGTCTCACATCGCACATGATAAATTAAAAAGAAAATCAGTTAAATGGACGAGCATAACTTTATTTATTTTTTTAGAATATTATTCCTGGAGCTTAATAACTATTGACCAAGGTAAATCATCCATTTAAGCATAAACCCATTTAAGTTTTAATAAACTAAAATAAATAACTAAAATTAATAACGTACAGATAAAAATGATATTAAAGGTAAATACTTTATTATACAATTAAAATACTTAAAGATAAATTATTATTACTAATTAGAAAGGATATGCATGCTAATCCAGGTAATCACTTTACATTTCTTTCTGTTCTTTCTTTATAAAAAACAATCCATGGATCAAAATGTCTCATAAATCAGGGAATGTCTCTATAGGGGTTATATTATAAGCTTATAAATAGTTCATTAGTCACAATCAGGTTATAAATAGAGTAACTTACCAGTAAGTTTGTGTAAATTCATGGGATCCTGATGTCATTAAAATTTAATTGATCTTTGCTGCCAGCATCTGACTCATTCCATAGCTGGTGCAAGAAGCTTGATTGCGATAGTCTCTTCATTGCAAAAGACTGTGCTCACAGGGCTTCATTTCAATTCTTGCATGACGGCTTCATTCAGCAAGTGAGTAGTGTCCCTATGCAGATGCATTTCACTGCACAGGTCACCCACAGGTCACCCTTGGTGAAAAACTCCAACTCTAAAAACACATAACCAGAAGATAAATGAAAAGACCTAGATTGAAGTTGTCCTCTTCTTTTTATACCTCAATCCAGTTTTTGACACTTCTGTGCATGTTATTATTATTATGACACTTAGATTTATAATCTTGTACATTCTTTATTAGCTTTAGGTAACAAAGTCTTTTTTTGACATAATTCCACCATCTTTAATTAGCTTCAAAAATTGTTTTATTGATTGTAATCTTTTACTTTGAAATTCCTTTCCAATTTTAATTACAGATAAATAATTTGAAACAAAAAGAATCAACTCTCATTGTACGTTTAAAAAAAAAAATTACACAAACTAGAAAAAAAATTTAAAATGCTTTAATTTAAAAGATTTTAAAATTTACTTTTTTTTAACCTCTTAAATATTCTCCAAATGTCAATATATTTGTACCATCTATTTGTAGACGGTACAATATATATATATATGAAAAACAAAAACAAGTTATAATCAAGTAACTTGCTATCACTTGTATTTATGATCAATAGATGGCATTTTACCAAAACCACTGAACAAGTTTATTTGTTTACATAAATGTCAAAAGAGTCAGAATTCACTATCCCTTTCATTTGTGCCATCTTCAGATCAGCTGATTTCAAGCTAATTTGCCATCATTGAAGGATAGGGCTAGAAACTAGATCTAAACACTGACTCCAAGTGTTTATGCAACAAGTTCCTATCAGTTTGCAAGCATAAATTTTTCAGACACGTAATGTCTTCAAACCCAGCCCAACAAGCCAGATAGCTACATGAGTCTGATATCAGTTCTGTTTCACCATTAGTCAAAGCCTCTGCAATATATATCATTGCAAAAACCTTTAAAGATACATTTATGAAAAACAAAAACAAGTTATAACCACGTAACTTGCTATCACTTGTATTTATAATTAATAGATGGCCTTTTACCAAAACCACCAAACAAGCATATATTTGTTTACATAAACATCAAAAGAGTCAGAATTCACTATCTCTTTTGTTTGCTCCACCTTCAGATCAGCTGATTTCAAGCTAATTTGCTATCATCAGTGAAGGATAGGGCTAGAAACTAGATCTAAACACTGACTTCAAGTGTTTATGCAATAAGTTCCTATCAGTTTGCAAGCATGAATTTTTCAGACACATAATGTCTTCAAACCCAGTCTAACAAGTCATATAGCTATATGGGTCTGATATCAGTTCAGTTTCACCACATAGTCAAAGCCTCTGCAATATATATCATTGCAAAAACCTTTAAAGGTACATTTATGAAAAAAAAACAAGTTATAATCATGTAACTTGCTATTGCTTGTATTTATGATCAATAGATGTCATTTTACCAAAACCACGGAACAAGCATATATTTGTTTACATAAACATCAAAAAAGCCAGAATTCACTATCTCTTTCATTTGCTCCACCTTCAGATCAGCTGATTTCAAGCTAATTTGCTATCATCAGTGAAGGATAAATGCTTGGAGTCAGTGTTTAGATCTAGTTTCTAGCCCTATCCTTCACTGATGATAGCAAATTAGCTTGAAATCAGCTGATCTGAAGGTGGAGCAAACAAAAGAAATAGTGAATTCTGACTCTTTTGACATTTATGTAAACAAATATTCGCTTGTTCGGTGGTTTTGGTAAAACACCATCTATTGATCATAAATACAAGCGATAGCAAATTACATGATTATAACTTGTTTTTCATAAATGTACCTTTAAAGGTTTTTGCAATGATATATATTGCAGAGGCTTTGACTATGTGGTGAAACTGAACTAATATCAGACTCATGTAGCTATCTGGCTTGTTAGGCTGGGTTTGAAGACATTACGTGTCTGAAAAATTCATGCCTGCAAACTGATAGGAACTTGTTGCATAAACACCTGAAGTCAGTGTTTAGATCTAGTTTCTAGCCCTATCCTTCACTGATGATAGCAAATTAGCTTGAAATCAGCTGATCTGAAGGTAGAGCAAACGAAAGAGATAGTGAATTCTGACTCTTTTGACGTTTATGTAAACAAATATACGCTTATTCGGTGGTTTTGGTAAAACACATCTTGATCATAATATATATATATATCATTACTACCTAGCTAAAAGTGGTTATAGAAAAGATAGACATTTTTAAAAGCATAATTGACAGCATCAATTAAAATTTAAGCAGAAATGAACATAAAATTCATTAAAAACAATATGTCTATTACCAATAGGCCATTTAAGAATATTTCTCTATTTTATTCCTACTATTCCCATTTGGGCTTTAATAGACAATGTAAACACATTTGATAATTGCAATAAAGCATCTAATAAAGATGCATACCAAAAATATAACCTATAATTTTAAATACATTCATTATTTTAAATATAATTAAAACTTCTATTGCACCACACCTATTTGAAATACATGAATACCTTTATTTAAAAAAGATAATACTTTCAAGATGCATTTCTGGAAGAACCATCACTCTTTGTTTCTCCAAATCATAACCTCTCACCCTTATTTTTATAATTTGTTCAATATTTACTAAAGAGTGCTGGTTCACTCAAAATGCATTTTAGAAGCATTTTTGCTTTACTAATGACTTATTCATATATTTCAAGTACTGGAAACATGTAGTTGTGTTTAATAAAAATAGATATATTAATTTTTAAATAAGTTTAAAGTTTATATTAGAGCAAAAATAAAATAATATCTAAAATTAATAGTATGATTAGTAATCAATAGTAATATATTTCTCAAAAATAGACGATATTAAAAGTTTGAGTGGAAGAAATTTGACAATTGTAGATCAAGTTATATATTTTATATATTTAAACGTTTTAAACTTTTAAATGATAAAAAATAATAACTCATCCATATTAAGATAAAAAGCATTAAAAAGATCAAGGCAGAGCAAATACCTTTGAAATATGTTCTAACAGAAAGAATAGTATATTATTCATCATGATGTTGAATTTTAAAGATTTTAGAGTAATCTTGTTTTCATGTTTTTATTAATTTAATTTTTACATCAAATAAATAACTAGATAGTATTCTACTATACAGTTAACTAAGTTAGCTATTTATCTGCTATCAACAGTTTGCTTTGAACATTTTTAGTTATTTGAAAAGCGTTTTCAAGTTCGAATATAGTTGTAATACTCATTATAAAATTCATAACAATATCAATCTTTTATTCTTTTATAATCCTTTATTTATGCTCCTGATCTTTTTTATAATTATTGGCTAACTTTTATATTTTAAACATATGATTTCGTACATTGAAAACTTGCTAATGATCCTTGTAAAAGTTGCCCTAAGTGAAGATGTCTAACTGGCCAAGTCCACATTGAAATTCTTTTGCGTATATTTCACAATTATATGTTTGAAATATAAGAATGAGCAATTACCTAAAATAAGTGTAAGTTTAAGTAGAAATAAGCTAAAATGTTAAAGACGAAGTTTATCATACTCTCATATAAAATAAAAATGAAAAGTGATTAAAATTTAAAATCTACACTTAAAGTCTAATATAGTAATTGTCTGAAGGTTTGTAATGATGGTATATTATAAGATGTGATATGATGGACATTTATGATTTTGAATGTATAGAAAAAATTTAAACTTTATTTAAACTTCTCAAATACAAACAACTTGTTAGTAATAACACACAAATAGACAATACAGGTTAGTAATTAACAACGTTTCGAGTAGTATTATTCTTCACTCTTCTTCAGGTGTTGCTGGCCTATATGCACAGTGACAATGACAGAATAGTTCAGTTGGTAGAGCGTTTGCCTTAAGTTCAATATACAAGAATCTAAAGGTGCGAGTTCAACTTCTAAGCGAATATTGTCACTATGCATATAGGCCAGCAACACCTGAAGAAGAATGGAGAATAATACTACTCGAAACGTTGTGTAATTACTAACCTATATTGTCTATTTGTGTGTTATTACTAACAAGTTGTTTGTATTTGGGAAGTTTAACATTTTTCTATACATTCAACATTTACACATAAATGATGGAAATAGTCCAACATATCACATCTTATAGTATAGTAAATACTAATTAAAATTTATCATGTATTTATTGAAAGATAATTGGACGTTAACAATTACTAATCTCTTAGTCAGATTATTAATATAAATGGAAAGAATGGATAAATTAATCATAGAATTAAACTTGGATGGTAAAAGAAAATATGTCTATGTGTTTAAAAAGGAAGAGTTTTAATACACGTGTGTCTGAAATTTGGATATTTAATAGAAGAATACAGAGATTTCAAAGTATTCAGTAAAGTATGGAAAATATTATGTTAGGAATAATACGAAGAAACAGAAGACAAAATACATGGAGGAGAGAACAAACAGGTGTTATTGACATTAAGAGACTGAAGTGGAATTGGGTTAAAATTGAAATGTTAAACTAGATTCCAAGAGATTGTAAAAGACCTAGAAAAAAATCACATATGAGATGGATGGATTAAATAAGGAAGTATGCTGGACTGACATGGAAAAAAGGTTAGAGATCAGTGACACTGCATTACACTTGGAGAGAACTTTATCCTGCAGTGTATCAATAATTTGAAAATTATGATGGTGGTGATGAATTGTCATGATTTAATGCTTGATAAAAAAACTCACAAAGTAAATTAGAATAATATATCTTAGTTTTTGATTTGTTTCTATTTATTATATAGTAAATATAAATAGATATGATCATTAATATATATATATTGTACTGGGTTCGATCTGCAGAAGATCTTACTTACACTGCAAAGATTTTGGCTGGTTTCAAACTTCTTTATAAGCATTTATAATCTTATGTAATTATAAATGTTACGTGAACAAACCGGCACGTTCGAGCAAAGTGGGAAATATTATTGATAGCTTTAACTATCAACAATACCTACGATCATCTCGTGGCCCACCTCGGCTGCTAGATTCAAACACCTACCATCCAAACACTTTATTTGTTTTGGAGTAAACCCCGGGCACCAGCTAGTCTAAGAAAACGTATTCGGACAGTAGGCTCATAATTCAGTGCTTGAAACATTTCCTTTAACTAGCTCAGCCTATTTTTTTAATCATTAACAAAATATTATTAATTAGTGGTGAAAAGAATTAATAAAACAATTGATGAAAAGATTGGTAAAAAGAATTGACCGACAAATAAAGTTTAAGTTTTAAAGACCATTTATTTTAATTAACACTTACTAATTTTAAACATTTTATAAATCTAATATAACACACGCACATTTTGAATTAACACACTATAATATATATCTTATGAGAAAGCATAAATAATATTTGACATTTATATAATCATACAGCATTCACAAACACGCACATCAATAGTTCATTTTATGCATGCTTATAGAGTTCAAATTACTTGACTCTGGAGGTTTTATGAATTAATGCGATGGCTACTATAAAAATAAGAATATGAAATATTATTACCTAGGATTTTGATTGTGGATGTAGAACTTTGTTTTCTTTGGTTACTGCTTTAGGTGAGAATATTTCCAGCCAGCTGGGACGTTTCCTTGAGGAGTTTCATTATTATTCACTTTTATTATTATTGGAGATAATTAGATATTGACGGAGATTCTTTGAGCTGTTACACAGACATTATTTAAGATTGGGTATATTGTCTGTTTTCATCGGACTTCATGCTGGAGAGACATATGTTTCCTGTGGGTTTTTAACACTGCTTTTCTGACTGATACATAATAAACTGACCTCTGATACAATTAACTAAATTGATTGTCCTCACAGCCTGTCCAATAAAAAAATTGGCTATTTATATCTATGAGGTGTTGTCCTTTTAATATCCCCGGGCAATATGTGTTTTCAAAATTCCTTTAGTAACTAATCCTTTTTAATCTTGTTGTTGGGTATTTTAATTAGCAGCCATGTTTTTTTTTTTTTTTATATTTTTAATTAGTAGCCACCGTTGTGTTTTTAAATATATTTCATTTTAATATTTATTTTCATGTGTTTTTCAATATGATTTTCATTTAGTTCATTGCAACATTTATTTTTAACATTTAATACACATATACTTATTACATTCGCATGCACATATATAATTTTATTCTAAAATCAGAACTAGTTTTAAGATTACTTTTCTTTAATTTAAATAAAAGAGACTTATATTTTTAAACTTTTTAAATTATATTTCAACTAATAATAATAAACTCTTTACTTCTTTTTTATAAAACTTTTAGTTTAACTTTTCTAACCAAGACTCCCCTCCCCTCTTTTAATTAATTATTTTCTAACTTTTATTTCAAACTCTTTTACGAAAGATTTTTATTTTTAATAATTTTTTTAGACAAAATTATTTTATATACATGTGCCAATTCGGCCTTGGCACAATATATATGCATACATTAGGTATTGAGTGGCAATACTGTATGGAGAGTTTTGCCTGTTTTAATAACAGTTATTAGCAAGCATAAGAAATGGTGATCATGTGATGCTTAAATGTTATATATGTGACATCTGACTTGATTTTTTTGTAAACATATAAATGTATATACATCTCTTATGATGACAAAATAAAAACAATCTATACAAAGACAAAACAAATAAATTGTATCCAGAAAATAGTTATAAACCATGTAAAATTTAAAAAAATTGAATAAAAAATGCCTATTATCTTTTTAAATTTTAACAAGATTATAAACATTCTTGGTAAAGATTTTACATGTTTTGTTTGAGTTGAATGTTTTAATTATGCTTCGTTGTGATTGATAAGTTGTTAAAAAACATAGTGACATATTGAACATTTAATACTTAATGTGAAATAAACTTTTTTTAAAATTTACATTACTCAGCTAGAATATTTCCTGGAATCACTATACTAAACTGAGTAGGGCTAAGATTTACACACATTTGAGTTTTGTTATTGATTTTATATTTATGAGATAATTTAATATTCTGCAAGAGTTTATATGCTTTTAGTATGCATTTACTTATTTGTACACTATATTTACCTGATACTACTTCGGAAGGTGATTCTGAGTCTTCAGTTGGGGATGGAACTTCTTCAGGTGGAGATGGAACATCTTCAGGTGGGGATGGAACTTCTTCAGGTGGGGATGGAACTTCTTCAGGTGGAGATGGAACTTCTTCAGGTGGGGATGGAACTTCTTCAGGTGGAGATGGAATGTCTTCAGGTGGGGATGGAACTTCTTCAGGTGGAGATGGAATTTCTTCAGGAACTTCTTCAATTGGTTCAGAAATTTCTGATGGGTCTTCTTCTATTGGTTCTAATAAAATAAAATAAAAATTAATACAATGAATACTTTTCCTTTTAAAAAAGGTTTTTTCAGAGGTAACAAATTTTAAAAATATTCCTGGTACTAAAATAAATTTTAATGAAAGTGTAGAAAAGAAAGTTGGTAAATAGTTTAAAAGCAGAAGTAAAACATTTGTATCAGGAGCTTTGATTTTCATGTTTTAATAACTATTGAAGCTGGATTGTTTGTGGAAAAAAGAAACAACACAGATTAATTAATAACTTTATTGAAAAAACATATGTAAAAATGATACAATTGTAAATCAAAAATAATGGTTATCCATGTTGCTCAGCAACCAGATGGTCTGATGTGCTCACTGGTGTTGTTTAATCCAGCTTAATCAGGCTCCATGTGTTGTCAAGTAAAAATCCGGATGAGATGATTCTGTCCTTATGGCAATATTTCTTCAGCTTCAAAATGAATGTGTCTTCAGGCTTGGAATGAGGAATGGTAAACTTGTTGCGACATCTGGCCATCCAGGTGGCATAAGGATAAAGGTCAAGAGTCTTGAGGTGACATAATCCCTGGACAGGAAGCAGCTCTTGATATTTAATATTTTGTTCAGGGAAATGTGGCAGTTGGGAGTAATGAATGTTCTGATTTTTTTCATATGCTGGGCAATCATTTATTATGTGATTAAATGTTTCAGAGGTTCTGTGGCAGTTGTGACACATAGGATCTATGTTCTTAAAGAATCTCCTGTAGTGCAGGAACCAGTTTGTCTGTAGTGAATTCAGGTTGATTTTCACAAGAAAGTCCAGGAACCTTGGCTCCAGCTTGAGATTCCTGAAAAACTTGGTGACCACCCGATCCACTGAGGTAAGGAATGGTAGAGTTTTGAGTGGGGAATAACAGGTCATGAGCATCCCAAATAGAGATTTTTTGTCTGAATACTAGTGTTGAGTGGCCATTGTGAGTGAGAAGGTAGCCAAGTATCTGATTTAGCCAGCTTATCTTCGAAGGTGGAGGTCTGTCTGATGGAATGACTGATTGTTCCGTTACAATCTGGGGAAATTTCTTTTGGAGGATGTGGATCAGAGAGTGGCACTTTTGGTAATATATTGAAAACATTGCATGCAATGACATACTATTATTTTTCTTATGTTGCTGCATGTATTCAATTTCTATGGCTGCTGTTTTACCATTCCATAAAAGCCATGCACAGATTCGGTTGATTTTGGTGTTGAAAGTCTTGGTCACATTTATGATGGGTAGATAGTCTAATCTTTGCCATTACCTTGATATTGAGGAGAGAGATTTTCCCTTGCAGCGATAAATACTGTGAGGAGAGAGATTTTCCCTTGCAGTGATAAATAGACCTTGGCAAGGTTTTAACTGTGTTGGTGGCAGCTTCAGTGAAGGAATTTTGTATTTGTATTGACATGGCTTGTGGCAACTTGTATATGGAACCCCAAAAATCTTTGGGGGTCTGCTGAGAAAGGCAATGAGATCTTCTTGCCGGTGTTGATTTTCCAGGCCAATGACTTGTTAAGGTTGAAGGAAAGTTTGGAGTATTCAGAAAATTTTTTGATTATTTGGATGAGGGGTTTTAGATATTTTTGGGATGGTAGGGTGACAAGTACATCCATGTAGGTGAACACTTTACAGTGTCTCTTCAGCTGGAGTATATAGATTCCTGGAAGTATGGCCTCAATCTGTTTAAAAAGGGGGTTTAAATAGAGGATGAATAGGTGGCCACTAAGTGGAGATCCTTGGGGTATGGATCTTGAAGAAATAAAACCATCTGTAAAGAAAAAAACATTCAGGGAAATGTGGACCAATCTGTTATTTAGTAGATTGTCCAATATCTGAATGATTTGAGTAGGAATGTCTAGTGCTGAGAGGCAATTGAGCAGGATGTTGACATCTACTGAATCAAATGCCTCAGAGATGTCCAGATGAATGGCAATGGGTTTGTATAGATTCTTGGATCTGATATGATCACAGATAATTTTTACCTCCCCGATCGCAGAGAGTGTAGATGAGCCCTTCTTTGCAAATTGCAACTGGGATATGTTGTGCAGAATAACATCTTGTATTTTCTCCTTGATCACTCCTTCAATGATCTTAAAAAGAATTGGTGTCATGGAGATTGGCCTTATGCTAGACAGAGCAGATGGGTCCCAGTTTTTCTTAAGGATGGGGACCATCACTATGGGATAAAGTTTAGGGATAGTTCCTTTGCTGCATGCAAGATGGTTAATTAGTTTTAAAACTATGGGAGCCATGAAATTCTCAAGGTGCATAAACATGAACTTGGGGATGCTGTGTAGTCCTGGATGGACATTGGGAGGCAGAGCAGCCAAGCTGTTTTTGATATTAATTTCCAAATTAGATGCTCATATGCATATTTGGTGGCTGATTTCAATACTTAAATTGGGAACCTTAATTCAACAAGTGTAATGGAAAACTATACTTCAAATTTTTATTTTTATAAAAATAGTAATGGTGGTAAAAGTGTTGTAAAAGGCCTGTAACACTTGTTATAAAAGGTAAAATAAAACGCCCATCAATATTAAAGCATAAATTATTTACTTGCATAATAAAGTAATTCAATTTGAATATAATATAACATTAGGTATGTTTGGAAAAATTGAATATTTATGAAAAAA
Organism: Epiperipatus broadwayi; assembly: GCA_028023455.1. Lineage (NCBI taxonomy): Eukaryota > Metazoa > Onychophora > Udeonychophora > Euonychophora > Peripatidae > Epiperipatus > Epiperipatus broadwayi. Next base: position 8,101,900 of record JAQFVV010006203.1, read on the forward strand.
TTGCATTTTATAAAATATTTTTTTAAAAATTTAATATATGAATAATTTTAAAACAGAAGTGGTGGTAAATAATACCTTGAAATGTCTATCATAACATCTTATTAGTAACCACATCTGCACCATTCTCTAACACCACATAATACTTTCACACAAATTTTTATCAATTTAAAAATATACTTAACATTTAATTATAAAATTAATTTTAATATTAGTAATGATATTTAATTATTAACAATAAAGTTAATTTGAATAAAGTTATTGTTTTCTGTCATTTTATTAATGAATCTTAATATATTTTGGCATTTCCCACTCAAGTTCTCATAATGTATTTTCTTTTCTTTTTTCTATTTTCAAAATATTCATGCATAATTGACACATAATCACATTTTTTAAAGTCTCAAAATGAAGATAATCAGCAGCTATTAGCATCTGACTATACTCATATCATGTTATAAGCTCACTAAAATAGTTCACCTTCTAGTAATTTGCAATTATGACAGCACAAATAACATTACACCTGCTCGTAATACAGAGAAATGTCAATACTTATTTATAAATATGCAAAATGTAAATACATTACAAGAAATTTTTTCCTCCCAACAAATAAATAACAATGTTCACAGATCATGTGAATATGGAAAACAGCCTATAAATATATAGAGGCCTACCAAAAATGAAGTTGCAGCTTTTCTAGTATATTGCTCAAACATAGATTTGTGGTTAGAAATGATTTTGCATCAAGATTTTTACCCGATAATGAAAAGGTTAAAAAATGTCATATTGAATGATACAATAGATAAAAGGTTTCTAAGTTACTTGTTTCAATGGATTAGAATTCTGTGGGAACATACATATAAATGTTAGTAACATGTTTATAGATTCTCTTTATATTGTATTTATTATTATTAAAATAAAAGAAAGCATTCCAACTTATAGATATAAACTACACAAACTAATTATCAACACATAAACATCAAAGAATAATATTTCTGTAGATTAATTTTCACTACCCCATTTTCATGCAAGGTAGGGACTGGTTTCTATCCACTTTTAACAGCTTATGGAGAGATGCAATCATAAACATATGACTAAAGACATGAAAAAGATGTTAAAAATGATATAAAACAGTTCCTTTCACGAGTGAAAGTGGTTGTATTAAAAATTGCTACAGAAATATTATTCATTAACTGGATAATCTTTAGTCTAACGAATGACTAATAAAAATTATTAATATACTTCCATCAAGTGGTTTGTGTCAAAATTGTGAGGGCAGTAAGTTTGACACCAACTAAACTATAGTAATTGGCTATCTATACATACTGAACAATGATAAAGATATGTATAAGAGATTGTGATGTGGGTCAACTTATAAGTGATGGTTCAGCATGAAATGTACATCTTAGGGATTATACATTTTTTCAAATGTCTTTAGTCATAAGTTTATGATTACACCTTCCATAAGGTATTAAAATGGATAGAAACCAGTCCTTATCTTGCATGAGAGTGGTGAAATGAAATTACACTACAGAAATATTATTCAATAAGTGGATAATCTCCAGTCTAATGAATGATTAATAAAAAATAATAATCAAAAAATAATGTTTAGAAATTTTTCTGGTTAGTAAAAATGTTTTTTTATAATTTACTTTACGTGAAATAGAAATTTCAGCAAATGCCATTTATAAAACAAAAGTTAAAAAGTTGTTTGGTTGTAGGCAAAGTCGTCTTTAAAATTTTTAGAAACCAAGTCAATATTGTTGAAAACATTTAATTAAAAACAGAATAATAATTACACTTAAACCAACCCTCGCCCCCCGTTACCCCGCCGCGCGGGGGTTGCTCGTCTTCGATCAAGCATTTCGCCCTCTCTGTCGTCTGTCCCTCTGTTACCTTTGCGGGGGGGTCGGGAGAAACAAAGCTACAAGGAGTTTGGGTGGCAATTACCATGGATTTACAAAGAAATGAGAAAAATATATATAGACGAGACAGGAAGGATCAAATAAAAAAGAGTCAAATTTAGTTTTAAATAATTTCCCAATTTATTTATATAAATATATATATATATGTCTGTATATGGACAGGGGAAATAATTGTTGGATTTATATTTCAATAAAGAAAAAGGTTTTAAAACAGAGTGATATATTCTGTTCCTCGGGCTATAGCGTTACGATATGTGTTGACAAGATAGGAAATGTGAGGTGTTAGTAAATAGACAAGTTTAGACAATATTTGAAATTAAATGTTCTAAAATATTTATTGATTTCGAGAATAGTAATAAAGTACTACAAACGTGGGAATGGGATCAAAGATTTATTTGAGAATAATAATAGTAGATTTGATTGGGAGGTAGTATTGTGATAGTGAATTTATAAAGTTGGAGGGGTATGTCTTAGTCACGGTGTTTGTAAAATAAATATAAAATGAAAAATATTGAAGATCGGAATAATTACACTACGTAAAAGATTTTGAACAAAACTTAGATGTGTGGATTGGTTTAATTCCAGGGGTGTCATTTGGGCCCTCTGCCTGGAAGAGTGGAGAGACTAGCAAAGAATCCTTGGAAAATAAAAAAAGTAACAAAATTCATGTACCAGCAATAGAGCTAGTGTATATAAAAAATACTAAATAAGTTTTACTTGGATTAGAGAAATTCCAATAAATTCCCGAAATTCATTTAAGGGGAATTTCGGAATGATGATTTATAATGAAAGTAGAAGGATTAAAATAGGAAATTGTTGGGGTTTGAAAAGTAAGTATAGATTTATATACAATATGATTTGGGGAATTAAATCATTGCTTCATACTCTTATATTAGTTAAAATCAATAGATGTAGATTTTAAACTATGTGATTATATTACATTAAAGAAAAGAATCGCCCTCAGAGTGATTTGAAGATAATAAAATTGGAAAATTATAAATTTAAAATATCCTTATAGGTCTTACTTTCAATAGAGGAAATAGTTCACTCGTCAAGATGATTTGAACATTATCATAATAAAATAAAAGAAAGTTATAAATAGAAAATATTAACCCAAGGATAGAGAGCAAAATGTTGAGTATATTTAAATAATGAAAGAAATAATAATGAAGTTGTGAAATATAAGAAAAAATTTAAATATTAGCATGTTAGTTAAGAATCACAAGAGCTCTTGGGTTAATTTGGGTTACCTCTGGAAATGATTTGCAGGTAGAGGTTCGGAGTTTTATAATTCAGAGAAAAATCTGGAATGTTCATATTTTGGAGAGCAGTTCCGGGTCGTGTGATAACTTCTGATGGTATGGAGAGGTGGCTATTCCGAGAGGACATAGCATCTTACGCCTCTACTCGGACATGTCAAGGTTAGAAATTATTAGAATCTTAGAACTATTCAGAAATTTAGACAACTCAGAATTCTTTAAAAGCTTAGAATGGAGAAAAAAAAAACATCCTTTTTATAGTAAAATTTAACAATAGACTTGCCCTGAGCATACAAAATTATTGGATTATCTGTGTAATTAAATCTATCTGAATGTCTAAAGGAATTCAACATTAATTAATTTCTTTTGTTACTTCCCCATCGACATTGAATTAAAACTAGATTTAATTAAAATTATGCTACTAATTAAAGAAAACTTAAGTGGACAGCTGTTGTTTTAGATAAACTTATATAATTAAACTATTGTCCCTCATTATTTTAACAGAAATATTTGGGATGATTTTTATTAAATAAAACGAAAATTATTTTATTTTAAATTGTAATATTTGAATCTATCTACTAAACTAATATTTACTAAATGAATTTTATTTTAAATCAAAATATATTACGACAGTGATATAGATGTAAACAGAGCACACGTCTGAACTAACAATTTATAACTTTGATATGTTTTAAAATGGATATCATAGTGTGTGCGCAATTACGACTTATATAACTTACTTTTTAATAAATGTAAATTATGTGAACAAATACATAATTCATAATATTTTATTTTATTTGGGAATAAGTTATATATATAATACGAGCATTGTGCTCGTGGTTTAAAATTAGGCGGGATTTTCGGTATATACGTGTATTGCAGACACACTACGATAGATTGGGGTTCAAACTAAGGTATGAGGGTAGGAAGTAGGTGAGAAAAGGTGAAACGAAGATCTGCAAAGCAGATCTTACTGTTTCATCACAAAGCACAATTTTTCAAACGCTGGCAACAATAAAGTGATAAGTAGGTATTATTAAAATAAAGACTTGTATAATTATTGAGTACTTGTGAATATTCAAGTAAACTAAGATGGCAGCCCGTATTTTTGAAAACTCTACAGTTTCGTCCCCCCCCCCGCTCCAATGTTTACCCCAAAAAAATGCCTGCTAGGAAATGTCGTATCTAATAATTATATTTTAGTTTTTTATTACTGTTACGCAAAAAAACGAAATCATTGAAAAATTAATTGCAATATTTACAGTTTATTTTCTGTTTTTTATTGATTAACTTACTAACAGAAAAATCTAAATATTAAATACCAGTATAGTACAAATTCTTAATCTAGATATAATTAAAGGGGATTTAATATATCCGATACATATGACCAAATACATATGAAAAAGGTAACTGATCTCCAATAAATGTATTTCGCGCTGAACCAGCACTCATTAGTTGATCTGGATCATAATCTCCTACACACATAGATAATAAGTGCTGTTTTATATTAAGATAGCAAGTACTACAAATTTTAATGGACAGTCTCCAATCACTCTACAACTCTTCAACCATCCATATAATTGAAAATATGATGATTGGAATACTCAAAGTCCTTGTTGATGCCATTATTACTGTCATACTCATGTTGTTCTTAAATCATTCTGATTCCTCATATGTAGGACCTTAATATGTCCATTTAAATACACAGAAGTGGAATTGACAGAAAAATATAAATACAATATTTATACTTTATTCATGTTAGTGCCATGCAACCAGATTGTAATCATTAACACACACTTTTTGGGAGAGTAGGATCATTGGAAATAGCCCACTGCATCACATTCTGTGACAGATATAATCCAAATTTTTATCATTATGACAATTTATCACAAACTCAAATTTTTATCATTATGAGAATTTACCACAAAACTGCTGAATTGAACCAAAGTAGGACAAGGTTAAGAGTGTCTCATCACTTCCCACATTATAATATAAGTATTGTAAGATGCAGTCTTACACTCCTCCAAAACTATTAAAAGCACCCCATAATAACAACATTCTCTACATTGAATAAAAAGCAAACTATATGTATAAACGAGAATGGTAATTAAATAAAACTTATTAACAAAAGATGAAATTGGTCACAAGTACTATAGCTAAGAAACAATTAATTGTTTCCATAATTAAACATTTAATAATACATTATCTAAACTAAATCAAAAAATGTAGACACTATTACCTTAGTTAAAGATCTCTCATCAATTGTTGAATAATTTACACATATTTCAACAATACAAGGAAAAGATGATCAGGTTTAGATACAAGCAAGAAAATAAAAAAAATACTTAAAGGAAATAAATAAAATTTTTATTGTTATTAATCTATCATATATATATATATATATATATATATATATATATATATATATATATATATATATATATATATATATATATATATATATATATATATATATATATAAACTATAACAAATGGCGTAAATAATTAATCAAATGCATGAACACAAACCTTCTGCTTGAAAACATCAAATTCACATTCAAATTGAACAACCTCAGTTTGGTTATTAGCAAAAATTTAAACAAACGATCTTCCTAAAAATCAGATAAAAAATTCTCATTGGCTAACTAAGATGTACATGTTTTGAGTGGAAAAATCAAATTTGCTGTTCGAACAGAAAAGTCTACAGCCATCAAAGTAAAAGCATTAAATGAAAATAACTCACAGGATACAGAGTAAAGATGAATTAAAAAACATATGGATTTAAACCCAGACAATTAAGGGATTCTAAATTTAAAATCTCAAAAAAGAGCTTTAAATTATTTAATATTTCAAGAGCATTTCCAAGTTTAAACCAGAAAGTAGATCAACTCTAATTTGAGAGTACTAATTCACTCAAGAATTTTTATTAACTACATTTATAGAAACACATACAACCATGCATTGCTAGGTATGAAGTTACATCAGGGGAAGAAGTCATCACCTATGGAGCTGTAACTGCCAAAACCAAATATAATTCAACACAGCATCTATTCATCTATACTGTGAACACCATAAACTTTACTATTTTGATGTGAAGTTGCAAATCAAACATCTCAAAACAGGCCATACAAAGAGAGAAATTCTGATCACCATCAGATGTATATTTTACTATTTTAGTTATTAAATGAAATCTAAATCTATCTATATATTCTAATGGCATAGCATATTAATTTATATAAAGTATGGCATTCAAACAAGGGTAATCTATTTTAAAGCAGTAAGTTATATTTCATGTCGTTAGTGACATTCATCCATACTGCGTTACTGACATTTGGCTCATATTCGTGAATTATATATATATATATATATATATATATATATTACATGCTTCTAATCTAATCTGGGGGTTGTGACAAGTTCAAACCCATAGATTTCTTCTCAAGCCTTGTCCTGAGGATAGTTGACCTACCCAGGACAACTTATTTAATATAAAAAGGCCTCTGGCAGTGTGTAAGTTTGGCACATGCTATGCCTATCCACTTTTTTCGTATAAAAGGCCTGCATGTCGGTGATGTCCATGGCATGCCTTATCCACTTTTCTCTAAGCACTGCCCAAGAAGGGGGTCTTAGATTTCATTTTCATCCAGAAGCACTACCTTTTCCTCTTAGTTCCTTGCCATTATGTCAGTACTACCCAAACTTCGTATTATTATTATTTCTTTTGCTTATGACCTAATTTTAGTACTGTAATAATATTAAAATTGCGCTCTGCTCAAAATATATATAAATGCCAAATATTGCTAGCTAGATTAATTACTAATATTATTTTAGTTTTATTATATCAGTCCCACCGTCGTAATGTATTACTGTATTTAAGAGTATTTGCCTAGGGGAAAATAAAGCATTCTTTTTACCAGCACTAATTAAATATTTTTTACAATCCTCAGCAGATAACCGTAATGAACCCATCAAAATAGCTAAATTTTGGGCAGCTTTGTTATCAAAAACTTTTAATTCCAATTTAGGTTTTAAAGGTTTAACTGGCTCTTTCAAAATTGAAACTTCTTTGTTAGTTAGATTAGAAGAAAAAGTGTTATTAAATCATTGAAATTTTTACTGTTTTCAAATTCATCTTTTCTTGCATTAACTCACATGGATTTCTTAGATAACTTCTGTGGTTGAATCAATTTAATATCTTGGATTAATTCATTAAATCTCATTTTAAAAAGGACGGATTTCATTCTTGGAACTACTTTCTTTATACTTCCAACTATGAGAGCAAAGTGTTCTATGGCTGTCAAGTCATGATAGTTTTCCTGATAATTGCGAAGCTTTTTAATTTCATCTGGTTCAGGTAAGTAATGAATCAATTGTTGAAGCATAGCTTCAGTAAGATTTTTTTCATCAGCATTTAAAATATATATTTTTTACAATCCTCAGCAGATAACCATAATGAACCATCAAGATAGCTAAATTTTGGGCAGCTTTGTTATCTAAAACTTTTAATTCCAATTTAGGTTTTATTGGTTTAACTGGCTCTTTCAATATTGAAGCTTTTTTGTTAATTAGATTGGGTGCCATGTAAAACAGTCAGGGTGGTCTCACTGTATCTTCTGTACAGAGTGCCACCAGACCATTCAAACCTGAAAAATCGATATAGTAGGCAGATACTTACTGTTAAGATACAATCTTATTTTATTATAGATCATTAGCCCCAGTCACTAGCTCATGGAGCAGCAGAGATAATGTATACTTTATTTTTAAAGAAAGAAAGATAATAACTAATAAGAATAAGCCACTGCCAGGTTAACAATACACAGAAACATTTGTTTTGCACATATATAAAATTTAGAATTATTTTAGTATAATGTCTACTTTATACTTTGAGTTACATTTTAACTTTTGATTTTATAAGTTCACACAGATGAATTTATTAATATTTTATTAAAGTGTCGAGTATGGATAGACTACAGAGATTGTGCTAAAAAAAGAAAATATTTTATATTCCTCTACCTGATATATCGATGTATTCAATGCAGCATGAATACAACAGCACAATACTGTACTGTCAGGAAGATACATCTGAACAGCACAGTTATATAGAAGAAATTGTCTCTCATCCAGTACAGAAATACTTCATCTGTCTGGCGAGAAGACCAGTAAAAAAAACTCCATAGGAAGGGATTGTGGTCCTTTTTGCTGACTTACAATCCTATTTCATAAGCAAAAGGGGTAATCCACAGAGCAGGGATACCATTTGTCTCCAATGGTCAATAAGAAATAGGCTTATTTTGCCCAAGTGCAGCATATAATGTGATCCTGCACATAGTGGATCTTCATATTACATTTACTAATTACACCAATACATCCAATCCATTGACCCAATTTAACTGCAAAACAAATAACCTAAGATTTACCCTCCCTTAACCTAACATAACTTTATGAATCTATGCAGCCATTCATGCCCGACTTAAATTTAACATGATTTAATTAAAGGTTTTAGCTTAATGTGAAAAAAAAAAACAACAGCATAATAAACACTTAAAAAAACAAAACAATTAAATTAATGGAAATAATTAAAAAAAATACATTCAATAAAAATAATTATTAATGATTTAATTGGGTCAGATAGGAATTCATATTTAAATACTGGAATAGTTTTATAGTTAAAGTTCATTAGAGTCCATAAAGTTCTTATGAAATTAAAAAGAAAAAGTCCATACATTCTAGTCACTGGAAATTTGGAGACAGATATGCTGTTGCTGTTCTGTCTGTATTTATCAGAGATTCTCCACTGTAGCTGGTATAGTTGTTTTCAGGGTTTTATTGCAGGGTCTTGATGTCCACAACACAGGAAAACAATATTTCACTTTTTCTTTTGGAGAAAGTTAAGAGATTGAAAGTGCATCTTTTCAATCCCTTCTCCTTCAACTCTCCCAGAACTAACACATATAACACACATATTAATTTATTTTCAATCTTTTTCTTTTTATATTAAAATTGTGGATTGAATGGACATGACATCATGATGATGATTATTTTTTCACTGAGGTCCATTTCCTGAGGGACTTTTTTATTGGCTATTCTGTTCCTTTTGTTTTTCTCTCCTCTCTGACCTTTAATTATAAATTTTGAGATGCCCAAAGGCTAGTTCACTTTGACTAATTAAAATAATCATTTCCATTTTACACAATAGTATTAATTAAATTATTGTACATTCATATATATATATCTTTACATTTTCTTTACTTAAAATTTAGTTTTAAAACTTTTTCTTTTTTTAATGAAGTTTTCTTTTAATAACTTTTCCATCTATGCAATTTTATATATATATGAGTTTAGATGACTTAATTTTCCATTTTTAACTTTTAAAACAAATTTTTATTTGCAAACTTTTATTTTAGTTTTATTTATAAAAAAATAATGTAAAGGCATGTGTGCCCATTACAATATATATATATATAGTATAACAAGATATATATATTGTACCAAAGTACATTGATATTTATTTGATTTTATGAGTCCCATGTTTTAAAATATAAAAATTTAAAATTGAGAGAATAAAATGTAAAAACTAAAGAGCAGGGGGGGAAGGGGGAATTTGTTATTAAATAAAAATAAACTGTAAATGCTGTTTAAAATAATAAGAACAATAAACTGTAGCCATTTTTTAACAATAATAGGATTTTTTTTGTTTAAAAGAGGAAAAAAGTCTTGTAATAAAAAAATGATTTAATATTCTTTAAATGAATTTAAAATAAAATAATAAAGAGATTTTGTTTTATCTTATAATAAAATAATTAAATATATGTGTGTGTGTATGTAATTTTTAATAAAAAATAGATGCAAAAGCTGATTTTATTTCACAAGACTGAAGACGCTGCTTCTAATAAAGTTTTCCATTGTTTAAAACAGTATAAATAGCTCAACATTTTATTATTCTGGGTCTGACTTTCTCATTTTAATAAAATATTTTTTGAAGTAATATCTCTAAAAATGTTGCATTGTTAAAATCAACATAGTATGCAGTCGACCAAAGCTGCTCTATGCATCTAAGATCTGCAATTAGTTCGGAAAGTAATCATGTTTATATAGACTAAATGAACAACAGAGTATGTGTACGTCAAACCAGCCATAAAAATCATACTATGTTACAGGATCTACAGAGGAGTCGTTTACCAGTCATAAATGAGTTAGAAAATAATTCCATTATGCTGTTTCCATCATATTAAAAATACTAGGTAATTATTGACTTTGATATCTTAACATTCCCAATTTCTTCTTAAAATAAAAATAGACTTTATTAGAAAGAACTTTGAACTTTGTGAATTAATGTTAAAAATAAAACTTTAAACCTCAAAAGATAATAAGTGCAATAATAAAATAAAGAAAATCAGCTTCTATTATTAAATAATATTTTTGAAACAATTGCGTGCACGTATGTGTGATTTGATTTTTTAAAAAAAAAAAAGAAATAAAATATAATGTAACGTGTATACTTTATTTGCTAAAGTAATATATTAAAATGCTTTATTTTAATCTTTAAAAAAGAAGTGTGTGTGTTTCATTATAAGATAAAATGATTAAGTTATTTCAAATAAAAAAAAACACTTAAATTATTTTTCTTAAAATATTTATGTTTATTTTGATACATGTGGGTAAGTATAAATATTTATTTTTCTAATAAAAGTAGGAGGGAAAAAAATCTAATTATTATTAATAGTATTTCAGGAATAGATTCGATAATTTAAAGACATAAATGTTTTGGCATTCAGTGTAATGTTATTATTATTGGTTTTAAAGGATTGAAGTATTTATTTTAGTTTTAAAAAGTAGTAGTAGCTTCGAGGGGCATTTAAGATACCTTTTGTTTGCTTATGAGTGGGTGGTTGGAAACCGATTGAGCTAGTGAGATTTCAGGTACCAAATTATACTGATTAGATAGACATGCTAATTCTAACGTAATTAGCTGGTGCCTAAGAGATTTTCTTTCTTCTTTTAAAAATAAAATAAAGTGTTTATTTGGTCAGCGTATTTTTGGTAGACCAGCATTGGGTGTTATTAGTAGTTCACTACTAATGATAGTTGACACTTTACCTGAAAACCAACCACTTTCTGGAAGGGAAGTTTAGGAGGACAAAGTAAATAAAATATTAATTGATATTTTTTTTTGTCGATAGTTGTTGTTGTTTCCCATATTTAAGTAGAATTTTAGATGGAGATGAGAGGCAGTTGGTTCATTTGGCGCATCAGCATGGCCTGAAACTAGACGTTTCTAGTGGATGAACTGGCAGAAGTTGTGGTTTTGGTGTATTATTAAAGGTGATTTTCGTGGATTTAAAACATGGAAGTGTAATTCTTGAGATAAAAAATAATAATAAGGAGCACTCCGAATGAGGAAGAAAGATAAATATGAGACATAAAATTAGATCTTAGAGGGTGGGAATTAATTGTATCTATGTTTTGAAATAGAAAAAAAAATTTACATTGGATGAAGTTAAATAAATTGTTGGTGAAATGGAAACAGTAAGCCATATAAAAATAAGAACTTTTTCAGGGAAAAGAGGGGAAACACAAAAGAGACATTTGGAGAGTTTGGAGTGGTTTTTTCTGTAGTGAATTTAATGAAACAGTTAAAGTTAGTATAGCCATTAGTTATATACAGGATGAGGCTGAAGTTTGGTGGGAGTCAATGGAAGTAAAAACAATGAGCTTTGAGGAGTACAAAAGAGCATTACTGTCCAGTTATTGGGGGTAGGATTGTCAGGAGGTGGTTAAGTGACAGGGAGAACAAGATAAATGGCAGATAGGAGAGACATTGAGCATGTTTTTCTGCAGACAAGTAGCAAAACTGAGAATGGTTACAGCATATAATTTGTCTGAGCAGCAAATTTTGAGAATAGTGAAGTGAAGTTTTCCAGAGGATATTCGACAAATAATAATGGTAAAGAACACTATAGAACAGACTGCAAAGATACTTATGACAATGGACAGTATTAGGTCTTGTGTAGAAAATCAGAATAAAAAAAGGCTGAGAATACATATGGGCAAGTAGCAAACTTGACACAGAATAAAGAGAAGAAAGTGTGGAGAATGGTATCTTATTCATGCCCAAAAATAAAGGTAAAAATAGAAGGAAGAATTGTAGACACATTGTTTGATTCAGGGAGTCAGGTATCAGTGATTTCACAAAAATTTTTCGATGAACTAAGTCAGAGTAATTTGAAACTCAAAACCTTGCCACTAAAGAATGTATATGTAATGTTGGCAAATGGGAAAAGAGCCAAACTAGCATCGGAACAAGCTTGGATAAGTATGAGTATAGCTGGGAAGATATATAATCACATTATGTTAGTTTTAGAAGGATTGATACATGATTTTATCTTGGGGTCAGATTTTATGTGTGAAGTTGGGTGCATGTTAAATTATGAGAAATGACAAATGAAAATTAATAAGATGGAAATTCCATTTAATGTGTATGAAATAAAAAATGTTAAGGCAGAGTATGATGTAGAAAGTGCAGGAATAGAAATAGAGAAAAAGGTGTTGGAAAATGAACCAGGAAATGAGAATGGAAAACAGTTGAAAGAATTGTTTTCTACGTATGAAAGTGTATTTTCAGAAGTACCTGGAGTAATAGAGGGATATGAGTATCAGATAAAACTTACGGAGAATCCACCATATCAAGCATGAACATATCCTATACCACATCAATTTAGAAGTGCAGTGGAGGAACAACTAGAGAATATGTTACAATGAGAAATTATTTCCAAATGCTTGTCTCCATATAATAACCCACTAGTGACAGTAAAAAAAAATAGGTCTATTCGTTTGTGTTTAGATGCACGGCCATTAAATAAAATCACTGTGTTAGATACTAATGTACCTCCATCTATAAGTGAATTATTAATGAAGTTTCATAAAAAATATTTTCAACTTTTGATTTAACAGCCAGTTATTGGCAGGTCAAGCTGCATCATGAGGACTGAAAATACACTGCTTTCTGGTAAAATGGATGGGCATATAATTTTAAACAAATTCCTTTTGGTTTAAAAAATAGCAGGGCAGGATTAATGCAATGCCTTGATCAAATACTATCCGATAAAATCAAAAGCTTGATTATGATATATGTGGATGATATCATTTTAGCATCAGAAAGTGTGGAAGAACATTTCAAACATTTGAAATTGTTATTTGATGAATGTAAAAATAAAGGAATTAACTTAAGTTTAGGTAAAAGCCATTTAATGACTACAGAAGTTAAATTCTTGGGACACATAATTAGTGAATAAGAAATATCTCCAAATCCAGAGAAAATTCAAGCTATACAAAACTTTTCCAGGCCAACAAAGAAGAAAGACATCAAGTCTTTTCTTGGGTTGTGTAATTCTTTCAATCAGTTTTATAAAAATTTCTCTTCAGATATGGAGCCTTTGTTGCAGTTATTAAGAAAAGATAAAAAATGGGCATGGGAAAAGCAACAAGAGCACAGTTTTTAAAGTGTAAAAAAAGGGTTTTTAAGGGAAGTTATGTTGACATATCCAGACTTTTATAAACCATTCATAGTACAAACAGATAGTAGTGGAATCGGGTTGGGGGCTACGTTATCTTAAATACAAGATGATGGGAAGTATGGGGTGCTTTTCTTTGTAAGTCGTTTATTAAATGGGTCAGAGGAAAATTATACCATAACTGAGAGAGAGGCTTTAGCGATTGTGTGGGCTTTCAAAAAATTTAGGCAATACTTGATAGGATCGCACGCGATCACTGATCACAGCAGCCTTGAATTTCTCAATCATAGTTTTCTGACAAATAGTAGATTGATCTGATAAAGTCTGTCTTTGCAAGAGTTTGATTATAGTATACAGTATTGTCCAGGCAAAGACAATATGGCAGCAGATACTTTAAGTCGATACCCGATAGAACATCAGACATGACATTTAAATTGTAATAATGCATATATAGCAATGGCAGAAATACATCAAGACAAAGAGATGGAATGTGGTTTGAAAAGACTAAGAGTTAAAAGAAAAGGATGCAGAATGTAAACAAATAATATACTATTTGCATCATCAATCTGTAGGTAGACCTATAAATAATACATTATAGAAAGATAGAAAATGATATTGTTTAAAAGACAGGCTTTTGAAGCATAACGTGAAAGATAGTAAAGATATGCAAATTGTTTTGCCAATAGTTATGCGGAAATAGATGATTAAGTACATACATGAAAAGTATGAACATTATGGGGCAAGTAAAATTGAAAGATGAATAAATAACTGGTTTTATTGGCCGAGTATGTATAGGAGTGTCTTAAATATCATTGAGGGATGTCTAGTGTGTGCGAAAACCAAACCTCCTAATATGTCAAACATGAAACCTTTGAGATCAATATATGCATATCAGCCAAATAGTTTGTTGTCTATAGACTTTTATGGACCATTATCTCAATTTAATCGGAAAAAATATGTGGTTGTAACTTATGATGTTTTTTTTAAGTTTGTAGCTATTTACCTGGTGGCACAGGCTGATGCTAGACAGACTATAAAGGTCCTTGAACATCAACATTTTTGAGATGTGGGAAATTCCAAAACAAATAATGTCAGATCACAGAATGCCTATTATGTCTGACAAATGAAAAAAATGGATGGAGCATCATAAGATAAGACACATACTCACTTCAATTCGTAATCCGCAGTTCAACCCATGTAAATGAGTAATGAGAGAACTGGGATATTTATTTCATGTGTATTTACAGAATAATGATTGTGGATGGGTGAAGGAGGCAATGAGAATAGCTGACATGATAAATTGGTCAAAGAATGAATCAACAGGATTCGAGCCCATTAGACTTCATCAAGGAAAGAATATTCCCTATCTGTTCAAAACTATTTTACTGGTTAAAACGCCATATATTGACAAGAAAAAAGATGTTGATAAGGCATGCTATAGGCTTAGAAAGATGGGTAGTATAAGGCAAAAGAGAAAAGGGAGGGTTAAATATGTGTTTAAGTTGGGAGATGATGTTATGGTAAGGGTAAATCCAGTAAGTCATCTGGAAAAGGGAATATATAAAAACTTTCAGACAATATATGATGGGCCTTATAAGATTATAAAGGAATATAGAAATAATGCATTTGAAATTGCTCAAGGGTTCGGAGAAAAAAGGAACGATCAATGCTTGATCTTTACAATTACTAAAAAAAAATGAATAAATAAATAAATTTATAATGGGATGGGGGTTATAGTGAATAGATGGGAATACATGTGTACAGTTAAACAAATTTAAAATAAATAAAACTAGATTGTTTATAGGTGTAAATTCTGGGAAACTAAAATGCTCAGAATGATATTTTAGTTTCAGAGGAGGGACGGAGATAATGTACCGAAGTACATTGATATTTAATTGATTTTATGAGTCCCATGTTTTAAAATATAAAAATTTAAAATTGAGAGAATAAAATGTAAAAACTAAAGAGCAAGGGGGAGGGGGAATTTAAAATAATAAGAAAAATAAACTGTAAACGTTTTTTAAAAATAATAGGGTTTTTTTTTGTTTAAAAGAGGAAAAAAAAGGTCTTGTAATAAAAAAATGGTTTAATATTCTTTAAATGAATTTAAAATAAAATAATAAAGAGATTTTGTTTTATCATAATAAAATAATTAAATATATGTGCGTGTATGTATGTAATTTTTAATAAAAAATAGACGCAAAAGCTGATTTTATTTCAGGAGACTGAAGATGCTGCTTCTAATAAAGTTTTCCATTGTTTAAAACAGTATAAATAGCTCAACATTTTATTATTCTGGGTCTGACTTCCTCATTTTAATAAAATATTTTTTAAAGTAATATCTCTAAACATGTTGCATTATTAAAATCAATGTAGTATGCAGTCGACCAAAGCTGCTATATGCATCTAAGATCTGCAATTAGTTTGGAAAGTGATCATGTTTATATAGACTAAACAAACAACAGAGTGTGTGTGCATCAAACCAGCCACAAAAATCATACTATGTCACAGGATCTATGGAGGAGTCATTTACCAATCGTAAATGAGTTAGAAAATAATTCCATTATGCTGTTTCTGTCATATTAAAAATCCTAGGTAATTATTGACTTTGATATCTTAATATTTCTGATTTCTTCTTAAAATAAAAATAGACTTTATTAGAAAGAACTTTGACCTTTATGAATTAATCTTAAAAATAAAACTTTAAACTTTAAAAGATAATATATGCAATAATAAAAAAAATAAAATCAGCTTCTATTATTAAATAATATTTTTGAAACAATTGCGAGAACGTATGTGTGATTTGATTTAAAAAAAAAAAGAAATAAAATATAATGTAACGTGTATACTTTATTTGCTAAAATAATATATTAAAATGCTTTGTGTGTTTCATTGTAAGATAAAACGATTAAGTTATTTTAAATAAAAAAAAACACTTAAATTATTTTTCTTAAAATATTTATGTTTATTTTGATACGTGTGGGTAAGTATAAATATTTTTTTTTCTAATAAAAGTAGGAGGAAAAAAATCTAATTATTAATAATAGTATTTCAGGAATAGATTTGATAATTTAAAGATATAAATGTTTTGGCTTTCAGTATAATGTTATTATTATTGGTTTTAAAGGATTGAAGTATTTATTTTAGTTTTAAAAAGTAGTAGTAGCTTTGAGGGGGCAATTAAGATACCTTTTGTTTGTTTATGAGTGGGCGGTTGGAAACCGATTGAGCTAGCAGAATTTCAGGTACCAAATTATGCTGATTAGATAGACATGCTAATTTTAACGTAATTAGCTGGCGTCTAAGGGATTTTTTTTCTTTTTTTAAAAATAAAATAAAATGTTTATTTGGTCAGTGTATTTTTGGTAGATGAGTGTTGGGTGTTATTAGTAGTTCGCTACTAATGATAGTTGACACTTTACCTGAAAACCAACCACTTTCAGGAAAGGAAGTTTAGAAGGACAAAGTAAATAAAATATTGTTATTTTTTTTGTCGATAGTTGTTGTTGTTTCCTGTATTTAAATAGAAAGTTTAGATGGAGATGGTTGGTTATATATATATATATATATATATATATATATTTCTCCATGCTGTTACATATATATATATATATATATATATATATATATATATATATTGTGTAACAGCATGGAGAAATCTAAGTTAAACCTGGAGTGATGGCTCATCAAAATCATCCCTATTTAATCATGTAGAAGAGATATAATGAATATGAAAAACATGTGTGATCATCAAAAACACTATAAATTCACCAGAACTACACAAAAGTAATAATCATTCATTATCATGAATGATCAAAAATAAAACCAACAGTCAACATTATGACTGGATTTGAACATGATTCACTATAGACCAGGCTAATTATTTAGCCATTGCCAAATTTAAGGCAGATTATATAAATAATAATTTGCATGTACAAACTTAAGTGCTAATCCATATGAATATATTACAATAAAAACAATAATGCTGGTATACTAAAACATGCTGACCATCATCAATCCCTAGCCATTTAATGCCATTAATGTACTGGTCAACTATAAGCTTAATTTCTATTTAATACTAAAATAAAATGTAATATAGTGTATAGACTTTGAAGGACATCTTTTTGCATCAATGATCATCTGGATATCAAAAACACTAAATATAAATCCCTTTTATATAACAGATCATTATGCACAAATCTAACTCAGTGAAAAAAAGGTCTATAACTGTTACTGTGAGCAAGAGATATAATACAACATATAATTTATAACATTTTAAAATCAAATACATTCACTAGAATAATTTAAACAATGAAATATAAATTTATTAATCAAAAACAATGAAATGAAATTAAGATCTGCTGAGTATGCTATAAATATAAATTCAGCATTCTGATTTTGATTAATACAAAAGGAAATAAGCTGTCACATTATGATTTACAAAGATTTTAATAGGTTTACATAAACAACTATATATCAGCACACAGATGTGCCTGTATAATATAAAATTAATATATTTGAATTGTCATAAACTAATAATAAAAATATAATTAATATTAACATATAGGTGTCTACCTACCATGCATCTATATAAGCACACAGATGTGTTATAACATATGGGAATTATTATAATAAAAAATAAGCAATCACATTTTAATGATATATGAATAATGAACAGCTTTCACATATATATGTGGATACCCATAGAAATATGTGTGCACACTGACATTTATATCATATGATATTTTAATTTGTCAAAATAATAAACTTATTAAAATATATTTTCATAAGATACAATTAATTCCATGTTGAAAATATACATAAAATTTTTATATATGTGTCTATAAAAATAGATAGTAACTGAAACACAGGCTTATTATATACCTGTATTTATATATGTAATATATAGGATATATGAGCACAGACTTTCACATGATCCACCACTCTCCATTCTATCTTATAACACTACACTTGAACATATATATGTTGAAAAAATATCTTTTCAATATATATGTGGTCAAGTGTATCAGTGTTATGAGATAGAGTGGAGAGTGGTGGGTCATGTGAAAGTCTGTGCTAAAAATAGATAGTATAAATCAAAGTTATTAATCAATTCATTATTTCTAATGGTAAAAAAACTTTTTACTTTAAAAAAATAAATATTTTACTTTTTTGAGAGTCCTTCATAAAAGCTTTTTTTTCAGGTTACTCTTAATTAATTGTAAATATTTTAAAAAATATTCTAGAAAGTTCTTTTGTTCAATATAGAAAGATTTTTGGAGTTTTTTTTTTAAATAAACTTTCAAATCTTATAATTTAAATATTTTAACTGTAAATGTATTTAAAATTATGTCCTTTTTTCAATAAAATTACTCACCAAAATCTATCTATGAAGTAGATCTGCTGTTCTCACTCTATATATACAATCCAAGTAATTTTGTCTGTGCTTCTCTGCCTATAGATAAAAAAGTATGTGACACAGTATGACAATACTGAAATCTTTTTGTAAGCTGGTTCATTATAATTATGTTCATAGTATAGTAGTATAATGTTCCATTGACATTTTGGGGGAAGGTATAAATCAAATAACTTATGGCATTCAATCATTCCCATTTAGTCTCTATTACTTGGTCTTTTGATAAATACTCTTTAGAATATGATAATATTCTAGATCTACATCTTGATGATTCAGGTAAGCCAACCATCTAGTACAGATTATGGGCTCTAGAATACAGAAAATCAGGTAATTTACTCTCATATGATTCCAAACCTTTCCATCATTGCAGTAACAGCAGCAGCTTGCACCCTGTACCTTCAATTATAATTTCATCAAAATAGTGCTAATAATGTGGTCATAATCTGTTCTCTAATATTTTTTCCAATTTTTTTTATAGTCCAGGTAGAATTAAAAACACAGTAATTAAAAATAAGTTTTCTTTATCTTGATTGAAAAAAGTTAATTATTCTTTTCAATTCATCTTAATCCTTTAAAAAACAACATTGTAGGATTTTTACCAAAATATGTTATACAACCTTTAATTAAAAATGTTTCTTGATCTAATCAAAGTAGATAGTGAAATTTTATAATTACCAGTATATCTCTTGTAACATAAAACATGCTTGTTTTAATTTCAAAATCAGAATTAATTAAATATTAATTAGATCTTTTTAAAATGTCTATTTTATAATAAATATTTAAAATTCAAAATTGTTTAATCCTTATCTGTTATTACAATGTAATACAGAAAAATATCTACCAAAAATTTTTGTTTATGTTTATTTCTACTTTTCCTTTCACGTCATGCATCGTGGGATTTAATTTAATAAGCTTGTATTTACAAATATAAATATAATGAGCATGATAATAACTCTAAACAAGCTTTTTTCCCAACAAATGCCACAAGAAATCAGTTTGAGGATAATTTTGGGGATAAGGATAATTTTAGATAGAGATTTTAAATGCTTTCTCTTGCATTTATAGAAAAAAAAGCATGCTTAGAGTTATTTTCATGCTGTGCAATTTTATGGCATTAATATTTAAATAGACATAATAAAATACATATAATGCAATAAATTGTATTTTATTTCCTTGAATGCTTTTTTTCAGTGAATTCTCTTTCAAAATAAATACAATTATTAATAGAGGAAATCTTTCAAGACTTGATTTATATAACTGCAAATAAACCATTTTTTAAATATCTAAGTATATTTTATCATTGTAACCCCCTGCATAAAAACATTACATCAGGCCACATTTTTTCTTGGGCCAGCTCTGATTAGCACCATAGTCTAAAAATTTCAGATTTTTAAAGTTGAATAATATTACAATTATTGTTTTCCTGAAGGTTTGTGATGATGGTGTTTTAGTTGTGTTTATATGTTGGGCTATTTCCATTATCTAATATGAGTATTGAATGTCTTTAGAAAAATTTAACTTTATTTAAATATTCCAAATACATTCACCTGTTAGAAATAGCACATCAAGCAGGTTAGTATAAGTACAACATTTTGAGAGGTATTATTTTTTCCTCTTCTTCAAGTGTTGCAGACGTCACTAGTGACAATAATAGCATAGGAATTAAACCTGGACCCTTAGATTCTCGAGTATTGAATTTTAAGGTAATACTCTGCCTTTGACAGGATGGTTCAGTTGGTTGAAGCATTACTTTAAAATTCAATACTCAAGAATCTAAGAGTCCAGGTTAAATTCCCAGGCTAGTACTATCACTGGTCAGGACAACAATACTGGAAGAGGAGGGAGAATCAAAATGTTGTGCACACACTAATCTTTTGGATGTGCTATTACTACAACAAGTTGAATGTATTTGGAATATTTAAATAAAGTTAATTTTTTTTAAAGACATTGAATACTCATATTAGATGATGAAAATAGTCCAACATATAAATACAAATATTACAATTATGTTATAACTTAGTTCAAAAACCGGATTAACAGGGATTAATATCTTTTAGATAAAAATATAAAGTTACTATTTACACATCAGTCATAAATAGCTATCCAGGTTGGTTATAGATTTAGTACCGAAATGATTTTTATCTTTATTTATTAAATTCTTAGATATCTAAAAAAATTATAATCTCTTTTTTTTTGTCATGTGTCATAGCATCGGCTGGGAAGCAAACCCGCTAACCCAGGACAACTGCTTGTAAGGCGGCTGTGCTGACCACTCGACCACTAATGCTTGACTATAATCTCTTTTAAGACTTAAATAGAGGTTAAAATCATGTTAGAAGATTGTACAAGCATTATGAAGAAATCTTTTATAAATTATTTTTAAAGTAAAATTAAACATTTTTCATTAAACAAACTTTTATATTTTGTCATTTTAAATAAAAGCTGAGAAATTTTTATTTTTAACTCCACCGAGTTGATATTGAAGAAGTTATGCAGCTACGATTATTATTAGAAACTTATTTGTAATTATGTCTATCTATCTATCTATCTATCTATCTATCTATCTATCTATCTATCTATCTATCTATCTATCTATCTATCTATCTATCTATCTATCTATCTATCTATCTATCTATCTATCTATCTATCTATCTATCTATCTATCTATCTATCTATCTATCTATCTATCTATCTATCTATCTATCTATCTATCTATCTATCTATCTATCTATCTATCTATCTATCTATCTATCTATCTATCTATCTATCTATCTATCTATCTATCTATCTATCTATCTATCTATCTATCTATCTATCTATCTATCTATCTATCTATCTATCTATCTATCTATCTATCTATCTATCTATCTATCTATCTATCTATCTATCTATCTATCTATCTATCTATCTATCTATCTATCTATCTATCTATCTATCTATCTATCTATCTATCTATCTATCTATCTATCTATCTATCTATCTATCTATCTATCTATCACATAAACACAAAATATATATTTAAAAATACCTGTGTCATCACGAGAACCACAATCAATCCTATCAGACCAGTCACATGCCTTTTCATCGATGTTAAACTTTAAACGTTTTCCACAATTAATTTTATAAGGAATTCCATCAAAACAATCGTAAAAACTTCTACAGTCATCTGGATTTGTAAATACACCTTTTGGTTCAGGACATTGGAATTCTAAATTAAAATCACATTATTTATTAATGTTTTCCTAAAGGTTTGTGATAATGGTGTTTTGATTAATATTTATATATTGAACTATTTTCATCATATAATGTGAGTATTGAATGTCTTTCGAAAAATTTATCTTTATTTAAATATTCTGAATACACTCAACTGTTAATATTAGCATACAGATTAGTGCATGCACAACGTTTCGAGTGGTATTATTCTCCCCTCTTCTTCAGGTGTTTTTGGCTGATCCGTGACAGTACTAAGCATGGGAATCAACCTTAGCTCTTAGATTTTTGAGTATTGAATATTAAGGTAACACTCTACCTAACCGAACCCTCCTGCTAAAGGCAACAGTCAGTAGAAATTTCATATATTTATCTACGAGATTCTTGCTGATTTCTTTACTTTTTCCTAAGAGCTATGTTGATTAGTGGTTTCCATACATTATGTATAGTCACATTAGATTTACTTATGGGATTGTTTGTCATTGTCATGTGAGCAGATTATTTAAATTTTCTTCTTTGTATGTTTTCTTTTCTATCCAATATTGTGGTATTTTCCCATTTGAATGTATGTTCAATGGTGCATACATGGTTTGCTATCTTAAACACATCTGTTTTCTCTCTTCATTGGTTTGTTTTCTTGCAAGTGCTTTTCAATGGGATGACTGATCTCACCAATATACATTCTTCCACATGGTATTTCATAGATGCAGGTTTTAATTTTTAGCTTTTTGAGTTTAGATTTTGTAGATGTTAGAATTTCTCATAGTGTCATATGACTCTGGAAATCTGATCTGATATTATTTTGAGTGTTGATTTTTCCTTAATTTGTCTGCTATTTTGGGTATGTATGGGTACACTACAGTACCAATAATTGTTTTTTTGTTAGTTGTTTTGTTGTCTATGTAAGGTTTTCTTAGTAACAGCTGATGTATAACTATTTTTTATAAGAGTTTATTCTATGTAAATATTTTCTTTTTTCAAAAAACTGGTTTCTGAACAAACTTCTTTTGCTCTGTTCCATAGTGATGGTATAACTATATATTTTGTGTTTTCCAAGTGTGATTGGATGTATACTATAAATATTTGCCTGTAAGCATGGGATTTAAGTAAACTGTAGTTTTGATTTTGCCATGAGGGAGTCTTGACACAAGAACATCTAAGAGTGCCAATTTTTGTTCTTGTTCTGATTCTATTGTGAATTTAATTGAAAGGCATATATTGTTGATGTGTTTCTCTAAAGTTTGTAGCAGTTCTTCTCCATGTCACCATACAACAAATGTATCATCTATATTGAAAAACCAAATTTTAGGTGAATATGGAATAGTTTTTATGCTGACAAAGGAAATGCAACAGTTATAATAAATACAATGGATTATGACAATAAAATACAAGAACACCCCATAGATGGCCAAAACAAAAAAAATGGCAAAAAATTCTGATACGAAGTAAACAAAGTTACAAGCCTTACTCAGAAAGCATCATAGATACTTCAGTAACATTATATTTCAGCAAAATTCCTCATATTTATGATCTACTTAAAATCCATAAGGATCATGTTATATTTGTTAGTTCTAGAAATTTATTTTGCCAAAATTTGTCAAGATTTCTTCTTAAAGTTCTTAGTCCTCTGGCATACAAGACACTTTCCTTTATCAGTGATTCTAGACACTTTGTAGAAATAATCCTGAATATGAAAATTAAATGAATTGACTTACTGATAAGCTTTATATGTGGAAAGTTTATTCACAAATGTACCATGAGAAGAAGGATTGTCTATAGTAAGGAAAATATTAAATGGTGATAATAGCTTATAAACCAGAACAACTATTTATATTGATAATATAATGGAACTATTAATATTCTGCATAAAAACAACCTACTTTGAATATAACACACAATTATTCCAACAAAATCAAGGAGTGGAGATGAGCTCACCATTGTCATCCCTAATTAGCAATATTTAAATAAATGAAATTGAAACCACAATCATAAAAAACTACTCCATGTTCATCTAAAGTTGTATTTTTCTAGTTAGATGACACATTTGTGTATGGTTACATGGTAATGCATTACTACAAACTTTCTGGAAACACATCAACGACATATCCCCTTCAATTAAATTCACAATAGAATCAGAACAAAAACAAAAATTGACATTCTTAGACGTTTTTGTGGCAAGACTCCCTCATGGCAAAATCAAAACTGCAGTTTACTGAAAACCCACACATACAGTAAAATACATAACCTAAACATCCAATCACACCAGAAACATAAAACATGGAGATATACTATAACTATGGAACAGAGAAACAGAAGTTTGTTCAGAAACTAGCAATTTAAAAAAAGATCTACATAGAATAAACACTTATGAACAATAGTTATCCATAGCTGTTATTAAGAAAACCTTAAATAGACAACAAAAAACACTATCAAAAGAAAAAAACAATTACTGGTACTGTAGTGTAGCTATACACACCAAAATAACAGAAAAATTAAGGAAAATATCCAATCAGTATAACAATAGAACAGCTTTCCAGAGCCATAACACACTACAAGAAATTGTAGCTTTCTAGAAAGCCTAAGGTTGGTATGCAGAAAAGAAAAAACTGCATTTATTAAATACCATGTGAATGTGGAAGAATGTATATTGGTGAGACTAGTCATTCCATTGAAAAGTACTTGCAAGAACATAAACTGATGATTAGAAAAGAGAAAACATATGTGTCTAAGGTAGTAGATCCTGTATGTACCAATGAATATATGATCAATTGGGAAAATACAAAAATATTAAATAGAGACTAAAATATACAAAGAAGAAAATGTATATTTTTGTCTCTATCCAATATTTTTTTTTTAAAATTGAGAGAAAGGGTGATATGTGCGTCCTATTACACCTCTCAAAAACAATCAAGCCACAACTGTCTGGAACTTCTTAATTTCAATATTTTTCCTTTTATATCATCCACACAGATTCAACCAACAAAACATCACTAATCCATCATTTTCATTAGGGTCTGAGCTGAGGCTTGGTGCTTCCATTGGTCAAGCTAATTCTTTTTATTCTCTTATCTATTTTATCCTCAAAACTTTTTAATTACAGTATATAAGAGCCCCAAGGGCTAGTTTGCTTTTCAATTAATTTATAAAACAATCATTTCCATTTACAAAAATATTTTATCTTTAGATCTTGTACTTTTTTCTAAAAAAGTACGTTCAAATATATATATTTTTAAAAGAAAATAATTTTTAAAGTTTTGCATCTGTGCGAATATATATATGTATACACGTTTAACAACTCTTTAATTTTTTTAGCTTTTAGTTTTTAATAAATTTATTTTTATTTGCGAACTTAAAGTTTTTATTTTAAATTAATGTATCTGCATATTTATATATCGTTACAATATATATATATATTAAACAGCCACAGTTATATTATTTCAGCCATCTCTAGCTGCAAAATTCAAACTTTTCTTTAAAGAGGGAATGTGATTAAAATAATATAGTTATGGGCATTTAAAATATTTTGTAGAGATTTTAGCTAGCATTATGCGCTTTCTCTTTATATGTATGAATGAAATCAAGTCAACATCACATCATTTATTTAGCTTGTCTTTACAAATGTAATATAAAGAGTTTATATTTTGGATTTGGTGTCTGGATGTCCTAGCTCCTCACTGATATGAGGCATTAGCTTGAAACTGGTTTGGGGATTTTGA
Organism: Epiperipatus broadwayi; assembly: GCA_028023455.1. Classification (NCBI taxonomy): domain Eukaryota; kingdom Metazoa; phylum Onychophora; class Udeonychophora; order Euonychophora; family Peripatidae; genus Epiperipatus; species Epiperipatus broadwayi. The sequence continues at coordinate 8,127,931 of JAQFVV010006203.1, forward strand.
ATGTGTTCTTTTGATGCATTTATTGGTAAAAATAAAAAAAGAAAAAGGCTAGTTTAGAGCTATTAGCATGTTCTTTATATTATATATATTATGCAAAATCAATTTTAATATACGTATATATAATAAATGTAAAAGTATAATACCCGTTATAAAAAATATTATATGTAATATACAAACAAATAATTTAACGGTAAAAAATATTGTATTTTAAATTCTTTAGTAGCGCTTTACGTAATAATTAATCCTCGTCAGCTTTAAATGAATTTTAAATTTTCAAATTTTATATGTAATTGTAAGCTCTACTAAAGAATTTAAAATACAATATTTTTTTACTGTTAAATTGTTTGTTTATATATATAAACTAGAGTAATTAAATATTAAATTACAGCTGTTTACTATTGTCTGCTATTCTCAACAACATATACACAAACTTCTGTTTATATTATCTATCTATCTATCTATCTATCTATCTATCTATCTATCTATCTATCTATCTATCTATCTATCTATCTATCTATCTATCTATCTATCTATCTATCTATCTACCTACCTACCTACCTACCTACCTACCTACCTACCTACCTACCTACCTACCTACCTATCTATCTATCTATCTATCTATCTATCTATCTATCTATCTATCTATCTATCTATCTATCTATCTATCTATCTATCTATCAAACACTAGAGTGCGCCACTAGAGCTATAGCCTAGGATATGAGAATTTATTGATGAGGATACTAAGCATAAATGCCTACACAGCTATATCATCACTCATAGACATTTAAAATTGCCCCTAGATCGCAAAGAGCAGATATTCTTTGAAAGTATGATTTGGCAGAGCAGACAAAGGTACATAACTGTTAAAACAGATCTAACAATAAACAAAAAAAACTTTATTTGCAGTGTGGTACAGTTCAAATACAAATGTATTTCAATTGTAATTGCCACTTTTATATGTTAGCATGTAGTGTATTTGATATCTGGAAGCTTTAAGTCTTACTATTCACAAAACTTTACATTGTAATGCTGCATCAGCTCTAAAAATTATTAAGCATTCTATTATTTATATGAGTCTACTACATATGTGTTCTAATTTAAGATGTGCAAACATATACATTTCACTTTTGCATTAAAAGTACAATGACCAAAAGGCAGCTTAAATTCATGATAAAAATTCATACCATGCAGACCATTATAAAATTAGACCTACGCACTGTGCATCTGCTTCCATGCCATTTTAAAAACACAACAATAAATAAGTCTCTTAATCACCTGGAGTACCAAGCAAAAAATATAAATCAAGGGGAGAAATGTCTCAACCTGAAGCAAATCAAAATCATCTGGAAGTACCTCAAGCAGGAACAATATATAAAAGGCAAATAAACACACAATATTGAAGTGTTGTGAATAAACTATCTAAGCATTCCTATATGAAATGCACACACCCATATATATATATATATATCAATCTTTAATTTCTGATACTTGTGAAGCAAGTAAAGTAAACTGAGCACAATGTCTATAAATTTATACAATAAAATCAACTTATTATATGATTTATATACCTGTACACACATTACATTCATCATCATCATCATCATCAACTATTATCAATCCACTGCAGGTATAAGCTTTTTCCATGTTTAATCCAACTTCTCTGATTTCTAACTTTTCTTCTTCATATCACCCCTGCACACTTTTTTATTTCATCCACCCACCTCACATGTGGCCTCATTCTGTTTTTTTTTACAATCTTTTGAAATCCATTTTAAGATTTAAATTATTCATCTATTATCATTTCTTTTAGTAATATGTTCAGACTATTGTGAGTTCAGTGTTTTAATTCATTCAATGATGTAATACCTATTTGCATATCCATATATTGTTTTTTTAATCTCTTCTTGTTTTTCCTAACATGTATCTCTCCATACTTCTTTGAGTGGTTTGAAATGTCTGTATTGCTCTTCTATTAAGTGTTCATGTATCAGATCCATAAGTAAAATTGAAAACCTTCCTTTTCAAACACAGACATATTTTCTTTCAATATTAAGTTATTTCTATTAAAAGCATTCCAATGAAGTTTAATTCTATGATTAATTTTATCCATTATGTTTCCATCTATAGTAGTAATCTGACCAAGGTATTGTAATTGTTAATAAATCATTATCAAACTTTATTTTCATCTTTTGAAAAAATTCATTGAATGTTACTTTAGCCTTTTTAATTATAAATTTATTAAATGCACATTGATTACGTAAGTAATATTTACTGTAGAGGTCCCTACTATCACATTTTATACGCATATTATCGAGGTTATAGCCTCAGTAAATATTATTTAGCCTTTTTAATGTTTACCTTTAGTTCTATTGTCTTACTTTCATATGATAACTCTTGTAATATTTCCTGAATCTTTAAAACACTATTTGTAAAAACATCTACATCATCTGCAAAATCCAAATGATTTAAATAATCTTCATTTACTTTTATTAATTTAACTTCCCATTTTAATCCAAAAAATATTTCTTGCAGCACTGTTTCAAAAAATTTTGGAATATACAGTCATCCTATCTTACACTCTTCTCAACGTTAACCTTACTAGTATCATTATGTAATCTAATTGTTACTGTTGCATTTTTATAAACATCACATTAACACACACATATATATTTGCTTATATTAATAATTTTTGAACATCTTCAGTGAGATACTAAATTTTAATTATACTAAATTTAAAATATTAAAAAAATAACCAGTATTAAATAAATAACCAAATCTTTTATACTTCTTTTAAAAACTTTTTTATTTAGTAGAAATATTGATCTAAAACTAAAATTCAATTATTTTAAAACTAAATTGTGATTGGATGGAGGGGGGGGGGAATTAAAAAACAAAACCATTTTTTTTATCTCTTGAATATTTAAAGATATAAACTATTTTCCCAACTAAATTTTTTAAAAGAAATTATGTCTTATACTTTTAAAATAGAAATATTTAAAATGTATTCAGAGCATACCTTGTTATCAAATACAAAATCACACATTTAATAATGAATAAAAACTAAAATATGTTAATATAAAGATAAATACATAAATATAAAAATCATCTAAATTAAATTATAAATAAAATTGGGTTGTTTGTAGAGAAAGTTTAAAAGATTGTAAAATAGTTCACAAAATAAAATGATTATCTTTAAGTCCAAAAACATAGCTGAGTAGCTATTATTTTTCTTTAAAAGAAGAATTAGATTTACATATGTATGTTTTCAAGACTAGAAATCTTTAATGGCTTATTAGTGAAGTCTTTCCAATTACAGGTCGACAATCTTAGATACAATTGGGTGTGGTATCAGGTAGAATTGGTTATAAAAATTTTCATTTACTGTTGAAAAGTACATTTCTGTAACTGCATATTTGAAGATAGTTGGGACAGTATTGGATCAAATTTAGCCAGAAGAGTTGGACAATCTAATGATTATGAGCTATATGCTAGAAAAATGAAGTTTATTTGTGGTGGTCAGCATCATATATTTATTAATTCAGCTATGGGTAGAGATTCAGTGTTCTTCATGTTAAGCAATTAAGAGCAAAGACCAAAAGAATAAAAGTATTTTCTGAGCTGATCTGTTTATATTATTCACTTTGCAAAACACATTTTTTTCTTTTAATTAACAAGCCTACATGTTTACAAAATTCTTTAATTAAACAAGCCAGTAATTATTTTACAACTTCATCTGTACAAAGTTTTTTAAATAAACCAGTCTATCTGGTTATACAATTCTTTAATTAAACAAGCACATATATTTACAGAAGACACTTAGCTATCTCAAACTTTAAACTATATTTGACATTTTTAAAATCATAAACAGAGCTTAAAAATGGTTTTCCAAGAATTTTAATTAATAATAATAATACAAACTAATTGAATGAAGTTTTGTTATTTAATTAAGCTTTGCTTCTAGAACATAAATAAATACATTTAATTTAAATAAATAAGTTTTTTTATCTTCATAAAACTAAATTAAAATTGACTTAATTTGATTTTGAACACAAGTCTGTATTGATATGTGTGTGCTTATATAATACAAACCTATATAAATATATAAAGTTAATCCAATTTATGAAACCTGAATTTGATTCACAAATGCCTACTACTGTATTTTTAAAATAAATTATAATTTGAGATAGATTACCATTCATCTCAATATGTAACTAATCAAATTAATTCCTGAATTGCATCCCATAATATTTCTAGTGAAAAAAATAACAGACTCATCTTTTTTACTATATAAATATCTTGGAATAAATTTCTGACCATCAAGTGAATTCAAACAATTAAATTTCACCACTAGAAATGTTGACCCAATCTCTAATTAAATATTGTTATTGCCTGATTACTTTACAATCAAATATACTTATGCACCCATACTAAAGCTTTTAATATTACAATAGGTGCTGATGACTTTTATCCAAATTAAAAGTTTAATGAAATATCATACATCATATTTTAAGGAATATGTATACATATTATTTACTAATAGTGTGCAATTGATTACACATTACTCTTATAATTAAATATTTATAATTCAACAATATTTAATTATAAGTTTTTTTTTATAATTTTATCTTGTGTCTAATTTTTTAAAAATCTGATTTATTCATTCATTAACAATTTTTAAATTGATATCTATAGTATAGTGCTCTTGCTGAAAAAGCTTTATTTTTTTCTACTTACCATACTTTCATCCTCTGATAGAAGTGATATGGGGTTTATAATAGTTATTAATTATAACTAAGTACTCTTCATCAATTTACGTTCAAAAGTTTTAATTTCTACATTATTTATTGGAATATAGTTTTAGTTTAAATGTTTCATAATGTATGCTTAGATTGGTTTTATTCCAGATACACTTCTGATTTTATTCAATAATTAATAAAAAAAACATATGGTTGAATAGGTTAGATGTCGCATTGTTGTGTGTACTTTTACTTTTCGTTTTGTATGCAAATCCCTTTTTGGCTTATGATGACTAATTCACATCTAATTTAAAATTAACATTCATTTGAAATCTTATAAAAGAAACAAATGATCAAATTAAAATTATTTTATACACCCTAAGAGATAATCTGATTCATTTCAAAAGTATACGCTGTTAGCAATGATTCGTCTTGAAAGTTGAAGAATGATGGACTACTTTTCATAATCATTTAATATATTTTTGAGAAATCAGAATATCAAACAAGTAATGTCATTCTGAAGAAATGCTATTTATATGATTGCAAGAAGTCTATATCCAATTGATGGTTATTAATAAAAATCACAATACTAATATCTTGAATACATTCATTACTTCTATGTATATGTACTGTACGCAGAAACAAAATTCCCCATATAGTAGCACCACTTGGTACAAGCTAGAGTAATCAATGGATGAAGAAAGATTTTATTGGATGAGTAGGCACCAGATAGGGATTTTATGCACAAACCCTCCTGCAGCCATTAATTACTCTGGTTTGCACTGAGTGGCATTACTGTATGGAGAGTTTTGCTTCTGTGAAAAAACAGCTTGTGTAAGCATAAAGAATGGTAGTCATGTGATGTTTGATATATTTACTATAACATATTTTATACAGCAATACTGATTTTTGAATAACACTTATCTATCATAGATATCAAGATAACTAAAAATTAATAAATGAAGTTTTTTGTTTTTATAGGATTTTGTATATTAGTTCTTTACATTTTCAAATATGGTACTTTATATCTAACAAAATATTTTTTTCTGCCATCATTTTTCAAATATAAAGATTAAATTCCACCAACACATATTCATAAAACAATTTATATTGTTTAATTTTTTAGATATTAGTGACAATTTTTTTGGATATTAGTAACCTTAAATTTTCTTAAATATTTGTGACCAACGGTATCGACTGTTTCTTTTATAGTATGAGCTAGATACTGTACTATATATTTTTGAATTCGATTATGTATAGCTTTTGGTTCAATGTAAATGGTTTATCATCATTATAATTATTATTGAAACGCTGTTTTAAAAAGATTTCACCTTTTATAGAATTAACACTATCTTTAAAAATAGCTATTATATATATATAAGACAATTATACTACCTAAACAATGATACTAAGATCCAGCCAAACTATTAATGCTATAATAATAATAATAATGATGATGATGATGATGATGATAATAATAATAATAATAATAATAATAATAATAATAATAATAATAATAATAATAATAATAATAATAATAATAATAATAATAATAATAATAATAATAATAATAATAATAATAATAATAATAATAAACAATTGCCTTTTCAGAACTGGAAAACTTTATTCACATCTGTCATTTTAAATAGCAACGTTTAAATATACCCACATATGTATTTATGTACATTCTTTTTCTTAACAAACTAACCAAATATATAAAAAAGAATGTTATTCTCAAATATGTTAGCTATTGCTTGAATTCAAATACTTTTACAAATTTTATATTAAGTTTTAAGACTCGCCAATCATACAAAACAAATGTCTTTTGACAAACTTTTTACATTTTCAATATTATTTAAATAAACCAAAACAAATGATAATTAAAAATCACAATCACATATATAATACTCACCGTCGGCTTTTATGAACAAAATATTAGCAATAATAATAATGAAGTGTTTTAAAGCCATTGCGAAATCACACAATTTAATCTGATTTCAATGTTTCTTCTAATTTATATAACATAGGTAATGATATTTAGAATTTCCCATTATTATTATTATTTTTTGCTTGTTAAATACAAAAGATGTACGTGTTTAAGTAAGTTAAATTGTGCTAATTCACGAATAATTATTTCAAATAATTGGCTATATGCTTCTCATTTTTTTTTATTACATTAAATTCTACAGAGTCAGCTTAAAGAAAAAATTAAAAAAATTAGCAAACATTTTCAATACAATTATTTTAATTTTAATATTTTTCTTTCTATTGGTTAAATAAATATTCAAATGATCTTTTTTAGTTATATACATACAGGCTATACAGATTATTATCACAACTAAGATATGTGTGACAATACAAGAAACTATGTATTCGGATGAATTATTTATCGCGTATACACACGGTTAGACTACAGGACTCATTTTATATCAGCCCGATACCTTTTAGCAATTGCTTTGCCTAAAGTTCTTATTATAAGAAGAATTCTAATTGATTAACTAATTAAAAATCTTTTAGCGATGCCGAAACTTTCTCAACATAATACAACAAACTTGTAAGAGCAGACTGTGAGCATGAAAAGTTGTGAGTAGATTATAAATAAGTTTGTTATACTAGCACTGCAAATATTAGATATCAAAGAAGACACGAGTAAGATCGTTATACTCCCAAACAAAAATAAAATAAAACTACAGCATTTAAACAGCCATGAATTAATTGTACTAAACTTAAAAAAAACAACAAAAAACATTAATATTCTACAAATTGGATAGAATTTATATACTAATAAAAATTGCCACTAGCAGTTCTTATTAAAAGAATATGGTTGTTCTATCGTCAGAAAAAATAAAACTAAAGGAATAATGAAGTATTAAGATTTGGATGACTACATATACTAATCTAACACTGACTGCAAAACTTTCTTCATGAAAGCCTTTAACATCTCGCATACGCGTACCTCTAGATTGTTTCTATTTTTAGATATATTTTTATAATAAAAGTAATCAATTCAAAACTTTTTAGAATGCTTTCGACATCTTTATAATATAAATAAGAAAGATGGCTTGCATCTCCCATAAAAATGATGTTCATTATCATTATAAATCATATCTATTTTTTAGGAAATATACAGGCATTCATTTGCTTTAGCACCAAATTCAAACAAAATTGCGCTCTTATAATAATAGATTTAATATTATCATGTTAGAAAGCTGATTTGCCTTAGTATTTTTAGAAGATTGTGGAGTATTATTAAATAAAAAATTTTAATTGCCTCTATTTTATATCATCCATAGGGAATTTTGGCAGAATAGTTCTATTATAAAATTAATTTAGTTAAAGTAGTTATATCTCTGTATCGGCATCAAAATACCACCACATCGTTTAATATGTTAAATACAATAACATCACATTGCAGATGCGTTACACTCCGACATCCAACTTCAGATTTTTGCTTCAAGATCCATAGAGATAATTAAATTTGTTTTTCATCAATGACTGATAATCAAGAACTCGCATTTTTAAAAACAAAAATAGCTTAATTGTCAGAATAAATGAAATTTAAAAATAACAAAAAATAATTCCTATAATCTTGATGGCTGATTTATCACTAATAAATTTTACCAAAGACTACTGAAAAATTAAGTACTCATACTGGTTTAAGACCAATTTTAGTATCAGACGTTTCAAATTAATAATTTCTTTTATGCTATTGTTAATACATTGTACAGGCTTAAACCTGCATTTATATATGTAATATATGCGGGGGTTTGAACTCAGACGTTCACACGACCCACCACTCTCAGTGCCATCTCATATTGCTGACCCACCTGATCACACACATGTTGAAAAGATAGATAATCACCAATATACGTATTTCATGCTAAACCAGCAATCACCAGTTGGTCCAGATTCCTATCTTCCCACACACATATATAATCAGCATTCAGCTTTATATTAAGATAGCCAATCTTTATACTTTAATGGACAGGCTTCAAACTATTCCAATTCACAACTCTTTAGTCTTCCATTTCATTGTTATTGTGCAGAAACTATATAATAGAAGCCAGCATTTGGGAACAATAAAGTAATAGATACTATAATGATCTGATTCTTTCAGATCATTAGAAGAGATAATTTATTTCTCTTGAAGATACTTTTTTATAACTAAAAATGTATTGGTAGCAAATTTAGTATTACAGATTCAAACATTAATCGATAGAAATAGAATTTTGTAGTAAGTTTTAATCTACAGTTATGATTGTTTAAACATAAGCCTTTAAAATCAACATATATTTTCATTATTATAATCACCATTATCATCATTAGTTGTATGCCAAAAGACTAGTCCCACCTACCAACGTATACCATATTCTCCAAGTCATTAACTCAGTCTCTCGAAAAACTCAAAACTGTTTATATAATATGATCAGCCATCCTTTTACTTCTCTTTTTTCTTCTTATCTTCTACATTTTTTTTCAGAATATTTTTTGTAATTCTTCAGCTACCAATTGTTTTCTCCTCATATTTTTTTAAAAATAATAATTTTAAACGTATTTTTTCATTTTTCATTACTTATTTTATGATTCTAGCTTATCTTTTTATTTTCACTCTCAATCCTACACATATAAAACCTTCATTTTTCTAATCGCCTGCTATTCTGCTACATATCTTTACAAATAAAAATGTAAGTAATTTTTTAAGATATAATTTCAATGACCTGCATAAGACACTTCCCTTTATTTTATTTCTATTTCCACTTGAGTTAAACAACTTTCTAAATATTTTAAAGCACTGCCAATGTATAAGCTTCTGTTATTGGCTTTATTGTTCTACTTTTTTCTTTTCACTATCTAATTTTATTTATTTGCATTTACTTTTATTCCAAAATTTCTACAATCCTACATAATATTTTATTAAGCTTTACTGATATACCATTGGTAAATATGATACAATGAACCATTTTGTTCTCCATTCTAAATCCTTTTTATTAAATAAATTTCCACTTAATATTTTTTCTAAATTTGTTAAATAAAACAAAGATTAAAAAAAATTATCTGTCTAATTGCAAAGATAAATCATTTTTGTCAATCTATGTATTTCTTCTGCAAAAATCTATCAAAGTAACGAAATTTATTCCATCAAATTTCTTTTAAGGTCAATACAACAAATATTAATCTCCTTATGGTTCATGATTCCTTTTAGCAATAGTTTTCATCATTCTAAGTACATCTCCTGTGTTTTTAAATTTAACTGCTCCTCAAATCAGAGCATGTCTAATCTATTCAACACATTTCACTATTCCATTTAATTGAATAATTAAAGGTCCTGAGATGAAACTCAATTCTATCACTTTCAGTACTAGAACGTTACGTGATCTTCAAAGTTGATGAATCATTCGATTCTTTAAACTAGTTTGTGTGAGATTAGGCAGATTGTTTTCAACCTCTTATGTTTCATTGAAGCAATTTTTTTTCTACAGTGAACTCTTGAACAGATTTCATTGAGACAGATGCTCTAAAATGTGTTTGGTTTGTTTCGATTTCCTAGTGTTCTCAAGTATCTTATTATACATGTGCTTTTTTATATTTTGCATTATACACAGTATTTTTGATCTTAAGTGAGTAAAATACACTTACTTTTCATTTTGATTTACTTTCCATTTTGTGATTCGTACAATATACTTTTCTCTTTTTTGTTACAGCAGTTACACATGCCTTTTTTGATTTTATATTATACATGTAGTATTTTTGATTTTAAATGAGTAAATACATATAGTTTTCATTTTGATTTACTTTCTATTTTGTGATTCATATGACATACTTTTTATTATTTGTTACAGCAGAAAATCATGAAAATTTGGGATTTACCTGCTACTGAGATAGATGTAGTCCACTACTTTCAACATAAATGGGATTCACCATCTGAAAAATGTGCCAAAATGGCCATGATATGGCCCTTTATAAATAAATTTTGACAAAAAATGGCATTGTAACATTCAAGGTTATAACAGTAAAGTAGGATTTCATAAGAGAACATGATTGGAGGGTACAGAACTACATTTCTGATGGCACTATATTTTATTTACAGCTATGCTTAAAAATTAACATCAATAGAAAGGGGAAAATCACAGCTGGATATAGCTAGCAAAACAATAATAGACTGAAAGAACTATATACAAGAAGTTTGTTCTACTGTGATATTAATTTGAAAAAAAAAGTAAAATTGGAGGCTCTAACAAACTCATTGAAATAGATGAGAGCCTCTTCAGCAAAAGAAAAAATCAAGCCAAATGAATACTTCAAAAACAGTGAATGTTTGTGCAGGAAGATTAATGACTGTTTCATCAATGGCAATTGATGATAGAACAGTAGCAACTCTAATGGAAGCAATCAAACCAAATGTGGAAAAGAGATCAACAATTTATTCCAACTGTTGGAAAGCAGATAAAAGTGAGGAACTATAACCTAGCAATTACAAACATTTTCATATCAATCATAAATATAATTTTGTCAATACAGTTACTTTCTGTTTAGTTACATATAATCTAGTTAATTATGTACACACACCCATATATTCAATTTAAACTACACTTTAGTGTTGAAGCTGTGACACAACAAATAAAAATGACAAATTAAATCACGTTCATTTGTTTCAAATTGTTGTGAGACTATCTTAAACAGACATTAATAGCAATAAACATAAAATTTAAAACAACGGGCGTCTATTTAGTCTCACTTCGAAATGAATAAAAATGATTTCCATTTTCATTTGTTGTGGCAAAGCTTTAATATAAAAAGCTATGACACTAAATATCACTCTATATTTAAATTATGATTTTATCTCTTCAATTATATTTCATATTATTTGGTGCTACTTAATTTTCTTTACATATGTGCTTGTTTGTTGTTTGTTTAAAGGATATTAAATGAATGGCAATTCACTCTGCTTTTTTAAATTAGATTATGAACCAATTTGATTTTAGATTATTTAAGGAATATACTAAACAACTTGAACATGAATGAAAATCGTACGTGTATCACAACTCTGACATTGTAGGGAATTGCATGAATATCAATATGAACTTAAGTTTTTTATATATATATATATATATATATATATATATATATATATATATATATATATATATATATATATATATATATATAATGGATATAATTAATGAAAATTCAGTACATCCTCGAGGTACTAAAATGGATTGACTATAATTCACATTCAAATTCAATAATAAATATTACAAAATGAAAAATGCATGCAACAATGGGGTTGCCTACTAGCTAAATATGTAGTCCAGCAAATGCAAAATGGAAGAAAAAATAGACACAGGCATTTTAATGGTCAAGTTTTGTACATTTGCTTAATAGAACTAGAATTCAAGCAAAGGGACCAAAGCTGACCAGAGTGGGATAGTAAAATCCCAAGTCCAACCAGGCTTCAACTCATTTACCCATTCTCCATGACTCAATACCCTATGGACGATACATCTAAGAGTACATTCACCTTCTATTTGTTCGTGGCTGGCATAGGACAGGAAGAAACATGAGACTCAGGGTTTTAAATGCACATAAATTAATTAAATCTATTAAACTAATGGCATAGTATTGGAGGTAATGTTCACAATTCATCATTAATGCATAGATTGCACATTTATATTACTTAACTAACTAGGATTGAATTGGATTGAAATTAAGCAATGAGAAATCACATGAAACCAAAGTAATTTAAATATACATTTATTTATCAATTTAACAAAGAACATACTTTAAAGCATAATGAACACATTCAGGCATTACTGTGGTTGAGAATACTATCAAATTACACTCATCTTACATTTTAATTGACATATGTGTGTGTACATAAACTATCACTCTAATTATACCTATAAGAAATGCTGGTACTTACATATTAGTCCTGTGACACAGAGCATGTATTAGACATGCTGCACCTATTCACATATGTATCATTCCACTGATAACTTTGTAGTCTTATAATATGACCAAAATAACATGTACACAGATTTTATACATGATATTTTCGCAAAATTAGCATGTATACAGATCTTTTGTACATCATATTTTCCCAAAGATTAACAAACTTCTTGGCAGGTTGAATACACCTGTGAATAGATGCAGAATATCTAATACATGCTTCATGTCACAGTACCAATACACACTATAAATAATTTTTAAGCAATTAATATGAAACACCATTAAACAAAAAGTCATAAAATCAGTAAATTTCAACAATTTTGGAGTGTATTTTACTAGAAACATATACGACTTTCACAGGAGAAATATACATTTAACATATATTAATGGACTAATTTTTAAGCAATTGTCTAATATATAATTAAAAAAAAATCAAATACATGCAGCATTTTCAATAAATATATATGAAATTTAGATGAAAAAATATAAAATGTACTACCAATTTTAATCAGCAAATTACAAACCATAAATAATTTTTAAGCAATTAATACGAGATGACATTAAACAAAAAGCCATAATTTCAATAAATGTCAACAATTTTGGAGAATATTTTACCAGAAATATATACGATTTTCACAGGAGAAATATCCATTTAATACATATTAACCAACTTTTTGCTAGTTACGGCTAAAAACGTGACCGCTTCCCCTTGTTCAAATCCCATCATTTTTAACGTTACAGTAAAGATTTTACCAGCATTTGAAAGGTTATAAAAAGTTCCATAAGATGCTGCCCTCTCTTGAATTATTTTAAAAGTAAAAAATCAATAAAACTGACGTTTCAGGTCTAACAAAAGAATAAGGTGGTCTTTTCTTGAATCTGATTGGCTGTTAAATTTCGACAACAAAGAAAATGATTGTCAATAACATCCACCATTACGATTTCTTTTGTTTCATTTTGAAAATGATAAACAAATGTTTTAGACCATTTTAAAAGTATTTTTTGACAAATTATAAATTATTTTGATAAAATATGCTAAAAATAAAATTATTTTAGAAAAATAGTTAAGACTTTAAAAAAAAAATTATTTACTTATCTGCAATGTAAAATTGGAAAGAAATCACTGACATCAGCAAAATTTTTTGGTTGGTGAGTAACATTCATTTTAGATTTGCCACTATCAAATTTTTTATAATTATAAATAAAAATTTATTTTTGGAAAAACTTTTGTTCACTTTCATAACCTGACAAATTATTAACCCTTAAACCGCTAATTTTATCATTGGTTGTATCAGATAAAAATCAAATCTTTTAATTGGCCAACTCACAAACTGAAGACAAAGCCTATTGCTAAAACATATTCGCCTATAATATTAAATTCAACTCAGATACGTTTATAAAAAGTATATAATTAATTTTTAAGGTTGTGAAGACAACGAAAGTTCTTTCAAAAATAAATTGCTATTTATTTATTCTAAGATATTGAATATCGGCAACATAAAAGTTATAATGTAAACAAAAAGATCGACTTTTACGTTATAGAAAAGTAAATATTTCTTTTTATTACAACTTCAATATTTGTACTAAAATCTTCAGTATTTTTCGAAAATAATTTTGTTTTTTTATTATTCTCTCTGAAAATTATGTTTAATTTCCATAAATATTATTTAATAATAATTTAAATCATATTCGAAATGAAAATCTCAGCGTTTTTCTTTATTTTCTTTGATCAGGCAGTTTCTTTGTTCTTTCCAGCCAATCAGAATGTCTTTTTCGGCTGAGAGCATGCTAAGAACCAATCACAAATAATGTTCCTTCTTTGTTTAGGTTTAAATGCGTTTTTTTCTATTTTTTACTTCTAAAATAAATCGGAAGATGTCACCATCGTACAGAACTTTTAAAAATGAATTCAATACATATTTAACGAATTTTTTCGTATGAAAATGAACTGAGTTAGAGTGATTTCAGATGTCGACGAGGAGCCTCGTCGAGCGCGGGAAAAGGGTTAATATACTTTTTACAAACAAAACTAAAGTGAATATAATATTAAAAGATGAATATATTTTGATGCTTGAGTTTGTGAATTGATGCTTGAGTTTGTGAATTGACCAATTAAATGTTTAGACTTTTACCTCACTCAGCCAATAAAAAATAATCAGCAAAAAAGAGGTTAATGGAGTAACTTTTAAGCACTTTCCTGATATATAATTAAAAAAAGAATAAATATATATGAAATTTAGATGAAAAAATGTACTACCAATTTTAATCAGCAATTACAAACTATAAATAATTTTTAAGCAATTAATACAAGATGCCATTAAACAAAAATTGGTAAATTTCAACAATTTTGGAGCATATTTTACCACTAACACATATACGACTTTCACAGGAGAAATATACATTTAAAAAATATTTTATATATATATTATACCACTAATGAGCAGTGCTATTTTAAAATTGCTGCATGCAATCTTTTAGGATAAATAAAAAATATACAATTATTCAAAAATAAACATTTTCTTAAATAATGGAAAGTTTAAACTTGATTAGTAAATAATAGAATCACTAAGTTGTCTGGAAATAATTGAATTTCAAGTAATTAAAAGTACTCTCTTTTTCGTTTCAAATATTAAAGAAAAAAAAAGAAATAAAAGTTGAAACTAAAAGCTTAAAATATAATTCTTCTACATAAATTAAAAATATCTCTTTTTATTTAAATTAAAGACAAAAAAGGGGTCTCTTCCCATTTATTTAAAATAAGTGAGATTGTAAATAAAAAGTCAATTTTAAATATTAAGAAATATAGTAAAAGTGTGTGCATGTTAATAAAATAGAATATGAATGTTAAAAAATAGTAAAAATAAATGAAAGTTATAAATTAAAAGAAGTTCCCTCAAATATTGTATATGCTCATAAGTGATATAAAAACTGAATTAGCAATGGCTACTAATTAAAGAATCTATAAACAACAGGAATTAGTAATGGCTATCAACTGAAAACAGGATTAAAATCTTATCAGAATGTAATCAAAAACAGTAAATGAATTTCAACAATGGATATAGCTGGCGGGTATAGAAACTAATGACAACAGGTCATTGCATAAATAGTCTGGTTTTTCATCATTCAATAAGTTGAGTTTGATCAAATTCAATCAGTTAGTCAATCAGTTATATAATCAGTTTCTCCACACATCCAGAGTCAGGGTTTTTGATAACAATGCAGTGTTAGCAGCTGTCAGATGTGTATGGCTGGGCTCTAGCCTTAGTTCAATGAAACAACAACACCCTGCCCAGGAAAGTGATGCATGCGTAATAACTTGAAATCACCAGAGATATCTAGCTGTCTTGACTAATAGTATCATGAAATAGTAATCATAGAAAGCTCCACAAACATCAAACCAACCAGTTGGAAAAACTCACCTGAAGCCGCAAACAGAAGAATTTAATGTCCAAAATCCTATAGATAATGAATAACTTTTTCTTATTCCACTTCTGATATTAAAGTAGCCATTACAATAATCTGAAGCCTCCAGAGTCAGTAAAACAAATAAACTCTATAGCATGCATAAACAAACCATTGATGTGTGTGTTTTAAATATTTTGTGTTTATTTAATACTCTTGTTATATTATATTGTGTGATTTATTAAGAGTGCATGTAGTTATATATAAAAATCATTATTTAAGTTAATTAAGAATTTATAATAGTAGTTTCTAAAATATAATAGTAAACATTTCATTGAAATAAATGATCTTTAAGCTTAATATTTGTTGGTCAATTTTTTTACCACTAAATAAAGTAACCATATATTATATCATCCTTTTGATTGAGCTAGTTGGGATATCTTAGGTGCTGAATTAGTTTGCCATCATTCAAAGCACATCAGTTCTCATAATTAACTGGTGCCTGGGGTTTACTCCGAAACAAAAAGTGCTTTGAATGATAGGTGTTGAATTCTGCAGTTGAGAAGATATCTGTGTCCTGGAAACATGGTCTTAGTTATATATATATATAGTTTTTTATATAACTTTGTTTTATATAACGGTGTTTTTGGTAGAATGCCATCTGTTATCATAAATACAAGTGTTAGCAAGTTTTTTAACTTGTGTTTTTTGTTTTTCATAAATGTACCTTTGAGGTCTTTCTTACAATGATGTATATTGCAGAGGCTTCTACTATGTGGTGATGCTGAACTGAGATCAGACCCATGTAGCTATCTGGCTTGCTATGCTGAGTTTGAAGACATTAACATGTCTAAGAGATTCATGCTTGCAAGCTGAATAGAAACTGTTTCATAAATGCTCAGAGTTTGTGTTTAGATCTAGTTTCTTATTCCTGTTTTTCACTGATGATAGCAAATAGCTTGAAATCATGATCTGAAAGTGGAATTAAAGTTAGAGATAGTGAATACTCGCTCTGACGTTTATGTAAACAGAAAACTATGCTTGACGGTGTTTTTGGTAGAATGCCATCTGTTATCATATATATATATATGTAAGAAAAGCACAATTTTATTGTTACAGCATTGAAATGAGGTCATTCAATAAATAAATTAATCATAATGAAAAAGTAGTGGTGCTGATATGACAGCAGAAGAGTCTGACATGAGATTGTGCTTCTAAATGAAGAAAACAAAGTGGCTAAGAGTCCCATTTCTAGGGCACTGCTTAGAGAAGTTTAATTGGGCTTGGCATGGTCACCAGGATTCTCTGGTGCAACCAACATTAGAGGCCTGTTATATGAAAATGAATTGTTATATAAGTGTGTAAAAAGTAAAAATAATGGTGATTTAATGTCTCCTTCAGTTTTTTTTGATCATGAAAAAACATGTAAATATAAATTTAAATTTGATTTTGAAAGTGTAAAAATTCTTCATGAAGAGAGAAACCATAATAAAAGAAAAATTAAGGAGGCAATTTTTATAAATAGGAATAAAATGCATTTAATAAATAGACAAGCTGCTAACATTAAAATACAAGATTAGTGGGATTTGAATTGATGACATTTGCTTCTGTTTTTTTTCTTTTGAATTTAATGGCAGTTGAGGCAGGTTTAAGAAATTAACTCAAAGTACTTCTGCGGATTGAAGGATTGTTTATAATAGTTTGTAAACCATTAAATTTATTATTTTTAATATATATATATATAGTAACCTTCTGGATAGGCTACAGAAATATTGATTGTGATTATGTAGCATTGTATCAGTAACAGCTGATTGCATCTTACTTAAAAAAATGAAATAACCTGAAATTAAAAATTTTTTTTTTATTAATGACCTAAAACTATGTTTAAAAGCATTTACAGATATAATTTGAAGGTTTTGAGATATTTAATATTTTTCTTTAGTGAGTAATTAATGTTAGAAAGGGGGCTGGCTTGTCACAGAAATTGTCAGTTTGGTTTAAGTTGATCCAAGTTTGTTTTATTTGTCTGTAGAACAGTATTGATATTTGTTTAGATAATTCTTTGGTTTATTTGCTTATAATATTTCAATCCATAGTGTAAATAGTGCAATATGTTTGATTCATCATCATAGAAATTTTCCTTTTAGTCATATCAGTTTAATACCTGTAGAATAGTATTTATGGATGTGCATGTACCTTGTGACATCTTTCAGCTTCATTTTTCATTTATGTACTTCATTAAATGACCAAATATTATGTCTCATAGACAAAACATTTAATTTTATAACCATAGCTTGGATAAACAGCTTAAACACAATTTAAATGAATTAATAGATCACTGGATTGGTGGATTATTAAACAACAAATACACTATTAAATATTTTATTTGTTAAAATAATTATCATTAGTTTTTATTTTGTTACTTTAGAAATACTGAATATTTTACTTTTGGTTCAATTTAATATTTAAAAAACAAAACAAAATGATTTTTATTATTTTTTTCAAAATAGAAAGATTCTTGCATATTCTGTAACTAATTAAGCCAGTGCAATGGAAGGAGCAATTTTTTTCCAGAGTTGAACTTTTGAGTAACCTTGTATTGATGGGAGAACAGATGCTTGGATAATAATCTGGTATAAAGGGGAATACTTTTACAAAAAGTTGACTTTGACTTTGCTTTTCTGATTTCAACAATTCTCTCTCCATAAAAAGTTTTTATTAGTACAATTTCATTTTTACAAATTAGTTCTTCCATGGTCCAAGCTTGAAAGTAAAACTTCTATTAATTTTCTGGATGAAAACAGCTCAGAAAAATTACTGGGAAAAACAAGGAAGTAATATGCAGATGTAGACAATGGTAAAATAAGGTACATCTCCCTGCTTTTAACTGACTAGTTTAAATTCTAAATCATCATTTGAGATGTGTATGTATGCCTAAATTATAAATTTATTTAACTTCAATTTTTAATATTAAAGAAGTAATTGAAATGCGTATTTATATGTCAAATCTATTTTGAATAAATCTTATTTCTAATGTTAAAGAAGTAATTGAAATGTATGTCTACATTATAAGTTTGATTTACTTAATATCTAACACTAAAGAAATAACTGGGATGTATGAATCTGGAAAATTTATGCTGAACTTTTTCATTAAACACTTTAGAGACTCTTTGTTGATAATTTTTGCTAACTATAAAGAAATAAAGTTTAAATGGAAGGATGTGTGCAGATAATTTATTATAACCTGCTTTATTATTATTATTGATAACATATATACCTAACCATTTCATATCTGGAAATAAAAAACAAAAATGAGTGACATATAATTAATGAATTATTGACTTATCTGTAAATGTGCTGATAAATGAACAGGTAGAAGAGCATGAAACTGGATATAAATTTCTTTTATTTTATTGTTCTCATCATTTGCATTTGATTTTTTTTAATTAAAATATGTTATCAATAAACTTACATGAATTTAAATGAATTTTATGAACTGAGTCATGACTTGCTTAATGAATGACTTTTAAAAATTTGGAACAAATGCTTAAACATGTCTAATGAATTAGATAATAAATTATTGTTCAACTTATGCAGTATTAGATATTTGTTATCATAATGAAGATTTTCATGTGTTATATTGCCAGCAGTTTCATTAGCTATTGCTGAGAACTTTGAAATGCTATCCAATTGGATCTAATTAATATTATTTATCTCCCTGCATAAAATTGTTATATGTTTATCCATATTTATGATTATACCAATGATCATAATTATTTAGTACATGACTAAGATATGTCATCTACAGACTGTAAATGAACTTTTCATTCCAGCTAAAAAAATCTTTAATGATTATTATTATTTTGTTAGCATTTGATAGATAGGTAGATTTAAAAATTTGTCTTATGATTTTAATTTTATTTTTGTTATTTGATTATTTCTCCCTTTAAGAATGTCTCACAAAGGTATAATATGGAGAGATATTATACTGAATAATTAATATTATTTTAATATAGTTTTTATTAAGTACTTGTGTTTTTATATGTGCACATGTGCTAGAAATAAATACCTGTTTGCTATGTAGGAGTTAATAGCTTGTCTTTGAAAAGAGGTCATTATATAAAATTTATTATCTTTGCATTTTTAAAAAGTCTTAAAATAATTATTTCTTAATAATTGTTTTACTCAAAATTTAAAGATTTGTTGTTTATCCCAAACTTTTTATTTTAATCTTGTGCTAACGTCAAATATACTAAAAAAATATTTCATCTTTGCTAGAAGTTATTCTGTCTTGCTTAGTTAATAATAATTATTATATTTCCAAGTTGAAATATTATACTTCATCAGAAATGAGAGATTTATTCATTATTTCTTTTATTACTTATTAAGTAATGTCATTACAGTATTTATTATTAAATGTGATTTGAAATTGTATATGTATTATTATGCTTATATACCAGTCTGTTAGTTAATCCAGTTATATAACGTTTGGATTGAAAGTAGAAATAATTTAATTCCCATCGCTTTTGGATGATGAAATGTGCAAAAAGAAGTGGAAAAGTTAAGGATTTATTTAAGAGTGAATTTACTATTTCTTTATTATGCTTAGATTGAAATGTATTTAGTGGCTATGCAGAATGAAATTGTTTATGTTATATATTGTATTGTCAGGGATTGAGATAACTCTCCCTTAATTTATTTGAGTATTTGCCATGAGTGGATTATGTATTGCATTGTCAGGGATTGAGAGAGCTCTCCCTTAGTTTGTTAAAATATTTGTTAGGAGTGGATTATATCCTCCAGATTAAGTAGTTATATTTTATGAATTATAGTATGTAAAATCAAATAGTGTATTTCCATTGTTTTTTGGTGATGAGATGATGTCCTTACCAGTTTGTTTTAAGCTTCAGAAATTAGACTAGGGAGTCACTGTGTATTGTTATTTAAATGATTAGAGTTATGAAAGTCTTTTTATCCATCATGTATTCTGTGGAATATTTTCCCATCATTTATCCATAGCCAAGTGTAAGATAATTTGCTGATAAGAAAATAAAAGAGATGTAGAATTGATTTTTCTCACAGAAGAGTAGCTGAAGTAGAATTAGTATTAAAGCTTGGTCAGCCATTGTCATCATCTGTATTATGACCTTTATCCCAATTTCATAAGAAAACTGATTGGATTTAGTAATATTAATTATTTTATAGCAGGTAGCATAATTCAGGTGCATGCATAAAATATTATTAATTTGGAAAGTATGGAGAAATCCATCATTAGTGTGTAGCTCTTTAATTATTGTTTCAAATCATTTTATATTAATTATTTAGGTTTTATACCATCACTTCTCATAATGTTTCATCCTCATTTGAATGATCAAGCAAAAGAAAAGAGAGTGTAGCAAATCAATAGAATTACTTATTTGGTTTGTGAAGGTTAGCTTGACCTCTTACTCATAGATTTAAAATCCTTCTCATATTATGTTGATGTGCATTTGAAGTAAAAATGCCAAGAAGTTTAGTTTCACATTTTATAATTTTAATGCCAGTGTTTAACAGAGTTTTATTTTTCATGAGTATAACAGAATTGACTGGTAATGTATGTGTATTTGAAGTAAAATACCAAGAAGTTATGTTTCTGTGTCATAGGTATCAAAATTGACTGATAGCTTATGTATATTTTATAAGTAAAATATCCAGAAGTTTAGTTTAATATTTTGCTATTTTGGTGCTGATATTATAATGTTTCCTTTCATAGGTTTATCAAAATGGGTTGATAGCTGGCATAAGTTATATAAAATACAGAAAGCTTATTTTATGTTATTTATTTTCATGTAGACTATTTAATCATTAATGTTAGAATTGTCTAAAAACATGTATACGTAAACTATAAAACCAAATGTTTATTTGATTATCTTGTAATAAATGTTTTATTTATTTAAAGCTGTGTTCAGAATTCTTCTTTGACATACATTCATGTTATATGTTTCCGCACATGCACAAACATTTACATATCCAATATAATATGGTTGCACTATTCCATAATTTAATGAGGAACATGTCCAGATCTGATGATGTTGCTTTTCTTGATCCAAACACTGTATGAAATGTTGATTATTTAATGATTCTCTGAAAATTTTATCATTCATTTATTATTTAGATGATGAATTGAAATCAAAACACACCCTATTTCTTTCATTATCTAACTGCTACCATTTTATCAAAATAATGCTTAATTTGTATCATTACTTAGTTGTTAGAAAGTATAGATTTAAAATTAAGCCATGCAATAAAGTAATTCCCTGAGATATTCCATTATTATTTAGATTAGATATCAATTCAGTTACTTAGTTTAAATTACTGTACAATTAAAAATTAAGTAATGCTATATTTTATTTTATATTTAACTCTAACTTACCATATGATATAGTGAATCAGCATTACATCTTTATTTTATTAATTTAATTTTATCACATGGTAGAGGTTGTTCAATGCATGTGAATGATGGGAGGAGATGAAGTATAGACTATAACTTGTCAATTTAAATGGTAGAACTTTACCAATTTTAATTCTTTATTTATTTTAGAACTTAATAGATGTTTCATCCCTATTATTTATAATGTTTCCTCCCACATCTAATATACGTTTTACACCCTATAGGTCTCTGAAGCTCCCAACTGAGCTAAGGTAAGGTAGAACAGCATTTTAAGAGTCTCATTGATAATATAAAGTGAGATCAGATTAGTAGTTTATTCTATGATCAATAGAATTGGCATCCCCGGGTATTTGTTGATAGGAAAGGTAGAAGAGGTGTTGGGGTGGGTTACTATATATATATATATATATATAAATTATAACTTTTTGGGATATACCGTGTATTATTTTCCATTGAGCACTGATATTTCGATGGAATAGCAACCGCCATTTTCAAGGTTAACTTTTGAAAGAAAAACCATTAGATCTTAACAAATAACATGACTGTGTGCGTTATTTTTTAAGATCTAACAGTTTTTCTTTCAAAAGTTAACCTTGAAAATGGTGGTTGCTATTCCATCGAAATATCAGTGCTCAATGGAAAATAATACATGGTATATCCCAAAAAGTTATAATTTATCTACATCATATAACCGTGAAAACATTAAGTACAACATATATATATATATATATATATATATATATATATAATTAATTACCCCAAATCTAAAATTCAACCAGACCAGCATAAAAATAATATTAAAACACTACCAAAGGTTTCACTGCTACAAGCAGACTTCTCAAGTGTAAAGAACTACTAAAACTACACAATATATATAATATTAAACATTACCCATAAATCCATTCACTTCCCATCCACCCTTAATATTAAAAGAACTTTTAAATAAATTAATTGCTTCAGAATAATAAATTTTCAATAATAAAGATTCTTTAATTCTTCCTTTGATTTCATTTCTCTCAAAAAAGACAACCTTAGCTTCATCAAAATCAGTAGTGTGGCCTGTATCTTTTCCATGGACATACAAAGCAGAACTAAAATATCTATTTTTAACTCTAATTTTATGAACCTTTGTTCTTTCATTTAAACTCAAACTACTCTTCTTTGAGAGAAATCAAATCAAAAGAAGAATTAAAGAATCTTTATTATTGAAAATTTATTATTCTGAAGCAATTAATTTATTTAAGAGTTCTTTTAATATTAAGGGTGGATGGGAAGTGAATGGATTTATGGGTAATGTTTAATATTATATATATTGTGTAGTTTTAGTAGTTCTTTACACTTGAGAAGTCTGCTTGTAGCAGTGAAACCTTTGGTAGTGTTTTAATATTATTTTTATGCTGGTCTGGTTGAATTTTGGATTTGGGGTAATTTTAATTATATTTTGACTAGTTTAGCTTTATGCTTGTAATATATATATATATATATATATATATAAATATATATAAAGCATATATATATATATATATATATATATATATATATATATATATATTGTGCCCTTTTGTATGGGTCTCCATAAATTGTTATATCAATTTATTAAAAAAATTTTAAATTTAAGATATATTACAGCTATATAATGTTGATTTTATTTATAATAATCTTTCAAAAGTTTAATTAAAGTAAACTATGAATATTTGATATGTGAAGTTGTGCTAATATTTGAGAGAGACATTTCAATAAAAAAAATGATAATATTATATGGTTGGGAAAACTGGCCATGATCAATACTGCATTAATAAGTTTTGTAAATAAATGTTTAAAGCTAAAAGTTTAAAAAAAGACAAGTTAAAATTAAATGCATATATATTTATTATTGAAAAGATTAATATTTAGTAAGTGAATATAAATATTTACTGTTATTAATAGTATATAATAGAAGATTAATATTTGATTTTATAATATCGAATTATTATTTTAAAGTTGTTATAGTATATTATTTGTTTTTAAAAATATTTATTTTATAAAAATTGAATTGTTAGTTTATTTTTAGATAATTACAAGCGTTTATATCTGTGTTGTAAATCAGGTGACAAATAGACATATGTACACATATGCTTGTAAGTTTTTTTAGTAAAGTTGCAAAACTGTTTTAAAATTCTATTATAAAATTTATAAATATTATATTGGCTATCACGAGATAAAAATAAAAATAATTAGTGTGAAATATTAAATCTGATTTTTAAAATACTGTTTAAAAAATATAATGAATAAAAATAGACTTAGTTTGTTTAGAAAAATAGTCTTATAAAAGTTAAAAGTGAAATAAAGTAAAACATATATTTTTAAAAAAAAATGCTTAATGGATTTAAATAAATGATAAAAATTAATTTAAGAATTAAATAATGTAATAAATAATAAATATTAAATAAGTCATTATTTATTTTTAATTTCGTATTGTTGGTAAGATATGTAAATAGGCTAGCAAGGTGATTGTTTAATTTACCAATCAAGTGGGTAATTTATTCCGGTATAAAAACGGAGGTTCAATTGTTCAGGAGGTGATTGTAATTTCTTTTAAGTGAAGTGAGCTATTAAATATAGCTAAGTAAAAAATTATAGACGCTCTCGTAATAGTTTCTTAATTTATAAGAGAGTAGTTTTAAATAATTTTATAAAAGTTTACTGGTTAATATGCAGTGCTAATTTATTTATAGTTCCCTATTGATCGTCTCTATCAAGGCTCAATTTTACTATCAAATAATCATGAAAATATCGTATATCGATAAAATGTGTTGGAAACCTTATATTAAAAATATAGTGAACGCTGGATTAACTAGGAGAATTACTAGTTGGATAAAAATAATATATTGGACATTATATGAATTTAAAAGTTGATTATAATTAATTTTTTTATAAACAAATATTTTAAAGAAAGATAAATACTTCTTTATGAAGAAAGTATTTTTAAATTATATATTTTAATATATCTTTTGGTAAAGATATGGAAGTTAATAATAATTGCAGAAATACTTGCCTTATTAAGTCTTTGTTATTTAAAAGACTAGAGGTCGATAGATTTTTTAAAAACTGATAATTCGGAAATTTAATTGATAAATAAATACCTATAAAAAACGTTATAATATTTAAATTCTATATGCTGGTTATATAGAAAATTTTAAAAAATGTTTTGCTGAATATTTAAAGAAATGCGCACAGAAGTATACGAGGATATCCAAGTCAATTTTTATAAAAACTTAAATTAAACATTTAACTATTGATTAATCCTAGGAAGACAATAACTTTTAAATAAATCCGGATCCTATAAACTGTTTTAATTATTATTTTGTTTCTTTATGGTGGAACTTATTTTATCTTATTTTTTTTAAAAAAAAACGTTTTCCATTTATTTCATAAAAACTGTTTAAACACGTGATGTACCGGAAAAGGATGTGATGTTGGTAAAATGTTGTGCCTAGGAAAAAAGAACAATTGTGGGTGGAAAGAAGACACCGTTGGATTTTATGTAACATATTTTGTTTTCTTAACTAACATAGATATTTAATTATTTATTGATCTATTAAAGATAAGAGAGGTACATTTTAAAAGTAATTACACATTAATATAACACTTAATTTCATAAAGTTTATTTTTTTATATAATTTTACAACACGTAATATTTTAAGAATAATTGTTGAGTATAAATGTGATATTATTTTGTAAAACTATAATCCTGGAGGACATCGTTTGGCTGATTATAAATTGGAGTATCATTTATGGTAATAATTATATAATATTAATAATTTAATGTATTTTGCTTTGTTTTCTTTAGATAAACCAAATATTATTTGATTGTTGAGTGAATGTATAAATATTTAAAGAATATACACGCATAATATTATCAATAATAGTTTTATTTTAATATGCATACTTTATTTTATAATATAAATTTATTACAACGTAATAAGAGTTATCCAGAAATAATTATATGATTCTTTCATGAATAAACTTTAATGTTTCTGTTACAATATTAGGAATTTGATTTATTATATTAGTATGAGTCATTTATATTTATTTTCAAGTTAGTAAGAAGTAAAAAAAAATATATCTATTTATTTTATTTTTTTTTATTAGACAAGTTAAATTAATTTTATATAGAAAATTATATTTTGGTTTGAAGGGTTTATCATATATAGATGATGAGGTATAAGAGAGTTTGGATAGTCATTTTTTTTTTTAAAAAAAAAATTGGTAAGCTGATACTGAAGTTAAATAAGATTAGAATGATATTTGAAGATAGGATTTTATTAAGAGGGAATAGGAATAACAAGTAGAGAAGAATAATAGTTTAAATGGAAAAGAATCATAGAATTTTATTTTAATATAATAACTTTATAAAAATTGGTAATTTATAAATAAAAATTTTGTCTTCACAAAATTGTTGAATAATTTTAAAATATTATTTTAAGAAAAGAACATATATGTATTGCATATTTTGGTAAGACATATATTATGAAATTACATCAGAATGAAGTAAATAATTATGTAATCAATAAAAGTCACATAATATTATAAAGTTATATCAATTTATACATTAGTTGATCTTTAGTTAATGCTAATAATACATGTAATACATAATAGTTACATTATAATAGAAATAGCTAGAATACTTAAATGGGGTATCATTTTAATTATTAAAGTTTGTTTATTTTACATGTGCTACATAAGTGATATTTTACATAAAAGCCTTCTATTGTACTAAGTGATTATAAATGATATCTAGTAAAATATAAGTTCATAGACTCAATTAAATGTTACTGATAAAACATTTAAGAAATGTATGGATTATTTATTTTGGATTATAGAAATAACAACAATGTAAGAATCTTGTATTATTATTATTTTTCTTATTTTTATTTTTCTTGATTTCCACTTGTAATGTAAATAATGTATATAAGTTGTTTATTAAAGTTGATGTAAATAAATTTGTTTAAGTTGTTTTAAAAGTGTGTCGAATTCATTATTTTGCACCACAGCATTTGACAACAGATAATTTGACTAAAACATAATATTTGCACAATATGAATTAAATTATTATTATTTTTTTTTAAAAAAAAATACAGTATTTTCTTAATATAATTTATAAAAATTCATTAACATTAACATATTATGTTATAATGGTCATGAAATAATTATAATACACAATATAAGAGTATAATATTATTTATTGCCACATATTATTAAATTATAAGATTTTATTATATTCTTAATTAAGATACTATATGAAGATAAAAGACATGTAGATGATTTACTTGTTTTCTTAATGATTAGTAGTATAATAAAATAGGTAAGGTTAACTTATACACTGGAGATTGTTATTATTAGATATTTATTATTATTATAAGTTAAGTGTAGTTAGGTTTGATATTAAATCCCTTATCATGCCTATCTGCAAGAAGTATTATTACTTTAAGATAATTAAAAGAACCTGAGATTATTTAGTTATATTTCTTTGATAAAAGATTGAGATTTATTTATTGATATTATTGAAGTTAGTTAATTTTTATAAAAGACATAGGAGTGCTATAGATGTATTAGTGAGATAATAAAGAGGTAATAGTATTCTTATGCCATTGAGATAATATCTTAGAAGATATGGCCTCAATGTAAATTCAATTACCACTTGTAACTTCACTTCATAGTCTCATGATTTAATAAATACTTATTTAATTAGTGCATGATATTGAACCATATTAATTTTCTGTTAGTTGTACTAAATCTGATAAGATATAGTATTATAAAAATATATTAATAATAGTTATACATATTTTAGCCGAGCATAACGATTTAATTGAGCTAGTCATATTTTAAGTTATATTATATATTTCTGGAAGTGAGGGTACAATATATATATATATATATATATTGTAACAGTCAAGTTTGTACATTCGCGTAACAGAATTCAGAATCCAAGCAAAAGAGACCGAAGCTGACCAGACTAGGACTATAACATCCCGAGTCCGACCGCACTTCAACTCGTAAGCCAGGATTCCAAGACTCAAGACCCTACGAATGACCACCTTGAACTTACACGTAGTATACCTCTTTCCACACGGCCGACATAGGTCACGGAGAAGCAATGAGACTCATAACAAAAAAAAAATGGAATTTATTAACTGTATATATTTAAAACTAATTAATGTGTCGGAAATCACATATATAATATAGAGAATTTTGAATTGGATTGAAATAAATAAGATCGAGATCAGAGTAATTTATTAAATTGTATGTTTATTTTTGCAGATTAAATTTGACGATTTTATCTATATTATTCTTGCATTTTACAATTAAAATGCGCGTAGCATCTAACATTTTGGAGAGCGCTTTAACCTTCTCTCCTTACAATTAAAATTATTTTACATTTGTTATTTTATTTGATGAAGTTAAATATTGTTTTCATCATTTGCTTTATTATCTTATTGATCAGTCACTGCATTGTAGCTATGGGGCAGATTATGCTAATCCCTCTTATTCCATGGTTTTCAGCTAAGCAATCAGACGAAGCCTTGTTTTCTCATATATGTGAAACATTTAAAGTCAAATTTATCTATAATATTATTATTTCAAACTATTGTACATGAGACCGAAACTAGCTCTTGAATATGTCAGACAATGGCTGAAACTTAATTCAAGGGAGGAAGAGTTGGCAACCAAAAGACCCAATGCGCTATAGCGCTGGTAAACAGTTATACTAAATGTCGCTCTGCGGATGGATTAATATTTAGGGTTTTGTGACCAACACCGGAGCCCTATGACCGATCGCCATGCTGCTAAAGAGGGTTGGGGTAGCTAACACTATTGCCTGGAATTTGACGTCAGGTCTTATTCGTGTGCGACCCAAGGAGTGTAAGAGGGATGGCCGTTCCGAGTCCCATCTTAAAGAAAAATGCAACATAACGAGAAAGTTGAAATTGTATAATAAAATTATCACATCCGCCAAGCAAAAGAGTTGAAATAATTTAATATTTAGCCACGAGAACGATAGCAAATCAGTGGAATCATTAGCGCCAACTCTAATATAGCATTTTTAATATCATATGCTATACGTGGGCGTACTTTTAAATATTCTTTGCTTTCTAGTTTCAATCTCAAATAACACATTTGATTACGCGATTAAAAAAAGAAAAAGGGGAAAAGTATATTTGGAGGGCTTTTACAAAATGAAATAAATAACAAATATACTTATTCAAGGCTTGGATATTGCTTAGTGAAAATTAAATTGAAATTTACTTTGGGTTAAAACAAGATTCCCATTTTAAAATTGCAAACAAATAATTAAATAATCAAGGTCAAAATAATAATCAGCACATAGCCAATTCTTAACAGTTATTTAAGAGGGTTTCGAAACAGCGTGCATTAAGCTACGATAAATAATTATTAAATGAAGAGGGGTCATTCTCTCTTCTCTTTATTATTAATATTGAATGCCCGCTGTTTCGAGGCATTAGCATATAATTTATATTTTAAAATAAAAAAGAATAAAGAAACCATAGTCACAACTGCAGTGAGAAAATTGAAAATAAAATTATTAAAACCATTTAGTTAGGAAACATTAGAAAGTAGGTCAGAATTATATAATTAAATTTAAGAATAACATTTTACATTTAGCAATTTACTTGAATTCAAGATTTTAGAATTAAAATACATTTTATAAGTCTAGACTTAAAGGAAAATTTATATATTGAACTGCAGTTAGAAATGGTGAGGTTACCGGTCATCTTGTAGTACTTGAGCTGGAGTTACGGGAGTCTTTGTGGCGGCTTGTGGCATCATCTTCTTCCCACGGTTAGAGCGGAGCTGTTATGGCGGCATACTGGTGGTTTTTTGGATGGAAGCAAAGGCCCGTCGCCTTCACTCTGGAGCTTAGCCAAGGCTGCCTGTTTTAGCCTGACATTTTCTCTCGCACAGATATAAAAATTATTGTCTTAACTGGATGTCAAAATGTTCACGGTTGCTTTTGGTTCAGGATACACGCTGGATTCCAAAGCTTAACGATGATTAAAGAGGGCAAAACTTCACAGATGTAGCATTCAAGCTGTCAAGGTTTCAAAAAGTAAAGATCTAAGATGGCTCCTCCACTTTACATGGCCTTTTTAAATGATCGCCTTATCAGCCCACACACCTTGGAATTTCATCTCCATCAAGATTACAAAATTTTTAATTTGCTTATGAAATTAGTGGTTGACTTCAAACATGCTGACATTCCTTTTAGGTGTTATAACTTTTCTCTGATTATCAACTTTTAATTAAATCGAATTTTAATCAGTTTAATCCGATATTAGATTTTATTTTTAATTAGTCAGGAATTTTGTTCTGATTTTATAATTTATGTGTAAAATCCCTGCTGTAAACATATTTTTAATTAGCGAGGTCTCCAAAATAATTTAGAATCAATTAGCTAGATTATTTTAAAATTGGCTTTTCTTTTTAGAAACCTAAGGCAGGTGTGGCATATACTGATACAATTGTTTACAGCAAAACTTTACTAAACTTTTAATTCTCCGAAAATACTTTTATTTTTAGAAAAAAATCTTTTTTCTTTTTAAAAAGAAACTTGTCAGCGCATTCGCAATCAATCACCCTTTCAATGTGTTTTTACATAAAATTGGTTTATAATAAAAATGAAACTTAAAATTTAATAAATATTTTAATCACACCACTATGCTATATATGTATATTCAATATAGGTGGATTATATTCCCACATACGAATTTAAGTAATAAATTAATAAATTGACGCTACATTATTACTGTTTAAAAATAGTTTAAAAATATTACGCGATAAAATTATACGCTATAACTCTGGCAATACTATTCAATTATAGCGTTCTTTCGTATGTGCGTATATAATGCTGTTTATATAGCCGTGATTGCAATTTTTAGCTTACAAATCTTAATTTAGGCTTATTAAACAGGTTTGAACTTAGCACAGATGAGTGGGTTATTAGGATGGTTGGTGAAACGGTGAGGGACTTGAAGACAACCGTTTCAATATATATATATATATATTGTAACCTAGTGTTATTGACACTTGGTTTACTTGGCATTATTTCTGCAGGAAAACAATGCTATTCTTTAAAGAAATAAAAAGATAAAATAACAATAGTAATAATTGATTAATAAAGTATGCTATTCACTCACTTTGGCATGTTTTGGGTGAATAACTAATAGATTTAATAACTCAATGTCATTTTTAAAGAGAGAACATGAATAATTTAATTGAGATATTAATAATTAGAGCAAATTAATATGGTATAAAAGCTAAACAGTAATTGATTTTGGATGGGTAGAGGGGATTGGATGAGTGTCTTATCATAAAGCACAATAACTTCTGGTAATTTCTTTTTGTAAAAAAAAATAAAAAATATAATGTTTAAAGAATTATGCATCACTGATTGTTAATTTAATGTATTTATTATTATTTTTTTTATATTGTCAAATTACTTTGTAATCCAGGTAGATAATACTGAAAACTATATGATTGTAATAAGTTTTTCCTTTCTTTTGTTTATGTTATAATCAAATGATTATTTTTCTGGAAGAGGTCGCTAAAGTAAAAAATAAAAAAAAAAAAACAACAACAAAACGAAACAACCAATTTCATAATCAAGATCATTTTTTTTTTTGAAAAAAAAAATAGATAGTCTGCTTTTAGTTTTCAAGGAAGGAACAGTGCTGAAATTTGGTAACTCAATTTTTTCATTTTATTTTGCAGAAATAAATGTAATCAAAGTAAAATTTTAATAATATAATGTGTGGCTAAATTTTTTTGATAAGATATCCTGATTTTCTTTGCCATCTATCTATTCAAAGACCTTTTATACTTAAAAATTCATTGTCTCGCGCTAAAGTTCAAAAATGACAGATGTAACTAAAAGAGTCACGAAAAATTATATTATATCTAAATTAAGGAAAAGAAGCGATTTCCAAGAAAAGATTAATTATTTATTAACTTTATGTCATTTATTGATATTTTCTTGGTATAGAAAGAAAAAAAAAATAATTGAAAGAAATATTTTGAAACCAAGGAAAATCAACTAGAAACATTTTCGCACTCTTTCTCAATATTGTCTGCCTTTACAAGTAATGTAGTTACATACATTAAAATATGTTTTATTCACCAAGAATTGTCTGGAAATAATAATAATGATAAATAAGATTAAATTATGCACCTGTATATTTTTTAAAAAAAAAATATAAAAAAAAAATATAAACTTTCTCAGAGTAAATATAGGAAAAGTTATATAGGGGCATTCTTACGGAGAAGTACTTACGGAGAAGTTACCGTTAAAAAAAATTTATAATTCCTAAAGTATGAACAAAACCAAATATCTTAGTGACTTAATGATAAAAATAAATGATATATTATATTATACATCAGTTGGAATTATTAAAACTTCATGTACACGTAAATTGACTGCAGTTATTATCATAATAATCTCCGCGCATTTTCGTCCATAAGTAAGCTAGCTAATAAATATACGTATCGTTAATAAAAAAAAAAATATTGTGTATGTTTATCGTCTATAGTCAAATATTCGTCTATGTTAGAAGTCTATTTTTTTTCTTGGATCCCAAAATTGTAGTAGTTTAATTCAAGTAAGAATTAATCTTCAATTCTGCTATATTTTTCTTTACCTAATTTATTAAACGCACAAAATAAGATAAAACTTTTATTTAAAAGAAATAATACCATGCGTTTATTGTTTTTAAACTTGCTTCGTGAAATACGACTGGATAAAGCTCTTCACCTGGACCAATTGCTCAATAGAAAAATATTTTCTAATGAGAGAGTATGCACTTGTTAATTAATGATTGTGTAAAACTAAGTTATAAATGATATGTATTTTTGTTATATCACATAGGTTAAAGTCTATGGTCAAGTTATATTTAATAGCCTTGTAATGACAAAGGTATGTTTTAATATAATTATTATAGGTTAAGTTGATATTTAATACGAAAAAAAAAAATCTATAAAATCTGTTTTAATTAGTACATACAATTGTAGGTAGAAATTTTGTATGTTAGATACGTAAAAGAAAAATATTTAGATATTTAAGGGGCAAAATAAATATTGAAAATTATCAGAAGTAACTAAAAAAAAAAAAAAAAATGCTATAACAAAATATTTCTTGTTAAAGTTTTGAAACGAATTTATACTGTATTAATTGAGGAATTTATTCCTAATTATTCTTAAATAACACATCCACTTTATTTAGTTTAAGATAGTATGCTACCAACTATTTTTGAATGTTCCTTTATTAAAATTAAAATTAGTATACTTTTATTCTATGATGTCCATTGATTTCAGATGTTGATCAAAGTATACCTGGTAACATAAGTTTATTATAATCAGTGTATTTACTTATCCTGCCCAGATATAGCATTGGTATATGCTTAATATTCGCATAGGTAATAATTATAATGTATTTGTTTTGTGGGATGAAAAATGATCTCCCCAAAAGCTTTGTTTTCCATGAGAGGAAGATTTTAAATATAATGTTCGGGTATGTTTATAGCCCCAGTGATCGATTCTCATAGATAGGACGATCAAGAATTTATCTAGCATTTAGTATGCTTCATTCATTTAAATCCCAGGAGAGGATTGTATTTGGTGTGTGTTCGTTGTATGCCCAAGTAAGAGGCAAGAAACCACCAAAATATTTTAATGTAGTAGATTACTCTACATACCTTCGTGGTTATTCCATATTCCTCATGTGAAAATAAAGATAGCTCCACCATGGAAGGTGTTGATTATTGTGCTTAATTTTGAAAGTTCGGGCAAGATAAAGGTTATATTGGAGGTGTTAGTTCCTCAAGATCCACTTTAGTATAAATAGTGCGTTAGTAACTAAGATCAATATCTGTATTGTGCTGATAAATATTGCTAGTATTTGACAAGTAAATCAATGGAGAAAGTAATTAAAATTGCGTAATTTAAACCGCTTATTTACTGAAGGAATATTCAAATGCAATATTTAATTCTGGTTAGTAATTAAATAATACTCATATTTAAATTTATACGTATGAATAAAATTTGTATCATAACTTAAGTTAGCATTAAGTTAAATGTAAGATGATAAGTGTAACTTATGATAACTGGCCTATAATTAGAATAGGTTATCCCATTAAAGACCATAAATAAAGTAAATGTATTAGAAATAAATTTAATATTTTGCGTATTGCATATGATGGGATTAATCATTTTTTAAAAAAAAAACAAAAACAAAAATAGTTAGTCAATAATTTTGAATAAAAGCTTCTACAAGGTTACCAAAATGTAATAAACAATGTATTGGTAATGAAATGTACTTTTAGTTAATCAATCCATATGATTGCATACAGGAGAAGTAGTAACCTCTAGTCCATAACCAAAAGAGTATACAGATTAATGTCAGTTATATTTTATATTTTTGTATTACTATGGGATTATTGAATAAATGTTCATATATTTTTTTTTTTGTGATAATAATAAATTATAGTCTTGTTAAAATTTGTTGTAGATTCATTTTTTTGTTTTTATATGCTAAATATAAGTGTTTGCACAATATTTGCAAAACCTTTTCTTGAGTCCGAAATCATTCCAAATTCTTAAAAACTTAATATACCAGATAAATAAAGTTAAGCAGATCGGAATATGTCATTATATTTTAGTTTAATGATAATTATTTATGGAGTTGAAAACTTAAGACTAAACATTCACCTTTGTATAAAAAAAAAAATGAATTTATTCCCAAACCATTAACTTTGGTTGCACATTATTCCAAACATTTAGTTAAATTGTCTAAGTAATAAATCTTAGTTATATTATTGTGTTGTCATGGATGATGGAAGGACACAAAAAAGCACCCTTGTCTTTTTATTATTCTGACTGAGATTCTGAAAAAAAAAAAAAAAAAAGGCTGTGTTATTCAAAATTATACGTCATTATTGAATAGAATTATCATCTCTTTAAATAATATAGCAGTGGATATGAGAGATGAAGACACATTGAATTTAAGTAAAATAAATGTTTCCTATAGCCGACCAGAATGCCAGTCATATGCGACAACACAATACTGCCGAGCATTTCCTTACATGAAACAAAGAACCCTGAGATTAATATTATTATAATTATTCTTTAAATTAATAAGTGATCAATTATTGTTGTTATTACAATCGTGGCATGGCTTAAGAGAATTGAATGTACAATGATATTATATGAAAGGTATTTTAGATCATATTGGAAAATTAATGGATATGTTGCTTTATTTTGGTTGCCTTAAACACAACCTGTGTAAAGTAAAGTAGTGTCATGGGTGCAAATAAACTAAACTAATAAAAATATTGGGTTAGAAATAAATAAATAAATTTCTAATAAACTAATAATAAATATACTGGGTTAGAATAATATATATATATATATATATATAGGTTAGATTATACATCTACATATGAATTTATAATGAAATAAATTAATAAATTGATTTTATATCATTAGATCTATCATATAACATTTTTTTTTAGTAGTAAACAAAATTCATCCGCTGTAATAATTAATATAAGGTGTATTTACAGCTTTTATCTATATGTACATATATAATGCCACACATATAACCATGATAATATCATTATATATCTATTTTAATTATCTTAATAAGGTTTGAACCTAGCACAGATAGAGTTCGTACTCAGGCTGAAGATGAAATGGTGAGGGATCAAAGGATTACCGTTTCAGCTTCTTAGAAAAATATCACTATATAAATGTACAAAAGATACATGATGATGTACTTGTATGTGCACCTGAACAGACTATTACAAAAATGCATAACCTATTTCTTACTGAATCATTATTGCAATGGACAATCAAAAATGAAAATATAACAAAAGGCATTAAATAGCTAGATCTCATAATCCGAATGAATAAAAATAACCTGGATTATAAAATGCTAATAAAACCATTGGAAATAAAATGTGCAATCCACCCACAATCAAAAATCCCAAAATTACATAAAATCACAGATTTTAAAATATTTATCTACCGAAATTAGCTTCTCTGCAAATATGAAGCAGATACAGAAATCAAAATGTACATGAATATATAAAAAACCTTTATAGCTTAGATTACAACCAATAAACAACTAAAGCAACAAATCAAAAAATTTAGCATAAAAATGAGGCAAAATATAAGATCAGAAAATGATAATAAACCATGCCTTATATACCAAAACTAGCTGACAAAATAAAGAAAGGATCTGCAAGAAAAAATACAATGAGTGCTTGTGAACTTCAGTCAGCCTTAATAGACTAATCAACAATACTAAATACAAATTACCAAAGGTTGATATCCCACAAATAGTCTATAAGATTCAGTGCAATGACCCAAATACATAGTAATATCTTGCAGTGAATCCTGGTCCAATATCTCTATCAGATGTGCAGCATAAATATTTATACAAACATGCCAAAGAACATCCTGAATATAGGTCCATATTTTGGGATCACAAATTATAACATGGTCACAGTTTTGAACAGTAAAATGTTAATGTAGTATGCCTAGAACATGATAACCAAGGGGAAGATAAAGAAGGCATAGTTCACAACTAATGACAAGAATGTTATAAATATGAGAGAGAGCAGTATCCAATTATTTCATAGGTGTAATATGCAAATGAATGTATTTGCATAATTAAAATATTAAAGAAAGATTGTATAAGAAGCAGAAATACAATAAAATAAAGAAGCTATGATTATGATGCATGACAACAAAAACGCATTGAGTCAAATAAATAAAGAAAACTAACTCACACGATACTCATACCCAATGCAAAAATACTATATATATATGAAAAACAAAAAAACACAAGTTAAAACTTACTAATGCTTGTATTTATGACAATAGATGGTGTTCTACCAAAAACATTGTCAAGCGTAGTTTTTTGTTTACATAAACGTCAGAGCAAGCATTCACTATCTCTTACTTTAATTTCCACCTTCAGATCATGATTTCAAGCTATTTGCTATTGTCAGTGAAGGACAGGAATAAGAAAATAGATCTAAACACAAACTCTGAGCATTTATGAAACAGTTTCTATTCAGCTTGCAAGTGTGAATCTTTTAGACACATAATGTCTTCAAACTCAGCAGAGCAAACCAGATAGCTACATGGGTCTGATCTCAGTTCAGCATCACCACATAGTAGAAGCCTCTGCAATATATATCATTGCAAGAAAGACCTCAAAGGTACATTTAAGAAAAACAAAAAAACACAAGTTAAAACTTGCTAACGCTTGTATTTATGACAATAGATGGCGTTCTACCAAAAAACACTGTCAAGTGTAGTTTTTGGGAATAGAACTTTCGAACTCAGAGAATTGACTATTAGCAGATATGAAAATATTTTTAACAAACTTCTCTCGAACTAATAATATTTTGAAAACAAAATTCAATATAATACAATTTTTGATGCAATCAATGCAATGTTTGTTAGGCTATATATTTTTCAGAGTAATATATTACAGTCACCAGGAAGATAATGCAGAAATATTAGAATAATGATAATAAACACATAATATTAATGTCTACATTAAAATTAATAGTTAAAAACATAGAAGCAACCAAACATCATGACATCACAGAAATGATATTACTTTACCAGTTTATCCTTAATTAATTAGTATGAAATACCAAATTCCAAGCAAATGAACAATCTTAACATTAAAAACTAGTGATGATTATAAATTCTATCTTCTGGATTTCAAGGTTTATGTTATATCTACTTTGGCAATAATAAAAACTATTATTGTTTAATTATTATAAGCCAAAAAATTCTATTTAATATTTGTATTTGATAAAAACCCAAGGAGATTAATTAATTTATAATTGAGATCTCTAAAACATATAGTTGATAAAATATGGCAAGTGGACGACCTGGATTAAAATTTTAGAATGTCTATTTTTTGAAGATACTAATTAGAATAACAGAATAAGAGTAAAAAGAAGTCACAAGTCAGTTAATGCTTTTCATAAAAAGGTGTAAAATGTGATTGTGGCAATCTTGTAATACTGTTGTTTGTATTTTGATTTTGTTGTTTTCTTATTCTTTTGCATTTAGAGTGAAGACTGAGAGAGAGATAGAGATAGATAGATAGATAGATAGATAGATAGAGAGAGAGAGAGAGAGAGAGAGGGAGGGAGAGAGAGAGGAGAAGGTAGAATAAAATGGAGAAAGGGATATATATATATATAGAGAGAGAGAGAGAGATAGAGAGAGGAGAAGGTAGAATGAAATGGAGAAAGGGATATATATATATATATATATATAGAGAGAGAGAGAGAGAGAGTGAAAGAAGGAAGAAGAAAGAAAAGAAAAAAGAATTACAAGAATGAAAAGGAAAGAAATATCGCCAATAAAAGGTGTATATAAATTAAAAAAAGAATTACATCATATGCTTGAGTTTACTAAACAATTTTTTTAAGTTGTACTCATATCTTGAATAAACAATAAGGAAAGTAAAATAATGCACAAATAAAAAAAGTCTTGTTTGGTTGATACTAAAACATTATGTAATTAATTAATTATTTGTATGATCGATTGCTTAGCAAGCTATGTGATATTATAATATATCTAGCAGCAGGAAGAGCACAATAGTTTGATTCACCAGCTGAAAATCAATCCCGAAACACCCATATAACACATTAGCAAAACATATAGAAATGATATATAGTTCATATCAGAGAAAAATTAAATTCAAGACTTTACATACTTTATGAAATAGTAGCTGATTATATTTGTCCATTATACTCATGCCTAATGATGAATCCAGGATGCATCAATTTGGAAACCGTTTCAGATTATAATCAGATTTAGAATTTTTATTTTAGATAGGTGGCGAACATTAAAATTAAATAGATCATCAATTGATAGATTACTGAACAATAAATGAATATTTTTTTCCATTTAAATAAATGAACATTTAGTTATTTCTCCTGAAGCTTAACAAGGAAAAATAACTT
Organism: Epiperipatus broadwayi; assembly: GCA_028023455.1. Classification (NCBI taxonomy): domain Eukaryota; kingdom Metazoa; phylum Onychophora; class Udeonychophora; order Euonychophora; family Peripatidae; genus Epiperipatus; species Epiperipatus broadwayi. The sequence goes on from JAQFVV010006203.1 coordinate 8,167,497, forward strand.
TTAACCGTTCTACCAGAAATTGGCTAACTTGATGAATAATGACTATTTGAATGATTGATGGAGATATTTATCTCCCAGTTATTGATTATTTAAGTCAGTTTCATTTTTTATATCAATGCATATTTTTTAACATACCATATAATTTTTTCCAAGAGACCAACTTTTTTTAAAAACACATTTTAAGTTAATAATACCAGAAAATTTTTAAGAATATATAAATTATTAGAAATATATAAAAAAACCCAGCTATAAATACTGTAAATTCAAGAAACAAAATCAAATGTTCTTAATAAATAGATAATTTTAAAGGTGTTATTTGAGAGTAATATTACAAAAAATATACATATTCAGATTTTCAGCTCTATTCACTACATGTTAATAAAAACCCAATCGTAACAAGTTTAATTATAAAGTTCTAATAATGCTATTCAAAAATAAATATTACAAGATATATTGAGATCACATAAAGTGATTAATATTTTAAATATAAGTATATTTTATATACCTGGAGTCTAAATATAGTATAGGACTTGAACACAGACTTTCAAGCTCCCTTCAGCCATCTACTCTATCTCATACAACCAATTCACATGACCACACACATACATATAATGGATAACATTTATTTTTTCACATGCACGTGATCATGTGTATCAGTTGTGTGATATAGAGTGAATAGCTGAAAGAAGCTTGGAAGTCTGTTTTCAAATCCCATATATTAAGTAGAATGATTAAATAAAAAGTTGTTTGAAATTTTGAGAAAGACTGTTAGATAGTCGAAATTATAGAAAAAAAATACAGCCAATTTAAAAGTGCAAAAAATATTATAATAGTTTATTAGAGATATTATATTATAAAATAGTTGGAACTCTGATAACAGACTTAAATTCGACATACAATCTTGAATAACAAAAAGGATAAAAAAGTCATATGGTATTATTGATACAAAGTTGGTAGTTCTAAGAAGTTCAATGCCAGAATGAGTGACAGAATCTATCCTAGGAGCTCTCTGAACCCAAATCGGACTGTTTACCACTGCACCAAAATGTGCAAGTCAGGATAATAAAGTATAGGCACAACAGATATGATAATGTTCCTTATATACAATTTTAAAACCATCAATGAATAAATAGCACTTCAGAAAAAATGCTAATAATTCATAAGAATTAAAATGTTCAAAAATAAATTACAAAATATTCTTAATAATGTTTTTTGTGTAAGTGTGGTACCAGAATATAATCTTTAAGAAAGCAAAACTATCCTAACATAGATGAATAATCAAGCAATAGTATCTATTCTCAAAACTTGCAAGATAAGGAGATAATATAAAAAATATTAATATTTATAGCACAGGTAATTGCTCAGAGAGTCGTGTGATAATTTTGCATCCAAAACAGTATAGCATTTTTTTCAATTAACCGATATCAATTTATCAATTTTACATTTCCTTAGCTGAGAATCGATCCAAGAATCGTTAGCTTTTAAAACTGTCATTTTACAATTGCTTTCAATCGCACAAAAACAACTAATATGTCTGAATAATAATATTAATTTAATGATGTTGCGGACATTGGTTTATAAAATAAAATTTAATAATATGTGTTAAATTTAATATTTGGAAAAAGAAATAGTGAAAGCATGTTAGGAATTAATGATTCCATAAAAAATTATTTTACATAGAATAGTTTTAAAATGCAAATGTCTTTTGAGAATTTAATGTTTTTTTGACCTGTACAACTATTTTAAATGTAAATATGCACATCAAACAATCAAGGAAATAATTTTAAAATAATATTAAAATTACTGCAGACTTGATATTAAAACATGAAATCTATAAATAGAAATTTATTTGACAAATCAAATCAATTTAAATCATTTATTGTTTATATATACATTTACAATGTATTTCAATACAATCTTTATAAAAAATGATTAAATATATTAATTTTTATAATTTTAAGAGCAACAACCATTGATGAGATCTTTCCATTAAATAAATAGTCATATGATTGGCTATTTAGAAAATTGTGGGTGAACGCTCAAATGGCAGATTTTTTTTTTTAAATTTGTAGCGATTGAAGAAAATAATGGGAATAAGTATGCTATTTTTATTAAGATAATACAGGGACCTATTTTTGCGCTAAGAACTATTTGCATTTTATGTGAAATGGAATAACATAATATTTGAGCATGGAATAAATATTGAATCGTTTCTAAAGTTTTAAGAGACCGAAATGATAAAAAGTATCGACTTTTTATTTGTTTTAGAATGTATCAAACACAGACGCAATCCTATTCTTATTAAGTGATTGGAAAAATCATAAAAGAGGCTCATATTTTATACACTAATATACAAAATTTTCATTTTGATAAACGACGTTATTTTTTTTAATTCAAAGTTTGCACCATAGATAAAGAATTTGATTTTCCAAAATGTTTACATAATTTGCAGCAATAACCTATTGTTTTTAAGACCTATAGAGGTCCCTACCTTCGTATTTTTCAGACGCTTATTTCTAAGGTTACAGCCTTAGTAAATTATTACTATTTAGGAAGAGTAACGATTGCACCAAAAGAATGTATGTGTTTCCAAATCATGACAAATATTTACTAGTTAATAGAACTTTTTTTTGAGATTGCTAGATATAAACTTTTCTAATCATTGGGGAAAGCATAAACAATTTATTTATCTGGCTACATAATATATATCCAATGACCCATTTTTCAATTCTGATGCTGATGTATATTAGCATTTACATGAAATACTAGTCATTTTGGGAAAGTTAAGCGAAATTGGTTGAACGATTTTCATTATCTGTTTGAATTTATTAAGTGCTTATAGAAAAATTCATACTTGAAAATATACTTTTTCAAATTATTTAACTGCTATTAATATTATATAGATTGGTATAGAACACATTCTTTTTTTCAGGTATCATTGATCTGACTAATGACAGTTATCATGGAAATTCCACCTGATAACAAGAAGTTTAGAATCACGAATATTAAGTTAAAAGTGATATTCAATCAACTACATTATTCTATGAAAGGCATCATTCAATAAAAAGTTGATATATTCATCTATAAGGATCTTTCTAATTTCTCCATTTTTTTTGAAAATAGGGATAATGACTAGTTTTTATTAAACATGGGTTATGAATTATCATACTAGGTTAGATTATGGTATTATTTGATAGACAGCAGGATTCAGATATTAATTTTTGTGGTGATTTATTACTCTGATCTATTTTGTTTATTTGCTAGCTACAACCATTTGTGATGCTTAATAGGCGTTTTTTTGCTGATTTTAATCTATTTTGTTCTTCATATTAATGGAAAGTCACAACCTTTCAGACACTTATAGTATAACTTTAAACAATTTAGAAAATTGGAGTATTGATCATTCATCTAATTAGGCACTAAATTTACATTTTTCTCTTAAAGAGTTTTCAAAAACAATGTAAAAACAATTTAAAACCAATTTAATAGCTGTTTTTTTAACATGTCTTGTTTTAATTTTTAAATACGTGATTGGAATAAAAGCTATCTACCTGCATATACTTACCTACCTACTTACCTATCTATCTACCCACTCAGGCACACCTCCCATCTATCTATCTATCTATCTATCTATCTATCTATCTATCTATCTATCTATCTATCTATCTATCTATCTATCTATCTGTCTGTCTGTCTGTCTGTCTGTCTGTCTGTCTGTCTGTCTGTCTGTCTGTCTGTCTGTCTGTCTATCTGTCTGTCTGTCTGTCTGTCTGTCTGTCTGTCTGTCTGTCTGTCTATCTACCTACCTACCTACCTACCTACCTACCTACCTACCTACCTACCTACCTACCTACCTACCTACCTACCTACCTACCTACCTACCTACCTACCTACCTACCTACCTACCTACCTACCTACCTACCTACCTACCTACCTACCTACCTACCTACCTACCTATCTATCTATCTATCTATCTATCTATCTATCTATCTATCTATCTATCTATCTATCTATCTATCTATCTATCTATCTATCTATCTATCTATCTATCTATCTATCTATCTATCTATCTATCTATCTATCTATCTATCTATTTATCTATCTATCTATCTATCTATGTGAATGCAGCTTTCAGTCTCAAGTATATGGCTGCATAAAATTAATACTCTATCTCTGACAATCAACTATTTAGAGCTCATCTGCTACTGCCTACATGCTATGAATAACAGTCAACAGTAATATCTATCGCTTCTGCTCTATTATTAGTGTGTCTAGTATCAATAACTGTTATTAATATATCAGCATTGGAAGGTTAAATCTAGCTGAAGGGTTGCATGTTCAAAGAGTAAACAGCCACTTGCACAGAAAAATACAGGAAATATTTTTTAAAACGCATATATAAATAACAGTTGCATTGTAGAACTATTAGTACTGTATATAAACAGACATCAATTTGTCAATACCTATTCAAATTCCATTATATTGCAACTATCAAATTCCAGATCACGTTTTTTCTATAATCATGTGTTTTATAAATAACTATTCGTCAGTTGGCTAAAACTTCAAACACGCATTAACCACAGCAATGTTAATGAGAGATCTATATATTGAAAAAAACACTTTAAAGTTTAAATTTATTTCAATTAAACTTTTGCTACGTTATTCTTTAATACAAAAATAACAAAAATATTATAAAGGGCCGAGAGATTTCATTATGACACATAATAGATTGGTAATTCACACACAATAAAGAATTTATATATAATAATAATTAACAATTGTCAAGTAGTACATATTTCAGTAATCAGATTTGAAGTTGGTTAGCGTGCCCATCTATTTTCTACTCTATTATATCTCACACGAACGCGCGCGCACATATTGCTATTTCGAATATAGAGTATTTTCGTTAATATAAAATGTATATATGAATTATTTTGAACATAATGCATTTTGATTTTTATATATTTAGTGCGCTTTTTGTGATATGTACTCGGAATTAGAAAAGCATACATCTAATTTTAATAATTTTTAGACAGTTTTATTTTTTGATATTTTATTTAATTTTTGCCCTCTAAATACAATAACTCATAAATATCCATGTTTGATATTTTTTGTTTAATCAGTTAAGGAAATAAGTATTGCTGTTGTTAAAAAATTCAGACTATTTTCTTATCGTTGTTCATTTCAGACAAGCAATCAGGAACATTTTGAGGAAAATCACAGAATTTTTTTTTCCGATTAAAAACTAAACTATTTGTACAAAAATAAACAGAAGACTTTCCATTCCAACACTGATAATAACTAAAGCAATTCTTGTAATAAACTCCAAGATTGTCGGGACACTGGAAATTTTGTGCTGGCATTTCTAATCCTTCGGAATAAACAACATGTTGATAAACTGAAAAATGCAGAAACATATATTAGCATCTGTATAATTTATTTTATTTTTAATTTATTAGTTAGAATTATGTTTAAGCTTAATACTAAATTAAAAATGTATCATTCATCATCCTTCATTAGAGAACAACAATCACATCATATGACATGATCAAAGAAATCATTATAATAAAGTTACTATGTATAATATAAGTAGGTAACTGTTGGTGGTTAAATTTATGGAACTGAACTATCTGGATACATACATAATTTACAAGATTCACTGTCTATAAATTTAGTAATTAAAATCTCATAACAGCGAGGTGAAGTTTATAATCGGAATAAAAATATACTGATCATTTCTGTGTCAGTGATAAACTATTTCAGCATCCAACAACACAAATTCTCTCTATGTTTGAAACTAACCACGAGTTCAGTACAAAAATACTGAAAGCCTACTTGGTGGTTATTGAAAAGTTCGAAAGTATATTTATTCTGTGTCAAATGCTTTTTGCGTTTATTTATTTATTAGGACAGAATTATTTATAATATATATATATATATCCTTGTCTGACAAATAGATAGGAGAATTTTTTTAAAGGTATCAATTTTATAGCCGATCCAACGACCAATTTATATTATTGTTTTATAAATGGACAATGGATACCTAACTATTCTTACCTAGAGAATAAATTGAGAATGCAAAAAAATCTCTTGCTTAATGAGCAATGCGTTCTCCATTGCTTCTCATCTGAGAGCTATTGGAGAAGATTTGATGCACACGTTCACTGTCTTCTTACTGTCTCACACTAATACATAGAAATGCAACCACATATTATTATATTAAAATGATAAATTTAAAATGAAACATATGAATTAGCAAACAAAAAGTATTTCTAACATTACTGAAAGAGCGAAGTGAGTAAATGGAGATAATCTAAACATGTTATTAATAGAGACAATAAAAAATGGATGACTCACATTCTAAACTAGATCATAAGATACTCCAAGAGCTATGAAAGGACACAAATATGAAATATATATTTGAACTAAAATAAATTTTCAGATGAGATAGAGAAAAAAATAAAGTGAAGTAAACTTTCATTCCGCTTTATATTGGTAATTGAAAATTAATGTTTGTAATTAAAAATGGTAATTTATTCCATATATTTCTGATTTTCAAGCTAAGATGTTACATTTTGTGTTTCATTTAATTTTAATAGATTGGTAAATATTTAAAACAATATTATACTTAAGAAACAAAATTATTAATATTGTAGATCAAATTTTATGTAAGTGCAAGACTTCATACATATGTGACTTGAGGTATAGTCTTGAGAAATGATTAAAAGAACATCAACTGTTATATAAACATAAAATATAGAAAAAGTAATGATTTAATAATGGCATCGATTTTCTTTGATTATGAAAAACATGCAAGTTTACTTTCAATTTCAATCTAATAAATACTAAAATTCTTCATTAGGAGAGCAACCACAATAAAAAAAAAATTTAAATATGAAAAATAACAATACAAAAATGGTATACTCCTATAATGTATTCATAATTTATTTACTATATATATATATTACATCGATCATTATTTTATTCCACATTTTTTAATATATATTTTCTTATTGTATTTACTGTTTTCCTTTTTTCTTTATCATTGTAATGCTTAATATTTTGTCTTTGTAAATATGTAAATACTTGATCTGTAATTTATTAAGGATTTTTAAAAATAAAGTATCTTTGAAAACTAATAAAAGAAAAATTAACGAAGCAATTTTGATAAATAGAAATAGAATATCTTTAATTAATAGACGATGATCTTCACTTCTGTTAAATTTAAATGGGCAAAAAAATTACTGAAAGTACTTTTGCAGTTGATTATAATTATTTATAAAATATATTATCACCGTTACACTTTTTTATTTTTATTACAATTTTATTATATATTTATATTTGCAATGTAACTGCTGCATACTGATTTATTTATCAGCAGTAAGTAAATACAGCAGGCATTCACAAATGATATAAAGAATTAAGAAACTATAGTTCTATGCATCATTCGTAAAATAATTCATGATAATATTGCTAAATCAATAGTGCACAATAACTTTTTGGAATATTTATATTATCTAAAATTAACTGTTAAATATTTTTAAAAAAATTCAAACTTTATTTTAAATTTTGAATTACGTTCAACTATTAGTAATATTACACAGATTAGTGTACAACACATTTCAAATGATATTATTTTCCTTCACTTTTCAGGTGTTGCTAATCTAATCAATGACAATAATAGTATGGTGATCAAATCTGGAACCTTTAGATTCATAAATATTTTGAAGTGATACAGAATTCATGAGTCTAAAGATCGTTGGAAAAATTAACATGCTATTACTATTATTGATCAAATCAACAACACCTGAGAAAAAGAGGAGAATAAGATCACTCGAAATGTTATGTTATACAGTAATTGTAAGCCATTATTAACAGTTGAATATGTTTGAAATGTTTAAATAAGATTTGAATTTTTCTATAGGGATTTAATAGTTAATTCTAGATCATAGAAATAATCCACCATATAAATTACAATTAAATTGATCTCATCACAAACTTTCAGATAATCATGTTTAAAATATATTTAAAAATCATTAATAAATAATTAGGCAAAATATAATTTATACTTCCTTTACTGATGAATAATGGTCTCTTTAATATTCCCTCTTACAAGGCTAATGATGTGGAAGGTTTAACTCTCAAATTTGATAATTGCCTTGAGAGTTTTACCAACCTTGTTTTATCTTTTACATAAGAATAGTTGAGTTTCAAGTCTGAACATTTTAAAAGTTTTATTTAACTCAACTGGAATCCAGGTCACGGGTAAGGCAAATGGATGTGATACTTCTACCAAGAGGCATAGATGAATTAAAAACAAAGTCATGAAATATAAATCGGAAAAAATAAATTTAGAAATTAAATTTCTATTATGACTAATTTAGATATTCAACCTCAAAAAGAAACCTCTTGTAATTATAATTGTAAATGTATATGGTTTTTTGATAGTAAATTCAAGGGCTACTTGAATATCAGTTAGAGCACAGCAAATTTATCGCAACTATATTGATATTTTAGTTTGATTCTGCTCAGTTGAGCATTTATCTAGGATATTTTCTATTCTCAATCAACATCATTTAATATCAGCTAACTAATCAACATTTCTTAGCTGATGACAGTTTATCATTATTTGAAATTTTTAAAAATAATTAATTGTAATATTTTGTTTTAATAAGTTTGCTATAAATTAAAAATTTTAAGTTCTGACGTCTAATTAAAAATATAATGTAGCTTTTACTTCATATGAAGAAATACATACTGCATGAGGACACACTCACAGAGCAATCGATACTAGTATAGTATAATATATGACCTATTCACAAATTGGAGCTACTTAGTACTTAACAATGATTCAAGAGATAACTGATAAAAATAAAATATCCACATTTATACTTGAATTTATGGCTGTTAATTTATCAAAAAAATAATGTATTTGGTAATGAAAATAATTTATTTAATCAAAAGTATAAATTATTTAAAAAAATATATCGTTAAAAATAAAGTAACCCACAGAAATGAAAGTCCATGATTAATGAAATTCTAAAAATAAGATCATTTATGACATCAACTCTATCAAATAAAAGCAAATATAAAATATTTACTAAATAAAAGAAAGCAAAAAATAAATAAATAATGATAATAGGTGTTTTAAGCAAAAGTACTTCATAATAAATCAAATGCAGACGTGAAGTCAATTACAAATCCGTAAGAAATGCAAATCCAAAAATAAAATTATTCATAGCAGCAAGTGTATCAAATAAAGTAATGCAAAGGTAATCCGATTGATTGCCATTGTGACCAAATGAATTGATTGACATCTTTTTCAAGATCATGTAAAAGAGGAGTTAATCTTTTTTTTTGGAATTTGCTCTTCTCTTCTCATCCATGCAGTATTGGCCGCAATGCTCCTTTCATTCTATATTAATAGGCAAAAAATTTCCTTGATCAACGTTTTAATATAAATAGAATAAGTGAATAAAATTTTTACTAGCTGTATAATAAATGGTAAGGCTATGTTAGATAAGGAAGTAACATGATATGATGGAGAAAATGGTAAAGCTACCTTGGATAACGAAATAACATGATATTATGTCGTAGTGCTAAAATAGGGAAGTATAAAACATATATGGCTTACTGTAATTTAAGAAATGTACATTTTGACTTGGGTGCATTTTATAATGTATATGATTTGCATTATTCTCTAGATATCTGATTTTTTGACCCATTGTATTTGCTTTTATTTGATAGACTTCCTGCCTTTTGGAATTTTATTTATTATGCATTAGCATCTCTAAGTACATTTTATTTCTTATCTTTATAGACTTTTTTTTTGGTTAAAATTTTACCGTATTTTTTGATAAATAAATTATTTTCATTACTAAATATATTATTTTTTTATATTTTATTTAATATTCAATTCTAATTGTAAATTAAAAAATAAATGCAGAAATTTATTAGTAATTTTTTTATAGTGCTTAATCCGCTCTCAAATAGGAGCATCAAGAAATCATATACATTTATTTTTTGTATTTTATTAAAAATCAAAATAATAAAAATAAAATATTATTAAAATTATGAAAGAACGCCATTCCAAAATCTTTAGAAGTAGTAAATAATGGGTTTATGTAAATGTATTTATGTATGTATACAACTATTAAGAACAAATACACACACATATACATATATATATATATAAATTGAGTAAGCTCTTACCACTGTAGTCTTCACATCCTTCTACGTCTTCTCTGTAAACACACGATACTGTAATATTATCAAATACCAGTCCAATTGGACAAAAATGCAAGAAAAAATTACCATCCCAACAATTGTAAAAGCTGCCGCAGTCTAAAGGATTTACAAATTGACCTCTTATTGCAGGGCATTTATAATTTGGATCTCTAGTCACTGGTGGACGAGTAGGTTTTGGTGTTGGTTTCACCCATCCTACACACACACACACACACACCAAATTAATTACATAATGCATTATAAAGTGATACTTATTATTATTATATTAAGATTATCATTTAAATAACCAAATGCCAATTTGTAAAGTAGAACAATACAAGTCCATGTTTGGTTATAGAATATATTTAAAATTTGATCTAATAGAGAGCACATAAATGCACTAATAATAATAATAATAATTATAATAATAATAGTAGTAGTAGTAGTAGTAGCAGCATCAGTAGTAGTAGTAGTAGTAGTAGTAGTAGTAGTAGTAGTAGTAGTAGTAGTAGTAGTAGTAGTCCTGCAGTAAATCTTAGTCTTGTACCATGCTCATTCCAAGAGCTCCTGTTTCAAATGCTAAGAATTTGCATAATAGTTGTTTTTTTAAAGATCTATTTCAAGTCATCACAAAGACTGAACTTGACCTAATTAGATAACACCCCAGTTGTAAAAATTCCTTGTGTGTAATGGATAATTTGCAAGAAAAATATTTCATTAGCGGCAGTAATTCTTAGTACTGCTAGACAACAAGTAAAATTTTTTCAGATTTTAACCCCCCTCCCCAAATACCCAAAATCTGCAACATGTCAGCTAAATTTAACATATATTGAAACAATTATTAACAATTAACTATGTCACACATCTTTTCTAAAATAATTTTGAATTCACATAAGGTTTTTTTTAAAAAAAATGATATTTTAAATCGTTAAAACCAATCAAAATGATAGCCGTACAACTACATGACGAAGTGGATGACGACAAAACCTATTTTATGATGTTTCCAATTTTAGCTCATAAAAACATATGCCAGCATCCTCCAGAATAATTTGCATGTCAACAATAGCAAAAATATTCCAAGTCTATTAACGAATAACCCAAAATCAAGTTTCAGAATAACCATTGCAAATAACATTTAAAATCTAGACTTAAAAGCACAAGATTGTATCCCCTGCACCTTCCCCTGGTATTGTGAATGTCTAACATTCTGATAAAAATTTGTCACAATTTATTATTACCATGCCAGAGAAAATATTTTGCATCATTTAAAACATTTCCCCCAGTCTATCATTATATCAGCTACAGACTACAAGTGATCTCGCTATCACTTCCATTCCTCTCATTGGAACTTCAATCAGCTCAAATGCCTACCATGCCAGAACTTGTAGCTTTAACATCAGACCATGGCAAACCCTGGAAGAAGTACTGCATCACTTGAGAATAATACAATACACCCATCTTTTCAATCCATTGATACAAAGAAAGTTTAGAAGATCATTCCACTAACTTACCTCAAATGAACTGTAAATGCCCAATAAATGACTAATAAGACTTAGCCTTGACACCTATAATGTTCATCAACTAATGAGCACAAATTATATATAGCTACATACCAATAGAACACTAATATAGCCACCCTCCCAATATGCATTAACAAATATCATCATGTCTTCATGTATTTATTTCATAATGCTTTTGAAAAATTTATATAAACCTATTTCAAAATATGTATCTTGTTATGCAACAATTATTCTTCTTCCAATTACTATAAATCACCTTTTTTATCATAAGAAAAATTATAAACCCTCATTGTATATGTAATCTCATGTATCAAATTGTATCTAAAAACTCATACTTTTCACATGCAATCTATGTAACACATAAACAATAACACAGCCATGAAAACTATAATCCTTCCCATCAAATAGTACCAATTTATATACAATGATATATCAATCTAACACCAACTCCAATCTCCCCCTCCACATATGTTTTTATTCAAACTATCATGGGATTCCAAATTCTATATAAACTTAATTTGACACATGTACGTTGTTATGTAACGATCATTCTTCCAATTACTGTTAGTCACCCCCCCCCTATCACAAGCAAAATTGTAAACTCTTATTGCATATGTAATGTCATCTAACCTAAGATCTCATGTTTTCACATGTAACTTATGTAATCCTTTTTGAGTCTTAATAATGTTTACCTTTGAAACATAATAATAATAATAATAATAATAATAATAGTAGTAGTAGTAGTAGTAGTAGTAGTAGTAATAATAATAATAGTAGTAGTAGTAGTAGTAGTAGTAGTAGTAGTAGTAGTAGTAGTAATAATAATAATAATAGTAGTAGTAGTAGTAGTAGTAGTAGTAGTAGTAGTAGTTAGTGTAGTAGTATATAATAATAATAATAATAATAATAATAATAATAATAATAATAATAATAATAATAATAATAATAATAATAATAATAATAATAATAATAATAATAATAATAATAATAATAATAATAATAATAATAATAATAATAATAATAATAATAATAATAATAATAATAATAATAATAATAATAATAATAATAATAATAATAATAATAATAATAATAATAATAATAATAATAATAATAATAATAATAATAATAATAATAATAATAATAATTCAGTGTGAACACTGATATTGAAAAAAAAATGAAAATATAGACATTATATTCAAGGTTTGGACAAAATTACAGAAAACATTTGTTATATTTTTATTAATTTAGGGAAGAGTATTTGCACTATTGATAGTCCTCACTATGTTTGACTCATTTAAACGAGATAGTAATGAATCATATACAATAGACGATATTGATCATTACTCATGGTTTCAGAATGGCTCACAGAAACTCAATATTATTTACATCAGATAAATGGTAGGTATTTAGATATGTATTATATCAGTATTATAATATTTTTTATCCAATTCTTTATCAATGCAATGTATGACTTGAAACATTATCTTTTTAAAATTTGGTAATTTTGTTCGGTAATAATACTACACAATTCTTACACAAGATAGAGAGTGATTTTTATCTGCTTTTAACACCTTCTGAAGGGATGTAATTATAAATATATGACCAAAACCATGTGTTTATACTTGTGAAGGGATATAATCACAAACATATGACCAAAGACAGTGAAAAAGATGTATAATCCACAAGAAACACATTTCATGCTGAAGCAGCACTTGTCAATTGACCCAGATTAGAAACTCTTTCACATATCTTTATCATTGTTCAGCATATATAGATAGTCATTAGTTTACTTGATAAGTTTCAAACTTGCCGTCCTTATAACTTTGACACAAACCACTTAATGAATATATATTAATCATTTTTATTAGTCATTCATTAAACTAAAGATTATCCATTTAATGAATAAATATTTCTGAAGTGAGAGTGCTGTAGTGAAAATTACACTACAGAAATATCATTCATTAAATAAACAATCTCTAGTCTAACGAATGATTAATAAAAATTATTAATGTAATGTATCTATCCTGAGTAAATATTGACTCCAAAGTATACCATGATGTAGCTCTCAAATTTATTTTTTAGATATGAGAAAGTAATGTATTTGATAGACCCTGTTTAGGTTATAGGGTGTAAATACTTACTATGGCTGGAAAAGTATAAAAAAGAGTTATCAGAACATATGATAAGATTACAAAAGCTTACACTAGATAGCATAAGAATACATAACAAAAACATATTTCTAACAATCAGTATTACATCATCTGGGTGTGAGGGGCAAGTGATATCTTATTGATTTTGTGATAAGATTTAAGTCATGATAAGATTTAAGTCAGCCACTATTCATCATATTTTTATTATTAGGATCATCTGGTTTTATTACCTTATTATTTACAGCAGAATCAGTGGTTTTAGTGTTTTAATTGGGAAGGTCACAGTAGATAGTTTTGTTAAACCTACTGAATTCAAATGTATGTTAAAATTTGAAAGGATCTATCACACTATATTTTGGAAAGGTTTTGATCTCCATATCAGGAAACACTGATTTTTAACCACAGTTGATTTAAAGATGTTTATCCTTATTTCATAGTAAATCTAGTCATCATTTTTGAAAGTGCTGAATCTGAAACAATAATGAATTCCAAAGTTTTGGACAATAATAATTTTTGCGATTGGTATCAGCAGTTTAATCTTCATTGAATTCAGATAAGTCCAACATTCTTTTCAAGGATTTATGGAAGTAATTCCAAATACTTTTTAAGATATTTTTGGTTTTTATTTGAAAAATAAAAATAAACCTGTCATATCTAGATTTTAATTTTGTTACATATTATCAAATGTTCCATTTATTTTATCTAAATCATAAACTCTTTACAGCACATATAATTTTAATATATTAATTGGAATTCTATTGAAAAACAATAATCAGAATTTAATAGATGAATTTTTTTTAATAAGAAATTGTTAAGTAGTGGTTAGACTTAAAATTAAAAGTTTTCGGATAACGTTTAGTGCTCGAATATCACATAAATTCACTCCACCCCGGATATTTCCATTCTTTATTTACCCAAATAGTATTTTATATTCAAATTTAATTTTGCAGAAAGTTATGAGAATGATCAACGTTGACAGATACTGAAATTGATTCGTTATTTAGCAATTTAAATACTTTTTTTTTTTTTTTAATTTTAGTTCAACTTTTATTTTTTTTCTAATCATTACAAAAAATTCTAACGTTTTTTATTTTTTTGAACAGATTTTATCATTTAGTGATATTTTTTTTATTGAAATTTAAAAGATATTTTGGTATTATTATCTTTTTTTAAAATACAAACCATCACGCACTTAAAGGCAAATTACTCATATTTAATTAAATAATAATAATAATAATAATAATAATAATAATAATAATAATAATAATAATTATTATTTATTTATTTATTCATTATGAAGCAAACAATAAATGTGTAATACAGTGAGATAAATTCCATACAAGAAAAATCTTGTGTGAGGAATTTAAATGTAACAACTAAAAACCCTAATAAAATACAAAAAAAAATATAAATATAACATAAAATATTAAAATCACACAGATAATGCATTTGGCAATTCAATCACAGTAGTAAATAATTACAACATAACATACAATATAAATAAAAATAAAATAAAATAAAACTAATGCTTAGCATAATATAACCAGTGCCATAAATTCTTTTTAAAAATCAAATAAGATAGTGTTCATCAAATAATAATAATAATAATAATAATAATAATAATAATAATAATAATAATAATAATAATAATAATAATAATAATAATAATAATAATAATAATAATAATAATAATAATAATAATAATAATAATTTAACATTTATTACTTATATTTATTAATTATAAGATCCACAATATAAATGTGTTCAATTCCAAATACTAACAGATTAGTATGCAAAGCATGCATTATTCTGAAAAATTAGAAAATACAGTAATCTATCCCCATCTCCCCCAATTCACTGAATTACTATCCTCATTTTCACTTATTCATGGTTTGAAAAATTATAGCATTAAAAAAATAATAAAAGTTTATAAGTTTAAATTAATAAATTTTATATGCTTATGCAAATATGTTGAGCAGCCATTTCCTCTTCCTTGAACTCTTATTCAAATATAGGGTGCTCTCAGCATTCTCTGTAGATTTATTACGGAACTGTCTTTTTCATCATTGCATTCTTCGTCTTCTTCTTCTCTTCTTTTCTTCTTCTTCTTCATCACCACCATCTTCTTATTATTATTAATACTTGCTTTTATCGATTTTTAAATATGTATGTTAAAAATTAAATTGTACTGTAAGTGTGCTATTATCTACTGTTTCAATATTTTTGGGAAGGCTTGGAACAAAATAACAGTGGAAATGGGAATTTACCAAGTTAGAAAAAAATTACTCGCGCTATTAAAAAATCAAATTTTATCTGTTTGTACTAAAATACTGTTGAATGGTTAAAAAATAAATTAATTGCATTATTGTGTTATTATTACAATTTTATAAATAATAATATGAACAAAAAATTAATTCAAATATTCATAGAAAATCATTATAAAAGAGAGGTTATTGCAAAATTTAACGAGTTTCAATAAGACTTTGGTTCAGTAATACAGGTAATAGTTTTGTTGCAAAGTTTTAATAAGTAATTCACACATGATAAACCACATACAAGACCTTTGAAAAGATAAAAAGGGAATTATAGAAAGACTACTAATTTAGCACTGTGTTGAAAACATTGTAAAATGTTTATAAGCTAAAATTAAAAATAATATTCATCATATTCTCAATAGATTCACTAATAAGACACTTAAATTTAAACTTCAGTATAAAATGATTCTCATTAAAAATGAATTTCAAAAATAAATGTGCAAGTATACTATACTGGGAGCACTTTTTCTTAAAATAGGAGCAAAAGTATTTACTACTAGAATATGCTAATGCTAAAGAAGCTATCCTAAAGTTTTTGCATCATAACCGAATTAGAGACATCTATCTTTTCAAAGATTATTCCTAAAAATATTTTATATTTTTGATATATTAAAAAAACCAAGCTTATCTATGGTGTAAAATTATTTCTAAACAGCTAAATAAACAATTAGTTTGAAAATTGAAATCGACATTAAAAGAATAAGAGGAGAAGAATATCATGATTTTATTAAGATTAAAATTTAAAAATTAAAATAATTCTCATAAATGTTTAATTAATTAAATAAAATTAAAGAGAAAGGATTTCACCTTTAATCTGACCGTTACTTAATTAAATAAAAACAATTTGCATACTACACATTTTATGTAGACTGATAGATATTCTAATATTGCAGTTTATAAAAATGGTACCACTTTTTGTTCACTACAGGAAAATTCAATTAATGCAAAATACATGCATAAATCATTTTTACCAACTAGAATTTTTACTCACCATGAAATCAATGATCACCTACATAGTATTTATGCTAATTGCCATTGCTTTTTGTGCATATTTTTTTCAAAAAGTGTTGCTTTCCCTCCCTCCACCTTTTCCATCATACTTATCGACACTCACTCTATTATCTTGGAGGTGCAATTTGGGCACTTCAAAAGTTTTGTGATTTATTTATATCTGCCCTCCAATGACAGTGACACCCTTATTAAATCTATTATTTATCAATCAACAACATCACAGCTACCACCTCCCTTCCCATTTTTCTGGGTGACTTCAACATGGGCTACCAGTCTGTCACAATCAAATATGTACATCTCTTCTCCAGGAGCTTAATGTGTGGCCAGGGCTTTCTTCCAGCCCACACCTACTCTTTCTACACCCATAAGCTTCAGACTCTCATTGATTTAACATTCTACTATCCTGATTTCCATTTTATGATTGAATCAGCCCAACTCCACACCATATTTTTTTTCAGATCACAAGGCCTTACAGGTTTCCCTTGACATTAACTCTGGCCCCCCAGTAAATCTTGGCCTCAGAAGAACAATATGATTCCTCAACAAACAAAATACACCAATAGCATTGATTTCAAAAATTATATATATATCTTTATAAAATCAATATCCTTCAAATGGAGCCCATCTCTGCATGGTCGGCATTTGTGGCAATCCTGCAAGCTGCCATCCACAAATACACCTGGAATTTCCGAGTGCCATTCAAGTTGCTGGCTTCCATGGACAAAATTTCAGAGCAACTGAATGATCAGGAGGGTGGACTGTTAGACATTAGCATCACCATCCAACTGAAACTTCAATACTGTGATGCTCAAAAAGCCTTGGCTGAGTACTTCTCAGTCAAACACACTAAGAGATAGGTGGGGAATCAGCATTGTTGGACCAGAAGTTACCTGGGGTGGGCTCTTGGTACCCACAGAAAGCAAACTACCCCCTCATCCATTATGGTCAGCAACAAATCCTACATAGATCAGGAATTACTCCTTCATTTGAGAAACCATTACAAGTACATGCTTCTTAAGGCCGACATCCCTCCTTTCACTATGCCATCAACCTTGAATGTCAACTGTGATCCTGGCATCATCCAGGCCATGCTTCTTAACAAACTGAAAAGCTTCCCTGACCACATACACCCTGGTCCTCATGCAATCCCCAAGTTCTTCCTTCTCCACCTAAGTCAGTTCACCCACCCCATCACTCTCAACATGATCAACAAGCTGGCCTCAGGTGCTTACATCATCAAGGGTCTCTATTCAGTAACATTGGTCCCTTTCCTTAAGAAATATTGGCCACCTACTGAGCTCAAGAGTCTTAGGCCCATTTTGATGACCCCTCTGTTCATAAAACTTATTGAGTCTACAATCAAATACTCTCTAGAACTCTTAATTTCTAACAAGCTAGTAATTTCATTTTTTGGTAATTTTAACATCACTTTCAGGATTTGAAAACATTACAAAAATTTTTCTTTCTCCTAAAACAGTATCCTTTTTAAAAGATTCAGAGACAAGAATAAGCCATCCCTTATTTTTTCTAAAATTAAGTTTTACCTCTCTTCAGGTACTTCTTTAGATGGAAATGTTACTTGGGATGATTCAAAAAATCTAATTTCTTTTCATTGTGGAGTGAACTTTTTCTTTTAACAATTTTTATTATTATTACATACACTGATAATTAAACTTTACTATTTGTCAATGGTAATAAACCCTTGATTCAAAGTCAAGGATACTGCTAGAATGTTTTACTCTTTTTGATCTTGTTGTTTAGACTTTTTCTTTTGTATGCTTTACAACGCTTCTACTTCAACTTTCTTCACATGGTTCTTTTTTTTAATATTTAAGCAGTAGAATTCATCTTGTTGCTTAAAGATAAAACCCTCAAAATATTCCTTAAACAGTGAACTCAGGAACTCATCTGCAAAATTCTTAACTTCATTACTATTAAAATTATCTTCTGCATCATTACTTGTTTTCATGGATGCTTGAATTTTTACTTTCTCTTCAATAACATCATTATAAAAAACTACTTTTTTTAAATCACCATTTTTAGGGGTTTTAAACTAAATTCAAACCATTGTTTATTTAATTGGTTTCTTTTATTACCATATTTAGTTTTAAATGTGAAGTTTTATTATACTTCTTTTATATTCTATAATTATTTCAACTTTTATTATATTGTTGATAACGTTTCTAGGCTTATCTCAAAGATTTCTTTATAAATTTGTATAATTTCAGGAGGGTTGGTACCATCTGCACAATATTTACTTTTTTCTCTTCATATGCTAATGCAAATTCCCTACACCATTTCTCAAATTTCTTTTTTGTTGTCTTTCTTTAAACTTTTATTAAAATTCTTCAAGTTTTTTCATAAAAGCTTACATTTCATTACTAAATGTATCTGGTTTTTTGTTCTAAGTGCTTTTGTACTGTTCAATTAGTTTCTTGTTCTATAAGCTTGGATACCATTGGCCATTCTGGCTTTTCTGTTGATGGATCCATGTTTAATTTCACTTTCATCCTTTTTGTTTTTGAATGAGTTATCACCAGTATATATAAAACTAAATGTTTTATAATTTTCTTCTATCCTATTGATTCCTTTTTATGCAGATTTACAAGCTTCAATATGTTTTGATTATATTCTATCATTAAGTAAACACACACCAGTATCGGCCCTTCATATACAATCTTCTCCAGAAAAACGCCACATACCTCTGCCTAAATGTTTATTTATATTATTTGGTTTTTTATATTTACTGTTATTTATTAAATATTATCTTGCTTAACTAGACATACCTACTGCTTTCGTAAAATATTAGTACATATATATTTTTTTACTTTTTTCTTACTGATCTTATTTCTCAATCCAAACATTTATTGCATTATACTTATATACCACAATAAGCTAAATTTATTAATGCTTTAACATTCAGAACATTACGTGACTATAAAGTTGAGCATAAGAAAGGGGATGCTCAAGTCACAAAGTTGGATACACAAATATGTATTGTATAAGAGTAAAATTTAAGCAGAATAAAGGGGATGTTCAAGCCACATGTTGGTTGCGCTAAATATTAATAGTAAATTTGTATGGTACATTTGCCTTGGTAAATATTCCACAATACACTGGTTTGAATCCAGAACCCAAAGATATGTAAGTTATACTATAATATATTTAATATAAACCATAAATTTTGATTGAAATAAATATAATTGAATGGTTAATAAAATTCAAATAACAAAAAGATTAAATTCAACTATATAATATTATTAACCAATGTGGTGGTGATGATTTATAATTTAAAAGTACAAGTTTTCACAAAAGTATTTTATTTGTTTTTCAGTTTCTATAAAAGTGAAACTCAAAAAGTGCCAAATCTTCTAAAAATAATATGCACTTTTAGAAAAGTTTTAAAGGAACGATCATTATCAATTACAAATTATCACCACCATCCATGCATGCCTTCCAGTAGTTTGCATGATTTCTCAGAGCTGTGGATGGATATTAACTAACATATGGGTATTAAAAGCATAATGTTTGGAATGTGTTACAAAGGCAAAACAAATAAATTAATAATAAAAAAAAATAACAACAATTTATTAATGATGGATAAATAAAACATATTTTTAATTTAAGTTTATGTTTATGTTTATGGCCTTATAGTATTTATAATGATAAGATCTTACCACATTAAATATTGAAACAGTCACAAATCATGATTGTCTGCAGATATAGTTCTCAATATATCTACAATGATCTTTATTAATTTCTCATAAGATAGTAGTTCTTTTACTTGGGCAATGGTGATATTAGAGAATAAATACAACAGCACAGGGGATGTTATATAAGATATACCATCAGTAGGTCTTGGGTACTTTATACAGTGTTTTCCATTTCTCTCTGGATGGTTTTGTAAACTTCAGCATCAGTGTCTGAATCTGATTGTATTTTCTGAGCATTTTGACTGATGTGGTTTTTCTTTTGCCTAGCCACACATTTTACAGAGTTTGCTGTTAGATATAATCATCATATTGACTGTTATGACTGATGCATTAAAAATGCTTTAAAAACAGTCAGCAAAATATAGCTATCCAAGTTACAGTGGAATACAGTTTCAACCAGTGGTTATTTCTCTTTTTGGCATGAATCACTGCAACATGGTTTCAAAAGTAGACTGGACTGCAATTCAAAGCAATAGAAAATACAAATGCCTAGTTGCCTGTTTTAGACATATTTATACATATTTGATGTAGTTCAAACAACATATTTTCAAACAACATATATACATCATTAACTAGGGAAAATCTGAACTTTGCATCTTTACAATAATATATTTTTTGAAAAATTTTTTTTCATTCTCTTCCCAACATGGTGTGGAAACAAATCTATAGATAATATTATGATTTGATGCATAAAAACTTTTTTTTTATTGCTCCTTCTCTATACATTTTTTAATGGCTTGGAAAGAAAGAAAAAATCACTATCGATATTTAATAGTAACATTTAAATATAACTCAATAATTTCTAAAATATTACTAATGCCAAAATTGTAATATTATATTTAGCTTTGATATTCAGTTTTACTATAAAAATGTGGGAAACTTTATTTAAAACTCAGTTCCAAAAAAGGTAAACTATAAAAATTTCAATTTAGATTTTTAGAAATTACTCAATTCAAATTCTTTTACATATTGAGACTACTTCTCTCTCATTCTTTATATTGCAATTTATCATTATTATTTAATTCTTATCACAAAACAATTTTATATAATATTTAATAATATGCATAAATTAACCATTCTATTTTTTAGACATTCTAAATATTCACTACTCAATTTTGTTGTTGGGTATTTATTAAACAATGTTTTTTCATGCAGCCTTGTAATATAAACACATTCAGGCTGCTCTTAAATTTATTATAGTTACAATATATAATATTTTATAATAATCATTTTTATTTAATATGAAAAAGCCAAAAATAATTGTTTGTTTCCCACTACAACTTAGGATTTTATATTTGATTTGAAATAACAGTGGGGGGAGGGTGTTCAGTAATTAATAATTCAATCATTAATTAAATTAATTAATTTCTGAATCCCCCCCCCCCTCATTGTTATATCAAGTTAAATATAAAAACCCAAATTGTAAAGAAAACAATTATTCTTTGGTTTTTAGTGCATTTTAAATAAATATGTTTATTATAAAATATTATCTATATATTATTTAATAATAAATAACCTCAATATATGTAATGTTGGCTTATGAAGTGTAGCACAAATATGAAGTACCAGAGAACAGAGCCACAGCAAGAATTAAAGTTTCCTGAAATGATGATGAATTAGTTATTTTTGTACTTGAACATCCCATGACCTCCTAATGAACAAATCACATGATTCATTATTATTAATGCAATTATTGATATTATTTGAAATTTGTAATATCAGATATAAATGAAAAAAGAAAAAAAACTGTATAGATAAATAATTTGAAGGTTATTATAGTTATATAGAAAGGTTTTAAGATATAGTGATAACATCTCATTAAGGTGACCTGAGATTTGCATGTAAACAAGCTAAGAGTTAATCCTTTTCTGGTTTTAAAAAGGCATAGAATTTTTTTTCTTATCATTGAACTTTAGCCACCCAGTTAATCAATCAGTATTAGTTTGTAAATGGTTATGATGCAATTTGTACCTAGAAGACAAGTCAATAAGGAGAAATGATTTTAAAACCTCACTAAGTAATTTTATTAACAGGCCTGATAAGTGAAGTGATGTCTTCTTTATTGTCTTTCTATGAAAGATTACAGGAGAGACTATTACTCAAAAATTTCCTTTATTACATGTCAATGGAAGATTTCTTTATAGTAAATTATATAGATATTAAATATTTTTAAGGATTTATTCTGATGTAAACAAATCAAAGTATGGGACTATTTCCATATAAATAACTAGAGTTATTTTATTTCTGATGTTTCTAGGAAACCATGAATCATTATTGACAAAACAACTTTTGTTGGATTTGAACTCAAATAACTATTTGTATAGATATGAAGATTTAAAAAAATGATGTTTTCTTATGATATTCTGTAAATAATAATTCATTCTCCTCTAGAATATTATCTATGCATGTATGTGTGTATAAAGATTAACTACTTGTTTGAAAGTTTGTAATATTATTTTAACTATATTTACGAATTGGACTATTTCCATTATTTTATATCCATAGTACTCTATGTAGAATCCCAACCATTATAAAATGTAAACTTAAAATGCTGAAAAACAAAACAGGATTTATGAAATAGTTTGTAAATATGAAAGATGTATATTGACAAAACAAGCAACTCCATTGAAAAGTGATTAAAAGAGCATAAAGTAATTAGAAAAGAAAAAATCCAGATGTATATAAAGTAGATCTTCCATGTAACTATAATATATATTTAAATGGAAAACATAAGAAAATTAGAAAGAGAAAAAAGGTATAAAGAAGAAAATAAAAAAAAAAAGGTCATGTAATAATGGCAGACAATCCTATAACTCAATCTAATATTATAACATTCACGATGTATTAAAACGACTTAATCTTGTTTTTTAAAAATAAATGAAGAAACCACGATCCTTGTAAATAAGTGGTATGAAATTTCTATGGCCTTTTCCTTTTGATAGAATTGTCTAGTTGACTAGAGAGTCATTGCTTATAACACTTGAAGAAAAGAGGAGAATAACATCCGTCAAAATGCTGTAATATATATTAACCTGTAACTATTTCAATAGTTGAATGTATTTAAAAAGTTAAAATAGAGTTAAAATTTTTCAAAACACATTAAACAGTTAGTATTAAACGATGGCAATAGATCAAACCATAATTATCAAAATACTTATTTGTTTATTTAATATTTTTTATTTGTGAATATTTTATTTTTACATGTATTAATATTATCTATAAATTTTTTTTTTAAAAAATATACCCTTTACTATATTTTCAGCTTGTATCTATCCCTATATGTTTCTTACGTTGTATCAATATTTGCAATTTTATTAATAATTTATTTTATATATATTATGTAAACTTATAAATAAATATTAGAAAATACAGTAATTAAAATGTGTTAGAAAGAACAAAAAATATAAACGTCACTTAGGAGCTATCCTTGTGTATATATATATAAAATCAAATAATATAAGTATAATAACAATATTCACTAGAATAAAAACTACAAAATTTTAAAAAATGCCTGTATAAAATTAAAGATTAAAATTCTTTGCTATAGCTAGCTTCGGTATATTCCACCATCTTAAGTAGCAATCCGTTAATATTTAAATATGATCAAACTCTCACACCAGTAACGTTCTCACGTGAATTACCTACTTTCCATAAATTGTGAATATTAACACAATGACACTGTTTATTCAACACATTATCTGTACTATTTATAAAATAGGACTCCTTAATTCTTCTTTTCCTCAAATCATTTTCCATATGCAAAATAAAAACTCTATCAAAGCAGAATTCTCCATTACAACTCACAGCATGTTCTGCAAAAACAGATTTATATCTATCTGCAGATAGATATAAATCTGTTTTTGCAGAACATGCTGTGAGTTGTAATGGAGAATTCTGCTTTGATAGAGTTTTTATTTTGCATATGGAAAATGATTTGAGGAAAAGAAGAATTAAGGAGTCCTATTTTATAAATAGTACAGATAATGTGTTGAATAAACAGTGTCATTGTGTTAATATTCACAATTTATGGAAAGTAGGTAATTCACGTGAGAACGTTACTGGTGTGAGAGTTTGATCATATTTAAATATTAACGGATTGCTACTTAAGATGGTGGAATATACCGAAGCTAGCTATAGCAAAGAATTTTAATCTTTAATTTTATACAGGCATTTTTTAAAATTTTGTAGTTTTTATTCTAGTGAATATTGATATATATATATAGTGGTGTGTAAATGTAATGAAAAAGAAGCAGACTAATTTCCAAGAACTATACTTTTAGGTTTAAGGATAATAAAAGCTGGTGTATGTATTTACAAGTGATAGTTTTTGAATGTTTGTCTGCTTTTATGAAATTATATATATTGTCATGATCGCACATACTGCGACCAAACATATAGCTATTTAACATTTAAATAATATTAAATATTGTGTTTTTGGAATACTAGCAAAAGAATTTAAAACTTATGAAGAAAGAAATATTTTAATTAATAAAAGGGAGGGAAATAGAATCGAAAAGATTCTTATCTTTTACCCTCCAAAGTCAAGATTTTGAGAAATAAAAAATAATTAAAGTTAGAAATTTTGAAATTGTATATTAGTAAAATTAATAGTGATAAAGAAATATAAATGAAATACATACTAAAATATGATTGAGAAGAAAAGGTAAAGTTTGAAGGGTTTAAATCAGAGTAAAATAGATATTTAAAACATGACCTAAAGATAAAGATCTGGGTCATAAGAGTACACATTTGATGATAAAAATGAAATGCGTGTATGGAATATGTATGAAGGATGATAAAGACAGCAACAATTAATGCTTGTCAAAAATAAAAATACATTTTATTAAAATATCTGTTTAATTAAAAAAAAAAAAAGATATAAGAAATAAATGTACATAGTGCTATGAGATTGAGTAAAAGTAAATCTATATAAATGACCGAAGGCGCATTAAGAAAAAGAAAGGTGTGATAAAAGCTAAAAATAAAGGATCGAAGGGACAAAGGACTGTGGAATTTTTTAATTAAAAAAAGTAGTAGAGGAGGGACTTCTTGTCGAGACGTTGGTGGAAGGACTGCTCTAGAAAATAGGTAGATATAATCAGGAGAAACACAAACCTAAGAACCTTTAAAGTTTACAAAAAAAAAAAAACAAACCAACAAGAGAAAAAACCAGACACATAGTGGAAGAACTCCAATGTTAGAAGGAATCATTAAATGAACAATATATGATTTATAACATTGGTGACACATCAAGAATGGAGGGCTAAGGGCCTTAATGATCGCTGGCTGATTCAGACTCACCGTGCTCTAACGGTTCCCATCTACATGTAACAACTGCCGATGTAGCACCTGCCAGAAGGTTCGTTATGCCATGTCCTTGATGTCCTAATATGGAGGAGTTCCCGCAGTTCCCACAACCCAAACTCCAACCTAAGAACAAACATTCCCTGCTAAAAAAGTGGAGGAAATTCATGTGGCAGTCAGAAAGACCTCAACTTACTTCAGAGACTCAATAAACCTAGGTAAAATACATATACTACACCTTTACATTTATATGTGCACATATCTTTAAGTTAGACAATTGTCAAATTCTTAATTTGAGTGGTACAGACATTTTTTAAATTTTTTATATGCATAAAGTGATGACTATAAATGTACAATCATTTATAGGATTTTTTTTATTTGTAATCGTAGCACTATAGCAGATAATTTGTTTTATTGTGTGTAAATGATTTCAAGTATTTTTTTGTTGTTGTTTGATTTATTGTATTAAATATTTCTTATTGATTTAAATCTGTTTCATCTTGTTCTTCACCACTTCAAACAGTAATATATTTATAGGGCTTGAGGGGGATAACTATTACTCATGTGAGTACTGAATGAACATGTGAGGCTGGTGTGCAGCATTTTGATCCCATTAAAATTTATAAATGATCCAAGTGCTGTAACTCTTTAAATCTTACAGCAGTTGGGAGATAGTTGACCAGGAAAGATAACCTGGGGCTATACCCATATAGTTACAGGTTCGGTCAAGTATGGGTATAGACTCATTTATGTCTGTATGTTCTCTCTGCTAGTGGTAGTGGGAGGTGGGTGATTTTGAATTTAAGAATTCCATATTATCCATGAAATAAAAGGGAAGAAAGCATTCAATCATCATATTCTCGTTACATTTTGGGGGCCTGTCCGGGATTTCCATTGTTGTGCAATTAGTGATCACGTGTTGAATAAATTTTATAAAATAATGTAAATATTTTATTTTAAAATAAAACAAAAAGATGTGTTTTCAAAATATATAAAGTTAGCATCGTAAGTCATAGTAGTGAGAGGCGAAGACAAAGGGGATAAAATTTTTTTTTACTTTATAATACTCTATATGAGTGTTTTGACATCAAATGTGTACAAAGGATAGAAAGAGGGAGAATTTTTTTAAATATTAAAAAAGTTTGAAATGCGTAGTGACATATATAATCTGAGACAAGAACGATTCAAATATAATTGTAACGAACAAAGAATGGATTGTCTCGATCTAATCGCTGTAATGAAATATAAATTGTTTCAGTCAAAGAAAAAAAAAGGGGGAAATAAAACAGTTTCAATAAGGTTTTAATTATAAATGTTAAATATTAAAAGAGTCGCAGATCTAAGTTAAGTGAAAAAATATATATGTAGGACTCTAGAATAGTCACATATATAAGCGAAGTTGAAAAAAAATATATGTAATTTTATAATAGCGTGTATCAGTTAAGCTGAAAATAAAATATTTGTAGGATTTTATAGCTGTTATAATAGAGTGATAAGTAGAGTGCAAACAGAAGGTGTAATGTAGGTTATTTAAAAGTGGGGAAAAATGTGTGAGTGAATGTGCGAGAACCTTAACGAAGTTAAGCAATAAATGAACACACTTAATACTACCCTATATCAGGAACTTGAATGTAGTTGGAATTATAGTTAAAGGTGAAATACATAAGAGCATTATTTATTGAAGGATGGTGAGTAAGAGTTGCATAAAGAGGGAAAAATAGGACAGACATCAAGGTGGGACAGGCAGTCAAATGAATATAAGGCAGGGAGACAAGATGGCGAACCAGAATACATGGGGTTTGGGTGGCTAGCAGTCTAAATGCTAACTAACAGATAATAAAGAACTAAATATCTAATCACAGTAAAAAGCAAAGAGTCAGTAGAAATGATTTGTTTTGTATAAATATATTTGGAAGAGTTCAGTAAAATAATAATAACAAACACAGATCAAGGGTTGAATAAATTGATATCTATGCATACAAAGTCCCAAGCTAAAATGGACCTTCAAGAAACAGAAGTAAGAGAAGGGAATGAAGATATGGAGAGGGAAGTAAAAGATAAAATAAACTATAGTGATATAATGGACATGCTAAGGCAAATGAGGGTTGAACAACAGCAATTCATGAAAGAATACCTGGACAGAGAAGAGAGAAGGATGGAAGAATGGTGGGTAAAGATAGAAATGGACAACCAGAAAAGAATTGCTGAAGCCATAGAAAAAATTAGAAATGACTTCATCCAGAAATCAGAGGCAAAGGACACAGGAAATAGATGTGACAGGGAAATTAAGTGGGATGAACAAAAAAGCATGGAGCCATATGCATATGACAAATTAGATAGGGCTGAAAGTATAGATAGAGAGTCAGCAGAGTTTGAGCTGAGGGTAGACATAGGGTGGCCAGAAAGGGGAATAAGAAAGTTAAATAAAGAAGAGGAAGTTGAAGTGATAAGAGTAGAAGATAATAGGATGCTGACAAGCATGTGGGGGATATAAGCCAGATAGCAAAGGTAGTAGAAAGGTTAGACACAAAATTTGAAGAGAATATAAATCGGTCAGCCAATAACAGTGCCAATACTGAAGTAAAGGGCATAGGACCAAGAACCACTGGAGAATGTACAGATATGGGCTATGGGAGTCGCATGGATTATCCTATCAGCTTCCACCAATTTCTAAAAATAGAAGTTTTCATGGGAGATTCTGGAGAAAGCCCTATGGAGCACTTGGGAAGCTTGGAACGGTATTTCAAGTTTAGTAGGATGAATGAGGAGGCCAAGATAATGGTCGCCTGCAGTCACTTGCAGGGCAAATCACAAGTCTGGTGGAACTCCCTGTTCCAGAAGCCCACAACATTTGCAGGATACCATCAAGCTTTGAGGATCAGTTATTGGAATGAGAAACTCCAAGAAGACAGGCTGCATCAGATAACACAGGAGAAATGGAGACCGGGGGAATTGTTTACAACATCCTTCCACCACCAAGTAGCCAAGTTACGAATGATGACAGCAAACCCATTATCTGAGATGCAAATAATCTGGATAACGAGGCATGGATTCCCAAGAGATATAGAACAGACACTAATTAGTATGGAGAGGAAGACAGTGGACCATGTGGCAGAGTTGCTAAATGCATTGGATACCACCAGTATTGACCAGAAGAAGGAGGGATATAAAATGAGACAGCCTCCAAAAGAACCACTTACAATGAAAAATGGATGGGATCCTAGTGAAGGACAATGGAAAGAAACCTGGAGAGATTCTACAGAGTGGAACCCAAGGAGGCAGGAAAATGTACGGCAAAGATTGGAGATGGAATGGAAGCATCCATATGACAGGACTGAGGACTGAGAATGTAGGGATCAAAATCCACCAATCCAGAGGAGGCAGATATGAGTCCAATAGAGAAAGACAACTGCCAGATAAAACATAGCACAATCATCAATAAAGGATGAATTCACTGGTACAAGATTGGAAATGGAATTGGATCATGAGTAATGGAAAATGGACTTATTAAATTAGGAAATATTGATCATGATAATATAAAGGAAGAATGAGCCAGTAAATGGCCAAACAGTATAAAGGACTTTACCCAAATGAAGACAAATCATCAGATAGATAGTAGTGTGAGATTGTAGATAGAGGTTGGGGGTATGTAGGGATAGATGTTTGTAGGTGGGATCTTAGCAGTATATGGTGAGCCTTCTCTGTTATGCATTGATGCATGAATTCTGCGGTCACCAGATCTTATTAGATAGAGAAGACAGGGACAGAGATCCCCTTCTTGTAATGACTCACTGGATTAAAATTTCCAGTTAGATATTTGACCAATATTGTGAGTCAATGGATTAGAAACCAATGTGTGGGGAAAGAACCCCTTTATAAAAATACGGGCAATCAGTAAATATTCTGAGCTCATGGATGAGCTGGATAAAAAAATGCCAGCCTCCCAACCCACCTTGGGATAGTGACCAGTGTTGTCACTTAGAGGGTTATTGTTTGTAAAATGTGAGGTATGAACAGGTTTAATCAAGTCACAGAGATATCCTGTGGACTCGAACTTGTATATACAAGTAGGAGGCAAAAATAAACTCAACGTATTGTTTGTAGCGAGATTAAATCGGTTTAGTAATGCTGGTTGGATCATGAGAGTGGAAATGTAATTTGCCTGGTCGCCTCTCTAGGAATAATCTCATCACTAAGTCATATTAGGAGTACATGGATATGAAAAGGTCATAACAGTAGTTAGGAGCATCTAGCGTTCAATGCATTAAATTAAAATTTTTTAACGAAAAAATATTTTAAAAAAGGAGGGGAACAGTGTAATGTGATGATCGCACATACTGTGACCACACATATAGCTATTTAACATTTAAATAATATTAAATATTGTGTTTTTGGAATACTAGCAAAAGAATTTAAAACTTATGAAGAAAGAAATATTTTAATTAATAAAAGAGAGGGAAATAGAATCGAAAAGATTCTTATCTTTTACCCTCCAAAGTCAAGATTTTGAGAAATAAAAAATAATTAAAGTTAGAAATATTGAAATTGTATATTAGTAAAATTAATAGTGATAAAGAAATATAAATGAAATACAAACTAAAATATGATTTAGAAGAAAAGGTAAAGTTTGAAGGGTTTAAATCAGAGTAAAATAGAAATTTAAAACATGACCGAAAGAGAAGGATCTGGGTCATAAAAGTACACATTTGATGATAAAATGAAATGCATGTATGGAGTATGTATGAAGTATGATAAAGACAGCAACAATTAATGCTTGTCAAAAATAAAAAAAAAACATTTTATTAAAATATCTGTTTAATTAAAAGAAAAAAAGAAATAAAATAAATGTACATAGTGCTACGAGATTGTGTAAAAGTAAATCTATATAAATGGCCGAAGGCACATTAAAAAAAAGAAAGGTGTGAAT
Organism: Epiperipatus broadwayi; assembly: GCA_028023455.1. Lineage (NCBI taxonomy): Eukaryota > Metazoa > Onychophora > Udeonychophora > Euonychophora > Peripatidae > Epiperipatus > Epiperipatus broadwayi. The sequence goes on from JAQFVV010006203.1 coordinate 8,198,664, forward strand.
AAAAGCTAAAAACAAAAAATCGAAGGGACAAAGGACTGTGGAATTTTTTAATTAAAAAAAAGTAGTAGAGGAAGGACTTCTTGTTGAGATGTTGGTGGAAGGTCTGCTCTAGAAAATAAGTAGATATAATCAGGAGAAATGCAAACCTAAGAACCTTTAAAGGCTACAAAAAAAACAAACCAACAAGAGAAAAAAACAGATACATAGTGGAAGGACTCCAACATTAGAAGGAATCATTAAATGAACAATATATGATTTATAACATAGGTGACGCATCAAGAATAAAGGGCTAAGGGCCATCACGATCGCTGGCCGATTCAGACTCACCGTGCTCTAACAGTTCCCATTTACATGTAACAACTGCTGACATAGTGCCTGCCAGAGGGTTTGATATGCCATGTCCTTGATGTCCTAATATGAAGGAGTTCCCACAACCCAAAATCCAACCTAAGAGTGACCGTTCCCTGCTAAAGAAGTGGAGGAAATCCACATGGTGGTCAGCAAGACCTCAACTTACTTCAGAGACTCAATAAACCTAGGTAAAATATGTATACTACACCTTTACATTTATATGTGCACATATCTTTAATTTAGACAATTGCCAAATTCTTAATTTGAGTGATACAGACATTTAAAATTTTTTTATATACATGAAGTGACGACTATAAATGTACAATCATTTATAGGATTTTTTTTATATTGTAATCGTAGCACTATAGCAGATAATTTGTTTTATTGTGTGTAAATGATTTAAAGTATTTTTTTTGTTGTTTGATTTATTGTATTAAATATTTCTTATTGATTTAAATCTGTTTCATCTCGTTCTTCACCACTTCAAACAGTAATATATTTGTAGGGTTTGGGGGGATAACTATTACTCATTTGAGTACTGAATGAACATGTGAGGCTGGTGGTGCAGCATTTTGATCCCATTAAAATTTATAAATGATCCAAGCACTGTAACTCTTTAAATCTTACAGCAGTCAGGAGATAGTTGACTGGGAAAGATAACCTGGGGCTATACCCATATAGTTATAGGTTCACCCAAATATGGATATAGACTCATTTATGTCCGTATGTTCTCTCTGCTTGTAGTAGTGGGAGGTGGGCGATTTTGAATTTAAGAATTCCGTATTATCCATAAAATAAAAGGAAAGAAAGCATTCGATCGTCATGTTCTCATTACAATATATATATATATTAAAATAAATATTTTCACAGGCTACAAATATAGATAAAAATATTATCTGGGTATATCCATATATAATTTATTAAAAAAATATATGTAAACCAATGTTTCGACCAAGTCACACTAGTCATCAACTGGGTAAAAAATATTATAAATTAATTGTAAAGGCATTATAAGCACTAATGCATAACAATAATGCTAGTTCTGTTAATAGAAAATAAAAATAATAATAATGAGAAATTATTTAGATTAATGAGTTTTTTTACAAAAATTTCAAATAGAAGGTAATTTTCATGTATCATCACGTTTGTTGATACAATCTGTTTTTTTTAAAGATTTCAATAGCTTCTCTTATCTGATACTGTTGGTCGTATTTGAATAGTATTCTCATATTAGAAAAATAAATACTATGATCTATATCTATAGCATGAAAAGATAATGCTGCTGCTGATGAATGTTTTTTAACTGCATTAATATGTTCATCTTTTTTAGCATTGATTCAACAACTGCTTTACAAATATTATGGGAAATTTCATATACTTCATATGCTTCAAGAGGGATTGAGTCTTTAGTCTTGATTATCATGCTATTAAAATTTTGATAAGTAGTGTATGTTGCTTTATGCTTTATATTATAATGTCTTAGAATATGTCAAATATTTTTTGCAGTTGGAACTACTTACACGAACATAGAATATGTCCAATATTATCTGCAGTTGGAACTATAGACAATATTGGACATATTCTAAGACATTATAATATAAAGACAACATATATCACTTACCAAAACATTAATAGCTTTATTACCAATATTTGTCTGCAGTTGGAACTACAAATAATATTACACATATTCTAAGACATTATAATATAAAGACAATATATACCACTTATCAACACTTTAATAACATTATAACCAAGCCTAAAGACTCAATATCTCTTGAAGCACATGGAGTTTATGAAATTCCAAATAAAATTTGTAAAGTTTCCTATATAGGTATGGATGGCCATCATATCGATGCTAGATGAGATGAACATAGTAATGCAGTTAAGAAATACTCATCATCAGCAGCCCTATTACTCCATGCTATATATACAGGTCATACTATTGATTTTTTAAATATGAGAATACTATCCAAATGTGACCAACAATGTCAGAAGAAAGAAACCATTGAGATCTTTAAAAAACAAATTGTATCAAAAAACTGATGTAAATTACCTTCTACTTGGAATTCTTTTAAAAACTCATTAATCTAAATAATTTCTTATAATTATTATTTTTATTTTCTATTAATGAAACTTTCATTATTGTTATACATCAGTGTTTACAACACCTCTACAATTAATTTATATATATATGATAAATTTTATATATAGAGCGGCAAAACAAGCTCTTAACAAGCTTTGTAGAATATCCTCAACCTCAAACCAGTTTCTGCTACTGGCATCCTCAGTGAGGTGCTAGGATATTTAAGCATTAGATTAAAAATACCAGGACAATCCCAGCACTTTATTTAATGTATAACCATTAAGTAGAAAATCTGAAAATTTCAGACATCCATATGTCATCCAATCCAGCTATGTAAATTAAATAACCAAATGGGACTGAACTAAGTTCAGATACACCATATATTAATAGCTTTAGCAATGTAACATTGCCAAAGTCTTCATAACAAAAAATAAAATTGCAAAAAAAATCAAGTCAGATGTCACATGACCTAAATTGATAAGCTTGTATTTACAAATGTATACATAGAGCTCACAAAACAAGCTCTTAACAAGCTTTGTAGAATATTCCCAACCTCAGACCTGTTTCTGCTACTGGCATCCTCAGTGAGGTACTAGGATATTCAAGCACTAGATTAAAAATACCAAGATAAAAACAGCACTTTATCTAATATATAACTATTAAAAAGAAAATCTGAATTTTTCAGGCATCCACATGTCTTTCAATCCAGCTATCTAATTTAAATAACCATATGGGACTGAACTAAGTTGAGATGCGCCATATATTAATAGCTTTAGCAATATAAAATCGCCAAAGCCATCATAGCAAAACAAAATTACAAAAAAATCAAGTCAGATGTTACATGATCTAATTTAATAATCTTGTACTTACAAATGTTATATCTGACACTTGGATTTTTTTGTAATTTAATTTTATGTTATAATGGCTTTGGTGATTTTATATTGCTAAAGCTATTAATATATGGTGTATCTGAACTTAATTTGGTCCCATATGACTATTTAAGTTAGATAGCTGGATTGGAAGACATACAGGTATTTGATAATTTCAGATTTTCAACTTAATAGTTATACATTAGATAGAGTGCTAGGCTTGTCCTGAAATTTTTAATTTAATTCTTGAACATCCTAGCACCTCACTGAGAATTCCAGTAGAAGAAACTGATCTGAGATTGGGGATATTCTACAAAGCTTGTTAAAAGCTTGTTTTGCGAGCTCTATATATAGCATTTGTAAATACAAGCTTATTAAATTAAGTCATGTGACATCTGGCTTGATTTTTTTTGTAATTTAATAAATTATACCTAGATGTCCAAATAATGTTATATATATACACGTCACTTTGTTTACATATACAATGAGCTATGTTTAATTTAAAGTTTACATATTAAATCTGGTTTAAGTATTACAATCAAACTGTTAAAATTGAAATGCTGTCTCTAGATTTGTCTAATTAATTATGAATTTAATATCTCTCAAGTTCCATATTGCATCTAGTTAATAAATTAATTTTATTCTTAATTACCAACAGTGAGAACAAAGGCATGCTTATAAACATCAGAACTAACAAGAATAAATGAATTCATCTTGTTGTGATCCTTTCTTCAATATTTAAAGTGATTTTAAGTTATTGCTTATGGGATGGTGATTTACTCCTTTTGTACTATATATATATATATGATTTACAAAATTGTACTATATATATATATATGAAAAACAAAATCAAGTTAAAAACTTGTTAACGCTTGTATTTATGTCAACAGACCCATGTAGCTATCTGGCTTGCTATGCTGAGTTCGAAGACATTAACGTGTCTAAAAAATTCACGCTTGCAAGCTGAATAGAAACTGTTTCATAAATGCTCAGAGTTTGTGTTTAGATCTAGTTCTTATTCCTGTCTTTCACTGACAATAGCAAATAGCTTGAAATCATGATCTGAAAGTGGAATTAAAGTTAGAGATAGTGAATGCATTCTCTGACATTTATGTAAACGAAATACGCTTGACGATGTTTTTGGTAGAACGCCATCTGTTGACATAAATACAAGTGTTAACAAGTTTTTAACTTGATTTTGTTTTTCATAAATGTACCTTTGAGGTCTTTCTTGCAATGATATATATTGCAGAGGCTTCTACTATGTGGTGATGCTGAACTGATATCAGATCCATGTAGCTATCTGGCTTGCTATGCTGAGTTCGAAGACATTAACGTGTCTAAAAAATTCACGCTTGCAAGCTGAATAGAAACTGTTTCATAAACGCTCAGAGTTTGTGTTTAGATCTAGTTCTTATTCCTGTCTATCACTGACGATAGCAAATAGCTTGAAATCATGATCTGAAAGTGGAATTAAAGTTAGAGATAGTGAATGCATTCTCTGACGTTTATGTAAATGAAATACGCTTGATGGGTTTTTTGGTAGAACACCATCTGTTGACATATATATATATATATATATATATATGTTAGTGAAGTCACTATTACATGGCAATAGGTAGTAATCAATGAAAATAGTAAATTGTAAATTTAAAAGTGTATGCTTTTAAATGCAAACTTTTGGTAGAATATAGAGACTAAAGTGCTATAGTATTCATTTATGATTTAAGGAAAGAAAGCTAACAACCTTTTACAATTCCTAATAAATAATAGACTGTTTTACTGATCAGTTAGATGATATAAATTAATAAGTTTTAACAGATGTAAAATTTGCATTTAAAAGTGTACACTTTTGAATGCAGAAAGCATTTAAGTTTACTATTTTCATTGATTATTGTCTATTGACATCTGATGGTGATTTTTCTACTATGAAAATACAACAGATATTTTCACATATTAAACTATTTAAAACAATAACATGTTATAATTTATTAATTTGTAATATATATATATATATATATATATATATATATATATTATTATTAATAAATTATAATATATATATATATATATCCCTTACCCTTGTAATTTTCACATCCAGAAACATACATAGGGTATGCACATCCACCATGTTTTTGACTATAAACAAGACCTTTCAAACAAGGCATCAGTTGCCAGTAACCATTCCAACAATTATAGAAAGTTCCACAGTCATCAGGATTTATAAAGGTTCCACTTAATTTTGGACATTTAAAATTAGGATCTGGAATAGCACCTTTCCATACTGAACTTGCGTAGTTATTAAAAGAGTGAACTAAAATATATTATAATAGTAACTTCCAGTTATTATTATTAACGTAACATACTTTTATCTCTAATGAAATTATTTATAAATATAAAATTTATTTGAATATTTTAATATGTATACATATACATATATACTATTTATATATACATGTGAACTTTAAATAATACATACATTAATGTCAAGCTTTTGAGTAAATGCCAGATTTGAAGTTGAAGAATAAATACTTATATATATATATATTATTAGATTTTAATATTTATTGATATAATTAATATTTAAAATTAAGCATGAAATTGAAACAATATACACGAGGAGATTCATTCTTTCTCTAGTTATTGAAAAAAAGAAAAGAAAATCATTTTTTTAAAAATAACTTTTTCTTTTATAAATATTACTGTTCTACATTTGGAATTAAATATTAACTCTTCCAAATTAAGATAAATCTATGGATTAAAAGACTATAAGGAAAATATTTAAATTTTCTATTAAATCTTAAAAGAAATAGCAATATAAAAGAAAAGAACATCTGTTTGAGTTTTTTGGAAACTACGTTATTTTAAAATTTCGTTATTCTACAAATATATATATATTTAAAATAATTATATATATAAAGAATATTACAATGTGCATTGAGTAGAATAATTGTTGTATTATAAAGGTTTTGAAACCACCTTACATGCTATTTTGAAATATTAGTTGTAAACAACATCTAATGATAATAGAAAAATGGAGAATAAGAACATCAACATTCAAAGAATATTTACTTTATATTATATCAATCAAATCATTGGATATTATTAACAGTTTATCAATTAAGGATAAATAAATCATCATTATACCAATGGATTAATATACTTCATAAGAGATCTTCATTAGGATTATGACCTACAGACTTAAATATCTATTCTTAACTCTGGAAAATAAGTTTTTCTTTCTTTATTTATATATATTATAATACTTATATTATTTTAATATGTTTATTATTATTATTATTATTATTATTATTATTATTATTATTATTATTATTATTATTATTATTATTATTATTATTATTATTATTATTATTATTATTATTATTTCAAATTTGGCATCATTATATTTTAATAGGAATATTTAAATTTAATATTATAAACATAAATTGAAAGCTTGACATAATTCATCAAAATTAAATGAAATATAAAAAAAATGGTTATAATTTAACAGATATTTAATGTTTATTTATATAAATAAATATTTAATGTATTTTATTTATTATAAATACATATATATAAGTATACAAGTATATACATATATATATATATATATATATATATATATATATATATATATATATATATATATATATATATATATATATTAATAATTATGAAACATATATAATAAGAACTGTAAATAAATTAATAAGTTATATAAATTATTAATTTTTGAATCTAGATATTATTTTTATATATCTGTTAATTTGAATTATATTCATCAATTTTGAATAGTTTATTATAGTATAGAATTTTATCATAGGGTATTAGAGGAGAATATTATTTATTAATATTTTTAAATGGTAAAATTCATCCTTATTTATTTATTAATATTTTATCTTTTACATTATATTTTTTATTGTTTATTAAATATTGAGTTATTAACTGGATCTCTTTGTCTAATCATTATTAAATTGTATTATATATATGTTAGTATTATAAATATCATATGAACATCAATTATTAGTTAATGCTTATATAAAGGCATATCAAATAATGATTTGTTTTGAAATCATCCCTGAAAAGAGCTAATTGCAAATTCTCCATGAGTTTGAATATCGTGGCTTAATGGTGACTGAAAGAGGGATGAGAGATAGATGAACTAGTCTAAATTATATCAAAATTTATTTAAAAATTATTAAGCTAGCATAATAAAGATAGATATAATCATGGACTTAGTATTTCATCGATTCATTTCTAGCATTCTACATGAAGACCCAAAGTACGATTGTAGTGAAATGCACATCCTCTTTTTGGTGAATTTAAACATCCCGTTATATTTAACAAGCCCAATTTAGACTTTAAATATAATCGATTCCGTTATATTTGGCTCATCAACTGGGCCTACTAAATATAAACGATTCTGTTATAATATATATATATAAATCAGAAGCAAATTTTTAAATATTTTTTTTTTTAAAAAAAGTTAAAATTGAATATATTTAATTTTTCTTGGGGTAATGTACAAAGTATTTTTATTTAACTCAAATGAAAACCTTACTTTCGATCGATCAATCACTAGTTTTAGAGTGTCTATGTTTTTTGTAAATATTGAAGTAGTTCAATTATATTTTATTATACAATTATTAATCCTCAATGGTTACTGATCTTTTAAATAGGTTTTGCCTCTCTAATCTTGTGTTGCAGTTTTAAAATATATTTTTATGTTAGTCTTAAATATAATTCATTTCTCCTATACCTTCATTTAGATGCTACTATTTCCATTTCTATTTAGCATTTTTATAGAAAAAAGTATTAATAATATACAGCTTTTCTTCTTCTGTGAATTTCTTAAGTCTTTAGCATCTCTCATTATTATTACCGTAACTAAATTTACTCATAACACTTTTATTTTTCAATTGTATACCAATTCTAATATAATGTTTTTTTGTCTGATCAGTAGCATTTTGTACATTCATACAAAATTTTCTACTTTTTCATCGCATCAAGAGCTTGTCGGGAGCATAACCTGAACTCTTTGCATTTGGTTTCTTTTATTAATTAGAATAATTAATCTTGCCATTCTGTCTGATAGTCATTAGTTTCCACAATACATTTTTTTCTACTTCTTATTTATTAAAAATCGTACTCGATTGGTGCTTCAATAATTTGTGCTTTTGTAATAAAATACATGCCCACATTTTCCATCTTTTTTTCAAACTTTGCAAAGGCTAATAATATTCCATTTAATATTAGATCATTTATCTTTTTGACATGTATGTGGTCATGTGCATCAATTGCACAGGATGGATTGGAGAGCTGTGGAGGGTTTGAAAATCCGAGTTCAAGTCCCTTACAATTCCATTTAATATTAGCTAATTTTATATTCCACTTAATGAAATACTCCACTTGAATGTGATATGCAATTGTAAGTACTTAAATGAAAGATCAGCATCAAAAGGTCAGCATCAAATGATAGTTTGGGTCAACAATCAGAAAATTTTTTGCTTCTTCACATTTAGTCATCAGATGCTATCTAGCCTAATGACTTTAGAACCTTCTAGAAATAAGGATCATAATTCAATTTTCCCTGACATGATTGTAAATATCTGTAAAACAAAATTATTCACACATACATTCATTCTATCTTTAAGAAGCTCAACTGATATTTCAATTAAAAACTATCAGACAACTAATAAAAGAACCATGATGTTTTTGGATTCTAAACTCAAAGGTAAAAGGCCAGAACCTCACCATACTGATTGATGCCTATTGATGAGAAGACAATTGATATTTGTTTACTAGGTGACTAATCCGATAGTAATTGCAGGTGCAACAACAAAAGTATATGATATCAATATTAAGAATTTATCCTGCTCTGTTCATTTAAGATTTCAGAGAGAAATCAAAGAGTCTTATTTCAATTATTAGCAAACTTTTTTCTGTACCTATTATTAAATATATGTTGTGATATTGTAACAAAATTAAATATTTCTACTTTCAGAATTTCACAGTCTGAATGAAACATGGAGGGAACACTTACTTTTATTAAGTGAAGTATTACAATATTAAGTCAGTATTTGACCAATTCAAATGTTTTTGTAAGTAATAATAATAAAACATTTTTTTTTAATTTTAAAAAGTTAAATAAAAAGAAAATTCAGATGTTTTAACTCATGACAGATGTTGTAGTTTTATATAATTGCACATCATCTGTTAATTTTTATTTAAGTAAGTTGTCTTTTCTAAGATAAGAAAATATTATCTTGATTAATAATTGTCAAGTAAGTAGTACAATAAAAATATGAAAGAAATTTATGAAAGATGATATAGTAGTAAATAACTTATGAAAATATATTTTTGATTACATTTAAATATTTTATACATTTACTGATAGTGATTTTGGTCGAAATGACCTTTAATAGTTATAGTTAATGTTAAAATACGCGCACATATAAACTATTAAAAGCATAATTTTAAGTTAAATTTATTTTAAAAGAATTTATTTTTATTATATATAACCGGAAAAAAGAATATAGATAAATATTTCTAACAAGTTTTAATAGTTAACGTGTTTAAAGCAATGATTTTCACTCTAAATTGAACAAATGAAATACAATCCTTGACTTTATCATTGAAACGCTAATGACCTCTGGTATTTCCTGGAAATGAATCATCACTGATAAATTAAATATTACATAACATTGCCACTTGCAAAGAAAATAAAAAAAAAGATTTTGTTGAATCCAACATATAAATATATTTATGTTATCTTTATCATCATTGTTATTTTGAACCATTATTGAATAGTTTCTGTGAGCCATAGCTTTTCTTCTCTACATTATATCAGAAAACCTCCTTATTTCTTTCATATAGTCTCTTTAGGAATCTTTTAATAATCTCTTGGGATGCAATTTAACATTATTGTTATCACTTTTAGCAATATGTTCAGCCATGTTACATTTCAGTCTCTTTATGATTTCACTGATGTTAATCTTTTATCGATACATTGCATTATCCATTCTTATCCCATTTTTATTGTTATATTTCTCTTCATACTTCACTAAATGGTCGGAAGTCTTTTTATTGCTTTTCTGTTAAATGTCCTGGTTTCAGATCCATAAGCAAGAACTAGTAAAACATATGTATTAAAAACCCACACAAAGCCAAATAAATACCATGTGCTTCCATATTATATAATAGTTTTCAGAAGCAAACTTGTATTTATACTTTTTAGTTCTTCCACGTGTAGTAGAATTGAGTAATCGATATTAGATGGTAGTATTCATTAAAACTCTGTAGAGTGTTCCCTCTTATTCATAAGATTTCTGATCATGGTCCTTGCCAGTGAGGAATTTGAATCTTGATCTAATATATCTGATTTTTTGAATTTAATGCACTTTATTCTTTTTTTGGGTGCTATCAAGATATTGGTCTGAAATTTAAAAAAAAAAGTCTTAATGTTTGAATCTAATCCAACTTATTTGCATAATTATATAGATTGACCATCAGTTCAGTATCTAAATATTTCTGTGTCCTCACTATTTTAATAAATGTAAGCACTTTTATCTTTTGACCAAGATTTATATAAAATCAAATAAATATTACATGATTCCAGCTTATATAAACTTTTCAAAACAAATCATCCTGCATGGTTTAATATGGTAGTAGATTAATAGACTCTGGAGTTCAAGATCATGAATCATTGCTCCAATTCTGTGACTATTAATACTCAAGCTTCTTATAACTTCTAAGCAGTAAACACTTCGATTATTTATTTAAAAGTAAACTCATATTCAGTCAATTACTATAAGTTTGAGTAATCAATAGATGGTAGATGGTGTATATTGATTACTCAAACTTACAGTAGATGGCAGAAGTGTAGCATTTAGGAAATATTAAATTTATTGCGACTGCTAAAAGTTATATTGAATAACTAAATAGTAATACCAGATCAACGGTGACAGCAAGTTATAATTATTTGCCATTCTTTTAATAGAATATATTCTAGCGTTTTAATATTAAAAGCTTTATTTTAAAATTTAATAACCTCATTGCATTATTGAATGCTCAAACAATATATCCCAGAACAATCCTTATTTGAATAAATAAATAAATTTATAAATCACAGTTTAGTGAATGTTTATCAGCTAGTAACTTTGGTGCTTAATCATCATCCCCCCCCCCCCAGTGTTTGCCTACATGATTAAAAATCTGTTACGTATTATTAAGTTCCATTATTTATTCAAATTTAATTATTTTTTAATTATTTTTTTTTTATGATTTAAAGGTAAATTTAATTTTTTTGTTTATAATTATCGAATTTATAAATCTTTTTCGATCCTATATTACATTTATCTCTCTGCAACCTAATTGAATAAAATGCTTAGAAAATTAGGTGAAATACTGTTATGTATGTGTATAATTAAAATACACATACCCACAAAGTAATAATAGTAAATGTTATAAATATTAATTTTTATTAAGCGCTTATTGCCTTATATAAATAATAGTAAATGTTGTAAATGGAGATTTAATATTTAAACGTATGTATGTGCATAATTTGTTGCATATACATACGTAAGTTACATATGTATATACGTGAAGATATTAAATCGTCATTTACAACATTTACTATTACTTATATAAGGCTATAAGCGCTTAATAAAAATTAATATTTATAACATTTACTATTATTACTTTGTGTGTATTGTGTATTTTAATTATACACATACATAACAAATACAAAATAGATCAAATATATAATAAAATGAAATAAAGAGGGAGAAAGATTTCTCCGTATACTCTGCTTGATCCACGTTAGGATGTCATTTAGATACCAAATTTTCAATATTAAAGCAATTAATGCTAATGACGATGATTAGCAGATATAAATAGCGGTATTTATTGCACACAACTACATGTTAACATATCACTAGGTATCTGATGAAAACTGATTATAAGTTCTATTAATATCTACTATTCAAGCTTAATAACAAAAATCAAATTTATTCAGAATAATATTGATCAGTTACTAGATCATTGTTAATCCTTAATTTAGATAGTTTGATTACTCAAAGTATGATCTCATTGAAGCCATACAATTAGCTAAATTGGTTATATTTTTTTAAACAATCATTTAAGCCTCAGAATTGACCATTAAAAATAATATTGGTGAACTCATATCAGCTTTATTTATATAGATTTTTTAAATTTTAAGCTTCGATTACTAAGTTACTCATAGTTCAGCACACTTTGGAAGTTTTTTGAACTTTTTTTCTCTATACTAGACAACCAACAATCACATTTATACATAAATTGTTTGTTATGAAATGAGATTGAGAATTGAATAAAAATGGAAGGAATTAATATTCTTTAACTTTAAAATAACAATTTTATGAAAATGACAAAGAAACTAAACAAAATGACATTACAGTCTCTTATAAATGTATCTAATTACTTTTATAACATGCATGCATCTATAATTATGTATATAAATCATTCTTCTATAATGTACTTATTTGTATATCTCTCTAGCGGGATTTAATATCTTATACTCCCTACTTAAACGTCTTTAAATATATATGCAAATATTGCACAAAATCACTAGCTAATTATTTACCCACTGTATATGAGATATCTTTTTAAAATAAAACTTTATATAGTTTAGTATCTCATTAAAATAATAATATATATAAATATTATACAAATAAAAATAAAAATATAAATGAGAGGCTTACAAATTAATTTTTCTATTAGTAATTAAGTTCTAGCATACTGAAATATTCTAGTTAACTGTAATATAGTTAAATTAAGACAATAACAAATTTCATTATTCATTATCTGTTAAATCACTTTCACCATTTCCGATGCTGCTAGACTATAACTTAAATATAAAATAACCAATTATTTTATTTTATTTTAAGTATTTATCTTTAATAGTTTTAACAAGGCTGTAAACCTTAGCAATGAGCGTCTGAAAAAATCGTCACTAGGGACCTCTGTAGGTCTTTAAAACACATGCTTACGCTATGAAGAAAAGAGAGAATCCTTCTTTACTTCGACCTACTTTTATATATAAATAGGTGAAGCAGAAGTGTTTTGATCTAAGAGTGTGAAGCTATTAAATACTTCACTAATTAAGTCCACAATTCTTATAATACATTAATACTCGCGAAATCTTACGATTTACTACGAGTTAATGAAAAGATCTTATAGTAAGAAATATATTACGATAATTTAAAGTTGTAATTATAAATTTTATTAAACGCTCACTATTATTTCAGTAATAGTTTTAACAAGGCTGTAAACCTTAGCAATGAGCGTCTGAAAAAATCGTCACTAGGGACCTCTGTAGGTACTAAAAGACATTGTATATACATATTTACAAGGTTTTGTTGTTTTCCAATCTTTTTTTCTTTTTGGTTACTTACAATTTTTTTTTAATACATTACTAATCCGTTTGCGCGTGTAGCTCAATTGTCCTCAAAGCTGTAAATTCTTGATAAATAAATAAATACGAATGAATCTGCTAAGCGCTTTCGAAGGGTCCAGCCTTCATAATAATAACTTAACTGTTAATGAAGTTAATGATATGCAAATTTGTGTTGATTATGCTAGACATTCCATTTCCTTGATAAAGCATAGTAAGTGTCCTTCCTATTGACGGCGTCTTTGTCTATGGAGATGAAGAAGGCTTCCTTAACTTTTCTTTGGAGATCATACCTCTCTCTGCATATGATTGTGGGGTTATCTGGTACACATTCATGTTGGCATGTGTTTTGTCGCTGAATAAAAACCGAATAAATGGAGGGTTGATTGAGAGCTCTGTTATATGAATATCTGTGCTGTGCCAACCGAGTAGATAAGAATGCTCTGCTTTCTTCATAGTATGAGCCTTTGCAGTTGTTATTGGGGCGTACAATATTGTAAACCGTTGGGGGGAGTCTGTAAAAGTGGGACTTTATCTTTGGTGTTATTGATTAAGTTGGTGCAATTTGGCGGGGGGGTGGGTGGGTGCGGAAACAAAGCTTATATGTGTTATTGATGATAGAATGTAATTTACTATGTAAATTGGAGATGTATGGAAGCAGCAATCTGGGTTTAACTGGACCCTTCGAAAGCGCTTAGCAGATTCATCCGTATTTATTTATTTATGAACAATTTACAGCTTTGAGTACAATTGCGCTACATACGCAAACGGACTAGTATATATATATTCCCTCAAAGTAAAAAAATCATTTAGCTAATACATTACTTTAATAAATTATATGACCTTATATTAAGCTTACTAAGTGGGTGTTAGTAATTGGATGTCACATTTTGTTGCTTATTAGTTTGTTTTAATTTATCTTTGGCTGGTTGCTATTATGCCTTTGTCCATTGTATATCTTCTTTTCATAGCTTATTTACTGCCATATTTCGCATGCTGTAGGTGCTGCTCCTCCTCAGATTTTAATCATTAGTTTTCTTGGTAAGTATTTTAAGCATTGCTTAAAGTATTTTTCCTATCCTTTATCAAGTTTTTTAATCCAATTATATTTTTATTATCGAATATTAATGAACATCTCTTATTTCCCATATTGTTCTAATTATATGGATATGTACTATAGCATTGTGTGGATCAAATTTCTTGATGTGTTTGCTAATCATATCTTTTAGATTAATGATTGGGGTTTTGAATAATTTTATCCTTATTTGCTTAAATGCTCTATATTCTTTGACCAGGTGTGCAAATGTTTCTTCTCTGCTCTTTAAATGACTACTAATTACTTGGCAATAATTAAACTTTTTAAAATATAAATTTTAAATTATTATTCCATATACATAAAACAAAGCAAGGATTTTGAAATAAAGAATAGACTAAGTTATATCTCACATTAACATACAGGTTTAAAATTGGCATATAGGAATTAATCCTACTATAATTCTTTTTTTAACAAATGCTCTTTTTCTTAAAATAGCAATTATTAAACGTCTTTCAAAATTAATTGCAATTTAATTATCTGTTTCCATTGCTCTCAGGATCACAATTATGCACTTGGAAATACTTAAATATTTATTATTAAATTTTGCTTATGTCTGATGCTAACTAATATTCATAATATTAATAACCTTATACTCATAGAGGTCACAAATCCTAGGTTTTGTATCTATGTAAGCATATACAAGCTTATGTGTGAATAACCTTTCTCAAGATTTTCAAATATATATTATTGCTATATTAGCTGTGATGTCTGTAACAAGATTCTTTATAGAAGCACTTTTAATAATCTGGATATAAGAATTTCATAGGAATTAGATCAAATAGCCCATCTGCATTCATGACTAGATGACCTATGATCTCCCTACAATGTATACTATGTGCTATGGGAATAAAACATAAAGACTGAATGTCCATGTCAACCCAAACAGTTACATTTGACAAGAAATCCTTAGGTTTAACCACCATAAACACATCCAAGCAGTAAACAGAAAATATGATATCTTAATATATTTTATTATAACTCCTGAAATGTTCCTCAGAACTATAACACAAAATTCCATCACAGAAATTAATAAATTCCCAATAGCAGGGCTATACACTCTAACATTACCAGAAGCACTAGCATAACTTAATTGATAATAGCACACACACAGAGCAAAGAAAAATTAACACATGTAAATAAGGGTTTCATAAAATAATTCATTATCTAAAATATAAAAAAAATTGTGACCACATTAATAATTAATCCCCAAATAAACATCTTTCATTCAGAAGCATATATTTATTATAACTTTAAAATAGCAATCCACAAGATATGAAGAATACTTTTGCAGAACAAAACACTCCGAGTTATTTTACCTTTTAAATTCGAAATAAAATAATATTAAACAAACTAAATAAGCATATATTAAAACAAATAATAAAAATTACCAATAAATGTTATAATTCAATAGCACTTGTCCAACAATGTTCCATTGAAAATAAACCATCATTTGCCACACTTTCAATATATCTTAAAATGTAGATAACTCAATTATATCCTAAATTATAGTATACCCTCATATATAATATCTATTAAAATTCAAAATGATAAATATAAAACATTAAATATAAATTTCTTTAAATATAATACTCCCAAAAAATAAAATTAATAAAAGTTAATTTTCTTTTACCAAAACACATCCTGAAATGTAAGTTTAAATAGAAGTTTGAACAATCAATTCATTTATTAAAATCTTTTCCCCCCTCCATCTGCTTACAAACAAAGAAAGTAAGCTTAAAAATTAAAAATGACAAAAGTCATTTTAAGTTAATTAATTGTCTGTAGGAATTCTTTTAATATTACAATTTTTTTAATATTGAAGAAAAACACTTTCAAACTCAGTAAAAAAAACCTTTCCTTTTATAGGTGGTTCCAATTGGAATAAGTATAGATTATAAACTTTATCTTTACTGCAGACAGCTAGATTAAATCCTGAAATATTTTATTTCTCTGAGTATAATCTTAACATAAATTTCCATATTTTTTTTCTTTTAAAAATAACAGAATGATACACTATTATAAGTATTGGTTTAAATATAATTTATATTTTATCAGTTATATTATATAAGATCCTAACATATTAGATGAATAAGTTAGTAATTCAAATTTTAAATGTCTTCTTATATTGTAAGTCATTAAAAGCATTTACAATATTAGTAGAAAAAATAAGATAACAGTTCTGCAATTCAAACACTAAAGCAGAAGATTAAATAGTTCACAGAAGTTAATACTATGTTGTTTGAGAATCATATAAGAGTTTGTAAGCAACTAAAAAAATATTTTTATAATATGATAAACAAATTCTTACATAATACATTCTTGTATTGTCCATGGATTCTACACAGATCAATCTTTTCTGTAGATTAAAGTCAAAATTCTAGTAATATTGCAACTTTTCCCAAGCCATTCATGCCCAATTGTTATACAAGTAAATATCAATATGGCTTTCTGAAGAGTAGACTAGTTATTTATTTTTTTATTTCACATTAATGCTGCTCGAAATAAATATAAAATTTTAAACACATTTTTAAATAAAAATATTAACTGTTTCTTTTTTAAATTGTTATCAATATCTTAATAATTTTTACACACACAGCCACACACACCAGTTCCCCTCTCTTATATAGCTAATGCCAATTGATCAGCTAACTACTGAAACCAATCATTCAATAGAATCGATTTCTAATCACCAACTTTAAGTTCTATTTTTAGATTTAATTAAAGAATGACAGACAGACAGAAAAATAAAATATTCTTAAAATCACAGTTTAACTTCAATATTTAAATTTGTAATAAATATTTTTTAAAATATAATTATTTAATAAACCAAATATTATTAAATAAACATGGCATGAAATAAATTATTTCTCATATCTATTTAGTGTTTATTAAGTATTAAATACAAATCAATTCTTTAATACTTTTTTAACTGAAGTGATTAAAATAATAATTATTGTTAGCAAATTAAATATTGCAAAATAACATACATACAAGCACAGACAAACACATATATCACCAGACCTGCTTTAATTGGACAATGCTTTGTCTTACTTACTATTATCTAATTATTTATTTAAAATATTTAAAGCTAACTAACTTTTATATTTGTTACTTAGTTGATGACCAATGTGACCTGGCTAAAATGTTGGTTTATATATATATTTTCAATAAATAGTACATGTACCTGGATAATATTTCATTTAGATCTGTAGCCTGTGAAAATCTTTGATTTAAAAAAAAAACATCCTGGTTTGATATATATATATATATATATATATATATATATATATATATATATATATATATATATATATATATATATATATATATATATATATATATATATATACTATATATACACTTTTATACACACATATATTAAGGTCTTACATTTGGCTTCAAGAGCAGTTGAATACATTTTCTTTTGTAATAAAAAATATATATACATACATATATATTGTAATAACAATAAAAATAATAAATATAATGGTAATTAACTTTTATATACAATCTTTTAATCCACAGAAGTACTTCCAGTTAAATTTCTTAACCTGCCTCAACTGCCATTAAATTCAAAAACAAAACAGAAGCAAATGACATCAACTCAAATCCGTTTTGTTTTTAAATTTAGCAGCAGTTGAGACAGGTTAAGAAATTTGTCATATCTGATCCTGCCGTCAGAAGTGGACTATTCCAGATTCATTACCTGATTGGATAGCAACTGGGTGCTATCCAAAGGGATTAAATCCTTCACAGAGGTTCGTGCACCAAATTCACATGTTTCCAGTGAGGTAGGGGATTGGCCATTAAATAGTCAGCCTTTTGGAGACAAGGCAGAGAGCAATTACTTCTGTCAACCTGAACAACTGAATGTGCTCCCCATTAAACCCTCTGCCATCAGCAAGGACAGTCTCTCTATTCATTATTGTGATGTCCACACAGTGAGGCAAGTCCACCTATGGACTGGAAACTGCTATGTCCGAATTAGAGCTGACTTGAGGCAAGCTAAATACATAGCTGGAAGAGTCTTATCAGAGCTCACAAGGCAGGCTAATCATTTATCTAGAAGTGAGTTCTGTACTCGGCTCAACTACCTCACCATTCACTTGTATCAACTGTATTGTATATTTTTTGGACTAATAAATTGTACATATTAATTGCTGAATAGTTGTTCTTTTTGTGTCTGTTGGTTTGGAAATTAACATGTAAGCCTAACCAAACACAACAGAATTAACTAAAAACAAATTGATAGGCTTTATAGGCCGTATATAATAGTTAATTACCATTATATTTATTATTTTTATTGTTATTACAATAGTTTTTAATTAACAGACATTTTATTTGTATTATATATATATATATTGAAACGATAACTTTCCAAGACCCTATCGTTTCACCATCAAACCTGATGACACTCTCATCTGTGCTAAGTTCGAACCTATTTAAATGTTAATAAATTTAAAATTCGTTCATGTCTGTATAAACAGTATTATATATTTGCGTGCGAACCAACGCTATAATTAGATAGGATTAGTAAAATTATAGCGTACTAAATTGATTTAATAATTCTAAAAATGTTCGTTATATTATTTAAGTTAAGTGTAAATTATTAATTTTGTTGTTTAATATTGTAATTTCGTATGTGGATATATAATCTGTGCTATATAGAAGAAAGACATGATTTAAAATATGTAAAAGCCATTATCTAAAAATAATATTAAATGTCTTTAAAAATTGTTAAAAGATTTCTTGTTTTAAATATATTTCAGGGAAAAGATTCTCGAAAATATATTTAAAGGCTATATCAAAATATGTTTGTAAATTATTTTTAATAAATATGTTAAAAATGTTTTCGTTTTAAAAAAAATGTTAGAAGATTGTTTTTAAATAGAAAGAGTTTCTATTATATGTAAGATTAAAAATAAAAGCTGGTCAAGTAATTAAAAGATTTTTGATTGTAAACAAGTGTCATTAACGACCACACCTGGAATTCGTAAAAAGTAAAACTAGTTCAAAATTTACTAATTAAAATCTCCTTAGATAAGAGTAAGTTATTTTAAAATCTAAATTGGACAATTGTTTGCAACGAAAAATCTTAATTATAATAATAGCTTATGGAATGTTTCTAACATAAGTTATCTAAGATCTGGATTATAAATTGAAAAATATTTAATTAAATTCCTGAGTTTAGTGAGTCTTGAGGCGATAGATTCCGATAAGGAAAAGATATAAATACTCTGTATTTTTAACAAGGATAGAGAGCCATATTGTTAGTGAGAATTGCAGCCAGTATTCACAATTGTTAATGTTTAACATGTCCGGCTAAAAGCGGGCATCTTGTTGCTGTTACTCCGCGGGAGAACGGGGTTTCTCTCGTCGAAATGCCTAAACCACCATCATGCCGATAGAAGAGATAAGCCTAACAGAATGGGAAAGATGATGCCATCAGCCGCCCAGTAAAACTCACCAAACCTACAGCAAGAACTTGCAGTCCAGATAAATAATACCGGTACCGTTTTATTTTTCAAACCGCAGAGCTCTGTGTAATTCTGTGTAAATGTAAATAATATCTATATAAGTTAGCTAACTTTCTTTTTAAAATAATGATAAAGCTAAATGTAATCAAAACTTAAAATCCATTTAATATTTTAAATACGTCAATTGCTATCAAAATTTAATGTGTTAAAGTTTAAATAATCTGACTTATTTATATTTTCCATTCACTTCAAAGTAAATTATTTAGTTTAAAGTTATATCACTGCGGTTGTGTCTATATTTCTTTGCTTATTTTATTTTAAATGCTTATTATATTTCATATGCCAATATTTCGAAACAGTGAGCACTTAATTTCATGTATATATTTAAGAAGATATTATTTGAAAATCTTCATGTAATTTGTTTATAGCGTCAACTTTCTGCGCTGTTTCGAAATCCTATTTTTTTATTATTTAAATGATTTCATATGTGAAATGTGGCTCTTTTAATCAACCAGTTAAAAACTTAACCTTATAGTTTTATTTAGAATTAAATTTAGCCTTGATCGTATTTATAAGTATATTTGACATTTAAATTCTTAAGTCCATAGAAATATACTTTCCCTCCTTAAATATTTATTATCTATAAGTAACTTAATAGATCGAGCATGTCAAAGTACAGATGTAGTAATATTCCCTTTTGTAGCATAGACGTTTATTACCAGGCTACACAAGAGTTGGTCCCAATTTGATAGAGCTAATATGCTATTAACTCGTATTTCATAGTATGAAATATACTATTCTTTGCTTGGCGGATGTGATATTATTTTATAAAATTATTCTCGTTTTGCTGCTATACGTAATATACGTATCTCAAGATGGAGCCACGGCATTGCCAGCACATCTTCTCTTATAGGGTAGAGCAGTAGCGAAGCCTGAGCCAAGGCCAGGTTAGCACGTAAGTCCCCCGCCATTCCTGAACACAATGTTCCTTTTCACGCAGCATTGCGATCGGTTACAGGGTACCGGCGTTTGTCACAAGAACCCTGAAGTTATTTCATCCATCCGCAGAGCGACTTTTCCTATTATTGTTTACCTGTGCCATAGCGCATTGGTAAAATCTTATTTCAGCCAACTCTCCCACCTTAACATAACGCTTTCAGCATTCTGAAATTTTCTCTCGAAAGCCATGTTCGATCGATCATTACTTGAGCTGGTTTATGCGCTCGTTATTAAGTCATATTGTATATTTTAGTAAATGAATTCATGATCAAAGTTCAATATAATTATTTATATAACAGCCACCAATGTAATAGGATTTGGCTTAACTAGATTTATAGACATAACGTAGTGATTAATTATGTATCAATTGTAAACAATTCATAAGATGGGCATATGTTAAACCCCTCTATGAAATTTAATGATTACTTATGTAAAGTGATTTTGAATTACCAAATGTTTGCGTACATTCTCCGCTGAATGCTATTGTAAATAAGTGATATATAGATATGAGTTGTAAATAAATATATAATTAATTTAATGTATTTCGTTCTCTGTCTCGTTATTGATCTAATTCAATCCAATTCTAATTACTATTTATAGTCTATATATGTGAAAACTATGCATTAAGTTAAATTAGATTAGTGATATATTTTAGTCAATTAAGAACCTCTCTTTTAATTATCAGAGTCTTATTGCTTCTCCGTGACCTATGTCGGCCGTGTGGAAAGAGGTATACTACGTGTAATTTCAAGGTGGTCATTTGTAGGGTCTTGAGTCTTGGAATCCTGGCTTACGAGTTGAAGTGTGGTCGGACTTGGGATGTCACAGTCCTAGTCTGGTCAGCTTCGGTCTCTTTTGCTTGGATTCTGAATTCTGTTACGCGAATGTACAAACTTGATTGTTACAATATATATATAATGTCATGTTAGTAGTAATGTTTTATTGTATTTGATATATGTGGCTCCTTTGTATTAAATATTTCTAAATGGGTGTTTTAATATTATATATATATATATATCTTCGTTTTAACATATATGTATATATATATATAATTTTCATAAGACTGGTAATGAAGTGGTTTCTTTTTTCTTTATAACCTAAAGCTGAGTGCAATTTGGATAAAGTTCACCATAATCATAGCCCTCATAAATTAATTATTGTTGCTGCTTTATTTGTACTATATTATGCATGCATTTTTATTTAAATTAGTCGATTTAGATATTCCATGGGCACTCAGCTTTAGATTATATAAAAAAAAACCACTTCCTTACACAGAGGAACAAAGTATGTAAATTTAATTTACACATACAAACCAAAAAAAAGAAAAATCAATATTATGTATATATTAAAGAGGAATAAGTCAAAAGAATAACTTCTTTATGATTTGGATATTTTTGTTCTTGTTTTTTCCTTAGTCATTGATAATTTGAAAGGAAAATATTTTCTGAATTTAAGAACGATCAGTTACTTTAACGGCTAAAATCTTAGACTTTGTCGCACTTCACAGCAATTATTCAGCCTTTATTAATCAATTTGCTTGTTTTTATTTTCGTTAATTTTATACAGTTTTATGAATCTCAATTTTTTAACAACAAAAAGCAACCGTGAACAATAAATATTTATTGTCATTGACATATAGACCAATGGCTACATCATAATAATATGGGATGTAAACATTTAACAATTTAAGTTAAACTAAAATATTGAACAATGGGGTTTTAAAATAGAAAAATGTACACCCTTTTAAGACTTATTCATTGCCAAATTTTTTCAGAAATAAAATTTTCACTTGTAATGCTTTTTATCGTGATTATATCTTATCAATGTCTTTGTTTTACTTAAGCGACCTTATTTTGATATTTACTACAAAAGTACAAGCTTTAAGTGATTAGAAAGATGTAAAGTTAGAGAATTTGCCATTTCAAATTGCCAGGTAACTAATGGTAGTAACTTAATCTGTGCTGATTAATTTCATATTTCTGTATATTTTAAAAACCACTTTTGTAAACAGTTTAGTTTATCAGGCTGATTGCTGTAATTTCTTATCACGAGATTCTTTTATGTAATTTAATGAAATCTATTTAAAACTTGGTATCAATAAACAAATGTATATTTATGTTCTCTAGAATATGATTTAAAAAGAATAAATAATTTTACTTTGATAATTTTAAGTATCTAAGTTCTTCATATTTATAAGTTTCTAGACACATTTCCTTCTCCTCACTCTTATAAGAGTGGGTAAATATTTTCATAATTTTTTTAAGTGTTCAACATTTTTAAATATATATAAACATACACATATTTATAATATGCATATAATACGAGTTATCATGCCTTTGAAATAAAATGCTTCTAATAAAAAATCAAAAATATATCTTTATTTTCATTGATACAAATCGAAATTCATATAACCCTTGATAACCAGGTGTGGTTAATACAGGGATAGAGGTTACTGGATATAATATATAAAGTATCAAAAATATCTATTGTTAAATAATATTTTTGTGCTTAATATGCAATTTAGGTTCTCAAATATCAAATCTTCCAATCCACTAATCATATGTTTATTATATTATTCACACATAGGTACAGTACACTAAAATAGAATATTTCAAAAATTATATATACCCTTGTACAATTTACTTAAGATTCAAATGCTAAAAATTCACACATTGCAATTGAATTATATTATTTCTGATGCCCAGAAGATCATATGACCTCCTGAGCTACAAATCATTTTATTATTATTATCACCATTATCATCATCGTCATTATTATTTTGATGATGATGATTATATATAATGAAATGGAAGCATGGGAGTGATGGTTTGTTGTTATTTTTATAAAGAAAAACGTTTTTGTAGTAATATTTTCAAGTATTCATTTTAGATTTATTCTTTTTTTGATGAAATATTTTAAAACTATTCCTAATTAAGTGGCAAATTAAAATCACTCATCACTATACATTTGGCAAGCCTGATGAATATTGCTTTCTTTATTACTTTTGTAAGGTGGCCCTTGGAGAGACCTGCGTACTCTAATGATGTATTTAAAAATTGCTTTTCCTTTCACAAAGACCATATCTAAATGCTGTTACTTTAGTATTACCATTGTTTTACAGTTATTTAATACAGTTTTATTTTCTTTGAAGGTACTTTATAAGCTTTAACAATGTAGGTTTTTTAAAAAGAAAATAATGAAGAATTTTATATATGATTTATAATAAATTTAACTAATTATCAAGCAGAGTAAAAATTAGGACAATTATCTCTAAGTTGACATACCAGAAATTGCATGCAATTTATTAAGTTAAAGATTCCAGTTTGCTTTTTAATAAAGATAAAATAACATTGTGAAAATATGGAACTTTCAATATCAATAAAATTAGTTCAATATTTTTTTTTTATTTTCCAATAAAAAAAAAATCCTAAAAGTTATTAAAATATGCTTGACTTATATAGTGTTCTAAAGAAAACTCAAATATAAAGATGAAAGAAAAAATGTTTAGAAAATATAAATTTTAGATTAGAAAGAAAAATTATTCTTAATATTATGGGCCCTCTATGTTAAATTTATTCCAGGTTCTCAAATGTAGACAAATATCTAGAGTGACTAATCATTTTTTGATTTTTCAAGCTTCTCAAGGACATACTTATTACGATAGTAGAGTCCATGGTTTTTTATTGGTTCTTTTCTTTATCTTTTATTACTAAGCTTTCCAAGCTTAATAAATTACTTTGGTCATAATATGATTAAAATAAAATATTTTCCAGCAATTTATTTTTATTTTAAGTGAAAAATGAGATTTATTCTAGTAGCCCTACATCCTCTCTAAAAAAAGAATCGCAATAAAATTAAAAAATAAAAATTTTGATTTGTTTTCCAACATGGTTTTGCTATTAAAATTAAATAAAGACTGCAATAAAATTTTAGTAAAGAATGAAATCTGTGTTTTATGAATAATTTAGGAATTGTTACTATTGCAACTACTTATATATCAGCTGGAACTAGATGTTTAAATTTCCACTTTATCGGATAAAGATAGGTTATATCCGAAATAAAAATTTATAGAAAAAAAAATTAGTCTAAATTTTTACATTGAATGATACTTTGCAATATTACAGATTAAGGAAATAAAAAGTTTTGGTTGTAGAGATATATCCACACGAAAAAATATTATATATGACACCATGTTATTTCTTCTCTTCCTATTCTGGATTTTAGCATTTTCGTGACCAGTCATTATAAATTATAGTTTATCTACAAGATATATTTCGTGACTGAACTTTATCATAAAATAATTTTATTTATTCTTCATTTTCTTGATTAGTTGCAACACAGTATGATTTTTTTCTTTGCGTTTTCTGTTTTAATATTTATATGATCAGTAACTATAAAATATTGTTGATATCTAGGAACTTTAATATTAATTAATCAATCACAGAGTTAAATTTTAGATAATATTAGTGCTATGCTTGATGATATTAAAACTTTTCATTTCTTTAATTTATTCATAACTTGGTTATAGATAGTAGGTTTTTCTAACCTCCAATCTCTCAGTGCAGTTTGTCTTATTCTATAACTACCATACAATTCATTTTTATTTTTAATACATCTAGTTTTTAAAATTAATATTTGGCATATTCCATGTTCCAATGGTGATCTTTTTGCAGTTCAGATTAGTCTTTTTAGCTATATGAGAAATTTTATATGCAAATAGTTATTACCCTTTTGAAAATTATTATTGCAATATTCTTAAGATGGGCATCTTTTAATTTGAGGGAGTTATATTATAGCACTTTAATGATATTTTTTTTTTCATGCATTCATAACAATTTTAGTATATTATAAGAAAATACTTTGTGATTACATCCCTGCAAATAGGTTGAACACATAAGATCAATTGTGACCATATTATTGTTGTATAATATGAATATTAGTAATCCCCCCCCCCCCCCCAATATGCTAGAATAAATAATAATAATAATATTAAACAACATAATTCTTTAGCTCACACAAAGTAATTAAAAAAACAGCTCTCCACTCTAGCCCCATCTATAATGACCTTAAAGAATTAGTGATTGTTAAAAATGTGTAGGAAAAAAAATACTGCTACTGATGATCACTTACCTTGTTATCTAAAAATCTTTGTGGCTTTCTGCAGAAAAGTTAACAAATACATTCATACGCTAAACATATATATATATATTCACTCACTTAAACTTACATTTAAATGATTTACTCGTGTCAAAATATGTTATTAATATTAGTAAAGTCAACCTAACTATTCCAATTAATTTTGACATTTTAAGTCGTGGAGAAAGACAAGTTCACCGAAAGTCAGCTTTTAGCAAATACAAATATTTTATTATTCTACTGATAAATGTTTATAACTAATATTGATAAAAATACGAAAGCAATATAAGTCTACTTTACGACAAAATAAATTATTTAAAAAAATGTTTTATGATACATTTAAAAAATAATGTTGTATTTAGGCTTTAGATTAAAAACAAATGATTGCATATATCGATAATTTATTTACATTTATATATGCTTATATAAATACCCATTTTTAATTTATATATTTAATAGTATTACAAAACTGTTTTTTTTTTTTTTGCTTTTAAAGAAAGAGTAAATTTCTATAGTATAATTTTAAATTATTTTGGATCTAGCCCACGCCAATTGTTACATGGTTTGATCACATTTAACAGTACTCCTTAGAGAATTTTTATTTTTAATAAATGCTCATTAATAGACCATCATTTATGTACTACTTAATTATTAAAAATAATGAACAGTATGGATAATTAAACCCATTTAAACTGCTCTCGCTAAATTAGGTATTTATATATCGTATCTACTCTGTTTCTAATATTTATTTTCTCTACATAACAGTCTTTAGAAAACATCCAACTTAATATAATTTTTTCAAATATATTCAATTGTCAGTAATACGTCTAGTTTGTTAGAGGGTCATCATAAAGTCATTTATTGGTTAAATCTCAAAGTCTCAGGTTCAATTTCAAGTTAGTACTATCAGTGGTCAGACAAACAACACATGAATAAAACAGAAGAATAATCTCCCTCGAAACGGATATTAAGTAGAAACCTGTGTGCTATTACTAACATTTAAATGTGTTTGAAAATTTTAAATAAAGTTTTAATTTTTTGAAACTCTTTACTAATTAATTCTAGATGATTGAAATAGTTGAACATATAATTACAAGTAAAATGCCATCATTACAAACTTTCAGACAAATAAAAAGTAATATTTGAAAATATAAAACTAATATTGAAGATATTGATTTTTTGGAAATATGCAAAAGATATAGTGCATTCAAATATAAAAACATTCATGGGAATTAATCAACAGATATACTGGATTGTTAAACTATTGTAGTAAGAATAGTCTTTATCTTTTTTTCAATCATTTTCAAGAGTAATTTTATAAATATCCTCTTTCAATCAGATTATGGTACAGAATTTTCGCAGAAAAAAAACACTGATCTATTTCGTGTGGTTAGTTAATACTATTTATTTATTTTTTCAAATGTCATAGCACCCCCCGAGGAGAACCCACCCCCCCCCTCAACCAACTACTTTCTTGCAAGAAACTGGAGGAGCCCTCCCCTAAAAAACCCTTTAATTTTTATGAGTTACATTTTAATTATTTTTATTAGTTAAATAAGACCGCGATGATTTTTTAATCTGCCCCTCAATGATAAGATCAGATAAAATTTAATCATAAATTTATTGTTCAAATAGATCTTTAGTGTTGCAAAGCTTTGTAGGACAACATTGGAGTGGATGATGAAGCAGCTAAAATCTAACACACTAATTATATACTATTGGAATATCCCAGTTAAAGTGTTATATATGACATTAAAAATAAAAATACCTAAAAATAGTCATAAAATTTACCCTATGACTCAAAGTGTCCTATTATTAAAAAGGCAATATATGAGCGATGGGATGTAAAGCAAATGCCCACATGTCTAACGTAAAAAAAAAAACAATCAAGAAAGCTTAAAAAATTAGAATGCTGTCGTTATTAGATTTATCAATTATATAAGTGTTTATAGATACAATGTTTCTAATCAGGTGTTTTAAGTTTTACAATGATCAATTTTAGCAAAACTGTTTACCCAGTTAATTCTAAAGCGGTTTTAAATTATTAATAAATTTGTAAAATCGAGTAAACTTAGTTACTAGTCATCCCAGAAAAGAAAATCAGCACCTCTGCTGAACATGAAACTGCTTTAGTAGAAAAAACCAGGGAAATGTAAATTTAATAAAATGTAAGTGATGTTTTATCAATACTTGCTGAATTTTTAGAGTTAAATCTGATTGTTATCACAATTTTTTTTATTTGAAGCAAGTACATAGATATTGCACTATTTGGATTACAAAATGACAGTTAAGTACAACTTACTGCAGCTGTATAAAATTTGTATAAAAATATGACATCTCTTAGAGTAATGTACATAGATATCTTCAAGGACATAGAGTTTTTGAATTATTTTAACTGATAGTTATCTATAAACCAGAATGACTTTTTAAAATAGTAATAATGATGATGATGATAATATTTGTTGACTTTGTATTGCTCTGATATAGATTCAAAGATTTATCGATATCAGCAATAATAATTTAATTTAGAATTATTGAATGTAATTATGCTTTTATCAAATTGTTCAAAGGTATGTTTTAAAAATGGTTTACTAATAAATAAATTTGCCACATTGTTTTTAACAATGTCTTCTAAGTGTTTCTGCAGTTTATCTATGATTTTAATTTTTACAATAAATGCATTTAGATGTTAATATAGCCAAAACAAAACTCGCCGTATTTTTAAAAATTGCATCTGGGTAACGTTGCATTGTATGTGATGTGATGTGATGCACTGTGACTCCTCCTTAAACGGAGTCAGGAATCTCTCAGCAGCTATGCTCAGAGAAACCTGTTAGCCACTTTACCTTCCTTTTCCATTGTCCACCCTAAGTTTTCCCATAATCTGCTCCATCCCATTTCCACAACATAATCTTTGTCAACTCCATGACCTTCATATCTAAATCCCCCTTATCTTTTCCCAAACCTAGCATAAAAACCAATAACTCACTTTCTGTATAATCACTTTGTTCATATTTAATCTTCCATAACTTCATTATTTGTACCCTTTCTGCTTCCAAGCATTTACATTGAAGTAACAGATGCCTAATATTTTCTATGCCTTCCTTACACAACTTGCAGACTAAATCACCCATATTTTTCCATTTACGTGTATATTCCCTTGTTGCTAAAGATCCCGTTCGAGCCTTAAACAATAAACTACTTTCCTTACTATTATCATAAATTAACTCACACCCAATGTTCTGTTTACTTCTATATATATTTAAACTCGTTTTACTCTCCATACTAGTTCTCCATCTCTCCAACTCCCTATTCTTTATTAATGCATCTATTCTTCTATCCCACTCCTTACCACTATAACACTCAACAATCCTCCTAACACAATCATCCCACCTTTTGTACAAGTATACTGACATAAATTCTTTATCCAAATCTTCTGCATACCGCATTACCTTTCTCACCCATCTTGTTGCCTGCCCTTTACTTGTAACCCAATTAAATACTATTTTGGCTATTCTTTTATTATCCATAAACTGCAATCTACCAAACATTTTCAATTTGCTTTTTGCATCCCTCATATAAAAACTTGACCATCCCATTTCTCCTTGAATTGCCTCCTTTGCTGTCCACACCTCAGCATCTAATGCATGTCTTCCTACTTCCCTTTGTACTTTTTCTAAGCAATCTAATACCCCTTTACTAACACATAACGCATCATTGCCATATGTTAACCCTGCTACTGCCACTCCCTTCCATACAATTCTAGCTACATCATATTTATTATATGAAAACACTGTTAATTTCTTTATCAATCCCTTTCTTTTCTTTGCTTCATTTATCAATTTTTTCTCCCATTCATCCAAGCAATTTTTCTTATTACTCAAGATGATTCCCAAATAACTATATCTATTCACCACACTTAACTTTATATCCCCCAATAAGAAATCTTTGTCTTCTCTTTCCCCAGTATTCACCATCATTATATTTGATTTTTCTTCACTAAATTTAATCCCCATATCTTTACCCACCCTTGTGCATGTCCTCAGCATAACTTCCATATCTTCTCTTCTTTCTGCACACAAAAAGACATCATCTGCAAAAAAAAGACCCGACAATGTATATACTCTCTTGCCACCTATTAACGGTATCTCTATCCCTCTTCCAAGACTTTCTATTGCTCTCTCCATTTCACTCAAATACAACACAAACAAAATAGGTGACATAGGGCATCCTTGCCTCAGTCCCACCACATTTTTAACTTTAACTGATTCTATATCCCCTAATTGATATGTATAGTAATTATTTTCATATAATTTCTTAATAACACCCACTAAAGCTTCATCCATTCCCAGATTTGCTAAACTTATCCATAATCTACTTCTATTCACTCTATCATATGCCTTCTCTATATCTATAAAACTCATATATAACTGTCTACCTGAATTTCTACTCATATCTATAAGTTGTGTAACTACAAATAAACTATCTCCTATACGCCTATCTGACCTAAAGCCTCCTTGCATTTCCCCCACTACATTATTTTCTTCCATCCACTTTGCAACTCTTCCAGCCACCATATATGAAAAAACTTTATATAAAACTGATGTTACCGCTATTGGTCTATAATTATTTAACTTTCTATGATCCTTACCTTTTCCTTTAAATAATAATCTTACTCTTGTATTACTCCAGCTACCCGGAAAAACTCTCTTCTGTGCCATCTTATTAAAACATGATAGTAACTTTACTTTTGCCCTATGCCCTAAATTCATTACCATCTCTGCTGCCCATCCATCTAACCCTCTTGCCTTACCACTTTTCAATTTCTTCCCTGCCTCATTCAGTTCCTTTTCTGTAAAGCTAATATTCCCATTACTATATGCTTTCATATTTTCTATCCCTCTGTCCTTCACATCTAACATCTTTTCTATATCCATTACATAACTATTCAATATTCTCTCTAATTCTTCTCTAGAGCTACACTCTATTCCCTCCTCATCCAGTAGTACTATCTCTCTCTCCCCTAAATTTCTCCTTTTAATGTAATTCCAAAATTTTTTACTCCCATCTCTTCCACTTTTATTAATATCATCCAATAATTTACTATTTAGTTTCATTCTCTCTCTATAATTATCTATTTTAGCTAACTTCTTCTTTTCTAAGTACTTTTCCCATTTAGCATTAATATCTTTTTCACTTTCTTTGTTCTTAATAGCACACTTATATTCTCTGCATGCTTTTTTCCTCTCTTTTACACTTTTACTAACTCTCATTTTTCTATTACTTTTATTCTTCTGAATATTCTCACCTAAAACCCTATTTGCCACTTTTTCTATTTCATCACACCAGTCCTCATACTCATTTCCAACCAACTCTTCCATGGTTTCTTCAACTTGTATTCTATACTCTTCTAACTTATTCTTATCATTCACTCTCCATCCACATCTTTCACTATTGTTTCTACTTTTATTTCTATTTTCCATCACATTACTAACCATTTCAATTACAAAGAAATTATGATCACTATTACATACTCTCTCTTCATTATCAAACACCTTAATTTTCCGTACTTTATCCATTCCCTCTTTCTCTACCAATACATAATCTATTGTGTGGGATATATTATTCCTAGACCATGTGTATTGTCCCTCATAAATATTTGATAAGTTTCCAATGCTCAAATTTACTCTCTGACAAAATTCCTTCAAAAGCTGTCCATTCTTATTGTCTACATCATCAATTTCTTCAATATGCCCATTCATATCTCCTATAACCATTATTCTCTTCCCCTTTTCTTTAAAACTCTGTATATCCTTAACTAGGCATGCATATATGCTATTGTTCCATTCCATTATAGTTTGACTATCTCCAGTAGCTATATAAACTATAGCCACCATCCATTCTTGTTTTCCCAACCTTATTTCAAACCACAAATGTTCTTGGCATTTAACAGTATTTAAATATTTTTTTGATATAACACCTATACCACCACCCTTTTTTTCTTTCTCTTTTCTATTTATACCCTGCCATACCAAATCTTCCAAAACAGGTTCTTCATCTTCTCTTAGATGTGTTTCCACTACTGCTAATACCTCAAGCCCTTCATTTTCAATTGCTTTGTTTAATTCCTGCCACTTTTCTGATCTCCTACCACCTTGCATATTCAAATACCCAATTTTAACAATTTTTTCTTTCCTAACTACTCTTTTATAAATTTTTTTGATTCTTTCTTCTCCATTATGTTTATAAATAACTTGCTTACTATTAATTTTACAGACCCATTCCCTCTCCACATCTACATTTATATCTAAATCAACTGCCCTTTGTTTATTCCTTACCTCCCATCCATTCTTCATCTTTTTAATAACACTACAATTTAAAATCCCACCCCCCTTTACAAGTTTCCCGAACTACATTCTTTATAAATCAGACTCCCTAAAACTTCACTTCCTTGTTTCCCTAAGTGCAACCCATCTTTACCAAATAACTCCCTCTTCCCAATAAAAAAATCCCACACATCCACAAACGTAACATCATTTCTCTCACACAATTCTTTCAATCTCTCATTTATAGAACATGCCCTATCTAACATATACCTTTTATCAAATCTTGGTAATAATCCAACTATTCCTACTCTTCCTTTAACCATACTCAAATTCCTAATCAATTCTGTGTACTCACCCATTACTCTCTCTGATGCCTCTGATAAATTATTAGTCCCTACCATAACATATACATCTCTATTCCCTTGCTTCTTTATTTTATCTGTAACATCCCTAATTTTAGCTCCCGGCAAACATACTCTTACATACCTGTTTCTATTTTCCCTTGCAATTATATCTCCACATTCTCTTATTAATGAATCCCCTATCAATACTGTCTCATAGTATAGTTTCTCTGCTTCATTCACAACCTTTTCTACCACCTTCTGGACTTCCTTATCTACTTCTACCTTATCATTCCTACTCAAAAATACCTTTATCTGCTCACACTTCTTCCCTAACAATTTTAATTTTGCTTCTACATCCTTTACATCTTCCTCTATCCTACTTATTATTTGGCCAACCATTTCCAATGCACTACCTATTTTTCCATCCATATTTCTTGTCACTCCACTGCAAACACACTCTATCCTACCTTCCTCAACTGCGTTTTGTTCCATTTCTCCTGACTTCCTGCCTCCCTCAACTACGTTTTGCTCCATTTCTCCTGACTTACTCTTTATGCTATCTACACTTTGAAACCACTTTTTCACCTTTTTTATCACATTCACACACTGTCTACATAATCATAAACCTGCTACATCCTTCCTTTCTACCGTTTTATTATTATACGTTATACTTTAATTTTTTTCTATGAAAATAGTTTTTGTATTTTTGTAAATATTACGGTCTTATAATTAATCTCGAATTTTTGCCTCTATAATAATTTCGATCAAGTATCAAGTAAAAAAAACAATTGACAATGACCAAATACTTTTTTAGCATGATAGCATTAATTTAGGTACGCAATAGATTTCCGCAATTAGTTTCATGTTTATTGTCTATTAGCATTGTAAAGTAATAATTCCATTAATGTTTGCAAATAAAGATCATTTTTGTCTTTGATGAGATGACATTTATTTTTCTGAATATTTAGAAAAAGATCGAATAGCCAACATAAAATAATTAAATACGTCACTATTTTAACATTTCAATGTGGTAGAGTCTGTTGTAATGCATATAAAAGGTTCTAAAAAATCGTTCATATAGATTTCGATTTTTCTTATTTTTTTTAATATTTATCTTTTGTTCTTCTTTCTTGAGTTCACATGATAGCTGTTGAAATGTTTTATTAAGCTCTAGATAATTATTTTCATAAAATACAACCGACTTAAACAAACTATTTACTTTTATTCCTAGATTTTCATTTTAATCTTAAAAATCATTATTTTAAACTTGCCATAGAAAAGTTTTGGGCATACTTTCCTATATCATTAAGACTATTAATCTTAACATGGCTAATATAATATTTCTTTTCACATGCCCAGTAGTTTATCAACAAAATATTATGTATTTTTGAAAGTAGAGTGAATGCCAGATGTTCCAAATAGCACATAGGCAATTTAGCTAAAGATTTCATTATTGATAGGTAAAGAGGTATTTAATTATATTTATATAATGGTTGAAACAAGAATACTAAATCTCTCATAATCTGGTAGTTGGCAATAATTTATAAATAGATTATCATTATGTTGAGACATTTTAATATTTGATTAGGTCATTCGCATATAGTAAGGCTTTTAAAACAAATCTTAGTACTGTATCTTATGTATACCTAAGTATTTAAAAAAGGTGCTAAAGAAGATATTAGAAATTACAGACCTATCAGCCTTTTATCAGTTTTATACCAAATTTTTACCAAGATGATTACAACTCATCTACAGAGAACATTGGAGTTCCTCCAACAAAACGAACAAGCTGGATTTAAAAGTGGTTTTAGTACAGTAGATCATATCCAAGTATTGAGAAAAGTTATAGAAAGGACAAATGAATATGAGTTGCCATCATGTTTTGGATTTGTAGATTATGAAAAGGCATTTGATTCTCTAAACTTTTCTTCAGTGATTAAAGCATTGGATCATCAAGGTATAGATCCAGGATATTGTCATATTTTAAAGAATATTTATAAAAATGTAACAGCAACAATTAGATTACATAATGATACTGGGAAAGTTAACATTGAGAAGGGTGTAAGACAAGGTGACTCCATATCTCCAAAACTCGTTATAGCAGTGCTGCAAGAAGTATTTTGTGGATTAAAATGGGAAGCTAAAGGGGTAAAAGTAAATGGAGATTATTTACTTCATTTAGATTTTGCAGATGATGTAGTTGTTTTCAAATAATGCTTTAGAGCTGCAGGAAATATTGCAGGAGTTATCAGATGAAAGTAGAAAAGGAGAATCAAAGATAAATATCAAAAAGACTAAAGAATGTTTAATGGATTTTCTCAAAATATGAAAATAAAGATTGATTATGATGAGTTAGAAGAAGTTAACAGTTTCAAATATCTTGGTCAGATTATTAATACAGATGGAAACATAATGGATGAAATTAATCATGGAATTAAACTTGGTTGGAGTGCTTTTGGTAGAAATAACTTGATACTAAAAGGAAATATGTCTATGTGTTCGAAAAGGAAGGTTTTTAATAAATGTGTTTTACCAGTTCTTACTTATGG
Organism: Epiperipatus broadwayi; assembly: GCA_028023455.1. NCBI lineage: Eukaryota > Metazoa > Onychophora > Udeonychophora > Euonychophora > Peripatidae > Epiperipatus > Epiperipatus broadwayi. The sequence goes on from JAQFVV010006203.1 coordinate 8,234,326, forward strand.
ATCTGAGACTTTGACACTTAATAGAAGAGCAATATAGAGACTTCAGACCATTCAAATCAGTATGGAGAGATGCATGTTGGGAGTAACAAAAAGAGATCAAAAATGCAATATACGGTTAAGAGAACAAACAGGTGTTACTGACCTCATTAAAAAAATTAAAAGATTGAAGTGGAGGGCATATTTCTAGAAGAGATGATAATAGATGGACAATTGAAATCTTAAACTGGATTCCAAGAGATTGTAAAAGACTCAGAAAGAGACCACATGTGACATGGATGGATGAAATAAGAAAGTGTGCAGGGGTGATGTGGAGAAGAGAAGCTAAAGATTGGAGAAGATGGATTGAACTTGGAGAGACCTTCATTCTGCAATGGATTGATAATGATTGATAATGGTGATACCTAAGTATAATTCAAATGGTTTAATCATTACGTCACGTGTACAATGTATAATACAGTTCCTTAGTAGTTTACCTAATTGGGTAATAATCCTATTGGCAGTTTATATACTATTTATTTTACATTAAAAGCACCACAGCACAGTGATTAATGCATTCATCTGTCAAACTGATTATGTATTTTAATTGAATTCCAAATAAGATTTTTTTCAGGTAATGGGTTATAATCAGTTTAACTTCAAGCAGTCTAAATGAGCTAGATAAATGACGATGTGAAAAATAATAATAAACCGTGACTCAGTATTTACAGAAATAACATTTTTATCCATTTTAGTTTCAGAACTCATTTGACCAATACAGAGTGAACTGATATCTTTACCTTGCAGCTAATAATAGCTAGATATTATTTAACAATCATTAACTTGATAATTGGATATGTATTGGCCATCCCAAAACAGTTAACAAAGGCAGAAAGAAGTCATATTTCTATGGGTTTTGAACCATGGATTACATTTAATTTTTGCATCAAATATGACATAAATCCCATGTCATAGACATGATAGTTGTACCAATTTTTGCCATTAGGTTTTTAGTGTAGTTGTTTTAACTGTAAAAAACATGAATGTTTCATGATGTAATCTTTTTTTATTAGGGCAGAAGATATTATACCCTTGAAAACATTCATACAATATTTTAGTATTTTCTATTTTTAATTCATTGTTATATAAAAACTGCCATGCTCTCTTTTCCTGGAGTTACTGTTTAAATGAAGATATATCTACTGAAAAATCACATAGTAAACTTCATTAATAAAAGTATGTGCATCAGTTGGACTTAATTGGCTAAGATACTACCTTATTTTATACACTGGTAGTTTCCTCAGATAATAATGTTTTTTTAAAAAAAAATATATGTAAACTTTAAATTAAATATAGCTCAATGCATATGTAAACAAAGGGAACAAATCACTCTCCCCCATTCTATGACTTAAAACCCTCTAAATGTTGAACAAAAGATTAAGAATAGAATGAATCCAAGTATTCTTGATAGCTCTGATGTTTATATGCACAACGTCGTCAACATTGTTGGTAATTCAGAGTGAAATTAATTTATCAGCCAGATAGAAAATATGTGTGCAGAAAACTATGAGTCTAAATATGCCACTGCTGGTTCTGCCGTAAGTCATAATATAGATTCCGTTAACTATAGAAAGTTTGTGTAGCTTTGTAAAAATATTTTTTGTGAATATATATATATATTAATCAAATAAATCTTCCAGGATTTTTTTTCAAGCTGATTCTTAACTCCATTAAACAGTTATCACTTCCCAATATGTTTAACCTTGCAGAATAAAATATCTTCAATAATATATCTTCAACAATATCTACGTTTTTGCTTCATGTATAAAACAAATGTCTACACACCTACTCAGAGTACTAACATGACAAACATATTATAAATATATATGTAAAATATCATTTTGGGTGTGATAAGTTTAATAATGGTTAATTTATTCATTAATCTTCTATCTCTAATTTGTAATGTCATGTTTAATATAATGTTATACTATATTCTTTATTAATTAAATCTAAAAGGTTATCATAATATAACGAAATTTGCCCAGTTCTAACAAAATGTACATTTAATATTAAAAGTAATCTCACTATTTTATTGATTTTTTGGTAAATACATATTTGTTACTATGAGTTAGAATACACATTAATAAATTTTGTTTGTTTGTTTGTTGTTGTTTTTTAATTTAAATCCATAATGTTACCTTTAAAAATTGTTCTTTTTTTCCTTTTACTGTAAAACATTTGTCCAAACTATGTTAACTATTACAGATTTTAGTCCAATTAACTTGGATTACAATAAATAGAATTAGCAGAATATTTTACACTTTCCCGTTATTTTACTCTCCATAGCATCCTTTTTTTCTGTTTAAGTTTCTTCAATCTTCAGGATCTATCCCAATCAACAAGTGACATATCAATAATATACATCGATAATCCCTTGAACTGCATTGTTTTAATCCAGATTTCCAATTATTTCTAATTTTATTGATAGTTGAATCTCTGCATATCAATAATGAGGAAATGGCACATTAGAAACATTAGTTATCTTTCCTAATTTCTTGGAAGTATCTAATGAAGAAAAGGGGGATTGTTCCCAATTTCTAATTTCTATTTCTAGCCTGCCATGATGTTTATAAATAATACACTAAAGTACAATATTTTTTTTCCTTTCTAATGATTTTGTAAATATTTCTTCTTTGGTGTTCTGAATTGGAAAAAATACTAGGTTCACATTTTTTTTGTTCTAAAATTGATTACGATGAACGGCAGTAAATTCATTTTTGTAGATCAACATTTCATTTACATATCATATATTTTAAAATAAAAATAATGGATTAACATGAATTTTTTAAAATAATAAATTTATTATTTGCAGTACCATATTTTTGTGATAAATGAATATACTGTATTAATTTTCTGATGTGTGTGTTTATATTGACTCAATATTTCATATTCCTTCATTCATTCCACAATTACAATTAAGATAAAAGTTGTGCTCTAATATTCCGATAATTATGGTGCCCTTATGTTTGCGATAAGTTTAATGAGTTAATCCTACCAAAAACATTGATGGAATAACATTTTTACAATAATGATGACCTGAAGTATTGAAGTATGTGGGGAGGAACAAGGATGTTTTCAATGATGTGAAGTCTCATCCAAATAATGCAGAAGTCTGATAAAACCAAACTTATAATTTCAAAATACTAAAAGCTTATAACTTCTAAAATATGAATTTTATTACAATATTGTCCAAAAAATGCAAAAGTCTGATTAAACCAAGCTTATAATTTCGAAATACTAAAAACTTATAACTTCTAAAATACTAATTTTATTACAATGTATGTGTATAACTACATGTTGAAATTACGTAAAAATGATCAAACCAAGCTTATAATTTCAAAATACTAAAAGCTTATAACTTCTAAAATATAAATTTTATTACAATACATGCTTATAAATACTTTTGAAATAATGTAAAATTGATCAAACCAAGCTTATAATTTCAAAATAGTAGAAACTTATAATGTCTAAAATACAAATTTTATTACAATGTATGCCTATAACCACATGTTGAAATAACGCATAATAATTTTATAATTAATCAAATGTTTTTACCAGAAAGAAAGTAGGTGTTGCATGCTTCCTTTTTCACATTTGATCTCTTGACATGGATATTGGATCTATACTTGATCATGTGAGGTACTTATGGGCTCTCGAAATTGATACAAATCTATGTATCTATTTATATTATTTGTTATCTATTAATATTGAAGTGATTTTTACCATCAACCAATGAACATGGAAACACGTTTAAAGAAAATATTTACAGATTTTATTATAGTGGGAACCCAATCATCCTTGCAGTTCTACACCGACTTCTCAACCATGCAGTCACTGTACTTTGTGCATGGCTTTTTAGTCTCTTCATAAGTGAGAAGATTATGTTGCCTTAAAAAACTAACAGCTTGGTTCTTGCTAGCAATGATATCAGAATAAAATTATTTTAAAGACATAATAATATTGCAGGATGTTGTGAGATTAAATTACTCTTACAAATGTCTTTTACAAGAAGTTACTAAGAAGAAATTTGCCTAGTCAAGAGAAGTTACTTTTCCTTCTAAAATTTTGGATCAAAATTTCTCTTTTATAACATTTTCAAATCATGTGATCACATGTGAACAATGCTAAATTTTTTATCATTTCCATCTTTTTCTTCATAAAGACATGTGAGAAATAAAGCACACAACATTACTAGCTTTGGTAAAAAAATAATCCGATTTATTAAGTTTTTATTAATTGTCAAATTAATATTCTTTATTTTAGACAATTATTATTTTGACTAATGTTAAGATAAAATGTGATTTATTATTAATTGTAGAATTAGGCAGTTGTTTCTACATTTATTCAACATGTGGTTATAGACCTATATTGTAATAAAATTCGAATTTTAGAAGTTATAAACTTTTAGTATTTCAAAATTATAAACTTGGTTCGATCAATTTTATATCTATTGAGAATGTGGTTTTTTAATTAATATATGTATCCATTATTTTTTTTGTTTACTTTTTCTGTTTAAGTATTTTAAATTTGTATTTTAGAAATAAGTTTTTAGTATTTCAAAATTTTTTCTTTTCTACCATTTTTTATATTTTATATATTTTAGTCACATGATTTGATCAAGCATAGTTGTACAAAATTTGTCATTTAATTTTTTAAATGTTAATGTAAATTGTGATTTTATAACGAATGGTCATATCATGATCACATGTGGATTATTCGATGTCATTTATGGCTTGGATATTTCAGTGGTGATTATAGGCAGTTCTTAGAATTCAAAATGGCTGCAAACATACTCGAAATCAGTACCCCATCTTCTTAGTATTGCTTCCATTCTGAGATCAATTTATACTTTTATTTTGACAATTAAAAAATCTTAATCTCTTAAATTTTTTTGTTTAAGAAAATAAGCTTTTACATTTATATATCTTTCTTTAAAATCTAACAGAAGACACTTTTGACCCTTGTGTAATTTGGCTGATTGCACAATGGTTTGCCAAGATGTTTTAGAATAATTTCCTGAATTTAAAAAAAGTAACAGTAACTGATGCTATATTATGCTAGATTACATAACTACATATAAAAATACATTTTTCACACATGTACGCTATTACAGGCATGAATTGGCTCTTCACAATCGAGGTGTCTAATCAGCATTTGACAATGAATGGGTCAGATGATGCATGTGTCTTCATTTGAAATGCATGATGACGCTTACATAGATTACAAATTTTACAACTCCAATACATTCACTACACAATGCAAACACGCAACCAGAAAGAAGCATTGAAAACGTTCAATTAGTCCCTAAACAATAATTGTTTTTTGTTGTAACAGGTGCTTAGATTTGATTAATTTATCATGAAAAGTTAGTATTTTATCATGTTTTAAAAAAGAGATATAATGTCTGAAACAATTGCAAAGAAAGAAAGACCTACAATTTTAATTCAGAACGTGAAGAACAGTTTTTCTTAATAGTGATGAATGCAAAATATGTGTTATATATCTCGTGCTAGCATGTCACTTCCCAAAAAAAACATTAAAAAACATTTCAAAATTACGTATTTGTAATTAGCCAATAAACATCACATGATCACCATTTCTTATGTTCGCTTATAACTGTTATTAAAACAGGCGAAACTCACTATATGTATTGCCACACACAATAAGCTAGAGTAATCAATGGATTCCAGAAGACTTGTGCATAAAATCCCCATATAGTGCCTACTCACCCAATATTCCCAGACTAGTTTCTGGTTTGTGGCCTTCGTCAGTGAGGAGCCTTGGATCTGAAAGCACTGCACCACTACCATCCATTGATTACTCTAGCTTGCTGTGTGTGGAAATACGTATAGTGAGTTTTGCCTGTTTTAATATTTGTAATTAGCTTATTCATTCAGTGTACTGAATGTTTTTTATATAATTAACTAGAATGATTTGAACTTAGGATGTTTCATGTCTATATTCATCCTCCCTGCATCTCAAACAACCAAGATACATGGCAACATGAAAAAGATAGATGATCCCCAATATACATATTTTGTGCAAAACCAGCACTCATCAGTTGAGCCAGATTATATATTTCCCACACATATATGCAATCTATGCTTGGCTTATATTAAGATAGCAATTCCTTAAACATTGATGAACAGGCTTCTATCTTTTCACCCTTCCAACTATTCAATAGTTCATTTCTTTGAGAAACCAAAAATGGATCACTCAAAGGCCTTTGGTGGATTTTGATATTGTAGTAATACCCATGTAGACATTATATCAATCTAACACCTCATATTATCAAATCATTATATATTCATATATATCAATAGAAGAGGGATGGGCTGAACTTAGTAACCTATTTTAAAACCAATATGTAATTAGTTTATTTATTCAGTGTAATGAATGTAACTAGAGGGATTTGAACTTAGGATTTTTCAGTCTATATTCATTTTCCATTCTATCTCAAATAACTGATACACTTATATATATAAATAAGAAACATTCAAGTACATTACTAAGTTAATTCCATTAATATATATGGATATGTAATGGTCTGATACTATGAGGGGTTAGATTGATGTAATGTGTACATGGCTATAATATCAAAATCCATCAAGGGCTTTGAGTGTTTCATCACTGATTTTTTAATGAAATGGACAGTTGAATATTTTGAAGGGATAATAAGATTTAAAGCTGACCGTTAAAGTTTAAGCAATTAAGCTGAGCATGGAGATTATGATCTGGCCCAACTTATGAGTGATGATTCCATGTGAAATATGTATACTGGAGATCCTCTATCTTTTTCACATGTACGTGGTGATGTGTATCGGTTGTTTGAGATGTAATGGAGGATAAATATAAACTGAAAAATCGTAAGTTCAAATCCTTCTAGTATCTATGTATTTGATATATAAGTAAAAGACTTTGATGCTTGAAGAAACTCACATAATATAATCTTCAATCTAATCAAAGGACGTAATATAGTAATCCTAAATCAACATAATGCAGTTCAGAATAATCATAGAGAGACTTGTGATATCAAGTTTAATAAAACCCCAAAAAAAGTTTTTTTTTGTAAATTCTTTTTTAGCATTTATTAACAGTGGAATCTCTATTCCTTCTTCTAAATTAAAATGTAAACAGTAATTGAGATCATTTAATACTAAATGTCAGTGTAGATAGAATCATGTGATTGATTTCACACTGTTTTTTTCTAATAGAGATGGCTTCTTTTATTCTAAAATATTTTCTCATTATTTTGCATAGCTCTTATCTAATTTTTTGATAGTAACAACCAATTTATATCACCTCTATTACAGAAATATCTTACTAAGTAGGGTGGAATCATCATTGGATATTAGATAATAGTTAGTGTATCATTTTGTATATAATTAATGCTATAAATATATCGGTGAATACTTATTGTTTTTACCACGAGGAGAGGGGGTATTATCAAAGAGCAAAAAGTGTTAATAACTAGTTAATAAATAAGACCACTAAAATATATAAATTGATGACAATATCTGATCTATGCAGCATTATAAATTAATTGGTTTGATATTTCCATTTTTTAAACAATTGACTCTGAATAATCGAATAATGATAAAGGAATTCAAATATCCAAATTTGCCACAATATTTTATGAACTTATTCATTATTTATCTTATAGTTAATGAAGTTACAAAAAATGGCAATGACTCAGTAAAGTAATATTATATTATACTAAATGAACTGGTTCAAAATCTACATTACTGTATAAGCATGCTGCACTCAATATTTAAAAGCATTAGCTTGAGTAATGGAATAAATATAAAATAAACATAGAGTAAATAAAAAATTCTACTCTTAAAAACTGTGAGTTTTTTTTTAATATTTACTACCATTTATTTAATTAGTACATACGTTAATACGGATAAACGCCTTTTAAAAGGGTAATATTGGAGGAATAAATGGTATTCATTTAATATCTCTGCCCAAGTTCATAAATAAATATGTGCACAAAAAATTATCATACCTAAAATACAACCTGAATATGAAATGATTTAAGAGTACAATTTGGTATGTTTACCCTTGTCTTATTATAAATTTATGCATGTAAATCTAAGACAGTGACCCATGGTTTTTTTTTAAATCTAAACAAAATTATTTGAAATATTTAATTATCCTACTCGTTTGTTTTGAAAATAATAAGAAGCAGTAGCGAAATATCCTAAATAAATTTTCGATGGAGCAATGTAGGGGAAAATTTTTAAATTGCACACGTATCAAGTATTTGGTTATTCTTTTTTTTTTTTGTTATTCAATGTTATTTTGTACATTGCTTACATTCATGTACTTAATCGTTCTCATTTCTCATTCAGGCATCCATTTAAGTATCTTATTTTAGAATTATTAAGTTCATAAATAACAGTTACTATGGTTGATTCTTCTGCAATTTATCATGGTTCTATTAATTTTAAGACTAAGTTTATATAGAAAGATCTAAAATATTATTGGAAAAAATTATTGAACATGACAGTTATAGGGCAATTCAATTATTAATTAAATATGCTTACTGATTATCATACGATTTTATATTTATTCCAATACAAAAGTATTATATATATATATTGTAATGGACAGCCACCCTCTGTAGGCACTGTCAATATTCAACACCAGAGGGAGCAGATTATGGGTAAATTTAGAGTGGGGAATGTAAAATAAAGTGGCTAACAGGTTTATCTGGGCATAATTGCTGAGATATTCTTGACTTCGTTTAAGGAGAAGCCATAATAGATCACATCACATTATGCTGTGGAAATGGGATGGGGCAGAATATGGGAAGACTTAGAGTGGGGAATGGAAAATAAAGTGGCTAACAGGTTTATCTGGGCATAGTTGCTGAGATATCCTTGACTTCGTTTAAGAAGAAGCCAAATACATCACATCACATTACATCAACGTTTTATCAAGTGATTTTATATCAGAGTTTACTGTTGAGAATCTTATGCTCTGGACACCTACACAGTTACTATTACTAATAGATACTTTAAAATGCCTCTAGGTCACAGAGAACAGAGATTCTTTAGAAACATCAAAATAAATAAAACTGATGAGTGCTGGTTCAGCACGAAATGCATCTTGGGGGTCAATTATCTTTTATTGTATCTTTATTTATATGAATTTAAAAAGAATGGGGAAGTATGGAGGTGTTTATTATTTCTATAAAACAAATTTATTAGCAGTTCATTTATAATGCATAAACTTATATTACTTTTATAAGTCATTTAATATCAAGAATGATGAAACATTATTTAATTGAACATCATCTCTGAAGACTATCATTTTTCAGACTTTGTTAGAAATGTATTAGCTATATCAAGATGTGTGTGCATATATACATTTCAATCTTAGCTCTAAAGCATAAGCAATAATAAAACAGTCTAACTTAACTTCAAACATTTACAACGTGGAATCAATTATAGCACCAGTCTTATAAAATGTATATTCAATCCTATAATGACAAAATACACATCTTAGCACATGGAGTACAAATTAAATCATCTCATGGTTAAACAACATATAGAATTAAAATTCAAGCATGGGAAAATATTTCCGGAGAGAAATACCTTTAATCTCAGAGTACATGTGATTACACATAAAATGAAATTCAAGCATGGGAATTAAATATATCATGGGGAGACAAACATAAATAGAATTTAAGTGCAGTGGATGAAATATTTACAGGATTATTATATAAATATGCACACATACATTCCAATCTTTAATTTCAGAAGAGTGTGTGTTACAAATAAATATCAACTTGCTTAAAATTCTGAGTAAAATAAGAGATTTCTAAATTATCTACATATATACATACATGTCGCAGTCAGCCACTCACATACATTTATTTTCACTAATTTGTAAATACCTTAGCCAAATGATTTTGAATAGTTTAAAGAGAGATAACTTTTGTAAAATTAAATCTTAACTACTTAAAGCGCAATCTTACATTCTTTAAAACAAATTAATTTTTTCAGAGAAAGACTGATTTAACACTTACTTAAACTAAATCTTGATTATTTAAAACTATCTTCCTTATTTAAAACTCTTGAAAAATATTCATGAAAATAAAATTGATTTTATTTGACCAAAAACTAAATTTCCTATAACATTCTTCTCATTACTGTTTAATATTAACATATATTCAAAACATGTAAAATTTTATACTAAAACTAGAGTAAATATTATCAAATATAAATAAAATGCAAAAGCTAACATTGGAAAAGAAATACGATAAATGAATTTACAAAATGCATAAACTAAATTACAATTTAAATGATATAGATAAATATTATTGACATAAGGTAATTAGAGTTTTTTTAATTTTACAAATTGTTAATGTTCGTAATAAGTAAAAGTGTTCCTTTAAATTTATGAAGAGATTATTTTAAATATGAAACAGAGATTAAATTTGTGCTTGTACACTTTATTTTTGGATATGATGAAGAAGAGTTCTTTGTAATTCACTAGTAAAATATACTATATATAGTTTCAAATACTTAGTCACAATCAGGTTTTCATGTTCAAGATAGAGTTTATATCAAACTTAATTAACTTTCATTGTTAAGAAATGCATCTGTTGCAGCTGCAATGCCATATACATGAAACTGGTTGACATGAGGTTGAAGTTAATTCAGCATATAGATTTAGGAATCCTGTTATCAACACATCATGATTAGTTCAATTGCTTGTAGAGATTTCTTATAAGACATGGTAACAGCAATGAAGATCTTGATGGGAGCAGAGACAGCAAACAAAGACCAAAGACAAAATAATTTTCTGAGTTTTAAGTATTTGTACAGCTATCAATTTTGCAAAGCATATTTTTTATATAATTAAAACAAATCAGTAATTATTTTTAATCACACACGTTTACAATATTTCTTAAATTAAAAAAATGTTTATTTGTGACAATTAGTTGTTATCTTAATCTCTAAAAATATGTTCAATTGAAATATTAAAACAATTAAAAAACAACAAACAAAAAAATTTACCTTACTATTGTGATAAATTATTTTATAACAAAATTTTATTAATTTAACCTTATTTAAAATAAATTTTTTTCTATAGCATAAATTTTAGACAAGTTTATTTAGCTGAAATAGTTTTTTTAAAAACTTAATCAAAATAAAAAATAAACCAACTTTATTTTACATTTTTGAACACACACATCTTTACCTATGCATGTGTGTGTCTGTAATATGTAGACACTTAGATTTAATGATAAAGTACAAATTTAATTTATAAAATCTGTTTCTAACTCATGAACGCAAACTACTTTAATTTTCTTAAATATATATTCTGTCTGTCTATATATATATATATATATAGTACTGTGGTATTAGAGCTGCGACATGAAAAATTATAATCGTTTAATCATTAAATTAATTAGGTTATTAAATCAAAAACATATTTTAAAATCTACATTAAAAAAAAAACAATTTAACAAAAAAAAATACGATAAGCATTAATGTGAAGAATAGTTAAAATGCGTGTTTAAATCAAATTGAGTGTATGTTTGCACGTGCATACCCTGCATAATCTATTTTAATACATTGTACAGGTTTACACCTGCATTTATATATGTAATATATGCGGGATTCGAACTCAGACTTTCACACGATCTACAACTCTCAGTGCCATCTTATATTGCTGACTCACCTGATCACACACATGTTGAAAAGATAAATAATCACCAATATACGTATTTCGTGCTAAACCAGCACTCATTAAAGTATGAAGATTGGTTATCTTAATATAAAGCTGAGTACTAATTGTATATATGTGTGGAGATGGTAATCTGAACCAATTGATGAGTGCTGGTTTAGCACGAAATACGTATATTGGTGATTATTTATTTTTCCAACATATGTGTGATCAGGTGAGTCAGCAATATAAGATGGCACTGAGAGTTTAGATCGTGTGAAAGTCTGAGTTCGAATCCCGCATATATTACATATATAAATGCAGGTGTAAGCCATGTACAATGTATTAAAATAGATTATGCAGAATATGCACGTGCAAACACACACTCAATTTGATTTAAACACGCATTTTAACTATTCTTCACATTAATGCTTTTCGTATTTTTTTTGTTAAATTGTTTTTTTTTAAATGTAGATTTTAAAACATGTTTTTGATTTAATAACCTAATTAATTTAATGATTAAACGATTATAATTCTTCATGTCGCAGCTCTAATACCACAGTACCATATATATAATCCAAATACTAAACCATCCCTATAATTAAAGAATTCAACATCACATTCTGTGCAATAAATAGGTGGGACGGTGGTGAATTGCTTAATTGTGTGGGTTGATTTAATATTTGCATATTTATTTCAGCTTAGCGTTAAGTACTGGAAGTATTTTCATATATATATGTAGTAATATTTTTTACTTATAAAATAATAATTTTAAATATTAATAAAATTTAGGCAAAATATTTACCGCTAACATACATTATAACTTATAAAATATACTGTGAAAATTAAAACTTTTATAGAAAGAGTATAAAATAATAATAACATATATAATAGAAAATCATATAAGATTACAATACTAGCCAAACAACAACAACAAAATTTTATTAAAATTCTTTTACGATCATGATTTCATCTATTAATAAACATAACTTTTCAAGTGAAATTCAACAAGATACAAAAAAAAAAAAAACTAAACAAAGTAGCCCTTCCCATCATTCTCTTCAAAAACCAACTTCCTTTAATATCAAAGGATGTCCTCATGAGATCGATGGCTTCAGATGTTAAAGGAAGTTGGTTTTTGAAGTAGGTGATAAAAGAGCTATTTTATTTTGCAAATACATATTAGTTGAACCTTGTTGAATATCATTTGAAAAAGTTTATTTCTTAATAGATAAGGTCATGATTATGGAAGAATTTTAGTAAAAAATTGTTTTTTTTGGCTAATAGTGTAATGTTATATGATTTTTAAATTTTGTTTACCATTACTAATATGTGATAGGCAGTATTTAATTTAATATATATATACACACACAAAAAAGTAATTGTGTAAATTGTGTTTATACAATATAATACAGGTTTTAAATAAAATACTTCTTAAAATTCTTTAATAATACAATGCATGTATTTGCTTTTATATCTATCGATTTGAGTATCCGCAACACGACTACTAAACTTTTTAATCATGCATCTTTATTGATCTGTTTAAGCAAAAACTTTATTAATCTATTAAAAAGAATATTTGCTTTTAAAAAATATTAAGTGATAAATTATTAATTAATTTTGAAATAATAGTATTTGTTCATAAAAATAATGCCTCAATAGCTTTATTTATATTATAAAAAAATAGTAAGATATTTCACATGCCAACATAAAATACGATAGGAATTTCATAACATTTTTGAAATTTCATGTAATATCCGTGAAACAAAGTACTTTTAAAAGCATTGTCAGAAAATCAAAATAAAATGGAAATACCATACTGTGTCTTTACATACACTACATTACACACTTCTATTTTAGATATATAACTTTAAATTTATTTAAATATTAATTATATATTTTTTGTGACTATGTTAAAATATATTATGACCTTTATTTGTACTCTTTAAAGACATATGTCCTAAATAATTATAATTTTATAATCTTAAGATCAATTTGAATGAAGTAACATGCATGTAATTTTTTGCTTTGCCTTTGTTCCTACAAAAATTTAAAATTTCATTTGAAATTGTCTGTAAAGTTTAAAATAATTTAAGAAGTGCATCCTTATAAGAAATAAAATGACAATTATTAATTTAATTACAAATAATAAAAAAAAGCATGTTAAAAAAATTCAAGATCAAGAAAGGCAATTATTTTTAGAAATGGGAGTTAATCTAGCCCAACAAATTGCAACCATAAAAACCTTTGCAGGAAAGGCATAAGACAGTACTAAATCACAGATGAAATAATATTGGTAGAATGGTATAGACATTTGTGGTGAATTGATTAGAGATTCGTGGTGACTAATAGGTCATCAAATGTAAGAATAACTTACGTTGTTTAGAATAGGTTATAAATCACAATATATAATACGATTATTGTATAAAACAAAGAAACATTAAAATAATATAAAGCACTATCTTTCAACTCATTTGAGTTCTTACCAAGGCTGTATAAAAATCATTTTCTACTAAACTTGAACATTTCATTATATCAGCCAGGAACAACAAATCGGAAAACTGGTTAACTTTGCATTAATAGCACCAGAAGAATTTTTTATAAGATATGATTCCTTGATCTTATGTTTTTTATCATGTGATTAATATATTAAAACACTAAATTTTCGTGGATAACATACATGCCCAGTAGTACTTTGATGAATGTAGAAAGCTGAATAAACTATCATCCTCCTGCATTTCCATTGCTTTCTTATACACACATATATATATAATAATTAAAACAAGTCATAAATTTTATAACTTGCTTTTAAGTTTGCATTTTATGATCACTAGATGGAGCTTATCAATAGCTCTAATCAAGCTTTTATTTTATAAGTGCTGAAAGAAAAAAAATTCAAAATTTCTATCTGTGTCTCTATCTTCAGACCAATTGCTTTCAAACTTGTGGCTTTTATTTTATAAGCAGATCTAGTTTTTAGAGTCCTAGTGTTCCATTGAGATGAGCCACAAGGGACCCCGATAGAGATTTTTGAATTTTTTCTCTTTCGGTTCTTATAAAAATAAAAGCTTGCTTAGAACTATTGGTAAGATACATCTAGTGATTATATATATATATATATTGTAAGGATCGCTACAGGTCTCATTCTTTTCCTTACAATAAAATGCATTGAACATAGAGCTTCTCATTCTTATCCTTACAATAAAATGCATTGAACATAGAGCTTTAAACATAAAAAAAATAAACATTTGTGAATGTAGATATACACATGTATGTGTTAATTTATAAAATTAATACATCCATCGAACAGTTCAAGTTTATTACATATAAAGATATGAATAAAATTATATTGCATTTTACAAACTGGAAATGCTTAAAACAAAATAATAATGATAAAAGTAATTAATAGAAATTTGTTACTAATTTTCATTTTATTAATATTCTAAAATAACCCTTGACAAAACGATGTCGTTTAAACAATTGAGAATGTTTTGTAAAGAAAAAAAAAGCCAATTTTATAATCTAGTGTTATAATGGGAAGGGGAAAGAAAACCTGATAGAACGTGCTTACAATAACCATGACAACAACAACAACTATTTTTTTTTTTTGATGGCTGAAAAAATTAAAAACAAGTACAGAAAAAGATATATGCAAGTTTTTCTTGTCTTTATTCTTTAATGACGACGAGTCAAATAATTTGAAAATTATATTTTGATAAAAACATTTTTCAGCATTTTAAAGAAAGAAGAATCTAATGCACAAGGAAATCTAGAACTGTAAATTATTTAATTTGATATATATATAAAACTAAAACGCAAGAATATCTTTATGCCTCCATTAGAATTGAACTTTTATATGAACTATGGACATTAAAAACAAAACAAAAATTATAGTCAGTTGATTGAAACCTAATAGGCACCAAGACTTTTTATTTTTTGTATAATTCTATTGAACTATTCGTTATAAGATATGTGAAAAGATATTTATTCAAGTAATCAAGCGTCTGGTAATTATAGAAATATTGAGACTTTAGATTTAATAACAGTTACTACCTAAAGATCGATTTTAATAGTGGTTTTTATTATATAGCTGTAACCACCAACCGTTGATGAAAGGAAATAATTTTATATATATGCTAGTGTAAAGAATTATGCAAGTGTGCTAAATAATCGTTGTGAAGAGTCAAGGCATCTCAGATGGATTTGAAGAAGACGATGTACACTACATATATGTGTGAATTCCCACCATCACGTATATATATATACAATGGCTACCAGATGTTATGTGGAAGTTTTCTAGATCAATTGTGAAAGTTGCCAAACCAGATGTTATCCAAACTACTTGGTCAGCTTGTGGAAGATGGATAAATTGTTAAAGGCACTACTTTGGAAAATGAGGCAAGTATAAGAGATGCTGAAAATTCCCAATCTACAATGATATTTTACCATCTGAAAGAAGATGCACATGTTACCCAAGATGTCTACAGAATCATTCATAAATTCATGTTGACATGTTATTGCTTGTTTGTTGTTGTTGACATGTTAATTTTGTAAATTTTGTAAGGTTTTCTCTCCTTTATTCTTTTACTTCCATATTTGAATTTTGAGCTGGAAGTGCAAAGAAATTTAATAGTATGCATTTAATGATGTAAAATGTATTGTTGAAATAAAAGGTATAAATGGTTCTTTTAAAGAAAAGAGGGACTGGATTATGATGAAATGAGCATACAGGGAGGTAAGACTTATTCTTTGACAAATTATAGATGCAACATTTTTAGAAACAAAGTTAATTGTTAATAAAACCATATTAACCACTTATTAATAAGTTGCATACTAACCATTACCTATAAGTGCATGTAATTAATTTTAATAAATTGATGGCAATTCCAGTTATCATGCATGATAGTAGAGTTACAAACGAACCCATTAGTTCAAATATATTTACAAGGTAATGGTGTACATGGTATAATGGTTATACCATAGTTATTTTAAATTTAAAGACCAATGTCATTTGTTAGATGGTATTACTGATCGTAAATCAATATTTTAATATGATGGCATGAAAGGCAGATGCTAAGGAATACCAATAGTGACATATGGTGGATGATATTTTATTTTATTTTTTGTTATCACTTTGATGAGATCATGTGGAAGTGGTATGATTTATAGTTATTATGTTTTAAAGTTTATATTTGTCCATCTTAATGTTTTATATTGAGTTATAATAAATTTGCTAATTTAATTTGATCTTACATCAAGGGTTGTATATAATTTATTGATAACACATCACTGACTTTACATATCTCTTTATATGGGAACATACATGTAACACGAACCTAATAAATGTACCATATGAACCATAATGTCAAATCAGTGCTCACATTGGCTAGATATCTCCTTATCATAACTCATACCTGAACAGAGTAGCTACTCAGATTACAACTGGGTTTGAATTCTGGGAATTTAATGGATTGAAGTGAAAAGTGGGTAGATCTTGTGGGTATTACCAAATGAAGGAGATTGAATGGTAATTAAGATCTACTTTGATTGTAATATCGATGGATCTTTCCAATTCTCCACAAATGGCCAGTTTCTTGTCATGGCACATGTAGTAGTGTGGGTTTAGGTAAATGGTAGGGGGCTGGTCATCCATCCATTACAAATATATATATATATATATATATATATATATATATATTGTACCTGGTTTGAACCATTGATGATCCAACATACTCTATTCACTAGGTTTAGCTGGGTTTAAACCTTATTTGTGATAAATTTATAATCCTATATTATAAATATTACATGAACGAACCAGCCCTCCAGCAGAGTGGAGAGTACTATTGACGGCAGGGCCATCAACAATACCCACAGTCAGACCAAGCTATGTAATGCATAACACAGTCACATTTCCAGACTGCAGCCCACCTTGACTGCTAAATTCAAACCCCTACTATCCAAGCACTTTATTTGTTTTGGATTAAACTCTGGGTGCCAGCTAGTTTCTAGAACTAACATGTTTGGACAGTAGGCCCATAATCCAGTGCATGAAAAATCCCTTAACTAGTTCAGTCTATTTTTTAATTCAATAACAAATTATTTCAATTATTAATGGTAAAAGAATTGACCAACAAAATTAAGCTTTAAGTTTCAAGATAATTTATTATACTAAACATTTATTATTCTACTTTAAATTTACTTATGAGAACTTATTTAAATGAACAAGGGCTTATCATAACTTCAGGTTCACACATATATAATAGCAATATAATATAACAAAGAATTAAATATTTGACATTTAAAATACAATGAAATCAATATATTCTAATGCATGAACACACACAACATTTCAAAACATGCACATCAATAGATCGTTTATGGATGCTTATAGAGTTCATTATTACTTGACTCTGGGAGGCTTCAAACTAATGTGATGGATACTTTAGAACTGAGAATAAGAAAAATGTTATTACCTAGGATTTTAGAACATGGACTTCTTTTTGCTGTTCGCTGTAAACTTTATTTTAATAAGTGGCTGCTTCAAGTGAGAATATTTCTATCTGGTTGGATATGAGGTTTCTTGAGGAGGTTTATTATTCAGTGACACTATTCTTGGAGACAGCTAAATATTTCTGGCAATTCATCAAGTTGTTAGGCAATCATTATTCTTTTCCAGGATGATCTGCTGTTTCACTGGACTCAGGCTAGAGAAAGTCATATGTTTCTGAGATTTCTAACACTGCATTGTCAACTGATCAATTGACTGATTTAATTTGATGTGATCTTGCTGAACTGAACTGCACTCTTTCTCAACTGTTATCTCAAGTGAACTCAACCTCAACTGTAATTTCAACTGACTCAATCTCAACTGTAATCTCAACTGTTTGTCCAATGAAAAACTGGACTATTTATCCATAAGACTTGTCATTTTGATGTCTACCAGCAATATCTGTTGTCAAAATTCCTCCCTTGTTTTTAATTGCATTCCTCTGATAAGCTTTTAATCCTGTTGTTGGAGATGTTAATTAGCAGCCATCACATTTGTTATTGATTTTTGTTTAATTTAATAGCTGTCACAAAACTTGTTGTTTTGTAGATTTTTAACTTAGTAGCCATCGCTGAGTGTTTTTAATTTTTTAACTTTCATTTATTTCATTTTAACATGCACGTATTTATGCTATGTTTACAATCGCACATATATATTTTATTAATAAGCTCACATTAATTCATCATTTATGCACATGTATATTTTATTCTAAACTCAACACTAGTTTTAAGATTACTTTTTCTTTCTTTAACTCAAAAGAGATATTTTTACTTATTTGAAAATCAACTTCTTTTAATTTGACATTTCTAAAGCAAACCCCCTCCCCCTTCTAATTAATTAATTGTAACTTTTATTTCAAAAAACTTTTTGACTTTTAATTTTACATTTCGAAAACAAACTGCAATAAAAAAAAATTCTTAAACTTTTACATACTATTTTCTTTTAACGAAAGATTTTTATTTCAATAATTTTTAGACAAAATTATTATATATACCAATACGATATTGGTACAATATATATAGTTGAATATATTTAATATTTGTCTTTGTTTCACCAGTATATATATTGCATTACAATCTGATTGTAGGTATACAATAGAATGATACAATTTATTCAGATTTCTATATTCATCAAAGTATTACTGGCATGTATGTTGTCCATGATAGTTTAGTGTTTTAATGTATGAATCACATAATAACAAACATAAGATCAAGGAATCATATGCTATACACAATTATCATGGTGCTATTAATGCAAAGTTAGCCAGTTCTTTGATTAGTTATTCCTGGCCAATATAATGAAATGTTCAAGTCTTGATAAGGACTCAAATGAGTTGAAAGCCTTGGCAATAATGTTTTATATTATTTTAATGTTTCTCTGTTTTATACAATAATCATATTGTTTATATTGTGATTTATATTTTATAATAAAAGAAGTACTGAATTTATTATTTAGTCATATAATATATAAACAAAACCCCTATGCTCTCAGATTATGGAAAGAGCAAAAAAAAAAAATCAACGAACAAAAATAGATAAAGCTGACAAATTGATTAAAGAAAATATTGAAAATGAGCAACTTAATGTACAAACTGCGGAATTGAATGAAATATATTTCCCAGGTGATCATTAAAATAATCATTTTTTTGACTTGAAAGTAGCAGTTATTGAATTATCAAACAAAAGAGGAATAAGACATGTTTAGTGTTCACAGGCAAAGAACTTAAGAAAATCAAAACTTCACAGCAATTATAGTATAGAGAGGAAATATATCTCTAAGAGATAATAAAATCTGTCCAAAAGAATGCCATTAATATATTTTTTTACTTGAAGAAAACCTTAGTAAAAGCTTAAACAGAAAAATCTTATTCTCTGTATGTAAACACCCTAATTCATAAGTTTACAAAGGAAATCCTTATCCTTATCCACTTTCAAGTTTTACAAAATGTTTTCAATTAAGTCATTGACTGCAGAAGAATTAATATATATGCTTTGAACATATAATAATATAATATTAATCTGCTGCGTAAAGACAAAAACTATGATGGATATGTGACTAGTGCAAACAGACATATGTTTCTAAGACAGTTCTCATTAAAGGCACATCATTAAAAACTATTTACTCATTCTATTAGGAATATTAGCTCAAATATAAAATATCACACAAATTAAATTTGAAACTGCATATTCTGATAAAGATTTAAAGAAAAAATATTTCCAACATCATACAATAAAAACATCAACAGCTTTATAAATCTAGATAAGTCATGAAGCTATTATCTAATCACCAATCTTAACTATTTTAATTGGAAAGCATTCAATCTGTAATTAGTATAAAAGTCAAACACAGATACTTAATAATAGTGATAAATATAACACTCATCTATCAAAAAACCTGAATAGATTTACCCATTCAATAGCAAATTATATATTGGATTAATCGTTTCTGTATGAAAAAAATTTTCTGCAAAGATCTTCATTGATCCATATTTATTTTCTATCATGATTCATTGTTCATTTTTGGATAGCTTTAAAGTTATTACATGTAATTGTCTATGTTTTTAATCTCAAAGATTAGATATTGAAAAATGTGGGAAATATTCCGTTTATAATATAGGAACAATATTTAAGAATTTTCATTGTTAAAAATAATAGTCGTTAAAATAAAAAACAGATAAAAATATACTGCAAGAATATGAGCATTTAATTTTTTAAATAAAAATGCCGAAAACTATAAAGGATTTTAAAAAAATGATGATTAAAAAATATTTGAATATTGAAAGAAAGAAAATAGAAATTAAAGATTTGTTAATTAGGAGTTTATGGTTAAAATACAGATATACTAATTATAAGCTTGTTAAAAGTTTGCGGTCATAACATTTTATTTATAATATGTGGTTTTTTAAAATTGTAATTAAATGTAAAGGAAAATATATAAATTAAGCTGGTAATTAGAACAGGCTAACTGAAAGTTTTTTTTCTTTTTTAGTATGTATACACCTGGGTCTCGTTCTACGTGATAGAAAGGTTCCTCAGAAAACACGCGCAAACGAAATCATGCAAAAATAGACGTAACTTACCTTGAAAAAGGGGGATATGGACTGTGATTTTTCAAAAATTGCGTAAAAGCAAAGCACCAATGTAAAATTACTTTAAAATTCGCGCAAAAAAAAATAAGGAAATAAAATATGACTAATAAAAAATTTCAAATTTGAAAAAAATTGATACAAGACAAACTTTTTTTAAACTATAATATTTAATTTTATTCAAAACAATATATTTTTATGCATAATTTACAGTAATTTATATTTTTTTATACACATTTTAATTATTATCACTATTTGCCAGTAAACAGGTTCGTTTGCAAACTGATAAAAAAATCAGATTCTTTACAAGATGAAATACAACTAGCACCAATGTCACTCTCATGTTGTGTTAATTAATGGTTTTCTGGTGACAATGTAATTAGTAATTAATCTAACAACTAAAAATTAAATTCTTATTTTTGTCTTTAATTTTCAATTTTAATTGTGCCCACTGCTATTACTCACCTTTTAAAAATAAACTTAATGATTAATAATTGATTATGTTCTTTTTTAAAAAGCAAAAACAGAATGTGATTTAAAATGCAAAATTAACACGCACAATGTTTGAACAAATTTACATTATAATCTTGTAAAATTTAATGTGTGTATACATAAAATGCAGAAATCATGATTTTAATTTCATTATTGCATAAAATCTTACTATTATAAAGCACTGAATATATTGAAATTACTAACATAAAAGTCGAATTCAAATAGTAATGTGCTATTACAGTACTTTCAATATAATGTTAAGTGCGCAAAATTTATTATTTAAAGTAATAGCGTATTATCGAAGTTCAATTTCCGGTGAAACATGAATCGCGTAACTTCAAAATCGTGTTAAATAAGTCCGTGTAA
The DNA here is from genome assembly GCA_028023455.1 of Epiperipatus broadwayi. NCBI lineage: Eukaryota > Metazoa > Onychophora > Udeonychophora > Euonychophora > Peripatidae > Epiperipatus > Epiperipatus broadwayi. The sequence continues at coordinate 8,256,534 of JAQFVV010006203.1, forward strand.
AAAGAGGCCCAGGTGTATTTTAAAAAAAAGACAAATAAAAATACAAGGTATTAGATAAATTGAAATGAAGATAAATGGGCAAAGATAAGTTGAATTATATATTGTAACGGTTATATTTGTATATTCACACAACAAAATCCAGAGTCCTGGCAAATTATACCAAGGCTGATCTAGATGGAAGTTGAAACCTCGAATCTGACCACACCTCAGATCATTCACTAACACTCCATGACTTACTACCCTATGAATGACCTATATGAGTCTACACTCGGAATTTCTTAGTTTGCATGCTGACAATAGCAAAGGAGGAGCAAGAGACTCAGGGAATATTAACTAAATTACTAATAGATAAATACACATACACATCAATGGCTGGCTAGATGATGCATATATTAATAGATAATACTATATTACAAAATTTAACTAAGATTTGGAGATGGATTATGAAGGAAACTCAACACAGTGGTTATAGTTTAATATATTTTAATTAATAAATATAAATCAAATAAACAAGAGTGCATTGGAAAACACTTGCAGGTATAAACAATGATGAGTGAGTTTGAACACAGTATCTCATCTGATGCAGTATATTGCAAAAGAGTTAATTACAAATTTTAAAATCTATGGTCTATTTATGCCTTAATTATACTATGCCTTACCTATTAGGCTTGCAGCAGTTAAGTCAGTGCAAGAATGATTATTTATTATCTTAACATTTAATAAAGTCATTTAATAACACTTAAATAAGCTGCAATAGGCTCTCTATGCAGATTATATATGTACAATTTAGATTACAAGTTCAGTTCAATGCTGAGATATTATATTATGGGGGATGAACTGGAGCTTTGTAGTATGACTTCAGATACTACGGCCTATATATATTACTAGAGAGGTGTGCATCTCGAATGTGTAGTTAATCAGGGAATTCAGTACCAAGTACTTTGTTCCCATGGACTGTATGACTCACTGGGAATTAAGTGAACACACAGTTTGGTGATTGAAGCAGCTTATAAAAACAATCTGGATCCTCATGTTCCAGTTCTAAAAGAGTGAACTATTCAAACTAAGAGTAATGGAGTGGCCATTAAAGCCAGAAGTCCATTCATATAAAAATATGCAGCAAGGCATATATGCACATATGTGCTTCCTAAAGACACATTTGCCATGCTAAACATAATAATAATTAATAACTAATAGTAGCAAAATTGTATAGTTTCATTCCACAAAACTACCATATGCCAGTTCAGTAATAAGCATTCTTAAAACTTGCTAAAAGGGATCCTTAAAGTAATCAGAGTTCTTAATAAACCTGCACAGTTTATAATATAACTAAAAGGAAGTCAAAGCATATCTGGGACTTAAGTAATATGTATAATATGCTTTATAAACTCATTCTTGCATTTATTAACTAATTACATTATTACTTGCAAACCTAATGATAATAACAATAATAATAGTAAGCTAAACATAATAGCTTAATAAAAATATTTAGGTTTTCAGAGCAGAGATTTGAGTGTGTGTGCTAAAGAGCAAAATTACTTAATTTGAAGAGAGAATCTAATCATCTTCCTCCTCAGACTTTATTCATAAAATCAATATCAGTTCTGAACTGGCCATAGCACAAATTATAAAATAAATAAATATAAAACAAATAAGAAAGACATGACCACACATTAGAAGATAGAATAATAACTAAATAAGTTATTATTAAAAAGTAATTAAAATTTTATTTTTTAAAATTAATAAGCAAGTTTAAAGGTATTATTTAAAAAGTGAAGTTATAAATTTAAATTATATTTTACAGTTTGAAATTAGCTTGTAGTTTATTAAAACATTATTACAATTTAGATTTAAAAGTTTGTGCATGTTTATAGATTAGCTAGCTTAAGAGTTTTAGAGATTCATTTATAAATTTATGAAAGTTAATTTTAAAAGCTCTGCAGGAAAATTTTTACCATGTCTTCTTTGTTGAGGCTGCTGTAGCTGATCCATCATTCTTAGCTGGGCTTGGGTGATGTCTTCTTATGTTTTCTGCTTGGCAGGCTATGGGTCTCAAACTATGGCTTGAGCATTGACTATTTTTCTCTGCAAAGGGAAAGAGGCAGTGGTTGCTATTACCCCAAAATTCTCATTGTGAAAAGTTAATGAGTGACTTGTTTATGACTTTTACAAAGTTTTCTTACTAATTAAAAATGCATAAAGATGAAAACTTTGGTCATTTTCTTGACTAAAACAATAACAGTCAACAGGTCACTCCTTGTCCTAAGTTTTTATTTTTAAAAGACATTAAAAATTTTGACTACAAGTTTGATTAATTACTTGCAGATGGAATTCTAAGAATTACAAATTTTTATAATAATAGATAACTTTTTTTAAAAAGAGTTAAAGTTCATAAACATTTTAATATATGTGTGTGTGACTACCCTGGAATTGAAATTTATATAAAAGCCTTTAAATAAAGAATTGTTTAACTAAAAATAATGCAAATTTAAATTAATTTAAAAGAGTTGTAATGCTTTTAAATCTATTGCATTATGGCTTTATATATATATATGTAGTTAATTACACACATATAACAATGTTCATGCACTTAATTTAAGATATATCATTTTATTAAATTTTAAATTTATAAATGTGTATGCATTATATAATACAAACATTAATATGGGTATGAGATGTGCACACTTATACAAATACACACACATACATGTAAATATATTCTATTACAATAAAATTAAATTATTAGATGCTTATATACATGGACTGGGATGGGTTTAACTAGGAAAAAAGATACTACTATGGAACATAGTAGGTGAAATGGGATGATGGCTAAATAATACCATTTCAATATGATTTAATATTCCTATTAATGATGGTTTAAATGAATGAATAACTAAAATATGATATTACCATTTAGTTGATTGTGAATCTACCATATTAACTAATGACTTCTGCACTAAAAGAGAAAATAAAAATATTAATAAATTTTAAATGTAAACACCAAGTCATTTCTTATAAAATAAACAATATATGCTTTATTCTTAGATTGTGGTTTGATCGTTTTAAATAGCAATAAATGTATGGATAAATAAATAAAAAATCAGTTGACTTTTCAAATTTTCAATTTTGTAAACATAAGTCAAACATAAATATTTATGAACAATAAATATGAATTGAATTTTATGTTTGCTAAGAATCATCCATTAGTTTTATACATAAAACTGTAATAAAAAAACTATATATATATAACTGGGAAATTGATATTAGTTTGTTGAATTAATAATTTAAAATCATAGATGTGTTTCTTAAGGCTGGATCATTTAAAAGGCAACAACACAGAATATAATAAGAATTTTTTCCCACCATGCTATGTCTATTTATTATTTAAATAAGGCTTCTATCTTAGCCTGCAAAATTCAATATTCCATTTATGACTTCTTTGATTTGGGTTTTATTAAATATCTACCATGAAATATACATATTTATAAACTATATTATACTACTTTTAAAGACAAGCAAAATACCTATCAAAGTAATTCATAAATAACGCATGTGAGAATGTCAACTTACAATTCCAATGTTAAATAATTATAACCTGATTCATTCTCTTAAAACACATCTGATAATAAGATTATAATAATCAAATGATTAAGAAAATTTATGTAAAAAAAATGATAAAATTTGGAAACATAATTTTATTATATTGTATTCCACACAAAAAACAATCCTTTATTTATTCTTCAATTCAATCCATACACTCATTTATTATTTGGTGTTTACATATAAACATGTAATATATTTACTTATCGCAACAAATTTCATTAGCCTTTGAAGCATAATATTTACAATTAATATTTTTTTTTTAAAACTTGGAATCTACCAATTTGTTTATGCTATTTATGTATTTATGCTGCTATTTACGTATATAAGATTAATGATTAAAGACCAAAATTTAATTATTAAATGACCTTTAACATTTACTTTTACCAGTGTTAAATCAAAACATTTTAAAAAAAAAAAGTTATTTACAAACATCATATATATATAAACAATGATGATTGCCAATTCCTCTATAAGCTTTATGATAAATGCTTAGCCAGAGCCAGCACTTAAAATATCTCTGTCAGGAACCCCTCCCCAAACCCCTGACCATGGTTTCATGCTTTGGCACTCCTCAGATCTTTGTAAATTTAATTTCCATATTTTATAAAAAAACTTATATATTTAAATTAGAGTAATCAGTTAAACTTCAAGTTAACATATACATGGAACATCTATTTTAAAATGTTTTGTAAAACAAAACAAATAAGCTTTATAATAAAGAAAACTAGAAATAAAAAAAATCAACAAATGAATAGATAAATTGATTAATTTTAGTTACCCCTGTAACCATACACTTTTCCATTATTTTCAGTCTCTTGTTTACTCTAAATATTTTGGTCTTGGTTCCATTCCATAATATATAAAATAACTATAAAAATATATACATTAGAGGACTTTTTTTAAAAAAGCAATTAATTTCTGGCATTCTCTTTATATTTAGCTGTAGAAAAAAAATCGATTTGGATATTAAGCTTAGGATCATTAAAAAAATCTTAAAAGTTAAAAAATAGCTTTTTTTGAGGTTTGCTTACAAATGCTGTCTTGGTGATAAGCTGCATATTTCACTGGATTTTAATAGTGAAATAATATAGGCACAGGGTAGAAATTGCCCTTGGAAAGTAAAATTTACTTAGCCAATCATTTTGATGTTATATCTTGGTCCATTAGCTGTTATATTTTTATCACAAGAAGAATTTGTGGAATAGACAAAATAAAGTTATGCCTTTTTTCTTTATGGTGATTCTTTTTTTGTTGACACAGTAATTTCTTCCTATTGTTGAAACCTCCATGTGCTAACTTAAAAATCTTAACAACACAACAATTGCTGACCTTTTTAAGTATTAAAAAATAGTAATAACAAAAAAAAAAATTACATATAAAATCAGTTTTACAATTTAAAAAAATAATTAAGCAATAACAATAAAATTATATCATAAACAATTACCAAAAATAAAAATACAAAATAAATATATAGTAGCAATTATATGCTATTATTTATATACAATATTTATATACACATACATACATGAATTTATATATGTCATCTTTGCTATCAAAATCTCACCAATGCAAAACAAAGCACATACTAACAATAAATAAACAAAAATGAAACACATAACTATAACAACAACTAACAACAATAACAACCTATATACAAATCTTTATGTAAAAACCAAATCAAAGATATTTTTTTAAAACTATAATGGCACTTTAAACGGATAATTCTTCCATATATATATATGTAATATTCAAATCAATAAATTATAGTTATTTTATTAGAAGTACTTTACATCCTATAGTCTTTATCAACTATATAACAATGAATAATCAAAACGAGACTCAATATTCTTTATCAACTATATAACATTGAATAATCAAAACAAGACTAGACTCAAGTCTCGTTTTGATTATTCAATGTTATATAGTTGATAAAAACTAGGGAAAGTATTTCTAATAAAATAACTATAATTTATGTAAATTTTATTGTATTTTAATATATTGATTTGAATATTACAAGTGTATATATAATTCAACTTATCTTTTTCCATTTATCTTCATTCCAATTCATCTAGTACCTTATACTTTTATTTGCCTTTTTTAAAAAATATACATACTAAAAAAAACTTTCATTTAGCCTGTTCTAATTATCAACTTAATATATATATATTTTCCTTTACATTTAATTACAATTTTATAAACCACGTATAATAATAAATAAAATGTTATGACCACAAACTTTTTAACAAACTTATAATTAGTATATCTGTATTTTAACCATAAACTCCTACTTAACAAATCTTTAATTTCTATTTTTTTTCAATATACAAATATTTTTGAATCGTCATTTTTTAAAATCCTGTATAGTTTTTTAGCATTTTTATTTAAAAAATTAAATGCTCATATTCTTGCATTATATTTTTATCTGTTTTCTATACATCTTGTAGTCTTTATTAACTAAAACGAGGCTCAATAGACTTTATCAACTATATAACATTGAATAATCAAAATGAGACTCAATAATATTGAATAATCAAAACTAGAACTCAAGTCTTGTTTTGATTATTCAATGTTATACAGTTGATAAAGACAACTAGATCTAATAAAATAACTATAATTTAGAATTATTTCCCACGATATGACTAATCAACTATATAACATTGAATAATCAAAACGAGACTTCCTTTCAAGTCTCATTTTGATTATTCAATGTTATATAGTTGATAAAGACTAGGAGATGTAGATGTATAGTCTAAAGTACTTCTAATAAAATAACTACAATTTATGTGAATTTTACTGTATTTTAATATATATATTGATTTGAATATTACATATATTTTGGGAAAAATACAGACATCAAACTTAATTTATAATATACTGTATATAATAAATTAAGTTTGATATAATTTTACTATATTTTGATATATATATATATTGATTTGAATATTACATATATATATATGAGTGAATTTTTATTCTATTATTGTTATTGGTTTTTATAAATATAAATTATAAATATAAGTGAATTTATAAATGTCTGAGGACTTATTAATGCTATGTAATTATAACGTTATGAATTTTTTGAAGTTGGGTTAGACATATTGTTAGAAGAGATGATAATAAATGGGCAGTTGAAATTTGAAACGGAATTCCAAGAGATTGTAAAAGATTTAGAAAGAGACCACATGTGAGATGCATGGGTGAAGTAAGAAAATTTACTGGAGAGATGTGGAAAAGAGAGGATAAAAATCAAAGAAATTGGACTAAACTTGGAAAGATTCTCATTCTGCAGTAGAACGATAATAATTGAAAATAATGATGATGATGACATATTTGTAACAATAGGCTATGAAAGAAGATGGGTCTTAATATACAATGTACCCAGATATGAAAAAAAAATTTGGCCTGTAAAAGAAAACAAGAAAGTAATTGAATATGTACAAAATTATTTATATATTGGAATTAATAGATCATATTTGAAAAAAAAAAAATTTACCTATTAAATTATAAAATTGAAAACTATAATTAAATAGATTTTTTATTTGCAAGAAAATTTGTTTATAAAATATACATGTTAAAAACATCTTTTAATAAATTGTTAGGTCATAATTATAATTTATATTTTCAATAAACAAGAAGCGCTATGTGGCCAATCGCAAAACAGTTTGTTTAAATTAAAATGGAAACGAATAGGACATTGAATTAAGACAGACTGATTACTAAAATTTATAATTAAATTGAGAGAGGCAAAACCCCCAAGTTATTATTAAACCAACACTTAACAGGAAAAAATAAAAAAAAAGGGGTTGAGAATTTCATTCATTTAATTTTCCTAAAATGAATACATTTATAGTAGGATGAACAGTCATGGGGATTAGCGAAATGACCATACGGTTTCGGACAGGAAAACAAACTTCTCGTTCTGTTTCTTATTGCTAAAAAATAAAAATAAAAAGAAACAAACATTTAATAACTTAATTCACGTACTTAATATATAGGATAATTATAGATTGCATAGAAATTGCATAAATAGCACAAAATAAAATTAAAACAAAACAATAAAAAATAAATATGAAAAAAAGGATACCTTTATTGTAATCTAATATTTAATATATGTAAAAAAATAATTCATTAAATGTTGTGAATGGCCTTTATAAGGAAATTTTTATTTTCTCAAGTTATCATGACTGTATATTGGATTTCTTAATATTTTTTAAACTTAACAAGTAATACGCGTGTTCGATAAAAGAATTTTAGAAAAAAAAAAAAAAAAAAAATCCTTCGCCCGTGAAATGGGATAATTAACCAAAAAACGCCTGGGCGAGAGAGCTAAAGAATGATAAAAATATTTTTATGCCCTTTCGATTGTAAGTGTCAAGAATTTTAACCTTTAATTTACATAACTTGCATAACCCCATATATATAAATAATATAAATTATAAATTATTATAAAATGAATAATAAAAACATGATAATTCAATCAAAATAAAAAAATAAAAGAAACAAAATGTATTAATTATACAATACATAATCAATATAAAATATACACTAGATAAAGATATATAATTTTCGGGTCATTTTTAATTTAAGCGCTGTTTTATAAATATTCACACAGTTAACTTTAATTGTAAATCATACAATTATTTTTACTTATTTTCCTTTTATTAGATTCTTTAATTCATGTAGTTTAATTAACGGTTTAATATTTTTTTTACAAACTATTTTATATTAGTGAATATATAAGGCAGATTTATAAACTATTAATACCATTATGATATTTTACGATTTGTCCTATATATATGCACACACATATAAATAATACACCGTTTCGTACCATAACAATATATAAGACAATTAAACTTATGCAGATGTTAAAATCTTAAATGCTATAATAACCTTAAAATATACAAAAAATGAGAGAGAGAAAAAAATTTGACTTACTTGAAATAAGATATTTCAACTAAAGAATATTACGAAACAATGCATTGTTACTACAAATCTATTGTTTAAATTCAATTTATTAGTTGTTGTTGTTGTTGTTGTTATTATTATTATTATTATTAAATTGTTTTAGTGTATCAATTTTTTGGCATGGCTAAAAATGGCATTAATTAACCTGTAAAAATTCCATGCTGGTGATAGAGTCACTAGAACCTAATTTTGGAAATGTAGCCATATATTTGAAAATCAGAAACTGACAATAATTTTAAATTTATATGAATATAATGAAGAAAAGTAAAATACAACTACCGTACAAAAGCCGCATACCATATGTTATTATAATTTGCCATACAAATGCTGAAAGGTATTAATTTACTTTATTTTTTTTTTCCACGGGTATTATGTTTTTAGATGTCCATAAAACTTTCATTTCTCCATACATTCTTCAAAAAATATATGAATGTGTGTGTAATTGTTTGACAATAAACAAGGACTACTTTGAAATTTTTCACATGCATATTCATGGTCTGTATTAAGAATAGCACTTGCGCAATATTAGTAATGCTATGGTTCATTTACTCATTATATATAGTACAACGAAGAATTTAATATTACTTACAGCTGTCGTTAGATATTTTCAGTGATTTCCGGGTTTGAATAACTTATGTTAATAGTAATATTTTATTTTATATTTATCATGAAATAATTTAAATGTATGATTGTATATGGAGGGATAATTTGTCTTGTAAAAGCTGCTAACATTTTCAGCTTCTTTACGAAGAGGCATTGAAAAAGCAACATTTTTCAAATATCGGTAAAATCAATGGTAAAGAGCTATCTGCAGCCAAACTATTCCAACATTGTTTTTCCTTATAGATTCGGCTTATGTCCCCATGGATGTGAAGAATTGCAAAACATTTCCATAGTTGGTTTTGTTATTTTTATTTTTTAGATTTAATTAATTGTTAGTAGAAGTAATATAAAAAAATGAATTTTTGTGAATATATTAATCGGAATGAGAATTTAAAATGGAAAAGAAAGCAAATGGAGTTATTACTTTTATGAACATTTTTATAAAAAAAATATGGTTGTATTGGAAACAGTTATTTATAGAGAATGGAGACATTAAACGGCTGGATTACAAATTAGGATTCATACAGAAGATAGGTGTAAAATAAATATTATAAATAAGGAGAATAATAAAATTAGTACATGCCGTTTTGATGAAATAACATTCCAACAGGAATTGAATATTATCAAAAAAGAGAACAGAATACATTCATTATTTTCACACTAAATTACGGAATATATAATTTAATAAAAAATAAATAAAAGAATGAAGTAGAAAAAAAAATTATGAAGATTTTAAAGTAAATAAAAAAATATTTATTGTATTTCAAAAAATAGTAAAATATATCGGAAAAAATTATAAATGGATAACAAACTTCAAATTTAATTAATTAAATTATTCCACTGCTGTGTTTATACGGATAAACGTAAGCGCTAAAATACGATTGTAATATTTATTAATGAAACAAATATAAAATACATATATTTATATATTATACACTGTTATATCTTCGCTTGCTACCGCTGGCGAGGTATAGCTTCTACTTCTCATGCTTGCGCTTGTCAGTTCACTTACCATTTCTAGCTGTCGTGTGACAGTCTCCATCATTAGTAATACGTACAAGGATACTTTTTGGCTGCACTCCAACAGCTTGCCTTGTGTCTGATGTAGGTACTAGCATATTTCAGTGCTGAATGTAAATTTGCCTCACGACAGCCATTAACCTCATAATGGACAACCAGCATGTGCCCATTCAGCATTGGCATTTGTTGTCTGACATTATCTCCAATTTCATTTTGGCCAGATCTCTTTCCATGTTGAACGCAATTGTATTCAGTGAGCATCAGTGCCTTTTGGATCATTCTTGTCATTGGATGTATGTTCTGTATTTGTACAGACATCCATCATCTGTAGCCCTAAATGCTCACTCCAATCAAGATAAGATAGCATCTGGACTAGGTCATGCTTTCAAGGCAAGATGAGATATAACATTCCCTCGCTAACTAATATTAGCCTTGGAGAATGTATTACATCAGTCATATCCTTTGATAGACATCAACATCTCTTTCTGGCTTTAGCAGCTTCATTTTCTTCATCAAACTGTCAGGTGTCTTCATTTGAAAGAAGAAAACTTTTGGTTTAGACTTATCATTAGTGGATGGTGACTATTCACTGATGGCTGATTACTTTCCCATGCTGTTGGTGTTAACACCTTGATATTCTTTAAAAACAAAAAAATTTTGGGTGACCAAGATTCATCACATCTATAACAACAATTTTTACTCACTGTTTCCAATTTATTCCTGCAATGTTTTTATTGTCAGCTGAGTATTTGTTTGATCCAGTTTTCTGATCAACTATTTTAATGCTATAGTCCATTTCTTCAGTGAAATTGCTTAACTTGCTGTTGACTCTTTTGTAGTCATTTAAGAGGCCACCAAATCAAAAGTGATATAAGCATTCATTAATGGATTAATTCTAAGATTGTGATCTATTTTTCCACAATCGAAACAATCTCCCAAAACTTCATTTATGAAATGTGGAAAATCGCATGTTAAGGCTAGTTTCTTGATATCTCTGTATTATCCTTAATAGTTTTCCAGAAAACATTTTTAGTAACTATGAAGCTTTGTCAAAATGAATATCTGTCATAACAATAGGGGCGACATGTGCTTCTATTATCTCATATATTTTAGACCTGAGGTTGGCTAATTTATAAAAAAGGTATTTTGATTTGATTAGCCTGCTTATTGAAAAAACTTGAATTTTTGTAGTTTGGACAATTTTCAGAATGGGCCAGATGCAACTTTTCTATTGTGCTAAGTTTAGCTATTATGATTTTTCTCTCTCTCGCTTTTATGCCCTGAGAGAAAAAAATTGTCTCTCAGTTAATAAGGAATTAGGAAGCACATGTTCAAGTTTATAAATTTTTGATTCAATAATAATGTTAGCTTGCAATTTTTTGAGATTAGTGACAAAAGAATTAATGACCCATGGGGCAAGAACTTGTTTTTCCAGCTGGTTAAGCAAAAATGTGATTTTGTCAAGTGGGTTAAATGTTGTTTTTATTCATGAGGTATTATAAACACAGATGTGTGAAACATGATTACATATTTATTTGTTAATATAGAATATGTATTTTCGATATACACCTATCCATATTCGACTTTACTATTAATGAAATATAGCTTCTAATTGCTATCCAACTATTAAAGAAAGGACTTCAGGTGCCCTTATAAGTTTGTCTACCATTCAGCATTACTGTAGATGCATCATGAGTAGATATAGAAACTTCTGTGTGTACAGTGGTAGATGTTTATGCTTGTTAAGGATCTAGCAGCTTCCAAATAAATTGAATTTTGACCCATTGGACAGTAGACAATGATGCTCAGAAAATGTGATTGCTTTTATTATTGACAGGGATCTGTCTACAAATCACTATCAGAATTGGATGGTAGTATGCATGATGACGACTATATGGCAAAAGCATTTAGGCAAATTCATTCAAGAAGTGGAATTAGTTAGAATGTAAACTAGACATAAGACTAGATAGTACAAAATCTTTTGAAGTGTCACAATACGTACACATAAGTCATGTTGTCATGGTACATTTAAAAAAGTTCGGTAAATCTTGAAGTTTCTGACATTAAATTCAATACCAAAAACAAGATATCAGGTAGTTGAGTACAAAAAATCAAATATTACTGTATATGTGTATTTGTAAATGTATTATATATACATTGTGCTTTTGCGCATTGTTTCTAGATGAATTTCCTAATGAAATAAGTTATACTTTTTATTAGTATTTTTTTAAAAAAAAGGAAATAGTAAACAATATATAAAGAGTGCAGAGACTATAACAATATCTATAGTAGTTATGATATCTAATTTCAACTAAAAATATACTTGTTGTATTGTGTTTTCATAAATATAAATGAAATAATGTCTTGTAAAACATAAAAAATAAATATTATTTAAGTTAGTATTCTGTCATCCATGTTTTATGAAAACAGAAAGAATATCATTAGTTTTATATTTGAAATTATAAGTATTTTTGACAAAGAGTTAAAGGTTAGAATATAATTATTTAATAATATAATTGATTAGCTATAATTTAAGTTATAAAGTAGGTAGAAGAAATCTTTATTTGGTCTCTTAACTTTAAATGTGAAATGTATCTTTAAAAATAAATAATGCTTAATGATTTAGTTAAATGAGAGATAAATGCTTAAATATCTTAATAAGTTAAGCTGTAATTTCGTAAATATCATTCCCTCTGTGTGCATATAGATGTGTGTGCATGGATGAATGTAAGTTTCTTATTTTTAACAACCAAAATAATTGTTAAAAAAAAAAATCATTAAAACTTTTAATGAATACATATTAAATAAATCTAAACTATAAAGGGTTAAATGTTAAAAGTAAACTTCTGATAAACCAAGATTGATGAAAGGCAATGTATTATTTTAATAAAAAATTAAATGTTATTTAATTATCTTTTTACTTTATTTACTTTGTTTACTCTTAGGGTGTAAAAAACCGCACGATTGCGTAATTTCTATGTAAACGAACAGAATTATATTTTTACTGAGCTGTTGTTCTTTTTTTCAACTTTAAAGTGCTTTTATGATTTACAATAAAATCATAAATAATGAAATTTATCTAAAATGAATAAAAAATAAATTGGATAAACCTTTTTTTTAATTTTAATTTTTCTAAAACGAAATTTGTAACTTTAACAAGAAAAAAAAAAAAACAATATCGCAACACAAATCAAATTTTAACGTGAAAAAAAATAAATAATTTCTCCAAAACAACATCGTGGCCACGCAAATAAAATTGTTAATTTTAACAAGAATAAAAAGAAAATAATTTCCCCAAAACAACATGTTGCTACGCAAATAAAATTTTGTAATTTTAACACGAATAATAAAAAAAAAGAATTCATTCAAACAACATCGTGGCTAAAAATAAAAATGGTATTTTTGATTGGTCTCGCGATTTTTTCTCATGCAAACATGAATTTTAGCATGATTTCCTAAAAATCACGATTACACTTCCTGTGATGTGATGTGATGTACTGTAGCTTCTTCTTAAACGAAGTCAAGAATCTCTCAGCAATTATTCCAAGAGAAACTTGTTAGCTACTTAATTTTATATCCCGCAGTCTAAGTTTTCCCATATTCTGCTCCATCCCATTTCCACAACATAATCTTTGTCAACTCTATAGCCTTTATATCTAAATCCCCCTTACCTTTTTCCAAACCCAGCATAAAAACCAATAATCTACTTTCTGTATAATCACTTTTTTCATATTTATTTTTCCATAACTTCAGACTAGTGGTGCCCTGGTGGTCATTATATGTGAGAGACAAGGCTCTTCACCCAGTACAATATGTATTACTCCCTAATTTATATAATATTTATGTGTACATATATTTATTATTTTATAACACTAACTTTATTGATCTATATAAAGGTTTATACACAGAAAAAACATAACTTTTATATTCACTTAATGATTACAAAAAGAATACAGTAATAAAATACAATAGTTTTATCTTGAGGAAAAAATAAAATAAAATCAGGCATTGTTCTAGTATCTATCTGAATGCCAGTGCCCCAATTATAGCCTCATCTTGCCCCAAGACATTACATAACTTGGAGAACAATTTTGGTAATGATTTTTTTATTAATAATAAATGTAATAGTATGTATACTGAACCCAACCGCTTGATGGTGTTGTTATTCACACAACACACATCAATATACTGTTTTAGTGGCCTTAACTTATGGCTGACATTACAATAGGTATTATTTGAGCCATAACAGGCCACCTGAGGGCGATGTATTCTACGATTACATAATGAAATTTTACGCCCATTGCATTGTGACAGTATTCTCAAGTGGGCGCTATTAAACTCTTGCTGTGGTCTGATTTGATGGTGGCCGTATTTGAAAAAGGCAAAACTCTCCAAAAACCATTGTCAGAAATTTTTTAGAAAGAGTAGTGGAATTAGTATTCCATATTAAGAAATGTCATGTCATCACACATGTTTCCCTACAGTTTTGAACTGCACACAACTTCAAAAGGTTATTCTTTTCAGCAGTTTTAGCCAATTTCCTGTGCAAATGCACATTTATGCATGAATCATGCGAGAACAGTAAAATGTCATCTGCAAGTTGTCAAAATTAGTTGAAGGTGAGTGAATTACCGGCCACAGGGACAAGACCTTTTCTGGGTCATACTAGACGAGAAGAGCATGTCGAAGTGACTTTTTTTTGGGTTCCCTGTTATTTTATTTGCATGTTACTTTTGACAGGTTTATTTTTTTATGTCCCCAAAAATAATGTTTTTTTTTACTTGTTTCAGTCACAATTTGTCCAAAGGTTCGTTTATTTTTGATTCAATAAATTATTTCATGGGAAACTGTTGTTGGTGTTGTTCACATGATTCTAAAGAGTAGGTAGCTAATATTTTATTCCAAAAAAGAAGTGTTTAAGAGTTTCTTCAAAAGGCCAAAAAATAATAATAATAATAAACAACTGTGTGGTGACATATATGTTCAAAAAGAAAATCAAAAAAGAAATCGATAATTAAAAATCAAAACAAATCTTCCCCCCACCCCCCCTTAAAAAAGTGTTCTTTAAAAACGAACTGTTTATGTCTTTTTTAAAAAGGCCAAAAAAATTAAGGAAAAACTTTTCACTATCATATAAAGGTTTCTATAGCGTAAATAAATATTTGAAAAAAAGCCTCATAATCAATTAAAAAAAAGATGACAATTCAAAATCAAAACAACCCCTCCCCTCCATGCTCTAAAAAGCAAGTGCTGGTTTATTCCAAAGTATCAAATTGTTTAAGTCTTTCAAATAAAAAACATCTGACGGACTGTTAGTCGATAAGTTAAAAGCAAACCAACACCTCCATACCATCTAAAAACAAAGTGTTTGTTTCTTAAAAAATGAACCAAAAATAAAAACCAGGTGAAAAAAAACCTTTGTTTACCATAATATTATGTAAAGAAACCAACGGACCTTTAGTCGATAATTTAATAGCAAACCAACATCCCTACACCATCTAAAAACAAAGTGTTTGTTTATTAAAAAATGAAAAAAAAACGGGTGACAAAAAACAAAAAAAACCTTTGGTTTACCATAATATTATGTAAACTAAACAGACAAACCACCAAAAAAAAAATATCGTAATATTATGTAAACAAACAGATGAACTGTGAATTGGTATATTGATGTGCATTGGGCAAAAAATAGTGCCATCAAATGGTATATGTGCCCAAAATATTATATAAATAATACAAATTATATATTGTAAGGGACAGAAAGCTCCACCCTTTCCATTAAAGTCCCATTTAGGTTTAAAAAAAATCTCTTTGATTTGGTTTTTACATAAGGATTTGTATATAGGTTGTTATTGTTGTTAGTTGTTGTTATTTGGTTAATTTTTGTTTATTTACTGTTGGTATATGCTTTGTGTCCTATTTGACAATTGACTAAAGTGTTACCCTTGACTAGAGAAGCAGGGCAAAGTTTCCACAATTTTTATTACCTCATACTACATCATTGGATTTGTAAAATAATGACATGGCCATGCGTATATGAAGACTTTTGACAGTCTAAATTACAGACACCCTCAAAAAATACTGTATTGAAATTTAAAACAGGACTGTTCATATAAACTGCATAATATAAATTTCACTGTAAGTGGAAGTGGCTGCTGTGACAGAATAAACATCCTACTTCTGTGTTGTTCGTATAAACTGTGGCAGAATAATACGTCCAATTTCTGTGCTGTAGCATAGAAATGGATACCTAAGTGAAATTTAAAATGGGATTATTGTTCTTATCAACTGTATAACACAAATTAGTGGAATCTGCTGCGGCAGCATAAATATCCTATTTCTGTGCTGTAGCATAGAAATAGGTACTGCAGACAAGTAAACGCACTATTTCTATGCTTAACCATTGAAATAGAACATTATATAGTGGTGTGGCCTCTTAAATGGAATATTTGTGGATTTGCATAAAAATTATGCCCTCAAGCTGTTTCAACACACTAAGAATAAACAACCTTTACTTTTATTAACTTTATTAATTAAGAAAAAAATCCATTACATTAACATCATTCAATTTGCTAAAGACCACGTGATTCCATTTCAAATAAGTAGATTAAATTACATAATATTCATAATTTTAAAGAGAAAAAAAAATT
Source organism: Epiperipatus broadwayi (assembly GCA_028023455.1). Lineage (NCBI taxonomy): Eukaryota > Metazoa > Onychophora > Udeonychophora > Euonychophora > Peripatidae > Epiperipatus > Epiperipatus broadwayi. The sequence goes on from JAQFVV010006203.1 coordinate 8,273,375, forward strand.
AAAATGTCAAATTAAAAAATTATAGAATGCTTCAGGTCTAAGTGAATTATATTAATACTGTGATGTTAATTAACCTATTAATTAGGAATGAGTTAAATGTTATAAATAATTATAGAAAAAAAGAACTGTACAACGATAAAGAAATAAACTTGTCTTTAAATTAAAGAAAGTTATTATTAAGTGCATTTGCTTTCTCCAAACTTGTGTCATTTGAAAAAAAATATTTGGAAGAAAATTGAACTTGCTAAGAAAAATATTTTAAAAATAATGATGACTGGAATTTACTTTGTTCTCCTCATGTTTTGTTATAAAATAGGTTAAATAAAGGGGAAAAACTTAATTACTTAAAAGAAAAAAATAGTTTGCTAAAATAACTTACAAAGGACATTTGAGATGCATTGTGTTATTCACAAACTATTAAAATTAATAATATCATTTACAAGAAAGTGTTCTAAGGCAAAATATAATAATATAATACCTGTAAATGACTTTTACTCTTATTCTAAAATTAATTCCAAGTTTTTGTTAAAAAATGCCTCTTCTTAAAAAAAGTGAATATGTTTTATTTATTCCTATAAACCGCAGACTCTAAAAAAATTGCAATGAAGCCAAAAATTTTATATTATTTTAGACATCATCAAATAAATATTTTTCAGCTAGCTACATAGTTTATATTATCCAATTGCTCTGGAGGAAGTTCAAACTTAGTATTAAATTAGCATAAATAGTTGTGTTATTTGTTTTTTCATATTTTGAAGCTATATTTGCTACTTTTCAAAAAAATATATAGTAGGGACTCTCAATCGCATGAACAGCCCACATAGAAATGATTGTGCACCCTTAACAGACCGCTCACTTTGGGAAAGTTCCATAGATGAACTAAGGTGTTTTTTTAAAAAAATATGTGCTGTATTTTTTTCATATTTATTATTTCTTTCTAATTTTAATGCTGTTATGACATTATTTTATGTCAACTTTAATCTTATTTTTTTTTATTATTGTAGTTATTGGATTTGTAGCAGAATATTCCTACACATTATCAGGTAAATTTAGTCTTATATGATATGAGCTGGCTTTGAAATAAATTGCATAAATGCTTCATGTAGTAGAGATATTAATCTCTTCAAGGTAAATTTTAAAATGCTTCATTCATTAGAGATACTCATCTTTTCATTTATTTTTCTTATAAATGTTTGTTGAATAATTTATTCACTCATTGGTAAAGCAGCCTGGGTGTTTATCAGAAGTCCAATATTTTATTACAGTCATTATGATTTTCTGTTAAAATTATATGATTGAATATTCATTAATTTAATATTTTATCCACTCTGCATTTCTTATGAATTTTTATTATACATTGCATATATGTGTGTATTTCTTGTTTACTGAATTTTATTATGCCACAATTCTTATATATTTTATAGACATTTGACTTGCTTTATTGTTGATTTCAGACATTGCTTATTGTTTGTTATTTTACTATGCATATGAATTTAGTCAGCATTGATCAATGTTTAATTATTATCTTACCATTGCTTTGCTTGAGATATATATTTACCTTAGAAGATTAGTCTTTAGTTATTATAGTATGTTCAATTGTACTTTCCAGGATGGAGACACTCTCCCCATTGGCACATGTTTTATTCCATGACTTGATACTACTTTATATCTAGTGATAGTTTTTATATGATTAAGGTATCTAGATACCTAGAGAGGATCCTCATTTTGGTGCATTTTGCTATTTTCTTTATGTGCTGGGGATAACACCACACATACATTTTGGCCTTACATATAGGCTTGGAAGCCACCATTCTTTATAAATTTTGCTCATGTTGTTTTGCTCTGTGGAGCCTATGTTTTTCCTATCACTCATGATGTAGTTAAATATTTTTCCACCAGAGTAGGTGAAGTTGTTTGGGTATTATATATATGGCCATGATAAGTTAATATTGAAGAGTCAGCTCTTCAAGTTACACTTCATTTGTACTGTTTGGTTAAGTATAACAATGTCTGTATCCCAGCCAGCCACAAACAAATCAACAAATGTTATAATTTAAATATTTATTGTGTAGCACAGAGCATAATAGGAAATGCACATTTCAATGTATTTATCTGCTCCATCTGGAATGTTTCGGCAGTGGATTTGTAAGTTGTTTAATATTAGATATTTTGTTATTATTATGTGGACAGTAACTAGTATAACTTGTGTTTACATGACTTCTGATGAATGATCCAGACCCTCCTTTGTATTTAAATTTAAAAAAGAAAAGGGTCTAGCAATATTGATTTATTCTCTTAGTTTGATAGTTATTAATATTATGCCAGCATTTATATTCAAACTCAGTCAGTATAATTTAACTTAACAGTAATTTCAAAGCTATAGAAAGGGATTGTATTAATTAATGCTTGATTAGGATGCATTTTAAATAAAAACTTTCAGCTCAGCTGTGACTTGAGATGTTATTTTTTATTTTCCTAAAATCCAACTTTTCTTAAATGGATTAATTAGCTAAGAGTAATTTATATAAACCCATTAATGTTAAACCGATACCTCCATTGAGAGTATGTGGTAAATAGCTTATCCAAATATTTGTTTGAAGCCTTAGTTTATTTATAAGTGAAGTCAGGATGTTATTTGTAAAATCTATTAATATAATAGCACCTATGTTTGGTAATTAGCTTTGATCTAATTGTATATTATATATTGCTGATGTTATTTATAAGTTGTAAATAAATATATTTGTTATTATTCAAAAATTCGGTTTCTGTTAAAGTTTACACAAGTCATAAGATTTACAATTTTGATTTCCAAAAAAAAAAAGAAATCTGGTTAACAGATAAAGAATTCATTCAGATCCAAATCCAAATATTTTAAATGGACATTCTTCCATAAATGATTCAATTCCAAAAATTGGGATTATGATAAAGAAAAATTGAAATGTACTTGATATTGTTTAAGAGTATTTAGGTCATTGTTTTTCAAGACTGCACAATATTACTGTATTTATTCAAAATGAAAAGATAATAATCACATATAATTGTTTAGATTGTGTTGCTGATGGGATAATGGGGAGACATAAAATGTACCCTTTTGTTCCTGTTATTTTCAAGTGATATCCTGAGTAAAAGATTATTGCTTTTATGGTAAATTTTAATATGCTTTAATTATAAATTTTGTTTAGTAAATTAGATATCTATTTTGATGGTTATACTTATTATTATATGAGTTTAGAAAATATTAGCTTATAAAAACCGAAATGTACCAGGATATCAGTAATTTATTGGCAACACACAATTGTACGATAACTTTTTAAAAATTCCAATGAATTCTAAGATCTCTCTGATAATTATTTATTATTTCATCCTCTATCAATTCATTTATTTAAATGATGATTATGGATGTTATATTTGATATCCTTTACGATTCGCTGCACTATTAGAAGACTACATTGTAATTATACTCTACAAGACTAGAATTGCTTGCGTAGATCACGCTCCTATTTAGGTTGGTGAAATAAGAATTATATTAGTGTAAACACTTGGAGATTAAGATTCATAAAAATTACATTAATGAAGATATTTGAAGATTAAGCTTTACAAAAGTTATATTATTGAAGGTATTTGAAGATTATTCTATTTAAAGTGGAAATTATTTATTTATTTATTTATTTTATTTCTTCTCAGAGACTATCTTTTGATGGAGGGGAGTTTAGATTATAAAAAAATGTTTTTATAATTCAGAGTGAAGTTTTTCCTCTAGCTAATTTGCTTTAGTTGCTTATAGTGTAATATGCATTTTTATTATTACTTTAAAAATTTAATTCTATCTTAATACACGTCTCTGTAGTATCAATCAAGTTATATGTAATCACCACAGAGCAAAAGAACACTACTTTTATTATATTATAGTGTATCATCATCATCAACCATTATCAATCCACTGCAGGATGAAAGCCTCTCCATTTTCAATCCACCTTTTCCTATCTTTAGCTTTTCTTCTCCACATCAGCCCTGCACCCTTTTTTATTTCATCCATCCATCTCACATGTGGTCCCTTTCTGCGTCTTTTACAATCTCTTGGAATCCAGTTTAAAATATCAATTGTCCATCTGTTATAATCTCTTCTAAGAATATGTCCAGCGCAACTCCACTTCAGTCTTTTAATTTTTTCAATGAGGTCAGTAACACATGTTTGTTCTCTTACACATACATTGCGTTTTCGATTCCTTCTTGTTACTCCCAACATACATCTCTCCATACTTCCTTTAGTGGTCTGGAGTCTCTGTATTGCTCTTCTATTAAGTGTCCAAGTCTCAGATCCATAAGTAAGAACTGGCAAAACACATTTATTAAAAAACGTCCTTTCCAAACACATACGCATATTTCTTTTAGTATCAAGTTATTTCTACCAAAAGTAATCCATTATATTTCATCCATTATATTTCCATCTGTATTAATAATCTGACCAAAATATTTGTAACTGTTAATTTCTTCTAACTCATCATAATCAAACTTTATTTTCATATTTTGAGAAAATCTATTAAACATTACTTTAGTCTTTTTAACATTTATCTTTAGTCCTACTATCCTACTTTCATCTGATAACTACTGCAACATTTCGTTTAGCTCTAAAGCATTATTTACAAAAACAACTACATCATCTGCAAAATCAAAATGACTTAAATAATCTCCATTTACTTTTACTCCTTTAGTTCCCATTTTAATCCACAAAATACTTCTTGCAGCATTGCTGTAAAAAGTTTTGGAGATATGGAGTCACCCTGCCTTACTTATTTCAATGTTGATTTTCCTACTATCATTATGTAATCTAATTGTTGCTGTTGCATTTTTATAAATATTCTTTAAAATACGACAATATCCTGGATCTACACCCTGATGATACAATGCTTTAATCATAGAAGAAATATTTATAGAATCAAATGCCTTTTCATGGTCTACAAATCCTAAGCATAAAGACAACTCATATTCCTTTGTCCTTTCTATAACTTCTCTCAATACCTGGATATGATCTACTGTACTAAAATCACTTTTAAGTCCAGCTTGTTTTTTTGGTTGGTGGAAATCCAATGTTTTCTGTAGACGAGTTGTAATTATCTTAGTAAAATTTTTTTTATATAAAACTGATAAAAGACTGATACGTCTGTAATTTCTAATATCTTTTATATAACCTTTTTAAAATATTAATATTCATACTGCATTCTTCCAATCATCTGGTACATCTTTATCATTTAGACATTTGGTATATAACTTTGCTAAAAGTTTTTTTATTTCTTCACCTGCTTTTTTAAATATATCAATTATAATTCCATCATTACATGGAGGCTTCCCTTTCTTTATAAATTTAATTGCATGTCTCACTTCCTCATTCAAAATTCTGGGAAATTCGGAATATATAAGAGGTATCGGAGGCACATGTTCTTTATTACTATATAATTCTTGATAAAAGTCTTCTACACATTTCATGATGTCATCTCTCTTTCTAGTAATAATGTCATCTTTTTTTCTTATAGCAGATATAAATTTCCTACCAATACCAAAATGTTGTTTTACACCCTTTAGACACTTATTCTCTTCTACAGATTTCTTTGCTATTTCACAATTATACTTTCTTATATCTTTTTCAACTCTTTTCCCCACCATTGTACAAAATTCGAGATATTCAATCTTTTTTAATGCATCATTGTTGTATATCCTCATATTCCGTCTTTTCTTCATAAATTCTCTAGTCTCAGTAGAAATTTTATTGGTCAATTGATGCTTTTTTTTACCAGCTATCTTTGTTGCAGTTTTTAAAAGTGTATCGCATTTTTCTATTTATGTCATTTCATAATCTACTAATACTTGAAATCGATTTGTAAGTTCTAATTTAAATTCATTAGAATGTTTCTGAAGATTAGGAATATCAACTGTAAATATTGTATTTCTTAATAATTTTTGTCTCTCTACTTTTCTATTAACATGTATCTTACATCTTATATAATCGATGATCACTTCCTGTATTAAATTTATTAAGAACATTACAATCTGGAAATATGTATTTTTTGTTAGTCAAAATATAATCCAATTCTGCTGTACCTTCATTTGGATGCATCCATGTCCATTTCCTTTTAACATTTTTTTCAAAAAAAGAATTTATAATATAAAGGTTTTTTTCCTGCAAACTCCACAAGTCTGTGTGCAATCTCATTTCTATTACCATAACCAAAATTACCTACAGCATTTTCATCTTTCATTTGTTTACCAATTCTCGCATTAATGTCTCCCATAACAATTTTAAAATGTTGCTTATTCTGATCAAAAGCCTTTTATACATCCATATAAAAATCTCCTATAACTTCATCACTATGAGAACTTGTTGGGGCATAAACCTGAATTATCTGTATTTGGTGTCTGCTATTAAATTGTAAAACTAATCTTGCCACTCTGTCTGATACATCATCAATCTCCACAACGTTATTCTTCCATTTTATATTTATAATGAATCATACTCCACTTGTATTTACAATATTTGTGCCTTTATAGAAGAGTATTAGTCCAATTTTTAAATCAATTGTTTCTTCCCCTTTTCTTCTAACTTCACAAACTACAATGTTTTATTTAATATAAGACAGTAGTTCTTCTAGCTCCTGCAATCTTCCTTTACTTGAAAGTGATCTGCAGTTGTAAGTACCTAAATAAAAAGTCGTTATCATATGGCAGCATGTGTCTGCAATCAGGGGATTCTTAGCACCCTCTGCCTTTGGCCACCAACCACTGCCTTGGTTGGTGACTTTACGGCCTCCTGGGAATAAGGGTCATGATTTATTTTTGTCTGGCATGATTGTATAAATTGGAAAAAATATTCTTAAACTCGGAGGTAAAAAGCCAATAAACTTACCACACTGGCTAATGCGTGTTGGTGAGCAGCCCATCCATGTTTTTATTCTTTATGAATAATCACATAGTAATAAGAGCTGCAACGACAAGAACGTATGGAGTGGACATTAAAAATTTGCCCTGCTTGGTTCCTTTAAGGCCTCCAAGAGGAATCAAAGTGTCACCTTTCGGTTAATAGCAAACTCCTTTCTGCAGTCCCATAGTGTATAGTCTAACATAAGTCTCTTCCGCCCATTATTTCAAATCTTCTCTTTCAGGCTACAATACGTGAAATAAATCAGAAATCAATACAATACTACCACCGCATATGAAACATAGCAGTATGTGTTATACCTGCTATGCATATGAAAAGATAATTAATGTCGTTTTGATTAATTCCGTCATAAAAAGGCATCAAAATCTGGACGCAGATCGGTAGGCTACATCTTCAAGAACATCATGTCAGTGAATTGTTCAGCTTAATTTTCCATTATTTACTGCTATGCAGTGAAAATCTCCACCCCCCTACAATTTCTGCCTTTAATGAATTTTCAGTCACAGTTCATCACAATTACTTACTACCCTGCCAGCAAAAAGTTTGACCCTAATTTTATTGATGAGCACAGACTAAATAGACTTTGGAGGCAATTGATTTCAACAGAAGAAACAAATATATTTAATATTTGAATCTAGAACTTATCTCTGGCAGCACATAATGCAACTCATCAATTATTACTGCTTTGTTCGAAAAGTCCATCTTTTTTTAAATCATAATTTCTGTAAATTTAAATGTCTGAGTATTCACCTATTCATGTCATTTTGCAGACAATTCTTTTTTCTCTTGGTTAATAACAGCATAACAGAGAAAGACATTTAACTATCTGAGAAAAACGTATGTAGATGTCAAGGACTTATATCTTCAAGGATTGGGGACAACTGGATTGATTTGATTGTTTATCTGGCATTTCATTGTTTACTATTATGTAGGAAAAATCGCAATTCACCAATTAGTATTGGAACTTTTGCTTTTAATAGATACTTAGTCTTATTTCACTACAATTACTGATTAAATTTGCAACTGAATCATTACTAGCTTCTAATTTCATTTCAAAGTACTGCCTGCCTAGATTTCTGAGACAAATTTTCTGCATGAACGTCAATAATATTTAAAATATGAACCCAGGACATGTGTATACTCTTTTCCATCTGTTGTGGACAAATATAAAAAAAAACATCTTGTTTCTGCTATACCACTTTTTTAAAAAAAAGAATTACCAATTTATGTACTAAGCACATATTTTTATATTCAAAAATAAGGTTATTGCTTATTAAAAACTTTGTATCTTAGGTGGTTATTGCATTATATTTTTATAAATTTTTTAAAATTAAACTATTTTTTAATGCTACATTCTTCGATTTTTACAAAATCCTCGCAAATTTTTTAAAAAAATCCTTCATGCTGAAATCTAGATATCGTTTTATTATTACAAATTATTCAACGTTTTCATAGCACACAAATTAATAAAACTAAACAAATAAATAGTTCACTCAAAAGGGATTTCTTTTAACATTTTTACTCTAGGACAAATTAAATAAATTATTAGCTCATTTTCTCAAACTTCTATTTTATAGATGTTGATAAATAAATGCATATTTGTTATGAAAAAGCAGCAAATTTAATAAGGTACACTATACGATCATACAATTAATAAGGTAAGAATATAAAATCCTAATATGTAACAGTTAATTATATATACTTTCGTACGCCGGCATGAAGATTTTGTATTTATTAATAATGCATTTTCAGGTGAGTCATGTTTTAAACAATGGCTGTTTTTTTTTTTTTTTAAAGATGATTATTGTATTAAATATTTCATTAATTTATTTTTTTAAGATGATTATAAAAAGCACAATAAATTACAAATTTCAAACGATTGTATTTAAAAAATGTAATATCAATGTAATAAACAATATAAAGACATTATGAAGTAATACTCGTATCGAACACGTTTTGAGATTACACCGCCATTATCTCCGTTCACACACAGTTTAATATCCTACCCATTTGAACACATTTTTCGCGCAGTTACTATTCCGTAATTTTGAAAATACTCCAGTCTGTCTTCTTCTTCGCCCGTGAAATCGGATAATTAACCAAAATACGCCCGGCCGATAGCACTAAAGAATGATAAAAATATTTTTATGCCCTCTCGATTGGAAGCGTCAGGAATTTTAACCTTAAATTTACATAACTTGCATAGCACCATATATATAAAAAACATAAATTATTACAAAATTAGAAATTTATTTTAAAATGAATAATAAAAACATGATAATTTAATTAAAATACAAAAATAAAAGAAACAAAATGTATTAATTATACAATACATAATCAATTTAAAAAATATATAATATACACTAGATAAAGATATAATTTTCGTGTCATTTTTAATTTAAGCGCTGTTTTATAAATATTCTCACTGTTAACTGTAATTGTAAATCATACAATTATTTTTACTTATTTTTCTTTTTATTAGATTCTTTAATTCATGTAGTTTAATTAAAGGTTTAATATTTTTTTTACAAACTATTTTATATTAGTGAATATATAAGGCAGATTTATGAATTATTAATCCCATTATATTTTTCGCTGTTTCCTATATATAAATATGTATACACATATAAATAATACACCGTTTCGTACCAGAACAATATATAAGACAATTAAACTTATGCAGATTTTAAAATCTTAAAAGCTATAATAACCTTAAAATATACAAAAAATGAGAGAGAAAAAAAAATTGACTTACTTGAAATAAGATATTTCAACTAAAGAATATTACGAAACAATGCATTGTTACTACAAATCTATTGATTAAATTCAATTCATTAGTTATTATTATTATTATTAAATTGTTTTAGAGTATTAATTTTTTGACGTGGATAAAAATGTCATTAAGTAACCTGCAAAAATTCCATGCAGGTGATAGAGTCATTAGAACCTAATTTTGCAAATGTAGCCGTATATTTGAAAATCAGAAACCGAAAATAATTTTAAATTTATATGAATATAATGAAGAAAAATAAAATACAACTATCGTACAAAAATCCACATACCATATGTTATTATAATTTGCCATACAAATTCTGAAAGGTATTAATTTACTTTATATTTCTCTTTTTTCCATGGGTATTACGTTTTTATATGTCCTTAAAACTTTCATTTCTCCATAGATTCTTGAAACAAATATATGAATGTGAGTGTAATTGTGTGACAATAAACGAGGAATACTTTCAAGTTTTTCAAATGCATGTTCATGGTCTGAGTTAAGAGTTGCATTTGCGCAATATTATATTAACATCTTTGGGTGTAACCGATGCTTCTTTAGTTTGAAGATGGTTTTGTTAATATTAATTTAGATCAAAATGTTCCTCCTAAAATGCGTTAAATTTAATATAAAATTATTTAAACAGTAGTAATTTTAGAATAGGACAAGAGTTTGAAAAAAATTTCACTATTTAATACATAATAAAATCTCATTACAAATGCTTGAAACAAAAATCGTTTATTTATAATGTAAATGTAATAAAGATTTCAAGCGTCACACACATAAACAGTCAAATTTAGTCTAATTGATATGTTAAGATTGTTTACTAAATAGTTATTAATAATTTAGATGAATCAAGAGGGGGGGGGATAAATACATTATAAACTAAATGTAATTTTAATTAGTAAGAAATTGGCTGATGAAAATCAAATGGATTGGGGAAGTAAAAATTTAGCTCTAGACTATTTATTTGAGGAAGTTTGTATAAGAAACTGTTTAAACAGAATTGCATGTATGTGTGAGGTGGGTGTACTGGGTGCAGGTAAAATTTTAATTATAGAAATAACTATTAATTATTAGGTGTGTATATTATCGTTGAAAAGCTAATTGAAAGACCCATTATTTTGTATTAATATCATATTCATAGCAGCTAGTTCTCATTCAAAATCTTGAGTTCAAATTCAGTCGGCTATGTATTTTTTTTACTTAATCAAAATTTTCATTTTGTTCTCTCAAGCGGTTTTTCACAAAGAGCTGGAAAAGATCTAACAAAAAACACACGATTTCTGTCTGAATGTGAATAATTACTTTTGAAAACAATAGTAAATAACCAATTAAAAGTAGAATATGTGGTTTAATTGACAGAAGGCATCATTTGGAGATTGGTTGACAGAAGGGGTCCATAAATCTCAGCTACTTTCTATGAAAGCGCTGTTGGGGTTTAAAACCATCAATTAAACTAATAGAAAGTTTTATCATCTTTCCTATATCAATCTCGCATTGAAAATTTGAATCAAAATTTATATTATTGTGAAAATATGGCACGAGCTTAAGCTTCCCATATCAGGCATATATTAATTCTTCCTAAAGTTAATCATCATCATGATTCTTTATACGACCACCATCGCTTCAATTAAACGGAAAGTAATGCAACATCAACCGAAGACAAAATTTTACTTCAAGAAAGTATGGACACCATAAATTTAATGAATGTTTGTTTTAATTAGGCAATTCTAATGATGGTCAATTATTATTATTATTTGTGTTAAAAAAGTTAAAAAGAAAATAATTATAATAAAAGGAAAGTGTGGAACTGAACTATGATACAAATATGTATGCTAAATCCGGTCTAAAATGTCGTCTGCATCATTAATATTCGAAAGAGCTGATTTATTATGTGAAAGAGTATTTATATATTTATCAAACTGAGATATCACAAACCCTCAAGAATTTCCAGGAATATAATGCTATAATTTATGTAAAAATACCTCAAGAATGATTCGTTGTGAAAGAAATACTTATTTGTCATCAGGATAAATTAAAATAAAGCTGGTTAAATACTTACTACAATGGTAAATGAAATTCTATTTTAAGAAAACTAAAGTACCTGAAAGAAATTAAATCAATGTTAAAAAATTCTGGACGCATCTTAATAATTAGATAATGAGAAATTTTAAAGAAAACCCTTCTGGATTGTTTTCCCTAAGTCTTAAAGGAATATAATAGTGCAATACCAAATTATAAAAAGGTAAAAAACGTGTTACCCTCGTAAATATAAAAAGTTAGTGGATTAATTAATAAAATGTTCTTTTTAAATTTCCACTTATTAATTGTCGGATAATGTGTATACACAGACCTATTATGGCGTAATTTCCATAGCAGGAATATAAAAGAAACGTGGGACGACTGTGATATATATTTACTTCTTTAAAGTTGAATAATCAGAGTAGTTTTAAAATATGCCTTCTTTTGAATGATTAAAATATTACTTTACCCTAATGACACGAAAAAGAAATATGAATGAAAGGATATAGTGTATAAGATATTTATTAGATCGGGCTATTACTGTAAAATTTAATTATAATAAAATTGATATGTTATTATCTTTGAATGCATGTTGTTGAGAAAAAAAGATAGCCGTGTCCCAGTTGGGAGAAATTTATTATGAACGATACGCAGTTCCTATTTTAACTATTAAAGATCTAAATTGATTCTATGAGTAAGCGTATTTAAGCTTATAAAATTATTGGCTAATGCATCCGTGCAATATTTTATGTGTAGAAATTAGATTTAAATTTTCACATATGTGTGTGGATTAGTGAGTGACTCTGATGCGTTTGAGGTTGATAGATTTGTCACCACTTAACCAGTGAAGCTGGAGCATGGTTTGCTCATTAAGTACTTAGTATAATTTAAGGTAGTTAAAAATTGTGGATGAATTTCCCACCTTATCATGTTACACCTAAGATGATTTCTGTGTTAACGGTAATAATGGTATGTGCAAACCCATTCTTTTGTATATTCCTATAGTCGAGTCCTAGCAGATCTCAGGCCTTGTAAAAAGGAGCTTTCCTGTATTATGGGTTATTGCCAACACTTATATTGATTCCGATTTCTCTTTTCAGTTGTTTTTTCATCCTTGGTGTTTGCCTTAAGATGTCACTACTTCTAGGTAAATTCCTAGAAATACACCATTTCACCGGCTTTCATTCAACCAAAGAGGAATTTTTCTATATTATAAACGCAGAAAAGTCCTCACGTTATGTTGGACGGAGGAGGCGGCGGCGACAGAAGCCAACACAAAGAGACTTCTTTCTATGATAAAACACAGAAAGAGTTCCCACGGCTGCCGGTTATGGCTTTTTTCTATGCTAAAAGCAAAGAGAAAGAAATGCCTTGATCGGCTGCCTGCCGTAGTAGTCAATTTTGTTCATTATTTTCTCGTAATAGTAGAATATCTATTCTCTCTGTAGTTTCATGTGAGAGTGTGTGTATTTGAAGCAGTCGTAGTTTTTTTAAATTTGATAAGACGTCTAATTTTTTTAATGTGTTGTAACTTAGTTTACTGTTGTAAGTTTAGTAAGAATTTCCTGAAGATTTCATTATGAAGGGGTAACCCTCAAAAATTGCTTTTAAGGGTGCGAAAGGAAAAAAAAATTAAAGGATCACACGAAAAGTACCGTTTTCACGAGAATTCGTCCGTGACCAGTTACTTTCGCTATATATATACGCACAAACAAAAACAACCCACTGTCTAATTATTAGGAATTACTTGTCCGAAAAATAAAATTAGTCAGTTATTATTTTTTTTTGTTTTGTTACATTTATTATTTCAAAATAAGATTAGTTTTTATATCTACACACTAACAAAAACAACCTAGTTCCTGATTAATTACTGTCTTTAAAAAAAAACAAATAACCAAATTCAACGGGGTTTGATTTTTTTCAATGGAGTCTTTGAATTACGGTTTTGTTTGTTTTTATATATACACAAGATTTACCAAAAAAAAAAGAAACCCACTTTCTGATTAATTACTGTCAAAAGAAACGCAAAAGGCTATCATTTTTAAATTTAGTATTTCAATAACGGTACCCTTTTTATATAGACAGACTTAACAAAAAACAATCCACTTTCTGATTCATTACTGTCCCCAAAAAAGAAAAAAAAGAAAACAGAATTAGTCGGGTATCATTTTTCAATTGAGTCTTTTAATGACGGTACTTACTAATAGTAGTCGGGTACCAATTCTAAATTGTAGTATATAAATTACGTTACTTTTGATAGATTTAGAATTACGTCTTGCTTTTTTAATAAAATGATTGATTTACTCTTGACCAAAAATACCGTAACTTTAAAAAAAAAAGACACACATAAAGTCCAAAAAAAAATGAGAAAAAGCCCCGTAACTTTAAAGACACACACAAACTCAAAAACAATCTAAGATTAATAAACATTGACTTATTACGTCTTGCTTTTGAATCAAATTCTTGATTTACTCTTGCAAAAAAAATACCGTAACTTTAAAAAGACACACCTAAAGTCCACAAAAAAAAAAAAAATTCGAAAAAGCCTCGTAACTTTAAAGACACACACACACAAACTCAAAAACAAGATAAGATTAATAAACATTTACTTATTACGTCTTGCTTTGAATCAAGTTATTGATTTACTCTTGCAAAAAAAAAAAGACCGTAACTTTAAAAAGACACACGTAAAGTCAAAAAAAAAAAAAAAATTAGAAAAACACCGTAACTTTAAAGACACACACACACAAAGCCAAAAACAAGATAAGATTAATAAACATTTACAAAAATGAAAAAAAAAACTAACATCATATAATAGTATTAGTTAGAATAATATTTTATTACAAATCTAAGAAATCAGATCTTTTTAGATCAAATCGATCATTTAGGTCGGCCCAGAATCGTTATATGTATATGTTTTTGATTAGCATCAACACCATCTTATGGCGAACACCAAGGATGAGAATACAACCCTCTTTTCTTATGGGTGTATAGTTGTTGAAGAATATTAAGAGTTGATATTGTTAATATTGCTGGTAGGGTCATAGAATCAATTCATTGTTTCTTTATAGTAAGTAAGAGTTCTAGTATAAACTCTCATAGTTATGTATTACGCCCTGCTTGGCCTTACATAATTGATTAAGAACCAATTAAAATTATAGTGTGAATTCCAATTTGGAAAATAAAACTATATTTTATGCTGTGATAAGTGGTGTGCATCGAATTTCCAGATTACAGCAAAACAGATCTTCTCTGGACTGGTAAGCTGAATAAAATGTTACTCTTGTTGGGGAGATTGAATATTATTTATGTGTAGGTGTGCGAACGCACGATCCGGATAAGAGCTAATTCTTTAACCCTTGAACAGTTTATCTAAAAATACAAGCATAAACAAATGCTATACAGTAGTTAAAAATTTAAAATAATTTATTAAGGCATATTGATTTGCAGAAACTGATACCGAACTTATAAGTTGATTTTTTTTAGCTAAGAGTTACTTACGACCAGTATCAGTAAACATATGTTAATGAATATAATCTATAGTTAGAATTAAAGAAAGAAAATTTTTATTGGAGCTTAAAATAGCTTATAATAAATTAAGAAAAGTTTGTTATAGTATTAAATGTGTTTTGTAGCTTACTGATGGTCAGAACAGTATAATCATCTGTGAGAGAGAAACAATAATTCTGTAGCAGTTGTGAATCCCATTTTGTATTAATATAAGAATGATTTAATATTTTCATTTTGTTGCTACTCGAGAAAGGGACGAGGTACAGAGATGTGTACATAATGTAAATATATTCAATTATTATTGTTAATAAAATGTTATAATTTTAAATAAAAGCCTTGTCTGTGTCTCAATGTTTCGTGGATTCAACAAATTCCAGAAATCCAATCACAATCTAATCACAATCCAATCACCATGATAAATTATACATCATTACACTAATTTTTGAATTCATTATATTTTAATTATTTATAACTGTGTTATAATAAAGTACTAGGGAGATTAATTTATTATTCAAGATTCCAAGAAAGATTTGAGTATAAAATTAAAAGACAAAAAATCATTTTAAACACTGCAAACTCACATAAGATGTATGTGGATTATAGTCAAATAAATTTAGCAATATTAAATTAAAGTTTATTATATGCAGTAGGGTTGTATGTGATATTGAATGCAGTGGGTGTACATAAAATCCTTTTTCCATCCGCGGTATTCAATACCTTCCCAGTTGAAGTTTATTAGCCAAAATTTTAAATTCTCAAAATGTTTAAGTTACGTTACAAACTAAGGTGTATAATTGAAATGTAAGCATTTGAAAATAGAGAAAGTGGACATTGGCTTGGTTTGACTAAGCCAAGTTTGACTTTAAGTATAATAACTGGGAGAGTCTTCATAAATTACAAATAATTTCTTTTCATTATTAAGTTTTCACACATTGCTATTCTAAAGCTCTGAGATGAGAATATCATAAAGCAGAAGAGAATTGTCAAATGAGGAGTCATCTGAGAATAAAGCAGAGAAGTTTATAATTGGTAATTGTTAATATTAGCAAAACTAGAGTGTGATTGATAGCATGGTAGGGAGATGGAATATGATGATGAAGATGATGGGCCAGAAAATGATTTAAGTTAAATTAAATATTAATTGCAATTTTGATGTGAGATGGATAGGAGAGAGAGCTGAAATATTTAGTGTATAGTGGGGAGTTGAGTTGAGATTCTCCTCTCCATTAAATATACTAAATTACAAAGTTATTATTATTAATATCGCTCTTAGTATTTATTCTTTAAAAATTTTATTTATTTACCCATTCATCAAGTATTAATGTATATAATTAGATAAATTATTAAACAAATAAGAAAGTAGTAGATAAGGTTTACATTAGAGTTGTAATTTGGCGCCCTGGCATTTCATAATATGTTGTCCCATTACTATCGATTCCGCAGTTATCCACCCTGTATGTTGCTCTTGTGTGTGCGTGGAAGGTGGAGATGTAGCCCGGAGAAGGAAGGGTGAGGTTACAATATATATATATATATATAGTAACCATATGTTTTGGCTTAATAATAGTAAATTTTATTCAGTGGTCCAGTATGTAATATTTTAAATTTTAATTAGTAATAATTTATTAATATCTTGAAAATCAGTGTGTAAATATTAGTTATATATATTGAAATGCTTGTTGGATTATACTTTTCCACTTAAGCAAAAGCTCACCCATAAAAATACTGAAAGTGATGATGAGTTGGACTGTTTGTAATACACTGGAAAATCTGATAGAGTGGATATTATCTCTTAAACATTTTATCACAAGTTCCAGTGTCAGCTATTTCAAATAATATTTTAATAGGATTAAAATCAATTTGGAAGTATGAAAATATTTAACACTTTATTATTATTATTAATCAGTAATTAAAAACAAACAACAAAATCAATTTATAATTCTTCTAAATTTTCTTTATAAACAATCTTTAAATATATTATATTTTAATTGAAATTGAAATGTAACAGTCTAGATTTTTTTTCACTAGAGGGATAAAAATATTAATTTATTCACGTTTTACAATCATGGGATCATTTAGGACCAATCATGCATTGTAACACAAAGAATAAATTCTATAACAAGTTTGTAGGGGGAAGGACTACTAAGAGAAGAAAATCGGAACAAGACTTCAAATCTCCATGTATAAAATAAAATAAAAGAAATAAGCTAAAAAATAATAACCTTGAAAATTAGTTTGAACAAAATTTCACGATTATACAGAATTAAGCAGGATGGAGTAGAAACTTTATAACTCTGTAATATTTCAACACTGTTTTTTATCGATCCTATGATTCTTAATTTTGCCTATTGGAGAAGCTAGAATGACTGCTATTTGGATAAATATTTGCCTCAACATATACTATTTGAAATAAAGAAAAATTTCAGAAAACATAAGCAATTATTTTTGTTTTCTTTATCTTAATCAATTGTCAGATTTAATGATAACACAAAAATTGTTTAGATTGAAGAGAAAAAGTTTAAATTATTTTGATTTTCGTGCCCTTAAGCATTAAGCAGAAAAATCTTTTGTTTATAAATTATCATCTCAATAAAAATAATTCGAAATCATTTTGAAGAAAAGTTTGAAGAGATAATAAACAAACCAAAAGGTCAATTTTACATCATTTAAAATTTAATCAATTTTAAAAGATAAATGCATGAATTATTTATTATTTTCATTGGGAAAAAGAACTCATCTGCACTGATGTTTCAGTGCGAATTTGCTTAGTTAATGAAAATAGAAAAATTTAAGATTATTAATGCCAAGTATATTTTATTGATAATTGCTTAATATTGAATCAATTCTTCTTAATATTATTAAACACCTATTTATTTTCTGAGAAAAGTGAATAAATAAATTTTTTTTATCTTGATTATGCAACATATAAATTAGTAATACTTTCAACTGCTTTGAAATCACCCAGATCATTTAAAATTATGACAGATATCTTCGTGTGGATGGAAAAGCAAAATAAACAAATCAATAAATAATTTTAAATATTGTCTCATTATACTGACATCAGTACATAAACCAATAAATGATTTTTATTGCCTTTGGAAAGTGTTTAAATATCGTCTCACTATACTGACCTCAGTACATAAACCAATAAAGAATATTTATTGCATTTGGAAAGTGTTGAATTTTGTCTGAATATGCTAATATTGAACAGAATAATCAATATATATATATATATATATAAAACTAACCAAAGGAAATACATATAAAAACAAAAAAAGACTTATAAATCCAAGAAATAATATTATATTTCAACCAGAGGACTGGTTTTCATCAGAAAGAAAAAAATACACAGTAAAATGGCGATAATCAAAAATTACAGATTTGATAAAAGATTATAAAATATAAATTTAACAATCAGGGAGGGTTTGTTAAATTTATAATCTTTTATCAAATCTGTAATTTTTGATTATCGCCATTTTACTGTGTATTTTTTTTTTTCTGATGAAAACCAGTCCTCTGGTTGAAATATAATATTATTTCTTGGATTTATAAGTCTTTTTTGTTTATATATATATACTTAGGAATATTTGCTTATAATATTCCTTTTCTTGTCATTTTGCTCATAAGAATGGATCAAACTTTGACTACTAAGATAAAATCTAATGGGGGAAAATGTTCATTTATTTTTGTTATTACTATGTTTAAGATTGTAATACATTTTTTTCTTTTACTTTCATGTATTATTCAGGGATTATTTTATTATATATATTTATCATGGTATAAAATATACTTAGAGAAGAGAGAGAAATATTTATCTCTTGCACTGCTAAAACAAATGTTAATATTATATTGAAGAGGGAACAAACAGGCCCAAACTTGTCAAAATTATACATATAATTACACAATTGTTCTATTATATGAAATAATTCAATAAGCATTTTTTTATTTCTTAATTTTGCCTATGAATGAAAATGTCCAATTTAAATACAAAATGTAGGTTGATATTTATTGTTTGTGTGTGCATGGCTTGCTATAACAAAAGTATAATAATTATTTTAAAATAATTAATAGTCATTTTACTTATATGTTGGTGGTTTGTTTATAAAACATTAATAGTTTCTGCATTGTGAAATGGAAGATTTATGTTTCCACTTTTATTATTAGTGTTGTTTTACCTTGCTGTTGTATTGATCAGGATTTGTGACAGCTTTTATCTGATGAGTTTGTGCCACATACAATGGCATCATATATAATAATAGTAATATTGTGCATGGGTTGATGGAGAATGTCCCATTGATGATTAAATGAGAGGATGATATTGTCAAGGCTGATTAATAGTTAGTGCTTAGAGCATAGTTAATCCCAAGAGAGGATAATCCCCATGGTCTGAATTCTATTTTACTGTGACAAGGCACTGCCCACACTTTTATACCTATGAAAGTATTAGAATTGGCCATATTATTATACAACAATCATGTCATTTTGTAGAACTTCCCTTTATTGTTAGATCCCTCATGAAGTTATATAGTTAGTTTTCCTCCATGTATGGTAAAGTTTAGTATTTCAAAATCAAATAGCAAGGACAAGATAAAGTTAGATTAAGGGACACTGGTCTATCTATAGTGTTGTCTAATTAAAATAGTGTCTTTATGATGTTGTGTAATCTTCATCAGTTTATAAGTAAACCAACCAAAAACTTACTAGTGCTTGTAGAACTTCTATATAAAAGAACAAATGGTGTCTTGGACAATGTGGATTTATTTTCATCAAGTAGTGATTCACCCATGGATCAGTAAGTTCAGTTAACTATTAAATGATTAGATTGTGGACATAGGCAATGTTTTGGTGTCATGTTTGTACTTAACTTATGATGTCTGTCCCACATCAATACAATGAATCTTTTTATAGTAAATGATAATAAATTACTAATTTCACTGAATATGATAATTGCCCTTATTATATTCTAATAAATCAAATAGCTCTAGTTTAATATACTAAATTATAACTTAGAGTTTTTACATTTAAAAAGTTGAGTATATCCAAAGCACCTAAATTCATTTTGTTTTATAATTTAAATGCTAAGTTAGATTAAATAAGGTAACTATCTTATTCTATAAGATAGAATAAAAATAGAAATATAGCCAATAATAATAGTGATACTATGAATATCACTATATTAGTTTGTCATTACTTACTACATGTATAGTCAATGGGATACCAATTAACCCCATCCCTGATTTTAGTTAATGGATTTATTCTATTTCATGCAATGTGTCTGAAATAAAGTTGTAAATAATGTAAATAAATCTTGTTGTGTTAAAAATTTATTTAGTTGTCAGTAGTCTTATTGCTAACATACACATTATTATTGTTATTGCTAACGACATATCAGAGGATTATATATGAAAATCAGCATTAACCAATACAGTACAATTAACTATATGTTGGTATATCATAATAATTTTGTTCAGCCCTATAATTTAGGAGTATATCATCACTTAATAATCAAAATGGTATTAACCTAGAGTACATATTATTTAAGTGATATACTAAAAGATTAAACACTTAATATTGGTTTAATCAGTTTATTTGAACCCGCAGATCTATCATTCACTGATCTTGATCACATTATATATAATTATTTGAGAAAAGGAAGTTAGTAAGTTATTGTGTTTAGCTATTAAAAAGTTGTTCATATCTTTTGAAGCTCCAAGTATATCATAGTTAGGGAATTTATAAAGTTTCTTTGAAATTATTAAATATTGTTTGTTAATTAGATTTTGTATCAAAAACCGTTTTGTGTGTTATATTTGGGTAGTGGCAAAATCCCTCTCACTGACCCAAGTATATCTTGTATAACAATCTTTAAATTATGTGAACCCTGAGAAGAATAATTTATATTAATTTGCAATGTAGAATCTGAGTTTATGGTAAATTTTATGTTTAGTTATTTATTGTAGTTGGATTGGAGTTATGTTACATTCACTATTTTATAAAAGTCAACCAAACATTAAAGCATCAATTGCTTCGTTATCTGAAATGTATTGCCTGTTTTGACTTTATGGTGGATATTCTGGTTTTGTTAAGCTTGGAATCCGTATTTGATTTAGTTGTCTCATTATCATTTAATTCAATATCAAATTTAGAGTTCTGGACATCATCTTTCATCATAATTTTCTCATTTGTCATTTCAATTTTTCTTTATTCTTATTTCATCCTAATTCATTATTCTAATTAACTAACCATTCATTAGCGCTTATTCCATTATCATCTTAATCATCCATTATTCTGATACATATTCATTCTTTTCTCTTCATTCTCAGACTTATTTCTTTTTATTATTTATTTTCATCATCCATTCAGTCTTCTACATCCTAATTTACTTATCACCTAATTTATCTTGTAATTTCATATTCATTTCATCGATCTAATTATTATTTATTTATTGGTTTGACAAATATTAAGTTTATTTCATAACCTTTTGTTTGTTTGCTTGTTTGTGGATTTTGAAGCTAGTTTGACCAGAAGTTATTAATCACCATGTAATCTTCTCTAAGTTTATAGTTTCATGTGAGCTTCGTCAATAAAGAAATTGTCTTTTTAGTTTAACATTTATTTTAGGCTTATATTCTAGACTAGTTGTAGCTAGGAAGGTTTCAGAGGAAAATACGGTTCCCAAACTTGGAATTGGACTAGCTAGATGAGTATGGTAGGTTACATAGGAGCATTTAGTGTCCCTAAAAATGTGCAACATGATTCATTTATGAATAGTTAGATCGGTGAGCAGGTTACAATATATATTGTAACCTTCCTTCTGATCATTGCACAGCTTAGGCCCACCCATTTCTGGGTGCCATAATCCCATATAACCTAGCTACATCTTTAATCACTCAATCAAGCCACTACGTTGCACCATAATCTCAAGTGTAACCTTCTCACTGGTTTAACTGGTTACAAACGAATCATGCCACATGTTTTAGTGACTAAATTCTCTTATGAAACTTATCATACTCTCATTATCAAGAATATAAGCATAATAAAACAAAAATGTAAAACTAACGAAATGATTTCTGTATTGAATAAAACTAGCATGAAACTATAGATCTGAAGGAGATCACGAGGTGATTAATCAAGATAATAACTTCTGGTCAAACCAGCTTTAAAATCCACACAAACAAAAGGTGATGAGTTAAATTTGATATTCAGCAAACTAATAAATAACTAATAATTATATCTCTGGAATGATTATGAAAATTAAACTTATAAATGAAATGATAAGTAAATTATGATGTAGATGACTAAATGGATGATGGAAAGAAGTAATAATTAAATGGTGGAATGAAATGAGTCTAAGAATGAAGAGAAAAGAACGAAGATGTATGAGAGTAATGAATGATTAAGATGATGATAGAATAAGAGTTAATGAATAGTTAAGGTGATGAAAGAATAAAAGTTAATATATGATTAATCAATTATGATGATGAATTAATGTCAAATGAGAATGAATAAATAAAAAAATTGATCAAGATAAAATTGAGGAATACTGTTAATGATGGAGACTGAAATCTTAAACTATGAACTAATATGGTATTAATAGTAAAAAGATAAACTAAATAAAATTGGGGATTTTAAGCTTGACATAACCAGAATATTTATCCTGAAGTTAAAACACACTATACATTTGAGGCCAAAATAACTAATTTACCTTAAAGTTTGGTTAACTTTCATAAAACAGTGAAAATAATCTATTTCCAAGTCCAACTATAATAATTGACTAGCAATAAAATTTACTACAAATTTAAATTCTATCTTGAAACTTAACAATTAATTCTTCTCAGGGTTCAAACACTATAAATTGTTATACAACATATATTTGGGTCAGTAAGAGGGATTTTACCACTACCCAAACATAATGCACAAAACAGCTCTCAATATAAACTCAAATTAAGAACTATATTTAGCAGTTACTCATAAACCTTATAACTAACATAAGCTTTAAAATTTACGACTGGGAATGACTTTTTAATAAATAAATACAATCACTTACCAAATTCCCTTTCTCAATTAATTATGTGATCAAGATCAGTGAATGATGGCTCTGTGGATTTGACAAAATCAATTAAATCAATATTATGTTTAGTGTTTAATATATTACTTAAAGCAATCTGTACTCCAAGTTATTAACATTTTAATTATTGTGTGATGATGCATTAGATGTACCAATAAATTACAAGACTTACCAAAATTATTATGATATAGCATAATATAGTTAATAGTACTATATTGGTTGATGATGATTTCAATTTATAATCTTCTGATAGTTTGATAGCAATAACAATAATAGTGTATATATGTGGTAATTAGCAATAAGACTACATGCAACTAAATAAAATTTTAGATACAACAAACTTTATTTACAATATTTACAAATTTTTAATTCACAGATATGGCATGAAATAAAACTAATATATTAAAATAATTTATCGATGGGACAAATACTTAGTATCCCCTTGACCATATACTCAGCAAATAATACAACCTGCTTAGAAAATAATATTTAAAATGTCATTTGTTACTCTTTGGCATATTTTAAAGAATAAGATAATAAAACTTACTTAAGCTGACTAGCACTTAAATTTATAACTAGCAGTATATTTAGAACTTTAGGATATGCACCAAGTATAAATTTAGAATTCAGAAAATTTTTTAAAAGTATTGCATTCTCCTAAAACCCTTTCTTTTATCAGAATATGATAAGGGCAATTATCATATTCTGTGCAATTACTAACTTATTTAAATTTGAAATGAATAAGTTTAGTGCATTAAATGAAGACTAGACATTAAAAGTCAAATACACATAGATCTCATTAAGCATTACCTATGTTCACAGCTCAACCCTTGAATACATAACTAATCTTACAATTCTATTGTCACATCATTATTTGATGAAGGTGAATCCACACTACCAATGTGCATCTCTTACTTGTACATCTAAAATTTTCCACAATCACAAATAGATTTTGGTTTGGTCTGTCTGTACTGATGATGATCATACCACATCATAAACACTATTTCAATTAAGAAAACACTATGCTAGATCAATGTTCCTAACTTTAACATTGTTTTTATACTTGCTATATGATTTTGACCTATTATACTTCACCATACACTGTGGAAAAACTAACTCTAGATCATCATGAGAAATTTAACACTAAAGAGGGAGGCTTTATAAAAAACAACATGACAGTTGTGTAATAATCTGGTTGATTATACTACCTCTTAATGGGTATATGCATGTGTGGGCTTTTGCCTCATCACAGGAAAAAAATAGAATTCAGACCATGGATATCCTTTCTTTCTAGGATTATTTATGCTTATAAGCATTAATTACTACTTTGCCTCTACCAATCTTTTCTCTCATGAAATCAGCAATAGGTGACACTCTATCAGCCTATGCTCCATATTAATATTAATATATGGGATGCCATTCTATTGGAACATCCTATCAGCTAAAAACTGTCACTAATCATTTTCAAATTATAGCAAGATAAAAACAATACCAACAATAATAGTGGAGATATACATACTCCATTTTACAATGCAAAACCATTAATGTATCAACAGACAAACCAAAAAAATACATATGTCAAATGATCATTAATTATTTAAAAATGACAACTATCCTTTTGTCAAGGGGAGCACAACATATTTAAGCAATAAAGATCAAACCTGTATTTGTATTCAAAGTGGACAAGTTCATTTCTATACAAAATTACAAAATGAAACGGTTTATACCAAATTTTCTTTTATATAAGAAAATAATTCGGTCATTCGAATATATATATTTGATAAAATGTCTGCATATTCACCTCTTTAATAATATACATTAAAATTAGTTTTAAACTATAAGAGATAAATATTTTTCTTTCTCTTTAGATCAATGACATTAAAATTATGTTTTCCCCTACTTGTGAAGATAACAAAAATGTGTGTAATAATATATGTATGTGTCTTTATACATTTTTATATCTTTTTGACTAAATATATTTATATACCATGTACCACAATAAAGCATATATGTTTAAAAAATACAATTCCCAAATAACACATTACGTGATATATATAACACAGCAATTATATAAACAAAACAAATGTACATTTTTATCCATTAAATTTTTACCCTATTTGTTCAAGTTATTTTATCCTGGTGAGTTAGAATAATAAAAACTATTCTTAAGAATGAATCTTGTGATTAGCAAACATTCCAGATAATGCATATATATTTTATTCCTGTTGGATGTATAATGAGCAATATTCAATACTTATTCAAAAGCAAAAATTATTTGATGGTTTCAGTATCGATAATTAACAAAACGATAAAAATTCATATTTCCAATTGTAGCAGACCTAAAAGATAAGTTTATCTACTTTTCTCTAGATAATTTTCCTGAATAATTCTTTAAGTTATTGTAATCTTGAAAAATGAACTTTTTCAAGACCTTTATTAATTTATTCTGTAAGCGTTTCAAATGAAGTATAACAAGAATTATTTATTTACATTTAAAATCCAGATAATTTTTTTCTTGGAAAACCAGTCGAATTTTATTACAATTAGCATATTTTTTTTCCTTTTTAAAACTCTTTGTTAATTTTATTCTTCCCTGCACAGCAATATATATATATGTAGCAATGTTTAAACAGTTCGGGTATATTCCAATATTGTAAAACATTATTATAACGACGTATTTTTCTCAATAAAACGTTAAAAGTAAATATTTATTTCATTCGATTCTTCTTGGCAAAGTATGATGTGATTATCAATATTAACAATAATCTATCAAATTATAAATATGATATCTTCAACATTTTAATGAATCTGTGATAATTCATTTTTAACATTGCACAAAATTGGCTCTATAAAACAAATCAGCCGATAAGTGTTTATTTCTTAATAAAGAATTGAGAATAAAATCACGCAAATATTTATTTTTATTAAAAGTTAGATGATTCAAAAATGACTTTTAAATTTATTTACTATATATATCATAACACTTGTTTTCAAAATTATCTTGAATTATTATTATTTTTTCTTGATATTTTACTTTACACGCACAATCTTATTCTGCCGGGTAATAAGATTGGTGCGAAAATACAAACATTATCAACTTTTTAATTTATAAATAATTTGTGCGTTGTTTTCAAAGAAGATATCTTAAAAATATACACAACATAAAAGCAAAGGCTTACTTTTTCTTGAATTTTCCTGGGTTTAAAACAAGATTTATGAGAGACAGTTAGGATGCATAAGGCTTCCATTTCTCCTTCTGTATAACTTCTTAGAACTATCAATCAATAGAAGAATGGTGTTTAAATGACTGCAAGGTTTTGAGATTTTCTATTCAAGCATTTGTAGATAGCAAGATATTAATTCTTTCATTGAATTAGATTCCAGAATTTTATGATTTTTAATTTTTTTTCCTCCTTATTTTAAATCAAACTTAAATTCTGTAGTTGCTTAGTTCATGTTTTTCTTAATTAGTCCCCCCTAACTTGGTTAGCTAATATATAGCTTGTTTTTCTAATGCATTGTGGGAGCAATTTAAGCCAATAATCTTGGTATGCATAATTAATATTACTGCCTCTGTCTTCATTTTTAATAATTACCCATTTTTATTTAAGACAGCTCTAGTTCAGTACTAAAAAAATATGCTTAAGTAATTTACTATAATAATTCATTTTATAAGATTTACAAATTTGATTTAATTATTAATTTATTTCATTATTGCTATTCAAAGACAATAAAATAGCAATATATTTATCTCCCAATTAATAACAATATTTTTAAATTGTTATTTTAGTCTAGTCAGAGCTTATACTGGATTTGAAATCTCATCTCCACTCAAGCAAATTTCCCAGTGCATTCAAAACAATCTTTATTAAAAACCACTCATTAAGATTTTCATGCCAAATATTTATTATTAAGGTTTAAAATTTTGGATTATTAAATACAGGGACCTAAATAAAAGGTCACAATATATATATATATATATATATATATATATATATATATATATATATATATATATATATATATATATATATTGTAACCTTCTATCTGATAATTGGACAGCTAGGCCCACACATTTCTGGGTGCCATAATCCTATATAACCTAGCTACATCCTTAATCAATTAATCAAGCCACTATGTTGCACCATAATCTCAATTGTAACCTTCTCACTGGTCACAAACGAATCATGCCACATGTTTTAGTGACTAAATTCTCCTATGCAACTTATCATACTCTCATTATCAAGAATATAAGCATAAAGAAACAAAAATGTAAAATTAATGAAATGATTCCTGTATTGAATAAAACTATCATGAAACTATAGATCTAAAAAGATCACAAGGTGATTAATCAAGATAATAACTTCTGGTCAAACCAGCTTTGAAATCCAAACAAACAAAATAGGATGAGCTAACTTTGATATTTAGAAAACCAATAACTAGCTAATAATTATATCTCTGGAATGATTATGAAATTAAGACTATAAATGAAATGATAAGTAAATTATGATGTAGATGACTAAATGGATGATGAAAATAAGTAATAATTAAATCGTAGAATGAAATGAGTCTAAGAATGAAGAGAAAAGAATGAAGATGTATGAGAATAATGAATGATTAAGATGATGATAGAATAAGAGTTGATGAATAGTTAAGATGATAAAAGGATAAAAGTTAATGTATGATTAATCAATTATGATAATGAGTTAATGTTAAATGAGAATGAATAAGTACAAGTACGATCAAGATGAAATTGAAGAATAATGTTAATGATGGAGATTGAAATCTTAAACTATTAAATGGTAAAAAGATAAGCTAATTAAAAATAGGGATTTCAAGCTTGACACAACCAGAATCTTTATCATGAAGTTAAAACAAGTTATGCATTTTATGCCAAAAGAAGTAATTTACAACTTAAAGTTTGGCCGACTCCCCCAAAACAGCGAAAGCAATCTATTTCAAGTCCAACTATAATGAATAACTAGATATAAAATTTATTACAAATTTAAATTCTAGCTTGAAACTTAACAAGTAATTCTTCCCAGGGTTCAAACACTCAAATTTGTTATACAACATATATTTGGGTCAGTGGGAGGGATTTTACCACTACCTGAATAGAATGCACAAAACAGCTCTCAATATAATCTCAAATTAACAACTGTATTTAGCAGTTCCAAAAAAACCATATAACTAATATAATGTTTAAAATTTAGGAATAGGAATGACTTTTTAATAATTAAAAACCATAACTTGCCAAATTCCTTTTCTTAATTAATTATAAACCATGTGATCAAGATCAGGAATGATAGCTCTGTATTTAACTTAATCAATTAAATCAATATTATATTTATTATTTAATCTATTACTTAAAATAATCTGTACTTTAAGTTATTAACATTTTGATTATTGTGTGATAATGCATTAGATGTACTAATAAATTATAAGGCTTAACAAAACTATTATGATATAGCATAATATAGTTAATCGTACTATATTGGTCAATGATGATTTCAATTTATAATCTTCTGATAGATCGATAACAATAACAATAATAGTGTATCTATATGGTAATTAGCAATAAGACCACAGGCAACTAAATAAAATTTTAAACACAAAAAACTTTATGTACAATATTTACAAATTTTTTAATTCAAAGACATGGCATGAAATAAAATCAATACATTTATGTAAAAGAACTTATGGATGGGAAAATACTTAGTATCACATTAACCATACTTTTAGTCAATGTGACTAACTTAGACAATCATCTTAAGAGCATCACTTACTACTATTTAATTTCTCCTGAAAAAATGAAATAATGACACTTCTTCAAGGTGAACTAGCACTTGAATTACAACTAACAGTATATTTAGAACTTTAGGATATGCACCAAGTTTAAATTTAGAATTAAAAATTATCAAGCGTTGCATTATACTGAAACTATTTCTTTTATCAGAATATGATAAGTGCAATTATCATATTCTGCACAATTACTAACTGATTAAGATTTGAAATGAATAAGTTTGGTGTATTAAAGAACAGACATCAAAAGTCAAATACACACAGATCTCACTAAAACATTACCTATACCCACAACTCAATTATTGAATACTTAAATGATCTTACCAATCCATTGTCAAATCATTATTTGATGAAGATGAATCCACACAGCTAATGTGCATCTCTTGCTTTTACATCTAAAATTTTCTACAATCATTAATAGATCCCAGTTTGATCAGTCTATAACTGATAATGATCCTACAACATAATAAAACATTATAACAATTAAGCTAACACTATAGATAAATCAGTATTATTAAATCTAACATTATTTCATACTTGCTATATGATTTTTGAATTAATATACTTCACCATAGATGGTGGAAAAATTAACTCTATATCATCATGAAAGATTTAACACTAAAAAAGAGGCTCTATATAAACAACATGACAGTTGTATAATAATATGGCTAATTCTACTACCTCTCTATGGGTATACACATATGTGGGCTTTGCCTCATCACAGAAAAAATAGAATTCAGACCATGGATATCTTTTCTCTTAGTATTATTTATGCTAATAAGCATTAATTACTACTTAGCCTCTACCAAAACTTCCTTTCATGGAATCAGAAATAGGTGACTCTCCATCAGCCCATGCTCAATATTAACATTAATCTATTGGGTGCCATTCTATTGGAACATCTCATCAGCTAAAAACTATCACAAATCATTTTCAATATTATAGCAAGGTAAAATAACACTAACAATAACATTGGAGATATACATATTCCATTTCACAATGCAGAATCATTAATGTATCAACAGACAAAACAAAATATATATGTTAAATGATCATTAATTATTTTAAAATGACAATTATACTTTGTTAGAGAGAGCACAATGCCTTTAAGCAATAAAGATCAAACCTGCATTTGTATTCAAAGTGGACAAGTTCATTTCTATACAAAATTACATAATGAAAAAGGCTTATATCAAATTTTCTTTTATATAAGAAAATAATTCAGTCATTCTAATACCTTTGATAGAATGTCTGCATGTTCACTCTTTAATAATACACATTAAAACCTGTTTTAAAATTTGAGAGAAGTAAATATCTCTCACTTTCTCTCGATAAACGATCTATGTAAGATCATGTTTTCCCTTAACTAAAAAAATAATAATACATGTAATAGATATATATATTTTACACATCTTTTTCTTTTTTTTAACTCAATATATATATATTTTTCATGATACAATAAAAAATATATGTTTAAAAACAAAATTCCCAAATAACACATGACTTAAGCATTATAAACTAACACATCTGTAATAAAAAATAATAAACAAACATTTTCTACCATCAGAGTTTATCCTGTGAGTAGTTATTTTATTCTGGTAAGCTAAAATGATAGGCACTGATATTATGATGAGTAAACATTCCAAATAATGCATGTATATATTTTTATTATCCTTGTCGATACACAATAAAACAAAATTCAACACTTCTCCAAAGGCAAAAAAAGAATATTATTTAATGGTTTCTGTACCAATAATTAATAAGACAATTAAATTTCACACTTCCAATTGTAGCATATTTACATGGATAGGTTTATCCACTTTTCTCTAGATAATTTTCCTGAATAACTTTATAAATTATTATAATGTTCAAAACACTTTTTAAAGACATTTATTGATTTATTCAATATTAACATAGTGAGACAAGATTTATACATTTCAAGTAGACTGTAACTAAAATCAGTTTATTTACATTTTAATCCAGATGATTTTCCTTGAAAATTACTTTAGAATTTTATTACAATTAACATATTTAACTTTTCTTTTTAAAATTATTTTTGAATTTTGTTCTTTCTTCAGTGGCAATATCTGTAACAATCTAAATAAATTATTTTAAAAATCTTATTTATATGCGTTTACAGTAAACTTTTAAAAGTAAAGATTTATTGTATTATATTTCCATTGACAAAATAATAACTGTTTAGCACTATTAAAAATAATTTATCCAATTATAAATATGATATCCTTAACATTTTAATGAATTTGTAATTTTTCTATTAGTATCATTACACAAGTTTGGCACTATAAAAAAAAATTAGCAGATGAGAACATAATAAAATCACGCAATTTTTTTTTTTACTTTACTAAAAGTTAGATGATTCAAAAATGACTTTTTAATTTATTTATTATATATATCTCGAATTATTATTATTTTTTTATCTTGATATTTTAATTTACAAGCACAATATTGTTCTGCTGGATAATGAGAATGGCATGAAATATAAACATTATCAACTTTTTAGTTTAATTATAAATAATTTGTGCGTCATTTTTAAAGATAAAATTTTAAACATATGAACAAAACAAAAGTAAAAGCTTACTTTTTCTTGAATTTTTCTGGGTTTGAAGCAATATTTATGTAAGACAATTATGAAGCACAAGGTTTCCATTTTTTCTGCAGTATAACTTTTAAGAACTATCAATCGATGAAAAGGTGTTTGAAACGATAGCAAGGTTTGAAGATTTTCTATTCAGTCATCTTTAGATATCAATATTATAATCCCATTCAATTAGATTCCAAAATTTTCTGATTTTTAGTTTGTTTGTTTTTTTCTCCTTATGTTAGATCAGAGTTGAGGTCTGTGATTGCTGAGTTCTTTTTTCTTAATCACCCCCCCCCTACAGCTTTGTTTAGATAATATATATCTTTTATCCCAATGCATTGTGGTAAGAAATTTACCATGAATCTTAGTGTGAATAATTAATATTATCCCCTCTGGCTTCATTTTTAATAATTACTCATACTTATTCAAGACAGCTTTAGATTCACTACAAAAAAAAATATGCTTAAATAATTTACTATAATCATTTATTTTATAAGATTTGATAAATTTAATTTGTTTATTTATTTTAATTGCTATCCAACAATAATAAAATAGCAATATATTTATCTCCCAATTAATAACAATATTTTTAAATTGTTGTTTTATCTTTAGTTTCAAACACACAGTGTGTTTGAAATCTCATCTCCACTCAAGCAATTTCCTAGTCCATCCAAAACAGTCTTTATTGAAAGCCACTCATTAAGATTTTCATGCTAGATCTATTATTATTATTTAAAATTTTGGATAATTTAGTACAGGGACCTAAATAAAAGGTCACTATATATATATATATATCATCAACCATTATCAATCCACTGCAGGATGAAGGCCTCTCCAAGTTTAATCCATCTCCAATCTTTAGCTTCTCTTCTCCACATCACCCCTGCACACTTTCTTATTTCATCCATCCATCTCACATGTGGCCTCTTTCTGAGTCATTTACAATCTTTTGGAATCCAGTTTAAGACTTCAATTGTTCATCTATTATCATCTCTTTTAGCAATATGTCCAGTGCTACTCCACTTCAATCTTTTAATTTTTCCAATGAGGTCAGTAACACCTGGTTGTTCTCTTACCCATACATGGTGTATTCTATCTCTTCTTGTTACTCCCAACATACATCTCTCCATACTTCTTTGAGTGGTCTGAAGTCTCTGTATTGTTCTCCTATTAAGTGTCCAAGTCTCAAATCCATAAGTAAGAACTGGTAAAACACATTTGTTAAAAATCTTCCTTTCCAAACACATAGGCATATTTCCTTTTAGTATCAAGTTATTTCTACCAAAAGCACTCCAACCAAGTATAATTCTATGATTAATTTCCTCCATTATGTTTCCATCTGTATTAATAATTTGACCAAGGTATTTGTAACTGTTAACTTCTTTTAATTCATCATAATCAATCTTTGTTTTCATATTTTCAGCAAATCGATTAAACATTACTTTAGTCTTGTTAACATTTATCTTTAGTCATACTTTCATCTGATAACTTCTGCAACATTTCCTGCAGCTCTGAAGCATTATTGCAAAAACAACTACATCATCTGCAAAATCTAAATGACTTAAATAATCTCCATTTACTTTCACTCCTTTAGTTTCCCATTTTAATCCACAAAATACTTCTTGCAGCACTGCTGTAAAACGTTTTGGAAATATGAAGTCACCTTGTCTTACACCTTTCTCAATGTTGACTTTCTCAGTATCATTATGTAATCTAATTGTTGCTGTTGCATTTTTATAAATATTTTTTAAAATATGACAATATCCTCGATCTATACCTTGATGATCCAATGCTTTAATGACTGAAAAAATGTTTATAGAATCAAATGCCTTTTCATAATCTACAAATGCAAAACATAATGACAACTCATATTCATTTGTTCTTTCTATAACTTATTTCAATACCTGAATATGATCTACTGTACTAAAACCACTTTTACATCCAGATTGTTCTCTTGGTTGGTGGAAATCCAATGTTTTCTGTAGACGAGTTGTAATTATCATGGTAAAATTTTTATATAACACTGATAAAAGGCTGATAGGTCTGTAATTTGTAATATCTTTTTTATCACCTTTTTAAAATATTATTATTATTACTGCATTCTTCCAATCATATGGTACTTATTTATCATTTAAACATTTGGTATATAACTTTGCTAGAAAAATTTCTATTTCTTCACCTGCTTCTTTTAATATATCAATTATACTTCCATCATTTCCTGGAGCCTTTCCATTCTTCATACATTTAATTGCATGTCTCATTTCTTCATTTAAAATTCTGGGCAATTCAGAAGATGTAATAGATATACGAGGTACTTATTCTTTACTACTATATAATTCTTGATAAAAATCTTCTACCAATTTCATGATGTCATCTCTCTTTCTAGTAATAATTCCCTCTTTTTTTCTTATTGCAGATGTAAATTTCCTACCAATACCAAAATGTTGTTTAACATTCTTGAGACTTTTATTTTCTTCTACAGCTTTCCTTACTAGTTCACAGTTATACATTCTTATATCATTTTCAACTCTTTTTCGCATCATTTTACAAAATTCGAGATATTCAATCCTTTTTAATGCATCATTTTTGTATAGCTTCATATTCCTTCTTTTCTTTATAAATTCTCTAGTCTCAGTAGAAATTTTAGTGGTCAATTGCTGCTTTTTTTCTACCAGCTATCTTTGTTACAGCTTTTAAAAGTGTATCAGTTATTTTCATATTAATTTCATTCAAATATGAATCATGTTCAAAATCTACTAATACTTGAAACCGATTTGTAAGTTCTAATTTAAATTCATTAGAATGTTTCTGAAGATTAGGAATATCAATTGTAAATATTGTTTTTCTTAATAATTTTTGTTTCTCTAGTTTTACTTTAACACATATCTTACACCTTACTAATCGATTATCAGTTCCTGTGTTAAATTTATTAAGAACCTTACAATTTTTAAATATGTATTTCCCGTTAGTCAAAATATAATCCAATTATGCTATACCTTCATTTGGATGCTTCCATGTCCATTTCCTTTTAACACTTTTCTCAAAAAAAGAATTCATAATATAAAGTTTTTCTTTTTCTGCAAACTCCACAAATCTATGTCCTCTCTCATTTCTATTATCATATCCAAAATTACCTACAACACTTTCATCTTTCATTTGTTTACCAATTCTAGCATTAGTCTCCCATAACTATTTTAAAATGTTGTTTACTCTGATCAAAAACCTTTTGTACATCCATATAAAAATCTTCTACTACTTCATCACTATGAGAACCTGTTGTGGCATAAACCTGAATTATCTGCATTTGGTATCTGCTATTAAGTTGCATAACTTATCTTGCCACTCTGTACGATACACCATCAATCTTCATAATATTGTTCTTTTACTTTTTATTTATGATGAATCCTACTCCACTTGTATTTCCAATATTTGTGCGTTTATGTTAGAGTATATGTCCACTTTTCAAATCAATTGTTTCTTCATCTTTTCTTCTAACTTCATAAAGTCCAATGTTGTCCCATTTAATATATGACCATTCTTCTTCTAATTCTTGCAATCTTCCTTCACTTGAAAGTGATCTGCAGTTGTAAGTACCTAAATAAAATGTCGTCATCAAATGGCAGCCTGGGTCTGCAATCAGGGGATTTTTCGCACCCTCCGCCTTTGGCCACCAACCGCTGCCTTGGTTGATGACTTTACAGTTTCCTGGGAATAAGGGCCATGCTTTATTTTTGTCTGTCATAATTGTATATATGTATTGGAAAAATATTTATCATTTACACAAACATTCATTCTGCCTTATCCGGTTCTGAGAAAAAAGACTATGGTGTTTCTTGATGTTAAACTCAGAGATAAAAAGCGCCAATAAACTCCACACTCTGGCTAATGCGGTTTGGTGACCAGCCCATTCATGTTCGTATACTATATGAATAATCACATAGTATTAACAGCTGCAATGACAAGAACGTATGGCAGTGGACATTAGGAATTTGCCCTGCTCAGTTTCTTTAAGGCCTTTAAGAGGAATCAAAGGGTCTCCTTTCAGTTAATATATTGTAATGGGCTATATATTGTGCCCTTATCTATAGGTCATAATAAGGTAGAATGGTCAATTACTAAAAAATTTTAAATTTTAAGATACGTTTGTGTAATATATTGATAATTGTATGATTGATTAGATCTTATAGTACAATTTAAGGCTGAAAATTACCTGGTATGTAAAAGTGTAATGGATTATTTTAGGGAAACAGTTAAATAAAGCTTAATTATATCCTTGCTTATGGTTGTAAAAGCTGGCCATATAAAATAATACAGCTATAAATAGTTAAAAATATATTAAACAATTCAATTGTAATGTTTTAAAACTAATCAATTAAATAAAAACGATATGTAATATTATAATTATAATTAATATTCAAATTTAATCTAATATATTTTAAAATAAACTTTGGGATGGTAAGAATTATATTTAGTTCTACATTTTTAAATTATTTTCCAAATTTTTATAAAATATATCAGTTTTGGTAATTTAGACCGAGACGTAAATAAAAAAAATCATCTGATAAAGTTAGTAATCATGTGACTGTATATTATATACCTTCACACACACGCTTGTTAGAATATAATAATAAAGTTTGTGAATTATGGAACTAAATGTAATTGCTGTCTATCGTTGAAATGAATGTTGAAATATTAAATAGTTGTTTTGAATGTTTAAATGATGTAATATTTAAGTAGTGTTTAAAAGTTGAATACAGTTAATAAAAAAAAAAAATTAAATATTTTATTTAAAGTTAAGAGCGTGCTAATAACTCTAAACAAGCTTTTTTCTTTTTATTTATGATAAATGCCACTACAAGAGAAGGCATTCAAATCGTGGTCCCCATCCCCAGACCGGTTTCGACCTATGGGTCTCTTCAGTGAGGAGTTGGGACATTAGATCTAAAAAACCAACTCAAGCAAAGCATTTATCTAAAAGATAATTGTTAGAAAAAGATCTGAAACTTTTAGACATCTACATGTCTTTAAAGTCAGCTCTCCAACTGAAAAAATCATATGGGCCTGAACTTAATTCAGATACTCCATATATTAGTAGGCTTAGCTCTTTAATTTAGCTAAAGCCACAACAGCAAAATAATAATAGTAATAGTAACAAGTCATAAGTCACATGACTTATAGACTTGCACTTACTAATATGTAAGTTAAGAGCGTGCTAATAGCTCCTAAACAAGCTTTTTTTTTTATTTATGATAAATGCCACTACAAGAGAAGGCATTCAAATCGTGGTCTCCACCCCAGACGGTCTCGACCTATGGGTCTTTCAGTGAGGAGTTGGGACATTAGATCTAAAAAACCAACTCAAGCAAAGCATTTATCTAAAAGATAATTGTTAGAAAAAGATCTGAAACTTTTAGACATCTACATGTCTTTAAAGTCAGCTCTCCATATGATTTTTCAGTTGGAGAGCTGACTTTAAAGACATGTAGATGTCTAAAAGTTTCAGATCTTGTTCTAACAATTATCTTTTAGATAAATGCTTTGCTTGAGTTGGTTTTTTAGATCTAATGTCCCAACTCCTCACTGAAGAGACCCATAGGTCGAAACCGGTCTGGGGATGGGGACCACGATTTGAATGCCTTCTCTTGTAGTGGCATTTATCATAAATAAAAAAAAAAAGCTTGTTTAGAGCTATTAGCACGCTCTTAACTTTACATATTAGTAAGTGCAAGCTATATATAAGTCATGTGACTTCTGACTTGTTACTATTACTATTAATATTTTATTTAAATA